>OX459113.1:119748515-121008264 GCA_949775065.1 Brachyopa scutellaris | reverse complement strand
TGGAATACAATTTCCGTTTTATCCACCTCTCCCTAGGGAAATACGAGTATCATCTGCAGTTCAGTGTCTGTCCTCTAAACACACATACACACACACACACATACACGCATCCTATTCAATTGTTATTACGCGTTATATCGTGCTAAATTAGAAGATGATTCCAGGTGAAACCAGCATTTCTGTTGCAAAGTGGACCGTCTGCTTTGAACAGAAAGATAATCGGGCCCTCCTCGGTGTGCTATGATCTAGTGGCGAAATGAAAAGGACGAAACAAAGGAATTCTTCGAACACCGTCGAGGTTGGTTGGACCTTTTCAGCATTTCAGTAACAAAAGGATACGATGCAATGAAAGGAGATCGGATTACTTAGACAGTGAAGAGCTTTTCGCTGTTTGTGGGAGGAGAATCGCATTTCTAGCAGAGGAGTACATGGAGGTACAAAAGTTGTGTTCTTTTTGTATGTATATAAAAGGACGAAAGGACAAAGGATTGTTATGAAAACTATCTTAGTTAATGGGTTACATAAATTCCATAAAGTGGTGACTAAGAAGAAAGAGGAATTGTAGGGTCGAATGCAGACACCAAAAAGGACTAAGCCTAAATTTCTCGAAAACAAATCAAACTAAAAAATACTTTTAAATGACTGTCAAGGCTGACTCAAAAGTTTGACACTGGCAGAGAAAGTGCTGATTAGGATGCACAGCACAACCTCCAGACAGGACGAATGCGTTGAATAACGAGAAGATCAATTCAAATTTAATCTGTATGGAACCGATGGCAGAAACTACTTACGACATCCTCACAGCAAGGATTTGGACACAAAGTGCACTACGAAGTCGGTTAAGTATTGAGGTGGTAGCGTGATGTTATGGTTCTGCTTTACCTCGAATACTGTTGGGCCAATAGTCCAAGTTAAACGAAAAATGGATGGGCTTATGTACCAGAGCATATTGGCCAACAATTACATTTTCATGATGATTTTCCACTTGCAACACATCGGCAAATTGTGTTTCAGCAAGACAATGCCCCATGCGCCATGCCATACGTCCCGCACAGTTAAGGAGTGGTTTGATGTAAACGATATTACCGTTCTGACTTGGCCCCACAAAGCCCGGATATCAATCCAATAGAAAATGTATGAGTCATTGTCAAACGACGTATAATGGCATTAAAACCAGCAACGGCAAACACGTAATGGACCACTTTTTGGGAAGACTGGTACAAAATTCCTTCTGAAGTCTGTGACTGACCTAATGGCGTCATTAAGTAGGAGATATGCTGCCGTTATATATTGCCCAACCAAATATTGAGTAAATCTGAATACCCAAAATCACATTTAAATTACTTTTAAGTGGTTCTCATTATTTTTCAGACTCTCTAAGCATCATTTTAGAGAGCAGGTGCCTCACATAATAACACGACCACAAAGCATTGATCTTAATCATTGTTTTTTTTTTCTCGAAATTATAGTTACATTTTCTATTTTTGTTTTTTATTTTTCATAAAATATAATAATGTGTTCAAATAAAACTAAATATTTGTATTTGGAATGCGGTAATGAACTTTTTTAATGCATTTTGTCGCCAGAAAGAAAAATTTCAATGGGGGTGCTAATTAGCTTGCCACCCCTGTATGTATTTAAAAACTAACATGATTCCATTTGATGGAATCAATCAGCGATTCGTAAGAGCTTCAAACGTTCCAGTCGCTTCAGACGCCTACTTTGTCATCTGTCACCCTGCTTTCAGTTGTTCAATGCCTACCCTAGATGGAGTGCGTCTCGATTCAAAATTCACATTTATCCTGCTTGAACTAATATTTTCTTCGTATTTCTCTCTCTCTCTCTCTCTCTCTCTCTCTCTCTCTCCCCTATTGAGTAGTTAGTTGGGCATTTGCATTCTTAATTTGAAGTGAACTTATTTAACATATGTAACTTTGTATGTGTAATTTGTATATTTAATTTCTATTTTTAATTTATCTTATTCTCATTCCTAGCCTCCTTGCCTAAAATTGCCCATATAAAAAAAATTAAGGCGTTTTAGTACTCAGAATCATTTGCTAATCATTTTCCCATCTACAGTGACAAACCGTATCCGTTCTCGTTCACATAAATTCCATTCCATGATTCCATTTGACCTTCAAACACCGGCATTCAACTCTACGCTCATAAATTCCCTTTTATGTTCATGTCCCTACCCACAACCAGTTCCATTGAAGAGGCATAAAATCCCTACTGGTTTGCTCCTCAACTTAACAACCATCAACCAACAAATCACATAAAACGTTCATTATGTCACCGCGATTTCACCTTAAATGTCGCCTAATTGCCCAATTATTGCTTTCAACATCGCAGACAGAAGCCAACAACGCCACAACCTCTACCTCTTAAGATCTTTTATGTCTCGAAACATTATTATTTGTTCCATCAAACAAGCGAGAAAAGAGCTTAAGTCACCCGCACTATTTGCGCGGTAATTAGCTTCCAGACTTTTCAACTAAACACAAGACACTGACAATGACATCAGCAAACAGTAACAGCAACAGCAACGACAGCGTAAACCGAAAAACTCAAAACCAAGATGATGATGAATTTATTTTAACGCGCGCCTGGTAGAGATACTCGTACACCAACCACCACACTCACTCGGGCTATAAGCAGGCGATAATGCCAACCAGAGCCGAACTATGGAGCTGGTGGAGCCCCGCTGTGTTGTTGACTCTTGGCAATCCCCGTGTAACCATCATCAACATGTCAGGTGAAAACCGACTGCTGTTGCTGCTTTGCAACATCACAAGTCTCTTGGTTCTCTTGGTTCACGTGCATCGTGTGCATTATGTAAAAATGAAACAAAATAAAAACAAAATCGTTGCTAATATTGTTAACAACGCGGAGACATGCAATTAGGCTGCAGTGCTGCTGCTTGAAATTGTTTTCGATGACAGAGAGCGAGAAAGAGACGAAGGAAACATTTCACATCATCATTGGCCGCGGAAAAAGTGAAATGCAACGACCCCAGAACCGAAGCATCCTAGGTGCGTAAATGATGTCAATTTTGTTTTCCTTTCTAAACAAAACATACAGAGTCACTAGAAGTTATTGAGTAGAGATTTTTTGGGCTTACACCTAGCACCGAGAGAAATTAAAATGCAATTCAGGGACACTTAGGCAATATTGCCATATGATAGTTATTTCAAAGTGACGTTTGTGCGACCTAACAAGACAAGCCGCTAAGACCCATCAACTTTATGTCAACTTTACCCTTTGATACAGAATAAGAAGTCTTTGAAGTTCACTGCCGCAAGATAGCCTCGTAACAAAATTTATTTCTACCACATACTCAGCGCGCCTCATTTGTTGACATGCTAATGAAACACCAACCGCCTCTCCTTTTACCAATGTTAGGTTAAAAATCTTCGCTTTTGAGGAGCTCAACAGTGGTATTCAACATTTTCCATGGACTTTCGTCCCTACAACTAAAACTCCAGTAGAACCTTTATCCCCTTACAGATGTTCACTCCTATAGTGTACAGTGCAGTAAGAACAAACAACAACTGTCTTTTTTTTCGTTCGTTTCGTCTTTCGTTTTTTTGACAGCTATGTACGATAGTGATTACACGGTTCCTAATAATTGGTGGATACATGCATACGTCATACTGATGTTTATTGAAATTTACATTATATTTAGGAAGGGAATATTATAATTTCAGTTAGAGTCGCACTAAAAGGACAATAATTGCGTGTTTACTAGCAAATGTAAAATGTCCCTAAATTTGGCTCTAAAATCAACTTTAAAATTCATTATTCAAATTCTCTGCTTTGTTTTGGTTGTCAAACGAGAAATGTCAAAGATCACCCGGAAAAAATCTCAGAATTTTCATTCCTGCTTTCGTTACTTTATTCCCCTCTCGTTCCTTTGTTCCTCCCCCTATCTGTCAAAAAGACGAAAGACGAAACGAACAAAAAAAAGAGTCGTGTAATCAGCGTCATATTTACTTTCTTTGTATTATGCTCAGCCATTTTTCGCTCAAAAAAGCTGTCAAACTTAAGCTCTAAAAATGTGCAATGCACAGTTATTATTGTGGCAGTTAGTACAGTCCGAAACAAGAATTCAGTGAACAATGAAAAATATTTAACCGATCATATGGTTAACGTGCCAGACAAAAGTTCAATTTTGACAGATGACACTCACGAAATGTCACCTTGAGATATTTAAGAAGAGTGTAGTTCCCATTAATCAATCAATAATTAAATTTGAAGTGAATATGTGCTAAAATTTAAGATTTCAGAAATAATTTCATCAAACCGCTGCAACTGTCAGTTTGACATAACTACTGGTTTCCAAGACAGAAGTGTGTGACATAAAAATCATATTTCTTCTTAAATCATTAAAATTGGGTCAGAATAAATTGACTAAGAAACAATTTGACAGATAGTAAATGACAGAATGAGCAAACAATCGTCAGTCGAAATTTAATGATGTTAAAACTGGAATGTAAATTGCTGCACATGTCCCGTTAAAATTGTCCACACTCACATGAAACACAAATTTTAATGGATCCATCCCCCGCAATTTCTCTTTGTCACACGCAACTGAAACTTGTAACAACACCCTATCTTGCCATAGACACTCTCTGTCATTCCGCTTTTCTATGCATCTGTGGGATTTTCCCAAAACCAATTTCCCATATTCAATTCGCCGAGATAAACAGAGAGTGAGAGGAAACGACTGATGGAACGGCAATGGCATACCATCGCCATATGTGTTAAAAAGACACATTCTGGTACTCCGACTGTGACTCCTGGCTCCCCCTCTAAGAAAGGATTAATGCATACACTGACAGTTGCAACAATGCGTAGAACTACGCGTACTTGTACGTAAATATTTTATTATTATTTTCCCACAATAATTAAAATTCAATTCGATTTGTTTCAGTCCGCGGGTTGTTTGGTGGTTGGGTTTTTTTTCCCATCATCCCCCACCGTGTTGCGTCGTCGCGTCGCGTCATCATTCCTATTCGTTTAATGAAAATGCAATGAAGGAAAAAAAATGCGATGGAAAAAAGCAAATACCAAAGAAAAATATAATTATAAAAGGAATAACAAGATATCCTTTAAAGAGCGTGTAGAAGGACGACGTTGAAACAAGAAACCGGCGATCAACCCAAATATTTGCACACATTCAGGAATGAAAAATGAAATTATTATGCACACACATGGGATGGGAGGACCAAGAGGATTATGTTTTCTCCTTCCTCCCTCTCCCTCCTCATTCCTTCTTTGATTTCATTACTGCTTTGCTTCACATGCAAAGAGGGACAACATCATTAAAATCTAATTTTAGGGATAAAAACGCTTTGATTTCATTCTCCCAACCTCATGACGATGCCATACGATGAGATGCGATGGATCAATTTATTGGTAATAAATTTTAAATTTAATTACATTTTGATTAAACTCAGAAATACTCAATGATGTGGAATACAAAAACAAACATTAGTTTGTTGGTTTTCCGTAAGAGGGCGCTGTCGGAATAATTAAATTCTGTGCTCGCAACAAAAAGTGTAAACAAATACATGTTTGATCTAAGATAAGTTATGGCTTTGTCCCCATTTTTAAAGCTATCTATACTCCCAACTCTCAAGTGTGGCATAATGTGCAAAAATAAGAAGAAAAGAAGTCATAACCGTTAGGCATAGTGAAAGGAAAAGACATCATAAACAGGTTCCGGTGATAAATGCGAGTGTTTTATATTCAGCGTTGCATGCAAAAAAGGATAGATGACACCACACAGATTTATACGCATAAGGATATTCGTCTTTTTTTATGTTCAAAACAAAGGAAAGAGTGCCTTACCAAAATGGGCCCCTATCGGCTGTTATGAAATTTAATAATATAACCACCATGATTTTATGGCTTGAACAATGACTTTGTTTACTGTTACTGTGTATATGCACACGAGTACGTGTGTAGGAGTAGCTTGCGTGTTTACAGGCGTCATAGTTTATAGCTGTGACAAATTATACGCATGCATATTGTACTGTCAAATGAGGGTAAAGCGGGGAAATCCTTTATGGCAAAGACGTTATTGTATTGTTTTAGAGTGGATACGTTTCTAGCGTAGACTTTGAAGTAACTACCAATGAAAGAAATCGCACGAATCCAAAGGGTAATCTTAGTTACGGTTATCATCAACTGTCACAAAAACCTGACAACCTGACACCTCCTTTCCAGAAGCGTTTTTGAAATTCATTGCTCATAAAATTCACTCAGTGGCATTTCCACAGTTTTTTTTCTTTTCTTTATGTAACTGTCAATCTGTGGACACCGTGGTCTGTTGTCTGTTGTCTGTTGGATTACTACGCAATGCTGTCCGGGTTCAATCCCAGCCCGAGCCCAACACTTAAAATTTTTTTCACGGCCACCTCTTTCGAATGTCTGACAAGCAATCCAAGAGTATCATTTGTCAATGAGCTTCTCAACTCACCGTTCGGAGTCGGCAAAAAACTGTAGATCCCTTCCATTCGTGCAAAAATGTAACACGCGCACACAAATGGTTGCGAGAATCAGGCCCAAGTTCACCCCGAGCTGTAGCGCCACCTAAAGTAAAACTGTCAATCTGTAAGGCATCCCCAAGATCCTTGGTCGATATGACTAAGTGTGCTGATACTGGCAGTCACTGCCACCTAACCTAACTTTAAAGCTGACATTGAGATCCCTCACTTGTCACTGCATTCTTAGAATCGAAACAAATTAAAGTCCGTCGATATTACAGAAGCTCCACGATATTGCTGATATATCAATCTATCTAAATTTTAGAGCTAAAGTTCACCTCCAAACAAGAAGACAGTCACAAACAACAGTGACGTTCAACGTTTATTAGATGGCACCTTAAAAAAATTTCAGGCTTAACTTGGTTTGGAACTGTCGATATCCCTAAAACTATCTACATAATTTGCATACAAGGTCTTCAGATTACTTCTCTCCAATCTCCGACTCAGAAATCCTTCCCAAAATGTCAAGCCGACTTTAACGTGTCCTTAACATTATGTAAGGTGAGCGCTTTGGCCAAATATGCTGAATTTATTTAAATTTCTTCTCAAGTGGTGCCAAATTCACAAAAAAAAAGAAATCGTCAAACACTTTTTCGAAAACCTTAACCAACAACATCAGCCGTGTTTTTATTTGCACACGTATATAAAAGTGCACAAAAAGCGCCTATCGCCGCTTAAAGAATTCATCACAAAAAATTGGCAGCACAGACATATTTATGACAGGTAATGATACTTGAGCTGTCAGTTATTGACAAAATTGAAAAAAAAAAAAAATATTTTGAAGAATAAAATTATAAAAATGGAAAACTCGGGGAATGCACATTCTAATATACATATATATATATATATATATATATATATATATATATATTCCGACAAAAAACATTATTTATTATGTTAACTGATCATTGACTTAACCAGACGTCGGCAAAAGAATAAATAAAAGATGGAAGAATTGTTTTCGATTGTTCTTTGTTTACGTGTGGATTTCTCCGGGTGTCAAAATTTGTTCATAGGAATTCATCGCAAAAGAATAACTTTGTATTTGGTATCACTGTTTTTATATCCGCGGGAATACTAGGCGTGTTTTTTTTTTCAAATAGGCATAGCGGAAAATGAGAAAAAAAACGCTGAACAGTGACTTGGCAGGACTACGCTTATTGACGTTTGATAGTTTCACATCGGCATTGTTTTCATTAAAAGTAAGGTCGGTAGTTATCAAGTGCTCATAAATCGCTTTTAAGTTTAAATTTTTGGTGCTCTTTCGAGGATGTCAGTGACATATGGGAATGTAATTATTGGGGATGATGCAACACAGCTGTAGATGGTGAAATTGTTGTTGGTGAATAGAATTTTTTGTCGTCAAATTCAATTTAATTAAATAGTAAAATAAGGAACATATTCACTTAATTCATTATAATTTTCCTTTCCTTGTCGGATAAATTCGTATTTCTTTCTTTTCTACCCATTTTAAAAATCAACAGAAATAATTTAAATTTGAAATGACAGCAGAGTTCGGTTGATAACTATAATTTCTTATAATTTCTTCCCCACTTCCATGTCATATTTGACATTTCGATAAAGTTTTCGATAACTATCGACGAAAAATAGTTTGGTAGCACATTTTTCTATCCAGGCAAAGGACCTAAAACTGTATAATTACCCAGGTTTCGTAAGCCTATATAGGCTTAGTTGTTAGTGTAATTAACATGGAAAAATTTTTCTAAGCCTATATAGTTTTGAAAAAAAAACACACCTACTTTCGCCGCTTATTTTACTTCTGTTGTATTTTACATGAAAATTTGTAAAATGAAAACACGGCTATCGGTTCATAGGTTGCCTATTGCCTACCCTTATGGACATAGAAATAAAGGAAAAAAAAAAACTGTTTTGAAATTCCCTCCGTGTGGAAACCTTACAAATGATAACCTTGGCAGTTCTCTTGCAATCTTTCTTCATTCCTACTTCTTTCAACTTGAATATTCGTATGTGTGTATAGGCAGATCTTCTTATGACCTTCTGATTCCCACTTCATTGACTCTATAATTAATCTTCTCTCTCAATTTTGGTTCATACGTGTGTTTGATCAACAACGGAACGGAAAATGGGTGTTTCTAGTGGGTGATGCCAAACCACAACGGCAACTTAACGTATCCACTTAGTCCTTTAATGCGGTTCTACCACAGGTAGCTTAATTTACTACAAAAACAGCAGCGCCTATAATTATTCCTCTTTCGGTAAATGGAATCATCCTTTTGGGGCGCATTTAACACATTTTATTTTTTAATTATACAGTTAAAGTGTGAATACAACAAGGGCACAACACGTAACGTAGTACAAGATGAAATTGATTTGTTTTCGAGCATAAAACACTGGCTTACTCTAATTATAATGATTTTGAAAATCACAAATTGAGACGAATGCTATAATTTAGTTTCTTTTTTGTTATAGCAATTAATTAGGATCATTATGTCAATGGTTTTGGCTCATTTGTCGGTTGGAGAGATTCTTCAGCGGCGATAGTTCGATCGAACAGAATACAGAACCGAATGGGGAATGCTAAATGAATTATGGGATTCTCGAAGTGGCGCGTTGTTTTTTTTTTTGTCGAAAACGCCAGTCGGGAGTCAATTAATCATAAAAGATGACGGAGTTGGTTCTCTTTTTTACATTTAATTTTGTCGCCGTCTTTGCGCATTTAAATTGGTTTTATCTGCGTGCTCGAGGAGGGATTGGGCCCGTCGGTCGTTCTGTACATTCAAGTTTTCGAATCCGAATGCTTATGAATATTTATGAGAAACGTTTCTTTGGGTAATCTATCTGTGGCGGTAATATGCGTTGACATTTAGGAAATATTATTTTTGAATTGAAGGAGAGAGAGAGAGAGAGAGAAAAAAATACGACAACTTACTCACGTTTAATTTATTCGACGAATTAAGACAAGAGATTTGGGATTTGGATGTGGATTCAATTTTGGCCAAAACTCTAATTAACTTGTCAGGAAGAAGATGGGTAGGTATTACCTTGGAGGCATGTTGTGGTTTTCTTCTTCTTTTTTGTTTGTTTCGAAAAAGATGGTGTAAAGCGGTGTTTATTAGGTGAACATAATTAAAACGTTTTTAAGGTGGAAGTGTCTGACAGGGACAGCATGTGTGTTGTTGCTGGATTTGCAGGCATCTTCTGTTGATTGGACGAGTGGATGGGCCTAACTTTCTACGTTTCTTTAGCTACGTTAACTAAGGGCTGTTACTGTAGAGTATAGCGATAGCTATAGGTTGTACATAGAGAAAAGGCTTATCCTATTTAATCTAATAGTCTAGGTTAGCTTTAAAATAGAAAATCATCGTCAAATGGCTTCACTGCATCGGAACAAAAGTGGCAGAAGTGAGAAATGTGCACAAGATGAAAGCTCACAAAATTTCAAACGACCCACTAGCGCCATTAACGGGTGAAATTATTATTTGTTTGACATTTGAAAGCTCCAAGCATTAAACAAATCCATTTCTCCGCAACCATGCACATTTATTAGTTTCTAGTGAATGATTAATAAAAAGGAAAATTGGTTTGAAACGTAAAATTCTAAAAAATTGCACGGGAATAATAAAATCGGTAATTGCCTTCGTGAATATTATGTACGTCTAAAATCATATTTTAGTTTCATCGGAAATCAGCTTGTATGGAAAAATATGAATAAGCGCCATCTATGTTTGGAGCATTGTATTTCGATTTGCTTGAATTCATACAAGATCGTTTCAATATTTGGAAAGCTTTTGTGCAAAATCACCGAAGCTAAAGCTAGGGCATGCTCAAGCTTTAGCCGTGGTGACTTTTATAAATTGAAAGGAAATGATGCAGATGTGCCATGCGAACGAGGAGTACAACAGATCGTTTTGACTTTGTTGTAGGGGTGACTGGGGCTGGTTGTAACAGGGGTAGGTTAGGTTGTAACAGCTACTAAATAAAATATCACAGTAGCTTAGCTATATCAAAGAGTCTGATACACAGAAGTGTTTGTATTTACATATTCTCCTGGAGAATATTAGTCGGTACAGTAGTACCGCAGTTGTCGAAAGAACAAGTTATGTATGCCGCTGCCAAAATCGATAGGTTTGTAACTTCTTCCATTCTCAGTATTTTTAGCCGTTCTTTTCGAATCTGAGAGATACGGAAACTTGGTGTAGGAGCTAAAAGTACATGACTCTGGAGCAGGTTGTAACATGGTATAACTATTCGAGTATTTTTTTTTTGAATTTAGTTATTCAAGAAGAAGAATAATGCTAAGGATATACATTACACACGTAGAAGTTGGTTAAAATTTAAAAGTAATCGCTAGGGCCAATAATAATGTTGTCTTTTCCACCGAATTGCTCCCATAAACTGCACCTTAAGACGTGGGAGCCTATGAGCCTTTTAAGACGTACTGTGCCAATAAATAAGACTCTTGGCAACGAAACAATACAGGGAAAACCATGACAATATATAACATTCCATCTATTGCCGAAGTAAGATTGTTCTTACTTTTTACCCCGGGTACTGTTACAACCAACTCCAAGGTCGGGGCTAAAAGTAACACTTGCCAAAATTGAAATGATTCAAAAAATGGTATTGTTCCACTTTGAATCCTTTCAGTTTCTAAGTGGCGTTTTAGAGGTAAGATATGCATCTTCGGAATGATTTTTTTTATTTGAATAGTATGCAATATTTAAGGAGTGAGGATGAATTTACCGAAAAGTGTTAAAACCAAAGGCGGTCTCCCCTACTTTTAAGCGCTTTTGTTCCGATGTAATAGTTCTGGCTTAAGCCGTGTTTTTCAAATCTTTTACTTTCCTATTTTATTTCCTTCTATCTTCTCTGTAGGACGGACAACAAGTACCCCGTTTGACTAGCTAAAACCGGAATATTTCAGATTCAAGCTTTCTATGGTGATACCCTGTACAGGTACACCTTTCCTTCCGATATCCTTATACAAGCTATTTTCTTATATACTCATTAAATACTTCAAATGTTATGACGACCGTCGCACCATCTATTAGATCTAAACCTTTCCAAGTCGCACAACTGCCAGTTTCTAATTCTTATTATGAGGGTTTAAATGTGTAAGTCAGAAACATTGATAAAAGAAAAGAGAGAGAAAGAATGTTTTGTGCAGTGGTTTGAAACTCAGGTGGGATCTTGTCTCAGTTTACTCGATGGGTCGCGTTTTTAGCTAAGCAGCAGATTTTTAAAATTTTTTATGCTTTCTAATATTTCTGTCCACATAGCGTTTAAATATTCTCCGAACCAAATAAAATTATCGTGTCATAGAATTCAATAGTTAAACAACTTTCAACTTCCATTGGTAGTTCTGTCCTTATCCTTTTTCAAGTACCAATGTCCTCGTCATTACTAATTTTCAATAACTGCAAGTGGAGTGCTCTCCTCTTTTTACCATACAGTTGCTTCCACTTACCCAATTGAAGGTTATGAGTGTAGGAAATAAAGGACTCAAAGTACCTTTCTGTATTTTTTTTTATGAGCCACAATGGGATATAGCATATGAGATGTTCTTAAATATTAACAGATATTGAGAGTGGAGACCAACCGAGCAGTAAGCATTAACAATTCACTTACCCCAAAAAAAGGATATAAAAACCCTTCAAAGGACTGCGTAGGTGCTAGTCCTACCTTACTAAAAACTAACTGTAGGCAATTTAATTTCAATTTCCAACGCAACGGTGATAGCAGAAAAAAAACCCGGAGGTACCTATACCTACTCGTACTCGTTTTCATAAGGACCAGTGTAATCAGAAGCACTTGTATCCAATTCAAAGGACGAGGGAAGGGAGGAGCACCAACAAACTTCTAAACTCCCTCCAGAAGAACCGCACATGGCACTCGTCGTTTTCGTTTCGTTTGGTGTGGCTCATATGCTAAACGTGTTAAACTCGTGTTAAATTTGTGTTTGAATTACAAATTCGTACACAGAAGGTCCGCCAGGAGGAAAGAAATGTTGGAATCGTAGACGAAACCTCCCCAAAAGAAGTGTACATCCCGAAAACTACAAGCGGCAACCAGCAGGAGCTACAGTGGCGGCAGCCTGTCTGTCTGGTTAACACAAACTACTACACAGTTCCACGAGCGGGAAATGATGATGCGCACCTGTGATTTAATTTGCGATTTTAAGTAAAACTCGATTTCATCCTGGTTTAGGCGGGTTGTCGGGGACACAACACATTTGCATATGATGTTCTCTGCACGTTTGGGTACGAAGCAATGCGACGTGGGACAATAAAATGGAAGAAGAAAAAAAAAAGGATTGCAATCTCTAAACAAAGTGTTTTTCTCTTGTTTGGCGATCCTTTTTTTTACTCAGATGGCACTGCTCAATGCTCATGTTTCTGTGTGTTTACTCGAGAGGGAGCTTCAAATTCGTTTAGAAGTTTTAAATATGCAGCTGAGTGCGTTATAGCTATATCCACTCACTGTTCCATCCGTTGCAGTCGACGACATCGTTCGTAGTCATGGAAAAGTCCTGGTAGTCCTGTTTTTTTTTTGTCTCTCTGCTTTTTAACTAGGAATATCAGTGGTGGTAACGTGGCTAAAACAGCGTGTATCTATTTGGCGCATAATGATGTTAAAACATTCTTGACACTGCCATTCGATTTTATTCGGAAAGAAAATGTATCTTAATGAAGATTTGATAGCTGGTAGCGAAATTGAGCAGGAGAGTACCAGTAGTGGGCTATTTAGGTTAATTTTAGCCTTTGGGGAGTGTAAATTAAAAGGAAGAAGTGATATTTGAAAATAAAGCATTTCTGTTGTTCAGCGTACATGTTTTCAATAGAAACACACCCGAATAAAGTGGACCCAGTTGATCAGGACTCAGAGGCTTTGACTGTCGCGGCATAGAAAAACTAATCTTAAAATCCTTGACAGAAGAGTGCAAACCCTTCCGACCGCATTTTTGTAGTCTTTTTAAACAGCGGGATGAGATCAAAGTACGATTGTAAAAGGTTGCAGAGGAGCTCTTTTCAGATCTTTTGTACTTTGACTTTTGAACTATCACGTAGTCTTTGAAAAATACCGACCAAGTTTATGACGAAGACTTTGACGGAAAATGAGGTCCAATTGGCGATAAATTGTTCACGGACTTTCTGACAGAAGCGACGAAGGCTGCTTTGGACTTTTACAAATTTATCTGCAGGAATTTGTCTGCCCAGCTTCACGGTAGTTTTTGAATGGTCTACCAGCTCTCTTGTACCCAAAATGTTTCGAATAATTTTCTGTCAAAACGAAAATGACTGTACGTCACTGCGATGATCAAAAATATCTGTCTCAGCAGCAAAAAATTAAGCCGTTTGCCTTCAGTCCAACATGTTGTGCGTAGCTGGAAATCTTAAGCTAAAAATACAACTGTCTTCGCAGGCTTGTTTGACGAACACGGACTACAGCGCCAACTTTCCGAACGCGCCAAGAATAATGACAAGTGTCACAAAGTAACAGGTGACCATGAAAAAGATTTTAGAGGACTTATTTGTCTTTGTTATAACCGCACCCGTCGCGTCGGCGTCGTTTACATCAGAGAATATAAAACAAATTCTCTCAACGAGTTTATTTTATCATAAAATAACTCCGACGCTTCCGAATCGAAATGAGTGACACCTCCGTTTCCCACACTCTATTAACTCATATCACACTCCCGATCGTAACATATTCCTACCGACAGCGGACAAGGCACTTAACAAATCATTTTTATACTCGTATAATTTAATTAACAACATGATGCTATCATTGCTTCTCTACACTAGATTTGCCGCTCGGCATTCATTAGAAGCGGCATTTTTCAAAAACGATACAAATCCTTTCGGGGTTAGTCATAAAATGATTACGAAACGTCATTTTCCACCTCATCCCCGCCGGCCTACTGTCAAAACATCAACTGTTATCCTATATGGAACTCATAATTTTCATTTTCCCTACTTCTTTCCCGTTTTCGTGTTTCGGAAATTCGGAAATAAAATGCTTGTGTCATTAGTTTCGGACCCGCACTTAACTAATGCATTAATGACAGTTGACAGCTATACGATGGCACACGATGAGGTGCGTTCAGATAAAATGACATTGACAACTGACAAGATCTAGATATGGGAACTAACAAATCTTTTCGTTTTTTTTTTTTTTTTTTAACGGTGAGTGGGGACAAGCACGAACCTAAAAGATACATAAAAGATACGAGTACACATGGCATCACTTGAGATAAACACCATTTGGAGTTTGAAAGAGCTGATATGGTGGTGGTCTCCATCTACTCTACACACTTTCCCAGTGTCATCTGCCGCTTTTTTGTTTCGTCTGATTTCAAAAGAAGATGACGATTCGCTGCTGATTGTGTAACAAGCGTCATTTGGAGATGTTTGTCATAAAAATGAACGAAAAGAAAAGAAAAATGAAAACATAAACGAAAATGTCGTTTATATCCATTTATTTATTTCTTCTCTTTTGTCTCGCCCTTTCTCGATGTCCGTGTTGTCGTTGTTGTTGCTGGTGTGTGCTATGGTTAACAATGTTTTGTCTTCCACAGATGGTGTGTGGGTCTTGGGATTGTATTTTTTTTTTCTTTTTTAATATTTTTTTGGAAGCTGCAGAAAAGATTGTCTACAATTTCATCTGAAGTTTGTCACCATTCTCAAAATTGTTTCATTAAATTGATGGAAATCATTTTGTCGAGAGAGAGAGAGAGAGAATGGAAAAAAAGGCAACATTTTTTATTGCAACATTAACGAGGGTGCCAGGCGTTCTGTCATTTGTATTGCGGGTTATTATTATTATTTCTGTTTCCCCAAAGGGGGTAAGAAAAAAACAAAAAACATGCAAACAGATGTTGGCAGTGCTTAAGATGATTTAAGTCGACTTGATAATTTGTCAAATCGATAAGATTTAGACGTGGAATTTGTCGGCTCCATATCCATATGTCAAACTAAGTTTTGATAAAGTGCTCAAGTTCGCTATAATGTGTGTAATGAGGTGTCATCATGGAACTGCACTACGCCTATATTTACAATATGACTGTACTCCAATGACCAATGACCATACAACAAAAAAGAAGATAAAAACCAAGCAAAAGCTATCGCTGATTGAATGAGTTACATTGTCACAAAAGCAAATATACCCAGCTGTGTAAGTTTTATAGGGAATTTGCTAATCAAAGTGGACAAACGGCTTGTTTGCTGAAACCTGCTGAGGCATAAAGTTTGCCAAAGAAACATGGATCGCAATACTTTTTAATGCCACACTTGGAAGTTCAAGCCCTTTGTCTGTAACTCAGCAGCTCTGAAAATACATTGATGACAGCTAACAAAATCAGGTGTGCAAATCAACTATTTTCATTTATATAGATCTTGCCTAATTTTTGGGGAATTACGAGCATATCAACTATTTTGTTGCTGTGTACAATGACATCTAGTTCTCTGTAACAGTTTATTCAATATTTACAGTTAAATTCACTTAACTGTCAAAACCCAAGCCCAAGTATTCTGCACTTTGCAATATAAAAAGTACGCCACCTAGTGGTGACAGACCGAATCTCTTATTTGTGAAGGAAACTATGTACTAAAGCCGTCGCATAACCTATTATGAAAAACGCTGCTCTAGTAATGCGGTTCTTGGTAGTAATAACACTCGCCAAATCCGACAAACCTTTAGTAGCAAACATTTCAAAGTTATTAATACTTTTTTATATTGTAGGTACATTAATTTTTAATCAAAATATGTTTAAGACGTTGGCATCTACAATGCTCTTCCGATGTTAAACGCCAAGCATTAATTTTTTTAAGAACTTCTGAATTTTTAACGCAAAATAATAAAAGATTTTATGGCCTTTGGTATCGACAGACTATCTGTTGGCTAAATGACTTCAGACTGACTGAAACATCAGGACAGTACCGTGGTTCGAAAGAATTTCCAATCCCAAATATAAGAGTTTTTTTTTTTTTTTTTTTAAAGGGTTCTGCTTCTGACCCACCAATTGCTGAGAGCACCGCGACCTAATAAATCTATTGTACCACAGAGTCAGTTCAGGGTACTAGGAGAGCCTCAATTCTCTTGATGAAGTTGAGGATCTAACTGGTGGAGACTGTACGAAGTTCCGTGGGAGTTAGAATTTCTTTTGGAAGGGTTTAATGGCTCTTTTAGCCTGACGAAGACCCTAGATACCATATTTGATCCATCCGTATACCACTTGTTACTTTTAACCCTAGGATGGGGAACTACTTTGTGGGCGGTAAGTTATACTACTTTGTCTAGCCAGACCAAATATTTTTTTAGTATGAGATGTGGCCAATATAAACTTTTATTGGCTTGCCAGCTGTACTATTATGCTTCGGAATTACATATTTGTATTTATTAGTAGCATCTCTAGAAATTACACGGTTACTTACTACTAAAATTAGAGAATAAAAATTTAAACAAAAATATTTAATGAACGCCATTTTTGTTATTTTTGACTCAGTACAAAATGATGCTTATTACCGCTAGATAAGGTAGAAAATCTGTAAAATATAGAAAATAATTATTTCATTAATTTTGGTTATCATCACAAAGATAATGTCTGACATGTCTCTGCCTAAAATATGATCATTTTATGTACATATGCCCGAATATGTTCCTAGAAAAATTGTTGTGGTCCAGCCAGACCAAGTGGTCTATTTAGCAGTTGTTTTATTTGAAAAAAAAATTTCTACCACAAACTTATCCGATTTGACCCAACAATGGCTGTATTCGATTTAGAAAGGTATGTTTATAGAAGTCAAGAAGTTTCAGGGTTTTATATTGGATGGAAAAAAAGTTCTTGTACGACAAAGTCAAATTAGGTCTGGCCAGACCGAGTTGCCCATCCTAGGGTTAAGGAGAGTTACACGTGAGAAACATCTCCGTTAGATCCGGAATTTTTATTTTGTTTTTTTGTTTTTTTTTTTGTTTGTGTGTTTCCCTAAATATAGATTTTGTTAATAGCTCGACTCCAGCCAGATGGGGTCCAGATTTTGTAATTTTCTCTTTTGGCACTAAATCAACATACATATATTGTGAATATGAGTCATTTTTATCAGTTAATATATTGTAGAATTTGTTAATAACTTGACTCCAGCGCCCCCTAGCGGATAGTTCTTTATGCCTATGTCCTTCAACAGGTCCCAGAATATCTTTTTGCCAAATGACATTATGATTGGTTCAGCGGTTTAGTCGCGAAAAGGTAACAGACAGACAGACAGACTAACAGACAGACAAAGTTACTTCCGCATTTATAATATTAGTGTGATGGTATTCGATTTTGACATCCGTTTTAGCAATTTAACTGTCCAATACTTCATGGGCACCGATCGGTAGGTACTCATTTGTCATTGCACTAAATCAACATACATATATTGTGAATATGAGTCATTTTTATCAGTTAATATATTGTAGAATTTGTTAATAACTTGACTCCAGCGCCCCCTAGCGGATAGTTTTTTATGCCTATGTCCTTCATCAGGTCCCAGAATATCTTTTTGCCAAATGACATTATGATTGGTTCAGCGGTTTAGTCGCGAAAAGGTAACAGACAGACAGACAAAGTTACTTCCGCATTTATAATATTAGTGTGATGGTATTCGATTTTGACATCCGTTTTAGCAATTTAACTGTCCAATACTTCATGGACACCGATCGGTAGGTACTATTTGTCATATTTCTTCTGCTCTTTGTCATTTACATAATTGTTGTCGTGAATCTTTGATTTGTCGTGAAAGACAAACACATTTCGTTTTTGACCACTAAAACTCAGCACTAGATTTCAAAGGAAACACACCTAATTTTGTCTACAAAACGGGTCCAAACTGGATTTCTATTTATATTCGTTGTAATATTCGCGACTAATGATTTTTAATATCCTAAAACCAATAAATGCTAAAATAAAGCATTCAGCTTGGGCTACAACTAAAATGTAAATTTCTGAAATATAATACATAAAACCGTAATTAATAGCCAGCATATATCATCGATTCTTTCCCCCTGCCGCCGCATCATTATCTGTGATTCTGCAAACATCTAATCAGAATTTTTAATCCTGCTGAATCAGGTAACAAAAATAAATTAGTTAATAGTCATTCCCTCCTGCTGTTTAAAAGTTAATCTGTTCAACAGAAAAAAAAGAAGTCCACTTCTTGCTGCATCTCCCTCTCTTTCTTTCTGGCGTTTTATCTGGCAGTTTATCTGTCAGTTTGTCCTCTAAGCTCTTGAACCCCTGAAACTTCATCAAATAACCATAAAAATCCCATCCCATCTTTCATATTTTACACCTTACCGTTGATTTATTTGCCCACATTTGATTATTAATTTTGACATAAAAAAAACACACACACACACAAGAGGGAGAGAAAGAAAATAATAAAATTCACTGAATGCAAATTCATAGGTCTACCCCACCGAACAACAATCGACAGCGAGGCTATAAATAATAACCGCCGCAGCATTTATGAATACCATCATCGGCATTAGCATTCAAAGTTTGTTTTCCCCTAAATGGGCCTTTATTAGCACTGGAAAGTGTATAGGAACGAACATACCTAAACACAACACATTTCGAAAATGGCTCAATTAAGATTCTTTTGTGATTCTAATCGGTCGATTCGATGGGAAGGTGTATGCTACGCCTACTGCCAAAAAAAATTCAGATAAGTCAATTTTATTACCTCAAGCTGAAATAAACAATGAGAAATCTTTGACATTTCTGTTGACAGCGAAGAGTTCGAAATGTCACCCGAAATAGTTGTGACCATAAAAAAAATTAATTCAATCAAGAAAAACCATATTCGCTGTAAATAAATTCTCTGCGCAGCTCATTATTTCTCTCTGGCCGAGGTCCGCAACCAAAACAGCCATACTCGTAATTTACACCTACGAGTAGCAAGAGTTTTCGTTTCGAAGGAAAATATATCCAAACTTTACGTTGTTAGCTGTCAATCAGTGACAATTGATCTAAAACCGTCTCAGACTAGACATTCTAATGCCAATTTGGTATGCGAATGAAAGATCATCTCACCCCTTTCGCAGCGAACTAGTTTCCTTCTTCAATGAATTTTTCCCATCCTTATATGTCAAATTGACATAGAGGTTCACTGCGAAGCGAATGCGAATATTGTGCATGAAGGGGAGAGGGAAAATAATCACCTACTTGTTGGCAACGACACTCATCGACCACAAATGGATACGAGGTACGAGTAGCAGCTTCCATTTTGAACAAAACAATAACACTTGTTATCGTC
Organism: Brachyopa scutellaris; assembly: GCA_949775065.1. Taxonomy (NCBI): domain Eukaryota; kingdom Metazoa; phylum Arthropoda; class Insecta; order Diptera; family Syrphidae; genus Brachyopa; species Brachyopa scutellaris. The sequence goes on along the minus strand of OX459113.1, from coordinate 120,988,436 downwards.
GCATCGTCATCTTCGTCTGTCAGCGCGATGTGCTGATGTTTTTTTTTTCCTACTGTCAGAAGCTGCTGATCTTGTCAATTATTTTATCTGCGCACGGCAATGTCTACCAACGGAAATTGCAACTGCAACAGTTTGTCTGGCTACAATGGATCCCCATATTGTCTTCCATTCCAAGTCACCATATAGATCGATCACGATTACGATCACCGATCGGTTGAGGTAAATTGATCACGTCGCGTCGGTCGTCACTATGAGGAGAGGGAGAGAAGGAGTTGGAGGGGGGAGTGGAAAAGTCTACGCATGGATATCGGTAACTTATCGACTTCAAAATTGGATTGTGATCGTACTTCAACGATCGTTAATAAAATTCCAAGAGCAATGGCCCTTCTTCATCTACATCCATCATCACCATGCTACCAGATGATCACTTGATGATGATGATCACTTTTCTAAAACTGCACTCACCTGATCCCGTGCTAATTGAAACCACGTTTTGATAATCAGCGCTAATCGGGTGTCGTGATAATTTTTCGTCGTCTTCACACTAATGAAAATGTCATCGAGTTCGGTGATCGGTGGTTTCGGTGTTGCCGTTACCGCGCGTTGACTTAAATCGTGCAACAGTTCGCCGTTACGGCCCCGACGTTCAATGTCGTCGAGAATCGATGGTCGTTCCGAGACTTCGATGTCGGAGAAGTTAAAACTTAATATATCCTTGCGAATGATCACTGTGGTCTGTTGCTGGGTTGCCAGGTTATAGGGCGGTGGTGGTGGTGCTGGTGGTAGAAATTTTCGTCGCAACTCTTGTGGTTGCAGATGATTGCTCGTTGGTTGGAATTGGAGCAATTTAAGTTGCATGTTGTGTCGTTGTTGTTGGTCTTCGTCTTTTTGTTCTAATTGTGGTTGTGTAGATTGTTGTTCAGATTGCGATGAAGCAATCGAATAGGATCTACCCGATTCGGCATAGTGTATTTGGGAGGTCTGCAATGTGAGGTCTTCTGGTGGCACCTGGAAAGAAAATACAAGCATTTATTAAAAATTTGATCATTTTTGGAGTTTTTAGTGGATAAGATTTAACCAGACTACAGATGGCGCAACTCAGTCAAATGAGTCATTTACCCACAGTTGCTGTGTGAATTTCATTGAAGTTATTTTGAAGAGATCGGAACCAAATACAAACCTAATTTATAAAGCACACACGTAAATATAAAGAATGATTTAAAACGAATTCCGACCAAGATCCCCGTCCCAACATTATTTTGTCACCGATAAGATCACCTAACCCTAAGGCTACATACCGCACGCATCACTTGAAGATGGAGATGCTTGTCCTCCGATCGAGACCCATTTAATATTCATAACAAAACTTTTTAAACATTTTCACCTCTCATCTCATCCCGTGGATGATTACAATCTTTCGTGTAATTTACGTGAACCCCTTTGGAACTACTCAAACCGCCAACACTGACAAGATCACATTTATCCATAAACCTGGCATAATGTGTGCATATTAAAGTGATGCACTGAAAAAACTTAACGTAGACGCCGATCTGGAGCACTCCCTGGGCATTGGCATGGCACAATGGATTTTATCGCAGGAATTAATCAAACCATCTATCGCTGTCTCTTTCGCTCTCTGTCTGTTTCTGTGATCATGATGATGGTGATGATTATGATGATGATTATGATGATGCTCTTTAGTGTTTTGCTTGGCGATAACGTCGACGTTGTCGTCGGTGTACCTCGTTCGCCTTCTCCCGCTCTGCAAGGTAAACACACAATAGTGACTGGGACGGGTAATGCTCGCGCCCCTGTACGCGATAAATGCTTTCAACGCACACAAGGCAAACACACAAACCGAAAAGGAATCGCGTGGAGCAATATCAAATGCAGACGGCCCTTAGATCTCAACTCAAGAATGCCGCATGCTTCGGGAATACGCCGCACGCGGCTTGAATTTGTAAACATACGAGTATGATGCTTCTCTCCTCCCTTCCTTCTCGTTTCTCCTCTGCCTTTTCTCTGTTTTTTTATGACATTTATCAGGTACATTACCTGTTTGTGTCAGCAAGGTAATCTCTTAGGTCTGCCGCTGCGGACCTGATTCGTTTGTTTGATTTCCCAGAAATTCTCCGTACAGGTTGAAGGTGGATGTCATAAAAAAAAAAACGAGGGTCGTCTGTCTCGTCATACCTCCTCTGCCTTTGGAACATCGCAAAATGATGGTACCCATCCGAGGGTTGATTTGGCCACTTTAATTAGCTTTTAATTTGAGCCCTTACGCGAGACTCCTAAGTGCGTTGTGCGTTCTATCAACAAACGATAAAACGAGCAAACAGGGCCTGTTTGTTGAGTGGAAAACCCATTTTCTCACCAAATATTAGAGTGCATTAACTGTGTGTGTCGTTCCTATTGGCACCGGGAAAAACATTAATTAACAACGTATTGGGAATTCAGGAAGAAAAAAAATACACCGAACAACAAGATGAGGGAAGAAATTGAACAAGCGCTGGTTTTCAGTTAAACTGCCAACAACAGCTGCTGCTGCTGCCTGTTACTGTTGAGGAGAGTAAAAAGCCATGGATGCAGTTGATGGTGGATGTATCCGAACATGGTGCTCCCCACTTTGTTTGCTTCTACAAAGAAGTGGCTAAGTAGGTTTTTTTTTTGTTCTTCTTTTCTTGTTTGAATATACGAGTATACTCGTACTCGTATGTTTACAAGATGTTCGAAGTGAATCGAACCACTCGGGAGTCGAACAGGTGCAATATTTAAATTCCATTCAGATGGATATAGGCAATTGAAATGTATGAGTTACTTTGGGATACCCATGGAGGACAGGGCGCAAAAGGTTTAAGTTGTATCCCAGCGGAGGTGTACTACACTTCATGTTATTCAGCGGTTAACTGCGTTTACTTAATCACTGATAGCCGGTCTTCATTCATTTACTTCTAATCTACATGACATATTTTTAAAACAATTCGAGGTACACATTTACCACATTTGACAGATGATAGTACACAGATGACAGTTCTACGAGCTTGCTCTGTCATATGTCAAATAAGTTCAATAAGTCATTATGCAAGAGCAAAACGAAGTCAATTCACCCGCGAAATATGCTCATTTATCCAAAAATTACAGTTTTCAATACCACGACACGACCTCACGCGGTTCAACCTAACTGTTCAAATTGTGCCAGATGTATGTGCATCGCTGTCGCTGCTGAGGTTAAACGGAGAAGAACTCTTTTCAAATGCAACTATTTTCCAAACATTGTGGCGAGTAGCGGCCGTCTAGCTGTAGCTTTGGACTGAATTCACTAAACTGAACGCACCCCAATCTTTGCTCAACAAAGTTCGTTGATGTTTGGTTATTTTTTTCTCATTTACATATTTTCATCGAAAACCATAATTTTTCAAAGAATACTGAAAAGTCGCAAAAATTAGAATAAAGTAAGTTACAGTGGACTCTCGTTAACTTGAACACGTACAAAACCAGGGCCGTTCAAGTTATTGAATTGTTCAAGTTACTGGATCAAAACAAAAAAAAACGTAATTTTTTTAATAATAATAATTTAATAATATTAATTTTTTTAATAAATAATAATAAATAATAATAATAATAAATAATAAAAATAATAAATAATAATAATAATAAATAATAAGGCAAACATTTGTTTTTAAGACAATTTTGATAAAAGAATTGCTATTTTAAATTGTTAATTGTTTGGCCTTGCGTACTGCGTTTTATAAAACAAATTCTCGAAGAGTCTGGACGACTGTCAAATCCGGTAATGTTCTTTCGTTTTGGCTAGCAATTCGATGGTTTTATCGAACAGTTCAACTAATTCCTTATTAATAACATTATTTTGTATGATAATGACATCTACAAGATCAGACTTTTTGATTCAAACACACACGAACTTGTCACAGTAAATATCACTTGGAAAATGATTTATAGCTTTTAACTCAAATGCAAAAGAAATTTTATTGGATTCCCCTTTATGAAAACCATTAATATTTGTAGCAACATACTTATGTACACAGGTGTAAAGCGAAGATTCCAATTTAAAACAATTTTGGTTGTCACATAAAATTTGTTCAAGTTAAAGAGGTTTTCATTTTTTAATTGTTCAACTTATAGAGTACTTCATGGAAAAATTCAAGGTATCGAGTCTTAAAAACTGTCCGTTCAAGTTATAGAATACCTATGAGGAAAAAATGGCATGTTCAAGTTATTGGATTGTTCAAGTTATCGGATGTACAGGTTACCGAGAGTCCACTGTATTACAATGAGGAAAATAATCCTTCAATTGGCGACATTTTGTTATTGCGTTCCAAAATGTCAAAAAATTAAAATCTTTACAACACCGTAACAAGACATTTTGAAATTTCCTTGTACAAGAAATCGTAAGAATTTCGCCATAGCCACTCAATAGGTCTGTTCCTTTACTTTCTGCTCCAAAAATAGTAAATTATTGAATTTTAAGGAGTGGGGGTAAAATTCTCTCAGAGTAAGGCAAAATTCCGAAAAAGTAAAGGAACGCATTTACTACAAAAGAAGCAACAAACGAAATGTCAAAAACACATGTGAAGCAAAAGTAAACAGAGTGTTGTTGTATGATTTTGGATTTTACAGAAAAGTCCACCCCTGATGATTTCCCAGAACCAATACAGTATGTAATATATTGCGAAATGTAAATTTCAATATTCAGAACGTTCAACTTTCATCTATGTTCCTTTTCTCTCAATTTTTTTACTTATTGAATTAAAATAAAAAAATGCAAATAATGCAAGCAAGTGAAACAGCTGACTTTGACAGATAGTTCAATTTCTACCGGAAGAAATCTGTCCACTGTCCAGTAAGAAATAGTAAGATTTTTTAGTGAGGGGAAATTTTTACTCTCTCGTTGCCTCTCTCTTTTACTACTTTTTCGTGTAAAGGAACGCGGTTTGTCTAAATTCAGTAAGAATCAGTAAGAATCAGTAACAACAGTTATAACAAGTAAAGGAACAGACCTAATAAATATTTTGTCGCAACTTTTTGACCACACAAACTGTCAACCTGACATATGGTCATTCGCAAAACTGTGCCGGTAAGAGCACCGGAAAACAAAAAGTTATGTATTTTAATCACAAAATTTAAGAGGTATTAAAACAACAGTTTCCCTGGTAAAATCTGAAAGCTAAAGAAAACTCAAAGGGAAAGTAAAATATTGACGCTCTAATCCCCAATAAACCTTAGTTATACCATTTATTGCCACCGTTCGAGTGAGAGTGTGAGTGTAAGTAACTTTCTGATACCAACAACCTTGTTATCTTATTTTTATGTCGCCCCACAACGTTTTATGTCACACCAGAGTGTTTGAAAAACATAAAGGAGGACTAATCCCTAACGACGAAAGCCTCGAAGAGGGCGAGTGACATTCTGTTGTTGTTTTTTGTTTTTGAAAAATCCTAAGAACACATGACACGAGGATTTGACACGCACATATTTCTCTCATCGTTTTGGTTTCCAACATCATCTTCAAGTACACATCGTCAAACGCACTCTTCGCCGGTCCTTCTACTTCACCCGTTTTCAAGTGTTTACATCCATCGCTCAACTACTGCGCGCCGCATACTCGTATGTGTGTGGGAAACAAGAGAAAAAGAATTATAATCAATGTCATGTTGACATTTTTATTAAGACGCCATGCATGCTAATGCATCTCTATCGTGGATAAAAAAAATAGGGTTACCCAAGTGGATTTTCATTGTGCTGATTCGAAAGTTGATAAATTCCGTTCTCGAAAAAAAAAAACAATATTTACTTAGGGCCACCCTCTGCTCTAACTGTGTGGCCAGGCCACTGACTGTCATGGCGGTATGATTGGTATAAGTGAAATTCAATCGATTTGATTTCAATCGCCCACGGTATTCTCCTGTGCGATTTCAATTGAAATCCGCGAAGCTAATAAACACTTTTATTGCTGATGATGGAAAATTAATTATTCTTCGAATCAAATGACACACATCGAACGTCTGACACATGATATGTCAGTGTACGATTGCTCAACCACACAACGGCAACGACGACGAGACGACAATATAGTGAGCCAATTTCCAGTGAAAACTGACGCGTGTGGAAACCGAGTTTTGACGGATGATTGTTTACTGTTACAGTATCGTTAGTCAAAGACCTCACACCCAGTGCCGGTGGCGGCCGAAAAGTGCTGACAACAATTTAGTAGCATTTTAAAACATCCGGTCACTTTTAGTGAGCTCATCGTACGACTTATTTGTGATTGTGTCTTGAATTTTTTTTTTTTTTTGTTTACATTGAAAGCAGAGTTTTCGGGTTCAATTGGAACTGGAATTGGAATCATGTGCGTGTAAATGGAGCACTTGAATGCACGCGTTAGCACTGGCGAAATCAGAGAAACAAGCGAAACAGAAATTGCCAATTGGATGACCCACCCAGTTTGGCTGGCGGCTACTATCAGTTGTTGGATCTAAAATACTATTTGGTTGGTTCCGCTTGTGTGGGCTTCGATTTCGATGAATTTGCAGGTTATAAACAGAAACACTATCCGGAACGTTTGGCTACAAGTGGTGGTGGCAACACCCAGGTTTTTAACGCTACAAACAATGCGCGCTATTGAAAAAGCATGCCGCCATATGTAATTATTGATACCAGTATCACTATCTCCAGTAAAACATGTAAAAGAATTAAAATACAGTAGAACCTCAACGAACCGAACTTTGATCGCATATCCGAGCTAAAGTGGTTTATCGGATTAACCGAGGTCGAGTTTTGAATCTGTGGGTCCCATTTTTTTTTTTGTCTGATACTCAAGCGGGTAATTCCCTATGCCAGCAGAGAGAGCTGCGGAAGGGGTTTTCAGAAAATTAAATTCGCAATGTCAGTAGTTGATTTAAATAAACAAAGGAAACGTGTCATTGTTTCGATTAAAGCCAGAATTGCATGTGTTTGCATTTTCAGGCGTTTAAAGAAAGAAGCAAGGGGTAATATTCATTCTTGTCTACTGATTGGATTACACGGGTTTGGCGCGGGTCATATTACCTCGGATAGTCGAGGTTCTACTGTACCTACATACTATGATCGAAAACCCTAATTAGGCATTGGGAATTTGTATTTTTTGTCTTAAAGCAGCTACTTTTAGCAGATGAAGTCGTTGGCAAGTTGATGTTTTTCCGACAGTCTCACGGTTTTATCGCTTCGTCAATTCGACAATTTTGACAGTTGATAAGTTGAAGTTTAATTCCAACTTTCCATTCCATTTGAATATTCCCCTGAAGATGGCATTTGACTTGGTTGTTTAGAATTTCTTTTGTGTAAAACGTCATTATGACAGCAAATGTTTCTTTCGATACCATAACTGTCGACGGTTTCGATTATATCGATAACATTGAATATATTTCAGAACACAATACCTAAAGCTACATCATGCGTCAAAACATCAAAGAACCAACAGCGTTTAGAGAGTTCTTTTTTTAGATTCATATGATGAGGCAGAAAGATAGAAACTCACGGTTTTGAAGTTTTGCAACTTTGCAGTTAAAGTCCGACGGAATATTACGCATCGGCTTCGTCCACATCCTGCAAAACATTCAGCTTTGGCGTGATGAGGCCGAAGAATTTGTCGTATTCTCTGTATGATTTCGCACTCTGTAGTGGCTATGAGTCGCTTTGTGTTTGTTTCGTTTCGCGAAATTTGTTAGTGCGTCGACAATAATCCTGTTGCAGAAGTGCAGTTAGCTGTTAATGTGTGTTTATGTTTTTTTTACTGAAGCTACAGTCACTTCAGTTATTCGTGTCGTAGAAGCAGAACGTATGGATATTCTTTTCGTAATTAACAATGTTTAAGGAAACATGGATGCATCCGGCTCGAAGGACCAATGATTTTTCCAAAGAAAATAGGGTTAATTTTTAGTTTGACTGGCACTCTACAAATACAAATACAATAAAGAAAACTGGGTATTGGGTTAAAATAAATGAAGAAGCAAACACTCGTTTCACGTTATAAAAGTAAGTTTATTACATCTATTTGCCCGCCGTATATTCGGTCTTTAAGAATCTGTCAATTAACAATGGCTTGGTATTGAAAGCGTTGACGTGTTTCTTTTTTCAAAGAAACTCGTTCTGACAGCATTCTAGCCATTGACAGCGAGTAGACACTGGGTTTCAGCAGGTGTCATGAAAATCGTATCGTATGATCAATGTAAGAAATGTGGGCACCGTAGCGCAAGTGGTTAGTGCGTCGGACTACTGAGCCAGCGGTCTTATGTTCGAAACTCGCCGCAAACACCTAAACAGTTTTTCACAGTGCCCACCTCTTCGGAACACCTGACAAGCATTTAAGAGTATCATTTGTCATGTAAAGCTTCCCAACTCGCCGTTCGGAGACGGCAGAAAACTGTAGGTCCCTTCCATTCGTGCAAAAATATAACGCGCACACACAAATGGTTGCGGGAAGCTAGGCTTGGTTCTACCTAGGACTGCTGAAGCCAAATATTATTATTATTATGATCAATGTAGACGTCTCAACTACGTGTGCGTAATTGAACGCAGCTTTCCACTCAGATGATATTTGTTGTCAATTTCAGTGGCAGAAGGTGAAAATATTTGTCAAAAAATGTAACCCAATACAATCGGCCGGGGCGCGGACATTCAAATATCTCAATCAGCGGCAGATGCAATCTTCACTTTGAAGATCACATTACCCATGTTTGGGTTGATGCGTTTTAATTTGAATATTTAATAGTTTTCCATATTAATTTAATTTTTTTTTCTGGTTCCTTCTTTTTTTTTAAAAAAAATCAATTGGAAGTTCTTTTCAAAACAAATTTCATTTAGTAAATCGGTAAAATTAGTAGCTAGGCCCCCACAAAACTTTTCACCAATTTCCCAGTTCATTAGAAAAACACACAGACAAATTTTGGTCGATAGAATTTTCCTATTCAAGTTCGACATGACTTCCAATCTTCACATGCAGGTTGGGCATCGGCAGAAAGGAAATCGAATTAGAAACTGAATTTCAATTTAGAATTCCATCAAGTTTTCAAGTTTTTTTTTTTGTTCATATGGATGATGTACGGGTATGAATATTCGTTTGAATGATTTTTGATTGTTGGAAAGGTGTATGCTTGTTTTGTTTTTATCTTCTCGAACGAAAGAGATGTGTTATTTTTAACGGTTTGGCTACGGATCACGGTTATTTTCTTTTTAATTTTTCGATTTCATTTGAATAACAAAAGGACGAAAACACAAGAAACACACGAACAGAAACAAAAGGAGTTTTATGACTTGTGAACGTAGCACAGTGAAAGGCGATAATGGTTAAGAAAAAGGCAATAAATTAGATTTATGGAGAAATAAAATTTTAAGACAACAAATAAACGTTAAAAAATGTCTGTGAAATATAAAAAACAAAAATTCAACGATTAATTTGTGACGCAAGTCAACGGAGTTAGCAAAAATAATAGAGAGAGATAGAGATAGAGATAGATATAGAGATAGAGATAGAGATAGAGATAGAGATAGAGATAGAGATAGAGATAGAGATAGAGATAGAGATAGAGATAGAGATAGAGATAGAGATAGAGATAGAGATAGAGATAGAGATAGAGATAGAGATAGAGATAGAGATAGAGATAGAGATAGAGATAGAGATAGAGATAGAGATAGAGATAGAGATAGAGATAGAGATAGAGATAGAGATAGAGATAGAGATAGAGATAGAGATAGAAATAGAGATAGAGATAGAGATAGAGATAGAGATAGAGATAGAGATAGAGATAGAGATAGAGATAGAGGTAGAGGTAGAGATAGAGATAGAGATAGAGATAGAGATAGAGATAGAGATAGAGATAGAGATAGAGGCTACCATGGGGGTCAGAAGGTGGTGGATAGCTGGAAGGCCTACAGATATGTAGGTTAGCTGCGAATAACAAAGAAGCAGCCCCCGACCAAAAGCGGCGAGGATAAAGGGTGGGTGGAAAAACCCGAGAAACCTTAAGATATTCTCGTGACAGAGCGAATGAACGCCGCCCTTTAAATATGTGTCCCACACTTGGTTAGAGGTAGTTTACATATACTACTGAGTAGTTTACATATACTACTGAGTAGTTTACATATACTACTCAAAAATAAAATGAAATCCAGAAGCGTGTGACCCAAAATGGGCGGCTCCTTGGACTGCGTTTGAACCGAAGCGGTCGGTAGAAATCAACCCTGGCTGAAGGTAAAAACGGCTATGTGAAGGAACCCTGAAAAAAAAATCAGATATGGGTAGTCAGAAATGAGTGAACCTGAGGGTGCAGGGAATCAGATCCCCAGTACCGGCTGCCAAAAGTGAGCTAGCAGGTTCAGAGTCGTCGATATACAATGACTGCAATATTACAAAAGTGGAAGACTTGGCTGGGGTAGTAGATGTAGTTACAAACAATCCTCTAGATCCACTCAAAATGAATTCGCGTATCCAACGGTTGTGAATAAAGGTGGAGCTATTAATGAAATAAGTACGAACAAGAGATAGCGATAGAGATAGAGAAAAAAGATATAAAGAGATACAGACAAAGATATGTAGGTATGTAGCCATACAATAATTTATGGCGTTTTCGACTTTTAACGTTCAGATTTTTATTATTGTTATAAATATGAGTTGCATCATAAAAATGTGCAGCTCGTTTATCAAATTTCAGTTCCAAGAAATGCTATCGTCCTGACTCAATTCACGTGCAAAACCTTAACCTTATCCAGTACTCATCCATTAATGCGTGTGCATGTAATTTCACGTTCCCTGCAATGAAGACACATCATATAACCACTGCCACCCTAATTTGCAAAAACATCTGAATCAGTGATGTCCGCCAAAATAGTAATGTCTAAATAGCGTGCAACTGCAGAACGCCAAATGCATCCCTACAATTATTTATTAATAATCATTTGCCCGGATTGCAACACTCATTCCACTTAAATCGTATCAATTTAAGTGTGCTCGCACTCGAACCTATGCATGGCCACTCCGCTTAAAGTGGCTTAAATTATGAGGTCATGGTATCTTAAATCGAATGGAATCCAAAACACATACATGTGTGCTGGGCGCCCAATTAATTTCAATAAATTTGTTTACTGTGCTCAACACACAATTTTCCAGCAAAAAACTGGTCAGCAGCGGCATCGAGTCCAGTCCAGTCGAGCCACAATTGCATTCGCATATCTCGTCGAGTGGACATTCAATTCGATTAGTAATGCTCGTATCTATTAGCCGAGGTATCTGTGAATTGAAAATTATATACCACACGCTCTAGTGAGGGGGCTACTGTTATAGAGGACCAGTTGCAGCGCAGCAGGCTCAAACTGAATCATTGAGTCGCAAGCACAAGAGTCACTGTCGCAACATAAATTCAAATGACTCGACGGCGAGAACCGCAAGAGCTGGTGACTGGTGTCACCTAAAGTCGAGCCTCTGTCTGATTAAAAACCGAATAAAAATGTGGTCCCCACACTCAACTCCAATCGCAGCTAGGATTCTGTTCGTTTTGTATTTATTTTGATTGGATGCGCTGCGCTCCAGTGCCAGCGTGAGTTATCGTATGCAGCACGCAGTGACGCGCATATACAATAGAAGGAGGCAGTCACGTAGGTAGATCCCGATGGTAAATTAATTGCGATCCGCAAAAGCGGATAAGGGCTGCTGAAATACTGGAGTACCTACGTAGGCGAAAGAAATTCATTCACTGTGCACACTGAAAGTGGGTAGAAACGGTAGACACCAGCGACATAATTTATTTCCATCAAAAATCTAGAATTGGATTTATTGAGCATTAAATAAGTCTTATAACTCTTAAGGATTTAAACGCGTATACTGTAAGAGAGTATTCGTGTATTCCAATGTGAGAAAGGGGTTAACAGATGGCTGGTGGAATTCCGTCGTGCCATGTAAAATTACAGCCAAATAAATCTTAGCTTGTAAATTCCTTGTATACATATGAGTAAGTTGTTCGAAAGCCACTTACAAATTAGCAGATACCATAAGCTGCTTACGTAGATTTAAAGGAAATTATGCAAATCCTACACAAACTGAGAAGTACTGCGCCCATAATACGAGAGCACACCTTTAGTTCCATTAAGTGACGTAATTTTGAAAACTTATCAATCTGCAAATTTCATTCAATTTATTTAATTCCAATTTATACTTATTGCGAATGCAAAACCAAATGAATGTCAAAATCCAGCAATGAAACAGGGGCCGAATTACCGCACTCGTTATCGAAATGTGACGATTTGGCATTACCGCTCACGTTATCGAGTATCATTTTACTTATCATTTATTCGATCATTCAAAAAACTAGCTGATATAGTCATACGATACCACAGTACACGTAGTACAGGTAATATATTGCTCAGGAAAAATGGCCGCAATTCGTGCCCTTTCTATAATTGTACTGAGTTTGGCGTTTAATTCAAATTAATTTGTGAGTTTGGCGTTTAATTCAAAGTCATTTGTTTTTGTTTTTGAATGTTAACAAATATTTGCAGGGCACGTATGGTGGCCATCTTCTTGAATTTTTGACAGGTGCGCGAACTTAATCGAAAATGGACATTCTGAGTATACCTACTACCATATATGTGTATGTGTACTGTGATACGATACAGCTTAATGTCAATAAAAATCACTAACAAAGCAGTGCTGCCAAATTGTATACCCAGCTTTCATATTTTCAGATTTTCACCAACGTTCTAACGGTGGCATAAAAAACACAGGGTTACAATACAAATTAGTCAAATGTGGTAACATTTTATTGTAAAATATTTTATTATGAGATTTTTTGAGAAACTTTTAAAATAACCTGACTTTTATGCTCAAATTTTAAAAAAAATTTACCTAAAACGGCAATCCAAAGCTTTTTATCAAAATAGAATAAAAACAAAAGGTTATAGCTAGCTGGCAGCACTTTTTTTCTGATAAGCTTATTAGTTGAATATGGAAAGAAATGCAAAACATTGAAATTTTATCTCAGACGTAACGGCAATTCAATTTTCAAGCTGATCTCTTGTATTCAAAAAGTTTTAAGCGTGATACACAATATCGATCAAAACTGACAGTTTTGGTTACCATCCATCAAAACTGAAAGTGTGAACAACTGGTTGATGGTTTGTCGATCAAAACTGACGAGGTACAAAAATGTTTGTTACTGACTGACGACCAGCGGCCATCTTTGTTTTCGCTCGATTGTGTGTACACAAATTTCGTCATTGAAAAGGCAAACATAGGAAGAGAGGGTCGAAAAACAACAACAACAACGATGATTTGAGTGCCAAAAAAATCTATAGTGTGTACGCGAGATTCTTCATTCAAAAATGACATCAGTTTTGGTTGTTAGTTTTGATCGATAGTGTGTACCACGCTTTAGGAACATCCGCAGGTCAATTGAAATGAACATCATGGGGATTTCGACTGAATATAGCGCCCAAAGATAGTGTGTTCTTCTTCCGGTAACTGGCCACAACAATTTCTCCTTCAAAATAAAAAACCAAAACTTTATATCAGCCATTCGTTACAGCTAGCTACACATCAACGAGTGCATTATGTTTTCTCTCTTGTAGAAACAACTACATACATACAAATAAAATGCCAACCTTTGGGCGGAGTACCCCAGATTCCCCCCATAGCACTTAAAACCTACAGTGTCGCATTACGAGCTTCTGGTCTTAACCATAACCAAGAACAAAGTACGCACTAAAATCATGACCATCAGGGTTGTTAAAAAATAATGAAAACCAATAATTAAAAACCATCTCTAACCAAATGAACCCCTAAGGATCAGCTTACACGATGGTGTGTTGCTAATCAAACATCAATACATACATATGCATGAGTATGTTTATTTATTTCTAAGAAAAACCCTCATTTCCCACAATTCCTAATCCTTAATGAAGACAAACATAAAATAAAATAAACTTCGGCCCCATTACATCACCCTACGCTCAAATCCCATAGCTGATAAATTATGTGAAACTAACCCTAATCAATGCCGCCATCAGGCTTAATCTCTCGATCCCAATTTTGCTTTCCTCAAGGAGTTTTTCCAGTCCTTCCCTTTTCTTCGTTTTCCCTTTCATTATGATTAATTGAGTTTCCTTCGTCTTAATATGGGACATCGGTTCAAACTTCAAATCTCTGATTAAACTTGTGGCTGTTACAAAAAACACAACCACTCAATCCTTTTAAATATTCATTCATACCTGCCCTGCCATCTCCTTCACCCCTCTCAGATTTTTTAATCAATAAAAACATCAATCAACTTGCAACGAACAAAAGAAGAATCAATTAAAAACTCAAAGAACTCGATTAAAAAATTAGATAAGCCTCGGTTGTACTTTGTACACTCAATTAAGAGGAATTCCTTATTCCCATCTTTGTCCAGGATATGGATTGGATTTTCTTGGTTTTAAAATGTTACAATTTTTGTTTTCCTGTTCTCCTTCTTGGTCCGCGGGTTCGTCAAGAAAAACCGGGAAAATAAAAACAAAAAAAAAATGTCAAGAAACAGAAGCCACTTGGTTGGTGGTTGGCGCTCAGCAGGTGCATTTCCTTCGACACGAAAATAGAACAGGAATGCTGGGGAGAGAGACAAAAAAAATGTCACGAATCGAAGAGGATGCTACAGTGTTGAAGATAGCCTGCTCCGATTGAGGGATTCTGCAACATTTCTTTTATGGGGAAGCACTTAAACATTTATCAACATCTTCAGATGGCAGGGGGTCAAAGTGTGGACTTCCTTTTCGCTGGCCGGTGGAGCGGATGATGATGGAGTGGAACTGAAAAACTCATAACGGGAGTAGAATTTTATTAAGTAATGGACTAGAGTAATTAAAATGCCGAAGTTATTACATTTCGCAATCAAAGGGAACTGCATTTAGTTCGCCAACTTACAGGGACCAACACTGCGGGGTGAGATGGGGAAAAAAATAATAAAAACATTTCAACTCGAGGTGAATAAAAATAAAATAAAATAGGAAGTCAAAACGCACTTAAAGTTGGAAGTTTTTATAAGCACCTGGACCGAGAAGTCATTAGCATAACTTGCACAGCAAGTACAGTGGGATCGAAGGCGAGTGGAAGGGGAATCAGTTCATTAACTTTTTGATTAAAGGAATATTTGAATGGTAGCATTAGTATCATCGGTGATGGATAGTCTCCAGGTGGACTATAGTCAATTTGCAAATAGCACGTAGGTATATGCAATTGTCCAGGCAGCAGAGTGGCCCCATCGCGATCCCCTAAGAATCCATCCAAGGATGGCACCTAAACCGCCACAATATCCTCAAAGCATTTTATTACCCTGCGAAATTTTAGAACAAGTGTATGGTCGATTCGGCCTACCAATACAAATATACTACAAATATCCGTGCCTAAAAGTCCGAGCCCCTTGGCGTATTTACCCAGAAGGCAATGCCCAGATAATATTCCTATAACTTTACTCATTTGTTCCCTGCTGAGTCTAAGGATTTCACTGGTCCTTTTATGGTACAGCGCTGGCCAAAGTGCTTTGGAAACCCTGTGTCCTACAATATTAGACCATCTATGGTCAGCCCTTCTTGTAACAATATCCTTAACTTTTGATTTAATGCAGCAAAGTGGTGGAGCTGCTTCTAACGTCTCAGGTAATGGCAGTTCCCCTCTTTCCTTGCCAATTCATCGACTCGTTTCCTTCATAGTCATAGTCTTACATAGTCTTACCCGGTTCTGCGTGCATAATGCCCAGAGCATTGTGCTTCAGCTCCTGACTAGTGCCGATTTAACAGTGTACGATTCTAGCGCCAAGAGCGCAGCCTGGCTGTCGATATAAATATCAATATCCTTACCGGATATTCGTTTCAGGTTCAGAAGCTCTGCAGCTCTAAGTACGGCTCGAACCTCTGCCCGAAAAATGCTGCAGGTATCCGGGGTCTTAAGGATACATTTAAATCTGGTGCCACTCCAGGTAACGGGCTCAGTCAATCGGTAGAAAATACTTGAAAATTGTTATGATACCACCATCTCCAACCCCTCTTAAGCTTTAAGCCCCTCTGTCTGCTAGTACATTAACGTGTGAATCTTTCAGCGGAACATAGCCTTAAAAACAGAAGCAGGAAGTCCAGGAGAATGTCAACAGGAATGGCAAAGAGCAATCACCTAAGGTTTTAACGTAGGTTGCAAAGCTGAAAGTAGCTTGTACCGAAGAATCGGAAGCTCCTTGACTTCATAGAACTGTGCTAAACCATGTGGGAAGTACCCAATTGTACCTTTAAGTACAAAAAAACACTCAATGCCATCACAGATGAAGAAGATTTGTACAGCAAATTGATTGCCCGCCAAGCAACCCCATGGCTCGGGTCATAAAAGCCTACTTTGAGATCACTAGATATCAGATTCCTTAGACAGTCGTTCTCTGTTTTTTCAAAAAATCATTCCAGACGCCAGTGGTTTCCTTATGGCCAGTGGTTTCCTGTATGTCCTCAATTTAAAAACTGCAGCTTTGTGACGCCTCTAGCGGTTCATATTTAATAATTTACTTTCACCCTTTGGCCACAAAAAAAAAAATTCCTAAACCATATCTCAGGATCGGAGAAGCACTCAAAATCCTAGAGTGGAATGGTTACAACGGTCGTATTAAATATGAGGTGACTAGCAACTACCAGCCAGCCATCTGATTACATGCAGCGCACTGGAGAAACGTTCGTTCAGCGTGTTGCAGCCTATTATCCAATTTAGCTGAACTCTCTACTATAGACACGTTGTGTATGAATTTCACCTGCAATCACGGTACCCGTAGATCCAATAATGAACCTACATACACAGCCGGCGGAGTGTGCACTTTCCCATCACCGCGCGCCGCCCCGCCGCCGACCAAAATCAAATCGATCGGTGCGCGCGATCAAATTAACCCGGCAGCGAACCCATTCTCTCTCTCTTGGTTTCCTTAGCTGACATCAGAATCAGAACACGAGCGCAAATTACTTCACGAGATGGCAACAGGTTTTCAATACCCCGGGTGTGGTTCACCATGGCATATGGAACCCGAACACACACGAGTAGGTACGACGTACGAGTACTCGTACTCGTACTCCATTTAATACCTGGAAGCGAATATAGCGAATAGTTTCAACTTCAACCTGCTACGGTACTTTGACTAAAAGTGAACACAAGCATACACACACACATTCATCTCGTAACCCCTTTCGCAATGGATCCGCTCTCACCTTTGGGCCGTTAATAGCGTTCTGTTACACTTGGCTATAACTGCAATGGAATGAAAGGTATTCGGAGTCGGATGCGGATATGGGGAGCCATATTTTCATTTTTACAACGCAACGTAAAGTTGTTGCTGGCTGGTGGCTGGCAGAGTGGAATAATCCAGTGGAGTAAAGGATTCGGTTTGGAATTGATTTTTATAGCTCTATCCAGGTGGGATTAATTAGATTAGTTGCTGGCTGTTGTGGTTTTTTTTTTTATTCTCTTTTTTCAACACTCATAAAGAAGTAGGAAATCGCGTGGATGTGTGCAGGTGCACCTCACGCGGTAGAGTGCTCTTATGAAAAGAGGTGAATTGTAATTTTATCAGGTAAAAGGTTGCACAAGTTCATGATACTTTAGATGTCTGTAGAATAGATTCCCAGGTGAAGATAATTAGCGGTGTGAAGGTACAATGATGGAAGTTTGCTTCTTAAAAATAATCGTAGTCGCAGAGCACATCAGTGGAATGCTTCTTTCCAAAATGCTTATCGGGATGATGACTAACATACAGGAACGGCATTAGGATAAAAAAAACCGACTGAGATGCATTCTTTCAGCTGCCAGTCAAAAATCATAAGAACACAGTCCACAACGTGATCAATAATGTCGTCCTAGAATTTGAAGGAAAGGTTTAAAGGTCTGACGATAGCCAGAAATACTTAAATTAACAAGGTCTGTTTATCGCAAAGTGAATCAATCACAAAGTCCCAGACGCAGACAATAATTTCAAATCGAAAGGCATTCCCACTCTTCCGTATCCCCAAACAATCATGTTCGCAGGAAGGCACAGAAGGGATGTCTGCTAGGACAACTCTTTTTTTTTGTGCCCCTTCTCTGGTTCTCTTGCTGGTGTTAGGTTAGGTTAGAACGGGGCTATGAGGCCAAGCCATCACAAAAACACTTGGCACCATAGTGGGCCCATCGCGATCCCCTGGAACCATCTATTGATGGTACCTTAACGGAAACATTTCCGTCTAAACACTAGATTTCCCTGCAAAATTTTAAAATTTTACTGTGCCGGTTTGGCCCACCTCTTTCAATGTATCAAAAAAGTAACTCCCTAAAACTTTCTTGCGCGATCGAGTAATGGCATAACATTCACAATGGATATGTTTGACATCCTCCGCTGAGCCCAAGTCATTGCAGTATCTGCACTCGTTCGTACTAGAATATCCCTATTTAGTCCAGGTATTACTTTGGTTCTTTTGTGATCTAAGACCGGCCATAGAGCTTTGGACACCCTATGTTCCTGTTTTCCTGACCATCCAATGCCCGCCATGCTAATGATAGTATTCTTTATTTTCGCCCTGATGCCGCGTCACGGTGGTGCTAAGTTCACCATCTCGGTTATAGGCAGTGCCTGCCAGTTTAACCCTGTTATGTCTTTTTAGGGTTTTATACCAGCTTCGTCACTAATAGCTCCGCCGCTCTCTGTACCGCCAAAACCTCTGAAAGATGCTACAGTCGTCCGAAAGTCTTAAAGACGTATTTAGCTCCGGTTCTCTTGAATACATTCCAGAACCGGTACCATTATCGGTTTTCGACCACCCATCCGTGAAGACCGCAATGTGTTTTTGCCGTGTAGGCGCAATGCTGCCCCAACCTTCTCTCTCCGGGTACAGCGATTCGTATGGTGTATCGAAGTCCAGAATTGGGAGAATGTCATCCGTTCTATTGGGAATACCAATTTTAAGTTCATTAAGAATAGCGCTGTGACCATAGCTTTTATTCTTGAAGTAGCCTAACTAAGCAAGTCTGATCGCACTCTTGCTTGCAAGCTACATTATATCCAGATCAAGTGGTATAAGATACAGAAAAATCTCCAGTGCTGTTATGGGTGTTGTGCGCATGCCTGGTGTTACAATTAACACATTTGACCAGAATCGCCTAGAAATCACAGAAGTTTTGCTTTTTACATCATAGGAAGAGGTTACACCGACAAAAACTATTTTTGGTGACCATGAACAGCAATCCAACGCACTTACCACTGAGTCACGCCGTATCTGTCCGTAACAAAGCTAGATCACCGACAGGCATGTTGTTTGAGGCTTTTTTTTGTAAAATGACAGGATGGCTGCACATCAGCGAACTTTCATTCTGTAGTACTATTTCCTTTTTAACAGATTGCTTCAAACAACGTCTTCTACTCACAGGCCGTAGTTTGTAGATAATATGAGCACCCAACGTTGTAGAAAATTCAGTCTCCGCTGGAAAAGCTGGTTCTCAATTGAAAATTGTTCCATTGTCAGCGCATTGACATCATTTCTGGACGCAGAGTGAGGTCAAATTTTATTAAGTTAGTATCAGCTAGGATTCCGCCATTTTAATCACAAATCTTCTCTAAGCATGGAAAACGGTACAAATGAGCATTATAGATATTTTCAGCCAAGTTTTCTTTGCGTGAGAGTCACTATTTTCGGTTCGTCACCGGAACTTTTGGAATGCTTTCGAGAACAGTGCTTTGCAAATTCACTTACTGCTTGCTACAGAAAATGAGCAAAGATGTCATGTGGAATCACCTTCAAATGTGACATGTGGCATAAAATTGAGACTACAACTAGAACATTTTTTTTTTATTTTACAACTCGAACACACCTTTTAACAAATTCAGAGATGTCATTTCCAAACTCTGACAAACAAAACGAGATGACTGTCAAAGAGTTGCACTCGTTCCCTTGTTTCACTATTTCTAACTTTTTGGACAAATTTTTAGTGTTTTGAAAGCAAAACTCAATCTACTGCATTTTTAGGCCGATCCTGATAGCAAATCATTTTTTTTTTTTTTTTTTTTTTTTTATATAATCTACACACGCTAAAGGGGATATGAATACCCTTTTAATGTTTTACACACAGCGCGAGCACATGAAGGACGAGAACGAGAGACAGACAGATCGACGTAGTGGTAGGAAACTCAGGTGATAGGATTCAATTTCAACTAACTCTATGGGTGGTGTCCAGGATAACTGGAGAGTTGTGCATTATTTTTGTACTTGCTTATGATTCACAGGAGTTTTTTCCAGATGTTTCTTATTATAGTTTGGGCGATCAATTTCTTCAGCCATATTCAACATCCTACTGCCAGTGTTATGCCTTCGCAGTAGGTTTCGATATTAACTTCTGAAACTGATCAACTTATTTTCATTTCGTGAGAAATAAATGCTTCGAAGACATCTGGATTCGAACCGTGAACCTTCCGCATGACAAGCGACGACGACTACCACTACGCCACGGCCACCCACAATCATATGCGAAAAGTAGGAATGTAGCCACTGGAAATCAAGTATTGAATATGATAGCTCTAGTGTCAAATGAAATCTTAGCTTGATATTTAAAAAAGCACGCACATTCAATGGAAACGTATTCTAATAATCTACTCGTACGTTGAGTTTCAATTCAAATAGAAAACCTGTCAACCTTTATTCTGTATGACTGCTACTGTAAAAACAGAACAAAACAAAATCATGTTAGCCCATTCAATGTATAAGCTGTTATATAGGCAACCTGTTGGCACACCCTATTTTTTAAACAATCCCATTGTGTTCACTTCCAAATGTAACCGTTAGAAAGAGAATGTAGACTTTCGAACATTTATTTAAAATGCTCATGTCTTAAACGACAACATTGCACCATTTACAAATCCGTTACGGTTAAACTGTAATTTAAAAGCATTTTTTTTTTCAAAATCCACCGAGTATCTTAGCATTTAAAACGCATTCCGATCCCGCAGTATTTACATTCAAATTATTGGGAAGAAAAACAAATTTCCCAGCCCCCAGCCCTCAGCCCCAATCAACGTAAAGCTTAAGATTAATCTATGACTGACAACTATTGCGTAGCTGGATTCGAGAAATTCCTTCGTTTTCGACTCGTGTTTTTGTCGCCTCCAATGGTTTTCCATAATTTCTAAATTATTCCACCGGGGGATGTGTGCAGTGTGCATGCTCGCTCATTCTTATGGAAAATTAACCTCATCGAATGGTGTGGCATCAACAAGGTCCAGATCATCATAACTTCGGTGGCAAGTGTCATAAAAATCGATCAATGGCAGCGATTGCCATTGTTCGGGTGCGTGTGTTTGAAATGTTCCCTCTAACACGGTGGCACTTCAAGAAGACTAATCCCTCTCCAGCTGCTCGGCGGGCACACACTGTTCCCATATTGTATTGTAATTGTGTCTTTCAGTTTTCGATGTTCCTGTTAATTGCTTTGAGGTACTACTGTTTTTCGTATTCCTTGTGAAACCGGTTGAAGATACGCGTACCTACAGTTTTTTTTTTTTGTCAGTTAAACCAGGTGACCCTTTCAGCTGACTGCTTCTGTAATGATGTGATCAGCTAGTTCAGAGAGGAACATCATCTCAGATGAAATTCCAATAAAAATTCAAATCAACTCCGGGAAGACTAACGAGCGGCGATACCATCGATACTTTGAATCGAATAAACGTTAATTATTCAAAATAATGCGTTCGATTGTTTCCGTTCCAATATGTAGATACACAAGTAAATTTAATCGGCACCAATAGCGATAGCGAAATTTATTACACGATCAGTTGAGAAAACTTTTAAATGCGAATTTAATTAAAAACGATGTACAAGCCCCAGCTGTCAGCCCGAATGACAGATGACCACTTTGCTGGTCGTTCAAACGACACATTCACAAGATCGACGACATGATGTAGTAGCTGATCTTTTAAGAGTATCTAGTATCTATTAGCATTTAAATCGTCGCATTTACCAAAACTTACCCGTTTTACCAAAAATTTGCAATTCTCAAATTCGGCGGCGGTGCGGAGGTGACATTAACAAATATTTTCGATTAGTTTTGAGAGCTTTTTGTAATTAAGAGCCTGCCAGAGGCACCTCCTACATTTTTGGCGAGCGGGGCGGCGACGACGCACGGCTAAATCTGACAGGCCGTTGTTATTCAATATTCAGATGAGCTGAAACAATATCGTGTTCGATTCAAATTGCGCCCAGTAAATTAAAATGTATTTTATTTTATGTTAGCCAATTAATATGGAGATTTTTCTGAATTTTAAAGACGGGTATATTTTTTATTTTATTTTTCTAAAATAAATAAATCAAGTCCGTCCCGTTTTAATTCAGAGATTCGGCGTTTGTGTGTGGTGATGGTGACTTTAAACAATAGCCCGGCACACAGATAGCTATCGCGTTTAATTGGACGTCATCAGTGCCAATTTATTTAGGTTGATTAATAAACAGCCTCACGGACGTGCAGTCTCAAAGATTGGAAGGCTATCTAATTTGTCAGAGCGATAGCAATCGGTGACATTTTATTTTCGGTGGAAAATATTTTGTGGTAATTTTTCTTCTCATTTCTGTTTTTTTAAAGTAAATTAATTGTTTGGATATTTTGACGGTTTTTTTTTTGTTTTTTTTTTTTTGATTTTGGTAAAAGTTATTGCGTTATGGTAACAAACGCCATTTTAAAATGAATTTAATGGGCGTTGTGTTGTTCGTCTTTTATGCTAGGCAATATATCACTTGTCAGGATGTAGAGGTGGTTAGCCTTCACTTGAGTGCCAATTTTGTATATGAGTGGCGTGCCTTAAATCAAGTGACACAAGTTTTTTTCAATTAAACGTAGAGTGCACTCAAAATTAAAAAGTGCCTTCAATTGTTTTTATCTGTGCAACGACTTTTAATGTTAAAGGATTTAAGATTTCAGAGTTGAAAGGACCGTCTCTAGGGGCATTTCAACTAGACCTAAGGGACCATGTAAACTACCTAGAAGTTATTTTCGATAAAAGGCTACTTTAGAAAAAGAATCTGGAAAACAGAATCGACAAAGCGAAATGGGCCTTTCGGATTTTCCGGAGGACTTTCGGGGTTTGAAACAAAAACTAGTTCAATGGATTTACTCCTGTGCAGCCAAACCCATCTTACTCTACGGAGTGTTAGTATGGTGGCCTGCTGTTAACAATAGCTACGCTAAAACACTGCTTACAATTCCCCAACGAATGGCCTGCCTAGGGATTACTGGAGAAACTATTCTCAAAATTCTTCCTATGGAACTTGAGGTCAAATGGACAGCGGGGCTTTCTGCAATCAGACTGCGGACTCTTGGTCATTCTAAAGACGAGAGGCTCACAGGACACAGAACTATCTGGAAGAATGTTTCAGAATCCTCTGGACTTGTCAGCAACCCAAGTGATCTCATAGAGAAAAAAAACAGTCAATTTTCCCAGCCATGAAAACTGACAAAAAATCACAGATATTGCCGAAGTAGTAGGCATAGTAATATACACGGATGGATACAAGGAAATTCTCTTCCTCACCCTCACAGACTAACCAACCTAAAGAGCAAATGAAAATTCCCGCGTAAGTGAACGAAAACTTGACGAAACTCGGTGCGTTTTTTGTTTATATGTGTTTGTACGCTGGGGTAGGTACGTGGAAACTGTAATTTGGTCTTGAAGCAGTCTTTCAGAAGTTGGATTTGGTCTGGTCTCATATCTTGAAGCAATTCTAATAGCGAAGAGGCTCGAATAAGTCGCAATTACGTACTGCCTTCAATAAAAACCGTTTAATGTAGCAAAAAACGCCGCCAATTATTTTTGATAAATTGATGTAAATTGTAATTTTTGAAAAACGAGCGAAACTATAAAACTCTAAAGTTTTGACATTTACAATTCGTTAAGTTTTTTCTGTCGAAAGAATTGTGTTCAAAGACACATTCGTATACTCGTAAGCTTAGCTATTTTCGACGCCAAATTTATAAGGCTTTCTCTGTTACCATTCGTAAAATATGCGGACCACATTTCTCACTACGCCTAAAATCTTCTCCAAAATGGCAAAAAAATAATGAAACCACGGCAGAATATGATAGGACGAGCAAATTAAAAGCATGTTCGCCTCATCCATCACCGACTAGCTCTACACTTCAAAGTAACAGAACTTTTACACCGGTCTAAGTTTCACATTCAGTTTCATTACCTCACAAGAACTATCTACATCAATCACCGTTACCTGTTCTATCTTGAACTAATTATTATCAAATCTCATCAGAATGCAATTAAATGTCATACGTCAAATGTCGTACACTTTACAGATGTATATTTGCTTCAGCACAAATTGAATACAGGAACTTTTCGTTCTGTCAATTATTCGATCGCCATTCGTAAATAAATGTCACCATTAATCTGTACAATGTGACACAGTAGCAACGACAGCAGCAGCATTTACAAGGATACGGCTACATCCTACCATCTACGCGACACAAAACACAGCTACACGCCTCCGAAAAGTAATTAAATTCAAGTTCTGGCGACAGAGGCGTGTATCAATGGAAAATAAATTCCAGTCGACCAGCTAGCTAATTTATATCAGAGCTCGAGCTGATGCTTCATGTCGAGCACCCACCGATTATAATTGACCAACAGAGGGGGTAGAACTTAATTACATTCTGTCGTGTCTGTCACTGATGTTCGCATATCCACCATAATCCTCTAAATGGAATCATCATCCGCATCAGCATTTCAGAGTATCTCTCACATCTATCACACGAGCTTATTTAAGTGCAGCATGGATATTCTAATTATTGGCAACACTAGCTGTCAAGTTGACACTATTTTGCACAGTCCGTCTGTCATCTGTCATTAAAGACATTCGGGTGACGGATGGAATTATTGAAATCCCACTGGCGCACCCAGATCTGATATTTTCCTGATTTTTATTTCCGTTGTCCAATGCTGATAGACGGTTAATTGTCCACTTACAATTTGAATTGGTAAGTGGTAATGATGTGAAGGCCACTTTAGAGTACACCATAGGAGCGATGTCCCACCGGTCGGTGTGTGTGTGTGTTTCGATTCTGGTTTCTATGCCATTGACCATCAAACGAGTAGAAGACGAAGAAGAAGTTATTGATGCGACGCGGTGTCTGCTTCATGGAGTGAAGATCATGGCAAGCATCTTCTTCTTCTTCTTCGTCTTCGTCTTCTACCATCATCTACAACTTCTTCATTTTCTTTGGCGTCATCTTCGTCTTGGCTGGCCTGTGTACGGAATGCCATGTTGGTGGTGTTTTGGGCGCTGTTGGACGAGCGCGCTAAGTAATGCGGTCTTATCGAAATTTTTCAGATAATTTTCATGTCGCTTTTGCCAATTTGCAACAACAACAGTCGACGAGAGTAGTGTCTTCATTTGGTACCCGGATTGCGATTGGACACGAGTGCGGCCAGCGGGGCGGTGAGCCGACGGCGCTAAGTTGTGCGTATAATGACGTGTGGTATGGGATTGTAGCCAAGACTCGTTTGTTACACAGCTTTGCATGTACAGTTTTGTGACTGCTACAGCAGATAATGGCAATTTAGGAAGAGTGTTATTGATTTAATCTCAGCGGAGGTCTATGTCGAGATGTAATTCAAATATAATGGTCTTTGGGATTAGCATGCCACAGCCAGAATAAGATGTGAACTACAGAACAGTGGGTGTGGTGGGGATAGAAGTGGAAGTAGACATGTACATATCTCTATCAATTTAGGAAAAGAAGACATTGCCAATCTATCAAGTGCTTATATTTGTAATTTCTGAGTAATGTTGTCTTTCTTAGAACTGTCGACAAATGTCTGGGCGGCCGCCTCTTTAAAGCTGAATACAACAACCCGTAATAAACTGTTTTCAGTTCTTGAAACATTTGAAACCCTAAATGGGTTTGGTTAGATAAACACAGAAAAGTGATTTATTACTGGGATCTCTTGGATGCAGTTGTGGTCGCCGGAGAAAGAAAAATAAAACAACTCTCTAGTACGTTCCATCGCACACAGGCGGATTTTCCAAAAAACATAGCCGAAATTATTTGGTTGTTTTTGATAATTAATTATTGTATAAGTTTATCAAAAAATAAATAAAAAATATATTTGTAGTAAATTTACATGTAATTTTGTAAAATTTTATTATAATTAGAAAAGTTACAAAAAAATCAAAAAAAAAATAAAAAAATTGTATAAAAAATAAGGAATAAGAAGAAATAAAGAAAAAAAAATCAATTTGATTGAAATAAATTATAAATAAAAAAAATGTCTCATCGCTTATAATGTATAAATAAATACAAACTTTACTTGAAGATATCTTGCATCATCGCACTTTCGCAACTGTTTATGGTGATTCCCGAATATGCAAGTATTAAGGTAAATTTTAAGCTATTTTATATAACCGAAAAAGACGGGAAAACCAAACTTTTCCTTTATGAAACAAAAAAGTAAACATTTTATTGGTCTCAAAATGCCTTATGTTTAGACCTTTTAAATCTACATAAAACTTCAAATTTCAAATTATTCTACTTACCACTACCAATACCATAATAAATTCACACAGAAAACTAAAAAAAAACAAAGCAAATTTATCAAACAACAAACGTGGTACTGCACGTGCTTCACAAAAGCTTCCACTTTAGAAGCATCAACCGACGCAATGGTTGTAATGAACTAAGCGGGATCAATCAGATAATATGCTTAAGTAATACGTTAAAAAGTTGGCATGAAAAAAAAAAAAATTGCATATTTGTTTTTTATAGTTATGGCCAATGTTTTTTTGGAAAATCCGCCTGTGTGCATCGATTCCGACATGATTCCGAACCATACACTATTTTTCTTGTAAATGAGTCTTTCGTCCGGCGGCGCGCGTCGGAAACGCAAGACAGTGTTCAATTTCAGGTTAAACCAAGTGAAAGATGGCAGGAACTGGACAATCAGAAGTCCTTCACTCCTTTCACTAATTTTGCAATAAAATTTGATCAAACCGATGTTCAACTGTTTCTTCGAATGCGTCGAAGATTTTCTTATTGAAGCGAAGGCTTATTTTCAAATCAAAGTTTGTAAGCATCCACAGCATCAAAAACCGTCCAACGAACGAAAAGCTGTGGTAACAACGATAGGGTTGCCATTCGTCCCTATACGCCGGGACATGCCACCCTTGTCCCGACGAGCTTAAAAATATCCGAACAGATTTTATTTCCAAATCAATTAAACTAACAGTATACTGCGAAATATGTAATTTTGCCGTGGCCGTGGTGGTTAGTGCGTTGGACTACTACACATGCTTCCCGGGTTCAATCCCAGCAAAAACGCCTAAAAGATTTTGTCACGGTGCCACCTCTTTCAAATGTCTGACAAGCATCAAAAAGTATCATTTGTCACGATTAAGCTTCTCATAAGGGCACCGTAGCGCAAGTGGTTAGTGCGTCGAACTACTGAGCCAGCGGTCTTGGGTTCGAACCCCGCCGCAAACACCTAAAAGTTTTTTTTCACAGTGCCCACCTCTTCCGAATGCCTGACAAGCATTCAAGAGTATCATTTGTCATGTAAAGGCAGAAAACTGTAGATCCCTTCCATTCGTGCAAAAATATAACGCGCACCCACAAATGGTTGCGGGAAGCTAGGCTTGGTTCTACCTAGGACTGCTGAACCCAAATACTTACTTAAGCTTCTCATAAAAATGTCCCGGTGAGATCTCAACAAAATATGGCAACCCTAAACTACGAAGAAAAAAGTTCTGTCTCTGCAGTATTCTCAAGAAATCTTAGCTCAAATTTGTTAACCTTTTTTTGAGAAGCTTTAAATTTAAATTTAAATGTTGTTGCCAGAATATTCTATTTAATAAAATAATAATCATGCAGAAAAAAAAAAGCACCTATAATAATCACTTTGACAGTTCAGTGCACTAACATTGATTTGACAGTTAGTACAGTTTTAATGAAGGAAATACATAGTTATTACTCGAATCTTAGACGTCAGTGGACAGACATTGTGTGGATATAGAAGGAATACAGATCTCGAAGTCTGTTTACCAATCTTTAGCATCAAGCTCTCAGTTCTAAGTGAGCTAAATTTTGTGCTTACACTCATGTATTTTTCTACAAGGTGCCGCTTTTCGAGTTTTTTGACAGATCAAGAAAATTATGATCTCTTTTCGTTTGACACTTGTCTTGTGTTCCGCATAAAACAAGTGTTATCGCCATAAACACTATTCCCTGACGCGTGTAGAACAAAACAACATAAAGTTAAACTAATTTCACATGTGTTCCAACCTACAGCCAATTGTTTTATTATTTTTCTATGCAAAATAAAAACATAAAATAGTACAGCTTGCTTTAAGATTTATAATAATCCCATCAAAATGTACCAATTGCTTCGGGCAATACATTCAACAAAACGGGTCGTACCCACTCTTTTCTTAACGTTTCATGAACATACGTTCACGTACATACCCGAACGTACATTTAGATAAATTTGTATCTAGATACTCGTATGTATAAATAAAAAAAGAAAGGCTTGGGGCACTTTGACCGCAGCCGATCACTTATCTCAGAGAGTTGTTGCAAATTAACACGATTTGCGTATATGTTTATGTAGATACATTTTTTTTTTTATTATCAATAACATTTATGGGCGAGGAGGGCGGTACACATGAACGTGAAAATCTTAAAGTAGAACTCATTTATGTCGGAATCAAGGTGGTGGACTTTTCTGCATAAATTACTTGTTTAAATCAAGTGAAGTATTTTTTTTTATTCTTATAATGTGACGAGAATTTTCACAAGTTCCACAAACAGAAATAAATAAAGGCTTACGAAGGCGACGCATTTAACTGGTGATTAAGCAATTAAATATTTTTAAAAGCTTAGTTGATCAATAAAAAGTAACTCAGTTGTGTGTTGCTGCTCAGTTTAATTGTGATTTTAAAAAAATCGTAGAACGGCGCTGACACATAAGAATTGACATTTACTGAGGAGTGTCTCACCGGCGATCACTTTAGCCTTTAAAATTAAGTTGCGATTTGTATTTCCTCCCAAACCTCAGCCTTATTGGGTGTTAACCTGTTTAAATAACGAGTTCCATTCTGACTAAATCATACTGACAAGTATGAGAGTACTTTGAGATTGAGTCGGGACATGATTCAGTCGACTCGATCTTGAAATGATCGATGATCAGATGCAATAAGTGTAACATACTATAATCTGTATCTTTTTAGAACAGACGACCACTGCCATTTTCGACTCGATTTCAACTTAATGGTCAGGGTAGGTATGTCACGATCGTTTTTTTTTTTTTTAATTTCAACCTTCCGAGGAATGCAAAATATGTACCTAGTCCTGCCATAAGTTCTGTTACAAATTCAAAACGCCATTAAAAAAACAGTAAACAGGTTTCACTCGAAATGACTGCCTTTTGCTTTTACCTTTAAGACAGGCTTTCAAACGCTGTGGCCATTGGGCTTTATCGTCACGTACACTTTCCATGAATATCGTTGGCGCTGCTGCGGTTAACATCAGGTTGAGGCTTCCCAAATTTCTCTGAGGGGTCTTGCAGGCCATGCTCTCAAATTTTGACCTTAAAGAATAATCCAGTAGATTCAAATCTGGACTTCCCGACGGTCAATCTTCTCCTGGAATATTGACCCTGAGTTTGGCTTTGGCTTTAAGCGCTGGAGCAGAGTCCTGTTGGAAGATGCAGTTCTCTCTATTGAATAGAGTATTGTTCAAACCCTTCACAACATCCTCTAACACATCTGTTTGTAAACTTTTGACGCGTGTCACTACCAAAACTGCTCGCATCTTTCCAGCCTATTTTTTTTTAGGTTAGGAGTTAAAAGATGTCCCGTTTACCGATGATAGGCTGTCATGTGGAGATTACCCCTAATCAGCGTAGGCATGGTTCTGCTTCACATATCCAATTCGATTCGATTCTCTTTAACACCCAACTCGATGATAACAGATCGCAAAATGAAAACATACGTGTGGGTATTCTGTACTAATCAATGCATGTGTTCAGTTTTAAGTTTTAAGCGCTGGAAATTGTGTAACACAACTTAAAGGTAGCCCTAAACGAGGAGCATGCTCGCTGAACTTGTTCGTGCTCGCTATGTTTTTCTCGTGTAGGGACTGGTTCGCGAACCGATCGCTGTTGGCGAAAAATGTCGATGTTCGTTGGCTTCGATGTTCACCATGTAGGGCCATGTTCGCGAGCAAACCTAATTTTTGCTGTGATCGTCGCACATTGGAGCAAGATACCCCAAAAACAGGAATCAATTCATGTGATGAACTACCTACATTGAAAACAACTATTTTATGTAGGAATCACTTATTAGTGCATAGAATGACCTTATTTGTCTTTTTAAAGTTTTTTTTTTTTTGTTGTTAACCGAATGATTTTTTAGCCTTAGAAACAAAAAAATAAAAAATTCAAAAAACAAAAAAAAAAATTATTTTCGCATTTTTTGGCAATGCATATTTTGAAACTATGTTTGTGTATTATAAATAATATAAATTGTTTAAATTATTTACATATACGAGGGCGGTCAGATAAGTACTTAGCCTCACCGCCCGATGGTGCCAGTATCGCAAGAGAGATTTACTATCGTCTAGTCTAGACGTCTAGGCTACTGTCAAAATTTCAGCCGAATCGGACTCGTAGTTTTGTTTTGACCACGTGTGGAAGCCAGCTTGTCCGCGAATTTTCGAATGAGGAGGTCATCGAAGCCACGGAGGCCTACTTTGCAGACCTCGATAAAACCTATTTTTTGGATGGGTTAAAGAAGTTTGAGCATCGCTGGATCAAGTGTATCGAGCTAAAAGGAGACTATGTTGAGGAATAAATCGCCACTTTTCCAAAAAAAAAAATTTTTTTTTGTAGGCTAAGTATGTATGTATGGTACTTATCGGACCGCCCTCGTATACACATATTTTTGATTTTATTGCGACTCCATCATATAAGCTGCCCCACTGTGCATCGCCGAGTTCATATCGCGGATGAAACACAACGGCGCATGTTTACTCTGTGAAGAATCAACACGAAATGAATATTCGCCAAATGTGTTGTGTAGGGGGATAATGCAAACGAACAAGTTCGGCGAGCATGTTCGTCGTTTAGGACTACCTTAAGGCAGCACTAGGTTTAAAACAATGTAAAGTTCTTTAGGTATTACTAGTGATGGAAAACACTAGTCCTATAGATCAGCCTCCCCGACTTCATAAGTAAGAATAAATTCCATATAAATCCGCTCACAATAGCACAATAGCGGAACTTTATTCCCTTCTCCATTAAAGCAATAAATTTGTAAAAGGTCCTTATAGTAGCAAAAGGGAGCTATTTTAAAAATAATAAGTTTTCGTAGCTCAAAAAATTCCAACGATTTGACAGATGGTTTAGTTGACCGAAGCACTTTGTCATTTTGACATCACTTAAACGTACTTTTCGTCCCCTTTCAAAAACAAATGTACGCCTCTCTAGTAACTCCCAACCCTCTTTGGACGACATTATTGACTTAATATCTTTCTAGTCTCAAAATTATTATTCATTTCGAAAGCGTTGTATCTATCATTGACATACTGATCTTGCCCACGATTGAGCAGTAGTGTCTATCTAAATCTAAAACTACAAAATTCATCTCAATTGACATCGAGTCTGAGTCTTTTTCAATTTCGTGCTTCGTGAGCTTTTCAACTACAAACAAACATAAAAAATCGCAGACTTCCACTCGTTCTAAACAGTTTTTCAACAGTTGTTTGACTTTTGAAAAAAAAAAACCGGCATAAACAAACAAGATTTATTCGCGGCTAAATATAGTACCAAAACCGATTTGACTCTCCAGGCACTTTATAACCAAAATCCCCAAACGATCTATCCGCCCCCATAATAACCCTGAACCGTAAAACAAATTCGCTTAAATTTAATCCAAAAACATTGTTATGCACACAATAAATCCGTAAAGCCCGAGCGACAAAAAATTGTGTACGAGTATAATCTTCCATAAAAATCCGACAGGCGCTGTAGGGACAACAAAACCAAACGACAAATTCACGGCCCGTAGCCGCCGTGACAAAGTCCTCCAAATAATAAAAAAAAAGAACCCGTAATGCATGTCCCGTGTGCAACACCCACATATGGAATGACAAAAGCCGACAGGCATAAAAATGGCGCACAACAAAAACAAAACGAAAGATTCGCACAAAAACAATGGGAAAAAAAAAGTATCTACAAGCGAATATCCAAAAAGTATTTGCATGTCAATAAATTCAGAAATGTTGCATTGTTTTCCAGAGGTGGTTCCTCCAGTAGGCATATTTTCGTGCGGTCACACGGGAGGCGGGGGTGGGGGAATTTAGCTCACCTGAATGCCAGGATATCCGTAGGCCGTCTGATATAGCACCAGGGTAGTGTAGATGATCGCCACAGCGAGTGTCATTGCTTGCAGAATGCGCTTGTAACGTTGCGGCAATGACAGCGTTATGCTCATTATTTAATAAAATTGAAAAATTTGAGATCTTTTAAAGGCCTCCCCACGAAGCATGCTCCTCGTTTAGATTCACTCGTTTTGCACTCACAACTAATTCACATTTAGATACATAGATACACTCTGGCCAATTTGTGTTTTGGTTTCGTCAAATCAAATTGATTGAAGTTAAACCGGCGCGCGACAATTTTTCACTTAAAATCTGTTAAAATTGAATTGTTTTGAGACCCCGATCCCATGGAAAAAATACGACATCCGTCAATGGTGCGCGCAGATACTTTTTTTTTCCGCCGATCGATGTCGAATGAGAAAACTCGTAACAAAAAAAAATTATTTATAAAAAGCGCCCGCAAACTACCATCACTTTCAAATGAAACGAGTCGACTGATCGGCTCGAGTCTCGCGATCTTCGCCGCAACCACTCGACAAAAATGGAGTGATCTAGTTGGACGAAAGAGAAACAGAGAGTGAGGGAGACGGCTCTGTCTGTAGTTGTTTTTCCTATTGGAAGCCGCGCACCCTTTTCAACAGGTTTCTCTCTTTCTTTCTGTTTACATTTGATTCGTTTGTTTATTTTTGTGTGTTTTTTTTTTGTATCTTTTGTGTGCGTTTTCTTTTCTGCGATTATATTATGTTGTGTTGTTTGTGTTAGCCGAAGGGGTGCGGCGAGAAGGGTGACTCACTCTTTGATGTAATGTGGCCGGCGTTTTCATTGTTTACTCTTGCTGTCTCTGTCCTCCTGTCGAACTGTTTTTTTTTTGCTTCCTTTTTGGGATCTTATTTAAATCATAATTTTTTTTTCGTTTGCTTTCTCTCTTTTTTTTTCTGCAGCAGGACGACATGCTTTTCAATTTCCCGATGGAGTGAGGAAAAAATGTGCTTGCTTAGGTCAAAGATAATGATGTGGGTCAACAAACGATAAACGTACGGTGACACCTGTGCTATGGTGGAAGCACGGCTTAGTCAGGTGCATTACAGGTTATTATTAGATAGGCTCTATGGTATAAAGTTAGGTGGACAACTGCCAGAGGAGTTGGTTACATAATTATTCTTGTCAGGTACGAGTATCTACAAGCACAAGGCATCATGGCTCATGGTTAATTATGACTTCAGTTGGTTTTCTTAGTCAGGTTTTATGAAAGTACATAAGAAGGATTTATTGCATTTGTGCGTGTGATTAATGAAATATGTATAAAAGAGTTGTCCATTTGTTTATATCTGTGGTAGAGTCTCAACACTTCCTTTCCTACCCAGCGGAGTCCAGTGGTTGATGGTTTCTTCATACGTATCTTGTTATTTATTTTATTTGAATATTCGACGAGCAGCGAATTATTCCTTCTTTACAAAAAGTAATCAAATAGTTAACGTTATCAAATGGGAACCTGTGAAGTGGAAAAAACTGCCGAACGGCTGACATATGGCTTTTTGGTCACTGGTGCAGTACCAGTAATGATGCCATTAACGACTTATGCGCCCAAACTATATCAGAGAAGGGGATCTCTTGGACTCGCTCCAACTTCGTCTAAACCTTATACCTTAGAAGGACAGTTCGGTCTTTTTTCGTCTATAACTTGTTGACCTGGATTCGAAGACATTCATGGCTGTTTTACATTTTCTTATTGTGGCAGAATCAACACAGTCATTTTGAACTATATGCACATCTTGGTATATTTTGCGGTTGTATCCTCTCTTCCATTCGGAACGTTGTGGAACGAATATTCAACGAAGAAGTTTCTTGCAAGAGAGATTATTAGTCGGTTCTTCTTTCTTGCCTATCGCCCTGCCCAGTACTCGATATTCACTTTATATTTGACAAGATCAGCTTTCTATAGGGATATAATTTTATCTTTTGACAAATCATCATCATCATATACAGTGAGTGTCACTTAAAATCGTACAGTAGACACCAAGATAATACGATGACTATAAAATGTTTATTATGAACGTTTTATTAAAGAAATAAATACCACTACTAATGTAAACAATAACATGGATTTAGGGGTTGGATTTTCTCTTGCGAGAGCTCTCGCACGGGCACACTAGTCATAAAAATTCTACAGAATTGACTTTCTGAAGTTTCTGAATTTCAAACTGAAGAATCTTCCTTGATTTTTGAAAACAGCGCAGGAATATTCGACGTACCGTTTATCAGACACTGTTTTACTGTAACTTGCAGCGGAATAACAGCCAACTTCTCTGGCTGCAATATCAGCTCCTCCAGTTTTGTGGCTGATTGGACGTCTTAGTTTATGATTGTTCTAGCCTAACTATATCGGCCTTTTCAAATATCCATGCCTAAGTCCACATTTTCATTCCTTTTTTTTTCATCGAAACAAAATGCAACTTCCATCACCCCTTAGTCCATGCACTCTCAGTCATCTGTGCCAGTGCAGCTGCAGCTAAATTCATTCGTGTGCTGCCCTCTGCCCAAATATGCATATCGCATCCTTTCACTTCGCTCCAAATTGTCTCCAGAGGGCCCTCGTAATTCTTCTGTCTTCGCTGGGCATTCGAATTGATTTTGCAATCGTACAACGCCCATTGTGGTTCGCGTTCGCGTTCACCATACCCGTACGTCGTATACCTTCTGCTCAACATACCTATCTCGTTATAAGAAAGCAACCAGCGCCAAACCAAGTGTCCAGTGCCGGTTATGTTCGCTTTTTTACCTTCTTCTTCTCTATCTGCATCCTGAAATTGGAAATTGCGCTGCTTCCCATTGTCAAAACAACCGACAGACAATGCAAGCAGCCTTAGGAGATGGGGCTCGTGCACTCGGCACACGGCCAACTGCATGATCTTGTAAATTGTCAGGCTGGCGGCGGCCAGCGCGGCAGCGCTCCATAGTTATTCATTTCTCCATTCGTTGGGTGTACACCTCTGCTGCTGCTGATTCCACACATACCAACTCAAACGAATAGATGGATGCCTTGCGGTTAGGCGTGTCCCACTACAGAGCGAGTATCTATGATGCGCACACACAAACAAGGTTTCCGATTGCACGATCATTTTTCACTTCCATCAAAGGTTAGCTGCGGAATTGTGCCCTTTCCTAGAGCAGCAGTGGCTAAGCCTGGCTCTATGGCAGCGTTAAAATGGGAGCACTGCACAGAGCATAGAGATGCAGAGTTGTGCCAGGGCTAGAGATCCATCACCAAGATATACTTGTAAATCGCAGCCTTCGATGCTGTAGGCGGATAGTAGTGGTGGTGGTGGTGCTGGATGAGGATAATGATGCTGCATGGGCGATATAAATAATTGTCCTGATGCCGATGATGTGATAGTGTTTAGTGCACAAACGGAACAAGATACTCGTACAAGAGCACAATTGCGCCAGAAGGCAGCAATGCGCATGGTTCTTTCGGACGTGTGGTGGTGGTGGTGTTTGCTGCACATCAGATCATCGGATCGCAACCACCTCGACTGATGGCTGATATTTGTGACAGAAGTTTGCCTGGCAAATGGCAATGGTAATCCTCTCAGCGTGTGGCTGCTGTATGTGGTCGCAATGCAGATGGGATGCAGTGCAAATATACAAAGTTCCTTTAACGGTCAGTGCACGCTTACTACACCGCTCCAGTATGAAATATGATTCGGTAAGGTAAATCTGGATGAATAAGTGGTCTCTGAAATTACATACTTGTGTGAAGAAGTTTAATTGGGATTTATTGCAGGCAGGTGTTTAAGGTGAGTCGAGTACGACGAACTGCGGTGTGCTGCAGTGTTTGATGTACGAGATGACTAGAGACCTACAATTTCTATCTACCGGAATCTAGGAGCTGCAGTCTGCAGAAAAATGTACAGGTGCAAAGGAATACACATATACATATATGTATGTTCAAAAGTCTCTCCATTTTTTTGACGTTTAAAAATAGCACGCTTACTTCTTTAGGAGTATTGACAACCTGCCGACTATCATTGGTCTGTTTGGTAACCTGCGAATTTATACAAATTCGTACAAACTTTCACACATATGCGTTTTTGGTAACACAAAAAACAGCGACCTCCCTCTGTCGGAGATAGACATTCTGGTCAGCCAACACTGAAAACAATAGGATCAAACACAATAAAATCAAAGACAGTCCAAAAATGTCGCAATGCCATAAGGCACCACAAGGTTAGACTGTACTGGGTACCCGAACATAGCAATATTGAAGGGAGCGAGGTTCGAACTAGCAAGAGCTGGATCAGCCATGAGAAATAGTGATGCTGACAACTTGATCTTAATAGGACAAAGATGATGCTGCATCTGAATAAATCCTCCATACGTGTAATCACCGGAATAATAACAGGACACTGTGCCATAGGTCACATAACAAGCAAATAGCCACCTGAGTCCAACATTGTCTGTAGAAGCTGCGGAGATTAAGAAGAAAGTGAATCGATCCAACATCAACTCTGCTACTGCCCCGCCCACCAAGAACGATGCCTCCGTACCCTAGGTCATAGATTCTTGGAAGACATAACAGAACTCGGAAATTTAAAGATATCGGATCTTTTAAGATCTCGTTTAAGATTCATCAAGAGCAAAAACTGGCTTACGAGTTGGTAAAAAGAGGATTTACTCCCAAGCTATGAGGAGATTCACAATGGACCTTCGGGTCTCCGAGTGGAAATGATTGCTCGTTCACACCCTTCATAACCTAGCCTAACCTACACCACTTTGTCCTCGGGTGAAGTGTGTAAAAACGTAAAAACAGCCATCTGTCAGTTTTTGTCGTATAAATTCGGATTAATTGAAAAGCGAATGTATCACCAGTGTCACATTTGAAGGTTTATCCAGCGGTTCTCAAACTTATTCCGCCGAACGCCCATTTTGCGAATCAATTACAATTTTGAACTTTACCACATCTTAAAAATCAGCCATCGTCCCAGTAAACCGCTTCAATACCCAAATTGTCTTTGTGCCCTTTACCGCCCCCCTGTAGACCTCTAGCGCCAACAAGGGGGCGGCGTTATGCCCAATTTTATACCCACAAAATGTCAAAAATTTGCTTCAACGTGCTTAGTAATTTTCTTGCAAGTCAAGAATTTGGCAGGTCTTACCCACTTAATTACAAAAAGTTACCAAACAGAACTTTTATTTCAATTCCAAGTCTGAAGGCAAAATTTAAAAATGTCAGCGGTACTGATCGTGAAACAGATGAAAATGCTGAAATACCTGCTATTTTCACTTCGAATACCTTATATTGAACAAATCTACAGGTTTGTATTTAATTTCATTTTTAAATTACCATTTTTTTTTCTGTCAGCTTTTCCTTTTACTTTAATTTTAAATGCGCGACGATTTCCTTATGTCTCTTTAGCTGTCAATGTATATACAGTGCTGTTCGGATGGCAGTTCTTGGAATTTATGAGAGCTACGATGTTTTTTGAACTGGGTAGCAAAATATCGTTCAATTAGTGAACTAAACTCGATGTAACTATGAATTAGAGATGCATTTAGCTCGTTGTAGTCGTCCAAATCGAACCAAAGTGATTAAAAGAACAAAAAATCGGAAAAATCAGTTCCAAGTGCAAATCTAACATTTTGTGTCTATCACGTCCAAATTCGACAACCCGTCAAATTTCTGAAAGATTAAATGTTGTGCAACGAACTGTAGCAATGAAATTTTAAAAAATATCGTGAGAAAGTGACTATGAGCAGAAGGAAAGGCTCAGAAAGGCCAAAAAAACGACCTCAGTGAAAGATCATTTTTTGGTGCTCCAAACCCGTCGGTATTAATTTAAGACTTCAGTGAATATTCAAAATGATCGACTTGGAAGTAAAGGATAAATAATTTCAGCAAGCTCAGTGAGAAAAAGGCTCGTAAAAGCTGGACTTACAGCACTCAAGCAAGTACTGAAGGCGGATTTTCCAATAAGAGTCAGAGAAAAACGATTAAGTTGTGCTGAGAACCATCTTAATTGGATGTAAGACATATGGAACAATGTTCTCTTTTCCAATAAATCCAAGTTTAAGCTGCTTTTGGCGATAGGAGGATTCTCGCGCAAAGAGAACCAACGGAAAGACTGCGCGTTCTAAATGCCCCCCAAAACTGAGGGTGTGATGGTCTGGGGATGCTTCTCTGAAGATTAAAAGAGTTCGATTGGCATTTTTAAAATCGAAAGTCACTGCAGCAGTTTATCTACTGGTCCTAGGAAATTAATTAGAACCCTCCGCTATAGTGTGACACTTGCAGACTCATTTTTCAGCAGGATAATGCTCCTTGCCATACAACCAAAATTGTAAGTATAAACTAGTTTTTGTTTTTCAAATGAAAGACTAATTTATGACTTTTAAATAAGCTACAACTTCTATGACTAAGAACTAAGTATATTAGTATTATTTTTTTTTTATGTTAAAAAGTACCTCGAAGAAAACAATATTGTTGTGTTAAGCTGGCCTCCCTACAGCCCAGACCTCAATCCAATTAAGAATATCTGGTCAGTCGTGAAACTTAAGATTGCAAGATTGCAAGAGATCGTCCAGAATCAAACTGGAACACCATACCTGCTTCCACATGGAAAAACTTTCTGACTCAATGCATCGCAGATCTGCAGCAGTAGTAGAAGAAAGAGAAGGTTCAGCAAAGTACTGATTGAATGGACAATGTTTCTGGGAATCGATTAAAAAAAATGCAATAATAAAGCATTTGTCATTTATTATTAAAATTGACATTTTGCGGTCTAAGATCATTTTGCTCAATTGACTGCAGGTAAAAAATTCTAACACTCTAAAAGTATCATGAAACGTTTGAAAATACCTAAGAAAACAAAACCTCATTAAAAAATATGTAGTTATTGCAACCAATTCGCCAAACTTGGAAAAATATAGTTTGAGCAAAATTGTACACACTGTACACTTTGTTATTTCCTAACTTTCAGTGCTGCCAAATTTTGCAAATGACTCAATAGAGAAAAAATAATAATGCTGCTTCGGACCCAAATAAAAGTCGATTGTGATTAACAGATGAACTCGATAGTGTTTCCATCTTCCATTCATATTCTTGCCCTTTATGCTATTTTAACTTCGAATACGTTATTTTGAACTAATCAACAGGCTTATATTTATTTTCATTCTCAAATTACCATTCATTTTAATTTTGTACCTTGTGCTTTTCCTTTTACTTTAACTTTAAATGCGCAACGATTTTGTTTTCGTCTCTTTAGCTGTCAATGTACACTCTGTTATTTCCTGACTTTCAGTGCTGCCAAATTTGGCAAATGACAAATGACTCGGTAGAGAGAAATTAATAATGCCGTTTCCGTCAGACCCAAACAAAAAGTCGATTGTAATTGACAGATGAACTCGATAACTTTCCCATGTTCCTTTCATATTCTTGCCCTCTATGCGTTGATCTCCGGGTTGCTTTTATAAATTAGAAACGTTATTTGGAATACTGTTAATAATAATAAAATCTCTCTAATTGGCTCAATAATTTCATAAACAAGAACTTAAGAAAAGCCAAGGCGCCACAAGAAATTACGTCTTTTGTCATTTGTGACACAGTTTCCTTAAATGGATCTTTTGTAGATTACACAAAGTTAACGGCATACATTTATGCCTCTATGCTAATCAATGTAAGAATGATGTATAAATACAATAATTTTATTGGAATACATCATAGAATCAAATAAATTTAAACTTTATTAACTAAATATTCATAAAAAGAACAAATGTCTTTTTGTCCAGAGAGCAGTGAAAAATCATGATTTGTCTAATGCCCCGTTTGACATATTAATACTTATTTTACTTTCTGATACTCCTCCTTTCGATTGTTTTATGTGAAAGTTTTATGACATGTCTGGAACGGTTTATAGATTTCCTGTCATTCAGTTACGGTGATCTGTGCTTTTGACATAAATTTGATCATCGAAATATGATTCTAGACAGAAAGTAGTTTAAGTCACTTTTTTCTCACTACCTATGTAGCTGTAAAAAAAAGAAAATAGGTGAATGGTGTTCATGCTGTTATTTCTAACTGGAAGCAATGAAATAACTATTTCACCGCCATAGCTTTTTACTCTCATTTCCATTGGCCTTTCGATTGCACTCAACTCACAATCGCTGCAGGTATCGATATCGATAATCGTTGAATAGAAATGTTTCAATTTAAGTTAAACAAAAAATCCAATTAAATTAAATTAAAAACGAAATATAGGATCACATCATGACATGAAGTCTTACACATTATTGCCCACAGGCAACCGCTCGGCTCGCTATGAACATTGAACAACTTCTTTCAACGGACAATCAAGATCCTAGCGATAGCGATCAATTCCTGTCATCGATTCCTGCAGAAAGTCCACAATAGACCACCTGCCGTGCATCAATGTCTTACAATTTACGGCCGCCGTGTACTCGAGGTGAGATGGCCGGGAATTAAAATCGATTCCGGTTCCTCGTTAATCGAATGTACACCACATCACCATCACGATCGCGTCCAAACCGATCGAATTGAATTGAAACTCATCATCAGGCGTCGCAGAAGATGATGGGAGCACATTAATGATTTGTCTGTTGAGATTAACTTAAATCTCTCTCCGTGTACCATGGAAATAGTGTTTACGGAAAGAACGGAAAGAAGATTGGGATTTTCTTTCTTTTTTTTCTTTTTTTTGAAATTCATTTCACGGTGATCATGACAGGAGCTTTGAAAATCCCAAATAAAACCTTTTCTAATACGCGTGAATCGAAACGTGTGTCTGGGTATCGAAGATCGTGGTGCCCACTGGAGGTTTGGCGCTTATTGTTGATTCTCTGTAATTATCGGTCTTTTAGAAAATATACTGCGTATGTCAAATATTTACAGTCATTTCGTAGGTCTAATCGCCTAACAATGAAGCGGATTGTAAGCTTCTTACTGATGATTTGGTTTTTTTTTTTCGTGTTTGTTCGAAAGTTGTTTTCTCATGTAGTACGAGAGTAGCAGTGGGATTAAAGGAGGCGGGGGTCATGTATAGTTAAGTGCTAAATGAAGCTAATTAAAGGGAAATTTAAGCCGCATGAAATTATATCTAAAAAAAGGTTTTAGGTTGAGATTGGAAATTTAATTTCGTTTCTAAGTGGAAGAGCGGTTTTTTGAAAGTTGACTAAGT
This sequence comes from Brachyopa scutellaris, assembly GCA_949775065.1. NCBI lineage: Eukaryota > Metazoa > Arthropoda > Insecta > Diptera > Syrphidae > Brachyopa > Brachyopa scutellaris. Next base: position 120,946,814 of record OX459113.1, on the reverse strand, counting down.
GGACGCACAGTTTTGTAGAGATTTATGAAACTTTTGGAACAGGTTTTTTGATCCGAAACCATTGTAAAACATGGTCGGAGATTTTTATATGAAATAGATCAGCCTTATTGCATTGCAGTGAATGATTGTCTTTTGTTACTTTTACCGGAGATATCAGAGCTTTCAAACCTGTTTAAACTCAGTTTTTACCCGTAGTAGGTATATAGCCCACTGGCTGAACATAACAATTGTAAGTCCCATCTGGTGGAGTGCGACTAACACCAAATCCTACCTTAGGAAACTGAACAAGGTACAGAGAATATGCAATCTATGCATAACAGGTGCACTCAAGTCCAAACCACAACTTGGTCTAGAAACTCTTCTGCGCCTTGCACCCATTGAACTTGAAATACCCCAGCCAAAGGAGCTCCCAGATTAAGAGAGAACGACAACTGTCTACACACACGCTCATACTGGACATTTTCAATCAAAGAGATCAAATGCGCTGCACAGATTACGAGAAACCCCAGCTGGACTTCACCAGGAATATCAAGATCTCCATACCAGACAGACAGATCTGGGACAACTCCAACAAAGCTATCATCGGAACATCCATCTATGCCGATGACTCGAAAAAACAGAGAATGGAAACGGAGGAGAAGTCTTCTCGGAAGTACTATGCATAAACCAGTCTCATCGCGAGTATCCGATTGTTGCAGCGTCTTCCAAACAGGGATATGGGCTATTAAGAAAGCAGAACAAATTGTGCTAGGACAATAGGCAATTACCCGCAACGAATATCACCATCTGCGTGGAAAGCCAAGCTGCACTTAGCACTGGACTCCATTTCCGTGAATTCAAAATTCGTAAAGGACTGCCTCACGGTACTTTGTGGAATAAAACAGCACACCATTTTATTCTGCTGGGCACCCGGACATCTAGGAATAGAAGGGAACGAAATAGCAGACGAACTGGCTAGGAACAGCTCTGACCTGGATATAACACCAGGCAGGTCATACCAGCCTCCAATGTTAGAGACCGCATCACGACTAATTTAGCCGAGGACCGATGGCGTAATATAAGCGTTTGTGCCATAACCCGCAGCCTGTGACCAGAAGCCAAATCCACGTGCTCATCGGTGTTATAACCGGGTACTGTGCAATATGAAACACGGCCAGAAGGGCATACGGCATCCTTATAAATGACTTCTGTAGAAGTTGCTTGGATAAGGATGAAATAGGGTGCAGGGAAATAAATGCACATTTTTGATGTGAAATTATTTCTTTTTGTCCACGGGTGTATGTCGTCTACGTCGCTTTCGATGTTCGAAGCATAAACGTCAACCGTTACAATTAACGTTAATCGCACTTTGACATTTATTTGCAAGAAAAAAATCACAAATTTGTCTTTACCAAGACATCAATTATTTTAAACTTGAAAATTTCCCACAATTACCGACACTTTCAATTTAAGTGAGAACTCCACTTAAATTCACCACCAATTTGCCCCAAAACTACCTGCGGGCGATTGCTATCTCTTTCCTGCAGTGTCACTACTCACCATCGCTTCCGCGTTAATTTATGCTAACGTCACAGGAAATGTTACAATTTGCACATAAAACACCAATTATGTTGCGTATTATACGCTATAAAAAGACAAGTCCGAATATTTCCAAAAACCCTTATTAAACCGGAGTCCAGCTCGTGCCCCGTTCCCATTTTAATAAATATTACATCGTATATATTTCAGATACATCCTTCCGATAATACATGCCATTATTTGGAATTTATTGTCTCCCTTCCAGCTAAAAGGAAACAAAAAAAAACTAAACCCGCATTCTGTCTCTGCTCAAACACCCTTTACACATGTTCCAACAAATTTTCGTCGAAAATTGGACCGAGGAAAAAGATGGGAGATGGGAACAACCCGCGCCCGACCAGACAACAGGAGCTTGGTGCGCGGCAAACTTTAAACATTTTCATCTGTCATATATTTCATTCTAAAAATGGTAATCGGCCATTGTGCGCATGGTCTCCTGAATAACAACAAAAAAAAAAATCATAAACGTGAAGTAGCACTTTGCAGACGCAGCCAGCGCGCGGTACAACTGCATCGGGCTGCTGGCTGATGCTGCATTTTGGGAAGCATCTTCACATATCGTTCCCAGTGCATGAGTCTCAGTCTTCTCTGTCGGAATTACTATATTTAACCTGTGGCATTGCGGCCAACAATCGATGCACCGTTAATAAGGCAGGCAAGCGAGTGTCTTTTGTCGCAATATGCCGGTCACTCATTTGCTGCCATTTATTTGGCCAAAATGTCATCTTTCAACGTGGAGGACGAAATGCATTTCATTTTTATGTGACACAGATACGAGTATCGAATTACGAAAACAAAAACATTAAACGTGTATAGCACCGGATGCACAGCATCCATGACTCCGGTTCGAGCTCACTTTGTATGCATTTCGCGCGGACATCATCGTGCCTGATGGAAGGAAGGGAGCACAGCTTTTAACATTTTGTCCGCCTAATTGGAATCAAATTGTCCGGGACAACTGGTGAATTTTTGAGTAGCCCGAGACGAGACGGTTTTTCGTTTTTTTTTTTTTATTATTTAATCAGAAGCGAGTTTGGCCAATGATTGATGCACGGGTGCATACTGCTGACTAATGGGAGGGTTGAAAGAAAATGAAACCAGAAAGGATATCACCAGTCATTTGGGACTGAAATTAGTATTTTGGAAAATCATATGTGCATGAACGTGATTAGAAAACGCAATTCAATGAAATTGAAAAAGATACCAAAACGTCCAAAATTATGTGGTACCAGGAGTAGATTCAATTTCGACGGGAGGACATTTAAGGGCACATTTTATATTAGCTGTGTTTTTTTCCTAAATCAAAATGAATTTGAGATTTAGAAAAATTAGACATGACACAAATAAATATCCGGCATCTGCAGTTCTATATACAGTTCTGTGTAAAAAATTAAGACCAGTATGATAATTTTATAAAATATTGACTTTCAACTTTAACATACATATATGTATTTTTGATAATTTTTTAAAATTAAACAAGTACATAATTACATTTCGAACTCATATTCGGCTGCATTCATTTAAAGAGTTTTCAACTTAAGTGCAAACCCTTCATCTGAAAAAAATAGAACAAAAGTGAACAATTATCCTCCTGGTCTTAATTTTTTACGCAGGACTGTAGAATCGAGCTTAGTTTCTTGCAACCATTTTTTGCACGGATGGAAGGTACCATAGGGTTTTGCCGTCTCCGAACGCAAGTTGAGAAGCTCTGTACCACAAATGATGCTGCTGAATGATTGTCAAACATTCGAAAGAGGTGGCATCCTGAAAAATCCTTTTGGGGTTTGCTGGGATTGAACCCGGACAATCACGCTTAGTGTCAAACGCGCTAATCACTAAGCTAAGGCAACTACATGACATGGTGCAAATACTTTTATAATGACAGTTCTTTTCACATTTAGTAGTGCTGTCAAATTTAACATTCAAAAATGACAGATCTTTCTACTCCGGCTCCGTGTCATATCGCCCAAAACCAAATCACCCAAATCTGAAAAATGTCACATTACCTAAAAATTTTTGGCGATTTAACACTATGACAAATTGACCAAAAAATATAAATGTCAAATCACCCAAAGAAGAAATGGACATATTGTCAAATCATCCAATAATTTATTAAAAAAATTAAAAGTGACACATTTTCTTCAGTTGAATACTAAATCAATTTTTTTGGTACCAATAATTCCACCACTTTCTATGAGCATAGAGAAATTACGGCTTTTTATAAATTCCTCATCTTTAATGAATTTGACACAGATCCGCCTTAAAAAAGGCGAGACACAAAATCGTCCAAAATCACTTTTTTGGATAATTTGACACTATACCAAATCGGCGATATGACACGGAGCCCTCTACTCCATCTAGTAGTGAAATTAGAATTAAAAACTACTGGTTTATTGAACTATGCTTCTTTTTGGTTGGTAAACCAATTCAAAAGATAACAATAAGTTATATTTTTCAGGCTTAAGGGGTTTTAAGCCGCTATGAGACAGATCAGGCAAGCAGCTATTAAAGTAAAGAAACTTACGATCTGCAGATAATAATACTATTTCGAAAAACCATTCTGCGGCATAGGGGAGCATGCAATAAAAGAGGAGCTCCAAAATATGGAAATGACTAATAGGACTAGGTCCGGTGTCCGGGACAAGAAAACCAGGGTCTAAGACAAGCGAAGAAACTTCTGGGTAATTATTACTTAACTCTTACCTATCTAACGTTACTTATTCGTACTGCCTACTTTTCCGCCAAAGTTTTTAAAACCCGGTTTTTTGGTACACAAAGTTCATGGCGGGACCAAAAAGTCTAGGTTTTGAAAAGTGTACTTAGAAGTCTAAGAAAATTTTTATTTTATTTTTATATCATGCAATGCAAAAATCTATATTCTTATTATTTTAAGTAACCGTTAGGAAAGTGTTTGTATTAGTCTTGACAGAACAAAACTCCACATCCCGACTGCCTTCTTTACGGGGCACTGTAAACTCAATCATCTCCGGAAGTTAGATCTCTCAGATGAAGACTCATACTGATTTTGCAATGAGTCCAGTGAAACTCCAGAGCACATGATATTAACCCATAAAATATTCAAGTACTTGGCTAAATACCAACTTACAGAAGAGAACCTGCTACCTAGCACCCAATCTCCTACTGTAATATCTCAGGGAAATTGGTCTGGATGCGGTGCTATGACAATTGTCAATTGGGCTGGGTGTGAGCTAAGCTCTCTCTAACCAGTGCCAACAAGAATGATGACAAAGGGGTATTCCTTGGTCTAGTCCTTGTAGGGAGCACTATAGACCTTACTGTCGCGGTGCATCTCACTGTTCAATAATAATAACAATAATATTTCCAAAAATTGGTGTTCATGCAGATGGAAACAAGCAGCAACATATAACTTTAAATCAGCTAAATCATAGCAAGCGACACTGGCAATAAACAAAAAAAGTCAACGTAGATATCCTAAAAGCAACGACGAATCAAGGACTTTAGTCTCGTATATATATAGATTTTACCTTTTGGCTCAGAGCTAGTTTTGTTTAGCAGTTCCAAAAGATAGAGCTCCAGAGTCAGAAAAAGGTGACTTAACATACTTAACACTAATGCCCAATGTTCTGGACTTCTGTAGATATGCTCCAGCTGTCATATTACTTACTTCAAATTGATCTTAAGAACGTTATGAGATTCATAACCAGCAATCTGGCTGATTTCAAACATTCCCAGAGTGATCCAAAATGTCCCCAGTGGCTTTAGCTAATTGTTTACGCGAGAAGCGGGTAAACGTCAAAACATACCTTTGAGATCAAGGTACTCTGCCCACAAACGAACCCGCACTGCCTCTAGAGCTGAAATAAGTTCTGTATTCCTACCAAATTGCTGTTAACGTGAACATCAACACCACAGACAATGCCGATTCCTTTAAAATTCCAAAACCCATCAACCATTTCGCAAACGCAAACCGATCTCAGTTTTAACATTCCACACTACTCGAACCCTTTTAAATGTCCAAACAGATTTATGCAAAATTTAACAGCTCTCCAGAGTTTCCAGGAAACCCTAAAACAAAAATACCGACAAGTGTTCATAAATTTAAATTCAATTTAATTACTTCAAAAAAAATATTCCAGCGCTCAGCAGAGTGAAAACGAAATCAATCCATCCATCCGTCCATTTCGGCGTATTATTACCTGATAAAACTGTCACAAATGTCCATTGATTTATGCCAAGGATAATAGTTCCTCGCGCTACAAGACCACAGACGAATAATTGTTGCAACCCATCCGAAGCTGAAGTGTTGGGATTGGGATTTGTTAGTTTCTCTCTCCGTGTTTTTTAGCATCCCGCCGATTTATTATGCAATAAAAAATCCATCCGTACGCTGAGATCCCCCATTCGAGCAGCTCTTTAGGATGGAAAGGGAAGTTCATTAAGAAGTTCGTGTTATTTCGGACTTAAAGCGGTTCTTAATAGTGTCCGGAATGGCTTTTTAATATGCCCATAAACGCAGTGTATACGAGTGTATAAAAGTGTCTGTTTGAGTTGGTTGGCGCTATCGATGAACAACCAACCTCTGTATCGTGCGATAGATGGTGATAATAGATTTCCGGAGAAGTTTCAGTTTGAGCAGTCTTTTAGGAGAATCGAGAAACCGAAGCGGGTATGTATTCAATTAATGATCTCTCATTAGATTCGAATTGGAATTGGATTGATTGGTATTTATTAGCGTTTGGGAAATAAAGAAGCGGTGCCGGTTTTAACACAAACGAGGAAGAAATCGAACTGGATCAATTAAAACCTTTCTTCTGACAACTTTTCAACCTTCAAACAAAAAACACCGACGCTCTGCATCTCGGATTGTCTTTCTCCAGCTACGCCCTTCTGCATTTCAATTAGTATCCTGTCGCATTTGTAACTATCGCCCACGGGAGCAGGAAATCCATTAAAATAAGCTTCCTCGTTTTTCGCGCCGCCGTTGACACTTAGTACCACCATGAGACCAGAGTTGAAGTTGCGGTTCACGTATTGCGATTAGGTGGCCATTTAGGTCGCCCACTCACTTCCATAACCGGACTAGGGTAACCATGCTGCAATTAATCAGTTGGACAAGTAATTCTCAACATCATTAGTTGTTGTTCAGTGGCCCAAAGTCCTTGAATTTTGAAATCATCATCACTTGGCTGTCATCGTCATGCCGGTGCCATTTCAAATCGAATTCAGTAGGCGTTCGCTAATGACTACATCGGTTAATGGCTTAGCAAACTGGAACGGACTTACGCGGTTTTTATCACCCATCCAAGTTGACAGTAGCCGCAGATAATAAATTGCACGCCAACAGTAGAGAGAAAAAGACAAAGTAGTCCTTGCACAAGTTGCAGTACGAGGAGATAAGAACCCGTCAGGTAGGATTGGATGAGTCCGAGTAGTTAAGACATTTTACGGCTTCTTTCTCACTCCTCTGGGGAACGAAACATTATGTTAATGAATGTTCCGGACTCCGAAAGTGGTGTGTGTTGTGATAACGTGAGGAAACACGTTTCCATTGTCCATTGCCTAAATTTATGACCAAAATGATTAGGATACCCCATCTCTCTGGATGACAGTGTCGATTTTTGGGCAGCAGCCTCTCAAGAAATTGGATTAATTAAGAAAAGAGTCGGAGTCCGTCTCGGCAGTGGCATTTCCATATCGGCATCACCATCAGGAATGGGATTCTACTCCACATACTCAGAGACCACATATGACCACACACAAGGGCTTGAAAGCGAAAAACATTCAAAATCCATCAGTGCCACAACAGAGAATAATGGTGTACCGCAGAGTTATGTGTGCATATGTGGATCTGTGTGGTTAGGTTAAGGGTATCTTTGTTTTAATTAAATTCCAAGAGATTCGTAATCAATTGCTTTACGGTCGTCGGAACAAATGCAGCAGCAGGAGCACTAGACATCAGAGGCTTTTTGGTCTACATAAACTATAACCTGGCTTGTGTTTGGGTGATGCTAAATTAGGCCACAAGCGAAGAATTTGATAAGGACTACAGCACTTCGATTGAATAAATTATAGAAATTTAAAAGTAAGAAAAAAAACAAGGTGTCTAGTGAACAGTGGGTTGGACCGCGGAGAGAATGGTAAAAATTGCAGGTTTCAACTGTCATGTCATTGGGTTGACACTGAACCGTCAGGTCGTTAATTCAAGTCGCAAGTTTTTGCATGTGAAAGGAAGAATCAAGATGAGATGAGTGTTAAAGCCCAATTCACAATGTCGCGTTCGGGCGCTCTCGCGTTGACAGATAAAGTAGAAACAATGCAAACATATGGGGTGCTCTTAAATGTGACTTCAGGCGTAATATCGTAGATATCGTAAGGTTCTGGGCAACGGCCGAGTAGAACTACTTTCTACTAGGGCGTGCGTTGTGACAACTCACAGCTGTTGTTGACATTATCCTATTCGATGTCCTGTTCGATTAAAGTACAATTTTTCAACATTTAATATGTGTAAAAGATTTAAATAGCTAAATTAATTGTTTTCAACACAAATTAATTGTGTGGGGTCTTTTTTTTAATTTAGATATTCGCACAATCTTGTTTACAAAGTAATTCCTTACATTTTGTGTTTCTTAATAACACAATAAAATAAAAAGAAATTCATTTCAAATCTGCTTTCTATCATAAATTCGTGAATAGGAGATTTGAGGAAACAGAACATATTATTTGTCATACTCCTAACCTATGAACGCATGAAGCTTGAAGTGGTATTTAGTTTTGCAAATTTCGATGTTGTGCGTTGGAAGTGCGAGAGCGCCTGAACGCGACATTGTGAATTGGGCTTAACAACCTGATTGGTCCCTATCAAGGCGCTTTCAGTTCAGGAAAGTCCATCATAGACCAAATTTTCACACTTAGGCAGATCATTGAAAAAACCCAAGAAGTCCAAATCGATACCCACCACCTGTTCATCGATTTAGAGGCCGCCTATGACAGCATCTGGAGAGATGAACTGTAAAGAGCCATGTCTAGTTCTGACATCCCTGCCAAACTCATCCGCAGGATGACGATGGAGAAAGCCCGCTACTCCATCAAGGTCGGTAATGACCTCACCGAGACATTTGATGTCAATAAAGGATTCAGACAAGGTGACGCGCTGTCATGCGACTTCTTCAACATCATACTTGAAAGAATTGTTTGAAACTCACAAGCCAACACACAAGGAACGATCTTTCAAAAGTCCGTTCAACTACTTGCACACGCCGAAGATATTGACATCATTGGTAGAACACAGCGAACTGTCACCGGTGCTTTTGCGAATATAGAAATGGAAGCAACTAAAATGCGTTAAGCGGTTAATGAGGGTAAAACGAAGTATATGCTGTCAATAAAAAGTGACACTCAACCTCGATGAATTGGACAGAACGTCACAATAGACAGCTACAACTTTGAAGACTTTGTCTACCTCGGCTCTGCTGTAACATCAAAAAATTACATCTCTTGCCAATCGCTGTTTCTTTGGGCTAAGAAGGCAAGTGCGTAGTAACGCCCTTTCCCGATCGACTAAGGAGATTGAAGACATCCTTGGTAGTTTCGAGAAAAAAATCCTCCGTAAGATATTCGGTCCCATTTGCGTTGACGAGTTTTGGAGGAGAAGATGCAACCACGAACTACGACGACTAGGACATGTAGAGCGTATGGACATCAGCGCCCCGGCTCGGGGAATAATCGATTATAGTCGACCCTATCCTAGGGTCAGCGCAGCAAAAGACGACCTCACCTAAGGTGGCGCGCACAAGTAGAACAAGACCTCAACCAACTTGAAGTGCGCAACTGGAGGCAGTTAGCTAAGGTCCGGGCTAACTGAAAGGGGTTGTTGTTGGAGGCCTTGGTCCACCCCGGACTGTAGCGCCACCTAAGTAAGTAAACACTGAGTAGAAATAATTTTGATTGTCTTTATCTTCAACAAGCCTAATTATATATCCCACGATTTGGCAACACTGGAATTCGTACCTACATACACACATGTACATTATACAGGGTGGTCCGGTTTAAGTTACAGATATTTTCGGATCTGATTAATTGGTGGTTCCTACAATGAAAACAATCGTATGGGAGGGGGGATCTATCTTGAACACCCACTGAGCCCACAGGGTGTTTAAAAACTTTCCATCATAGAAAATGGTGCCAACAGTTATTCAATTATAATTTCTAGTGTATTAAACTTAGAGCAACCAAGGTAGGCTTGTTTAATATACAATTGAATAGTGTTTATAACAGTTAAAAACTATTACCATCCGTATTTTATTTTTCGAGATATTGGTATTCAAACACAGATTTCCTTTTGATTTTTTTAACAAATTTTTGTGAAAATCGCATTTATCTCGGTAAAGTGTGCTTATAATTTTTGTTTGCTATTATTATTTTGATGCGCGATAATGTCACTTACAAATTCACCGCAAAAAAGTTTTAATCTATTGCTTACAATTTTTCCGGTATAAGGTTAATTTAATTACAAAGACCATTAAAAAACCATTAAAACCCCTGTAGCTCAATGGGTGTTCAAGGTGGACCCCCCCTCCCCCCCCCCCCCTTTATCTGTAACTCAAACCGGACCACCCTGTATATGTATGTACAGTTAAAGAAAAGCCCTGAGTTGCTTATACCATTTTCTTTAGAAATACAGAATTTAATCAAGATTTTATCAGCGGTCGCTTAAATATCACAAAATGTAGCAATGCATCAGTCAATGCTGCCAAATTCTGTTTTGATTTGCGATGATCGTTTACTGTTTTTTTGTTGTTACTTTTTTTTTTAGTCAGAAGTATATCCGTTTAAACAGCTACTAAATAAAACTTCCTCAATTTTGAAAACATTCGTAAGGTTATTAGTCTCAAGAGCATGAAAAAACCGACATTCCGTCGAGAAACATTGCTGTAGGAAACTTTGCAATTTTTTACCTGGCAACAGTCCAAACAAGATCTTGCGATTTCAGGACCCCTTCTTTAGTCAATATCTTGTCTGAAAGGAATTCTGTATACATACTTTGCCAAGTTGCTTTTCGGAAAAGCTACTCTTTGAAACTTTACGGTCACCATTTCGGTAATTCGGAAATTCGGAAGTTCTCCAGATCTCTCTTTATTTCTTTATAAAAAAAAATGATCTTTTCAATTAAGGAATTTCACTGTAAAATGTAGGATTGAGACTCTCTACCAGGCTTGGGAGGAAAAATTACTGTGTATTATTTTATACTGATTCTACAAAAGTTGTTGGATGGCTGCCAGCCTAAGAGCTAATGACAGAAAATATTTCGATAATTGAAAACGTTTATGAAAACTTCGGGTGGAGTTCTAAGACGAAAGACGCACACAAATTCTTCAAGGTTCAAGACACCAATTCTGACGTTGAGTAATCTTCCACTAATTTAACTCAAAAACCCAACCTAACCTATAGGAATTTCACCTTGTACCCTTACACATGTACACTGCTCCACTGTGCTCCACTTCACTTGTAACGTAGCAGTGATACCAAATCTTTCTCTCTCTGTAATTGTGAATCATAATCGCGTACTTTTTTTTGCAAAAAAAAAACAGCACCAGCGCTGACTCCATTGGATAAACTTACTTAATCATCATTGCCACTTGGACTGGACTGTTTTATCTTCGATGGATTAACATCGACATCGGCGACGGCGGCGCGGCGTTGCATTTCCTGTGCGCTTCATCCATTTGTCGTGGTTAATTTACCTCGTTTCCCTGTTGCGTTACACCTAAAGCGCAACGCATTAAAAAAGAGCAAACAAAAAATCAACAACTAACTCCTGATTCTTTTGAAAACAGAAGAAGCATCATCTCCTCCTGGCTTTATGAGCAAAGTTTTTAATTGGCTTTTAAAAACTCCAATGAATCATGTGGCCAAGCCGTTTGGTTTCTGTCCCTTCACCACACGGACAAAGTGGAAACAAAAAAAAAACCGAAAAACCAAATGAAAATGAGAAACGGAAAAGGATCCCATACATCATTCGCCTCCGAGAGAGAGATGTGGAATTCCATTTCGATGCTCTTGATTCTGCGGGAGCCAATCAAAATTCCACCAACGTATTTGGCTTTTTTTTGTTTCGTATTTTAACGGACACGCTTTTGTTATTATTCGTCGGAGCCTCGCTCGTCCTGTCACCCTGTCGATGAAGAAATAGGAGTGCTTTAAGTAGTGTTTTGGCGGTTCCGCTGGTCGATTGCGATTGTTCTTGGTCAAGCGAACTTAATTGGGTTCTCATTACGAAAAGTAGTCACATACCTTTGCATACAGTTTGAAGGCTCTTGGACGGGAGGAGATGCCACTGCCACAGGTCGGCCTACCGTCATCCAATCAGATATAAAGAGGAAAATTATGTTCTGTGATTGTTTGGACCGAAAGTGAATGCGTGTGTCTGTTGCGATGCGGTGAAGAAAACAAAAAGGTATCGAAAATCTGATAGCAATGCGTGACGGTGGCAGTGGCGACGGGAAAATTAATGTTCCTAAGTGTTGCTGGAACACGATTCCCCGATAATACATGCAATTTGGAGTGTCGTCGTGGAGGTATGAGCTTAAAAAGTTAAACAAGTAATCTGAACAATTAGCGGCGGTAAAGGAAGCATAGGATTATAGGCGGTTTGTTGGAAATAGGTGTTTTCATTATACTAGTCGATAGTCAATACAACTTCAGATCTAAACCTTATGACGATCAAGACCGCTGGAACTTTAAGAACATTCTAAAAAAAGAGGAGAATAGAATAAAAAAAGAGAGTATAGGACGAATGCCTAAAATTGGGCTTGTCGCCGCATTTTGTCTATGTAGGCCTTTCCATTTAGATAGAATAAGCCCAATACCTTCAACAGATTCGCACTGTCATACATCTGAGATTTCCAAATTATGTCGCCTGTGGAACGACATCACAAAAACCACAAAAAAAAATCCACATACCCAAAAATAGGAGGTATCTGTCTCTAATGGATCACTCGATGAATATCAGTCCCTAAAATCCGTGAGTTCTGTAGAATCACGGCGCTACAAAAGTGTGCCACTCTCGTTCCAGCTGACATTTTTAAACATGGATTTGCAAATTTTGCGTAACCGTTTACTGCAGAGAACTGTGTTTTTAGATTATCTTAACCAATCTTAAAATTGTCGTCCGATTGAACGAACTTTGCCAATGATAAATGTCATGGTTCAACGACTGTCACGCAGTGATGGGTGGTCTTAACAGTCTCCACGTGCCGTTTTCCCCATCGCTGATTGGTATTAATTTCCACTGAATATTTGCCGTAGGAAGATAATTTTCATAGAATTCAAAAAAAGACACTTTTCTGCCTCAAGCTGCTTCCTAGCTATGGACACACACAGTTCGTTCCTTAGAAGAAAAGAACCCCAGGCGTCCACTGTAAAGTCTCCCACTGCACGCGTACCACTGTCAAAAGTTAGCCACTAATTAATATCCATCGCGTTTTAGCTTTTTCTTTTAATTTTAATAGGCTCAGTTATGATTTAATTTCCCTAATTACAGTTGAATGAAAAATGTCTTTCGTACACACCCGTGGCTTATGGTAAATTCACAAGCTCAATAGAAGATCCCTGCCGATTCCCGAACTCCAGCTCGACGTTCGGTACCGACTTCCTATTCCGATTTATCGCCCATCAAATTACTGGGAATATTTTTTTTATAACCGTGCTATGAAATTTCCATAAACAATATATCACATGTAATCCAATAAACTAAAAATTGTAGACCCCATCGCTGTCTCCATCGTTAAACACCCAGCTATATCGCTGGACGGTTTAGGGAAAATCAACATTGTAACCCTCTCCCGCCACTCTACATTCACAACGGGTGGTAGCGCCAGTCCAGCAATCAAATCCCTACCACTAATCACCTTCCACAACGACATCGTGTGATTATTAAAAATGAAAAACGAATCGGGAAATTATTAAATGTTCTCTCGGTAAACCCCCACGCGTAATTAAGAACTCATAACCTTAACCTTCCCACCCTTTATCTCGGCGACCATTAGATGCTGCGATAAAAGATACAAAATAACGAAATCAATAAATATTTACAAAAAAAAAAAAAAAACAAGAAAAATGAAATAATAGTTAAACTCTCCGTTAGATGGAGTAGTATAAATCATAGTGGGGGTCAACAGCAGAAGAAACCACATGTGACCACTGACAGGTCAAAACGACACCTTCCCTGATTGCGGTAATGAAGCACACCTGATGCGACGATGGGTCATTCCACGCTCCCCAACAAACAATCAATTCTTCATTATGTGGCCATTTACGGGTTTAGAGACTGTGTGCGCTAGTACAATGTCCGTTTGTGTTTTTCCCCTTTAAACCAAGCTTCCGCCCCAATATTCGTCTCCAGATGGAGTCCGCCGGAGCCAGAGATTCTTTCAAATTTGCATATGAATCGAAATCGGACTTTCAATTAGAATATTTATGTAGGGATCTCCCGAGGAGACGATGAGATTGGGCAGGGGCACCTCTAACTCGGCCGCAGTTCGATAAGTTATCCACGGTACCACGCTATCTTACGGTGTCATCCATATTTCTGTCACTTTTATCTAATATTTGACATATTAATCGGTAAGCGCATAGGTATTCCATTACCGTTCTCATTAGATTTGCATTTCTTTTTGTTAAATTGTGGTTAATTTGGGCTTGGGAAAGGGTGCAAAGGAAAAATATTAGCTTTTCGAACCCCAGCTATAAATTGCGGTGGGTTTGCCTGGAAAAGTAGGTGGAACGTGGAATCAATCGAGTGTGGCTGGTGGGAAATATATATTTTCTTATGTGATTATATTTGGAAATGACTGTTTGGATTCTGTTACTTTTACTTTCAAGCTGAACTCACCTTGACTTTGACAATTATTAATAAGCTCAAATTTATGTTTATGTTTTATTTGTGTAATCTTATTTAATGTATGTGGCATCACTTCATTGGACATTTCAAAACTCAAGTGAGAACTATAAAGAACTTAAGGCCCCAGCTCATAGAATCCGTCGATCCGTTGCTCCTTCATTTTTAAGTGACAGCACGATAGAATACACACATTCTTATGGGAGATGGCCCATAGCCAACGGATGCATAAACTTCGACGGATAAAGTAGGTTTACTTTCTACTTTTTGCTTCCTTCGATCCGTTGTCAGTACACATATTCAAGCATTTAAGTTCACACATTCACAAATTTCATTGGTGGAAGCATATAGAGAATGAAATGAATCGTTGACATTTTCTACGTAGATATGTGACGGATTCTATGGGACTGCTCTATCCGACAATACGCCAACTTCAGCATCAACGTACCACGGAACGAAGTCGACGGATTCTATGGGTTGGCACCTTTATGCGTGCATTCATATGTATGTATACCTGAAAAAATATACGAATTCACAGAAATTGTTTACTGTACCCATAATGGCCGCCAGCTCAGATTTGTTAAATGTTCGTCCACTTTCGCAAACATAAGAGAAAGAGAGGAATTTCCTTCGCTCCACGGATTTGCAATTTTGACAGTTGTTTGGAATTTTAATAAATCCAATAATTATACGGATACGACTTTGATCATATTTTAATTAAATGTGTGCGGCGAAATAGCTGTCTTTTCGATAACAGAGATTTCAATGGGATTAAGAAGGAAGAGACGTGAGAACCAACAACAAACAACTCAAGAGTTCGAGAGAAAAATATTATGTAGTTTTGACAGATAGCCATGCACGCAAAAGCTTATAATGCCTGCCTTGTGTACTTTGGGAAACATATGGGAACATTTCGTTCAATTTTGACATAAGCTTGTGTCGTCGAACAAAACATATTAGGTATGTTTGATGACTTTTTGTGATCAAAATGGGACATCTGTCAAATAGTAAATAATTTGGGAAGTGGGGGAAAATCCTCTTCTTCTTTTTTAACTGTTAAATATTTTCACGAAAAACTAATTTTCTTTTATTTCGCTAACGAATAGTGATTGACATTTCACAAATTGTCAGATTACTGTTTGATAGATGTTCTCTATGAAATAGGTGTAGCACGATTTCGCACGAGGGGACATTTTTTGACACTGCATTTGGCCCTCTCTTCTTTTGATTTTTGACAGTTGTTTGTAATTTACATACATAAATATACTAGTTACCAAATAGACCTATTAGGTCTGTTCAGTAACTCTGTGCTGGACAGAAAAGTACAGAAAAGTACAGGTTTTGGTGTTCAGTAAAAAAAGTTTCTGTCCGAGACTGATCTTTTTTGTGTTCAGTAACTCTGTGCTGGGCAACTTTTCTGCACCTACTTTTGAGGTAGAACAGAATCGTGAGAAATGTCAAAATCAGCTGTAATTGCATATGGCTGTATTTTTCTGTGCTGACTTGATCTGACATTTTCCCACAAATCTGTGCTATTCTGATCTGAATTTTTTTTACTGAACAGACCTATTATGTACATTTTTGTACCCAATTTAGTTTCGTCAGGATTTCTTTCATTTATGTATGTATGATTGTATGCTGTAAGATCACATTTACTCTGTCAGAAAAATGTTCTTTTTTTCTATATTTTGATCACGAACATCAATTTTGGCATCTATCACAGATGAAGGCGAAAAATAGGTAAGTAAGAAGAATTAAGTAACAATTTTTTCTTAATTTTGAAAATCATTTTAGCTGTTCATTCAGTATATATTGCAAATGATGTACCTAACAGGCGCAAAAAAGGGAACAAGGAGAAATTTCTTCAGATGGAAAAAGAGAGCCAATGTCAAAACCAAGAAATTTTTAACCTCGGAAAAGAAATTCGTAAATATTCGTTGAATTTTTTTAAACGAACGTAGGTAGGATGTCGCTTGATCTAAGATAAAAATCCGTAAGTTGAAAAATATTCTTTCGAGATAAACACAGCGTTTTTGTTAGAAAATTCACCATTATAATACTTATTTAACCGTTATGACGTAAAATCAACTTTAAACCAGAAAAGAGTACAAGAAACTGAATATTAAGTAACAGTGAGAGAATGCATTTCGTAGAAGTGTGTCAAAAAAGGGGAGGAGTTAGTACTTAACCTTGGGGTATACCAGCATAAGTACAAATTACAAAAATCAACCCAGTCAACATAAATAACAAAGTCGAACCATTTCAGACCGCAGGCTACCGACATAAAATCATGTCAAAAATGTTGTTCCAGAGGTCACTTCAATTCCATCGCAAACAAGAACGCTTAATTAAGTTTAGGAATACTTATGTACGTCTTCAATTTCTACTTTTACTTATCTCATCAAAACCGAAGTACAGAATCTAATCTCCGAGCACATTAAACGCGTTTACTGCTGCAATTACTTCTGATCGCCTGGCTTTATTGGCATGCCAGTAAAACCACCAATCAATACGAGAGCAATGACATTAGATGCTCTATAGTCTATACCTTGCGAACGGTAAGTAGATGAACTTCTATAACAACAGCAGTAACAACTGTCATCAAATTTATGACAACCACAAAATTCCGATCTCACACCGTTCAATTTCATATCACACACGGTATGGTTAGCGGTATACAACAAGACGTATATAGACGTAGACGACCCTAACCTCATATTATCATCTAAAGAGTGCGCTGCGCTCACATAAATGTAACATCGTCTAAGTTTAATTTTACATGCATACTCGTTCTCCACCCGAGGGGACTGCTGCTTCTGATGAGACTTTTGAGACTTCTGACTGACTGACACTCGACTCCTATTCGACGACGACGTGTGGTGGCTTCCAGCAACTGAAATGAATGACTTTCTTTCGTATTCTCCCACCGAAGAAGTACTTGTGAAGTAATTATAGCCGCGCCACCACCGCCCGACACTTTAAGAGGGAGAAACCTCATCGTTCATGTAATTATCAATTTAATGTGGGAATCTCGTCGAATCGAATGCGAACACGAACAGTTCGTCGGCAGCGAAGCACATTAAATAATATGGCGATGAGTTCTCGCTTCTCACTTCTCACCTGGGCCATGAAATATTGAATGCGTGCCCGGATAATTGAAACATCCACAGCAGCACAGATTAATTATTAGGTGTTTTATCTAATAGATTTGATGGATCAATTGTGTGACTTTGGGCTGATGGTCGGCTGGCTGGTGTCTATTTAGAGTTTTTGAACTTTTGACACTCTCTAAGGGGGATTGACTGATAGTTGGATGACATGCATTGGTTGGAATTTGACAGGTTGGCTTGGCTGACTCTGACTGATTGATTTGTGTGCGATAGGCGATTTCCATTGTCCTATTGAAACACAATAAACGTATGGACAGGAATTTGTGGAAATGGGTAGCTAAAGATTGGAACGATTGGAATTTTTAGCCTTAAAAAGGTGTTTCTTTTGTGCTTTAGCTATTGAAAGAGTAATTCAGAAAAGAACACTGAATTTGCAAGTTGATGTGGCTAAATGGTGTATAACAGAGCTGGGGGATGCTAACACATAGTCTGTAGTATAAATCTGGCTTTTGACATGCGATTCCATCCCTTTTGGAAGAAGAAAGCCGGTTACAAAAGCGACTTTGTGTATTCTATTCGGCCTATCTGGACTGAAGATACTTAAAGACTAAGTACAAAAGGATTTTCGAAAATTGTCTAATAAACTGATGTTTTCCATTGCCAGCAAAGGCGTCCTGCGTTCATGTTGGAAATATTTACTTTTTTTTTAAAGTGGTTCTGACCCGCCAATTGCGGAGAGCACCACGACCTAATAGATCTATTGTACCACAAAGTCAGTTTAGGGAACCAAAAAAGGCTCAATTCTTTTGATGAAGTTGAGGATCACACTGGTGGAGATTATACGAAGTTCCATGGGAGTTAGGATTTTACTGTGGAAATGTTGTCTCCGGAGGGCACAAAGTGTCATGCAGTCACATAGAATATGTTCCGCAGTTTCGTCATCCTCCATGCGAGATTCAGTTTCCTGCATAAGACCTATTTTGTTTAGGTGATATCGAAGATGGCACTGCCATGTTAGAAATCCCACTAATCTCTTGATATCATTTCTATTGAGGAGTAGGTTTTTTATGGATTTATTTTGGAAGGGTTTAAAAGCTCTTTTAGGATGACGAAGACTCTGGGTATATTTTCCCAATAGGAGATACACATGTCGTTTTCCCAACTTATAATGTTTAAGTTAATAGCTGAATTCGGAATGTTGCAAAACGGCTCAGGGCCGATAAAGGATTTAGCCGAATCTTTCTTAGCCAGTTCGTCAGCTTTTTCGTTTCCATCAATACCCTCATGTCCGGGCACCGACCAAAGTTTGACTTTGTTTCTATGGGAGAGGTCTTGGAGAGTATTGAAGCAGTTCAAGACTGATTTGGAGTCAATCAGGTTTGAGCCTAGTGCTTTTATGGCTGCTTGACTATCCGTGAGTAAATGGATGAGGACACCTTTTATTTCCGATTCTAGGATGACGTTGGCGCACACTTGAATGGCATGAATTTACTTACCATTATGAAATGACAGTCGAAATAAAAGGTTCGTTCGCATATGTACTCATACCGTCATACGAAAGCATTCTCTACTGAGAAAGTTGAAAAACAAAACTAACGAAAATAAAATGTACATTTTTCCTCACGCAAAATGGCGTATAGCGAACAACTTAAAACTGTGGAAAGATGACAGACAGCCCAGGAGTTTTACAGCAAAAAAGATAATTGGTGTGCCCCAGAGACCCAGAAATTCGATAAAAATTTCCTGGGCTCTTCTCAATTTTCTATATTTTTTTTGTACTTTTCTCTGAAATTGTATTTATTGTGTATTGTCACGCAATGACACAGTCTATGAATATATGTATATATGTAGTGAGAATACTTGCCCAAAATTGTCAACGAAAAATAATACAGACTCAAATGTGTCCATTTTTCCCTGGGTTGCAGTAAAATGTGTTTACAAATTGACTATAGATATAATTGAATATGATATTTTTCTCACAACAGTTACTATATTTGGGAAAGTAAAATCAGTAAATTAATTTTTTTTTAAACTGGCAACGCTTGTCAAAATTACGCCGCAGTCAGACTTTGGAACGCCACTTGATGGCAGAATTTATCTTTGCATTTAGCTAGCGTGAACTTTGTATGGGAAAGATTGTCATTGGAATTCGATTTGTTTTTGAACTCAAGGGTAAACGGTATTGCACCTCGAATATGTATCAGAATTCAGAAACAACGACGGAGAGAGCACAGAGCTCTAAGGTTCATCATTGTTAGTTGAGAACGGGTTGACTGAGGCTCAGTGCCAAATCGCCCAAAAACCAATCGCCCAAAATGCAAAAAAATCAACAAAATTTCAAATCACCCAAAAAAAGATTTTTATATTTTGGGCGATTTGGCACAATGTCAATATACCCAAAATAGTGGTTTTGGGCGATTTTGTGTTTCGGCTTTTTTAAGGCGGATCTGTGTCATATCGCCCAAAACCAAATCACCAAAATCTGAAAAATGTCACATTGTCCAACATTTTTGGGCGATTTAGCACTATAACAGTCTGACCAATAAATAAAAATGTCAAATCACCCAAAGAAGAAATGGGCGTTTTATCGGAGTCCGAAAAAACCAACATATTATGTGAACAAATTAAAAGTGACACATTTTCTTCAGTTAAATACTTAAATTTTTTGATACCAATAATTCCACCACTTACTATAAACATTAATAAATGATGGCTTTTCATAAATTCCTCATCCTGTAGGACTTTGCCGAATTTGAGAAAGTTTCCTTTTTTCTTCAGAATCCGTCCAAGTACACCATTATATTTTAAAAACTGAGAAATGTAATGGCCATATGAGCGGGGGAAGGCGTGCGAAGCGCGGCGCGAAACGGTAACAGCGCCACTTCACGCGCTAATATACGTTTCATATATATTATTTCATAATCATAATATGAAGAAAAAACAACAACTTTCTACTGTGACCGTTACTGTAATTACTAGAATTCGCCTTGAACACACTTTAAAACCAAATTAACGCAAATGCAAAATCGCCCAATATGTGATATTTTTTGGCGATTTGACATTATGCTAAAAAACCCAAAAATTAAAAATGTTAAATCGCCCACAAAGATTTTTGGGCGATTTAACATTTTTGGGATTTTATTTTATTTTAGGCGATTTGGTTTTGGGCGATCGGAAGCATGAGCTCTTAATTTTGGGCGATTTTCCATAGTGTTGAATCGCCCAAAAATATTGGGCAATGTGACATTTTTGCATTTTGGAGGATTTGACATGGAGCCGTCGACTGAGCCTTAATCTAACTGCTCTTGCAATGATTGACCAAACTTCAAGCATCACAAAGGGCAATTCGAAAAATTTGGTAAATGCGCTTCACCCCTGTTTTAGAGTTCAGAAAGGAAATGTTATTTATTTTAGTGAAATTTGACAGAGTTCGAAATCGGATGGAATTATCTAAGTGATACCCAAGCCAATACACCTTAAAACAATTTACCCAATTTATATATCGGCAACAAAAATCACTAAAATTATTCAGGAAAGCATTGAAATAAATTAAAAAAGATCTTCCCACAAACAGGAACGCTACGAATACACGTATGTGACCAAATTAAACGTAAACTTCCTCATCTCCATTAATCACCATCTCATTCGGTGTTCCACCATCTCTACCGAATGTATTCAAGACAAATTGCCAACGTTTTCTCTTCGACTTGATGTTGAATCTCACCAAAATTTCTTGGAACAATGCGCGGTTACGTTTAGGTACATGATGCCGACGAGGAAATCTCTGTGTGCCCGGAATACATTACGGCGGTCATGTGCGACGTACTCGTACTCCGTATTCGTATCAGGCCAGGAAAGACCTCCGACCGCAGATTACTCCAAATACAACAATTTGCATTTGATAAGGATCCATCATTGGAATAAAATGTTAATTCTTACTATTTTAGTGGTTAGTGGTGTGCGCAGTCTTAGCCGTAGTAAAAATAAATTATTTTTTTGTTGGTGGTACATCATTGGCCTCGGCCCAAGCCCATTTTCACGTTTCATCTCACAGCAGCTCACCCGGGGATAGAAACAAACAATTGGCGTAATTTCTTTTTGTTGGGTTTGGGTTCCTTTTAAGATTTACATCTTGCAAATGAAACTTTACGTCTTACGTGGGCCATTGCTGGAGGAAAAACGAAAACGACGAAAGCAATCAGCTCATAAAAATCAAGGCAGCCCATAAAGAGTTTTGCACACACAAGGATTGGAGTTCCTCGCACGCGCGAGTCATCCACTACCACTGGATCACTGCCCACGTACATACGAATACAATTTGGACGGGTTTTCTTGTTTGAATAAAAATGCGATCGCAATGGGCAGGACCGGGACAGGGAGAAGATGGCTTATCAAATGTATCTCGACTCGAAGGCAACTTGTTGGGTGTTCACAAGATGAATGGTTTTTTAGTTTTGACCCAAAAAAAAGGGTTACACGACCTAGCGTTTGATTGGGAATTACATATACTTCTGAGCTCCTAATGACATTGGAGCTTCTGTAGTCATGTTGTCGCCATCATAAATAAATTCACCACAGTGTTGATTTTTAAAATACCATAGACAAAAAAAGCCATAGGAGGATGCGATTCATGCGAATTCTTAGAACTGAGTTCTAAATGCAGGTTTAGGGTCTAAAATTATGTTTCATAGGCAAACACGAAGACGACCTTCGCTATCTCAAAACAAATCTGTTCCCAGACGCCAGACAAAAGAAGAACGAAATATTGGACGCTCTAAAACTGAGCTTCACCCACGTTACAGCTCCGGCTACTTAGAGCTTTTCTTATTTCCTACCATCCATATACCAGGGCATTTGGGGATATAAGGTAGCGAGGAGGCGGACAAAAACAGGATTCAGGGTCTAAGACAGGTAAAGAAGCTGGTGGGTAGTTACATCCTGAAGAGATCCAAAGCTTGTATAAGCCTGCGTCCACATTCTGACTGCGTTCCTTTCGGGACAGTGCAAGCTCAAGCTAGGTCTATTAGATGTAGACTCATGTAGATTTTGCAATGAGTCCAGTGAAACTCTCTATGTACTATGAGTGACCCAATCTCCTTACGCGAGTTCTCAGGGAAATTGGTTTGGATGAGATACTATGATTAATGGAATTCTCAGCTGGTCGGGGTTTATCGTACCTTCCAATAACAATAATAATATTTCCTACCAATTGCCTTCCAGAGATCAATTTTCGTCTTTGAATGACTGAAAACCGAGGAAGGATCCCAAGCATATTGCCCTAAATTTGTCCATTTGATATTCAATTAAAAAAAAATGAGTAAATGCTTAAACACCGGGATGTAGTAACTAATGCATTCAATAACTACCTTCCACTGCTGAATTCACCGATTTCTTGTAAGGTCAATAGTAAGTGCTTACACGCCACGATGTAGTAATTAATGTTAGGATGATTACCGGTAAGGCAGTTGGTAAGTGCTTGCCACCCTAGGCGTCCCCATGCAAATGTAATCGGTTATGTAATAGGAATGTAAGTGCTGGTAGCTACTAACCAGCACTTACAGATTCGAGTTGGTAATTTTCTACCGGGTGAGTCTGTTTTGTGTTTGTGTTTCACAACTCACAAGTCCAGACTCAGATTCAGCTGACAACCGAACTAAAGATATCTGAACAACTACAGTAAAAAATTGGGACACTCCGTAATCGGGACGACCTCCCAATCGGGACAACCCATTTGCCAACCCTAAAAGTTTTCATACAATATACTCTCTGTAATCGGGACACCTCTTAATTGGGACACTCAATTTAACTTTCCTAGAACCTCCATAATTGAGCCAAACCTCCGAATTGGGACATTTTATTAAAAACGTCAGGAAATATGACTTTCTAATCGGAACAATTCGAGTTGAACCTCTCAATTGGGACACTAGACCCGAAAAAAAGCAATTTTGACTTCTCTAATCGGGACAGTAAAATTCCATTAACTAAATGTTCGCAGCTGCATCTCATTCTACAAATTTTTAAACCGTTATATTTTTACAGAAGAGTGACTATATCGGAGACAAAAAACAACAGAGCAACGTTTTATTTATTTTCATTGAATATAATATATTTGTACCGTGCAGTTGCAGTTGTTTTTGTGTGGATACAATACATTTTTTAAATTTTCTCGCATGCATACGCATTGAATTTCGCGTAATGAGATACTACTACATAAATGTTTATAACTTTTCATAAAATAAATGTCGTTTTATTTCAATAAGGAACGAAATAGAGCGTTCCATACTTGTTTGAAATTTTTTTAAACAAACTTCTATAATTGGGACACCTCCTAATCGGGACAGAAAAGAGTCGGTCCCATCAGTGTCAGAGGTTTTACTCTAGTTAATTTAGTTCAGCAAGGTGAGCCGTTCTTTTGAACGGCTCCTTAATGAGTTACACAACTCTTCTACAGAATATCATTCGAAGAACGCATTCTCTCTATTCAATCTCATCCGGTACTTGAAAAGATAATCAAATATCATCCAAATTAAAATACCTAAAGGTTACCTAATTCATTAAGAATTCAATGAAAACAAAATATAAATAGATTCTCTGTCGAAAATGCCTAATTGACCTTTGAAATCGCTCTAACTGCAACCTACACAAATGTATCCAAATTTCGTTGTAATATTTATCCACCTACGTTGGAAATTATACAAAACTTGAAACAAAGAAAAACAAAAACTCAACTCCTTGTAGACTCTTAATTCGAATCGGGAATAATTCCAGGAATCCGAATAAAACCTACGCTATCCCTTCGTTTCGTTCGACAGGCAGAAAGTCCATATTTTGCATAAATTTCCAGCCAACATTCGCTTCCCAATGCATCCAGACCATGCGACTTTGCGTGTCAATAATGCGAATTATTATACTCGTAACGTAACTGTTCACTTAAATTGACTTTAATTAAATAAATTTTCGTGGTTCGAAGTCGCCAATCATTCGTGTTTGTGTGATTAACGAAACCAACCAGAAAAGAGAAAACAATCTTTCGTTCCAAAAGGATTATAATCGGTTGTAGGCATGCATACGAGTTTATCGTTGCAGTTGCATGACTCACCACTAGAGCGCGCCCACTCTAATTTTTATCAGGACTTCGGAAAAAAAAGAAAAACACTGTATTTACCTATTGATTAAAGTAAAACAAAACTCCTGTTACACAATGCATCGCGTGCGCCATCTTGCCGTTTTGTTGGCAACAAATTAAATATCTGATCGGTTGGGCATAATAGTTCTTCTATACTACCTCCCCTATAAGAGGGAATTTCAAGCGATTGACTTGACAGCGCGGCGATAGCTAATTCCATACCTACATCCCTTACGGCCACATCCATAGATGCTAATCACTAACGCTGCGCCGCCGCCGCCGCTACTCATGGTACTCGTTCAGGCCGAAACAGAGGAGCTCCACACTGCAACTCTAAGTCATGATTGAGGTTTGAGCATGCAAGAGTTTATTAAGCACCACCACCATCAAGACCGGTCTCAAAAGTGATCATCATCATTTTGCATCAGGCACAGCAGGCCAATTCATTTAAGCAAACTTTTGCTCCTCCACCATGCTCATGGTCGTGCTCTGTGTATCGCGTCAGCTGACGGTATTTCATCGACGTTATTGTCGGCGCTCCGCCAATGGTTATTAATTATATTTTCGAATCGAGTACTATGTAGTACTCGTTAGGGGGTGTGCAACGTTCAGCGTACAACGTACAAGTACCTCCAGCTTCTGCCGCAAATTAACGCTGAAATTTGTTTAACAAAAATAGTCGCATAGGGTCACGGGCGCACATACCGTAGCTGGTCGCTAGTTTTGAAGTTGGGTAATTGTTATAAGATTGCTATCAAGATCTAAGGATTCCAGGCGAGTGGGCACAATTTATTTATGTCACAATGAAATGAGGGTACACCGTGATAAATCGGTGGGTGGAATTGATGGAATGCGGAGATACATCAAAATAGAGGAAGAGCTGTGAGGAAAAGCCCGCATAAGGATTGTGATGTTTCTGTAACGAGGCGATGGCCAATAAATTGATTGAGTGGTTGTCGTGGTAGTCAATCATAAAGTTAATTTTAAATGTAAATCCGTAGGAAACTATCTTCTTCTTCTATATACAGTCGGCTCCGCTTAACTGAAACGCCAATTTGCCACTAATTTGATTTCACTAATGTGGTATTTTCACTTATGCCAAGATGAATTAGTATAATTCTTTAATTTCGGACGTAATTATTTTTTCAGTTAACCGGGGTTTTTCAGTTAAGCGTAGTTTAGATAAGCGGAGTCGACTGTATATATAAAAATGAGTTGGTGTCTGTTTGTACAAGCATAACTCGGTTGATCATCATCCGATTTGCATGGGGATTTTTCTGTTGGATTCGTATTGAACCAGGTAAACACACAACGGAGCCGAAAATTTGAAAATTTTAAAGAAAAATTGGAAAATTTAGAAAAATCGATTTTCTATACATTTTGTATGGGGCACGGTTGCCAACATGAAGAATATTTTGAGACAAATACAAGATTAAAAAAGGCGGAGAAACTACTTTCGGGACAAAGATTTCATTTTTCGACTTAATTAGACTGGTTTACCACGATATCTATATAAAATCTCGAAATAAAGAATCTCGAAAAAAAAATCTCGAAAACAAAAATCTCGAAGAAAAAAAATCTCGAAACCAAAATCTCGGAAAAAAAATCTCGAAAAAAAAAATCTCGAATTGCAAAAATCTCGAATTGATATTAATTTTTGAGACAATGGTAACAATCCGCGCGCGCGAATTTTTACCATTGTCTCAAAAATTAATATCAATTCTAGATTTATTTACATAAATATAGAAAAGTGTTTGATTCAGTGTTTACTCAAATCTGATCGACGTGGACATAGTTTTACAAAAAAATTATATAAACCAATAAATTTGCCTTCCTGAACTGAACAACACAAATGTGAGTCTTGGCATAAACGCCAAAAGCTTTGAACGGAAGTACACACATTAATCTGTACAATATCCAAAAGATGAAAATATTTTAAGAATCATGGACGAAAAAGAGGAAAAAATTGTATGGGATATTTAAGGGGCATTGCCTACAATTTGAGTTTCAAATATTTATACATATAACCAATGCATTTATGTATAATGTATGTACATTGTACATATTTATTTTAAGTAAATAAATGAGTTTACAACATTTTGTTTGTTGTAAAAAGATTGTTGAATTCTTATTATTTTCAAAAAAGTTACAGAATTTACATTTTGGACTCGTTTCAATTACTTTTGCAGTGAAATGAAGAGATTTTAAAAATCTCGAAAGCAAATTTTTTTCGGGATTTTTTTTCGAGATAAAGTCTTTCGAGATATTTGTACTTTCTAGATTTTGTCCATTCGAGATTTTTTTTTTCGAGATTTATCAAATAAATTTTCCATATTATTATCGTTCGAGATTTTAGTCGTTCGGGATAACGTGGTGATCCCAAATTAGACATCATGTACCTTTATAGGTAGTATTTTTTTCAACAAAAAATTATTTATTGGAATTGGAATTATTTCGTGGCATTTTTTTGATCGAAACAATTTTTTTATATTGTGTTGTATTGTCCATCAACACTACTTTTTCCCATCCCATGAGTCATCGATCGGAACAAGTGATAATCAGAAGGACCAATGTTTGGAGAACACGGTGGGTGGGGTAGGACTTCCCATTTGAGCGTTTTCAAGTATGTTTTTACCGGTATTGCGACGTGCGGACGAGCATTGTCGTGCTGCAAAATCACTTTGTCGTGCCTTTCAGAGTATTCGGGCCGTTTTTCCTTCAATGCATGGCGCAAGCGATCTCCAGTGTTGGTTTCAATTGGGTTGAGCAGCTCATAGTAGACCACACCATTCTGATCCCACGAAATACAGAGTATGAGTTTGGATCTACATATGAATATTTGGCTTCGCCATTACAGTAATGGTTGGCCGGTCTTAACTCATACTTTCTGCACTTTGAATTGTCGTAATGGATTCACTTTTTATCGCCAATCTGCTGTGAAAGCAGTTTAAGTTTTCGTTTCCTTATATTTAAGCATGACAGGTAGTTTCATGAGTGCGTTCGCTTTTAAATCGACCAAGAGTGCGTTCACATCGCCCAATTTTTTATAAAGTGAGTTTGGGACTGAGAAATTACTGGGAAGGACAAATGGCAAAGAAGTGTTGAAAAAGACAAGGTCTTTGTCCCAAACGTCCCGTGTTGGCAACCCTGGTATGGGGAGTTTTCTTTTTTTTTCATTTTGATCGTAATACATATTATAGTTCAAATGGTTGCAAAAGTTCAAAATTTGTAAAAATTTTCCCGGAAAATCCTTTTTTCCATTTCGACAGTGAAAATAATTGCCAGAGCTCCAAATTTGGAAAATGCATTACTGTTTTGAGATTCTATTCCTTCGAATTAACTGTCATTTTTTATAAGTTTTCAAATTTTAAATTTCAAATAGTCAATTCATTCAAATCTCCAAATACATGAGGGTGATTGATTTTTTACAATTTTAAATCGACGACAGTATTTTGTTCTATAAATCAACGAAGTGAATAAGGGTATTTGCTCAGTGACCAAGTGAAATTCCATGGATTGGTGTTGAATTTTATGCTTTTTTCCAGAACATTGTGATTTCCAAAACTGAGGTTATCGGCACATCGAATCTGGAGTTGCATCAAAACAAATTACCTTTATTCATTCATCCACTGATTTGTTAATTTAAAATATTCATTCATTTTGTGAAGAACTAATTTCAATAAGGTATTTTGTCAACGACCAATTTGTGTTTAATGGAATTGATTGACGGTATAGTGTAATAATGTAATAATGTAATAATAAAAATATAGGTTAGGTTAGGTTGAAAGGGGTTATGAGGCTGAGCCATCATAAAAACACTAGGCACCTAATGGGCCCATCGCGATCCCCTAGGACCATCGCATGATAGCACCTAAACCGAAACACTTCCATCCAAAAATAAAAATATAATAATATAAGAACGCGGTGATAATCCCACCTTTAAGCGCCGTCAGACAAACATTCCCATATATCCAATGTGGGTCAATTGTCCCATTCCATTCCATTACAATTGTTCCATTGCACAAAACAATGTTGTTTGTCACCTGAAATGTGTGAAATCTATTTTCCGTGTGAATAAAATGCATTGAATTCAATTTCAAAAGAGCTTTATTCTTCCAATAGAGAGGCCTGACTTTGGAAAAGGACATTAATAATTTAATCAATTTTAAGCGGAACAAAATTCACAAGGTCAGATATAATAGTATATAATACATAGATGTGCTACGTGAGTGACGCGACTGTTTGCATGCACGTGCGAGTCAGCTAGTTATATAATATAAACGACAGTTCGACGAAGGAACGTACAGTTTTTCGCCGACTCCGAACGGCAAATTGAGAAGCTCATTGACAAATGATACTCTTTGATTGCTTTGCAGACATTCGAAAGAGGTGGCACCGAGAAAATACTTTTAGGTGTTGGACCCGGACTGGTATTGAACCCGGGCAGCATTGCGTAGTAGTCCAACGCACTTACCACTACACCACAGTGCTCAAATCTAAAGACCTAAGAACGAAATTATCGAGATTCTACATAAAAGTGGGAAAGCGAGGTGCTTTAAAAAAGTAGTTTGTATCTGTAAGGCCGTTTGAAGTACCGACCTTGATTCAGCTAACAAAGGTTGAACTGTTTTCAGAACCTCTCCTGAGGTAAGACTGTAAATTACCAGTTCACATCTCTTCTAAAATATTTTCAAATTGTATTGAAGGGTTTATTTTTAAATCCTGGTAAAAGACATAATCTCCCTTCTGTGAAAGTAAATATCGTTGCAATGCGAAACCTAATTTACAATACTCGTACATACCGTGAGGTTGCTCCCCAGCACTGTTATAAACTTGTTTCCATGAGAACCAATTACAAGCCTCAGCGATTGTGATATTTTGGAAACACCATTTTTCTCAAACCATGTACCTTAGGTGCAACCGTCCTTCAATCTACCGTTTCGAGTCGATTTGATTAAGAACACAGTTATAGGTGTGGCGGTACCTTTACTCATGAGAATAATTCTATCCAAATATCCCAAATCAAATGGAACAAAACGGGAATTATTGTTCCTATTCCTCATCAAGCTCAGTTGGTTTTTGGTTCGACGGAAACAAATAAATCGCCCATTCACCTAACCTCAATCATTAGTCCACCAACGCAACCGAATTCAATTGAGCTGAGTACGTTAAAAAGGAGCTCCAAATCAGTCAAATTCACCAGGAGGCCCACTTTTTCGTGGCATTTAATTGAAAGCAATTATTTGCTTCTGTCCGGGAACGGGTACGAGTACTCACTTGGGGAGTTGCCTTTTGTGAGCTCCTTTCTCTTCGATCTTTTCGTTCAACGTAAGTGGAGAAAGATCAACAACGTTCGTCGGTCGTAGACCGTAGGCTGTTGCTGATGACGACGAAAGCTTGTTACGAATTTATTCGCCATTCAAGGCGTACTTTGGTGTGGCTTGGAAGGTACGGGTTACGGGTATACCTGCTGCGTTTGGCCAAAAAGGACCACGCCGGCTCTGCAGAGCTAAGCAATCGTTAGTTTACTGCTGCGAAGAGAATGATTGTAAAATATTATTGACAAATGAAGTGGAGTTGGTTTCAACAACAAATAATAATGCCGCAGCTGGTTGTGGCGCAGCACATGGTGAGGCAATTAATTTATGAACAGAGACCTGCCTGGTATGGTTGTATAGCTGTAGCTGGTAATTCCCCATCGAAAAGGAGAACAAAATAAAGTCCAAGAGCGATGACGACGATGATGGGGAGATTTGCAAGTTGTTGCCGCACTTTGAAGAAGCACTACAACGACGTGCCGTTGCGATCGCAGTACGGATTTCCATTTACGGATATGTAACACAAAAGTATCTCATTAGGGGAGACGCGCTGGGAATTCATCTTTGATTCGATTTTATTTTACTTATTTTTTTTTCTGTCCCTCTGCCGTGGGTGGGATTGGATTCGGAATCTCGTCGTCGCTCGTACCTATTTGGAAGAGATAATAAACACTGCGGAATTGGATTGGATTGTTTATTGGTGCGAATGCGATGGTGTTTGTTACCGTTATTGTTAGCTAACGCAGAGATGGTCTTTATGGATTTAACTGGACGAACGTGGGTACGTGTATTTTCTCAGTTAACCACTAAATTTGGATCGTAACGGTTTAATGGTAGTTTTCAAGTTATTGTATGAGTAGGTACACTTGGAATATCTAACTGCCGGATATCTCTAGAGCAAAATTAATTTATTAGAAAGCAGTTCACGATTTGTCTTCGAATTAAAAAGTGTATCCAATTGTGGCCAATTTAGAGTTAATTTGACTTAGAACGTCCCCGATATGGATTTTAGAATTCGATACAGTCAAAAGGCTTAAGAAATGAGTTTACCCAAATTTTTGTAACGGATTCCCACTTTGACTTTGATCAAGGACTAGATGTTACTCTGAGATTCCTCTAGATTCAAGCACAGCTTTGATTTGATGGCGTTGACATTGATCTAACTCTAGATTCTATCCTTAGATTCTAGCCTTAGATTTCGGCCATATCTTTAATCTAGATCTAGATTATGGCGATCAAATCCGTCCCCTCCTTAGATTAAGCTCTAGATTCTAGTTGGTCTAGATTTAGCCCCAGATTTTGACCCTGAATTCGACCTATCGCTAAATGTCGGTCTTAACTTCGACGTGTCGCTAGATTTAGGGCTTGACTTCGATCCAGGCCTCTAGCACTAGATTTCGTCTTCGTCGTCGACTTCAATTTAGCCTTTTATTCTAGACCTAGATTCTAGCCCTAGTCTTCAGCACTAGATTTCGGCCTTGTATTCGACCTAGGCCTAGATTTCGTACTTGAATTGGACTAGCACAAGATTTAAGTCCTAGATTTCGTACTTGGCTTAGATCTAATCCTAGATTCTAGCCTTGGATTTTAGGGCTAAACTCTGACCTTAACATGTATCTAGCACAGTATTCTAGTTTTTACTGTGTGCTCACCTACACAGTTCTTCCAAACAAAATGCTTGCTCCCAGACCCTCAACAGATCCAACAAGTATAGCCCTGCACCCATTAGTGTTTAATACGTTGTACAAAGACCTCGTAATGAATGTCACAACCTCCATCTCATCAACCATCGGTGATCGCCAACTCCATTCGAAACCTATTCCCTATGACTATGACGACTGTCGACGAACGACGAAAATGACGGCTATAAACTATTTCTCATGCGTTGTCGTGGCGGCCGGCATGGAGACTTTCCCATGTCATGCCAATTCTAATTACGATTTATAGGAAATGGTCAGCAAAAACGCACGCCGCTCACATAAATCGACTGCGCGTCCCCATACAAGCGCATAAATTCCAGTCCCAGAAATACATACCCATAACCATCGAAGACGCAGAGTGACCATTTCTGGTGCACATTAGCACCGCACACAATCATCAAGCGGGCATAATCACAGATCGATTTGCCGTGAGATGCCAGCCGCCTGATTGCAATACGGGAACACTGAGATGAATTTATGCTCGAGCAAGGGGCCTCTGACTCTGACATTCCCGCTGGTGATTTACTCCACTGTAAGTGGTGTAAGTGCGTGCCAGTGCAGATAAGCCCAGCTCTTCATCAACCAACAACAAAAGGACACAAGCACTTAAATTACGGTTCCGCCAAAAAGTGAGACTATCCGCCAGTTCGGATGGTTGGCGGTGGCGGCGCAAAGTCACGCTTCACAAGCTTGTACGCCATTTGCGATGCTGATTGGATGCAATGCCACCACCACGACGACGGCTGTCGACCAAGTCCACGTGTTAATTCCATTTAATCCCCTTCGAAGTGGTCGAAGGAACGACTCGCGAGTGTTTAATTCATGGCATTGGATGGCTCGTAGCCATAATAAGGCGGATCGCAGCCGGGGCGCAGTGGCGAAGCAGATGGATTACAAGCGCGAACACGGGTCCAGATCGAGTTGTGTTATTTTGCTAGAGGCGATTTGTTAATTTGCTTCTTGCTTGGATAACATTCGTCACATGGACGTCTGAGCCAACTACTGATTGTCGAAGACAAGCCATATACAGTTTATGAGGGTCTCTTCCACATGGACTACGGCTATGGCTGCGGTTGTGGGATGTGTGATCGGTGCATCAGTGTGATCACTCGTGTGCGCGAAGTTTATGGTTTCGCTTGGAGAAATTAAGTAGTAGTTGGGCGGCGTTGATTTGGAGTGGTCACCCACGATTTGGTTACGCAATAATTGCAGTTCTGTTCATTAAGTTAAGCGAGGAAAGGAAAGGAATTGATTTATACCT
This sequence comes from Brachyopa scutellaris, assembly GCA_949775065.1. Classification (NCBI taxonomy): domain Eukaryota; kingdom Metazoa; phylum Arthropoda; class Insecta; order Diptera; family Syrphidae; genus Brachyopa; species Brachyopa scutellaris. Next base: position 120,913,844 of record OX459113.1, on the reverse strand, counting down.
GCTAGTGGATTGTAAAGGAGGTTCGTTAAGTTCGGTTGTTATTGTCCTCAAATAGGGACAGAACTTTGATTAGCTTTGTGTTTGGATCATACTCCCAGCGCTCTTTTTGGCAAAGCTACCCACACGGACACGGTGCAGTTTTATAGTTCTTTCGGAAGTCCTTACAGTGCTCAGTAGTCGGTTGCTTTGTGCAGAAACTGCTTCCCGTTGAAATAAATTCCATTCGGTCAGTGGTCACCATCACACTGTCATCACATTAGAGCTACAAACTTACTGAAACTGGCAAACAATCATTGTCTGGAAGCATTGTTAGGTCCTCTAAGAATCTGCTGTTTATGTGAGTTTTTGAAGACAGTAGCAGAGAAGTTATGCCAGACTTTAATTCCTCAGCTTTGACATTTTAACAAAACTCATTGAAAGTTATGCCAAACTTCCACCCATGTTATCATGTTTTTAGTCCCGTATTGAGGCTCATAAATGTGTCGACTGGTCTTCGTGTGAAGGGCAATATGTAGATAGGTAAGTAGAAATGATAGTTTCGATAGAAATCGCGCAGGAAGGGCGCCGCGCCGTTTAGATACCGCAACCTCGGGTGACCCGTTTATTTATTAGATTAGGAAGAGGATCAATTCTCCAATCCTTTTCTCAATTATCTCTTAAAGGTCATCAAAGAAAAGTTTGCCAAGTATGGGTTGCCCAGTATACGTTGCAGGAAATTTGCACAGAAAATGAATACACAACTCTTTTCATTTTCATCTTTGCAGCTTTGGCAGAAACTGTTGTGAGGGATCGATAGTTTGGCTGCATTGGCCCATATTGGCAAATACACTGTTCTAACTCTGCCACTACTCTAGCAATGTCTATACGCGAGTTCTCTGTAGCAGTTCGTTTGTTTTTGACAGTAGGAGGGACGTTTGTTTTTATAATCCATTTTGTGTGCCAAGTTATGAGGACTCCCTGTGCTTCTTAAACTTTTTCTAATATCCTCTTCCGGCAAATTAATACAGCATTTTTCAATCATGAAAATCAATACTACTGCACCTAAGGGTGACACCTCCAGACTGGTACGGAAAACCCGAAGGAACTTAATGAAGTAGTTGGTGAGAAGAATAAGGTCATCCTATAATGGGTATCTGGAGAGTGAGCGGCTATGACACTTGCTGTAGCCAGACCCAGAGCACTTATGCCAGGATGGACGATTCGACATCCATATTCATGAGGAACAAACTCCCAGATGGGAACAAGCCAAGATATTTTGCATGCAGTTACACCGAAAAGATAGGGTTAACCTATTTGCTAAGAACACATCTTTAGAAAATAGGTGTAGTGCCAGTGTAACCTGAAGATTCTGTAACGATGAAGAGAAAATTCGCATCACCGATGTGCAAGGAAACTGCGCAGCACTTTTTCGTCAAATTAATGACAACTTCTTTTCTAGATACCCTTACTTATCAATGAGATTTCAAAGAGCCTATGAACTGATGGATGGATAAAACAAAAGATCTATTTTCGACCACAGTGTGTGATTCTCTTCTTCCCTTTGAAACTAACTCTCTAGATATAAAGCTACCGATGTCGGTTGTCTAGTTACTTTTTACGCCAAAACTTTAGGCCTTCTACGCCTCCAATCATTCATTTATTGCCATTTGAAAGCAAACCTAAAATATATTTACCACCAAACCCTGTCTAAGCTATCCATCAAAAGAACAGTTCACTGCCACATTAGACTTCCAAATAAAATCAAAAAAGTACCTAACCAACTTTTTTTCCCGCCTGACAGCCACTTTGAACACGGAACGATCTATTTAATTTTCAATTGGATCCAAGTTTTTTTTTTTAGACGCTGACACTTCTAGAACCTCAGAGAAACACACGAACTCGACGAGCAACATTCGCCACCACTCGTACCGTACAATCAGAAACTGGGTGTCTTATACAAGACTGTGACTTGTTCGCTCTTGAACAAAGGCCGAAAGCAATTTATCAGCTCACTCCAATCACTTTGCATAAATGCGACTCCCATTTGGAGTGTTCGAGTGACTAAGACTATGACTATATGAAGTCCATAACCACAATGACAACGACAACATACAGAACAGTGCTTCGAGTCGCTATTAGACCTGGTTTGGATGGAAACAGCCTCCCTATACCAGTGCACGTTAAATCAATGCAAAATAAATCAACTTCCGTGATTGCAGCGCTCAGCGACTTGGAACCACGCCCGATACTCAGCAACGTGGAATGATCTAAGCACTCGATGTGCCAAAGCGCCCCATGTACCACCGCGACGACGATGCTGACTATCGACAGACTCAATACTGCATTACTGCATTGCACCTGGGCCAGATCCAAGGCTAAAGCTACACCGACGACGGACGTCTGTGGGGTTTGCTCGCGTGGCTTTGCTGCTCCTGTCATGATTAAGCATCGAAATGTCAGGCAGGACGGAGCGGAACCTTGGGGGGGCCTTCCATTTCTATTTGCCAGTTTAATTGGGTTTTTCCATTCGAACCATGTATCTGGTATAGATCTTGGACTAATCTCAATGGCAGTGCGGAGTGCAGTGGTGTTGGCGTTTTCCTCACCGTTATGAGGTTGTTGTTTGGGTGCGGCATGAGTCAACGTGAAGCACGACCAAGTCGCTGGCGCACCACCGCAGTGCCAATGTGTATGCTAAATAATTGTAACACTTATTTGCTGGGCTAGATGAATCGGGATTGATTAAAACTACAATCGGTGTTATTGGATATAAAGTAGGAACAAATTAATTTCGCAGCTGGAGCTTACGTAGCCGGACCGAAGCCGAAGTTAGAGTTGAGTGAGAGCGCATGTCGTAAGGCGACCGTGTTTCCATTATTTCTTCAATTTGGTAATGGGAATGTGACTTGTGGGTCAGTTTTCGTTTGGATTGTAAGTGCAGATAATTTGCGTCTATTTGTTTTGAGATTACAAATTGTGGTTATTAAAGTAACTGTTCAAGAAAAAGCTGTTGAAGGTGTATCTGTTCTCTGTTTCCAATTTTTCCATATTTCCAATTAATACTACGTCAAAGCATTGACGAGTAATTGGCAACTGACACACGTACAATACGAGTTACGAAACGACTCGAGTATCAAACAAACGAAAGACTCACCAAAAAAAAGAGGAACCAAATGAATAAAATGCAAAGTCAACAAACAATGAGGACGCACAAAAAAATATCCTTTGAGGAGTATTTCCTATTTTTTTACATGCGGAATGAGCAGCAGAGTCTACAATTTTGTTTTATGAAATTTTGATCAATATGAAGCGGACTTTTATTAAGGTTTGTTCCGGAAATTGTGAAATTCGTAATGAAGAGATGCAATAAATAGTAGACTAGAATTTAGATTCCTAAAAGTATCTTCTGTAGATTTATGTAAATACACACCACATTGGAGAATCACCTACGAAGCACAAAAAAAAATCATAGTGGCCAAGGAACAGCCTGCAAGAGGCAGTATGTATGTAAAAAAATATATAAAAGATAATAAATCTGCGTCATCAAGAATAAACTTACATATATAAGTTGTACATAGGTATATTTGGAAAAGTATTCAGACATATCTAGTCAAGTGAATCGTTATAAGGTCTGTTCCCGTACCGTACCTATCCGAAACAGCGAAAAACTACGAAAATCTACAAAAATCAGTCAAATCCTGTTGCCGTACGAAGATTTTTCTTATTTTTTCACAGAGGATAAAGCCGATTTTAGCCAAAGAAATTTCTCTGGGCAGCCTTATGAAAACTGTCAAATTAGCCAAATGTCATACATTTTCAATTTTTTGTTGTTCAATGCGTTTCTGTACTTTTTCACACTCTAATATGGGATTCACACTAGCGTCGAAATGAGATAATTTTGAGTTTCAAATAAAAAGTGTTCATACCTACGCTTGCTAATTTCGTGAATGGATGCATTCAGTTCCGATAGTAAATCTATAACGGTGCCATGTTATAAAATGTTTTAATATAAAATTATTTTTTTTATATACATAAGTATAGGTATAACGTATAGTAATAATAATAGTTGAATGTTATTGTTTAACAGTTGGGTAGATAAAGTCGACTATTATATAGCTAACATTGGATAGATGCGGCGCTGCCTCGCGTTAGTATGTTAAAATATCACTTTTCGGGTGGGTTTTGCCACTCCGGGTATTTCAACAATTGTCAGGCACTCACGTGGATATCAAGTCGACTTTAATATTCCCTCATTAATTTGTTCTATCATTGTCATTCAGAATCATTCAACTGCATTCAAATTAAGTTTGTTCGATTTTATTTTCACTTAATTTTAAACGAATTTCAACGAAATTAAGTTGAAATGAAATAATCTCGGTATGTCAATTCGTATGGGAAATTATCTCATTTCGAGCATAATTTGGATATTCGCAACGAAATTAGCTGTTTTGCCCTGGTGTGAATACCGTAAAAGCTCACTCTGAGAGATTTTTACCACCACTGCTCCTTGAAATTTAAGAATCTGTGAATTTTGGTGCAAAAATGACGGGAACCTATACACGACTTTGACAGTACATCATGTTCTCTTACTTTCTACACCAAAATTCATAGATTCTCGAATTGAAATGAGTGGCGGTAAAAATCTCTCAGAGAGAGGTAAAAGTGTGAAAAAGTACAGTAACGGGAATAGGCTTTACAGAACAACAGAATAAACATTCATAATTTTGGACATTTTAAATGACACACATTCAAGCCTTGATCTAAAACACTTAGACTGCTGACACTTATACCGTGAGTCTACTGAAGAAAGCCCCTCCATCAAAACATTTCTGAGATATTAACGGGCCTTTTTTAATAAAGTGGTGCGTGCTGCGATCGACGAGTGGTCCATCCGTTTAATCAAATAAGTTATTGCCAAATATGTACTATAATTTCAATTAATATTAATTCTAACCTCTAAATATTCACTAATACTAATACGAATACCCCTATTAGGCAAGAAAACTTTGGTTGAGTTGAGTTGTAACTTGCTTGTAATCCAAATGCTGTATAGTAGGGGCATAATAGGGGCAAAAATCTATTACACAAATTCATAGTCAGCCTATGAATAATGCCTAGAGCCGACTTTAGTTACAGCCGGCACTAAAAAAAAGCCGGCTATAACTTTTCGTTGCCTGTGTATTAGTTAGTATCGGCTTGGAAGTGTTTTTGTAAAGTGATTTGGTCGAACAAACCCAAACGTCAAAAATGAAATGAGCAATTTAACAGTCGGTAAGAGCAGACTCTAATTATTTAAAGTAAAGTTTGGCTCATTTTAAATTTCGAGTCGGCTATAAGTTTAAAGTCGACTATAAGGTGACTATGAATAGCAAAATGTATGTTTTAGGTTATATGTGTAGGTGAAAATTCTTTTAATGTTGGCTGATTGATAAATTTAAAGTTCGAATACATCAATTCAGTAACTTTAATACAGTAATTAAATAAGGAACTAAAGTTAAGGGAATGACAAGGGGTGACCCTTGATAAAATAAAACAACAACACAAATAGATTAAAGAAAGTTTAAAGAGAGATAGAGTACAGTTATATAAACAAAATGATTTCAAGTACCCGAGTTTAATTAAGAGAGAAATATGAAATCTGAATAATTGTACATACATGTATCACCAGAACTTCAGAGACGAGCAATTAAGTCACAACCTTAGAAATCAATAGTATGCTCTCGAAATCAAAATTAAATGGCCAACTTTTTACATGTCTATTAAAAAAATTTGGGAATATGATTGATCTTATCACTATAGGTAGCTTATTAAATAAGCGAGGTGCTGCAACTCTATAAAAATTTCAAAACGCAGTAGTGCGGAAGTTAAGGTCATGACTGTCGAAAACCCGGAAATTCAAATTACCCGAGTGCATGAAAAAACTTTAAGGACTTTAAAGCAGTAAAAGTGATGAACAGGCAGAATTTACAGTTGTAGAAATCTTTATCTGTGCAGATTGTGCAAAGATGATAAACTGGGAAACTGTGACGTAGGTACTATTTCGCCACAGGAGTTTATAAAGGGTGATTTTTTAGCTGGTTTGGTTTTGGCAACACTGGTTTTGACAGCTGACGTGTGTTTAGTACCTTGTGTCACTGTCAAACAGCTTCAGTTTGGTTTGCAATTTAACCATGGATCGTCTTACAAATGAACAACGCTTGCAAATTATTGAATTTTACTATCAAAATTCGTGCTCGGTTCGAAATGTTCATTTATCGAAAAATTGTGTTCAGCGATGAGGCTCATTTTTGGTTGAATGGGTACGTAAATAAGCAAAATTGCCGCATTTGGAGTGAAGATCAGCCAGAAGCATTGCAACAGCTACCAATGCATCCCGAAAAAGCCACTGTTTGGTGCGGTTTATGGGCCAGCGGCATTATTGGGCCATATTTCTTCAAAGATGATGCGAATCGCAGCGTTACTGTCAATGGTGAACGCTACCGAGCGATGATAACAAACTTTTTTTTGCCCGAAATGGAAGTTCTTGACTTGCATGATATGTGGTTTCAACAAGACGGTGCCACATGCCACACAGCACGCGAAACAATGGCGCAATTGCGAGGCGAGTTTGGTGAACAGTTAATTTCACGTTTCGGGCCGGTCAATTGGCCGCCTAGATCGTGCGATTTGACACCATTAGATTATTTTTTTTGGGGGTATGTCAAGGCTAATGTCTATAGGGACAAGCCCGCTTCGATTGACGCACTGGAAGCCAACATCCATGCATTCATTCGTGAGATACCGGCCGATATGTGTGAAAGAGTATGCCAAAATTGGACTCAGCGGATGGGCTACCTGAGACGCAGCCGCGGTCAACATTTGCATGAAATTATCTTTAAACATTAAATTGCAAGGTTCAAACTATCGATTCAAATAAATATTTCATTCATTTTTTCGAATTTTTTGTGTTTTTTTTTAAAAAAAAGTTCTCAACCTCTTAAAAAATCACCCTTTATTAACACCGTGGCGTAATGGTTAGTGCTTTGGACTTCTACGCATTCCGCCCCGGGTTCAATCCCAGCAAACACCTTAAAGTTTTTTTCACGGCGCCACCTATTTCGAATGTCTGACAAGCATTTAAAGAGTATCATTTGTCATGAGGGGCTACTCAACTCGCCGTTCGGAGTCGGCAAAAAACTGTAGGACTCTTCCACTCGTGCAAAAATATAACACGCACACACAACTGGTTGCGAGAAGCAAGCTCTGGTTCACCCCGAACTGTAGCGCCACCTAAAGAAAGAAGAAGCAAAGTAGCAGCAAAAATACGGAAGAATTATACTCAAGAATTACCGGATTGGTGAAAATAATAAAGCTGAAATACCTCTGGCGTTTCCAGAGTAGACACAATAAATCTTCTATAAGGCATCTTCATTCACAGTCTCGAAAAACTACAGTCAATTCTGCATTCGAAGTCCTAGGCGCGCGGTCTGTTTACCCGCTGATAACAGCTGATTACTGAAAACTCAAAATATATATTAGCCCCGTCGAATTAGATCAAAAAAGGGGCTGACACGGAAAAAATTCGGCGCAGTAATTTTCCATCGGAAATCATTGGGGGGCTGGGCTCACTTCGGTGATAAGGATAACCATTTTCGCGTAAAATTAAAAATAAACGAACGTTGATATCCATACGCTCTACATGTCCTAGCCATCTTAAACGCCCAATGTGCAGTTTTTTGACCAGGTTAATGTCGCTGTACAGCTCGTACAGTTCGTAGATGAATCTTCCCCTCCAGAACCAGTCAACGCAAACGGAACCGAATATCTTACGAATGATTTTTCTCTCGAAGTGACCAAGAATGTCTTCATCCGCTTTCGATAAAGTCCATGCTTCAGCTCCATATAGCAAGACTGGGATGATAAGGGCCTTATAAAGGATTTTCCAATAAGAGCGCTACAAAAGTTTTTATAAATAAAACAAAAACGGTTTTGGATATCAATGAAATTCTTTATGCCTGTGAAAGTACGTTCGATGCCATTATGTATGAAACTCGATTTCTTTTGCATGGCCACCACGGGCACGCTTGCAGAAGTCCGACGGTTTTCAAGCATAAATCGGCCGATACTGCTACAATTTCACGTTCGATATTCGTACGAAGTTCATCAATCGTCGCTGGCTTGTTGGCATAGACCATAGACTTGACGTAGCCCCACAGGAAATACGATCGAGGCGACCAACCGACTGGACCAATGATGACTCATGGAGTACGTGTGGATTGCTGCCTGACCAATACCGCATATTTTGTTTATTGACGAAGCCATTCAGCCAGAAATGAGCCTCATCGCTGAAGATGATTTTTCGATGAAAATCCGAATCATTTTCAAGTTGTTGCTCATGCTCAGCCCAATTCACGAACATACGACGCTTCTGGTGGTCAAGCGGCTTCAGTTCTTGCGTCAATTTAATCTTGTAAGGATGTAGGGCAAGATCTTTTCGCAAAATTCGCCACAACGACGTCACAGAGATGCCCAACGCTTGAGAACGACGTGTGAGAGACACATTTGGGTTTTCTTCAACTGAAGCCTCAGCGGCAGCAATATTCTCGACACTACGGGCACTTCTTTGTCTCACTGGCACGGGAACATTTTGTACTGTGCCTGTGGATTCAAATGTTTCCACTAGACGCTCAATTGTTGATCTGCTAGGACGATTATGACGACCATAAATTGGACGTAGCGCTCTTAACGTTGAGGCCACTGACTCCGAATTTCGGTAGTAAATTTTAATAATTTCGACTCGTTGTTGACTCGTATATCTTTCCATCATGAAATGGCTTACTGAAGAGATATGTCAAAAGAGCGGTAAGAAATATGGCGTCATTTGCTGTCCCTGTGGCTCTACTTTTGTAGCGTCCCTGTTGAAAAACCCTGTATAAAAACTCCTTAGTCGATTGGGAAAGGGCTTTACTACTCAATTGCCTTCTTAGCCCAAAGAAACAGCGGTTGGCAAGAGTAATCCTTCGTTTGATTTCCGACGAGATGACATTTTTGATCCGCCTCGTCATCTAGATATTTTATCGGAGTATCAGTCCACAGCAACATTGATCACTTCACAGTGATTTAACTATTTTTGGTATTTCGTCTAATCTTTCCAGTACTACTCTTAAATTTTCTTGAGCGATAATTTTTTGCCCCGATAATTTTTTTGCTTTCATCCCACTCTCGGTTTGGGTAGGTATACCAAAAATATTTACACTCTAAAATAACAGTACCTGAGTGTTTACTTCTACGAAATAAAAATACAAATAAATTTGAGGTAAAATTGACTTAACCACGTACGTACACATAAACACACCTTGAATGGAATGCCATAAACTGTGAACCGCCTCCGGTTTTCCATATGATTTCTACATTTCTCCACCTTTCTTTATCTATACAACAGAAGAAGAAGAACGGAAAAAAACCAATCAATCAAATTGAAATTCAAATATCAAATGTCACGTCTCTGAGTCCCATATGATCCCGCATTCCCACCTATGTGTCCTTGGGTAAGATGAAAGAGAAACACACCAAAGCGTAATTTGATTCTCGGTGAATCTTATCGAGTTATGCCTCAGAATTTCTGTTGGCTAATTTTCTGTCGTATAAATGGGATTAAATTCCTTCCGCTGACTCTGGAATTACTTCATTCCAACTTTCATCACGGCAAAATCAAATGTGTCCGACCACGCGAATACTGTGGAAGCATAGATACATAGTTAGATACGTGCCCAATATATGGCTCCGCAGCTGGGATTAACCTTTCAGCCAGTGCTAGCGGCGGGGGTGAGTATTTTATCCCCTGATGTCAGAGGTCACGGGAAATTAATTTGCGCCGGATGTGATTAGGAAATTTTCTGTTTAGATTGGGATTAGTTCTATTCATGGAGAAATGTGCAAGTAATGGCAGCACGTATATGGAATCATCTGAAGGCGAGAAATTACTGCCATCAATTGTTGCATAAAGATGAGTTCCCTTATGACCTATGAGCTGTTAATTGATTTGGTACATTTTCATTGATGTCATCGAAATAGTGTCTCTGGGGATTCAACAATCGGATGGAGAACACGGAAGCGATATTGGTAGCAGGTAAGGGAATAAATTAAGATGGACTTGATTTTATCGTACCTTATATGCACCTACCTAACAGTAACACCGTACCTTTGAATCCGAAAGTCTGATGAAGATGAAGATAAATGTAGAAGTGAAAACATATCTGAGCTTATCCTGTTGCAGAAGAAGTCGAAAGCGGATCATAAGCCGTCTGGTGATGGATTAAGCTTTAACCTTCTGAGCCCCTAGAGTTACAGCACGATGACTTCAATGCATTGATACTTACTAATGTGAATGATTGTTTGTAGGACGAACTTAATTTTCTAATGACATAGGATTTTGAGTTCGCAGTTGATAATAGAAACGTGTTTGATAGAATTCGCAATTATATCATTTGCCTCAAAATCAAGCTATCTTATTATCTTCAAAGCCGCTGAGTCCTGGTACACAGATTAAATGAACTCTGTGAATGGTTACATTCTCATCACACTTAGGTCCATATGAACCCATTGTGATACCTGATACCCATAGTGTGTTTCCACCCATGGTGTCAATGTCTAGGTTTCAACCAACCCGACGCCTTAGCAAACATCTGACAGCTCGTCTATGTGATCAAAGAAGAATTTGCCCAGGGTTCTATTTCTCAGTTGACAGAGATTAGGGCAGTCACAGAGGAAATGGGCTGCATCCTCATCTGCCTCTTCGTCACCGCATCGCTTGCATATGTCATCCTCATCATCATTCAGTCGTAATTTATTCATGTGGTATCTAAGATTGTTGTGCCCAGTTAGCACTCCTATTAGCATTAGCAACGACTTCCTGTATTTTTGTAGGAATTTCCTTGTTCTTTTTTTGTCGTATTCTGGCCACAATCTTCTTGAAACCTTTCAGGTGGTTAGTGATCTCCACCTGTTATTTGCTTCAATTACTGATCTTTGTTCAATTTTGGGCTGAGTGTTACAGAGTGAAGGTTTAACCATCCCATCTGCATGTTCTCTATCTAGGGCTGAGCCCTTTCTAGCCAGTTCATCTGCGGCTTCGTTTTTTGGTATCCCGCTGTGACCAGGGACCGAGAACAGCAGAGTCTTACACTGTGGTGCGTACCGAGAACATTCAGCTCTTCGCGGCAACACTCTACAAACTTCGAATGTTATTTGCGTTGCAGCTATTGCTTTTATGGCCGCCTGACTGTCAATAAAATAATTGATATCCTCTCGTGATATTGTCATCATTGACACCAACTGGGCGGCCTTTGTCACTGCTAGAATCTCAGCTTGGAAAACGCTGCTGTGATCTGGGAGTCGTATGGAGCTGCTTATTCCCAGTTCCTCCGAGGAACAACCCGCTCATATACCTATGTCCAAAAAATCCAAGTTTGGGAAAGTGTACTCTGAGTTGATGTCACCTTTAAGGTAATTGCCGAGTAACTTGGAGTGTCCATATGCATTCGACCTCCAGTGCTTTGACTGGCTTAGCCTGAGATCGCTCTTTGCTGCGGTCTCCTGCATATAGAGACCCAGAGGCAGAAGCCAGAAGGTTAAGAATTGCTTCCAACCCCGCTGTTACGTTGTTAGCTGTCTCTTCTCCGAAAAACTACGAAAAATCTTCGTAAGGGAACAGGATTTGACTGATTTTCATAGATTTTCGTGGTTTTTAGCAGTTTTGGACAGGTACGGGAACTGACTAATTGTGTGTGTTTGTGCTCGGAAGCGTAAACTAAAAATTTTTATTTGGTAGTTACTCAAAAATAGATTTAATTGGTTGTCAAAGTTGCCAAGCAAAGTGCATTATTTGTGCTCGATGAATCGGGGGTTGCAATGGGTGTTTTGACAACCACGAAAATACACTAACTCTAGTTAGGTCCCACCGACATCGAACTACCCTTATGAGTTGACCTAGTTCGGAGTTGCGTACATTCGCAGTGATGTACGTCTAGGCGTTAACGGTTAACCATATCTTCCTTAATATTTTGAACTACTAAAAACTAATTTCAATAAGATACGCAGAACATGTTGATTTATTCGCAATTGTACATATTTCAGTTTTTCAGTCATTTTTCGAAAAGTTATGTTCAATGCATCATCGAAAGAACATGCTTTCTTGTCTTTAGTGTTAGTCCCAAATAAGTTTTCCAATTGGACACGCGTACCATTCTTGACAATCTGCAAGGGAAAGCACATTGAAGATTTCATCATTCACCATTAATTTTCTACATACCCGGAGCAGTTGACCAAACACCGTACTTCTTAACACCTCCATCATCACTCTCAGTGACATCTGCCATTACACTATCATCAACTATCGGTAAATCTTGTTGCCTGAGTACGTCTTCAACTGTATATACCCTATCAGCGTCCGAGTGATCAACAATTTGCCCTCCAGAATAGTCTATCGATAAGTCATTGCTTATATTCAAATCAAAGAGTTCTTCAAGAGTCTTTATCTCAGCTTCGGTAAGTTGTGGTTCCACCAGATGAAGGACACTGAAAAAATATTTGGTTTCGTTGAGAGAATTTGGAACTTCTCCTCTTACTTCTTAAGTATCTCGACAGAGTATATGTTTGCGTAACGCAGTCTTTCCTCAACAAAATCCCTGTCAAAGGTCCAAACCCATGGCCGACGGACAGTGTCACCGAAGATTAAAGTTCTCTTCACGTTAATGCCAGCTCGATAGAAGAACTGAAGGACCTTCTTGGAAGTGTTATCGAAGTTTAGAGAGTTAAGGTCGTAGTTTTTGGTTGGATTCTAAACAAAATACATTAAAACATAAAGTGAGACGCAATGAAAATGACTGTTACCTGCTCTTTCTCGTTCTTATAGATTTCCTTACATCGACGGAACGCAATGAATCCGAGAACAAGTTGATTTGCCCAAAACCCGGCCGCCTTTCGTATTGGTATTTCTTCGTTATTATTTTCAACTATTGCTAGAAGACTGTGGAACAAGTCCTCAATCAGGCCATAGATGGCTAACATTCGAAACAGCCCCTGTGTTTGCTGGATGAGTACTTCAAGTTGTTGGTCGGTTTCTGTGTGGGTTTCTGTGGTGAAGGAAATTTCACGCTCCGAACTTTTTGATTTCAGTCATAAACTCACCAACTAAATTAAAGAAAAACCTCATTTGCAGGATAGCCTTATTGAAGATGTCAGAAATATCCATCATGTTCCTCTCTTGTCTCACCATCGTTCCAAGATCTTTGACAATTTCTCCAAATATTAGGTTAACATCAGCAACACCCTTCTTTTCTATGTATGCCTTCATGGCAAGGTACTTCTCTCCTTTGACGTACTTTTTCGACAGCTTTTTCTCTCCCTTGAGTACACACTCCAATGCAGCATCATAGAATCGAAACAGTTCCAAAACAGTTTCCTCAAATTTTGTATGATCCTTGCGTCGAATGTTTCGAGTGTCTACATTTTGCATACATTCGCTCTGTGCCTTCCAGTAAAAGTCTTCCAACCAAGATAGACAATATTTCGAAGTACTTCGAAGAACATCAATCGACGGCATGGTTTGACCATGAGCGCAGATGTGTCGCAAATCTACCACAAACGAACGCATATTAAGTTCTTTGGCGGTGTCGTACATGGTCCTCATATTTTCAGTTTGCATTATCGAAGACATATAGTTGAAGAAGCGAGTGAACGCACTGGAATAGAAAATTTGCAGATCTTTAAGTTGTTCAATGCCAGCTGAAGGACCCATCTCTGCATCTTTTAGTTGAATTTCGAGGATGACAAGGGTGGCTAGCACGGCGGCAGGGGTTAGATTTATGCGGCGTATTTTCCACACCATCATTTGGCGACAAGCGAGTTGTTTAGTGTCTTTAGTTGCATTTGAGCCATAGATCCAGTCATATACTTTATTGAATTCTTCTCTGAAATGAGTTTAAGAGGAAATTAAACGTTTTTTTTTTTTGCAGTTTTTTCGATCTCCGATAGCTTACAAATCTTTCCATGGGGCTACCAAAGTTTTACGTTTTGTTTGCTTAGTTGTTGCTTCTACCGAAACATTTCTGTCTATATTAAGTTTGATATCACTGTCATCCATTTCGATAAATATGGTTAAATGATTGGTAGCTTCTAATATTAAAAATTAAAAAAATTAATGTGTGCTGTGGCGATAGCTCAAAACATCCAATTCAAAAGTAAACAAAAATCCAGCATGTGGAAAGATTTTGACAGTTCGTTGTATATAAACTTTGTAGTGATAGGAGCGCACTCTTTGAATTGATGCTAAAGCTATGGAAATGTCGGTAAGGAAGTTCCCGAAATAAAGTTTAAATGTTTCAGTTTAGAATAATTGTACCTACAGAAAACCAATCATAATCACTTAAAAAGTTGAATTTGTTTTTTTGAAACATGGATAAAAATCAAAGTGTAATATGTTTCTCATTCTTAATTTTTTAATTTCCACTTTAGGTAGGACGGTGAAAGCATTTTAAAGAGGCAAGCAACAGACGGACAAAAGAAGTTTTGACAAACATTGCAGACATTCTTATTACCTATGTATGTATTCCACCAGAAATTGTACTTTGACAATGAATCCGGAAGGCTTATTCTTATCTTGCAAAGATCTTGCTCTATTTTTTAAATCAACATGATATTTTTACCGATCAATCACAATTTGGGGGGACGATTAACTGAAGAGTAGATCATATTTATGAATAACTTACCATAAGCAGTTGAAGCTTACATCTTACAGATGGATAGGTGACCACACTATACATGTACAGAGCCTCCTTCCGCAACGTATACAGTTCTTCCTTTTCTACTTAAGGTGTTTTGCTCATGGCTGTGCTGTATTTGTAAAACAAGGTGTTTGAAAGTAGGTACATTATCGACAATCATACCGTTGATCCACACTTAGATCATTGTAAACCAATTGTGAATAGGAACAAGTACAACTGTTCGAATTCCTGAAATCCACCACCGAATTTCCTCCCAATAAAACATGAATTTGTATTTTTTTTTATTATTTTACTTTACTGTTTATTATATTTTCAAAAAACTGCTTGCATCTATCCTTACAATTTCATTTATTAAGTATATATATATATATATAATTTCATTTCTTATCCAAATAATATTACTAGTTTTTGCTTTAAAATTTGTTTTTTTTTTATTTATGTTGATTTTTTTTTACATTTGGCCTATTTTACTTGCTAACTTTTACGTTTTATTTAACTAATTTGCTTTAGTAATTGGTTCCAAATTTAAAATCTATTCCAAAAGTTCCCATTAAAAATAGAAACTCTTGAGAAACTTATAAATTTTCTTACTATTCTTAATATTTTTTTTCTGTTTTTGCTTTTTTTTAATTTTCAGTTATGATAATAATATTCTAAGTTTCAAACTTAAATTACGTTTAAAACAATTTGATTTCGTTTGATGGTAATATCTATATACAACTTACTTATAAAATGATTTATTTACTTTTATTTTTAATTTTCATTATCTACGTTCATTTATAATACATGTTTCCTCGTTTCTTATTAATTAATATTATTCAATTGAAATTGTTTCAATTTATGTTCCCCTTTGATTAAAGAAAAGTATTTTTTTTGTGTTTTCTTTTCTTTCTTATGTATGGTATGTAATTGAATTTTTATTTTGCATTTTTAAAATGATATCTTATGTACATATATTTTGCATATAAATATTTGTATGGATTTACAAAATGTTTTTTTTTTTTTCAATTTTATTTTTCAACGAAACTGTTTATTTCATTTTTTTATTTTTCTTTTTGCAGCTACTTATCAAATACAAATACAAAAAAATCTGTCAATTTATTTATAATCGATCGTTTTCGAAATAAGACATCTATTAGTTAACTTTGTTTATTTTTTTATTACAAAAAAAAAAACAACATTTTTTTAACGTTCTCTTCGCTTAACAATACTTTGGAATTTGTATTTTTTTTAGAATAAGTTTTGCTTTACAATCAATCAAAAACTAAAACAAAATATCGCTAGTTTTGTTTAAAATAAAAAATACGTTAAATCGTTTATATTCTGAAACCATTTGTTCTTATAATTTTGTGTACGAACATTTTTTGGAGCAGCTGTATTGTGCATAAAATAATGAGTTTATTATATAAAAGTACATTTCGACGTTGTTTTTCGTTGTATAAATGAGGAAAGTGGGCGTTTTAGAAAAAAAAATAACCATTCAACGCTTTGCAGCGCCATGTTTGTAAAGAATTAGACACGTTATTTAAGAAAAGTAATTTACGCTTTGCAAATTCAATAGCGTTCAGATACTATTGATTGCAAAGTAAATTACATACCTAATTTTTATTGATCAGCTTCGAAAGCATGATTTATAGCTTCCTGGATTAGGAATAAACCATTATGATACACAATTTGATTTATAGTGCAACTTGCAGATGAAAATGAACTGGCTGTCAAGTAGCTTTCATAGTGAGTGCCGTTTTGTGAGTGTCGACCAACGATCGATAAGCGACAACCATCGATCGTCGATTGCTGTTTTTGGTATTGTGTATTGTGATCGATATTTGTCGACTTGACAATCGCTTGTTGTCGATCACAACTTTCTGGTCGGTGTTTTTTTTTTTAAGAAATGTGAAAGGGTTTCGTGCGTATGAAATAATAGAATTTCAATAAAAATTATATGTTAAGAAAACTTGATATTAATTGTATTGCGGGGCAAAGCAGGTTACAAAGATGTGGATGATTCGCCTAAGGATTCTTGAATCGGCTTGAAGCTTATCTAAAGATGTTCTTTATCAGTTTTCCGGAAAGTTCATCTAAATCTTAAATCAAATGCTTTCCCCGATTTGTAAAGCAAGTGTAGTATTGGGCGGGCAGTGACGAAGAAGGTGTGTCCACATGGACTTCTTCATCGCCGCAGCCTTTGCAAAAATCATTTTCGTCTCGTCTTAAATGCATGGTGTGATACCATAAAAGGTTATGTACATCAATTATTACCCCTATTATGGTTAGCGAATCGAACGTTTGATATTAGGCAAACTCTTTTGCGAATCACCCGTATCGTGGCATTATGTTTGCAACTGTCATTTGATTTGTTTTTTGTTGTTGCAGCAGTTGTTTCTTAGGCGAATGACACATTCGCTAACCATAATACCACGATACGGGTGATACGCAAAACAGTTCGCTTCATATCGAACGTTCGATTCGCTAACCATAATAGGCCTGTATACCTTCTAAGATTGATAGAGCCTTATCCTGAGTAGGATATTAAATAGAAAACAATCATATTCCAAAAAGCTAAAAGCGACTAAAAAGTGAAGGAAACTGAAAACAAAACAAAAAGAAAAAACATGCGCAGACAGAATTTTTTTTTTTAAATTGTTCTTTATTTTTAATAATAAAATTGAAAAAAAAATTAAAACAATATTTCTATTTGAAATAAAAAATTAAACTATTTTTCTCTTGCAAAAACTACTATGTATAATAAAATTAAAAAAAAAAAATATTTGATTAATAATTTAAATTTAAACTAAATTTACAATTATAGTGGTTGTTGTTGTTGTGTTTTGTTTCGGGGTGCAATATAATTAAAAGTTAAATTAAAAATACAATTTTATCTAAATATGTTTTATTCCTAAGTGTAACTGTTTGTTTTTAATTCTCTTAATGCGAATTCATTAAACATTATGTTTTATACTTTTTTTGTTGTAGTTTTTTTCTTTAACGCAATGCTTTTGTTTTGTACATAATTAAAAACTAATAATTAATTACCTCACTAAATACAACTACATATTTCGCTACATAAAAATAAAGTGTGTGGTTTAAGTGTGTGTGTTTATGTAAAACTTCTTTTTGTTGTTTTAAGTTTGAGTTAACAATTTTTCAAATAAATAATTTATACAATCAAAAATAAAACAATAATCATGAACGAAATACTAAACAATATGTGTCACACAAGCAAAGTAAATAAAAAAAAAGAAAATAGTCAATTAATAATTAGACAACAAAATAAAGAAAACCTAAAATTTCATTAAAAACGAAAAACAACATCGTTGTCTTTTTGTTCTGTTTTTTCTCTGCTTTATCGCGTTTAATATGACTGAATATTTTGTTCGATTAGATTTAATTACATTTAGATAGGTTGGTAATATTTAACAAATAAAATTGTAATAGTAATAATAATAATAATATATTGTTTGTTTTATAATACATAATTAGACGTGATTGCTTCAATTGAATTGTTTTTATTCTTAAAAGAAAAAACTAAATATATAAATAATCAATAACCGAATGCATTGTTAAATAGTTTTGTTTGTGTTATATACATTTCTTATACATACACGAACATATGTATATAAAAGTGTACACATAAATTATCGTAAATCATTAAATATATGTTTTTTGTTTTATTTTTTTAAATTACAATCTAAGTTTAAATTAAAACATTTTTGTGTTGTTGTTTTCTCTTTTTACTTTTTCTGTTAAGCTACATTATTATACTTTTGCAATAATTTACAATTAAACTATATTAGAATATTTACTTTTTTGTCTGTTTTTTTTTTTTTTTTTTTGTTAATTTCTTTTTATGATTTACTAGCAATTAAAAATAAAACTTTGTATAAAACATTTTTTTAAATTACTTTTACTTGTCTCTATGTACAAAATCTCATTGTTAATTAGCTTAGGTATTTTCAGTGTTTTGTTTTTTGAAAGCATTTTTAACACACAGTTGGATGCTTTTCGGTTTAAATGTACAAAAAAAATTTATTTATTTAAGATTTTCTTACTTAAAAACTATTAGTAATGTACAAAATATAAGTTTGATTTTTTTATTTCTTTTTATTGTATTTTGGGATCTGCTTGGCTGTTTTTACACTACGAATAACGTGGCAGCAAAGCACCAGTTTGGTTTTAGTTATTTCAGGATGAGGACTTGTTTCGCAGTCTAGTACTCGGTTTTTTTTTATTTATTTTTTGTTTTTAAATTAAAAATAAGTTGTCGCTATTGTGTCACGTTTGGTTTTGTTCAGCAAGTCTTGTGTTATTGGTTATTTATTTGTATATTCGGTTTTTTGAGCATGTGATTGGTAAGATTGGTGATACTTGACACGCACATGCATTCAGAAAAATTAAAAAAAAAAATGATTCAAAGCTTTGCACTTAAATTATAAATTAAAAAAAAAAATTGTTTGTAAGATTCTCACAAATAATGTGAACTGTTCAGCTAACTTGGTCTATGGGCTAAAACAATCAATCAAAGGAATACATTTACCCCCCCAGTGGGTCCTTTCCATTGTTTTATTTGTTTGATGATGAGAACGTTCAATCAATCCTTTGAACGAGTTATTAAAAAAAAAAAGGTGATAGATTATGTGTTCGACAGGTTCGAGGTGAAAAGTCCGTTGCAAGCCTGTTGCTCAACCCCAATTGGGATGTGGGGGTTAGTTTTGAAGGAAAGGATCTATTTTTTATGATTTTAACCAGGAGATTCTCTCTTACCTAAAATAATAATTAGAGACCAGATAGTAGTCTTTAAAATAAATCAAAGCTAAACTATACAAGACATATTGTGTCAATCTTGTTTTAAACAATACATTTTTGATCAACTTAAGCAGAACGTAAAGAAAACCGTTGCGTTGGTTAAAGGTTTCGGAATAAACAAAAAGCTACTCCCGAATAGTGAATTTAGCGGCATATTTCGAGATAAATATTTGTAGTTATTGCGCATAGGATTTCTTTTTCCACTGTTTATAAAACTGAATCTACTTTAAAATCAAATTCTTATCAGAAGACATAAAGATGCGCAGAATGGACAACAATTTCGAGTAGGCGAAGGAAGATACTAAGCTTCTCTGAGGAAAAACAAGTTTTAGCTAGACATTTGTAGAAAGCTGATTGACTGGGCTCTTTCGTTAAGGCACATTTACCCACTTTGCACAAGGAAAAAAAAAACATTTTAATATTTCACCCGAGGTCTTCATAGCAAGTACGATAAAAGGAATCTTTAAATAAATTGTTGCTGCTTACGAGTGCTGCCTCTGCTGCTCTAACAAACATCATCAATCTCTCCAACCACAATTTTGGGTAGTAATATTTTGATTATATTTTCTGAGTTCTTTTGCTAGCTTAAATTTATAATTTCAATGTTCAAGTGATTTTGATTTGTTTTCTTTGTTTGCTTCTTTCCTTTTTAAAAGAAAATACTCGTATAGAAATAAATAATTTGAAAACAAATAAATGTAGAATTGTCTCTTCTGATGTACATACATGTGTGTAGTTGAGGGTTGCATGC
Organism: Brachyopa scutellaris; assembly: GCA_949775065.1. Lineage (NCBI taxonomy): Eukaryota > Metazoa > Arthropoda > Insecta > Diptera > Syrphidae > Brachyopa > Brachyopa scutellaris. Next base: position 120,893,549 of record OX459113.1, on the reverse strand, counting down.
GAGTGTGTGTTGTATATCCTTACAAATTTGATTATTATTTTAGCTTTTTTTTTTCTAACCGTATAAAATCTAATATCACAGATTTTCTTTTGTTTTGTTTTTATTTTATGTTCTTGTTTTTTTTTTTTTTTGTTTGTTTCCTATAAGCATTTTCGTACGTGTTTCTTTGTCCTCAACACAAATCTCAATACAAAATAAAAAAAATAAAAAAATATATATAAATGTACAACAAAGAGAAATACTTCCGTATTTTTGTTTTAGACAATAGCAGCCGTCAGATGATAAAGGTCCATTAACGTTTGCACGTTAATTGGAAGACATGAGAGACGATCATGGGTATTCGAGTCTAGTGCCAGCCAGGATAGGGCATTGTATCCTTCCAATACGTACCGTAGAACATCGGCAGTGAGATTGGAATCGAGTGGATGGTCATTAGCTGTTGCATAGCTATTGGCGTTAAGGATGTCATCTGTGTTTTGGATATTGGGCACATGCAAATGCAGGGCGGTTTTTAGAAAGACTGGACACACGTCTTCCAAGTGCGGACAGGCTGACCAAAACCATGATGGCATTCGACCTGTTGGCGCTGTTGATACAAAGTACCCAACGGCAAGTGGTTGCTGAAGTACTGAGCCGACCTGAGGAAAGAAAAATATAAGTTTATAAAAAACTAAAAGACAGGAAGATAATCCCAATTAACCTCTTCTATATCCTGAGCATCATGCTGCATGCGTGACGAATTGAAGTTATTTCCACTAGAACTCTGCCAACTGCGATTGTCCTCCATGCGATCCGGACTGCCCTGATTCGAATATCGTTCCATTCCTGTTTGGCCAATTGCTGCTGTTAACAACAAAAAAATTGTATTTTTAGTACACTCTCTCTTTTCTGTTTGTTTAAAAATTTCACTTACGATCCCAGAGTAGATCCATCATTGGATTCTCTGGATCCTCGTCTATATCGAACATAAAATCGTTATCAATATCCACTTGCGTCTCGTTCAGTTCGTTGAATGCTTTCTGGAAGGACTATTAAACAAAAAAAGGGGGATAACGTCAACTCACATTTACCACTCTAGACGACTTACCTGACAAACGGCACTAGTAGGAAAGACCAAAATATGCGTACACGTTACATCCTGTGGCGTAGACAACGGATTCTGCATTGAGATCTGACTAAATCGTTCGTCCGGAGTAAATTGATCTGGCATGACACGCAACTTTGAGTCCGGCTCCAGCGTGACCAGGCAAGCACTCAATATACTAGGCGGATACATAAGCGTACACTGCTTGCAGATGTCTTTCAGTTGTTTGGAAGCCTTCTGGAGATTTTGCTTGCTCAGCAGCCAGCTCCATGACTTCAATTCCCCATGACCGATACGTCCTATACGACCAATAACCAAACGCCAGGGTTGATCTGTTTGCGAGATGATTCCCATGATGAAATCCATTAACTTTTGCAAGCCGATTCGCCGAGCGGGTGCTTTTCTCCGACGCGTTCTGTTCGGAATGTCAATGTTGATGATGATCTTCTCGAGCAGCTCACCTCGATCGTCTGTGACGGTGGCCAACAGCCATGACTGATCCTCGCTCATACAATAGTTACAATACATCACAGAAAACTGCTGCTGCTCGATGCCGTTGCGAGTTCGCGAGAAGTCCGTTTTGTCTGTCTTCTCGGGCATTGGCGCTAAAATGTAAGGTGGCGTGTACATTTTGTACGATTGTCGGTTTTGTTCATCCTTCGACTTGAGAAACACTTCCATGTTGGCGGCGGTTCCAAATCCGGTGAGACTCTTAACACTGCTGGCGTGCGATAAAAAGCGACGGCACTGCGAGAATATGTTTAGTGCCAGACACTTTATCTCATCGCTGAAGCGTTTTCTATTGCGATTATGACCCAGTTCGAGAATGGACTCTAGCGATAGAATTTGGATATTGATGTTGGTGCGTACCGACTCTGGAATGGTTTTGAGAAGTTCGGAGTAACAGCGCAGTAATGAGATGCAAGCGATTCGCTCCAGTTCCGGAGAATCACAACCATAGGTGAATGGTTCCACCACGTACAACACAATGATGGGTGGATTTATGTCGTCATCTGAGCCGCCAAGAGGATCACCCAACGGAGAGCTGGTTAGTGTGGCCGAGGCGTTTAGCGAATCGCGATTCTCTTGATCTGAAGATGTCGATGACTCTGGCTTAGTCGGTGTGCTTGGTGCTTTGTCTATGTTGTTGTGCATCCCACTGGAATCTTGTGAATTTGGCATGGGACTGACCATCGGACGAGTTGCACAATTTGCGGATGTGGTGCTCTCTGGTGGATTAAGTAGGGTCTTGTCATTCGGCACACGATTTAGGTACGGTGATACTAGATTTTGAAACGCATTCGCGTACACACGTATCTTCTCTGCCAGCGGGACGTCTTCGAGGGTTCTCAGCCAATCGTCCAGACTTGTACTACCACTGCCACAGCCTTCCATCTTTGAGCCAACTGTGAGAATACCATCCCAGCCTTTTATGGGCGTGTGTCGTCCCAGTTTGCACATCTCGTACGTCGTACTCAACTCTTTGAAGTACGTTTTCGTTTTGCTTACGACGTACTCGTTATCCGGGCAGATAATCAAGTAGACAATATCACGATTGTATGAGTAAGGTTCTAGGAGCAGCCTGTCCCAGTACTGGATCGCAAATGGGGCAACCGAGATAAGTTCCTTATCGTAGCCCACTGTAACCGATGGAATAGGTTGTGGTTCACATTGCCCCGAAGCCCTACCAGCTAATCGATGGAATTGCCTCCATGTCAGCGGACCACTCACCGTGTAAGTAGCGTCTTTTTGACCCGAGCGGGACTTGGTGTGGAACGCATTCTGCAGTAGCGGTTGCATTGAGTTCATGATGTGCACAATGTCCTTGTTATTGCGGGTGTATCCCGCTGGGATATACGGCCATTTATGAACACTAATTGCGGTGGAAGGTGGTGGACTGCTGCTTCTACTGTTATTCGTTATCAGTTCCATTCGGTTGAATGCCAGGCGCGCCTGTTCTAGTGCCAAACAAATGATATCGTTCGCATCGGTGTACTCTAGAACGTTGGCTATCAAGGTGATGGGTGCAATTTTCGCCTTTTTCCGACGATGACGCATCAGTGCCCGGTGTATTGAGCTGCTAGAAGTTTGTATCATCGTGCATTGATCCATCAAGAGGTCAAGAATCAGGTGTTGTTCATTGCTGAAAGCATCCATTGCCGCTGGCATTATCGCCGACGACGGAGCAGATGATTGACCACCGCCACCATTCGATGATGCAAGGCTGGACAGTAAGCTGACAAGTGACGTCTGCTTGTACTTGGCCGGATCCTCAGCGATCCCGGTGATTTCCATTTCATCCTCGTAGAACAATCCCGATTTGTAAGCTAACCTTCGATTCACAACCGCGCTGAAGCCACATGAACACGAGAGCGGATCATCGTCTAAATAACCGGTAATATGGTTGTTCGCACTTCCGTGACTACCGCTACCATTTCCACCACCAGGCCCCGATCCTCCCATCAATGCCGGTGAACCAAGTCCACCGAAGGCACTTAGCATTCGCATGTTTCCTCCGCCATGCACTTGAGAGGAGTTACTTCCTCCTCCGGTCGCTGCTCCACCAGCTCCGCATATACTATTCGCCGGGTTAAAGCTGGTTCCCGGCAGTGCTACATAAACACCCGAGTCAGCACCCCTGATATTCCCGACGCACTTTTGCGAATCAGCATTGCATACGCACAGCGTGCAACTATCGAAGTTGTGGTCGCGGAATAAATTCAACGCTGTATCGTAGAGCAGGATGTTCACCATCAGCGAACTTACCTCGGGCAGACGGAAGTAGCACGATACATTGGAGCCTGGCGCCGACGGCGTCTGTGGCGGTTCCTGAGAGTTGAACTGTTTATTCAGATAGGACGACGATGAGTTGGATGGACTAGAAGTCGCTACTTCATAGGGTGGAGGTGGATGAAGTGGTGTCCGCCGGTTCATCATTGGACTACCAGTGGGTGGAAATATGACTGCTGCCGCTCCCGGTGGTGGTGGTATTACTCCTGATGCAGGAGAAATCGGTGAAAGGCCTGCGCGCAACATTTGCTGCATCATTGGATTATTGCTGTTCGTGTTGGTCAGTGCTGCTTGAGGACAGTTGAGCTGATTTAACAATAGATTCGAGCCTGTCGAAGAAGGTGGCGGGGGTGGAAGCGGATGATGGTGCTGCTGCTGATGCATTGGATGCAAATTATTTGGATTTGTACTGGACATCAACTCTTGATGATGTTGCAATAGCTGATGCTGTTGCTGTTGTTGTTGCTGTTGTTGCTGCTGCTGTTGTTGTTGCTGGTGCTGTTGTTGTTGCTGTTGTTGTTGTTGTTGCTGTTGTTGTTGCTGCTGCTGTTGGTGTTGCTGCTGCTGTTGCCGCTGAGGTGGGGGTTGTTGCCATGACGGTTTATACACAGAGTTCGGTGGAATGACAAGGGGTGGCAATGTTTGACTTGGCAAATTCGTCAGAGGTGCATACTTTGAGGAACCAACAAATTTACACATCTGCTGAGTCATATACACAAATGACCAGTCATCAATTTTCTCCTCCACAGGGCTGCCCAACTCGGCCGAATACTCTTGCTTGTACTTAACAGTCTCTGTGAGTTCGGTCATTGAGATGTCAATAGCACAGGGACTCGAATTCGGATGATGCTGCTCATGGCTCGGCGGCGTCGGAAACATCTTCGTCAAGTCTTCGGCTTGAATCATGTTCGAGTTACTGTTGCACGTTCCACCGTTATTATTTAACAACGATGTGTTTGTGGTCGTTGAACGTTTTAAATCGTCGATGTTATTGGTGCAGCCATTGGAAGATTTATTGGAATCGGGTGGTGTATGAATTTGAATGCCCGCCTCATCGTCTGGATTATCAAATATCTGATCCAAGTCATTGTAAGACGGATTAAGACCTTCAGCGGTGAAAAGATTGCGTCCCGTCAAACCTTTTTCTTTGAGATCTGTGCCCGCATGAGGTTCCCTTTTGATTTCGTGCTCCTGCAGCATGTTGCTGTTGGAGAAATTGTTTGTAAGGCCGCTGTTGTCGAATGCTGCTGCTGTGGACTCTAGGTTCATAAAATGCGTGTCATAGACAGAACCCGGTGTCGGCATTAGAGGTTTTAGATGCTCGTGACTATCATAGAGATTCGTATTGCGCATCATGCGATGTGCTTTTGGCGTCTCGTTGGCTTTGAAACGCTTCACCGGATGGTTTAACCTAAAATAAAGAAAAGGAGAGAGGTAAGTAACCACATTATATCATAAAATATTACTGTTAACCCCGTTAACATACGAGTACTTTGCCTTATAACTTGAGACAAAATAGCTATGTATCTGGAGGAATATAAATTTTGCTCTAAGAGCCAAAGATGACATCGACTTATGGTCTGAAAGTGAATGCCCCTCGAACGCTCTACTGGTTATTCAAATTTTAAACCTACCATGCTTCAGTGAGCGAAAAGTCATGTAACATGTCCGACGAGAGTAACTCATCATTTCCCAGTCCTTCTATATCTTTGGCCGTCAACTTTGGCCTTTTATACAGGTTGAAGTATGCTGTAGTCGCCGCGAACGATGCCAAATGATTGCACCGGTTATTGCCTAGCTGAGAATCTGCGCCTGGAATGCTCCCCGAAGGTGTACTTCTTCCTCCTCTCCCTCCACCATTTCCTGATGTATCGAACTTTTTTACAGATATCGTACCGCATTGTAAATTTGGTGTACATCTCTCGACACTCGGTGGTGCTGGCACACTTCCAGGGCCCGAACATTGCATACCCTCCGCCGATGATGGGGGCTCAACACTTGGAGTTGGCTGAACATACGGCGAGGCTGTGATGCTTTTGTTGTCATGCTGGTCCGTTGGCGTCGGTGCCGGAGTATTCTTGTCGAGCAAGTGATCAATCGGCGTAGATGGTTGCTGTAAGGTGGGTACCGATGTTGGCGGTCGAGGTGATATCACTGACATTAACTAAAACAAAAAACAGATGAATAACACATAAGAATATGAACGTCATTGACTAAGATTTTGATTTTTACCTGATCTGCTGGCGGCACAGAAGTTGGCTGTGATAATGTGGAATTCGGATGTGGAGATGGAGCTGCACTACCCGGCGATCCAACAGACGGTACGGGCATTGAATCTCCAATTGAGTTTCTAGAATAGGAAGACCCTCCTCCATGCGGAGTCCCTGGTGTTGTGTTTGCTCTGTTATGATAGAAGGTAAGCTTTAATACTCAATACTTTTTTTTTTAATATACATTATATAGAGAAAAAAAACATCAACCAAAAAAAATATACAGTTTTATGGAAATCGCAAAACCCTTTGCCATGGATTAAACTTAAAGCGAAACTAAAAATCAACTTTTAAAGTTCAAATAATGCAAAACCAAACGAAATAAGCCGCTTGCATGCGCATTCAATTCAATTCAAACTTTGTTTTTATATATCTACACTAAATTAGATGTACACTTGTACTATTTACCAAGAAACCAATGAAATGTTTGCAATCTTTAAAAACAAATTTGGGGTCGGAATCCATAACCAGTATTTCATGTGATTGGTTAGACTTAGAACAGTTGAAATGCGCCTAACTTTTGTTATTCTTTTCTAAACTTGAACTTATTCCTTTACAATAAGTTTATTCAGAGGAAGAGGTAACCTCTTTTGAGCGCATTAGTCTTTCGAAAGAATTGAACGAAACTTGTCACTCCTTCTTTTGCGGTTCTTTAGTATTTTTCTTCAGTTTCTTAACTTCTAAATATTTTGAATCTTTGCCTAGAATCGCATTATTTCGTCTTCTCCCGTGGCACCATAAAATTTTCCAAATGTTCAGTATGTCCAAAGCTCAAATACTTCGATTTTATTGACGCTGTCATGGTTGCGATAAATGAGATTTTAAGACATTTTATTCGGTCAACTTTGTTTATTGACTCCTTATCTAACCGTTTATTCGCACTTATTGCACTTGGAATAAAAATCATCACAGTCCTGATGTGTACTCGCTTTATGGACATTATAACTTACGTATGAATAAGTACATACTCGTATACCTTTATGTACATAATATGTATGCATGTACTATGTATGTCTTAACTACTCTTATGTTAAAACCCCGAATGCAACTGAAGAACTGAATAAACCAGAAAAGCAACCCACTCCCAAACCAAACCCTTTCTTTACTTTTTTTTAAAAAATATTTTGTTTATACATATGTACAATATTACCAAAACCAAAAATACGTTTGCTAAGGACGCATACGAAATAAAATCTTAAAACATCATGTCAGATGAAACCTGTTACAAGACATATAATTCATGTTTATAAAGCCTCATGAGACAATCCATTTCGATCTCAAAGTTCTGGTTCAAGTCGTTTTATGAACGAAGCCTGATGTATAGCATCCAACTGGGGTCGAACTGTCGGGGTGCTTGTCGCAAACTTTTGACAGTAAATTTACAATGTCAAACCATCTTTATATGAGTAAGATTTGCTCCTCCTTCTGCCTAATCTCTGATTCTTTTAATATTCGCATTATATGTATGTCGCTTTAGTGTCAATTTGTATAAACAAAAAAAAAAAAAAAAAACTAAATCACATTTGGTGCATCCTTAGCAGTTTCTAAAACAAAACCATTACTCCACATCCACTCAAAAAACATAACCAAAAAAAAGTATTCACACTTAAAAATGTCAAAATAAAAATGATCTACAATGGGAACATGGAAGATCGCAAACCTCAAATAATTAAAAAAAAAAAATATTAACATATTTTGTTATAGCGAAAAAAAAAAAAAACACCAAGCCAAGAGAGTTATTTAGGTTATTTAAATTTGATTGCTCTATATACTCTCTTCAGTTAACAAAAAAAAAAAAAAAAAGCCGCGAAATAGTTACAAAAGATGAAGAGGAAGAAGAATTAAAGTTTGTGTGAGTTTGGGTGCCACCAAATTGTTTTGCGTTGTTGTCATTTATTCTTTTCAATTAGAATTAAGTGCAAGTGATGACACAAACCTTTGATTTGGTATGGTGTCAATGTCGGCTTTGGACAGATCCACGTCACACTGTTCAATAGTAAGTATCTTTGATTTTCTAACCGCCACAATGGAGGAAGAGGAAGAAGTACCAACAGCTGTGAAGCCTGTTGTTGAACCATATTCAGAAGCGGTATGCCTCTTATGAAACGGTATTCGATTGCAACGTGTCGATTTATCAGGACGAGCACTGCCACCAGTATGTTTATTATTAGCTGCGGCTGAAGAAGAGGATGTTAACGAAGAAGTTGAGCGACTTCCGCCAGCAGTTTTTTTACACCTGTGTGAAACGGGTTTTGGTTTTATTGGAAATATTTGTTTTTAATTGTATTATGACAATTAACCTTATAATTAGAGTGTGATCAATTTGTTAGCTTAAGTAAAAGTATTTATCACTTTATATGACATTTAATGTTTTCTTTTTTTAAAGGAAAGGACAATAACTTTGGTTAGGAAAAAAAATTATAATAAATAAAATTCTTTTTTGTTTTATTTTTATTCCATAGGTTGGATGGCGGCTTGCAAATGAGACAATTTAGTTTGGTTTCTAATGAAGATCAATTACAACTCCATAACTTTATTTAGTCTTTGCTAAGAGTTGATTAAGAATATGAGCAACAAGATCTCTATCATGCGAACTCTATCAGCTGTATGAAGATGTGAATGTTATCCGAAAAGTCAAAACACTTCAACTAAATTAGTTCATTCATATGGCACGAAATGACACTAATCTAGATCTAGATCAAGGGGATCTATAGGCGAATCACAACCCCAAAGTTCGAAACGACAATGGATAGTTGGAAGCAGCATATGCATACGCAATATGAGAGATGATGGAAAAATGTTGTATTTTAGGCAAAGACTGACTTTCCTCGGTTCATGGGCCCAAAGTAAAATAAGGAGGAGCAGTAGATGACTAATCTTAAAATTCCAATTAAGCTTAAAGTAGCGGCGAGCAAGTGGCTCGATTCCTCGATTGTGGTAAATATTCAGAGAATATATTAACAACAGACCTTACTACTTTTATCAAGATAAAAAAAAATACATTCCAACTGTGAAAAAGGAAGCTTCATAATAGAGTCCTATTAAATGTGAATGATATGAAGAAGGAAGCTTCACAGTAGAGTCCTATTAAATGTGGAAAACATGAAAAAGGAACCTTCGCAATAGAGTTCTATTAAATAAGGAAAATATGGGAAGAAAGTCATTAAAAATAGATGTGCGGATTAAATTGTCAACTCTGTCTAGTATTCAAGAACCTTTCTGAACTAAGACAGCTAAAAAATTCAAAGTGAATTGGTAATATTTGGTCCGGAAAATAGAGACATCTTTCCAGGAAACAGTTGGCCACAAGCCTTAAGTTATCTGCAAAAATGTGTAAAAGTGATATGATTTAAGAATACTTTTTTGGGCTTGGGTATAGAAAACAGATTGAATGGAAGAAAGTTGCACACAGATGACGTTCAACAATTATTGTCTTTTTAAGTGTTTTTTTTTTTCTTTAATTTCAAAACAGAAGAGAACTACAAAAAGAAAAGAAACAAATAAATGAAAACTAAGTCCCCCTTGCTAATCATGCAAATAGAAACAAAAAAAGAGCAAAAGCTCTTTAAAAAGACAGTATAGTTAAAAAAAAAAATAGATTTGCAAGCGCGCCATCTACATATCAGTTGTTCTCGTTACAAACGCAAACAGGACACGATAAGACATTTTCAATGGAATAATAAAAAAAAATTACGATTTATAGATACGAATACAATTGCATACACATGCCCTTTTTTCTAATAAAGAAACTAAGAAACTGCTTGGGGGGAAACAATTAAAAGAAATATTTAAAGAAAATGCAAAAAGAATGACTACCACAGACTAAACAGAGACTAAGCAGCTCTTACCTGGTGCAAGTACATGGTGCCTTTTGTGTCGGATCAACAAAGTTCCACAGCGGCTTTGCGTCCGAAGATGAATTATTATTGTTGTTATTCATAGAACTATCGCCTGACTGTATATCGGGCACCTCCATTTTGATTCCATCACTTGAATTAGTGTTCAAACTGAGGCTGGAGATAGGATTCGTAATGCAATCTTGCCACACCCTTTCAGGCATTTCGGTGGAAGCTTGTGGCGGTGCATGAGTATTAGCATTGCTGCTGAAATTATTATTGGAAGTCTCATAGAAAGGCTGCGATTTGTTTTCAAACTTTTTGGGATTGGTAAATGATTTATCGCCGTTGATGGTCACAGCGCTCCCGCTTAGCGGTACACCTGTTATTCCTCCTCCGGCAGGTGAAGGTGATGGAAGGGTCGCAACAATACCACCGCCATTTGTTGGTGTTGCCTTTGATACTGGAACTAAGCCGCACGCCGACGGCGTCGGAGGTGAGATGTGATTTATTGGTGTTACCCTCGGATTGACTAATGATGCTGCTGCCGGTGTAGATGATCCCAATCCAACGCCAGCCAGTATTCCCTGTGATGGATCTGTTGTAGACGGGTCCTGTGGCACATTTTCCATGTCGTCCAGATCCGTGACTAGTACGTACATCGAGGGATGATACATTTTGTGACCACCTTAAGATAGAAAAATCAATGTTAGTTTTCCAGAAAAGAGAAAATATATCATTTTGTTGCAACTAACCCGACACAACTTCAACCACAGGTGGAAGATCGGAATTTTCCTTATTGCACAGTGGAAAAAATGATGCCCAGTCCTCAAGTATCTTCTCGGCGAGGGGATCTGTCGCTTTATAACTATTCCCAGTTAGAGTGGCTGCCATTCCGAATGGAGCCAATATAACACTTCTTTGCCGTATATCTTGCTGACCCGACTGAGCCGCTGCTGATACTGCTGCCGCATCAGTCAAATGCTCAGCAGTTAGCTGTCGAACAGCAGGATGTTCTCGAAGATCTATTGACGCACACACCGTATCGCCATGTACGAAGAATGTAAAAGAGAATGAGAGATGCTGAGAGCTAAAAGAAGGAAATTTAAATTTAGAATATCTGTCTAGTTTTTTCACATTGTAAAGAAACGAATTGAATAAATACATATATACAAAATTGTAACATGGAGAACGATGATCAATCATATATCTAAATAAATGAGCACAGAGATCCTGTTTTTATTTATTCTTGGACATGATAATTTAGACAGCAATAATACATTTTTATTGTTGTCATATTTGCCAGTTCCATGGGTAAATAATAAATTCAATTTTTAAAAGTACCTTTTTCCGAAAATTCGATCATTTGTTGTACAGGGTTGGACAAACCATTTGCCAAATCGAACAATGTCTTTTGTTAGAACAAATCTAAAGAGAAATAATTGAACAATTAAGCAAATTTTAAACATATGTATTCGCAAAAATTACCTTTCCATGAGATTATGCAGAGCTTTAAAAAGTAAGGAACGACACTCATAGGACAGTCCATTTTCCCAAGTTCCATTCCAGTTTGCTTGGTTCGCTAAAATAAAACAGAAAATTAGATTAAATTTTACAATTATTATTTTTTTGTGTAGAATTTAATAAAATAAAGTCAAGAACACCTTTTAGCGAGTTTAATTCTTGGAAATAAACGTAATGAAAAAGATTGACACTAGATTTATCTTACATCGAACTAGTTCATCAAACTGATGTAAATTATAACCTACATACCAAATTTAAATAAAAAAAAGAGCTATGAACATGTTGTATGTATTCATACAGAAATGTTTATTTATACCTACATATGTATTCGTTTAAAAAAAAAACCAAGCAGATCCTAATTGAATTAAAATCCCTGTAATTTTTCAGTCAGCCAAACCACCAAAAACCAGTGATACCAATCTTTTACTAACGCTGGCGTACCCATATGTTCACATGTACATATGTAGTATGTACATTTTTTGTCAATTTTATTTTCATTTTTTTATTATGTATTATTTATTCTTATTCTAAGTAAAAATAATTCTCAAAACAATTCCCAACACAATTACATCCCTAAACAATTTAGTAGATACATATGAATAATAATTAACAAAAAAAAAAAACAAAAAAATCATTCGCACTAGATAACAAACGGGAGAAACATTGGAATTTCATTCGTCATCCCTCAACAAGTGGATTTACGCATTTGACACGCTTTAAACGGCGAACTCTCTTCTACCCCACATCAACACGGAAATAATCAAAAAACACACAATTGTAGAGATAATTCTAATTTTCCAACTCATAGTTTTCAATAGAACAGAATCAGTAAATATTTGCAGATTTTTTTAGCACAATCAACGGCTAAAGATAGAATCGAATTTAGATTCTATGTACCTACCTACAATTTGGATAAAAAAAAATATCATCTTTTTTTATAACATCAACAAATGAAAAACGTTCCCTTCATATGTTGTGTCTAAATAAAAACAAAAAAAAATCCAAACCAACTAAACTAAAAACAAATAAAACGGCTAACAACTCTAAACGTAAACATTACCAAATCTGGGCAAAAGTGTAACAGCAACAAAAGCAAATAGGCCAAAAAGAGACATCAATAAAAGCGTTACGTAAAGGTAAACAATCTGTAAACAAACCTCAAACACACAACACACACGCGACACAACAGCAGCAGCGATTTATTATTAGATGCGCGCTCTTGAATGTCAGAATGAAACAAACAACAAACAATGTTGTTGCATTTTCATCTATAGTTGTCTCTTTTTTTTACCAATTTTCATGGTGTTGGTGTGCGCACATTGTGAATGGGAAGGAGGCAAATTTAATGCTGTATGTATGTTTATGTACAGTACATGGTGTGGTGACCTGTAGGAAGAAATATACTGCTCTGTCTGCCTGTCTCCGATTCGGAATCGGAACGGACAGATAGACGAGCAAGCGCGAGCGTTGTGCCTTGTGCCACCAAGGAAGTCAACATTCCGATATGGAAATAACATATACGCTTGTTGTACGGCTTCGTGATGATGAGTGTGTGTTTATTGAGTTGTAGTGTTGTAGAACAAGACATGAAAAGGAAATCGACAAAATGCGAAGCGAAATATTTTATGTAGACGAACAACTCGCCGTCGTATAACTACGTAGAAATAAATTTGTCTTGGGAAGACTTGGGATGAGAGCGAGAGGTGGTGTTGGTAAAAAGAAACTAAATATTTTGCTTTTATTTTCGATGTTTTGTTCTTCTGGCTGACTAATTCAATGATTAGACGACGACACTGGCCGAGTAAATTTAGAATTCATTGCTCATACGTCAGAGGGAAGCGAACAAACTTTAAAAGAAAACTACCTACACGGTGATCTTAGATGTGTGACAATGGCGATGGTTTTGTGTAAATAATAAACTTATCCTGCGTGTAGGTACTACCAGTTTGTGGTTTAATGTAAGTTTTGGTTTGAATGATTTTTGTTTTTCTTTAATATCTTACTTCCATTGAGTGCTAGTATGCTAAATTAATTGTCATTTTGGCCTGTGACAAATTCGGTGCAAACCGAAACAGTCCAACATTATCAAACGCCCACATCCCTAACCGTTATCCCGTTTTAGCAAACATCATACATACATTTGTATGTAGTATGTATGTAGGTACCATTACACTTTCTTTTTTAACCAAAGACTCGTTATTTTATTTAAAAACAAAAGGAAGGAAAATGCATGCGCTGTTTGATGATGGGAAACACGCGCGCCCCCATCATCATCATCAACCTCCTCATCAACATTATCAAAACATTATCAACCCTCACCCCGTCGTCATCGTTTATTTTACTCGTCGTCGTCGTCGTTCGCGCACTTTACCATTTTTTCTTTGCTTTGTATTTTTTTTTTTTTTTTTTTGATTCTTCAACTGCCCCACTCACAAACACAACATTTTCGGTTGATTTTATAATGCACATCCAAGATGTGGTTGAATCGGTGTTTCTTCTCCAGGCCTGATTTTCTCTGATCTCAAACATTCTCATCTCTTCCGCTGAATGCGTGTGTGCTCTGGGAAATAAATGTCTTTGCAAAAAAAAAAAAAAAACAAAAAAAAGAGAAGAGGTAAGAAGGAAGAAAAAGAAAAGAAAACATTTTAAAGAAGCACGTGTAGTCGTGCACATGTTGCTACACACAAATACGAGGAAAGGGGAAAAAGTGTGAAATTTCCCCTTCACCGACCATACTCCATACGTATACATCTGTTCATTCGGAAACTCTCTCCAACACAATCATATTTCTGGACGAGGTCAAATCTGGTGCAAGTGTGCGTAATGCCACAGTAGTAGTTGTGACATATATATTTTAATTGGTATATTTACATCCATCCTGACTTTTACAGTTGTATGAGTTTGTAATTAATTTATTTGTAAAAAAAAAAATAAATACAAAAAATTGTGCTGATACTTTTGGTACTTTTAGTGCTTCCACTTTGTTTTTTTTCTTTGCTTTTTGCATGAGAACTGTCAAACGTTTTTTGATTCAGCAGCAATGATGGGAAAATTCAAAGAAATTAATTTTTTATTTTTCTCGCCTGAGTGAGGAAAACGACTTTCAAATGGAAGTAGGTAGGTACCTATCTACATATTTAATAGTTTTATTGTTAAGTAAGAGGGTTTAACACTTAATTAACATTGTTATGTACATGCATACATACAATGAGTCCGCATGTATTGTACATACATGTAAATATGTAAATACAAGTTGTCTTTCAGCAACATTGTTGTCTGGAAAGTGATATCTATTTAATAACCACCTTTTGAATATACATATTACCAGAAATTACAATGTTGCCAGATTTAAAGATAGACTTCTGTTTTTGATTTTCAGGATTTTATTCCCTTTATATGCCTATATTTTTTTAGCTATAAAAATGAAACCTTATGTTACTGTTGTCGATAAAATTTGCAATGTAGTGTGTATGGTCCGAGGTACGTTCAATAAGTCCTTAGAAAATCCAAGAAATTGCTCTCGTAGTATCGGAAAGGCATTGTTTTTAGTAAGCATCATTACTCACTAGACAGCAGTTGAAGTTTCAACTATATCCATCACATGGTTTTAATTTTATAGCCTATTAAAGCAACAAACTTTTGTATATTCAAAAAAAATGGAAAAAAGTGAGTTTCGAGTGGTGATTAAATTAAATTAATCCTGACGAGTTTCTACGTCGATACATAACTCTGGACGAAACATGGATACACTACTATACACCGGGATCAAAGGAACAGTGAAAGCAGTGGGTTTTTGAAGGTGAACGGGCTCCAAAGAAGTCGAAGACGGTGAAATCGGCCGGCAAGGTGATGGCAACGGTTTTTTGGTATGCATGCAGAATCATCTACAGTCTACACCGATTACTTAAAAAATAGAACGAAAAATAACAGGAGCATATTGTGCATCGTTATTGCACCAGTTGAGCGATGAAATAAAAAAAAAAATGTCCTCATTTGAAAAAGAAAAAGATCCTTTTCCATCAGGACAATGCACGGGTGCATACCTGCGCAGTTTCGATGCCCAAAATTATGGAACTAAGGTTTGAATTATTACAACATCCACCCGATTTGGCCTCCAGTGTTTTTTTTTATTTCCAAATTTGAAAAAATGGCTCGGCAGACAACGGTTTACATCGAACGAGCAGGTCATCGCTCAAACAGATGCCTATTTTGAGCACCTTCCAAAATCCTTCTTTTTGGAAGGTTTAAAACGGTAAGAAAAACGCTTGGAAAAGTGTATAGAGCTGAAAGAAGATCATATTGAAAAATAAAAAAAAATGTATCGAAAATAATTTGTTTTTCTATCTTTTTCTAAGGACTTATTGAACGACCCTCGTACACTATGGTCTGGTCCAAGGTACACTTACATAGTGTACCTTGAACTAAGAAAACCATGATCACTTATTTAGCTCCTGGGATAAATTGACAACATTTTTGAAATATTATATGAAGAGCTAATATGGTGAGGAGTAAACGCTGATTTTCTGAAAACCGGTCCGAGATACTTCTTCGATTTTATCTCCTTTTTGCTTCAATTCATGAATATTTTTACATGTATTTACACATACTGGTACGACTCATTGACAAAATTGATAAGACTTCTTTTTCACATTAGAACTTTAAAGAATAAAAGGTTTATTTAACAAAAAAAAAATCTGTAAATTGTGATTTTGTCACGCTTACTCCTTTTTTAAACCTTTCCAAAATTTCAGCTTTTTCGTTTAATATTAAAACCTTCACTATCTTTGAACAAATTTTTAAACAGAAAATAAGATGTTGATCAACCCAAATAATGCAAGAAAAAAACAGTTACTGAATGAGGGATGATAGCAATACATTACACGCACGTGTGGTACCAAATACATACATATACTATATACTAGGTACGCATTGTCAATATTATGGGATCCCCCGAAGTCTTGAAAATTGATTCAGTACATTTTTATGTAGAAATGTTGAAAAAATGTCTGTTAACATTTTAGAGCTTTTGGATTCGTTCGCGTTTAAGAGCAGTCAATTTAACAAATACAGTGTTCACTTTTGGGGTAGTTCACGTTTTGGGGGGGTTCACGTTTTGCAATGTCCACTGTATTAGAAAGATTATACGTTCTTAGCTACATTGTTCAATGGAAAAAGGTATATTTACAGGCATACATATGTATATCTATGCATACATATGGATGTATGTAGTATGTAGTATGTACCTACATAAATACGCAAAAAAAACAACCATTTTAGAATTTTTTACAACAATAACTGACTTTATTTATTTTTTATTTATTTTTTTTTCCAAGACAATAAATTGACGAGAAAGTTAAAATGTTTACCGATCAAAACTAGACGTACGGATAGCACTTGTAGGTAAACATAGAACACAAGGGGTATTTTGATGAGACGTTGCTTTTAAATACAGTAAAATCCTAATTTGGCGGACACTTTATCTAGCGGACAACTCGCATTAACGGACACATTTTAGGGAACAATTTTCTAATTTCCCATACAAAATGCGTTCTTAGAAATAGACATCTTTTATAACTGAACAAAAACTGGTTCCGTGGCTGTCCACTTAAGCGGTTTACTTACTTTAGGTGGCGCTACAGCTCAGGGTGAACCTGGGCCTGCTTCTCGCAACCATTTGTGTGTGTGTTATATTTTTGCACGAATGGAAGGGACCTACAGTTTTTACCGACTCCGAACGGCGAGTTGAGGAGCTCATTGACAAATGATACTCTTTGATTGCTTTTCAGACAATCGAAAGAACCCGTGCTGGAATTGAACCCGGGCAGCATTGCATAGTAGTCCAACGCACTTACCACTACACCACGGTGCCGACTGCCGAGAGATTTGACTGTATAAAATAAAATCTAATACGTAGTACCTTCGCACATCTACGGGGCTTAGATTCAATTTGGTTTTTAATTGTGGACGCTGGTATCAATTTCCATTCCATTTTCAAACATGTCATGAGCTAATCTCTATTTTAAGATGCCAAAGAGATTTTCAATGGGATTCAAGCCCGGGGCGGCCACTCCAGAACTTGTATCGCATTGGTTGATAACCACTCTTTGACCATTTTCGATGAATGCTTCGGGTCATTGTGGTGTTGAAACACCCATCGAAGTGGCATGTTCCATTCGTCTATTTTTATTTCATAATTTCTACTAGAATAGTACCTACCTAGGTTAATTTGTTTCCATAACCTACATGTCTGGCAATGTGCGCCAACTCAATTCCATGCACCATCGAGTACAAATAAAAACCGGTTAAACAGAACATCCAACAGTCGCAGTGTCAAGTCGAATTCACCATGGGAAAAAACTAAAAGTAATAACTGACCAAAAAAATAACTCTCTCCGTCTAGGTAAATAGGTAGTGCGTGTGCCACAAATAAGAAATGCAAAAAAACACTCAATCTAATCTAATCTAGATGGCTCACGCGACTTTCAATTTGCCTTATTGAATCGAGGTCGATTCGATCTGTGTATGAACACAGGTACATATTATGTTATACGAACAAGTAAGGAGCAAGTGAACGAACTAGTTTTGCACCAAGTCTGTCTTCGTCTTGTTGTAGGTACCTACATATGTATTTATCGGGATTATACTTTGACGACACTGAAAGGAAACGCTACTTTGTAGGCGCAACCATAATGTAATTTGCCTTAAACTAATTTAACAACATAACAACAGACATTTTAGTGCTTAAGCCAAAAAAAAAAAAAAAAAAAAAAAAAACGATAAAATCTAAGCTGCGCCTCTTTGCTAAACGAAAATAACGTTATCAGTCTGTTTTAGTGTGAAGAAACGAAGCAACAGTATTTCGCCGACACCGCCGACGAAGCGAATCTTTCTGTGCAGAGATATCCAAAGAGGGGAATCCGTCTCGCATACATTGCAACACTTTTAATTCCTCAATCCTCACCGTCTCTCTCTTTGGCGCATATGACGGATTCTGCTCTTCAGGACAATAATACCAACAAAGGGTAATGACGTCTGGTCTAATTATTCCGTACTCGGAGTAAATACATTTTTGCGGCGCTGCCAAATTTCAAATGTTTTAAGAAAATACATATGTGTGCACTGCAAACACACAAACACGCGTTGTAAATATTGTTTTTTCCGATTTTGATGTCATTGAAAAGGAATAGGGAATTACCTTAGGAAATGAGTTCACCCCTTTTCCTATACCTTACAGCATGAGGCTAGAGTCACATACAAGTAGATGATCGACTGCGGCGACCGGTGGTAACTAAAAAAAAATGTTAAAAGGAAAATTTCCACTATATGTATGTAGGTATTGGTATCACCAATGGATTTTTCGCATGCGCAGGGATATTCGATCCCTTTTTGTGTGGTGGGCTTATTCCCCATAAAAGAACAGTAACTCGGAAATACCTAGCGGCTTTGCTAATTTTTCCTTTTACACTGCTGTTCTTCTAAACTCTAATGCTTTTTTTGTGGTGCGCTGCTGGTAGACTGTAGACGTGTGTATGGAAGCACAAATAGGTGTTTTCAAGAGAACCAAAGAAAATGAAGAGGAAATTAATTGGTGGTGTATCCGTGTATCCTACACTCGTTCTCTTTTTGTTGTTCGATTGATGAAATTTTTGTTTTGTTTTGTAATGTTGATGACTGCGATGATGATGCTGTGTTGTGTATAGGCACACCCCATACATATGAATGTGTATCTATGTTATTCACCTCAGAATATGTAGATACACGCTTGTTTTTTTTTTCTACACGAAAAACTGTGCTCGTTGTATCTACCTCGTATCCGTATGTGAGGTAGGCATTTAGAAAATCCATACATATGTACATACATACGTATGAAGAGCAAGTTAGAGATAACAATAACGGACGGAAAAGAGAGCTGAGCATGCAGGTGAATGATGGAATTTTAATCTCGGGATTTTTGTTGGTTTTGGATAAAAAAAAAAACTTCCGGTGTTGCTTGTGTCTGTTTTGCGCCATAATGAGAAGATGGTGGAGTTCGGTTCCGATTCCGATAGCTTAAAGATTTGTTTAGCTAGATTCTCGCTGCTCTCTGAATTGTAATTATTTTAAACGAACAAGCAAATAGGTACATACAGTCGAACTTCGATAACTCGAACTTGCCACAAAAAAAAAATTCGAGTTAGGTATAGGTACCTATTAAGTTAAATACATCAAGAGATAATGTTTTTAGCTGCGCTTGTCCTCTTTGTGTTTTTTTAGGCAATTTTTTTCAAAAAAAAACAGCTTTGAGTTCGTATCGACCAATATACCAACCTAGTACAAACATAAACAAACTGGTGTTGTACAATTTTAGATTTTACAGCAGAGTCCACTCTTGATGATAATCCCAGATCCAATATAGTGCGAAATGCTAATTTCAACATTCAGAACATTCAACTTTCATCAATGATACTTTTCTTTCCACTATTTTACCCTTTGCATTAAAATAAAAAAAATGCAAATACAGTGGTGGTCCAATATAACGAATGATATAATGTCCAGTTGCATTCGCTATATCGAATAATTCGTAATATCGAACACATTTTCTTTGTACGAAACATTAAATAAATGTACAAAGTACTGTTTCTAACTCATAACACTTTATTTAATTTATTCATAAAGTCAAAAAAACAAGTGGAAAACGAAGTTAAAGAAACTAAAACAAAATTAATTTCTTTCCTTTCCTTTTCCAAAAAACAATCGCCAATAGGGACATGCTTTTGCAAACGTTCAACGCAGAAATTTGTAGCTATTTCCCGTAGACTTATTAGAACAAGTATTTCAGAACCTCCAACGTCCAACGTTAATACGTTAATACACTCTAAACGGCCTCGAGTGGGCTGATATGCGTATCTTCTTGAAGAAGAATTTCAGTATTTTTCCAAGATTCCAAATTCTCCGCTTAGCTTAACTAAGCGAATGGTTGGATCAAGGAGCTTACCTTCGGTTGCATGTACAACACCCAAATTTTTCCATCGACCGTTTCCTAAACATAATTGTATTTCTTAGGTAAATTTGTCTCTTTCTATGTTTTAAAGCATGTACACAGATTTTGTAACAACATTCGTTATATCGAATATCATTTTTCTTTGTTCGTTCGCTATATAGAGCCGATAATGCATTTGAAAAAAGTGTACGTTATACCGATCATTTGTTATATCGGCATTCGTTATACTGGACCACCACTGTATGTACTTCAAAACAAACAAAACAGCTGACTTTGACACATAGTTCACTTTCTACCGGAAGAAATTTGTCCAGTAAAAATGAGTAAGATTTTTTAGTGAGGGGAAAATTTTACTCTCTCGTTGCCCCTCTCTTTTACTACTTTTTTGTGTAAAGGAACGCGGTTTGTCTAGAATGCGTACAAATTCGTACGAATCAGTAACAATTTTCAAGTAAAGGAACAGACCTAATGTGTGTTCTAACTCCTACTAACAAAATATTTGACAATTCTTACTCACACATAACTTAATCACGATTTTCATCGGTCATAGGTCATAGGAACATACAAACACAGTGCCCCCGATGCGATGCATTATAAAACGAACTTGTAAAAACACGCAGAATTTCGGAATTCCCCTTCAAAATTCGACTTATCGAAGGTGACGCCAAATAATTTCGACTTATCAGGACATTCGAGTAATAGAAGTTCGAGTAATAAAAATTACATGTAAATTTCAGTCTTGGCGCTATTGCCAACCAATTGCATTCGAGTTATCGAAGTTCGACTGTAGTACCTACATGATGTATAGGGTTTTTCAATAGCTGTGTCCGAACTTTGACAGCTTATTGCTCTGCCGTTAAAAATAGCAACTCTGTCCTTATTTGACGTTTGTTATACCTAGTCACCATGGAGCGCTGCACCATTCAACCACGCGTCGAAATTGTTAACATTTGTTATTATAAAAATTCGTGTTATATTCGCCAAACTTTTCGCGAGCTACGAAATACCTAGGTACCTATGTACCTATGTATGTAGGTATTAACGGCCTAAATGGTTTTTGGTTGAACGGCTTTGTAAACAAGTAAATTGAAGTACCAAAAGTCTCCATTGCATGAGGAGAAACTTACTGTTGGATTTTGGTCAGGCCATTCGATAATGGCAAGACAAAAAAAAATAAATAAAATAAATATACGTCGTCAGCAGGCCTATACAGAACCAAGCCTGGCTTCTTGCAACCATTTGTGTGTGCGTGTTATTTTTTCTACGAATGGAAGGGACCTACAGTTTTTTATCGACTCCGAACGACGAGTTGAGAAGCTTCTCATGACAAATGATACTCTTTGATTGCTTGTCAGACATTCGAAAGAGGTGGCAATCGTGAAAAACTCATTTAGGTGTTGGACCCGGGCTGGGATTGAACCCGAGCAGCATGCGCAGTAGTCCAACGCACTAACCACCACGGCCACGGTGACCAGAATGGCCAGGCGGTAATTGGACTGGCCAAGACGTTACTGACAACTTGTTTTCGAATTTTCGTGATACACTGGACGTCTTGTATAACGAATGCCGAAATAACGAACGTTCACTTTCAGTTGTATAACGAATTATCATTTGAAATTGAAATCCATTGGCATCTCTAAATAACGAATATAATGGAGAATATTGCCACTCTATACATATAACGAATGCTCTTCAATTTCAGGGAAAAGAAACAGGACAAAACATGAGAATGGCTTTTTTTCTCTAAAAATTTATTCAATTTGTGTAAATTTAAAAAGTTTTTACCTAGTTGCAAGCATGCAGAAGTTGCAGAAATGAAGAAGAGGAAGAAAGCCCAACACATCTGCTCTGTTCATGCCCAGCTCCTTCCCGTAGTAGAAAACTAGACCTAGGAGAATACTTCTTCGACGATCTCAGCGACCTAGCACAAAATCCATTTTCCCTTTATACAAAGCTCCAAATGAGCTCCAAAAGAGCTCCAAAATGAGTAGCGGGGTTAAATATCCCCAAGATCCTTGGTATCAGAATAGGCCTCTATAGGCCTAAGTGTGCTGGAACTCGTTACCGGGCAGCTACTTCTGCATAACCAAACCTAAAGTTCGAAAAAAAAACTGGTTTCGATATAACGAATCTTTCGATAGAACGAATTGGCTGAACACCATATCTTTCGTTATACACGTCCAGTGTATTAATCTGGAGATGTGGTCCCAGAACATTCTTTCTTTTGAAAAGTTCTCATCCTTGTAAAAAACACACTTTAGTTATCACAAGCCCATCACGCGAACCAAGAATACAAATGCGAGTATGATGCTGCACGCATAATGATGTCTGATGTCAGATGTCCATATTAAAGGAGCAAAAAAGCCAACGTAAATATTTCAAACGTTTAAAAATTTATCAAGGAACAAATGTGAAAACAATATTTACATATTTATCGATATGATACATCCCTGTTACCCCCTTTTATGACCTCATACATTTATCACCAACCACCCCTGTGGTTCATTTGCAAAAAAGGGGTTTGTTAGCATTGATTTTAAACGGGGGATGAGTATGGATGTATGTATGGATATGCACATCGGGGTGCTTCAAAATTAACTTGCATCGGAAATTATGACGGGAATTTCAGTGGGTAATGGAATTACGGTTAAAATGTTTAGGAAAGGCAACAAAGTGGTTATTATATTGACACATAAACCCGTGTAATCACATATGGACGACGTAGGCTATTAGCAGACAAATAAGTTGGTAGTGGTCACGGGTATAAATTGGATTTGGAGTTCTTCGGCAGTTGTTTGGTAGCGAGCCTAAGCCCAGTTTCTTCGTGTGATGTGCGTGAATTAAGGATAATTGAAATTCCTGCGGCATGCAAGTTTGTCAAACATTTGGAAGCTGTGATGCACTGGAAAAACGTGTTGTTTTCTTTTGCTGAGATTCGAAACTCGATGGAAGTTTCATCAACAGACAACGCAATATACTCTCTTGCTAAATTGATTCACAATCTTACCAAAGCAAAAGATTGAGAAATAAGCTTCGAGATTGGCACAGATATTAAAAAAAAAAATTAACAAAACAAGAAAGAGTCAGTACATCCTGAGTTTGTACTGGAACCAGAAAAGAAAACATAGAAATCAATTCAGAAATCCATGGCGCAGCAATTTACATACACATTATGTACCTGTACATCGGCGGACACCAGCAAGTAGCAACCTCTGGGTGCGCGCTGTTGGAGTTGTTGTTTTCTTCACAGATTCACAATTAAATTACCTGCGCGAAGCATTTCACCGACTACCTATGCATGCAAGTCAATGCGACTATGTGAATTAAGAAACTCGATTCAAATAAAAGAAATAATCTTTTTTATAAGAAAAACTTTGAATGTGGAAAAAAAAATTTACGTATACGTAACGTAACACGTAAAGTAGAGTTGGCGATGTAAAAATAGAAGTCAAGCAGCACACACAGGCAAAGGGGAAAAAACCAGCAAACAGTAAGCAGCAGCACAAGACCAGCAACAAAACAATCGACCAACGTTGACGTACACATGAAACACAAAAAGAAGGAGGAGGAGGTAGATGACCGCAGTGGCAACCGTCGCCACTCTGGGAACTGGGAACCTACCTCTCTGCCGTTCAATTCACGTTTCGTTAGATGGTGCTGGTGCTCCTCTGCTGTAGTGTAGCGAATGGGGATGTGGCGGTGCCCCGGTCGTCGTCGTCACCGTGAAAACGTAAGGAAAAACATAAGAAAATATATGCAAAAGTATACCTAGGTTTTCATGTTTTTTTGCGCTCTATTTTGTCGTTTTCTTTTCAATTCATATTCTGTTACCCGTTCGTTTTTGTTATCTTTAAGAGTGATGATGATGATGATATTGGGAAAGAAATCCATAAGAAAATCTTGCAAACAATGAAACTGGTCTTTTCTAAAAAAAAAAATTTAAAAAAAAAAAAAGTTTTAGATTTAGACTAAAGAAAAAAACAAATACCACAAACATTTGACGGAAAACAAAACAAAATCAGGTTTTGTTTACATTCATCATTACCAGCATAAAACTGGTACACAACCGCCTCCGTCAGCAGGAATTCCTGTTTCTTTTCTTCTTTTTTTTCTTACATACACGCGTGCACTTGAGTTTTGATAGCGGCATTGCTTCGGGAAAGAAATTCACTTTCAAAAACTTGACACAATTTCGGCGAGCGAGTTTAGATTGCCGTGGATCGAACGAACATACCAAACAACCTACGTAGCAGTTTTTTTTTTTTTGTTTGGTTTGTTTCTTTTTATTTTCATTGAAATTTGTTCCCATTTTACGGCATGTCACGTAATGTAACATAAAAGAGAAGTAAATTTGACATGAGACGGAAAGCAGTACCTATACCTACTACTGAGTGAAATGTTTAATGGTGAGTTTACTATGGTTTTTAGTAGCATTTTGCAAATAAAAATTCATGTGTACATACCTACATACTGTGGAAATTCGTTAAATCAGGTATTCGTTAAACTGGACGCCCACTGTATTATTAATCCTTACAATATCACTTTTTTAAATTACATTTATTTTAAAGGATTCCCTTTTAATTAAACACGCCCACAAATTCGCCAACAAATATTTCGATTCAATACTTCCAATATATTAATTTCATAGATTAAAAAATATTCCATTCTTTACTGTCCCCTATGTATGTATGTACATACGTACACACTCATCACATCATCTGCACAAAATTCAAGTGCAATCGAACCCTAATTCCTCCCTCATAAAAAAAAAACATCAACAAAACAGCGGTTCAAGTACAAACACCTATCTACAAGAAAAAGGCAAACACAACATAACAACAAAAACTCTTAACAACGATAAGCAACTTTAAGCAAAAAAAATATACGGACATGGCAACTCTGCACAACTCACCATTTCATAATATGAATGTTTGTAGGTTGGTACATATCTGTACGTACATCTAACGGCAACGACTTTTTGACATTAGGTAAATGGTTCCGCAAATTCCCCTTCCTGAGGGAGCAAGTAAATTTCCCAAGTGGTAGATATGAACAAGCAAAACGAAAAAAGAGAGATTTCTCGTCTTGCTCAATACGTTTTGACATTACATTCTTTTAGATGATTCTTCACCACAGTCAGACTTTTCAGGCCGCCTAGCCCTTCTCATATCTTTTGAGAAAAATTATGTATGTATACCTACCTACATACTTTTTAAAAAAACATACATCTTTTATTCGATTGTACCAAATGGGATCGAATTTGACTTCAACTAGTTTGGTGAATTTAAAAAAAAACATACCCCCCAACCCCACATCGTGGTGAAATTATACAAACACAAGATATTGCGAGAATATACATACATACATATGTACTTCAAGGTCATTGTAAAAAAAATTACACTCCGCAACGCATAGCGATTTGCTTTTGCTACTTCACGACCACACCAATTCACACACATCTGTCGACGCCGCTACCTGCTACAAGAACAAACACCCATACCACTTGGATATACAAACACGCAAACGTTACACCACTACCGCGAAAATGTTTACATAAATCCACCACACCAGATGTCATCGAAGATTGTATCTGATCCGATCCGCCTGTCGACTCCTTTCTGCCGTATTATCTCTTATGCTTGGGCTAGTGTGGCGGCAATGGTAGCTATTTTAGTTAATATTATTCCCCTGTGTATATGTGTTGCTTGGTTTTGTTCCCTTTATTATTTGCTTGTGCTGGTCGCATTAAATTTGTTTTGTAATGTTCGCATTAAATGAGTTGGGCTGTCTGCCCGAAGTAGGGAAATCTTTATGGTGTTGCCAGAAGTTAGTATTTTTGGTTTTTTTTTTTTTTGTTTGCTCTTTGTGTGGCTTCAACGCTTTGGGTTATCCAAAGCGCGCCTCTCTTCTATTTTAGCTGTTTTTTCTTTTCTAAAGTTACGTTTTAAAACTGAAAACTTTATTTCGTTTAAGACAATTTGAACCTTCCTACCAGTCGCTTTTTAGTTTAACTATAACATTGGCAAAATTAATCAGACTTTCGCCGTCACTACACGTTGCTGCTATTTCACTAATTTATGTATGTAGTATGTAGGTACATATAACTTATTTATTGACTGCATTTTGATAGATCTAAAATTAAACATATTGTGAATAGGCATGTATTTCCTTCCGTTCCACTTTCCATGCACAGATCATCAATCGGTATGTGTTTTCGACACTGAATACAAAGCAAAAACAGTGTGGGTATGTGTTCAGATCTCAACTGTCATTGACCTGATTGACTATTTAAGTGCGAGCAGAGGCGCACTAGCAAAAAATTCTGTGTTAATGCCATTCGGTAGCATTTATTCCTTTCCCCACACTCAACACGACTTACGTTACGTATACGTACACTGTCCTCCAAAGAACTAGTTATTCTTATTATTTATTTTTATTCTCCACTCATTTCTCTTTCATATTCTCTCTTCAAAAAATAAAACAAAATAATTGTGACAACAGACAGGAACGTCAGATGAACGCACTTATAAAATTAAGTATAAGCGCATACCTACCTAGTAATATACACAACAACTAGAATGAAGAAGAAATGTTATAATTCACTAACTCATATCATTCGTTGTACGTCGCATCATCAACATTATAACGCGGGCTGTCAAACAAACCAACGAATAGGGGAAAATTAATGCATCGACTAAACGAAGCTTGGCGCACATACCACGAGTATGCTTTCATATTGTTTCTATTTTATATTTTTTGTATTTGTGAATATCTTTCGGATATACACTACACAAACACATACAGCCATTTTTTTAAATTATTATTATAATTATTTATTATTCCTCACCATGCACAGAAGCAGCAGGAGCACCTCCTTAGCCCAATGCTCAACAAGAGTTGAATGTCTATTTTTTCTCTACCATGCTCACTCGTATACGTACATAGTATATCTACACATTGTTTTTTTCATTTCATTTTGTTACTTTGCTTCCCTCGTCTCTGGCAATCAATTAATTTATTCGCAGTGGTACTGGGTTATTTAGTGTATTATGCGCGTAATTTTTGTTGTGTCATTTGTTTTAGGCGAATAAAAAATAAAAAACAAAAAGAATTGGAGCTAAATTATAACTCAAACACACCTAATAACCACAAAATGACAGGTTGTTTTGTAGCCATTTCTATTACTTCAAACAAAACAAAAAGTAGTAGTTTTTTTAGGAGCTACTTAGTAAGTACACCGCACATTTTTGTTTTGATCATACATTCATACATAAGTCAATATGTATATGTACATAATATACCAACTCCTTTCAACTTTAAATAGAAACAGCTTAGTTGCTGTAAATTGAAATGCTCCCTGATCTGTTATACAAACAAATAATTTATTAGAGAGCTTATTTCATGGGTGTATCGTCTTTGTATTAATTTTTTTTTATTAAAAAAAAACTTGAACATATCAGAGGCCCTCTCGAGGCAAAACAAAAAGAAAAGAAAACACTAAAGTACCACCTAAACCACTTGTTGATTTTTGTGCTCACTTAAAGATGATGGCGATGGCCATGCTTCATAAATAACTTTGTCAATATAAAGTAAAGATATTACGTTGTATTTCTATCCAACACTGTTTCGCCATTAGATACAAAACAAATTCGATGAAATCATGGTTTTAAATTGAAAGTGTTTCATTCTTTTTTTATCTTTGTTTCTAATTTTTGTGTTTGGCTTTCTGTTCAATAAACTATGTACTTTTTCTTCTTATGCCGTTCATGGTCTATGAATGAGAAAGAGCAAAAAAAAATCTAGTACTTTCTGGGTTTCTTTATTGATCTATTGTGTATTTTTGTGAAAAGTTTTTTGCATTTGCATTTTGTTTTGAAGCATTTTTCCGCTCATTAATTTCATAAATTCTGCTTTATGATGGAGATGTTTATTATTTATTTTTTTGGGATTGTTTTATCTTTTCCTTGTGCCATTTTATATTTGTTCTGTGTAGTTTATTGCAGACTTAAATAGGTATATGTATATATATATTTTTTTGCTGATGCGAACGGCGTTTTATAGCTTTTCATCAGAGTTGATGTTTCTTAGAAGGAGAAAAACCGTTAATTAGTATAAATACAGTATTCCTTGAGAGGTAATAAATGTTGTTCCATTTGACATTTGGTGACACTGATAATTTTGGAAGTTTCAGTGTAACACTCCGATATGACTACTGGACCCAGTTAATTCAACTCTTAAGTAGGGATGTCGCCTGCAAATGGATACATAATGTTTCCCCGGAATTTAAAATACAGTACTACCTCGGTTATTTGAACTATTAGAGGCCTACCCTTATTCGAACTACGGAGGTTTTCGAACTACTGGATACACTTTTGTGGTTAATATTTCGGTTAAAAAAGCAGTGTGGAGCGTTTGTAAGAAGAAAAATACAAAAACTTGTGGTGCTTTTGAGAACGGTTCATGTTTATATGGCAAAAATGTTTGAAATGCCACTTAAAAACGTAATTTATTAAAATAACAAACCAATCACAAAGCCAATCGACACAAAAATGCTAACTACAGGCAACCGTTTCTAGTACACTAATATTTCTAGGAAAATACTTTTAACTCTGTAGTTATTGTAAAGGCATTCACAAAGAAACGACGAACAGAATTCGAATTACAGAGTACCAATTTTGATAAGAGTTCAAATTACAAGACGCGTTGTTCTAGCCTAGTCGTAGGCTCTAGTTTATCTTACTTTGTAACAATTAATTTTCTACTAGAATAGGTATGTATGAACATACATATATCCTAAGGTGTCATGATGTGTAGGGCACCGTAGCGCAAGTGGTTAGTGCGTTGGACTACTGAGTCAGCGGTCTTGGGTTCGAATCCCGCCGCAAACACCTAAAAGTTTTTCACAGTGCCCACCTCTTTCGAATGTCTGACAAGCATCAAAGAGTATCATTTGTCACGATTGAGCTTCTCAACTCGCCGCGCCGTTCGGAGTCGGCAAAAAACTGAAGGTCCCTTCCATTCGTGCAAAAATATAACACGCACACACAAATGGTTGCGAGAAGCAGGCCCAGGTTCACCTCGAGCTGTAGCGCCAACTAAGTAAGTCATGATGTATGCTGCACTCCTATTGACCTGTATGTTTTAGCTTGGTCATCTTCAAAGTCCAAAGACCAAGACCGTTTCGGTGGCCTACCTAGTAGATGCTTACTTTAAAAGCATCGTTCTTTAAAGATTCCTTATTCAAGTCCGTGTTTCTATATGTAATTCGAAACACCAAATTCAACATAACAAGCTAAGCACCACCACACCCTCTCTTCCTTTAAACGGTTAAAACTTAGAATACCTCTAAAATTTTAAAACCAGCCGATAGAAAATCTAATTCTGGCACAGAGGTGGTTGCTTTATGGCTGATTCCGTAAGGCAAATCTAATGCAAAATTAAAAACTAATTATTATTTGATCTCCGTACTGCGGCACAGTCTCTCTCGCTCTCTTTGTGCTGTGCTGTGCTGGCAGTTACGGTGGTGGTCCCGTGAGAATAGCTTCTTTTTCATAATTGAACTGGAAGAAGAAGTATCAGTTTTCATTTCTTGTAACATACTTTGCCTTAAATTATTCACGCACAATCCATGAATACATTTGAGTTGAAGTGAAAGACTCTGTAGGAGTTGTATACAGGCGAAAAAATGGAAGGGGTGGTGGTTCCCCACTTGAAGGACTTCATTACCGCCTACACACTTCCATATTGCAGCCTACAACAGTCGAACTACACACACACACTGTCACTTCTAGATCATAACTGTCATAATATTCTTCTGGTTAAACTAAAAAGCTATGGTGTTGCTGGTAAGGAATTAAAATGGTTTCACTCATTTTTAAGTGGTCGATCCCAGACAACTCGTGTGAATGCAGAAATGTCTAGCAGTATGGAAACTACTATCGGAGTGCCTCAAGGATCCGTTCTGGGGGCATTGCTTTTCATCATCTATATCAACGATATTAAGCTTGAGCTCCAATACACACAATTAGCCCTTTTTGCCGACGATGCCCTTCTCTTCATTTCAGGAAGTAATATCGACGAATGTGTTATAAGGATGCAATATGATCTTCACAGGGTTAGTACATGGCTCAGATCAAATAAATTAAAATTAAATGTTAAAAAATCTAAATGCATGCTGCTTAAAAATCAATTAAGTCTAAATCTCAGTATGGAAAATGAAATAATTGAGCAAATTGAACAAATAAAATATTTGGGAATAATTATTGATTCAAAATTAAACTTTAACGTACATTTAGAATATATTATTAAGAAAGTCGCGAAAAAAATTGGATTCCTGAATAGAATTAGAAAAAAGATACCTATAATGAGCGCTATAAATGTATATAACGTAATGATAAAACCACATTTCGAATACTGTTCATCAATTATATATCTGTGTAATGAAACTTTACTAACTAAGCTACAACGTTTGCAAAATAGGGCCATGAGAATTATTTTAAAATGTAACCGATTCACACCAATCAGGTTGATGTTAAACGCGCTCTTTTGGTTAAATGTTAAGCAACGAATTAAAGTCAATGTTCTGTGTTTTATTTTTAAAATTAAATATAATCTCTTGCCAAATTATTTAAAAAGATATTTAAAGTATGTTAGGGACTCGCAACCCTATAATTTAAGAAATAGAGATGATTTTAGATTGCCGCACTATCTAGAAAATGTAACGCAAAATAGTATAGTCTACAAAGGCTGCCAACTTTTTAATTCACTACCCCCTAGTATTAAGAACGAATGTAATCTTAAGAAATTCAAGAGAGATACAATTGAATACATTAAATGTAAATTTCCTCATATATAAATAATGTAAAGTAGGATAAGTTTAAATTGTAAATTATTTTTTGAAGTTAAATAGCAAACATGTGCTAAATAAATAAATAAATAAATAAAAAAAAAAAAAAAATCTGCAATGCGCCGAATCGAAAACTACCAAGAGAACAGAACAGAACACACCACGGCATACCACCATGCATGTACATAACATAATGCACGTGCTGTTGCTTTTCTTGACAAAAGGACTAGGACGACGACGTTGTCGTTCACAGTACGAGTATATGTGGGCGTACAAAGGCAAAATGCGATCCAGGCTCTATTCTCCTTTTTCTGTTTTCGGTGAAGATGGTGGTTGGGTGGTGTTGGTCTAGTGGCCTTTTCTGAGGCCTAAACGATGAACGGCAAGCGCTGTATACACACAAGTATTCTATACATGCATACACACACGCATATGTATATGCAAAGAAACTGACAAAGCAGCGAACGAAAAAGTACGAAATGTCGCAGAGTGCAAAAAAGGCAATTTTGAATCGATTATATTCAGAGTACGAAGAACGAATGATATCCGCACCATTCACCAATGGGGAGGCGGTGGGGTGGACTCCTTTCAATTGCTATCCTTCCAGAAGGGATGATATCGACAAAGCTCGATAGAACACGATGAATTTAAAGTGAAATGTTATTCGGTGTTGACACAAAATCCCATCTTCTAACGTGAGAAAGAAATACAGCAACATTGCGAAAAATGGAAGTTTTCCTTTTCAATTGACTTGACTCTGCCTGCTATTGGGTGGAAGTGTATTTTTTTTCCAATCGACGAACAAAAGATAAAATCGATATCACTACTTAGGAAAATGAATTTTAGTCTTTTTTGTCAAAAACATCTTAATCTAAGGTGTATTTTTCCTCTCTTCCGCGTTTTATTTAAAAAGCGGACGATATCACGAGCAAAGACGGAATAAGCCACTTTTTATTGCACTTCTTACTTAAATAGATTTGTTCCTAACAGTGACAATCTACTGAAGAATTGCTGAAGATAAAGCAACATAGCCTGCCTGTTATATTGAGAACTACAGTGAAACATTTAATAAACTCCCTCTAGACAGACATATTGACACTCTTGGATACACAGAAATTTGTCCGGTTATAAGAGGTGTCCGTAAGGAGAGAGTACACTGTATATACAGTCGAACTTCCACAAAAGTGTGGATTGTAAGTATTTGAAGTTTGAATAAGTGACATTTCGCAAGAAAGTGGCATTTGTTAGTTTTATTTTTGCATTAATTTAAATAATATTGCGAATAAATTGATATAATCGGCCTATAATCGGCACAGGATGTTAATGAACTGGAATAAGAAGTTTAATTTCATTGTGTGTATTAGTTTTTGTGTTTATCGAACCGTAAAATTTACAGATAAGAGCGTGACATTAGTGTTTGCCGTGGCCGTGGTGGTTAGTGCGTTGGCCTACTACGCATGCTGCCCGGATTTAATCCAAGCAAAAACACCTAAAAGTATTTTTCACGGTACCACCTCTTTCGAATGTCTGACAAGCAATCAAAGAGTATCATTTGTCATGAGAAGCTTCTTAACTCGCCGTTCGGAGTCGGCAAAAAACTGAAGGTCCCTTCCATTTCGTGGAAAAAATAACGCGCACACACAAATGGTTGCGAGACGCTAGGCTTGGTTCTGTATAGGACTGCTGAAGCCGTATGGGCATTTCAGTAAATACGCAGAAATTCAAAATATGCCACATGCTGCATGGCTGTTGGCTGTTGGCTTCGTCCTCCACTGATGGAAAATTGTTGGAAATGATTTCATGAATTGTTTTATATTTTTGAAATAGTTTTTTATTTATTTCTCAGCATGTACGACGTACGTAGAGTTAAGAAAAGGTTAAGATCTTGAAATTTGCGTATATAGATTGACTTTATGCAAACATTTTTGTTTTGCCAATTCGTTTAAGTACTTTAAAGTTAGCAGTTAATATGTGGGTCAACCTCAAACATTTTCTGAAGAACAAACAACATTTAAACAAAAAAAAACATAGCCTAACTGGTTTTAACGAAAATAACGATTATTATAGAATTTATTTCACATTAATCGGTGCAGTATTTGCGGAGATCATTGGGCACAAAGTTTTTTGAATTTACGTCTTTATATAATAGTAATGATAATGTCAAAGTTCGACTGTATGCATAAAGGGCAAGCTCCGAGATCGTTTATTTGGATCTTACTTGTGAAAAACTTTACTAGATCAGTCGCTGTATGGAAGAAGTTTGAACGCTTTAGATGTGACCTTATTTATATAAACCCAGCCTCTCTAGAGTAAAATGATGAATGGCATTCAAACAAGCCCAAACCCTGAAACGAATGTAGTTCTGCACATCGCTCCTTATATTACCTTTTCAGCAACTTGAAGGTGCAGAATAGAGTGTATCGATATCGGAACGAAGTTATTTCGGCATTTGAAACATTCGTCACTTCCAAAAAAACATCATGGCTTTTGGCACCGAGAGAAAGAGGTTCCATGTCCATATCATATCTTATATGTCACTACGGTATGAACGCTGGGTTCTTTAATGGACTTAATGTGAAAACCTTTTCTAAGATACCACTTATGAGCTTCGATACATTCTAACAAAAATGCTGACTGTTTTGGCTAAACACATGAACTTACATGTTTATATGGCACAACGACAATGAGCCTCGAGTGAATCGTATAACCTCAGAGCAACTCTGTCATACTAACCTCACCTACATTATGTTTGTAAGTTAAATGAAATGTTTACATTATGTGCATATGTATGTAATTTCGGTTGAAATTCCCAGATGAACTAAACATTTCCTTATTTGCGAATCCATCTCATTACGATGATATTGTATCCCTACTAAAGCAATAAAGCGACAGAACGAAAATACCTCAAACTTTAGCTGTCAGATTCAGAACAAAACAATATACAGTAAAACTTGCGAATAGTGGAATCTGCGAATAAAAGAATCTTGCGAAACCTGGTTAGTGGACTTTTTTGATGCCAATTTTGATTTTCTTCATACAAACTTACTCTTATATAGTGGAAACCTGCGAAATCTGAATACTGGAAAATTTTTCAATGAATTTTGTTTCTTTCCCATACAAATTCACTCTTCAATAGCAGAATCAAGATATGAATGCGCCAAAATTCATTCAAATTTTGTCCGCTTCGTTTCTTTTTCCGAGAATTTTGACATTTCAACTGTTTTTTTTCGTGTGTGTCTCATTCTACTAGCGGCTTCATTCAGCAAGTACACATTCTGAACTCCGATATAAAAATTTATCGAAAAATAGTAAAAGAAATTAGGTTGCCGATAGTGGAAAAACTTGCGAATAGTAGAAATGTTGCGAATAGTAGAAATGTTGCGAATAGTAGAAAAAAAATGTGCACCGAAGCATTCCACTATTCACAGGTTTTACTGTATTTCTATACATACATATGTATGACACTTGTTTGACGTTGTCACTTTTACTGAACCTTATGTAAAAGCGAAAAAGACAGGTTAGGTAGATTAAAGTTTATAACATATTCGTTTTCAAACCATTTCAGTTAAAGACGACCGTACCTTGTCCTTTTTTTTATAATTCACTTGCGCTTAGGGGATAATGTATACTTTTACGATGTTGGTTGAAGTTTGACATAGGTCAAGCTCATAAAGGACATGCAAGCAGAGAGACAAGTCGTTGTGGTGGTATCTCATTATTATTTTTTTTTGTCCAGTGTTATGGCTTCTTATTGGGTTGGTTTCTGACAAACGATGAAGTTAGCACTATAGCAAAGTCCCTCTGTTTACTTCTAAAATGTATATCTACTTGCACAAAATAAATTGTAAATAATTTTAAATCGGTAGAGCATAAGACTCAAAATCTCTTAAATGGCTCAAAAACATTGAGTGCCATTTTTATTTCTCAAAACTTCGCCTGATGTCCTGCTTATCAAGTAAAAAATAGATATGTAAACAACTTACCAGAAACTCTCAGCAAATCCGTATCAACCAAACCATTTAAATCTGGTTCTTCGCCATACCAAAATATCCAAAGTTCCTTTGAGGCGGCCAACGACAATGGTGGATGTGTTTTCGATGTACAAATATCAAATGACATCGTATTATTCGGGTCGGGTTGATCCTGTTTGGTGGACTGAACCCGACGCCATACGCATAGCATATCCGCTTGCATGCATCGCGAATATGAGCGTAGTATTGGATCATCGAGGGGATCGCTCGATGCATTATGACGTTCGCCATTAACGAATTTGCGCCATTTTATGCCGCACAAATCAGTCTGTAAAGAAACGAATTTATTAAATACTGTTCAGTTCAGTTTTATTTACAATACAATTGTCGAAAGAGAGCTCATGCCAACAACTTTACATTTAGTGTGCTAACCATTGTGTTAATCATCATGCACATCAGTCAGTTAAGAGATGTGCAATAATTAATCCATCCCGTCCCCCACACACCTATGGTGTGTAATTACGATATAATAAAAACAATATTATTACTTCCTATAAGTTAACTGCCCCTGAATCGGTTAGTGACCTACCTAACCGCAAATAAACTTCCACCCCCCCGTCACAGTGACACGACGAGGATTTCGATTTCAATTCCAATGTACCTACGAGTATCGAAACCGGCCGGCGGCAGCGCGTCATTACAAATGCATGTCGTTTGGATGGTTGACAGCAGGAGGTGGAAAAGAGAAACAAATACACAAAATGCGCTTTACCTTTTCTTTTTCAATTACCTATAAGTTGATTTTTAAATTATTTACCGTTGAGCTCGAAGTTCTGTTCGATTTTTCAAAGAAAGTAATTCCATCAAACACTAAAGGTTTCCCAATCCTACGTTCCCGTCAAATGAATACGAAATTAACCTATAAAAATAATAAAAATAAAGCTCTAAGCGATAATAATATAATAACGTCTCTACTCTTTATTCATTTGGATTTAATTTTTTGTTGTTATTTTTCTGACAGCAATTTTTGCAGTACTGTCAAATTTGTCAGAGTATTGGAATATCAAATGCGGTGAGTATATTACAAATACAATTGTATGCGTTTTTAACAATAAGAGAACCGGCAACAGAGAGCAAAGTGCGGCGATGGTAATGATAGTAGTGGTGGTAAAAACTCAAAACAGAAACAATATAGAGAAACAGAAGCAGACAGATGGACTCTGTTGCTGTTGCTGTTGCTGTGTTCATTTTTCTAATCTTTTTTTTTTTTTATGAAATACCGAATACGGTACTTTGCTTCTGCTCTCTCTATTTCTGCGCGAATGTGTGTGTTTAAATTTTAATATTAATGTTTCAAGTGTATGTACATAAAAAAAAGTATATAACATTATTGATAGGTTTATTTATGCACATGTGTGTGCGTGCTGTTATATTCGCCCTAAAAGTGTGACAGTATTGAATTTACTTTTTGGGGGGAATACCTCCCAGATACAAGAATGTTGCGTTAAAATTGTGGAGGAAAATTATTTGAACGCTTGTGGCGTAGAAATTTTATCAAAACGAATAATCGAACGAATTGGTTTTTTCCCTTCGTACCTATATTTCTGAGTAAGGTACAGAAGTGTGTATTGACAATTTGTAAATGTATGTAGGTATTTACTAGTGGAACAGACCTAATAGCATACTTTGCGCACTTGAGAAGTCATGAATGAGATTAAAAAAAAAAAACAAACAGATAAGTACGATTATCATTTATCAGTCTTGTGTGCCTTATGAATTTCAATATTGATAATTAAAGTTGTCTATTTTATCTCAATCAATCGGTCCTATCCCGATTATTCTTTACGTCTAACTGCAAATGTCAAAAGAATAGGTATTCTTTGAACTTCATTCACTGAACGAATAGGAACGGAAATTCTTGTATATTGGGTCACACAGTGGGTATGTTTTCGGTAACGCTTTGTTTACTATTGAAAGTTGAACTTGTGCCATTTTTATTTAACACAAACAAGTTAAGAAGTAAAATTCACTAAAACATTCTAAATTTGTAAATTTAGAATATATATATATGTACATACATACATGTACATATACGTATAATAATGTATACCGAATCTTTTATAAGAAAAGGTGTGTTCGATTTAACTTCCTACATTCAGAGTAAACTTGGACATAAACAAAACTGTTGGTACCTAACATAGATGCCCGTCTGTTTTAAAAATGCAATAAAATAAACAGAATCGCTAACGTGACTGCAATTATAGTTCATCTCGGTTACGTCAGTGTTATCCACCAGCATGCAAGCCATATGTCAAGATCAAGACCAATGCTTGTCAACCTCCACTGAATATAAACATAAACTAAACACTGCCAAGTTTATTGCTGTTGAAAACGTCTGATAGGTACACGTTGCACGTATAACAGATTTTGACCAAGGCAGTAATACCATCTGACAATATGTATTTTGATAGAATTTAGCGGTGCAGTAGAAGCATCAGATACCCGATTTTATAAAATTTAAAGGTGCTGAATAGAATTTGTAATTGAAAATGGACGGCTCTTGTGTAATTTATTTCCAAGAAAACTTGTAGAGTAGTGGGTATCTACATTATGTATGTACATATGTATGTAGGTATACAATGAAAACTCTCTTGGGCGGACAGTGACCTTCAGGCAATTTTTGTCCGCTCCAGAGGAATGTAATTTTAAGTTCTTTTAATTAAGTGTACCCCACAAGAACCCTTAGATATGGGTTCAGCATTAGTATCATTGTTGTAGATTACGTCTACTGTTTCGCTGTTTGTACAATTAATATCAATCCAATGCTCTGGATTTTCTTTCGCCATAACATTGTCTACTGCTTCACTTCAACGTACCAAAACTGAATAATGGAGACAGTATTAACGAAAATCGCAAACACTTTTTTCCGGGAATTCCCCAACTTTGGGCTTTCTACGGCATAAATTTATGACATTATTTTGTGACTCGCGTCGCTTGCTTATGGGGTCGCGTCCGGTTAAGAGAAGCGTTTTTTACAATTCATAAAAATGTGCTGTCCAAGAGAGGTCAAATTGTTCTGAAATATATATAAAAAAAACATGGTTTAAGAGAAAATGTCCGAGCCAGGGGGGTGTCCGCCTTATAGGAGTGTCCGTTGGGAGAGTTTTCAATATATACAGGGTGTTTCCAAGTTAAATGTCAATACTTTGGCAACTGATTCTTGGGTTTATTCTTAGAATAAAATCGTTCTACAGCAAGGGTCTATCTCAAATTTGGACATCATTTATCGAGAATTTAAGAAAACACCTACTTTGGTGTACCTTGACCCATACTAACTCAAATATCTCCGCTAATACTTACTACAGAAACTTTTAAGCTTTAATTTTAGAAGAAATACCACCCTTTTTAACTGCGTCTAAATAAATTGGATACCTTTTTTGCTTTCCAGGTATTTTATTTTTAAGTCAATATAATTAATCTTGCCCATACATTTTATTGATTTTCAGGTCGCTTTTCTACAAGAAATGCGTAATAATCATACCGTTTTATTATTTTTTTCCTATGAACGTAACAATTGTTAATACAAAAATCTGTAGTAAGTATGTTGAAAAACTCACAGATTTTATGATACATACTTGGAAAAAACCGCAACAGGTAAAAAGTGAAAAAATGATTTTTTTTACCTATTTTTAGTTGGCAATTAGTGCGATTTTCTAACTTAATCATAGTTTTGCAATTTGTTTTTTAAATAAAGTATGACTTAACGAAGGTTTTAAAGTATGCTCATTTATTGGAATACCCGTCAAAACCCTAATTTCCATACCATTTTCCCCTTAACATGCCAGACTCAAACCTAACTGAGTATGTACATATGTATAGTGATTGAGAGCAAGGGATTAAAATTAAAAAAAATATAGGTAGGTATGTATGTACATATGTACCTCAATAAAAGCAACTAATAGAAATTCGGTCAATTGCTTTTAATGAGGTTGTTGTAATAACGTGTCAGAAGTGGAACAAAATGCTAAAAGGGGGGTTTCGCCATCACTTTCGAGTTCTTCGGCTTCCAGATTGGTGCAAATCTTTAATTGATGCAATTATTATTTCGTCTTGGTCATAATCAGTTTTTGGATACATCAAATGGTTCCACCACTTAAGTATTCCGCTAGACTGCACCTTGACCGTATGCAATATGACATGCCTTAAATTAAATACCTTAATTTCTCTTTCGAAATCTGACCCTTCGTTCCCGACCATAATATGGTGTGCGGATAGACATTTTTTTTGTAATAGAGTTAAGTCGTTCGTAAGCCAAAAGGTGCCGCATAATTACATAGGTACATACACATACAGTCGAACTTCCCTATAACGAAACTCTCCCTATTACGAATTTTTTTCAAGTACCTACGCAGCTTTTTCATTCTATGTACTTTTAGTGTGTTTTGATTTCCTTATAACGAATTTCCATACAGCGAATTTTTCTCTACAACGAACAAATTTTGTAGCTGGAAATCGAACTCTCATGCATTTTTGTCTCCATAAAACGAATTTTTCAAATAATGTTCTGTTTCACACATTAATAAAACTTTTTACAAGGAAAAAGGGAAGACATAATTAGAAGATTCCCCAAAAGTTGAAATAACAACAGAATTTCTTCATCAATTGACGTATTTCGAACCTTTCTGGCGATGAGGAGTTACGTACCGACTAGTGTGTTTGAATCTCTAAATGTATTAGAAGATTTTGTTGAGGAAGAAAAATGGGAAGAGTGTAATCCAAAGTAAAATTCCTGACTACTATTAATAAAAGTTGATAAAAAAAAATTCCTAATTTCTGTATAACGAATTTTCTATATAACGAAGAGATTTTCTGCTCCCGTGCGGATTCGCTACAGGGAAGTTTGACTGTATATGATTTGGAGCAAGGATCTCACTACGCTACATTCTTTTGGTGGTTTTGAAACCTATGTACCTCTACATCTACATAAATGTTTCAGTCAACTGTAGCTTCCTGCATTAATGAGATGCGCAGCAACCACTGACAAACAATTTAAAACATCGTTTGAGAAAACAACCTAAATTAACCGAAAATACATACTTATGTCTAACGCTGCGGTTACGGTGAATACGTGACCAGCTCTCGCGTTCTGACTAATATGTCAAAAATAAAACGATTCTTTAGAAACAGCGGGTACCTACCCACAATGAATGCACAGCCTGACGAAAATATTTTATCAACTGATAGCGTTTTACAATTAAAAAACAACAAAACAATCATTTTAAACTAAAGTTAGTCATCATTACAACTTTAGCCTATTTCCCGAAGAGAGTTGCCAGATACACAAATAATCATGCTTCCCAACGAGTTCAATGATCCTTCGCTCAAAATTGACTTAATTATAGCCCGGTTCTGTATGCCTTCCTATAATCCACAAAAAAAAAAAAGAAAAAAAGGGAAATGGTGTGTGACACTGGCAATGGAACATGAAATCAAAACTAAGTAGGTACCTACCAAACAAAAAAATTACATGCAATCTACTACTACCTTACCTATTGTAAAATCAAATTCACCGTCGTCGGTCGCAGAGCGTAAGAAGGGTCACCAAGGCCAATGTATTCCTTCAAAACAAATTTCACCTCTACACAAAACACCGTGTGTTGTCGTCGCTTTGTTATTTTGCTTTCTTTCTTTATCTCCTCCACGCTATAAACAAGTTTGTTCAAGAAAAATACACGAGTCTAATCATCATCTTCGCAATTCAGTCGTCGCGTCAGTATAAATTCTTGAGCACACATATGAACAGAAATCTCGTCTGGACGCCTGAACACCTGTGTGTGCTGCTTGTGATGTTCCCAACACCCCATATTCCTTCAAGAGTGTTCGTTTATTGTGTTTAATTGTGTGCATTTTTTTGTCGTTGTTTTGCATTTACAGCAACCGAAGTGTTCTCGACGACCGCCGCCATGTGGTCACTCGGATTCTGGTTTTTTTATTCTTGTTTTTTTTTTCCTCGTTCCTACGTTGTTCTATTTACTCTAGGTATTTGAAGTCGGTGATTTGGTGGTTTGTTGTTGCCACTTTTCCAGGTAGGGAACGATTTGAAATCGGAAATAACCTCAAACACACACAGCGAAGATGTTTGGACTGTGTTTGTGGCTCGCGCTTTGTGCGACAGATAAATTGTGGATTACATCGTTGAACATTGGTTGAGACGGCAGATTTTTCGTTTCGCTGTTTACGGCAGCTACCAGCTTTTTATTCTTCATTCAAAATGCGCGCAAGAGAAAACAGAAACAGCACTAAAATACATGTGTACATATGTATACATTGGATAGGTATACAAATACAATTACAATTGTTGCGGCTGGTTGACCGCCAATGTTCTACTTGGCTGTAAGGTCATGATTTTTTTATGTTTTGCATTTTAAGTTTGCAAAAGTAAATATCTTGCAATTTTTGAGGAGGTCGTGTTTATGTGTGAATCACACTGAAACATCAAGTGCATTTTTTCGCATGGAGAACATTGACCTTGATGTTATTAATTTCAACGGTTTGGCGGCGGCTACTGTGGAAGTGAGGGCATTGAATTTTGCAGAGATTTGCTTTTTTTTTTCTGTTTGAACAAGGAAATAATTATATATATCTACCTATGTATGTACATATATATATATACATACATCTTTTTTAAATAACAGAGTTACACATCTGTAGTTAGTTCCATACATAAGTAAGGCAGGTGATATTAAAAACACATTAGCATCGTTGATTGTTCCACTGGTAGAACGATATTCTGATAACTCTTTTAGTAGTTCTGTGGCAACGAGGAAAAACAGCATAAGTCGATTCTTACAACTTTTCAGGAGAGCAGTTGAAAGGTTTGACGTTATCTTACAGAAAACTATGCATCGTATAAGAAAGTTGTTGATACAGAAATAAAGATGAGAAAAAAAAATTTTTTATACAATTACTTATGGTTGCGTTAGTTTCGTTAGCTCTTCGAGCATAAGAACATATGTCAAAAGCTTCCGGAAAATCTCTACTTATGCTGTTTTTCCATAAGAACATTTGCGGGAAAATTACTCATATTGTTTTTTGGTGCTCAGCAACCGCTAGAGATAAAAATAAGAAAAAAATATGGCAAATAGAATCGAATATGTATTGCGCATCCGTTGGTGTAAAAAACTCAATTTCGACATCAGTCGACTTATGTCGTTTTTCCTTGTGGCCACAGAGTTTATTGTAACATAGGCACCCACCTACCTAACGAACAGAATTAAACTCTTAGGTATGTTGTACATTACCTATATTACATGAATGTTTTTTAAAAAAAGGAGCGTTATACATATGTACAGTATTGTGCAAAACTAAAGCAACTATTAGAGGAAAACTATTGACAGCTATTTTTCTGCTATTTTTACTTCGTAACATTTTAAACCGACTTAGTGGAAATATGCCTTAAGAGTTCTTTAACATTATTACATACTTATTAAAAAGAATCTGTTATCCGATTATTGATGAAATATTGGAATATCCAAAAATATGGTTCAATGCCTGTGCAAAACTAAAGCAACTTTTTTTCTAAGTAAAAAAAAAAATGTTTCCTACGATGTTTTCCCGTTAGTTTTGCATGTTATGCAAAAAAATATTAACCTTTTACAGTTCTTCATTCATTTGGTTTAATGAAGTCGCATGAAACTGCTCTACCACTATGGCGCGAAATAAGTTTAATAAAAGCCTAAAATCGAAAATAATAAGTGATTATTCAGGTGGAGAATCACAGATATCGATAGCTATCAAATACGGGATGAATAAATCTATAATTTCGCGACTAATTAAAAAGTATAAAGCATCGGGGAATATCGAAGTGCTGCATTTGGGTGGTCGACCGCGTAAAACAACGACACGTACAGATCGGCAAATTTGTACCCTAATCAAAAAAGAGCCATTCATATCTTCACAACAAATTGTGAATAAGTTAAATTTGAATATAGAATCTAGTACCGTTAGGAGGCGGGCAATAGAAAATAATCTCCGAAGTTATAGGCCATGCAAAAAACCAGTGCTAACGAAGAAACACTTGGCAAAAAGGTGACATACAATTTATTAATTTATAAATACGGTAAATTAAAACTTTTTCATGAACAGGTTACAGTTTGGAAAATCACATCTTCAGTGGTCCATTGAAAAGTGGAAAACGGTACTTTTCAGTGATGAATCCAAGTTCAACCTTCTTAGCTCCGATGGGATTTGTAATGTCCGGCGAGCTAAAGGTCAGCGACTTAATCCCCGATACTGCACCGTCACAGCTAAGCACGGTGGTGGTAGCGTAATGATTTGGACTTGTTTTTCCGGTTATGGTCTCGGTCCTTTCTATGAAATTGCTGGAATAATGGATCGTTTTAAGTATAGAGACATTTTAGAAAGGCACATGTTACCTTACGCCGAGTGGGAAATGCCCCTTCGTTGGGTGTTTCAACATGATAATGATCCGAAACACACATCGAAGGTGGTAAAGGAGTGGATCAGTAGCAAGGGGATTCAAGTTCTTGATTGGCCAGCTCAATCACCCGACTTGAATCCCATTGAAAACTTATTTGGGATACTCAAGCGGCGAGTCGCAGGGCAACGATTCCGGAACAAATCAGAGCTGCTGAGAACATTGCAAGAGGAGTGGGAAAATATACCCCAAAACATAATTGACAATTTAATAGCATCCATGCCCCGCAGATGTGCCGAGGTTGTTAAAAATAAGGGACATTACACAAAATATTAAAATAGTTGCTATAGTTTTGCACAGGCGTATTGTGATGTTTTTTTTGTTTTCTTAAGTTTTTTTTTTAATAAGTGAATTATAATTTCTTTTTAAACTATATAAATATAATTAAGTGTTTTTAAAACATAACTCAATAATAGTTTTCTTTCTTAAATAAATAAAATGGTATCAAAAACGCTTCTCAAAGCAGCTGCTGAAATAGTTGCTATTGTTTTGCACAATACTGTAGGTACAGTGAAATCTCCCATAGACGGACACATCCTTTAGGCGGACACATTTACCTAATCAAGCTTTTATGTTTCAGATTACATAAATTTTATGTTCCCTTGACCGGACACTCGCTTGCATATCCGCTATGCATGTCTGACAGAAATTATTTCATTTAATTCCAATAGACGGACAAAAACAAAAAACCCTCTGTATCTTCACACCGAGTTTTTGTTTTTATTTTAATTTGAATTTACCAAATACAGAAGCACGTTGCAGAAAACAGAAATACAGTTAACTCTCTCATAACCGGACACTGACGGCACCGAGAAATTTGTCCGGTTATGGGAAAAAAAATAAATTGATATTCGGGTACAAGACAGCATATTCCGTCAAAGGTTGAGGAGATAAGCGGTTCATGACAACAATTGTAGGTATGTAAGGACAAGA
The DNA here is from genome assembly GCA_949775065.1 of Brachyopa scutellaris. Taxonomy (NCBI): domain Eukaryota; kingdom Metazoa; phylum Arthropoda; class Insecta; order Diptera; family Syrphidae; genus Brachyopa; species Brachyopa scutellaris. The sequence goes on along the minus strand of OX459113.1, from coordinate 120,848,818 downwards.
TGGGATACCCTAACGAGAAATACAGTATATTTCCATATTCCGGCATTATTTGTCCTACCAGAGCCAAATTTTCACTTCACTGTGACCATTTTTATCTTTATACAAAATTCGCACAAAATAATATAAAATATCTCTCTTCTCCACCGAAAATCATGTGTCGGCGAACGTGATAATGACGCAAAGGCACACCACACAGTTTACATTTTTGTTTCGTTTCTCTGCAAAGTGTAAAAAGGAGAACAAAACAAAAGCAAAATAAAGTATGTGAAAAGTTTGCCATACATACGTTATGTGTTTTGTCCATTTAAGAGAGAGCGACATTCTATTGCGGTTACGAAAATTGGTGTCCGTGTCCGGTTATGAGAGAGTCCGGTTATGGGATAATTTTTGTATGAAAAATCGTGTATTTATTTCCGTTATTTGAAATCTGCCCGGTTATAAGAGGTGTCCGTAAAGAGAGAGTACACTGTACTATATCGTGAATACGGTCTGTGTTCTTAGGTTCGGTAGGTACTCCATTCTCGATAGAATTCACTTAGTAGGTCAGTTGTGTTACCACTTTCGCTTGGAATCATCTTAAAAGTTTAATAAATTACCATATTTTATTGATATTCATTGAGGAAATATCTTTGAAGGTCTATTTCCCAGAATCTTTATTTGTTTAGGAGGAGAGTGTCGGCCAGATGCACAGTGGGTTATAGGGGGATTCTTCGTCTCCCTCATCCATGTTTTGTTAATCGTTTCAAATAAAGGTGCAGTGTTTTTTTTATGTTTTCATAATTAAAGACACATAATTTATTTGAATCAGAACCCTTGAAAGGACAACTCCCTCAGGAGGACACAAAAGGTGTTACTGTTTCGGACGAGGAGGTTTTGCTGTACATAAATATGCATACGTATATGTATACGCAACTAGAATCACAATGCAACAGAATAACGATTTTTACATACATAGTAAAATATGGAATACTGAAAAGATTCATATTATCTGTATATATATTCTAGTTAATTATCAAAAAAAAAAAAAAAAAAAAGAACAAACATACATATACGTTATATACAGTCTTTTAAAAAACTATGTGTCTATTTTTAACGAAAGTAGCGAATTCGCATATGCAAAAAATCTGCTCTCTTCAAATCTAACTTCTAATAACGATAAACTAATGTACATATTATGTACATACATTATGCTTTGAGTTTCAGTTCTTGGTTGATTTCGATGATTTGCAACGCATTGTGGTATATCGAGGAAGTGCTAAGGAGTCAGGCAGTCAGTTTAAGCCAGATTAATATTTTTTGACAAAATGGATGGAAACAAATATTGTTCTTAAATAAAATGAAGAATTTTGAGTGATTATAATATTGAGATTGCTTAAAAACAAATTTCGTTAAAAGAAGCAATCCACAAGTCAACAGTTTGCTGCATTATCCAGAGCGGAGACATGCGCTCGTGCCATAAAGGAGAAAGACCGCGCATAACAACCGATTGAGATGACCGAACTATTAAAAATTTTGTACGGAAGCATCCTCAAATCTCTTCTTAAGCTAGATAAAGCTTCAACTGCAATTAGATGTTGCCTCATCAAAAATAAGATGATGGACTGCAAAATTATAAACCAGCGAAAAAAATAATAATGGAAAACCGTCTTATCAGATGAGGGGCAATACGTGAGCAGACCAAAATGCAACTGAATCAAAAATACACCAAAGGGACTATTAAACAAGGTGGTGGTAGCGTTATGGGCTGGTGGTGCCAAGGTATCGGTCCGATTCGGCCGGTGGAGGGAATAATGGTGTGTAATGGTGACTACCAGCAAATTTTTAAAACCATGTTTCCTAATGGCTTGCTGAGCAAAACATCAATATTTTACAATGCTCACCGCAATCAAAAACCTATGGAAGATAGTTAAATGAAGAATTAGGAACAATATTTTCAAAAAGGAGGATCTTTTCAGTGAAATAAAAAAACAGTGGAAAGATATTCCGAAAACTTCTATTGTTAATTAATTGCATTCATGTCTAAAAGAAACATTGCTGTTAATAAAAATTAGGGTTATGCCATAAAATATTAGGATTTTTTTAAATTTACTGTTAAATTAACTTTTCTTATTATTGTTTTTTTGTTAATAAATAATAGTACTTAAAGCTTTTAAAATGTGATTTTATGTATTGTTGCTAGTAAGTTCAGTTCAGTAAAATGCCGTTGGAATCAAAATGAAGGAGATTCAACAATTTAAAGATATAGCATATCTAGGATTTTGTGATTTTTCTCTCGAAACTGCCAACGATATGTATGATCTTCGATGTCAAAGGTGTCGGAATCTTCTAAATTCACTAATGTATTAAAAATATATATATGTAAATAACTACTCGTATTGTATTTTTTTGTGTCAAACTCATGCAATAAGGTTCGTTTGCTAGTTCGTATGAGAATAACATTACTTGTTAGTTTACGCCGTGGGCACCGTGATGCAGTGGTTAGTGCGTTGGGCTAATGCGCAATGCTGCTTGGGTTCAATCCCAGCAAACATCTAAAAGTTTTTTACACGGTGCCGCCTCTTTCGAATGTTTGACTAGCAATCAAAGAGTATTATTTGTCAAGGAGCTTCTCAACTCGCCCTAGGTCTCTTCCATTGGATCCTTCGATTTGTGCAAAAATACAACATGCACACACAAATGGTTGCGAGAAGTAGGCCCTAGTTCACCCCGAACTGTAGCGCAACATAAAAAGTTAGTTTACGCCGGGTCAACGAATATGGATGCTTTTTCATGTAGCCAAACGAACACACCCAAGACTAATCCATATTTCTTATGTCACATGTTATCACAAATTCGCAAATCCTTTATTCTTATTAACTTTACCACAGATTCTTCACCGTTTTCTTCCAGAAAAGATAATAATGAAGGAAACTTACACACTCTTGATACCTATATAATACAAACGTATATTTCTTTAGGGATGTGTTCGGTGTGCACCGTAGGTTTCGGACGTATGTATATATTCCACCTGAGAAAATATGATGGTGAACAAGTGCTTTTGCTTAATACCCTCCATAATTCTGTTTCTTCTATTTTTTTTTTTTTTGTTTGTATCTATTTCACTTGCCACTTGTTTCTTATAATCGTATGTATGTACATATTTTTTCTCCCCACATTCGTGAACGTGCGACGCATGGCAAACGATGAAAAGCCTAACCATAACAGGAGTGGGATAGATATATACATATGTAGGTACATATGCACGGATATAATGGTGATTATGAGATGAGGTCGTTGTCATTTAAGTTGATGTTTTCTTCTTTCTCCATACTTTTTACTTCCATCTCCTATAATTTTAACGAATTTGTGAAATTCATTCCGAATAAAGTAGGGAAGTATTCAAAAAAAAAAAAATTAAAATAACAAAATAAAAACATCGCTGCCCGCCAAAACCAAAGAAATTTTCCTATAAAATATCAAAATGTTGAATGAAGAGAGAAAAAAAGCTCTCAATATTAAAATGTAAATAAGAAGAAAACAGAAAAAAAAAACTCACTTGCATAGGGAGGAAGAAATCAAAGTAAACGGAGTGGAAACTTGCTATCTACTCCCATCGTTGCGTTCCAATATTGCAAAGCGCTGCAAAACAATAGCGACGACCAAAAGAAGAAACACAACACAACAGCAGCTTTTAATAGCGTAGATGATTTTTTTTAAGAGTATGTATAGGTTACATACATTATGTACGTATTCACGGTAGGTATATAATGTGTATGAATTGAATTGGTAAAACTGGTGTGCTTGCAGCAACAACGCGCATTTGGCAATGCCTGACAGAAGTTGCATTAAGTTCTCATCTTTTGCGAAAATGGTTGGTCAAAAGTCGGAGATAGATTTGCTTCCTGGGAAGACATGACAGTTTGTTTTCAATTGGGAAATGCAAATAAATATACATATATTGCATTTGTTGGCTGATCGCTCAACAATATGAAATGCGTTAAGTAAGATGTGTTAAGAAACTCGATGCGAAATTATTATTGCTAAGAATGAGATTATCGTAGCCCCGATTAGTAATGCAATTGCGTGCTTTGTTTATTTCATGCTTTGTTTATCTTATGTATGTACCTACTATGTATTTATACGAATAAATCGAATAAATTGCAAATTTGGAAATGTTCGAGAAATTAATTAGCGACGAATATACACATACATTTGTATGTAGGTATACATACATATGTACATATAAATACATGTTTCAGTTGGTGAATGACATTGAAATTGTAATGTAGACGCTGTTGATTGCCGCTGCTGGTTGGTATGGATCAATGTCAAGTTGATGTGCTATTTGCTCGTAATTAAATGGCAGATTAAGTGCGTTCCATTCCATTGTTTAATAAATGTCAATTTTAAAGCCAATCATAACAATCATTTGAAAGTGTGTTGAAAGGTTTGGAACACATGTGTCATCAGTTCGAGTTGAATGTAGGGTTGTCCCTGTTTCTGTATTCTAGGAAAAAAGATGCAAGCTATTACTACCATCAAGTTAATTAGAGCAGAGGTTCCCATTTTTTTTTTTTTTTTGTCACGAAGCTCTAATTGATCATACTTTTTTTTGGGCGGTTTCCCAATATTGATAACTAGTGTACTGGTGCGAGGAATCTCGCATGTACATAGAAACCCTATACCCGTAGTTATAGGTAATAATATTTTTTTCGTAATAACTTTACTCGTACGGGCTTTTCCAAAAGTGTTTATATTGATGAACAAAGTTCAGGTAATGAGCTTTCGATCAGTGTAAGAATCATTGAAATCGGTGCAGGAATAAACTTTCAGGAGGAATCACAAGGTCTTGCGTTAGCGATTTAAATATAATGATGATAACAAAAGAGATTGTACCTTGTATTGTAGTTTAAATATTTATTTTTAGAAATGGCGCGGCGCTGTTATGTTATGACTATTTTTTTAGTTAATTCTCGGATTCGGAATCCCTTTTATGGAACCCTAGGCTTCCACAGACCACCTTTTGGGAAACGCTGAATTAGAGAATCAAGTATAACTCGACCGGAAAACTAGTGTACTCTTCTGTCGTTAAAGCTTGGGGTATCAAAAGTCTGTTACCGCATCCCGTAGGCATCAATATACGGTAAAATCTCTCTTAAGTGGACAGAGATATCCGTCTATAAAAACTCCCCAATAAAGTGTCCGCTTATGAGAGATTTCACTGTCATACATTGATCGAAAAAAAACTGGTAAGAATTTTTTTTTCGTAATTATCCATAACTGGAAAGCTGCCATTAATATTGAAAACAGTTGTCATGAGTCTTGACAGGAGTAACGGTGCCTACCTTTGCAATCATTTTGATGCTGTCACAATTAACGTCTCTATTGCAGACTTTCTGTCAACAGTTTTGATAGGATATCGAAATGCAACTAGGCATACGTCGGTAGGTAGGTACACGCCTTAAAAGAAATGCCATTTATAGATATTTCAGGTATTGTGGAGTGAATGAAGCTGATATCTGCTAAAAGTCACGTATTTTACATTCATTGACCTTCCAGTTTATTCTCGAATTACATAATTAAATACACTTTAAAGAAATCAATACCGCTCGCAGTGATAAACTATCCAATAGACCATGAACATTATTTTCAAGTTCATTGCACATTTTTCTATGAAATGCGACTTCTCGCCATTACAGTATTGAATTCGATGACAGCCCAATCCATGGGATCTATAAGATTCTATGTATAAATGTCAAATGAGAAAATAAAATTACAACTCTCCACTTGTTTTCATGGTAAAAACAAAAGAAAAATAAATCCGAATACCCCACACAAAAACGTTATCTTCCGATTCTATACTTTTTTTATGATATAAAACAAAGCACACAAGATAGACCTGAAAAGGAACAACCTACCTAAATATTCAACGAACCGAATAAAACAAAAACAAACATACCTACAAACAGTGAAAGAAGATTCAAAACCAAAATGTAAGTTTACAAAACAAAAAAAAAATTATAAAACAAGCAAGAGCATGCAGACATATAAATAGAAATATTCCTACACCTTCCTCGGTGCTATACCAGAGAAAAGAAGCAAGCGCGAGCGCTGCACACAGCACAGGCAAACGATACAACAAAAAAAATTAGAGGAGAAAAAAACTAAAGCGAAAAATGAAAATTAAACATACTTATGCATGTATTGTATTCATGAACATCCATACATATGTAGGTACATACATATGTGCGAGGGTATACAATGTGACATACATCCAAAGCATATGCATATGAATATCAATTTTCGCATGCACCCTTTGGTGTAGATTTTTTAAAAGATAAAACAAATTGCAGTTTGGGGGTGGCAATGCCTTTTCTTTTATAGGGGGAAGTCCACAGTTTGGCTACGTACGTATGTGTGTATCTTTTATTTTAATTTTTTTAAATCAAAACTGGAACCACAGTAGGTAAATGAAAGTTGAACGAAGTACATTTTATTTTTGTTTTTAATAACAACCCATACAAAGCGCGCACAAGCGACGGAAAAGTAGCTCCACTGTGTTTTAACCTTGTTAGCTTTGGGGATTTTCCATGAATTCCAATGTCTTCAAAAAAGATGTACAAGTAAGAGAAGGTAAGAGGAAATCGTGTACCTACATAATGTTGATACATACACGTGTATGTACATACATAATTATCGTAGATACATATGAACATAATGAGATTTGAAACTTATTAAAAATTTATAAAAATAAATTAAAGTGTTTTTGCCTATGTACCTATTCATTTCATTCCAAATCATTCGAGATTCTAAAAGCATACACCTACAGCAAAATGTAACGTTTTTACATCTTTTTGACATTTGATTCTTTATAACTCTGTTTCAGTTGTCTTTCGTTAAATTCACAAAGTGGTCGAAAGTGTACTGAATTTGAGTTCAAATCCGTTTTTCAAATGTATTTTCTAAAGCACAAAATAAACAAAAACCGTTATAATCTCCGCACCCCCCACCCACAACCAAACAAAAAACTATTACGCCTTGTGTAGCTTATACGTACAAGTAGGTACTGATTTCATACATAGAACATAATCTATATAATAAGGAATAAGGCAACGAAAAAAAAACCAACTCCGTCTTCTCAAAAACTGACAGCTAATGAGGTTTATCTTTCTCCACTGTGGTGGCGGTGGCTATTTTAAACGTCACAAAACACAATAGGTTGACATTGCCAACCCCAATTTGCTACAACCCACCACCAACCAACAATGAATGTGTGTTAAATTTCAAATGCGTGCGAGGGAGAAAAACATTAATTTATATTAAAACGGTGTGCGTGGAACCGCCATCCATACCATACATATGTACGTACATATGTATGTATGTGTGCATGAACGTATGCCATTTTATTTATTTATTTTTTGATAACCTTATCAGTTGGTTTTTTTTTGCCATGTTATTAGTTATTACGTAGATAGGTTAATCGTTCTTGTTTCACCGTTTTAAAGATTGTTTTTTTTTTTTTTTTCTAATTAGGTATGTTTCATTACCACTGTGAACGGATTCCTATCACACATACCTATGTACTCTAACCTTTAATTACTGTCTAGAAATTCTTTGCGGTTTGGTTTCTGTGCTATAATTGTGATAATAGATATTTATTGAAATACGGTGGCGCTTTTGAGAATCAGCTTTTTAAATAAATTTATGACGCACGTTTCCAAAACAGCCCTTTTTTGCAATTTTTCCAGTTGAATGCGTTTCTAAATGTCAAACCAGAACATTGTCTTTACATAATAGGTACTCGTATCATACAATATGTACATACATACATGTATGTATATTTGAGTTAGGTAGGGGGTCGATTGACATATCCGATGGAAGGATAAATAAATGTGCGGAGCATCTACATACATACCTACATATACCCGCTTGCCGCTTTTGCTTTGACTGACAGATTTTCCGATCACAGATTTCAGTCAGCGGCTTTGCTTATCAATTCCATTAGATTTAATATGTATAAACAAAAAAAATAAATAATAGATGAACAAATAAACTATAACAAAATAATTTGCTCCGAACTTGCTTTTAATTTAGAATACAAATCTGGAGTTGTTTAATTGATTTAAAAGGGGTGAGGGTGGCTGACAGCGAAACAAAATGAGTATGCACCTAGCAATGCGAAATGCAAGCATTGATTACATACTTACAATCAGATGGACGGAGGAAGAAAGAGAGGTATGCAGATTTCCATATGTACATATGTGCGAGTAGTAGGTAGGTATATAATAGTTGACAAATATAAGTGGGAGTGATGTTGTTTTGTTTATTACGTTTTAACAATTTGTTATTATTTACTTTTGCTAAATCAAATCTATGAGAAGGAATAGAATGGATAATGGGGAAGTTAAGCAATAAAAACAAATAACGTAACAGAAAGAGTGACAGGTGTCAGGTATTTTTTGAACCTGAACTGAACCAACTAGTGACCGGCAATCCCGCACAATTGGAATTGGCCGGCAATTGTTTGGTGTGATGTCATACGGGTTTGTTTCTTTATTGTGAATCTCATCTAAGTTAAACAATAACAATAACAAACTGTAATCTAAGAGGAAACAAATTAATAATACACACATAATTAGGGAAAGACTAATTATTGGTTTGTGCTAAGGTAAGTCGTATTTGTTGCTTTTCAAATAGTCAAGAGGGAAAAAAATTAGCAGAAGTACTGTGTCAAGGATGTGAAAATGCAGAAACTGCATTGCGTCTTTATAATCGATTTTGGTGTCCCTTTTTATAGCGAGTTAATATTAATAATAATATAATATTTTTGTCTTCTTAAATTGAAAACAAAACATAGATATGTTTTACAATTTTACGGCTTAAACTTGTGTTTTCAATTTAAGAAGACAAAAAAGTATTAAAATAGAATATCAAATGATTTTATTAAAAAATACACAATCACCCCTGTGATCAATTTCGGTCGAATTCCAATCCGTTCGGTTTTCAATGGTTCGGTGTTGTTCTCTTTCGAACCCATCCCGTGTGATTCCGTTCGTTTTCAATCCGGTCGGAATTGATCAGAGGACTAAATATGTGTACAGTGCAGACGTATATTCATGTTACCTATACATACAAATGTGATTCTAATTTAATACATATAATATCTTGCCTTTTTGGTTGGCTGAATTTAAATGCCGGCCAATTTTATCGATGTTTATGACTGAACGCATCATTTCACCACGTTATTGACATTGAGTACATCCAAAGAAACTAAACCAATAATTTACGTAATTACCTTGCTAAAACTCTGCCATGTTCAGCCGAACAGCCACACAAATTACTGATCTTCACGAATGACTTTCGGCCACTACTGGAAAGGGTCAAAGAAAGTGGGCAAAGAAGCGGTTAAGAGAAAGAAATTTATTAACTGAGCAGCAATTTATAACCACTTTAACCCCACACTGTTAATGTTTCTAATAAGCTTAAACCCTTGTGGTTTATTGTACTACGCGAATAATGTCACCACGGTGTGGTGCCTCGTTGGCGCTGCCTTGAATTCACTCACTCAACAACAAGAGTGTCATTGCTATATCAAAAAAAAAAAAAAAAGAGAAAAAAAAGTGCTGCCCATCCAAAAAGCAAACAAAAATTACGTATATTATTTAACTTCATATAGGTACCTATATTAATTTGGTTTACTTCTTTTCACTTTACATACTATACCTACATATGTACATATACCTACATAATAAATTTCATGCAATAGAAAGCCGAAAAAAACGAATCATTCTTTACCGCTTCCATTCACAAATCACACACTTAACAGCCCAACTGAGCAGTCAGGCAAGCAGCCACAAACGAACCAAACAGATGCAAAGAAGACGCGACAACATAACAAGAAATAAATAAGATTTATGCGCGCATATGTACCTACATATAATTAAGCAAAAACAAGTATATTATACTCTAACGGGAATTCCATTAGTATTGGACATTGCCGGATCACTAGGTAACCACTTTAATGTAAAATTGTAAAGAAAAAACTGTCAAGCAAAACAAATTGTCAAAAGAAAATTCACACAATCAACGGTTTTATTATGCAACATTGTGCCTCTCTTGTTGTTATTAACCTAATTTTGTTCTTTTCGTATCTTATTCGAATATACACAGCCGGGTTGACTTGGTGGTGGTCTTGTGTATTTGCTTGCTAAAAATGCTAAAAATGCAAATGCAAAAATGCCAATGCAAACAAAAATTGTTTCGAGTCAAAAATTTGCTTTTGCCTGACCTACTTTTAAACGTCAAGTATTTTTTGACAGGTAGCATGTAAAACAAAACCAAATATACAACTTCTAGATAAAGTAAAACCTTAAATAGTTAAGTTATGTTCATTAGTATGATTTAAATGCATTTACCAACAAAAATAAAACAAAACACTACATAGCTAATGTGGAATAAAACAACACAAATCAGGGAACTTTCTATCGGACAGAAGATCTCTGTTTTTTGTTGGTCGGATCTGGTAGCTGTTGGCTAGCTAGTGATCTGCTCCGGTGGTAGGCCGTTCGACACAGTTGAAATTCTTTTTCTTGCTTTTGCTTGAGTATTCTTCAATTTTTTTTGTATACATTGCATTTGCACACACATAACAGACAAAACCTGACTGTATTGGAGAGACTCCTACAATGACGACATCGTTGTCGCACAACACAAATCTCTTTGTAGTGTGAATCAATATTTTGTATGTGCATTGGAGTCTTGTTTTTGTTTTTGCTCTAAATGGAATGGATGAGAAGGTAGCACTGGTTCGCAGTATTGCCAGGTGATCTCATTTTAGTTTTTAGTGTGTGATGAAATAATTTGTCATCTTTCGTTGGAGGTGCCTAATACTGATTAGAAATTGGAAGTTCAACCATATCGTAAATATTACTTGATTATTAATTAAAGTCAGTTGTTATCAACGCTTTGCTTTATAATCAAAGCGATTTCGTTCATTTAAAAGCTAAGTTCCGGTGCAGTTCTGTATTTCATGGCAACCATTTGTTAGTGTGGTTATTATTGGGGGCGCTCAGTATTCTAATGACTAAATATTAAGTCAATTCTAAATTGCAAAACTGACTAACTATTTAGTTGACAGTTAACATGTCACAAACGTCATTTAGTGTGATTGCAGTATAAAAAAGGTATTTCTTTTTTAAAGAAAATAAGAACAAAAACAAGCTTACACATGTTAATGGACGACTCAGAGGATGAAGTTTTAGGTACATTTATGTAAGTACCTAACATTAAATATACATGTGATTGGAATATAAATTATTTATTTCATAGTCAAGTTGCATTATTTGTTGTGAACGCTTTGTTGAGTTCGTCGATTGTTCTACACAATACCTACAACTGCATAAAAACTAAAAACAATAAAAATACCCGTTCATATTTTCTTGAATTTTCATTTCTGTAACAAGCAAACAACTGAGCCTACCTGGTTTGTGACTTTTAAATGCATTCAGTTAACATAAACCCCGCATTTTTCAGGACTAAGGAGCTATTGACCTTAGTACATTATGTACATAATATATGTACTTGATATTAGAGTCCTATTATGGTTAGCCAATTGATCAAATTACATCCGTTTCAACCGTCAAAAATTTGGCGAAATGTGATATCATCTTAATACGTTTAACGATCATTCGCTACGCTTCACTTATCAATCCTTATTTGTTTTGTCACATCGGCCGAATAAAAATATTCGGCGATAGCGAACGCCGAATGTGAAAGTGGTTTGCAAGGCAGTTCGACTGGCTAAATATTATAGGCCCGCCCTTAATGAGAAAAAGGGTCTTGACGAGTAGATAGACGGACAGACAAAAAAGTTATGGCTAGAGTGTTATAGGTATCAATTTTAGATCGTATTAAGCACGAGCTCCGTTTGTTTCAACGATAAAGTAAAAAATCACAGGTAGGTGATCCAAATCCAGTAGGTAGGTTCTCAAATTATAGAAATAGAAACCATTTACCGGTGATGGTATAAAAACGGAAATTTATCACAAATTTGAACAAATCCTTGTTTGGCGCTCCTTGCTTTCAATCGATGTTGAACTGTTAACTAATTTTAAGAAATTCATCTCTCTTCTTCACTTGATAGTTGAGAATAGTAAAAGAACCTTAATTTATGTGATAGAACACCGCCTTACCTACCTACCTACCTACTCACAAGATTTTTCTCTCATACCTCACACGTTATTTCATGATTCATCTTACTGTTAAAATCTTTCTGAATGTCATAGTGACGTCTGTTCTAGAGTGAGTGAAGCATTTAGTACAATTAATGTTTTAATTTTCAAGACCATAACACCATGTAACGAAACCGATATCTACATATGCTAATATCAGCAGCCTTTTCAAAAACGTTTACACCTTCAGTTCACTTAGTCAAAACTATTAAATAGCAATATGTAACTACTTAATTGATACATATAAAAGGGTGGGTACACACATTCCCATGTAAGCTAAAACAATACGAAACCTGGCAACACCACATAAACAAATTAAGCAAATAGGGGAAAAAAAATCCGAAATCTTCATTCTTGTTTTACTATGTATGTAAATACATAGTATCTATATTTATAAATAAATAACATTTCTTGTTTTTATTCATCACAAAAAGTATAAAAAAAAAACTAATAAAGTTCCACAAAAAATAGTTGCATTTCTGCCTGTTAGCTATCCGTCACGACCATTGAAATTCATCTACTATATGTAAGTACATAAGTACATCAGGTACCTATTCACCGCATACACCGGGCAATTAAATTTCCCTACCATCACTTAAAAACAGAACGCATTTTCCGCTTATGACTTTACACTAATATAGTATTTATTATTACATTAAAACCTTATTAATTAAATAACAGTTTTGTAGTCGTCGCACAATTTTATTTTTTTGCTGCTACCATCCATAATTCCCCTACAATTGAATTTTTATATTTTCTTTTCATATTTCATAGTCGGCTTCGGCTACTGCTACTAGTTACTGTTTTCTATTTTCCCCTCAATTCTACTGGCTATGGTTTTGTTTTTAGTATTATTCAGGTTAGAATGTGCGAGTTTACTATATAGCTCCCCGGCGCATATTTGTGTTAGTGCAAAATAGTGTATTATTCTATGTGTATCAGATGGCATTGGGGAATAAAATCGAATAATATACATACCAAGGCAAAAAAGTTTGTATGGCAATCCTCCAAACTTGCGCCGTTAGTCTGGTGATTTTGATGCGTCATAGTTCGTATATTTCTTCACACCTCATTTTCATTTTCGATTGAATTTTCCTCTTTTAATTGATTTACTTCTTTTCCCCACACTTACACTTGATTTTTTTTTATTTCTTTCTTCTTACTTTACATTAGTATAATTTAAATATAAAATATAATACAATTTCTTTTTTTTATTCACAATTATTATAGAGTAGAGAAAAAACAAATTGAAAAGGAAAGAAAAAACAAAATAGAGATGTTAAACACTAGTTAGTATTTGTGTACTGATCAATTCTTCCCGTTGATAATAAAAGAAATAAAACAAAATAACTTTGATTATTATTCACCACATTAAAAGAATTACATATTTTTCACTTATAGAAAAAGAGGAAGCAGCGATAAACACACACTACTGCAGAAGGGATTCTCCTTTCTTTTTTGTTGGATTCTTAAACCGAACGAACTTCCTTTTTTTTAATTCTTCCTTTGCACACACTGGTTATTATAATATTATACCGCCGACGACGATGAACGAAACACGGTTACAAAACACGAATTTTATATATTATCTATATGCAGAAAGCGGCAAGTGTATTAGTTGGTAGCACACACCACGAAGAGACGAGGACACGATAGGAAAGGAGAAACAAAATAATGAACGATTTACTAATTTACCCCTCTTACTCCATCGTAAGAGGGAGATGGAACGACTGTTTCACACGCACGCAATATAAATATAATCTCTCCTCTTTACACGGAGGCACTCGGTATATCCATTCTCTTATCTCACTCTTTTTCACAAATCTCTGGAAGTGTTGGTTTTTTGGAAATAGTTTTCGTTTTTAAACGAGTATTTTTCTCTCGCTCTTTGTCCGAAAGTTAATAATTATCAATTAAAATTCTCAGTAATTTGTCGGATTTTTTTTTCGAAATCTCGGGCATTACTGCCGTTTTTTTTAATTTTAAAACTTGTAAATTTGACACTTCATGTTAATTTCCACACCACACACAGAGTACATATAGGATACGTCATATCATCCTGCTGTATACTGCACTGCTAATTACACGAAACACGACTCTTCTCGCTCGCACTTTGAATGTGTTTGTGTGTAGGTATACTCGGAATTTTTTTGCATTCACTTTTATGCCGAAAATTGAGATTTTTTCTTCTTCTCTAGTTCTGCCCCTCGATTCGATTCTTTTTCACTTTTTCTTTTCTCGTTGACGAAAAAACTGGCTTGTGCTTCTTTTTCACCTTTTTTTTTACTCCGCACCTCTCCGACGTTTTCTTTGTACACACACTTACTTTCTTATACCAAAAGAAAGATGAAAAATAACCAAGGAAAAAATTATGTGGGTTGCTGGTTTGAATTTAATTTTTTTGATATAAATTTTTTTTCTTTCAAATTTTTGACGTTTAGATGCGTTTTTTTAATAAAATCTCGAACACACAATTGTGTAATTTATGTATTCACTGTAAAACACGATAATTTCAATTCAAATTCAATTGAATTATTTTTACAAAGGTTATTTATTATTTTCTATGATGTACGTTAGAAATTTTATGAAAAATCTTTTTTTTTCTTGATTAAAAAGAAATTTCCTCTAGTAGTTACTCAGCGGAAAGCTCAATCGAACGACGGATAGAAACATCGACACGACGTTAGCGACTGTGGTGTTGAAAATGGCGACAATTGAGATTTTCCTTTATCCAACACACATAACTATTTTGCCGTATTTATTCACCATATACTTTTATTTACTCGTATTCCACTTCCACCACTACTGTCGGCACAGAGGGAGTTCGAAGTGGTGTAGAAAAATGTTCCCCCAAGATTAATCTGTCTCTTTTCCACACACACAATACTATTGGTTTTCTGCATCGCACCACAAGAGAAGAGAGGGAATTTTTTTCCGATACTCTCTTTGGAGATGGGGGTTTTTTAAATCATTTTTTTTTGTGAAAAGTTCTTTAGAAAGTTATTTATGTATAAAGTTTATTTTTGAATGCCAATAATTGTGAGTATATTACAAATTTCAGTACAATTTAATGTAATCCACAATTTAGGCATATCTCTATTGTGCGACAATTTTTTTTGTCGTTACAAACTTATTAATCTCTACAGTTTTTATTCATTTTTAACGCACACGCCGCCAACACATATTTGCTCCAATGTATTCACAGAAAAAAAACGAAAAAAAAACACCAGAGGAAAAATTTATTTCATTTTATTTCAAAAGAATTGTTCGAGTATAGTTTTAATTGTGTAGTTTAAAGACTTTGATTAAATTTAGAAATACGATGAAAAAGATTTGCGAAATTCTATTTATGATAAAACTCGTAAGTTTTAGTCTATTTCGCCCTGACGGGATTAACCGCGATGAATGAACCCAAAACTGTTATTCGATTGATTCGAAATTGTGGATGTGTCGGATAAAATGTTCGTTCTCCCTCTGGCTTGATGTTTTCTCGTTTCAACAAACATGGGAAAATTGACATTGCCTGTGCTTACACGGCAGGGTTTTTTTTTGCTGGTTGACATATGTGTGGCCGTTGTAAATGAATCATTTTTAAAAGAATTTTTTTATTCTTTGTTTGTAGATTCATATGTACCTACCTACATATTTAGATTTATTGCGTTGCATTTATTCAATGCAAATTTTCGCTAATAAATGATATGACCTCAATACAAAATTAATGGAAGATTTTATGAATTCGGTATTCCATATCGAGTAAGACCTTAAACAAGTAATTCAGTCCTTTAATTAACTGACTGACAGGTACAGATTGTTTGGTATGGGTCTAAAAATTGACAGCTAGTTAAGGATTAGGATTCGATAGTGGAGGCCCAGACCCACTTCAAACTATAGCTCCATCCCCATCCAGAGATATAGGTAGGTATAAAATGTTTTGCAATACAAAAATAATGGGTCCGTTGGTTCCACATTAGCTCTGTTTGATTAGAATAATGACAATGGTATATAAGATAATATTTAATAGGTAGTTCACTTTAAAAACATCTGCTCATATTAATCTTTTAACTCGATTTCATTTTCGAGATCTTCCTTTACACCGCGTCTCCACGTGCTATTTCAAATAGCAGGATTTCATAGCAAGCTAAAAAAAAAGAGAACTGAGTAATTTGTGTGTGGGCAAATTATAGTTTGATATTTCATTTTTTTTTTAGATCCAACCGCTTGTACTCAGCACTTCTATAATTCCACAAACATGGAAACTGCCGAAAATTGTTTATTAAATTAATTATCTCTTCTTGTGACATCTTCCAGTCGGTCATAATTATTTTTTTCTTATTCAAACGCATCGAATGCAACCAATTTTCACTCAAATGTCAGAAATTAGCAAGATATCTTTAGCTTGCTAAATATCCTGCTATGGATAGCTTGCTATCTCAATTATCTTGCTATTTGCCGTCTCCATTAAATATTTTCATAGCATGCTAATTATCTTGCTATGAATTTTAGCTCGTGGAGACGGCCTGTTAAGCCCAAAATAAACAAAACCGAAAGATGTTAATCGCAATCCGTAGGATCTTCGTTCGAAACAAATCACTCGTTCCATTCAAAGCCAATCATTTTGAATTCATTTGACGGTTGTGCTGAAACGTATTTTCCATAAGTGTCTCGGAACGCTAAGCTAAGAGCTTTTGAAGAGACTTGCATAGTTCGATTGCAAAAAATGATCACAACTTCATTTTTGAGTAGGTACCTATGTACATATGTACCTACCTATTTATTGTATAAAATCTATGACTTCCGCCGGCCCCTATTTAAGTTTTCTTGCCTTGAAATTGACAGACTAGTTGGGATTGTAAGGGTTTAAAGTCGCAATTAAAGCAGAAGTTATAAAGAATAAAGGAATTTGGCCAGTGCCACCAAGTGATATGGAAATATGTACTTAGGTTAGGATCACAAAGTTTTATTACCGACAGACCGAAACTTTCAAGTCCTTATGCACTGGTCATCGGGGGTAACTGAGTGTAGCATTGACCCTAAAATAATATCCACCAATCAATCACATGTCAATTTAATACTTAAATTTCAGATCCTTGAAACTATTGCATTGGGTATATTTCGTTTATCTGTACAGCTACCAAAAAAACGGCAAAAGATTCAGGTGTAGGTAAAATACCTACCTATTGTACTTTTATTTTAAAAAGTCTATATGTACGTATAAACGCAGAGATTTTAATCGAAAAACGATTTCGCTAGTAGGTAATTTATTTAATGCAGAATGGGTGAACTCTCATACTCACACATCCAGTGTTAGTGTGTGTGAATTTCTATAGATTCCCTAAAAAAGTACTCTCCAACGAACAGCACCTGTTATCCTTCTCTAACAAGTACCCTTACTTACGGAAAAAAAAAAAATAAAAAAAATCCCCTTTAAATTTTCACACATTCTCATTTGCCCATCAGTGTCTCTTTCACGATGGCGGGTCTTGGGCAAGTGAGTTTACGTAAAACGGGTCAACAGATCTTCACACGAAACGTAAGTTATATGAAACGAATTCCATTAATGTATCCACAAAATTATTTGCTAAAAAGAAAACGATTAAATTTTGGTAATAATTCGATTGGTATCCGCTGGTGTCATTGAGATAATTGTGATTATAAAACGCAATTATTCACCACACGAGATTTTCACATTACACATCGTGTGAGGGAAGGAAATTTTTTGACAGCTGCTCACTTGTGTGCGATGGTCGAATGGTGGGGTGGTGTAATAATTTCTATACTGAAGTTGACATATAGGGAAGGGAATTTTTCCAACATTTTACATTTATCTCTCATATTTACAGATATTCCATCAAACGGCTAAATGCTATTCGTCGTCAGGACAGCGGAAGAAGGGTGGCGGTGGACCTGCAGTGAGTGCTCGTATTGATTCGGTGGGAAAATCACTGGCCTCTAAAGGGTGTGTATATATGAAAAAAGGAGAAAACGTTCGGTTTTTATTGTTTTGCATTGGGACTCTGAAAGGGAAAAAAAACCAATGGAAGGGTAAATCACGCAATTGTGGCGATAAAAGAGAATACGTGATAAATATCCAGTGAGGGGAATGACACTTCCCTGAGTACAACGATTTGTATGTGTGGGTAATTTTTTTGCTGGGGAAATTATTTCTCCTCATTTAAGTGGGAGCCAGTTTTGCATTTGAGTATTGAGAGTTATAGCTGGCTCTCTTAAATTATTAGCACGACCGACACTTTTTTTTATCGATCTTTTTGTTGATCACTCGTTTTCATATAAAATTTCGAACTTTAGAAAATGTATTCGAAATATAATGATGGGTTTTTTTTTATTTTGCATTTTCAACTGTTTGAATGACGAAGGTTTTTTGCGTCATTACTTATCTTAAAATAGATACTGAGTAATTATCAACATTACAATAGCAATAGTGGAATATTCCTATTGATTTGAAAACAGAAAACAAAACATGAATGATTTTATTATCTACTGTTTGTTTCGCATGTACATATGTATGTGCTTTTAAAAACAAATAAATGTAACAGGTAACAAACAGGTGTACATTTAAATAAACACATGACTCATGACCACATTAAAGACTCAATTTTAATCGAAGTGGAATGGTACATGGAAATTTTATGTAAAAATGGCTGTTATTGTTGGCAAATGGTCTAGTGACCTGAAATCACTACACATAAATGGGAATATTCACGATTACATGATTTTTTTTTATTGAATGTTAAGGCACTTACGGCACAATTTATACCTACAATTCTAATAATTTTTATTTAGTTTCCTTCGATCTTTAAAACCTTACGAGGCACCCAATGATGCTGCGGAAAAAATCCAAGCAATTTGCGCCAATCTTAATATCTCGAGTAAAGCTGATCAAAAACTATTAAATTTAGAAGAGAAGTTCAAATTCCTTGATGCGTGCTTTAAGGATTTCAAACACGGTGTCCCCAATTCTCAAGTGTACGAAATAAAAACGGTTGGTAAGTATTCTACCTCGTACTACATTGAACGTTTCTTAAAAAGAATATTTTGCTTTAGCTGACGTCATAAAATTCTACAAAACCTCAGTTGATACAACAGTGCCTTATGATGCACTTAAAAAGGCAGACCTACCACCGAATCTACACATTCAATACGAATATGTACGATTTAATCCCACAACAGACACCAAATTCAATGGACAGACAGCGTTCCCAAAGAGTTCGACACTTGTTACTGGATTGAAGTATCGAGACAAGTACCCTGGACATATTGCAAAGCGGTCGTTCCCATAGAGTTGTCTTCATAGATAATTCGCATTTTTAACATAACGTAGTTACAATTTCCAAGGTATAAATTGGAAGCTAAAGTGAAATACTGCAAACCAACAACTATTAATTTCGATTGTAGACATTAAGTTATGAATCAATAAATTATGCAACAAATGTTTCAGTTGATTAAATAAGTTTTTCTTTTTGTATCACAATGCGTTCTATATTTATGCTAATGGATTGGATATTGTGTATTCAGTCACATAAAAGCAAATTAATGCTTTAATGAGCAGTACCTCAAAACATTTCATTAAAGAGCAATGCGTAGCTGCAAAATATTTTATTTAAAAATATCTTAATCGCTTGTGATAAACTTCACCTATCCCTACTTTTTTCCAAATTTATCTATTTGTATTTGAAGTTACCTCCTCCACGGTAATTTTGAGTATTCGCGATTATTCCACGGCAAAGCTTGTCAACAATCACTGCGTGTGTCCAGTTAATCCTCATATACGTAGTTCAGTTTCGTGCGCAACCGTCTTTTTTTCTAGTGTATAAATATACGTCTCACTACTATGCAGAAATCTAGATTTCTCTGGAGAAAGTTCAGAGAAGACTAGTTTGGTAAATGACTGTTTCATCTCACTAGGGACAGACCTGTGTGTCTTTAGATAATACGTGCGGGCCGATAAACTATAGTTACAGTGACCAGATTCGATTAATTCGTTACCCAAATAGCCTTTGTGAGAGCAGTGGGATATTTGTCGAAGTGCCTTCGCACCAAACCTTTTTTGGGTTCATGAATTAAATGTAGCCAACTTCCAATGTATAAGCTAACTTTAAATATTTCTTTCTTCTGCCATTGTTGACTTACAAGTTAAATAAAGATAAACTCATTCCCTGCAACAAACATAAATGTTTTTTCACATTCAGATTTGTAATTAAAATAAATAATATTTATTGTTTAAGTTTTTCCTTTTTTTTTTTACACCAATAGAATTTTATGACTTTTTTTTGCTTTAATACTTGTTGAACGGTGAAAAATGGAAAGCAACGGAATGGGAGGGTCTTTCTAACATTTTGACTATTTTTTACGCCTCATTTCATAACTATAACTGTAACATTGGATAGTTATTAGTTTAGTGGATAAAAACATTTTTTAATAAATTCTCCTTCTGACTATTTGGGATTGTTTGCGGTAAATTTGAACACTCCCTTCCTTTGGCTACGATTTTCATTCTAAAAAAAAAAATATATATAACTATGTGTCAACATTTAAATTATAAAATCGTAACTTACTGCTAATCGATTTCCAAAAAGCATCTTGGCTTTGTCTTCCTCTTGAGGTGATGCTCGCTCGCCAGCAGATGACAGCGGCTGTCGTCTGTGAATCTGTAGCTTTTGCTTGATCGCTTGTGAGAGTATCACACGTCTGCTAACCGATTTCATAGCCAGCAACAAATCTAACCACGTCCATGTTACATTGTGATATTCCAGTGTAGGAATAACCAACGAAAAACCGGTAATGTCTTCTAAATTTTTCTCTTTATTTCCTTTATAGCTGACGCGGACAGGTACCTCGGGAATCTTAATGTAGATAAAGAGCTTATTCTTTTCGGCCCGCTCCTTCATCTTCTCCACGTCATCCTTTTCGATTTTTACATAAAACTCGGAGTCTTTGGAGCTCTTCTTCGATTTCACTGGCTTTTTAGAGGACTTTTGTGATGATGATGAGCTTCCGGAGGAGTTCTCCTCGATGTCGTCGACAGCCTCGGTTTCTGATGCATCCCGATCGGGGAAACAGAACTTAAGCATTGTGCTGTAGAATTTCTTTGTAATAGCTATCGTGATGGGTGCCACGTTGATTTCAAAGTGCTCCTTGACTGAAATTCCACCGACTGGAGGTTTTTCGCGGCAGAAAACGCGTAGTACTCGCTTGTGCGTATCCACTGGCATATCTTTTTGAATTTCCGTGGGACAGATAACTTCTTTGTAGATTTCTCGCGGTATTAGGTTATTCATTCGAATATTGCCGAGCTCAAGAAGATGCTCCACTGAGTCATCGCTCTTTGATTTCTTTGTGTAGAGGAAACCACTGAGTACGAGATCAGCAATACCGATCTGTCCATCGGTTTCAGTGAGGCGCCACTGTGCCCGTTTGAAGCAAATCTCATTAGCACGCACTATAGTCACTGATTTGTTAGCCCGCACGTTAGTAATTTTACTCATGGTAGATAGTTGTGTTTCCTTGTAGCACAGCAACATCATGTCGAGTTCTTCACTGAGGTTCGTTAGTTCCTCCTTACTCTCGCGTATGGACTTCTGAACTTGCTCGAACTCATGACGCAGTTCGCGGGAATCTCCCTCCTCAGCTCGGGCTTTTCCTATCAAATGTATGTCCTTCTCAAGAGATCGAATCTTCATCAGGAGACTACGAATTTGAGTTTGAAGGTGTTGAATGGGTCGCTTTTGATCCTCACTTGAGTACAACTGCAGTTGAAACCGCATCCTAGCCAATTTCTCCAAAGCCTGTTTCCTCTGGGGCTCCACATATAGCAGGAGGTTGTTAACGATGTCCAGGATCATGGCATACTGCAAGGAATTCGTGCAGACATCCAAATCATGATGCATTAGAGTAAAAGCATCAACGGGATCGTCTTGCTTTTCCCATGGACTCAAGGTTTCCTCTGAGGGAGGAGGTGGAACTTCAGTTATCGTACTCGGATCAACTGTGTCGCCATAGCTCACATAGAAGAACTCACACTTACATCGTGAGACAATGCGCTGGAGCTGTACTGGCTGTGTTTCACCAGCATCCGAAACTGAAGAGGCCCCCACGGTCTCCGAAACCACCCCACCAACGCTGCGACCACTTCCAACAAGATGTGGAATATCGGGCAAGTCATTAATCACAGTAGCATCTTTATCCTTCTCCTGAATATTATCCACAGTCAGCCACATGATCTCCTTCTCGAGTAGTGAATCGTGTTCCCCAGCGCTTACGGTGGCATAGTACTGCATGCACTCGAGTAGACCCTTCCATGTGGTTTTTGAAACCAACGATCGATCTCTCCACACAGGACGATGCACTCTCTGTAATATCTCTGCTTTGGCTGCACTAATGATCACATAGCCGGATGTCTCACAGCCCTTTAGAAGTACCTGAGAGTTCACCAACGATATGGACCAGTTCTCGTGGATTACATCCTGAGAATTACAAGCTTGCAGTCCTTGCAGCTGCAGTTCCCGCGTCTGTGTACTCTGATCATCACTGTACACATTGAATTTGTGATCTGCTTCGGCGATCAGTTGCTGTAACATCGCCGTCGCGTGACTAGCTGGCTGTGGTTTCTTAATCGCCGTCGACGAATTTTCAGCACCTATTGGAAGGACCTCTGGGGTCGCAGTTCCACTTTCACTTCGTCGGTTTTTGAGGACATTCGAGTTGGCCTCCTTGCGAAATCCCTTCACAGCTTCAGTGGAGAGATTGTTCTTTAGTTTCTGAGACTTCATGAACGAATCGAAGAGAGCAAACGCCACATCACGGTTGTTCTTTGTCCACGCGCCTTTTAAATCGTACACCACCAACTTGTGTGTAGGTGTAGACGTCTTGCCTTTAGAATCCTCCTCATTTGGAATGAGCGCCTCTCGCCCATATGACACCTTGGCCACACTCAAGAAGTAGAAACGAACAATCTTAAACGCATCACTATTAGCGATATTCTCCGAACTACTATCGAGCTTCTCCGTGAGAATACTCTTCAGCCAGATCTCAGCGTCATTCAGTTCACAGTTCATATACACAGTTGACCAGTCTGCCCGAGGTCTATGAATCAACCCATCATCAATCGGACAAAGGGTTAGACAATGCTCCGAGCTGAAGGAAACCCGTCCACCATTTAGCTGGAAGCCCTTATGCAGGGCGTGAGACATCCAATAGAGAACCTGGAATCTGTGAAGACTCATCTGCAGATTAGCACGTTTGTAGTGACGACTTAGCTGCTTCTTCCTCGGACGAACATTATTAAAGACCGGTCCTCGCCGCGTGGGACGTGTCACTCCCGACAAAATCAGCTTCAAACTCTCAAACCATCGTAACGTACTGCCATAAAGTACTAAACTTGGAATATCTGCTTCAGAATCATCTCCTGGAGTTGCCTTCGTCTCGAATGAGATCCAAATGTTTACGTTCTGAGAACGAAACGCACGAAAGGAGTCATGTACTTGATTGCTGGAGTATTCGGGAAGCTTATCCGGTGCACATGGTATTACTGCATGGTGGTCATTGGGATTCGCCAGACAGATCCAATTCAGTTTGAACGTCAACTTCAGATTTGGGAAGTGAAGAAGACGACAATCGTCATACCGCGATGCTGTTCGCACTGTGATCTAGAAAAGAGTGAGCTTTTTTATTTTCACTCTCTAAATAAAAAAACATGACTTACATTCAATTCGCCCTTAAACATGATCCTCGCATTTGTCCACACAATGCCGCAGTTGTTCCAGGTAAGTTCCATCTCCTCCGTTGTGTTATAGGGATCCAACGAGGCATGCAATAGCACTGTGAATTGCTTCACAATCATAGTCAGTCGTCCATGCAACAGTAATCTTAGCTTGTCCCAGAATGGAAGAACTGGGCTGGGATCCTTTGAAGGAGCTGATATCTTCTCGAAACTTAAGTTACACTGAGCCATTACTGGTTCCCAACACGGACCAAATGCATAGCTACAGAAATCCAACTCACAGTCGAAGTCATGATAGAACTTCAGCGAGGTCATTCCCCTCTGAATGGTGTTGTTGCCGAATGGGTGTCCCACCTCGATTATAACATCACGCTTTGCTCGCTTCGGGGCAAGTTGCTCAGCTCCACAAAGTGTGCCAAATAGACGCATAGCCTTCACATAGAACATGGGCTGTGGAAAGTCTCTGAAATTAGAGCATGATTACCACCTTTCGAAAGATCGCGGAATAGCTCTCACCTCAGCATAAACTTCCACTCGGTGCAACTAACATTCACATTACGACACCAAAGCGTCACGAAATCCAAACCTTCCTCTGGCCATGGACTTTCCGAATCAATTTCTTGCATAATTCGTGTCACATTTTCCGTTCCATGGATCGATGGATCGGCCATTGCCATAATTTCAACGTCAGTCATGATCCAAGCCAACAGGCGCGTCCGAACTGGTCCACTTTCACTGATTTTCTTTGATCGTTGGATGTAGATTTCTGAATTTTTCTTTATCAAATTCGCATAGAGACTTTCAATTGTACCCGCGGGTACTAGAAGCCGCTCGGAACAACGCTCGGCGATCTTTTGTTCGAAGAGTTTTTTACGCTTAAGACTTTCTAAGTACTCGTCCACAAGGAGTACATAATTGTCACGAAGTTTCACCTCGAATGGATCGTCGCTTATTTCGACTAGGAACTCTTTTATCTGTGGAAATGAAGGAATTATCACAACAACCCAATCTCAGTAATGACTGAACCAACCTGTATCACCAAATCACTGGGCAACGGTGAGGTGGCCGTGAATGGCTTCTTCTTCACGTTGTGCACGAACTTAAGCCACTTGAACAGGGAGATAAATTCATTATGAACCGCGTCATAAAAGTCGTGGTCATAGGGGAAAATAGCCTGCGAAACAGATACTCAATTAATTTTTGCTTTTTCTATTTATTACTCTCCTACCTTAAAAACTCCAATAGTTGTCACCCACACCTTATTCGTGGCCATCATAAAGCCCTCACAATTGGCTCTTTCATGTGTCAACATATCCAGCTTTGGCAACGAGTGTATGTCGACGTCCTTCACCGTAAATATATGCTGATCATCGATTTTGATGAAAATGTTCTCAGCTGATATGAAGTTCCCTTCCTTGCGACTAACAAATAAATTCTCGAGGAACCACTGCATGGTGTGACGCTCAGAGATCTTAATCTCGAATAGAGTACTCCTTTCTGCAGATATTTCCAGAATTAACCTGTTCTTTGGGTCAGGAGGTGGTGGTTGCTCCTTCAAAAGCGTCGATGGACGGGACAAATTTAACTCAGTCTTCAGTTCATTTATATCCCGTAGCAGAGTTACAACATGCATGTGCAAATTCGAATTCCATGTAGCTTCACTATTACCTGGAATATAAACCGAAATCTTTGGCCTGGAATTATCATACTTCTCGTATTCCATTCGGATTAACTTCACATTTGCGAATATATCGCTAAAATCGTTAAGTGAAAGTGACGAAGAACGCATTGATCTCATGATAGCCATTTGGAACTCTTCTAAACGGAAGTTGGATACTTGATGTAAGCGTGCGAGCGTTATCTCCGATAAACTAATAAGCAACCATGCATCGTGGTGATTGATAAAGAAAGCGCTTATGTCTTTAATCTTCGTCGTGACCAACAGCCCTGCGTTAGCATCCATCGAAGATGTTTTAACAATATCGTTTGGTTTCTTTTTAATATCCATCCAGCCATACTGCTTAACACATCTCATTGATTTGACAATAAACTCCGCCAAAGCAACACTATACTCAGTGCGAAGCGTATGTATGGACACCTCCAGTTTTGTGACATTCCCATAACTACTCAATTTAACCAGACTGACACCGAGAAAAAATGGACTACCAGGCGAATGAGACTTTTTTAGATTATTTGTATCGTTTATTGAGTTACCCAGCGACCACCACAACGATTCTATCATCAGTTCCGTGCTCCAGTGGCGTTGGCCAAGCAAAAGATTAAATATTTCAGTTTTATAGGTATTGCTTCGCTTCTCATCGATTTGCTCAAGTAGCAGCCGTGTGTGACTCACACTCACCGCGGCATTTTGATCGTCCAGTTTCATGAGAGTCGAGACATTCCATAGTTCAGCACATCCCTTAATGACTACACGCTTGAGTATCCATTCTATGAAACTATTGTTGCGTGACAGTGGCTTTAATGTGGCATCATCGGTTAGCTGGGACAACAGTAGTGGTTGTGACTTTTTACGCGACAGAAAGTTGTTATTCACCCAACTGTAGATTTCACTGTGATTGTATATCAATTGGAATGTCTTGAGTTTCAGGTACAAGTTAACCATGTCATTTTCCAACTAAAAAGAGTTTATGAGGGCGAATTATGTGGATAATTGAGCACATACACACTTACCACTGAATCGATAGTAAATTGTTCAATGAATAATAGCTTTTCGAACTTTGTATCAATGTCGAGATGTTGTAGCGTTATCTTTGTGTATAAAGTTGGCAGATGTACGTTTTCGTTGAGCGACTTTGAATTGAACTTTCCTGTTATCTGTTTAAAGATCTAAGTTTAAAAGGAACCGATAAAAGGTAGAAATTCTTACAGTAAATAGCTGCATCTTAGCACTAAAATCATTTTGTGAATTTTCTTTAACTGCCGAAAAGGTTGCCGCTTTAATTATGAAACTAAAATTCTTTGGAATAATAGGAGCGATTTTTTGATACGCTTCATTATTATACGGCTTCGTCTGAACTAATTGCTCAATAACTTTGATTTCTGCTGGTTTCTTGCGTTGTTTTGCTTCACGTAGAAAGTCATAGAGACCCCCGTGTATTGTGGCTTTGGCGTTGTTCATAGACAATGAGAGTTTCTGTAGTAAAAGAGACAAATTGTAGATGAAATTTATTAAATGAATTCGAATAAAAACCTTACGTCTACAGATAGAGGACCATGTGCAAAAAGGATTCCATCTAAAGCTATGTCAAAACTCAGCTCTGCCAAGCATGGCCGTATTTTATTTAAATTCTCCAATGATTGCCTTCTAGAGGGACAATGTCGAAGGATCTTAGCCTGTTTAGAGAATTTTTTTTTAACGCAATCTGTACTTTGTTAACAAATAATCTCACCTGCGCTTCATTTAGAATCGCATTAACGAGAAGTGTCTTTGCGTTGTGGACAATACTTCCATCTAAATGTAGTTCCTTAGCAGTTGCATGGAGAAACCATCCCGGATCGAAATCATTGTTCATTAGTACAACAGATATGTTGTTCACATGCACGGCCATGAACTAAAATAATTTATTCAAAGTTAAAAGCCGGTTAAGAACGTAAAGTTATATAAAACATGCCACACTACTTCATTATTCTTAGCCATCCCACTAACCTGAGCAAATGTAATTATGCTTGGCGGCACCTTTGCCTGACGAAAATCGGGCATTCCCTTCGGCTCACTCCGGCGACTTCGCAGCCCCTCCAACTCTTTGATGAGGTCAACAGTATCATTTTGTTTTGTATCGATATCTTTATTAATTCTGATGTCACGTATATGGATTGAGAGTAGCTTCGAGACTTCCGTATTGAAGAAACTACTGCGTAAGCATATCTCTTCAATTTGCTACAATTTAATTAAAACGAAACCATGCATTGAAAAATCAATTAAACCCCATCCAAGTGATAGTGCTGTTGCTTTACCACAGAGAATCCATTTTTACTGATGTTGACATTCTTCAGGGCTAATATTCGAATACTTATTCGTCCAATACGCACCTTGGCTTTGAGTTTCCTCACCAGATACCAACTAATAATTGTTGGTACAAACCTGATGTGTAGATAAAAGAAAAAAAGGTTTATTATCCAAAATTATTCAGATTAGGTGACGTCGTATATCGGGTGCAATTCCTTCACTCTTACCAATAGAAAAATACAATAAATAGGAGAGAAAAGATTAGAATTTTAATCAACATTGTAGATGTTTTTTTCTTTATGTTTTATTCATTTCATTTAGATTTAGATTTAACTTTAGAAAATAGGAAAACAACATTTGTACTGCCTGTTGACGTTTGATTTCTTTCTAATATTTTTTTTATTCAGCCGTTTCATGACATATGTAGGTTCGTTAGTATGTGTGGATGTGATCATCTGTTTGTCATAATTTAGACAGTACAAGTCCAACGTACAGTGAATCTGGCGTGAAGTACTCTATTGCAGTTATTATATTTTAAGTAGGTAATTTCGCAAACTTTCGTTTGTCGTCATTTACACGATGCAACAAAGCACGACCGAACCTTCATTACTCTCTTTTGGGAATGTGCAATAAATTTTATTTTTAATTGTGATTTTTTAGTCATTGTTTAAATCACTTTAAAAACAACTTCAGCGTGAAGCATTGTCCCTAGTAATAAATGATTTATTTTAATTGGGGGCATTCAGAAACTTAGATGACTAGATTTGCAATCAATCTAAGTGTATGGATGCAAAAATTGACTACATGTCTTGTCGACAGTTCAGATGTCAAAAACGTTATCTACTTTCTATTTGCGCTTGGAATTATTTGGAGAATTGTTATTGCAGCACAATTAATCTGTTTTTAAAGAAAATAAAAACAAACTTCCAGATATGAGAGGATGACATTTTATGTAAGTAACATGTGTAACACATGTGTTGGGAATATAAATTAGTTATTTCAAAGGCCAAGTTGCATTTTTTGCTGTGAACGATTTGCTGAGTTCGTCGATTGCTCTACGTCTACATAATCTAACAGTAGACGTGTTTTTTTGAAACGTAGCTAGCCAGTCGTTCATTAAAACGATTCCCAGCCAGCCGAACCCAGCTGACTTACCTTCAAGTTGGTGTGTGTGATTTCGGTCATATGTGTGTGATTTCGATCAGCTGTTAAGTTTGAACTGTCAAAGTATTCGGCATTCAACCAAATCGATTTTTTGTTATTTGTTGTGAAAACAATTAATTTCGGTAGTTTATTCAATGGATAATTTACATAAAGTGATATGAAATCATAATATAATGAATTATTTCTGTGAAACATCATTTAGTAATTAAAATTATATAATTTTCGTATACGGCAGTCTGTCAAATGTTCTACAAATCGCTTCAAGCGCCACCTTGCCATGAGATATCGCAACATTCATAGCCAGCTGCTTTTGGCTGCGGATAAAATCAAGAGTTGTAGCCAGTTGGTTGTTGTATTTGTTTTACGTGTGAAATTTGACTTTGCTAGCAACTACTGGCTAGCTACGTTTCAAAAAAACACGGCTAGTATATGAACTGCATGAAAAATAGAAATAATAAAAATACCCTTTCATAATTTACTTGGATTTTCATATATGTAACAAGCAAACAACAGTCCTAATCACACCAAGTCAGCTATTTTTGACGGTTAGCCAAGATTTTCTTGACTCAGAATCCAGTCCCAGGCCTCAAAAAATTGACTAGCTGTTCTGTCAATTTTCGAGTTCTCGACCAATCAGAGGCCGTTGATTAACTGTCATCTAAGTTTCGGAATGCCCCATTAAAATGAGCACAAGGAGGACAAGTTAAATCGTGACCGATTTTTCTGTACAGATGTGTCAGATATCTATCAGTCGGCCGAGTGCTTGTTCAGATTTAGCGATTTGTTTTTAAATTTGTGGTATCATATTTCGTCACGGAAGTTTGCTAAAGCAAATAATTTGAACAACCATTTAGTTCCGTGTAAAAACTTGATCTTGTTCTTTTTTTTGAGGCACAATATAAAATTGCATTTAATTATTTTCCAGTTATTTTTTACTTAATTGTTTAGTTAGTAGTATAAATTGTACCTGGCCTAGCCTATACGCCTCTGCTATATTTTTGCATATTTTATCTTTTTCCCTTATATTTTTATACTCTGCATGAGTTAAATCAAATAAAATTGAATTTATTTTTAACATTTTAATTAATTTTTCACAATACATTTTGACAGGTGGTACGCGGTACAATGTGGTCAACGTAGCTTGCTGGGGTACAAAATTGTGCTACCAATCCGAAATTTCAAAATGCCTATTCTGTAATGTTTCTCCATTTCGGTAAAAAAAAAATGACATTTTGTCCTTATATATAAAAGTAAGGATAAATTCTTAAACAAAACCTTTTGGCCTTTCTATTTAAAACTTCCTCCATCACCAGGTAGATGGCAGTGCGCGCGCTAGAAATATAAACAATTTTCAACTATCAAACGACAAACGTTCTAAAATTGGCATTTCATTTCAATGTATAAGTGTAGTCGTCAAAACTGTTCAAAGAAAAAAAATTGTCTCACATCCAGCTTTTACATTTTTACAAAAATCATCAAATTCTCAGATTGCCCAACAATTTTCCTCGAAAAAACAACCAAAACTTCATTCGCCATATCGCAAGTGATAATTATACCAAATACGCATTCCACACACCGCCACTTTGAGATTTTTCGCATTATTTTTCTTCCCCCCAGTGGCGTGT
The DNA here is from genome assembly GCA_949775065.1 of Brachyopa scutellaris. NCBI lineage: Eukaryota > Metazoa > Arthropoda > Insecta > Diptera > Syrphidae > Brachyopa > Brachyopa scutellaris. The sequence goes on along the minus strand of OX459113.1, from coordinate 120,818,116 downwards.
GTGTCAAGTAAATTTTGTTCCCATTCTCGAAAAAAATATACAGCCACGAAAATTGAAAAAAAGCAACAAAAATCGAAAGAGAAAATCTATGGTGGTCAGTTGTAAATATTCAATGGAAAACTAAACTGTAACTCCTGTTCAAGTAGTTTTATGCGTGCGTGAATAAATCGCTCGGTCGCCTCCTTCAAGGAAAAAGATTAAAGCTCTGAGATCAGCACGGATCTAAAATAATGATTATCCAGGAGCCTGTTCAGGTGAGAGTGCCGCAGTAGTCCAACAGCGTTGGCTTCCACCACCCCAACGTAGTGAAATAGTGTGTGCAGCGGAAAACTCAATTTATTGATTTTCTTCCAAGTGCATTCAAGATATTTTGTTGCTATTTGTTTGATTGTCAATTGTGAGATATGTAAAATGTGTTTTTTTATTTCTCTTCCGTTATATGTTTATGCTCGTACCATGGTTGTGGCTTATACAACGAACGTGTAATTTCTATGCGAAACGTACATCTAGGCTGCCATTTGGCACTGTTTGAACCACTATGACCAAAGGGATGCAGTTTTTCTCGCCGAACGCCTGTGCTCTGAAGGTAATTACTTTCGATTTCGGTTTTCTTTAAGATGACAAAATTTCTATTATTTACGTTTAGTTTATTGATTAGAAATGGAGTTGCAGATTAAAAATAGAGAATGCATTGAAAGTAGTTGTGTTATGATTTTATAATATGCTGCGTAAGGTGTAACTCATTTAATTAAAAAGAAGGTATTGATATTTGCACTGACTGTTAAAGATTTTAATCGGATGAATAAGCTGTGGCTATTATTAGCAGAACTAGTGCTTGTAATTCGTAGTTGTAAGCATTAGCAAGTGGTTTGACCCACATTTAATGTAGAAATCTTCGTCATTAATTGAAACTACATTATGCTGTTGTATGTAGGTACAAACGAAACTAGAAAAATGAGATGCTATAACAAAAAGAAGAAGAAAGCTAGGAGAGGACTAGAATGTAAATAATATTTTTGTAAAAATCAACAAAGTGGATTACAAACTAAACCTTTCCGTAATAAGTTTGGTGGACTTTCTTTTTTTAACATGATAGAAATAAAATTCCAGATTCTGAACCGCATGGACTTGTTCCGATATCTACGAAGTTGGAGTTTTATTATTTAATGATATATCAATGTTTTTCGACTGATCGCGATGTTCGTTCGCATTGAAAATGCATTATTGCAGTTAGTAAGTCGGCAAAAGTTACTTTTATTTATTTTGTAGTACACTGTATGTTTCTCTTTAAAAGAAAGCTATTTTAGTTCATGCAAAGAAAACTCTTATCACTCTTCACCTCTTTAATTCCAGTGGAAACGGACGAAACAATATTTATTTTGGCAACAAGTTACTATCGCTCCAGCATGATCCACCAGGCATATTGGCTGCTTAAAGAGAAATCACGTCGATCGCCCGAGTGCCGCTTCCTCCTTGCCAAGTGTGCATACCATTTAAAGAAATACTCAGAAGCTGAATGTGCCCTCTCGAGTGTATGTCTGGGTAAAATAAAGAATTTTGATGAGATAGCTGGAGAGTTTGGTGAGATCGCATGTTTTGTGTTGCATTTAATCGCTCAGATATGTGTGAAAACGGAGCGTGATGCAATAGCTGCGGATGCCTATCGAAAAGCTCTCAAACTGAATCCCTTTCTGTGGACAGCTTTTGCCGAGCTGTGTAATCTCGGTGTGGACATAGACCCGAATGCAATTTTCCAAGTGACGAATACGGAAATCTTTAACACGAGTCAGGGCAATACAAACACCAACTCAATGGTGCTCTTCGGCAGCGGTGGAGGTTACCACGGATGCGATATCCAACAGTCGATGGCCATGTCGGGCGGCGGTGGTGGTGGCATACTGCAGCAGCAAGCCACCATTGGAGCGGATTTAGTCAATAGTCTTAACAATAGCTCTAGTTATATACTATCAACGCCTGTTGATCAGTCAAACACAATAAACCTGATGACACCCAACAATAACAATCTAAATAGTTCAATGACGATCCTGCGTGGGGGAAACATTGGGCTGGGAGCTCCTCCACCGAGTACTAACAATTTCAACACAACGATCGAGGATACACCGATAGTCTTTGGTAACAACAATAATAGCAATAACAGCAGCGGCGGTGGTATAACTTACATGGAGACAGGTCATTTTGATGGAGGCACACCATTTCGTCGTCAATTCAAGTATCTCTCTGCCATTAGCCCATCGACACCAAGTTTTGGAATACTTCCGATCAGTCCCGGTGATACACCGTACAACATGAGCAATAATCTAAATACAACGCTGCACACACCATCGCCGCAAACCCTGGCTGAGGCCAATCAGGAACAAAAGGCAGTGGGGAAGAAACTCAAAACACACGTAGGTAGTCTGATCAATCGCAAAGAGCCCTCAACAAAACCTGCCGTCTTCACACAAACCGGTAACATAACCCCACGCACGCCGAACTCCTGTACCACTGGTGGCGGCCTGGGAGCGCAGAACGTTCGTCGCAGCTCAAGACTATTTAGTAATAGCAACTACTCCGTCAAGGAGAATAACAAAAGTCCAAACATGAGCAAGTTCGTGCAGCCACGATCACCGCCGCGAAAGACCAAACAACGTATTCCCAAAATCTCACTTAGTAATATCGAAATGAACGAAAAAGATAAAAAGGACAAAGAAAAAGTCGAGACGATCACCTCCAACGACAGCAAAGTACTGCTGAATAACAGTCTGAACAGCGCTCAGACAATGGCGCACCATGTACTGAACTTGAAGCGTCAGAGTGCCGAAGGTCTGATGGCGCTGCTGCGCGATCTCGGCCAAGGATACAATCACCTAACGCGGTACAACTGCCAGGAGGCGATCAAAAGCTTCGAATCAATTCCAAAACATCACCTCTATTCGAGCTGGGTACAAAGCCAAATAGGTCGCTCGCACTACGAACTTCGTGAGTACGAGACCTCGGTGACGATATTCCGTAAAATCCACGAAAGCGATCCGCACCGTCTCGACTCGATGGAAATCTACAGTTCATCGCTGTGGCATCTGCAGAAGGAGGTTGACTTGTCGGCGTTGGCGCAAGATCTGATGGCTCAAGATAAGACCTCCCCCATAACGTGGTGTGTCTCGGGCAATTGTTTCTCGTTGCACAAGGAACACGAGACGGCGATAAAGTTCTTCAAGCGGGCTGTGCAAGTTGATCCTGATTTCGTTTATAGCTACACTCTGCTTGGCCATGAACTCGTTCTCACCGAAGAGCTGGATAAAGCACTGAATTTTTTCAGGACAGCGGTACTAAAAGATCCGCGCCACTACAACGCCTGGTTTGGCATCGGCACCATCTACTCCAAACAAGAAAAATACGAGTTAGCTGAACTTCACTATGTCAAGGCGCTCAAAATTAACCCGAAGAATTCAGTGATTCTAGTTCATATCGGCGCTATGCAGTATTTCATGCAAAAGAAGGAGCAAGCTCTGCAAACCCTGAACACAGCGGCAGCGATAGACCCGAAAAATCCGCTGGCGAGATTTCATCGTGGTTCCATATACTTTTCACTGGGCAAGCATCAGGAGGCGCTCCGTGAGCTGGAGGAGTTGAAGGAGATCGTGCCAAAGGAGTCGGTAGTATTCTACCTCATTGGAAAGATTCACAAAGCACTAGGCAATGTTGACTCAGCGCTAATGCACTTTAGCTGGGCAACTGATCTCGACCCAAAGGGCGCCAATAACCAAATCAAAGACGCCTTTGATTCAATGAGTCATCCATCCTGTTGTCCGCCAATGAACGAACTGAACTTGGATCCCGACCTGGAGCCAATATCTGAGCGTAGCGACGACTCAACACAAGCACAGCAGGATGTTAATTACGATAGTGATAGTTATTAAAAAAAAAAAAAACATTAATATAAAACAGAAATTTAGAAATTAAAAAATTTCAAAGTAAATACCCTGGATTACGACTATACATATAAATGAATGCAAGAAGGAAAGGAACTAATTACATAGATAACAAAATACAATTAAAATGTTTTAAATCAAATCGATGGACAGTGTCCGCTTTGTTTTCCACCCCTATTCTCCTATTGTGTCCTTTGTATGTTTGTTCTTGTTTTCCTTTAGGAAGGTTACTTTCCATTGGCCTTTTTGTTGTTTCTTTTGCTTTTTTTCTCGCTTCAGTCTACGATGATATTTTTACTATTTATAATTTTTCTTTTTAGTTTAATATTGTAGATAGTTTTCGCATATGATTGATTTAAACTTATTATTGTTCAACAAATTCATTTTAATAGAATAACACAAAATTTAAGAAGCAGGTATTTGAAGAAAATGAAGTTGAAGATAATGTTCGACTGCAATGTAAAGCAAAAAAAAAAAAAAAAAAAAAAACCAAATAATTAGCCAAACGCAGTAAGAAGAAAGCAGAAAAATAAAAATGAAATTAAACTTGCAATCTTAGAATCTTACCTACTGAGAGTTTCTGCAAAGAAATTGAATAAGAATAAAAATATGAATTTACGGTGTATACTGACGGTGTAATTATTTACTTAAGAGACTTTTATTTTAACTTCCCTGACATTATTTAATCATGGTCTATTTTTTTCTTCTATATTTTAATCGAACATTGTGATAGCATGGTATTTACTGTCATTTGTTGTCTTGGTTGAGCTAACGTTGGACTTTGAAGTCTCTTTTCTACTGTTATCTTCACAATCATAACTTAATAATCTTGGAATTAAGTCAGATTTATGTAGCGATCTCCTAACAGAAAATAAAAGAAAGTTTTCCTTTTCCTAAGTTGAATTCAATTTCTAGTGGGCTGGGGAACGTCCACATTCAGATTAATAAATTGAGATAAGAAAATCTGTAAACCACACCTTTTACATTTGCAGTTCTTCCACAGTACTCAAAAATGTCACCTTAGGCTTTCTTCTAGTAGCACCTTAGGAAAGACTACTTTAGGTGGCGCTACAGCTCGGGGTGAACACTGAACATGGGCCTGCTAATTCTCGCAACCATTTGTGTGTGCGTGTAGTATTTTTGCAGGAATGGAAAGGACCTACAGTTTTTTGCCGACTCCGAACGCGAGCTGAGAAGCTCATTGACAAATGATACTCTTTGACTGCTTGTTAGACATTCGTAAGAGGTGGCACCGTGAAAATACTTTTAGGTGTTGGACCCGGCATTGCGTAGTAGTCCAACGCACTTACCACGGTGCTCACAAATTAGGAAAGACAGAGGAATTATTTAATGGTAATGGATTTTTGAGTTGACGACGCGGACCTTTATTTTAGAAAAACTAGCATCTCCGTTGAGTTATCCATGATTTATTTAGAATGTTAAGTGCAAACAAGTCATAAGTTATCGAAATCTAGAGATAGTCGTTAATGTCTATAAAGTATTCAAAATTTCATATGCTTCTCGATTATGGCCACAAGGTTGGAGTTTAACATGGAATCGATAGCGTTTTGTACCCGAACATCCTTCAATAAGTCCATTGTCCTATAATCTTTCTTAACCGATTCTAAATCGGGATACAACAGTTCGTAGTGGGTCTCTGCCACCGATGGTTTATTCAAAATGTTCAAGATCTTCTTTTGCAGTTCAATTTCCGGGTCCGGTTGACTGCCGGCCTTATTTGCAGCGTCTCCGAGTTCGCTTGTTAACTGAAGTTCTCTCCTTTCCTGGAGATACTTAATGATGCAATCATACTGCAGTACGGTAAGTACTAAATTATCTGCTAATAAATTGAGCAGAACTTGAACGGTTTCCGGGTGACGATCTTTTAGTGGAGGTGCAGCGACATTTGATAGTGGAATAACTGGAACAACTTTGGGAAGATGATTTTGATCGCGACCCATTTTTGAACGGAAGTCTTCTGAAATCAAGTTAATTGCATCTTCTACTGGCATATTGCGATGTTCTGCCGGTATACCATAGAGTATGTTCACGGTGATGCTGCGATGTTCTTCATTTTGTGGGGTGACAAGAATGGCATACATGCAGCCACGAGATGATATATTGGCTAATACTTTTCCGAGCGAGACCTCTTCGTTAGGGAAAAGCACATCCACCTTAAGGTTAAGATGCTTTAAACGTGTTTCAATGAACTCAGCATACGAGCTGAAAGGCAAAACATACTTGTACTGTACTTAACTTTGAATTAGGTAACATCGATGTACTTACGTATTTTGCCTGTCGACGACAATAATCTCGCAATCATTATAATCTGGATTATTGCAAGCGGTGTTATTAAAGTTTTGTGCAGCCACTGAAAATTGATTATTACCAGCAGCTCCAGCTTTACCAGAGCCACCAGCGTTGTTTACATTTGCATTTGCGTTAGCAGCAGCACGCTTTTTATGGCCGGCATTTCTTGCGGATATATGATTTCCCTTGAAAACAGACTTGTTTAAGGCTTTTGCTGCTTTAGTTGCAATTTCTTCCGATTCGAATTGGACGAAACCATAGTTTTTCTGAACAAGAGAATCAAGTACTTTGCCGTAGGGAATACAGATACTCTCCAGGTCATCTCTTGAACATTGTGGTATATTTCCAATAAAAATTCGGTTAAGAACCAAGCTTGGATCTTTTACCATAGAACCGACGTGTTCTGACATTTTTGATATTTCTATTCAGCCTACAAAATAAAACGCAGTTTTTCTTGTTTTTAATAAAATTTGCACAAAAACTGTGGCAGAGCCGGCGGTCTGTTGTATTTGTATAAACATTAAACAAATGTCAAAAACGTCGAACCGGAAATAAAATGTCCAGGGATGTTATTTTTTTTTTTATGGTAGTAATACTAAATAGTATTGTTGTTTTCCCATAAAACACATATTATTAAATATTTTTGCATGCATAACATAATTTCGCTTTTATTTAAAAAGAATATGTAACTCTTTGGAATCATTGTGCACCTTTAAATTCATTGTAATTATTGCAAAGAGCCAATCTCTTTTACTTACTTACTTACTTACTTAGGTGGCGCTACAGGTCGGGGCAAACCTGGGTATGCTTCTCGCAACCATTTGCGTGTTATATTTTTGCACGAATGGAAGCAGCTACATTTTTTTGCCGACTCCGAACGGCGAGTTGAGAAGCTCACTCGTGACAAATGATACCCTTTGATTGCTTGTCAGACAGTCGAAAGTAGTGGCACCGTGAAAAAAAAACTTTAAGGTGTTGGACCCGGGCAGCATTGCATAGCAGTCCAACGCGCTAACCACTATACCACGGTGCATCTCTTTTACTTATGACCTAAATTGTAGGTATTGGGCTTGATATTGATGAGAATATGGTATGCAAAATAATAAATTTGTTTAGCTGACTCATGTGATTAACTTAGCGCTCCTGAACTATTTATTCATTTAGAGCTTCCCTTTGAAATTACTCCTTTGTTTTCAATAAAACATGAAAATAGTAGATATGTACCTATCCATAATTGTATATATCCGTTAAATTACAGATTCCTAATAACCCTACTTTCACTGTTCTACTACTACTAAGTCATAAGATTAAATTTTACATACCTACATATGTTGAGTAACCGTTACTAAAGAAAGTAAACAAAGATGGCTAACACAGAAAGTGATGCAACTTATTGTTCTGAAGTGGAAAAAAAAGGTTATTTTCTATAACTAATGTAGACAAATAAAAGAAAATGATTTAAATTTGACGTTCCTTAAAGATCTACCTCCAAGACGTCGTTCTAAGCGCCTATCACAAAAGTTACCACCCAGCTTCCGGTCAAATGGAGATCCGGCTTCTCAACGCTTTGCTAAAATCCATCAAATGCTAAGAAGTGACAGTTTAGGTAATAATTGGTCCAAGCATGATTGGTTAGCATTAAAACTTGAAGTGGATTTGATTAAGAACTCTCTCAGAGGAATCAGTAAATCCAGAATTGCGTTTGTTCAAAAGGTAAATGATTTTAAGATGATAAGTACCTACTGTTATTATTATTTTTTTTATACGTCTTCAGAAAATAGATGAACATCTTCAGAAATTAAATGCAACAACGAATTTGAATATTTCATGCAAGTTTGCTGTCGAATCTCAGAATAACTATAAAGACGATCGTACTAATGGGTCAGTAAAATCTCCTAACGTCTTAGCTGGAATAACGACAGACATTTTGACAGAATTACTACCACCTTATCAACCGCACAATTTGGCTGGAATTATGAAGTCAAAACCAAGCATTTTATTAACTCAGGCAAATGCACTAGATTTAACAAAAAAGGGTTTGATGATACCAGAGAATAAGTGTGCAATTGAAGATCAATTAAGTACAATAAGAGGTCTAAATAAACAAAATAAAAGCCCCGAAAATCCCACGATTGATTTGACTGAGATAATATCTGATAAGGAAAATCGAGAAATAGCCGCTCCTCTTATAGAAGTACCCCCTCTCATTTCTAACAAACCGATCCATACATCCAAATGGCTTAAATATCTTCCAACACAACAACAGCCAAAACCTTTAAAAGAAAATCAAGTAAAACCAAAACCTTCATCGCCCGTAAGACAGAAAACAAAATCGTTTAAACAAAGTTTAATCAAATTGTACAAGGACAGTCCTGTCTCCAACACCACTTTAGGTAAAATGACAAAACCTACCATATGTGCTAGTCCAACAAAATTTAAAAGTATTCCCAACACAACTAGAGTCCGACCTAAACGAAGTTTTACACAGAAGAACTTACAGGACAGAGAACCCATCATAGACATATCACCACGTAAGGTACAATCGGAGCACATTGCAAGTGTTTCACCGCATTTTTTCCCAGAGGAATTGATTCAACTCGATCTGCCGGATCTTATTGATGACGATAGTGAAGCATCATTGCCGCTATCGTTGAAGGCGAGCTTTAAAAAAATATTTGGCACTGAAAGCTTGAACGATGTGCTGGGTTGTGAGCAAGTAGTTTACAGTTTAACGGAGCGTCATGTCCGAAGACTGGCCAGTGCCTTAAATCTTAAAGATGATGCTCTCAAACGGACTATTGAACGAATAATTACTGATGATCTTGATGCTAATTGCGAAATTGCGGAGGATATGCGAAGCAGCCCGTCTGTGGTGGAATGTAGCCAAAGTCCACCGCATCGACTTTTCCCAAGTCAAAGGTCACAAATATCAAAGTAGATTGGTTGGGAGTTGTTTTTTAGGCATCCAAATGATATTTTTGTACGTTATATTAAAATATTATCAAGTGCAGTTATGTTTTATTGTTTTCTGAAATTGATTGAGCAAAATACATGTTGTGTTGTTGTTTCCGTTTAACTTATAACAGAAGGTATGTAGGTAAGAAATTGGGAGCCGGTTGGCTATAACAGCTCAACATGAACGCCGTGGAAATTTATAACAAGCTGTTAACACATCGCTTTCTCCATTATCACCCGCAAACACCACATATTTCCTGTTTGATTAATTCAAAAGTTCACGACCTGGACTGAGAAACTCGAAAGTTTGCAAATATCAATACACTTCTTCTACCAGGTCTCTCATCTGTCCTCCAAAATACTTATTGGGGGAACAGATGTTTCGCAGTACGAGAGTAGGCAAGAAGGCAGCAATTTAAATTGTTTGAACCGAAAAATCCGATGGCATTTGCTTATCCACCAATAATTTAATATTTAACTAAAGCTTTCTACGTGGCTGGTGATTTACACCTACTCCACTCTTTTGATTTCTGTTTGGCCTAGGTGGTATAGTGATGTAGTCTAGCTCTCATCTAATATCACAAATTTGGCCAGAAAATACTTTGGATCGGTTTGCAAGAGTTTCAAATACTTGCAAGACATTGTGAGTTGATTGCTTTTCTGATTAACTAAAATAACTTACGAAATCTTGTGTGCAGGAATTTTGTAGATCGTGTTTAATGAACTTTTTGGTCTATTTATATGAGTTACCGATGATCTCAGCTTACTCTCCTTTTTTCAGTCTTCATGGATAAGTTTCGGTGTGAATTAGTTTTTCTGTAAATATTGCGCACCAACTACCACCCAACCAATGATAATTGGCGTCAATTCGGCAGCATAGACAACTAAAACAATGTTCTTAAGTCCATAGCTGAAAGCGCTTCTGACTGCTCCAACAACAAAATAAACAAATTTACATTTTATTAAATAATTCTGTATCTGACAACGATTTTTTATTTTTATTATTTTTCTTGTTTCTGTTTTAATCTTTTTCTATAATAATTGCAGTTAAATTTTCTTTTGTTTTCTTATTTTTTTCTAAAAACAACACATATACTTGCCGCTCACTTTTGTTTACATCTACAAATATAATAAAGTATATTATTATTTTTCTTTCTAAGTATTAAACTTTTAGTTATCCAAAGGATTATTCACATATCCATTTAACAATGTTTATTTCCTACGAGAGTTGTTTGTTTTTTGTTTCTTTTTTTAAATGTTAAATTAGAAAATAATAATTAGAATGTGGAAATTCTATTGCAGGAGGCTGCCGATACTACTTGACGCCGTTACTGTGTTGCTTATATGGTGGCTGTAAAGGACATAATCGGAGTAAATATAAAAATAAATTAGTTTTTCTATTTAACTTACCAAAACAAAAACCTTCTTAGGCATTGATCGTTGTACCAAATGACTGAGAAGTTGATTTTGTGACTCATCCCGGCTTGGATCCGTGTGTGTATTGTATTCCAAATGTAATTCGGGAAGATTCTGCCAGCCAACTTTAAGTGGATACAAATTGAACACTAAATCCTTTTCGGAATACGCAAAAATGGAAATATCCAGCTAGAAACAAATTAAGATATTATCATTGGTAAAAAACAAAAAAATTCTCTTGTGTACCTGCTTATGGCCGGAACACATAAAATTATCTGAGTTGCTAACGCTAAGTGTTGAAATCAAATGCACAACTTTCGCTGTGGGATTCTTGAGTACAACCTTCAGAGTCATCGGCACTTTGACGAACATTTTCTCTTCAATTGAGCAATAAATGTTCAGTGGGGGTTCATCGATATCTAAGCCCGATACAACGAACTTTGATTCGTTTTCTTCTTTACCGCCAGTCCGGCGCCATTTAATGCAATACACACCAAATATTGGTGCGGCAACTGAATTCGAATCGCTTGTCAGTACACCCTTTATGAAACCACGACAGTGGCCAGTTGGTGTGATCGCTTCAATTGCCTTATTGAATACCATTCGTGCACTAGCTTTAGTATGCTGCGATTGCTGCTCGTCTTTCACCGAGTCTGAGTCTATCTTTAGTTTACCCTCGTCTGAGATAGTCGATGAACTCATAATGGAAGTCTGACTGGCTAACAGTGCACTATTACCAATTATTGTCATGTTATTGGGGATTTTCGACAAAAGATTTTTGTTCATCGCCGAAGAAGGCACAATGCTGCTGTCGGGTTTACCACTCGCCATCAGCTGTAGTTTGCGTAGGTTTCGGGAACGTTGAAATAACGCCTGAGGTTCGTTTTCGGCATGTTCGAATTCTTTTGCTGTTATCCAGTCGCAGTTGGTTGAGTTTGTTCGCAGGACTATCACATCTTCAAGAGTATCACCCGTGCGATAACTGTTGCTGTATTTTTTACGCTTGAAGCTATATGTCGATTGGACTAAATTGTGGTCCTATAAAAAGCAGCATAAGTAGAATTATTTTTATTTATAAGCTCAAATTATCTTACACAAATGAAGTACGTTTCCAGTATGTCCAGATCACATTTTGCTTGTATCTCAATGTTAGCGCGAAATAGAAAATTCTCTCCACGGTAGATCTTCGTCAGCGGTTGTCGGTTAAGTGTATAAAATCGGCCGCAAAATTTGAACTCATTCCCACAGGAAATACTGACGACTTCGTCGCGTGCTTTCCTCAGTCGACTGTCATCGATGTAATCGATTCGAATCGGTGAACTAATTGCTAATGCACTAAAATCCGCAACCACAGTGCGTGTATTTATTGGAGAATTGTCAGTTGTCGAAGGTGTTTCCGCAGGCGGTGGTTTTGGCCGAATCGAATCCAAGTTATACCAAATTTTCTGCTGCAGCTCGATGCTGGCTTCGACTAGGCTGAATACGTAATATGATACTGACGTTGAGTTATGCATTGACAGCTCACCGATGTCGATCTGAACTTGGGAGTGCAATTTTTGGCGGTTTGGTGAGATGTCGGTTGTGAGAAAAACTGAAAAAAAAAAACAAAAATGCAGATTCAATCATTTTTTTTTATAAAGTATATCTAATTCTACTTCTAGCGCCTAGTTAACAATTCTGCGCAACAATATTGTCAATCCATGAACGTAATTTATTCACGTTTGTGTACACCACAGGGAATTTAGTTCTGGCACAACCAATGCCCCATGAAACGATGCCAACTTGTTGACCGTTGCTGACAGCGGGACCACCGGAATCACCCAAACAAGCGTCTTTCTTGCCTGTCGGGACAGTGGAACATGGCATGTCTTGTAGCCCTTGTATTTTGCACTGCAGTTTTGCTTTCCGATCACATTGAATTGAACCTTTCGGAGAACTGTTGGCACATCGAGTGCGTTTTTCATCATTCTTTTTTTGTAACTGTCTGACTTGAGAATTTCGAATTAAGCTTTTCAACGAAAACATGCCAATTTATGTTGCGAAATCGGCTATTTTTAGAGTTTATTCAAGAACCAACAGGGTAAACCTGAATTTACTTTCAAGAAATGAATTTGGAGCACCAATGTTTTGTGATGAAGGAGGTGAAGGTCATTGTTACATTCACGAACGTTTTCTAACTCGAAATGACCAGCATAAGGTCATTTAAATACATAGAAGATTGTTGCCTCTCAAACAATAATAACCACATAGTTTGCCACCAAAAATTATCTTTGCAAATTAGACGTTTCGAGTTCTAGTTTATACCTTATATAAGACCCCATCGACATCTTGATAGAAACTATTCTATGGAAGAGCCTTTTTAACTTGATTACTAAACGATACCTCTCCTCTATAAATATGTTAAACTAATTATTTTTACTCACCTTTGTTTCGAAGATTATTCGGCACACTGATGCTAATTCCAACATTTTGCAAAAACACATTAAATGGATTATTCACCAGTGAAACAATGTTGAAAAATTCATTAACCAACATCGGTTGAATGGGTAACGTCGTCTGTGTAACCAAATGGAATCTAAAAGAAAACAAAAACAAACACATGCCAAGTACCAAACATAATAAGAAATAAAGTAACCTACGTTGGAACTATATAACAAGTTGGATTCGTTAAAACGTTATCGATTAAATCCCGATATCGATTGTGGTGTTTAAAATTCCGTTTCACCATCGTTGCGCTCTTAACTAAAACAGCTGCAATTTTATCCGTACCAACTAACGTTTCTATACACGACACTTGCAGCTGAGTGTTCTCCAAATATTGCTGTGCTTCTGTACTGAACATGATCTGGTAATACATCTCCGGTTCCAGTTTAAGATCACCATCGAATGAGGTTAATCCAATTGGTATGTTGTTGCTATCCCTCAACTCAGACAGATCTCGGAATATTGTGTAGTTTATTGCTTTCAGTTTGTAAGTCTGACCCTGGTTACCAACGAGGACTGCTGTGAAATTGTGAATTTTCAATGGAACATCCGTAAGAAGCCTGTAAATATATTCACATGAATTTCCCTCCCTTATGCGTAGCGCAGTACTTGAAAACTTACCTGACAATAAGTCGAATGTTGATCACTTCGTCGTTCTTCAGTTCAGATTTTTCAAAACTAACACTGCACTCAAGGAGTTCAGTTATTTTATCTAGATCAATGGAAATGGGAGACTTGAATGTTGCCAATGAATTTTCCCATAAAGTGCGTAGCTCTGGAGCGATTTGACTTTGAGATACTGGTGGAACGTTCTAAAAGGAAATAGTTTTACAAAGATGAGTATGTACACTTTGGGACTGTAATGAACTGTACCTGAAAGACTTTCCATAGATTCTCTAGTACTGTTATACGATCCTTTTGATCACATTGAATGTTGAGTGATAAAGCTTCAAAACTGCACGCAATAAAGTCACCCACTGACGCCGAGAGAAATGCACTTCGAAGTGTCTTGAGAAGAACATCGGAGAATATTGAGTTCCACTTATCCTGCCGGTAGTCGGGCAACATTAACGAATATAAACTGTAATTGGTTTCGATGAGAAATAAATATCCACTGTAATGCGAAGAAGACTTACGTTAATGCCTTCGCATGATCGCCACACTTAAAGTACTCTTCGGCCATATCGATGGCGAGTTTCTTACGAAACCTAAGGCATTTGTAGACTTTAAATTGTGCCATTGCTTGTCCTAAGAGGTGAATTATTGCACTCTACAGGGACGTTAGTATCTGTTTGCCTATAACTGAGAATATCTACTTACTGAGTGGTTAAAGTTTTTCTCGTTTTCTTGTACTAGCATTATCACTTGCTGTTCTGAAATTGGCTCGCCAGTCTTTATCGTACGTATACCAAAGAATTCACTGAACAGCGCCATAGATGAGATGTTTTGGAGAGTAGTCGGTGTGGTGGGTTCCGTTGGACTCAGCGAAAGAGCTATTTGATATGAAACAAAATTAGTTTGCCTTCGGCCAGAAAATCTGTAATCTTCCTCACCACAGCACTGTAGAAATGCTTCTTTCCTCTTCACAATGTATTCGGCAGCTTTGTGAAAATATATTCCAGGATGTTGGGTCTGCAGCGCTGGAAGACCATTTTTGATTGCTTCACAAAAGAGGTCCGCAAATGCGCTATGCCTGTAAACACCCAACCATTCAATTTTAGTAAAATAAACCAATAGTTTGCTTTTCTCTGAAACTCACTGTGTACTTAGCCACGCAAAATGCTCAAATAGAAGGTCCTTAAATCCCACTCGGTTCTTGTACTTCTCTATGTGACTAATGAAATGATTTATCGAATCACGTGGCACTTTCAGCTTGAACATCAACCGGCAAATCTTATAATTCAGGAAACCAGCAACAGTTTTGATCTCCAGACAATTGGTATCCACTACACGAATCTCCTCCAGATTAGCATACGCTTGTGAGAAGTGTCTATAGAGAGAAACAAAACATTAAGTATGAACTCCCGCTGATATCAATTTCGTTACTCACTTTAAAGCTGTGCTGTAGTCCTGCCTCATTTCCGACACAAAGCCCAATTTAAATTGATGACGTATTTTCAGGACTTGATGCGCGGATGTCAACTGATCGCGATGAGTACGAATTCGTTTCGACATTTGAGTGTAGTACACTTGTGCCATTTCTAGTAGGGCAGACTCCAGGCGTGAAGTATACCCCACCAAGTGGTCAGTGTGCGGCAGAATAAATAACATTTTATTGCTAATTCCGCATGCGTTTGTCAAACTAGCTGCACGTTCTGACGCTAACACATCCTCGCCAGCAGGAAGTGGCGCAGCTTTTTGCAGCAACACAAGTGCCAGCCGAGTATTGCGCTCCTAATTAAAAATAAAGAAGCATCATAGAAGAATAGTATATTTTAATAGTATTAGATCTTACTTGCAAGCTATTCTTTAGACTTTGTATTGTCGAGGCACATTGCAGCTGTTTGTCCGTCCATAGATGATCGTTCCACTCCATATCCTGGAACAATACCACCACCGATGGCAATACATGCAGATGCTTTAGCATCCAATTACGCTTGAGTATACCCTTCGGATGATACCATTCGTAGGAAGCGCGCTTTGGTTTCGCCACTGGAAACTCATAGTTCACTGGTAATAATTTAAACTGCACAGCAGGTCTAAAACGAAACAGTGGATAACAGTCCAACAAATGGGAGTGCGTATAACTTACCTATCGGGTTTTCGATTGCTATTGAAGGCATCCCATATTGATTTGTGTACCGAGTTCTTCAGCACATCGAGGCCACAGAATCCAATAAGCGGTTGTGGTGCCACTAGAAGCTCTGATGGCAGAGCTGTACCATCAATGGACATTTTGTCTCTTCTAACTTCTAAGTTGTAGCGCTCTATTTACACAATGGAATATAACACACACGTAAAGAATTTCCACAGAGTTCTTACTAATTTATTTTCCGTGGAACTAAGGCATTTAGAGGAAAATCTTACGAATTGATTAGCACTTAACTCGTGGTTGCATTTGTTGTGGGTACACGATAGATGACTGTTTAAATGGAAGGAGAATAAATAAAGGGAATAAACTTAATTTTGGGTGGAATGAGGCTACACTCCTTGAAAAAGAAAAAAAAAATATTTGCGTATGATGACAGTAGTGAAAAATTTTGTTCATTGACAGTTGTACACGATTTGGGGTGAATTTGGTAAAAAAAACAGCTGTAAACTGTCAAAAGTGACGTTTGTAGTTGTGGGATATGATGACATTCCATGTGGTGTATTTAAAGACAGAGGTGGTTTAAAGAGTTCAACTATTCCAAGGTAGATGGCGCTGAATGGATATTTTATAGGAAAATTCAGTTTAAAAAGGTAAATTGGATGGTTTTTATATTGTAGATAAGAAAAATGTACATATTACATACATAATATATTAAATAGGCTCCCCGAATATCAATGCATAGTTACAGTAATCAAATGAAAGACCTATACTACTAGGAAATACGTACAGCTTTGGATATAACGCTTTGTTAATCATAGGATTGAGATATGTAGTTTGAAGTAGACGTGATAAAATCCAAGGGATGTTGAAAGCATTAAGCAACTGCACCAAGCACTGCAGACTTGCGGTCTGGTACTAGTACTGTTCAGTCGCAAGAGATCTATACCGCAATTCAAACTTCCATCTATTGATGTGCCAGATACGTAGGGCTACAGTTAAGTAGATAAAAAGCTAAACTGGCAACATATAAAACAAAGGAACGGGCAAGGAAAGCACAAATAGCCATTTGCACTTATTGCAGACTATTTTGGAAAACATGGGAAGCCAGCTTTAACCGTTATGTCAATGGATGTTTTACAACCCTCCCATCATCAATGAAGTAGGTCTGGATGGACCATAATACATTTTGTATGGAAGTTAAAACACTACCGTCTGACTTAATACCGCGTAATTGCGTGACATTCTGCGGGAAAAGTCACGAACTTAAAGAAAATGACGAAAGCACAAAGAATGGACTACATTGGTGCATCAGGAATAAAAACGTACTTTACCAACAGCGGGATTAGAAAGCATACTTAAACTTATTACCTTGTGTTGAAATTCACAGCGAAAGGTGCTTTAAGACTATTTTTTTTTTTATATAATCTACACACGCTAAAGGGGATTATGAATAGGAATGCCCTTAAGATGTTTACACACAGCGCGAGCACATGAAGGACAAGAACGAGAGACAGACAGATCGACATAGTGATAGGAAACTCAGATGTTAGGTTTCAAATAACTCTATGGGTGGTGTCCAGGATACCTGGAGAGTTGTGTATTATTGAAAGTTATGCCATTGCTTATGCTTCACAGAAGGTTTGGCAATCTAGCCAAATATGCCACGAGCTGATTCTTAACAAATATTTACATGAATAATGTAGAAAATACAGACTTCTCGACACCTATTTCAAAGCCAATCTTTTGTGAATTTCAAAAAGGATTAGAATAACGAAAAAATCAAGTGTTCGTGGATGAATTCACCTTACGTTCATAGATGGACATATGGGAAGGAGCGTCCAAACGCGCTCAAACTATTCAAATCAATTAGACTTCAAAACTACCTACGGCAGTGTTTTCGAAACGAAAGAAATATGTAGCCACGCAACTAATAACATATTAAGGAAGAACAGAAATTTCCCTAGCCAAACTATCACACCAAACAACTAGGACTTAACGTTAATAATCACAAGGAAAGATCTTTCAAAAGTCCCTTCAACTACTTGCATACGCCGACGATATTGACATCATTCAGAGAACAAAGCGAGCTGTCACCGGTGCGTTTACGTGTATAGAAATGGAAGCGGCTAAAAAAAACGAGGGCGAAGCAAAGTATATGCTGTCAACGAAAAGGGACACTCAAGATCGACGAATTAGACAAAACGTCACAATAGATAGTTGCAACTTTGAGGTAGTAAAGGACTTTGTCTACCTCGGCTCTGCTATAACATCAAAAAATGACATCTCGTCGGAAATCAAACGAAGGATTACTCTTGCCAATCGCTGTTTCTTTGGGCTAAGAAGGCAATTGAGTAGTAAAGTCCTTTCTCGATCGACTAAGGAGACTCTATATAAGACCCTATATGGAGCTGAAGCAAGGACTTTATCGAAAGCGGATAAAGATATCGTTGGTTGCTTCGAGAGAACAATGCTCCATAAGATCTGTGGTCACAAACCATAACTGCCAAAGTCGATTTTGAACATTTTTCAGGAGTACAGTTAGAAGTCTTAAATCGGTCTTGTATTTCATAAATCGACTTAAGCTGTAAGGTTCTTGCTATGTTCAAAAAACCTAAGAGCCATTTTATTGCTAATATTCTACAAAAAAAATTGTCATAATTGCATTGTGAATCCAATGAAACTTATAACTCAATTTCGTCCTAACTCGACTTTGGCTGTTATGGTTTGTGACCACAGAGATATTCGGTCCCGTTTGCGTTGACGGGTTTTGGAGGAAAAGATTCAACCACGAACTGTACGAGCTGTACAGCGACATCGACCTGGATAAAAAAAACTGCACATTGGGCGTTTAAGATAGCTAGGACATGTAGAGCGTATGGACATCAATGCTCCGGCTCGGAGAATATGCGATTCTAACCCGGATGGTCAGCGCAACAGAGGAGACCTCGCCTAAGGTGGCGCGCACAAGTAGAACAAGACCTCAACCAACTTGGAGTGTGCAACTGGAGGCAGTTAGCTAAGGACCTGGCTAACTGGAAGGGGTTGTTGGTTGAGGCCTTGGTTCACCCCGGACTGTAGCGCCACCTAAGTAAGTAAGTAACGTTAATGATCTCTGTAGAAGATGCGGTGACGTGGATGTCCATGAGGGCACATACAAAACACAGAACTCTAGTCCCTTAGCGTCAACCGAGTAACCGCACATAACCTAACATGCTTCGTCGGTGCCTTGATTATTTTATTCAAATACTCGTACATAAGTACGAACACAGTTATTCAAGCTTTTGATCTGTTTCCATATAAATCTTCCAGCTCTGTTTTGCTTGAGTCTTTAACCAGCTTAGTAATCTATTTAGCAAGTTGAAGTATATCCCGTCTCAGACCCAGATTTAACTCTGTCCTTTAATTTTATCCGACAAAACGTCACACCCCTTTTTTAATTCTCCCCATTCTCTACAATCAATTTGCAAATAAATTAAATAAATACGACCTCGGTTAACCGTCAACGAGGACGAGAAACAATTTTACTTTCTCATAATGGAGAAAAATTTTACGTAAATTAACAACAAAATATCGCCTTCATTATCTTTCTCTCTCAACGGTCTATCAATTTTAATTTCCATCATGCTAAGGATCAAAATGTAATTTCTTTGAAATTACCTCCTAATACCACACAAAAGGGAACACTGTGTTACGCGTGCAAAAGTTCAGAAATTAATTACAAATACTCACCGTATCAACACGCCATTTAGTACGAAATTGTCCTTGAGGCTTAAAATATCTACGAGTAGGTACAAACCAACCCCCTCGTTAGCTTCTACATATTTCAATATTCCTATTAAAGCTTTTCACTGCCGCCGCTACTGCCAGCGTCGTCGTCGTCCTTTCGCACTCTATATATTTTTTTGTTTTAATTCAGTCATTACATTTAATGACAAAGTAAACTTTCCAACAGGACGACATGAAGAGCACAAATAAGGCATGAAAAGAAGCAAAAAGGAGCAGCAACATTATCACCACGACGACATCCAAGGATAACTAATTATCGTCGACGTGTTTTTTGTAATTTTTACAATTTTCCTTTTATTCTTTTTTTTTTGTGTTATTGTTTGTGTATCCTGTCCTCTATGGCTAGGGCTACTCAATAGAAGCAGCCATTTAATGGAATTCAAAGTATCGAACATTTCTATTAAGGGATGGTATGGGAATATCCCACTGCCAATTGGTGTACCCCACTGAACCTCTCAAAGTACATAGGTCGTATTGAAAATCTATCAATACGTGTGATATGAACTATGACAGGGGATGCTTAGATATATGCTAGAGATAGCCTGCCTGTCTGTACCTGAAATTTCTCGTATATGTACATAACACACCCCTCCAGGCGTTGATGAAGAAGGAACAGCAGAAATAAAAATTCAATACTCGTCGATACATTAGAAAGGACGGCTGAGCGCAGAGAATTTTATACAGAAAAATATCAGGACCTAGGACGATGGACGATTTTTTTTCCTATTTATCGATGAAAAGTAACCACCCTCCTGCCCAACCAATCCTTGGCACTCATGATTGGATTTGTAAACAGGACGAGCTGCAAAAAGAGAATACGGATAAAACTTCGGCGAGGGTATGATGATGGATTTCTCGACGTTTTTTTTTTTGCGCGCGTTCGCTATATGTGTTGTGTGTACTCAGGGAATGAGTTTCTATTTGCGTTCGCAATTTCTAGTTTGCAACCCCTAATGCCAGAGAGGGTGAGTGTGTTGTTAGGAAAAGAAAAAATATACAGAAAAATATGTGAAAACGAAAAATGTCAGTATTAGCCAACAACACATGGAGGAGTCCTCCGCGTGTACACAGCAGAAATTCTAATAACAATCAGCTCCGCTTAGTTTGTGCATGTGTGTGTACTACACTCTTATGTGGAAGAATAATGCCTTTGTCCTTGTTTCAGTTCTTTTGCATTTTTTTAGGTATTGTTCGCCTCCATTTATCCGGGGTTAGAGAGGAGTTTGCACTTATACTTGAACTCGCTTTTTTTCGCGTAGCTACCCCTTGTTCGGGGAGGGTGATTTTTTTCCATTTTTCTTTTTGACTTCGGCTCACCCTCATGGTGGGTGGTGAGGTGTTTTTTTCTTTTTAGAAAAAAATTGAAAAAGAGGGGTATAAAATGGAAAAAAATAGGGTTGCGAAAAAATGTCCACAATTTGCGGAAATGAGACGAAACGATTGGTGGTGAATGTGTGTGGGGTGTTTTTGATTTTTTTTTTCCTAGCGTACTACCCCACGGAATTGGAGGGATATTATTTTTTTTTGTTAGTGGAGTGCCATTACAGGCTGTTCTTTTTTCTCGGGGTTTCTTTCATTCTATTCGCGTGTATACACCAGGATGAGGGAACGTTTTGGTATTGGTGGCAGTTGGAAATCCATGTTACCTTTGAAAGTGACGTTTGATGGATTTTTTTCCATAAGTCAATGGATGGTCGGGGATTTTTTTTTTCGCCATAGAAGAAGCAAAATGAAGAAATCTTGTTAGAGGATCACGGTTGAATGATTGGTTTGAAATTCAGTTAATTTTCAAAATGGTGGCGATCTTTGTAGTTAAGGAACTAATAGAGGTTCTTTGTTTAAATATTTATGTAATCGCTTTGCAGTTTTGTGTTTGATGAAGTCGATGCTATGGTGTGGAAGAGTATTGTAATTGTAATTGTGTGTTGTGTTTGAGACGGTTTACAGGAAACGATAAAGGATAACAAATCTTTCAAAGAAAATCCACTCTTTTGAAGGTTCCTCATTTACGTGGATGCAAATCTAATGGTTAGACTCGACTTGCGGAGGAAGTTATAAAAATTGGCAAGTAATCACAGTGAGCCCATTGAAAATTTATGCTTAAACTGACTGAGTCATCTTGTAAAGTCAGTATACTCAAAGAGTCCTGTTTGAGACGCAAAGTAGACGAAAGATTTTAGTTCCAATTTTTTTCTTTTGGCACTTATCTATGCCCCACGTGAGACATAAGACTCAAATCCAATTAGGGACTTGAGTCCAATCCCATCGGGTCATAAGTCCAAAAAAATGTTGGGCTTATGTCCCATCTTACATATTTGTTTTGGATTGACTTAGGGAATTCACAGACAGTTTTTGCTCTGTTATCTTGGTTTATTTTTACGCATGACTTATAATTACAACTAAAATACAGTTATGTACAAGCAATTTGCGAAAAACGATGCAAATCCTTCACTATTTGTTCTTCAATCGTGTGGATGTACACCCCGCGCAACAAAAAAATCCGCACATGGTAATTTTTAATAAAATGGAAGAAACCTAATAAATGATGGCTAATCAATGCGTAGTCACTTTGTATTTTTGATTTTAAACATTTAAGTTGACAAATTTCCCAATTTTACAATACATTTTGTAGCCTAATTGGAAAAAAGTAATGATCGTGAAGATTAGACTACAAAATTTCAGATTTTGCCCAAGTACTGTTAATATACATACATAAATTAAAAAAGGGCAGAAATTCGAAAAGCAAATTTCTTTTTTCATATTTTTATTACAATAAGAAACCTTTTAACATAATTTTAGACTTTTATGATACTAAAAAAATGATTCTAGTATTTCGTAGCACCACCCTTCGCCCTAACAACGTCATGAACCCTTTTTGGCATGGAGGCATAGAGATTACCGCAGTAATTGTTATCAATTTCATTGAACCACACTTCTTCAATGATGCTCTTTAGATGCTGCATGGTTTTTGATTTATATCTTGGATTTTCTTTCCCATAAGAGCCCAGACGTTTCGATGGGGTTGAGATCTGGACTGTTTCCCGGCAAAATTAGGAATTCTATTCCAAATTCTTCTTTCAAAGTTTTAATCTGCGGAGGAAATTTAAAAACTAAAATCATAAGATTTTCAAAACACCCAAGAATATGAAAAAAAAACTTCGAATTACTCACAGATTTTGCTCGGTGGCAAGGTGCTGAATCATCTTGAAAAATTGGTTTTGATGTTTCTGCTGCTATCATTGCCATACTCGGTACAACACCATTTAAGATAATTTGTTTGTACCGCACGGCGTTAACAGTGCCCTTGAGCATAATTAGAGATCCAAATCCAATTGCGGTGATGCACCCCCACACCATAACATAAGGAGAATGTTTTACAGGTGCCGTGAAATAAGGCCAAGTGAAATAAGACCAACTTTAAAAAGTTGGCCTTATTTCGCTTTGTAAAAGTGCAACAAGACCAACTTTAAACACAGTGTGAGCCATGCATTCGTCGCTGTAGCGTTTCCCTTTTCTACGACGCACTATCTGCTTCCCATCCGGTCCGATTAGGTTAAACTTGGACTTATCAGAGAACACTATATTTGACCAATCTTGAACACTTCAGTTTTGTCTTTCCTTTCCTGGTCAGTAGTGGCTTTTTCGCTGGTCTCCTTGCTAGCAAACCCAACTTGTTGAGTTGATTCTGGATGGTTCTGACGCTAACTTCAGCCCCAGTAGCTTCTCGCAGGTCAGCTCTTAACTCCGATGCGGTTTTAAACCTGTTTCTCAAGCTTAGCATCTTGAGTTGCCGGTCCCCCCGAATAGTTGTACATCTCTTCAATCCTGTGCCAATTTTTCTGTCCAGATTGTGATCCCGACGATATTTGTTAAAAAATCTTCTTACAGAACTCTCATTACATCCAATTTGTCGAGCAATTTCACGAAATGACTGATTCTGATGGGATAAGGCAACGACAACTGCCTTATTTTTTTTATTCAATTGTACCCTTTTAGACATCGCGATATCAATTTTTCACTTTTATTTAAGAAATACAACTGCACGCACTGTTAAATACTGCCAGAATGAATTCCGATACATTCCACAATGAACATTACTTAACTCGGAAGCAATAAAATATAATTTGGGGAATCCCTTAAAAGTTATTAACGCAGAAGCCGTGTGCGGCTTTTTTGCGTAAATATTATTTGTGTATATAGCCCATACGAAGCACATTAGTAGCTTACTGCATTCTTTTCCATTTTCATAATTCACAAGCTAATGAGAAAGGAAACTTGAAGAATTCCAATATTTGAGAATTTGATCAAATAAAACTGATTTAGCTATGTACACTGGCGGCCACTTGAGGCCACACATTTTTCAATCGATTTTCACTCTTTATACCTGTTGGAAATTTTGTACCCGGAAACTTTTACTTCATGTGAACAGGTAAATATTTTCCCAACAGGAATTCATAAAATTAAAGGGTAAATAAAATACATAAAATAAAATACTTGAAAAGCGTATAAAAAGAAAAGCGTATAAGACTTCTTTAAGATCCAGCATCCCTCAAGGGAGTCACCTAGGTCCACTTTTTTGTATTCTTGTATCAATCATAAAATATAGCAATATTCTTATATTTGCCGATAATATCAAGATTAGTAAAGCAATTACAACAATAAATGATTGTAGACTTCTTCAATCAGATATTGATAACTTCAGTACCTGGTGCGGTAAAAATGGTTTAGTCCTTAACCCTTTCAAGTGTCAGTCCATGACATTCTCTAGAAAACGGGTACCGATCGACTATATTCAACTACTCGATATCGACTCGGCCTCTCTGTCGGGTTTATAGTTTTAAGGACCTGGGTGTTTATTTTAGCCCTAAACTTGATTTTAAAGAGCATATAAACCACGTTGTAAATAAATAAAACTCAATGTTGGGTTTCGCTAAAAGATGGTGTAAAGAATTTAAAAATCCTTATGTCACTCTCTCACTATTTCGTAGTCTTGTCCGTCCTCACCTCGCATATGCTTCGCAAGTATGGACACCTTATCAGAAAAATCTCAATACTTGTATTATTATTATTATTATTATTCATCTCTTTATTGGTATAATTTACATGATAGATAGTACATACTAGTTAAGATAACGTAAAGAGAAAAAGCATGGCTTTATATTGCCGTCTGTCGATAGTTTGACATTTCATGATTTATTTCATAAATTAAAAATAAAGGATATAATTAAAACAATAAGCTAACTTGGTATACAACTCATGGAAATTAAGAAAAAAATAATTTTTGATTATACTTGTTTAAATTACTTCCGCATTTGATATGTTCAGTTTTTACAATTTTACAAATTCACAAAGCTATTACGATACTTATAGGCATGCATTATATATTTTGAGAGCAATTTCCAACCAGACAAACCGTTTAACAACTCTTTCGATTCCTGAAGTGTGAGAAAGCTCTTGGAGAAATACAGTCTTCTAATTTCGAGAAGTATTGGACATTCTGCAAGGAAGTGGAAAACGCCTTCAGCCACGTTTAAATTACAGAGGCTGCAAGTTATTCGAAGATCCTGTCTGTGCGGTATAAGATTTAGGCCCAAAGTCTCAGTTCTGATTTTGAAGATTGTGCTAATTTCATAAGTTGTCAATTCATTACTGAAATAGTTGTGAGTGGTCAGTGAATACTTGTATTGAAGCCGTCTAGTGAAGCTTCATTCGTTGTGAATTGAAAGGTCTTCCCTGGGATGGGACGATCCTTTTAACCTCCCTCCATATTTGCATCGGATAAAACTGTTGCAAATGCAACCTTTCGCTCAAAGAAGAGTCAATAATGATATCATTTTATTCATCAACTGATCTCAGGTCTGACTGATGCACCTGACTTATTATCCTGTTTAGGATTAAACTTTCGTGGGGGATCGCATTACCTGCGTAGTATAGAGTTACTGCATGTTCCTTATCATAGAACAAATTACGGGATGCCTGAGCCTATTAACCGCATGAGTAAAATCTATAATTTAATCTTACACCCAAAAAAAAACCTTGGTAAAATCAACTACAAAGCTTGTTTGATTTTGCGTCAACCATGGGTCATTGTTGATTCAACCAATGTGGCATTGTCAATTTTTTTTGAAAAATGCTACAATTTTCATTGGTTAAATCAACTATGGCATTGTTAATTTCGTGTTTAATCTATCACAAAGCGTTGTTGCACCAACATTTTCATATTGAAGCAAACATATTCCGTGATAAATGAAACAGGGCGACCGTGTTGCTTCAAACACAAAAGTGTTTGTTTAAAAATATTTGTGTTTGCATATTGTCCTACTCGCATTAACATGGGACAGTGATGGATTAAGTATGTACATTGTTGACCAACAATTAGAACATTGTACTACTTTCGTGCTTCTTTTAAAATGTCGATGCTTACATTAACACAAGCGAGTGATGAATTAAGTATGAACATTGTTGATTGACAATCAAAACATTGTACAACTTTCGTGCTTCTTTTAAAATGTCCATGCTTACATTAACACAAGCGAGTGATTGATAAACTATGGACATTGTTGACCAACAATTAGAGCATTGCTAATATTGTTGTGCTTGTTTTAAAACGTCATAATAATATTATTATGTGAGTATAATTACTTTTCCACAGCCCTTTTAAATTTACACATACTTCCTTTTACTTATAATTTCCCATCTGAAAGTAGAATTAAAAAATAATAACGCTATTTCGCTTTTAGTTAATATACATATTTTTTATTTTGTTGTTGAGTATTTAGATTTACATTATAATCAAAGTTTGGTAAACAAATTAATTTAAAAGAATGTACATTGAAAGCTTTCTAGTAAAATAAGTTTTAAAAAAAATTAACAAAAGCAAATTCCTTTCCATTGGGATTTGGATATAAACAAAAATGTGGTCCATCAAATTCTTTAATTTTTAATACATAATACAATTCAGTAGGATTATAAATTTCGAATGAATTAAAATGATCAAGATATTCCGAACAAGCTATTTTTTCGCAAACAATATATGGACAGTTTTGATATATTAATAAACATTCTATTCGATAAATCGTTGTTGTACACTAATAACTTTTACTTATAAAAAATACTCTTTAGCACAAAATTCACTTTTAACACAACTTGAATATGCGTGCATTCGCTTCCACTGGTTACTGATCAATTGAAATCTGAAAATGTTTGCAACACGCATGCAAGCAATACGATCAGTGGAAGACCCGCTATGCGGCGCGACGATTGTCGTTACCTAAAAAAAACCACCCCAATTTGACTACGTTCATTGTAGCTTAACAACGTTTGTGTATCTTCAACAATGTTTATGCTAGATCGAAGTTAAACATTGTTACTTCAATATTTTTGTGATACATTGTCCACTATTTTTGCTTTTTCAACAACGTTTCTCATCGTTGTTGTAACATATTTGTGTTGCCTCAATAAGAAAATGTGTTCATTAAACTATGTTCGTGATAGTTTCATCAGGTTTCTGTTCCTTCAACAATATTTATGCTTATTTGAAATTAAACTTAATAACGGTACCAATTATTTAGGATAAATATTATGTTCTCTTGACAACCTTTGTGTTAAATTGTACAATGAACGTAATAGTCAACCACGAACATGTTCAATTTAAAAGAAAAATGGTTGATTTGTATTTATTGAACACGTTTGTGTTTAACCAAAAACACTTGAGATCAAATAATTTTTACAATGCCAAAGTTGTTCATTGATCACATTTATTATTGTTTAACAATGAAATCAACAATCGAATTGCATATTTACAATGAAACTATATTTGAAACAACTACAAATATGTTTAAATTAAGCATATTCGTGATACTTACGAACATTTTTATCAACAATGCTAAAGTAGTTGATTCAAATATGAAGCCTTGTTTGTTTTAATCACAAACGTATTTCATTTGACTATTTTAAGCCCATTTTGAGTTAACAATGAAACATGTTTGAATCAACCAAGGTTTTTTCTTTCGGTGTAACAAGATTACGCTAAAAAATGTATTGCGTAATGTAGTTCCTCGCATATAAATATGTACGAGTACTAATAATGTATACGTATTTCTCTTATTTTTTGTTTATTTATTGCTTGTGGTAGTGTTGTAAAGTAGCACTAACACCAGCACTAAATGATGAGCCTGTTGATGCATACTTTGTCCTGGCAAATCTCTGCTTGTGGTTGTTGCTTGTATTAAGCACACCACGACACAGATCAAAAAAGGGTTTGGATGCCTAATCGAAACCCAAAAACTTTTTTTTAAATACTATCTCTCCAAAAATTTGGGACTTACATATGTTTTTATGTCCCACCTTCAACAAAAAAAAAAATGGACTTATGTCCCGATTGCATGGGACATATGTAAGTCGCAGCTGGAAACAATGTGAACAACTTCTAAAGTACCCTAAACAAAGTGACGGATTCCGAATTATATTTTGAAGTGCACCGGTGGTGTAATTAGCTGTATTCTGCTTCTTAATAAGTAAAAAATAATGCTACCTCTTAATACAATGCTAAAAAGGGATAAAAAATAAGTTTCATCTATTGTCGGGGATTCCTGGTAAACTGTACAGCAGTGCTGGCGTTCCAATGCTGCCACCTATGCGATTTTGCCACCAGATTTATGGAATTTAAGACTCTTACAGGTGACTTGGACGCTGCCGAAAGCAGACGATTTGAATCGGCTATGAGCAATAGTGATACTGGCACCTCCGTACTGGCACCGATTAAGATACTGTTTAACATAATAGTGACCGAAAAAGAGACCAACGGTTTGTGGCTCACCAGAAGCGACTGCGTCACATCTCGCTCTTTTTGGCCGAAATGGTTATATATGGATAAATCTTCCATACGCTTAATCACGGGAATAATCACAGGACACTGTGTCATAGGTCATATGAAAAGCAAATGGCTACCCGAGTCCAACGATATCTGTAGAAGCTGCGGAGATGAAGAAGAAAGTGTATCGATCCAAGATCTACTTTGCTACTGCCCCAGCCCTCCAGGAACGACGCCATATATTCTAGGTAGACATTTAAAAGCTGGGAAGTTCAAAAATATCGGGTATTCTAAGATTCACCAAGAGCACAAACTAGCTTACGAGTCGGTAAGAAGAGATTATATTCCCAAAATATGAGGGGATTCACAAAGGACCTTCGGGTCTTCGAGTGGAAATTATTGCTCGAACAATCACACACTCTTCCTAGCCTAACCTAACCTATCTTCTAAAGATATTAACATTTTTAAGAGTCACTGAACTGATGGAGATACTATATTATATACCCTGAAAGCAGATAGAGTCGTTCTCACGATATCAGGTCACAGTGTTTGTTCTATTATTTTTAAAACGAAAAAGTGAGATGAAATGAAATTCGCTTTATGTTTTGTCTTGTCTGCCAAAGTGCCATTTTCTGCCAGTTTTGTTTTTTACAGTTATAAACATCTTTATCAACAAGCTGTATAGGCTAAGAACTATCAGGTAACTGATGTCACTATCAATGCCAAGTTTTGAAGTGGGATGCTGCAAAATTTTCCTGAGCCGGAACTGCACTTGAGCTCGATACAATTTTTTCAAAAATAATGGCAAAAACTGTTAATATCGCTGAGGTAAAGTGGTGACATCCTAACAGAATACTCAAAGTCTATTTAGCAACTCAAGAGCTCAAAGTTTTGGCTCACGATGCAACTCAAGCGTTTTCCCGAGGTGGTTTCTCATAATTATTCCTGCATCAGATATCTCAAAATGCAAATCGTTTCATTTCACAAATTCGTACCAAAAAAGGAAGCATTTACTGGAAAAAAAAATAAATAAAATTGTAAAAAGCTCGGTCTGAAAGGTTTTGTCATGCACAGAGAAATATACGCCCTCTTGAGCTGAGTAATTAATCCACTTCACCGGCAAAACGTCTACGACGACGAGGAGAATTCTGGGCAAAAATAAAAAAAAAAAGTCTCGAATCAGTGAATTAACGACAGCGACGAGCAAAAAAAAGTTAAACCACTCATTTTCTACCTCCCAGCGGGCAAACAGCAGCAGAGACACCACTCAAGAAGTGCATTTGCCAAAGTCTGCCTTTGCAGCAGTTTTTATAATTTTTCCTGCTTTTATTTTATTCCATTTCATCCTGCTGGGATACTCGTAAACCAGCTTAAGATGAAATAATGTATGCTGCACAGATATACACCGTCACTTCACTTATTTTCCCATTTACTTAATGTAATTTGCAAATTAAAAAAAAAAATGTTTTTTTTAATATAATTAAGAAGTTTTTAATTTCGTTGTTGAACGTATGCAGCAGTAGAGTACCTCTACCAGGATGCAGCAGCAGCAGCAGCAGCATCACACTCACAATCAACAGGATGCTGAAGAGCAAGCAGTTGCGGCAACAGAAATGCAGACGCAAAGTACGGGTAAGGCAATGTGTGAGTACTTTTTTAATTTACTTTGCAGGACGAAAAGAATCTCAACAATTCCTTGAAAATTTGATATATCACCCACACTTGTTCGGACGTATATCCTTTGTTGTAGGATATATCCCATATGACCGACCTGAAAGGAGATGTTTAATTTAATTTGGCGGAATTTTTCAGGACCAAACTTTTTACATAAGTTTAGATTACTCGCTAAATGGTATAGCGGTCGGAGAATGCCATAATGGACTGTGGTGAGCGTGAGGACACGCATAGTTTTGGCGAAGTTTTGAGTGAATTTTATGATTAAAACCGTAGTCCGAGGTGTTGCGTGAAAGTTTTCAAACTAATGGTTAATGGATATTAGTTTATAATTCCGCGGTGAATGGACAGTGTACAATTTTTATGAACAAATTCTCTTTGTAGACGGTTACACGTATGGGAAAGAGTTACAATCGAAACCACACAGACTTCTTATTAAATTCCTCATTCATTGAAAATACGCCATGCGAAACCTCTAAGCATAAGGAAAATTCCAAAGCTACATAGCTTAGCCAATTTTGTCCTTCCAGCAAGGAGCTTTGAACCCAGTTGTTCCGTAAAATGTAGAAAGCAGTACTATTGACTTTGATAGATCGATTACCTTTTTTAGCAAACAAACAACTAAATATCATCCAAATGACCGTCTTGTAAACACAGCCGCCATTTTGTATACGTTTTCTCGGAATTAAAGTAGAATTGTCGTGGAATCTCGTGCATGGTGAAATAAGTAGAGCATTGTCTTTGAGATTGTGGAACATAAAATCACACAATCTCGGCAATATTCTATCCATAAATTAATCGAAAATCGTAATCAATTTTGCAAATTGTATCCGTTGACAGGTTTGGACAAGAGTAGTTCAAACGATGCAAATGTGCAATTTTTAAAAAAAGCAGAACACATTCAAATTGAAATCTGTGATATCGGAGATGAGTTAACATCCCAAAAGGGTGAGGGTGACAGTTTGATTTGTAACACCATAGACGCTTTTTAGAGATCGGCACACCTGGACACCAGTTTTTGATAATTAGTTAGTTATTTTGTTAGTTAGTTAAGACTTTTATTTCCTAAAAAAAGGTAGGTTGATACATTAGCGTACATTTTCAAGTCTATTTAGGTTTGGTCATTATTGACCGTCTACCAGATTGGCATCTAGGCTCCCTACATAAAATATGAGTTTACTTGCAGTACATTATTTTTAGTATATTTATATTATATGAATATGAACTTCAAACATTTGCATAATTTGCTATTTTGACATTTTTGTTTTAAGAACTTTCCTCAATGATACATTTTCTATACATTACAGCCTTCGCAGTATAGTTATACAACGCGTTCCATCCATAGCTTCCATTTAAAATGTTCAGCGTTCTCTGCTCATCCAGCACAGTCGCCCCAAAGTATCTCAAGCGGTATTCTTTCGATATAGGACACATCGCTAAAAATTGGAAAACGTCCTCTCTCGTATTTTTGTTACACAGATCATAAAGGATTGGCAGCTCAGGACGATGCGGTATAAAATTAAGTGCGATCAGCTCCTCTCTTACTTTTAATACTAGGCCTATTTTGTCGGTTGAGTTTTTATTTAAAAAGTATGTTTTATCCTGTAGATCATATCTCAGTCGCCAGTAGTATACTCTATGTTGGAGACTCCGACCATCGTTTGCGTAGCTTTCGTATCTATATCGGCCTATTGACAAAACTAGCGCGTTAAATTTAGATCTTAAGACAGTATGTTGATCCGTCGTTATTAGACTAAAATTGAAACCGCATTCAGATGCTAAACGTTCCCAGCTCTGATGAAGATGACCTCTTCTTGAAATTATATGATTGAGCACTAGCCTAGGCAGCCTGCCTTGTTCCATCTCAGTTTTAATAGTTTAAATGAACGCTTTTTGAAAATCGTGGACACTTTTGGACGCTATTCCAATATTTCAATAAAAACCATCAAATTGCTTTTTTATTTACTTTTGCGTAATTTAAATATTTTCCATCGATAATAATTTACAACCTATTCAGTGCCATTAAATTAAAGAAGAAATGTGAAAATGGCAGATATACTCGATGTGTATCCATAAGATCCTATATATCTGACAGACTTGGTCTGTCCTACTTAAATCTGATAACGTGAACGCCAAAAATGACGTCCGGACAGACATATCGGATGGTTTTCAATTTTTTGTTGATATCTTGGTGGCTAGACAGACATACTATGTATTTGATTGTGTGAACGCATGTCTGTTCAACCTAGAGGAAATTTAATTTCTGATAAGTAACTCAAGCGGTGTGGTTGTTGTCGGAGAATTAAAAATGGCTGTGTGTGGAAATATTGAAGTTTGAAAAGAATTTTTGGAATTGAGATTGTAATTCCGATTACAGATGAAAACTTTGGTCGATCTTTCAAACATTCCTGTTCCGAAATTCACCTCCTTTTCCTTTATTCGATTTCTTGTTCTTCTAAAATGTTATTATCAATCTCAAGCCAATTATTGGTGTGCACTATTTTTGTAATCCGGGATACCTTTTTGGTTACTTTTTAAGTTTTACCAGCGGCAACGCTGCATCGATACTCAGCTCTAGGGTGAGAAGTATTTAGAGAAGGAAATGGAAAACAGCGCTGCATATCTACACAGAGCGAAGAACTGAGTTTTTAATGTTCCGATTTCTGCGATTTGATCTGATTTTATAGTACCATCTTTGATTTGGTGGAATTACCTAAGAGTAACATTTTTTGGAAATAATCTCAGACTAAAACAACCAACATACCTAATGTCAAAAAATAAATAACAAAATTCCATAAAACGTGCTGAATTCTGCATCAATGAAAATTACCGCCATTTTCTAAATATTACATTTGAAATATTTATACTGTTACAAATCTAAGTGTTTCAAAAGCTACTAGGGCTTTATTTCAGGTGACTTTGTGTGGCCAACAAAATACAGATGTAAAACAAAATTATAACAAAGTGTGTTTCAAACACATTAATTTCATAAATTGCAAATATTACTTTACTTTAGGTGGCACTACAGCTCGGGGTAAACCTTGGCGTGAGCATGCTTCTCGCAACCACTTGTGTGTGCGTGTTATATTTTTGCACGAATGGAAGGGACCAACAGTTTTTTGGCGCCTCCGAACGGCGAGTTAAGAAGCTCATTGATAAATGGTGCTCTTTAATTGCTTGTCAGACATTCGAAAGAGGTGGCACTGGGAAAAAACTTTTAGGTGTTGGACCCGGGCTGGAACTGAACCCGGGCAGCATTGCGTAGTAGTCCAACGCACTTACCACTACACCACGGTGCTCATACACAAGTTGCAAATATTAGAGTTGGGAATGGTAACGTATTTTTTTTTTAATATGCGACTCACTTGATACAAAAAAAACATTAGTCTCTTATTCCAGGGGTTAAGCGTTGCGCAGCTATTATTTACTTTAGACGACTCTTCACAAACACACATGCGCCTACTAATAAGTGGTCTTTTTATACTAAAGGGAATGGGCTTTGAGCAATGTTTTACCGTGGAACTATTTTTGAGGTCTGTGGTTATCCATGCCTTTTCAGATGGTACAGCAGCACTTGAATCTCAAAATTTATATTCTAGCCAGTACCCGTCACATCGAAGGTACATTTTGTAAGTGCCTGATCAGAATGAATTCATCCACTAATTTCTCAGATTCAGAACCTTTCCGATGTATCAAACTTCGCAAAAATCAGTTCTAGAAAACAATTTAAAACATATTACTGTATTAATATTTCTTTAACTTATATGCCTAACACTGAGAACTTCTTTGATTTAATTAGCAAGATATTTGAAAAATTGTCGGTCAATTTTAAGGCCACCTAAGGTTCATCTGTATTTTGAGACTGAACAAGACTTTATGCAGAAGAGGAAGATACCCTAAATACCTCAAAAACGCCATTATGAAGGACATTGTTTCCTCAATTATGAAGATAGATTTGCTTTTAGACTAATATTTATTACCATTTCTTGATGAAGACCTTTCAGGTCGATTTCAATTCTTCTCCCTTCCCTTATTTTGAAATAAAGCTCTTCCACTGTTTTCCTACCTACCTATACTAACTTTATTAACAAGTATATACTCTGATAAGATAATTGGAACATTCTATCGACTGGCCAAACAAAGTTAATTACCTTTCTAGGTAAATTTCACTTGAACAGATAATGCTTCAGGTCCATCTGCCTATTAGCTTTGTTCCGAGTTCCACTCATACTGTCATCAATTCTGATGGATCTCTTCAGTGTTTCTAGCTCTAAGGACTCAGCAGTACGAGTACCTTCAAAACCAATGTTTCAATTTTTCCATCTTCTCTCAATTACGACAAAATGAGACAGCAACGACAACGGCAACGGCAGACCTAATATCACTCACCTTGTCTGGCAGTTTTTCATTCGGAAAAAAGCACACAGTGCTACCCACACATGAATCATAAAACCATAACCAAACTCTCTTAGTGGCGCTGCCATGATGCCGGCAACAATACAAAATATTCCTTTGGTTGCCGTTCGCCAACGGCTCAATGCGACTTTCCATGATGCGCGCGGAAGTTTCCAATTTACCACTCAACCACCCTCAACACTTTACCCACCCCCACCCAAACAGCTAACAGCATCCCACACCAGCTTTCGTTTCGAAGGGGAAAAAATGGCGGTTTCCTGTAGAAAAATTGTTGAAAAAAAATGCAGAGGGGTGATTATTTGTTTTTTTTTATTTTTGCTCTATGCTCACAACCACCCTCACTCAAGTCACCCTCATCACCCTTAGGAGGGTGGAATATTTTTTTCTGTGTTTGCCTAACCCCCTCCCCGACACCATTTTTATTTTTTCTGCTAGCCGCTAACGAAAGAGATGGATTGAAAATGGCTGCCTTGGCTCGTCCTGTGTCCTGTTTCGCATTGCCATTCGGAGAGTTTTTCCTCGCGTCGCCTGTGTATATTTGTTTCTCCTTTGGCATCCATAATGATATGCAAACTATATGAAATAGCCATCGTTGGGGGGGGGGGGGGGGGGGTGGTTGTTTTTTGGTGCGTGAGCTAGTGTGGGAAGTATGTATATAATTTTTTTTGTATGCCGTTAGTTGAGCCTGCTGCAACATCCTATGAGTCACATGGAGCAATGCAAGGGATGGGAGTAGTGGTATCCTGCTGGCAGGACGACCGTTTGTTTGCATGTATAAGTGACACGATAATGGTAAACTGTAGATTTTTAATTATGAGGGAGTCTTGAAAAAAGCAAAGGGAAACCAATATGAATGACGTTCACATAGGAACAGAGCGAACGGGGCTTAATAGAATACTGGCCGAGTATGTGTGTATAGCATGGGCATCTCTGTGTATAGAGAGTCCTATTATAGCATTCTCGAAAAGTAGCGGTTGGTAAAATGCGAAAAAATTCAAAACCAAAGAAATAGAGAGACGGAGACGGCAAACAGCAAAAAAATACAAAAAATGGAGTACGAACGGAAAGAAAAGGAAAAAATAAATTCCTGGGGGTTGTAGTTGTGTAGTTGAAAAGTCTGCTTGCGGTAAGGGAGACTGATGCTGGATACACAGGAAAAAAATGAGGCTAGAGAGCGATGCTCGGACGATGTTAATATTTGAGAATGTATTCAAGATTATATCAGAGGGTATGTAAACAGTTATAATAGGCTTTTCTTTAGTTTTAAACGATGAACTCAAAATTCAATTTTTTTATTTCTTTTTTTTTTGTTGCTTTGATCCAATGCAATGGATTTACACTTGCCAGAAATCGTAAATATAAAGGACGAACAGGAAGAGCATTTTTTTTGTCGTTTTTTGAGGTTACTAAGGGTTGCGCTGCGCTGGTCCTGAAGATCGACATGAAACAGACATCCTGAAATGGATTCATGTTTGGAATCCAGCATCGAACTATTATTTTTATCTATGTGATATCTTACAGAAAAAGAAGATCTTCCAAAAGTTTCAAATAGCCAATGTTGGACCGCCGAAGGCTGGAAGTTAGCCCCTTCCTAAAAGTCCCACAAACTCTATTGAGTGATTCTTAAAAACGTGATATTTAAGACGAATTACTGAACTGGTCACCGTGGGCGTGGTGGTTAGTGCGTTGGACTATTACGCATGCTGCCCGGGTTCAGTAAAAATAAAATAAAAATAAATATTTGGCTTCAGCAGTCCTAGGTAGAACCAAGCCTAGCTTCCCGCAACCATTTGTGTGTGCGCGTTGTATTTTTGCACGAATGGAAGGGACCTACAGTTCTCTGCCGTCTCCGAACGGCGAGTTGGGAAGCTTTACATGGCAAATGATACTCTTGAATGCTTGTCAGGCATTCGGAAGAGATGGGCACTGTGAAAAACTTTTAAGGTGTTTGCGGCGGGTTTACTACCGCTGTGGAAATGGCTTAAATTTCTACCATTACTGGGGAGATTTATGTTTGCATTTGTAGAGGAAAAACTATAGGCGGTTACTATTCGAACTCACTTACCACTTGTATCAGTCAACGACCATGCCACGCTGAAAACATCGGTTCTCGTTAGATCACCGAAATCAAGCAACGTCGGGCGCGGTTAGTAGGTACTTAGATGGGTGCCTTTGAAACACCGCGTCATGTTGACATAGGAGTAGGAGTAGAGGAGTACCGATAAATAACTCAACTCCATGTGATAACACAATGGACCTCAAGTGTCTAAGTGAATCCAACCAGAGTGATGGGGATAACCACCTTAACCTAACCTAACCTAACCTACCACTTGTATCACTCTTTCTTAGTATACATGCGAATATAGACAAACCTTGCTTTGTCGCTTGATTTCTTAGGTGCCATGCATTGGACTGCTGAACGAGGGTTCAAATGCCAGCAAACATTAACAACATTGTTTTATTGATCGACTGATGCTTTCGCTTCCCTAGCTCCAGAAGTAAACTTTAACCACGCAGTATAACCCCTGATTCCCTTCATTCTCCATACACATTTCACTTCATCACACCCACACCTTAGACCACATCCTGTTCCATACCATTTTAATAAGGATAACGTTGGTAACGGAATACAAGAGGATAATAGACATTTTATTTGCTGCACAGATTGCGTTATGCGTCTACCTTTCGAAAACGCGGTAGCATATGTGTCCTAGAGTTGGATCTTCATCGTCATGTATGGAATGAGCGTTTTCGCATAATGAGTCCTCTTTAGCATAAATTGCAAGCCCGAAAGGTATAGGCATAGAGAAATCATTTCTCCATTCTTCTTTCATGCTCTTGTAGTTGGTAAGCAAAAGGAAAATTTCGAATCAGTGCAAGGGCAATCATTTCCCACCCGCATCCTTTATTCATTTTATTTCTTTATTCAAATATACCTCACTCCTACGCATGCAAAAATCCTCTTTTTATCGGCATAATCGTCCTCTGCATGCATCATGATCCTAAGTGCCTTCATCATTATAAAGCAATCCTCTTCACATCTGAGACTGTATTTCATTCTTCTTGCTACAATGGCACATCCTGCAATTTCAAATCCGCACATATTATATGTACGAGTATATCCGTCTACACATACACAACAACAGGATGTTACGTAAAGTTAACAAAACGGATACAAGTATTTTGCAAATATTTGCAAAGAACTTTTTCCACACACACTGCCGTGATGCGACGTATAGCAGCAGTACCGCCATGCCGCGCCGCCCAACTCCTTCTGACTTTTGCTCTTGAATGCCAACAGCGAGTACCGTGTAACAAATAATTGCATATTACTTTACAGGCAATAAAAAATTAGTTAATTACGGATATAGATACGTTCAGCCTTTTCTACGGCTTTAGTTGGAGCTTGCCGCATAGATTGGGGGTAGGGGCCGACCGGGAGGACCTCAAGTGGGCGTTCGTTGGATTATGTCAGACTGAATTACAGATTACAGAGGTTAATTCCGAGCTACTGCATTTTGAATGTAAATATTTATTTTCTTTGTTTACTTTTTTTTCTGTTGTAAACTCATAGCAGATCCTGGAAACATGCAATGCTTGAAAAAATGCTAGAGTTTTTTTTTCCGCAATTGAATGTTTTTCTGACCAGCAAATGAATGTTGAGTGCAAATAGATCGAAATTTAAGCGGAAAAAAATAATTTTGGAAGGATTTTAAGAGGCCAATAAAAGGCGAAATCGATGATTTTGGTTTCAGCAAACGTCAAATCAGAACTTTTCGGGCTTAGTTCGGTTGCGTAACAAAAATAAGATGTGAACCATTCGTAAGAAATCATTGTACAGAAAAATAAATCTATAAAAATAAGCTGTTCATTTGATACCTTAAAACTCAAAAACTAACCATTCGATTGAGCTGAAACTTACACTAAATAATTTTTATGATGTTTAAAGTGTTCATACATCCAAAATTTTCAAGTTTTCCGATAGATGGCACTGGAACTCAAAAATTTCAAAGCTAACCATACGATTAAGCTGAAATTTACAAAATATATTTGTAATGAAGTGAGAAATATTCATAAATAAAAAGTTTTCAAGTTCTCCGAAAGATGGCGCTGCAACACCAACATTTTAAAACCATCCGATTGAGCTGAAACTTACACAATAGATTCTGACAATTTACTCGTAATATGCCAAATCTTTAGTTTCCGATTTTGCTGTTAATTTATCTTCTATTCGATTCACATTCGCAATCAAATGTCAAAGAAATCCAGACGATGGCTTTCGAAATTGTCTCGTAGTAAGAGAATAAAGGCCGAAGTATAATAGTATAATAGAATGGGTGCGTACTTCGACCTACCTAACTGTCAGAATACAAGAAACTTAATAGCTATTCGTTTCAATTCGTTAAGTTTTCGTTCACTTTTGCTCACGTTCGAAAATTTGACATTTGACTTTAACAGGCTGTGTAAATCGCTTCCGTTCATATACTCCTATTATGGGCAACTTGAGCAATTAACGGTACTGAAGAAAACTTAACGCAGAATTTTGACAGTAGCTTCCGATCGCTTTCGACTATTATAATTGAGCCTTGAAACAAATCACGTTGCGAAACTTAACGAAACTAAACACACCCTGCACCAAACAAATAGATAGATTTAGATAGATAGGTTATTTTTTATTTCAGTTAAATAGCTATGCTGCTTACAAAGAAAATTTACAATATAGCAGTGGCTTTTTGCCGGCAGCCAGGTGAGAAAGATTTTTAATTTATTTATTTGCTTATTACAGGCATTCTTAATACTAAAAACTTAAACAATCTAAAACTTAAGCCTAAATTAAGAATTTAAGGCTAAACTTAATATTCTAGGAATGGGGCGTATTGGAGATGGAGTGGTAGTGTAGGGTATTTCTGAGAGAGGATCTGCTTAAATGGAAATCAAATGCGTTTTGGAAGGAATTGGTGACGCGAAGCAATCGAGAAATCGGTTCATTATAACCATAATTGGTACGGTGATAATTCTGTCGGAAGAGGGGAATAGATCTAAGGTTACGTGGGTTAGTGCTAAGGCTGATCTTGTCGAGCAGTGCGGGGCAGTCGATATTTCCAGCTAATAACTGCTGAACAAAGAGTATATCGGCAATTTGACGGCGTTTTTCGAGAGACTGAACATTAATTAATTTAAGACGATCTGTATAAGGTGGTAAATTATACCTGTCAGGCCATGGAAGAGCGCGTAAGGCGAACCGGATGAATCTGCGTTGTACCGCTTCAATTCGTAGAGAGTGAATATCGTAGTAAGGTGACCAAACTTGACTAGCATATTCAAGAATCGGTCTTACGAAGGTAAAATAAAGCGATCTCGTGACATAAGGATTAGAAAATTCTTTGGACCAGCGTTTAACAAAGCCAAGCGTAGAGTTGACTCTGTTAATTATGTTATCTATATGGGAGCGAAAATTGAGTTCTCTGTCGCAGATAACACCCAGATCACGCAAAGAAGTGACAGAGGGGACGAGTTCATTACATATATAGTAAGTCCTAGAAGGGGGTGGGAGACGTTTACGGGAGTAGGTTATAGCTTGGCACTTGCTGATATTAAGCTCCAAAAAGTTGTGTCTGCACCAAGTTGAAAACCTGTTAAGGTCGTCTTGGAGTGGGTGAGAGTCAGCGGGTGATTTTATGAACCTATAGATTTTCATATCATCGGCGTAGATAGATACATAAGAATTCAAAATAATTGTTAACAAAAAAACAAAACCTTGTGGGACTCCAGAGGTGGCTGTGAAGCAGTTTGATACAGAGGACCTAAAGAGCACAAGATATGTGCGCTCATCCAAGTAAGATTTTATCCACATAATAAACCTTGGGTGAAAGCCGAGTGCTTTGAGTTTGAAAAGGATAATGCCATGGGAGATTTTGTCAAAGGCCTTACTAAAGTCGGTAGATATTACATCAACTTCGTTGCCATCCTCCAGAGCACAGAGAGTTCGATACAAATTCAGTAAGGTTTGTAGTTGTAGATCTACCCTTGAGGAATCCATGATGGTTAGGGGTTAAATTTACTGTTAAATTCATTCTTATTGTTAATGTTCTAATATATATTCAGTTGTATATTATATAGTAAATAAATATTTGAACTAAATTAAAATGCTTCATTTATTATTGGCTGTCGATACTTCCAGGCATTCTTCATGTAATTAAATAGCAAAGTCCAGTTGTTGCCATTTAAAATATCTTCCACTTCATTTTCCTGTAGAATGACTTTTCCCTAGTGAGTTCTTGAATTGCGCCTAGTATGGGGCAAGTTCCAATAAAATGCTTTATGTCTTCCCTCGACCGTAGGTTACACATAGTACATTCATAATTTTGTCTAGTTCTGTGTGGCATGTAGTTGAGCTGGAAAAGTTCCCCACCAAACAAATATTTGTGTTGCAACTACTGGCGATCGGATCTCGATTTGTGATTTTGTGAAGTATCACAACTTCACGCTTAATTTGAACAAGGCGTGTTCGTGAAGT
Organism: Brachyopa scutellaris; assembly: GCA_949775065.1. Classification (NCBI taxonomy): domain Eukaryota; kingdom Metazoa; phylum Arthropoda; class Insecta; order Diptera; family Syrphidae; genus Brachyopa; species Brachyopa scutellaris. The sequence goes on along the minus strand of OX459113.1, from coordinate 120,777,065 downwards.
TATTAAATGAAAACTTGCTGTGAAAACTGAAATGCTAATATATTTACGACTACACAGCTTCACAGATCGGATTGACTCAAAATACTGGCATGAGATAGCGTTACTTATTAAGTTCACCTTCAAAGGACTACATTATCAAAGTCAGCTGCGTGATTCAGTTTGTGTTTGACGGCCATCAAAAGTGAACTACTTATATGCTATCAAGAAAATGAAAAAAATTGATCATCGAGCTGTAATTCAATTTTTTTATTAAAAAACAGAAAAAGAAAGATGGGATCCAAGTGGAATTGAATGAAGTTAATTGCTACTTCGTACCTTTTTTAGCAACGTGGATCCATCACTACACACCAGAGATGAAGGTGCAGTCAAAACAATGGAATTCGACGCCAAAGAATGCAAAAGTCTTTCGATCAGCTAGAAAGGTTATTGCCACATTTTTTGCAGCACGCATAGTCCACGACAATGACCTTTGAAAAGGAAAGAAGTATAACTGGTGAATATTGTTCGAACTTTTTGAAACATTGGTATACCAACTTCAACTTTGAAGGTCCAGAAGCAAGTTAACTACGCGCTAGTTGATTCTAAACTCAGATATGGTGTACTTGCAATGCATCGAACACCCATTTGGAGAAGTTGCAGAGACCCCAAAACACTATCATAACAAAACTCAATGGTGAGACTCGGTGTAATCCATCTGGTAGAGAAAGTCTTAGACTTCTTGGTGTCAAGGAAATCTTTAACTCTAGAATATTACGATGACCCGCATTTCAAGAGGGCTATTGATCATGAGATCGGTAGAAAACAGCTGAATTACTACGTCATAACAACACTTAACGATCTTCCACAATCACTACAAGTAATCAGTAATAAAAAAAAAACCGGCCAAGTGCGAGTCAGACTCGGGCTCAAAGGGTTCCGTAGTTTTAAGACTAGTTACATATGCACATATATTTTGTTTAAATAACGGTTTCGTTTCGTTAACACAAAAAACGAAAACGACCCACCTCTATATTCACTTTACAAACTGATAATCAGTAATATTATTCACTATGAGAAATTTGATAAACATTAAGAGCGCGGCTGAGTTCAGTGGTCTCAGGTTCGTTTCCTGGCAAAATCCGTATTTTTATTAATTTTTTTTTAATTTTTTTTGTATGGCAGTACAATTTTGGATAGCCTTTAATTTTTCCAAAATTATTGTTAATCGAATAGTGATAATTTCAGTGAATTTGGTCTAGTAGTTTACGAGTTAATCGGTTGAGAAATTGAATTTTTCGACATAAAATTGAATTTTTCGACGTGAATTTCTCAAAAATTATACAACTTACGAGACTCGTTATATTTTTCTTCAAAAATATGGTTAATCACCTACGAACTGTGATTTTTTCATATTTTTGACGTAAGTAGTTTCTGAGAAAAACTTCTGGTGCTTTTTGTATGATATTTCTCATATATTTTTGATAATAACTCCCAAAGTTTCTAACAGAAAAAACTGAGCAAAATATTTTTGGAATCTTTGTTTCGAGCCCTTTTAAATGATATCCCACATGATATATTTTTTAGAATTTTTTTTTTTTGAGCTCACATTTTACCCACCCTGTATAGTTGTTTCACAATATTTTTGAGTTATATTTTGTCCATATTGGTGTCGCGCGAAATTTTTAATATTACTCTATCTTATGCTCAAAAACTAAAGATTCCATTTCAAAATTAAATATTTAAATTTAAAATTTCTCTTGGCCATGCAAGCCATCAAAAAATTAAATATCTAATTTTTAAATGAAATCTTTAGTTTTGGAGCATAAAATAGAGTAAAAGTGAAAAATTCTCGCAAATTTTACTAGATAAAGCTAAATGCCAAATTTTTCTTAATTTGGCCTTATTTCCATTTTAAAATAGAGATAATGCCAAATTCAGCCTTATTTCGCTCGGCTTTATTCCACGGTAGCCCTGTGTTTTTCGAAAAAATTATAAGTGGGATATAATTTCACAAAATGTCTGGTTAAATTATTGCCCACCTTCAGTGAGAAATAGCTTCACATCAAAAATGTGAATTTATTTCCCACTCGAGGTGAAGTTATTTCCCATGTGAAGTTATTGCCCGTGAAGTTATTTCCCTGCACCTCGAAAGCGATCGGAAGCTACTGTCAAAATTCTGCGTTAAGTTTTCTTCAGTACTGTTAATTGCTCAAGTTGCCCATAATAGGAGTATGTGAACGGAAGCGATTTACATAGCTGTTAAAGTCAAATGTAAAATTTTTGTACGTGAGCAAAAGTGAACAAAAACTTAAAGAATTGAAACGAATATCTATTAAGTTTCTTGTATTCTCACAGTTAGGTAGGTCGAAGTACGCTTCCATTCTACTACTATAGTTCGGCCTTTATTCTCTTACTACGAGGCAATTTTGAAAGCCATCGTCTGGATTTCTTTGACATTTGATAGCGAGTGGGAAACGAATAGAAGATAAATTAACAGTAAAATCGGAAACTAAAGATTTGGCATATTACGAGTAAATTGTCAGAATCAATATTGCGTTTTTTTGTCATTTCGACAGTGACTAATGCTACTGTGATCACGTTTTTGCACTAATAATGACACTAGTCTATGTACGTTGAAGAGATGCGCTGACAATCTAATCGTTTAACATCGTGCTGTAACTGTTAGTACGCAGGAAGGTGTGATCACGAAAGCAGTATCTTGACACCATCACTTTTTTGTGGTATTACAATTAAGAAACGAAAAAGATGAGATGGTGTCCTTTGAGAATAAGGAGGGTTTTGCAAATTACTGTATCAAAGATCCAATAATCATCTTTTGTGGACTTAAATTGCCGACGGTAATATGGAAATACGTACTCGAAGATGGTTATGTTATGACTTATGAGGTTAAAAACATAAAGCAGCTCAATGTATTTAAGTTGCTGTTTGTGGATTGATTATACGAGTAGGTACATAGAATAAAATTGTTATTATTTTTGTGACTTACATCCATACAAAACGTGTCGATAATCTGAGCCAACCTTATGCAAGACGGTCAAAAACAATATTAACTGAAAATATTTTCATTAAAAAATTCCGACGGTAGTTTAAGATTCAAACAAATTTTGCACAAAAAAAAAGATCAAACCCTCATTACCCTTTATTGTATTCAAAAATAAAGTTTCAATTATCGAACATTAACCCGTCTACCCCGCATTAAAAAAGGACAACGACTCAATAACTCTTCATTTGCTCCCAATTTCCTTTCGAGGCGTGAATAATTTTCAAAAAAAAAAAAAAAATAGATAACGGAGAAGACAAGCAAATCCTTAAAGTACTGGCAAATTGAATTCAACCCTCTTCCTGGGCGGCCTACGAGTACCTTTCAGATAATCAGGGTATTCACCAAGAAAGTAAGGAGGCAAAAAAGGATACTCACTCGTTTTTAACCAAATCTCAAAATGAGAGACAAACCGACAAAGACGAAATTTTTAATTAAAATCCTTGTGTCAGCAGGAAGAGTTTTGTGTGGCCGCCACCAAAGATATCCTTGTAGAGATTACCCGTCATACACACAGAGGAAAGGAAAAAAATCCATCCAAAATAGGCAGAAGCAGGACATTTTTTCTAAAAAGAAAAAAAAAATTCAAAAGAGAAGAGAAAAATAATTATGATTATCGCGCGACTGTGCGATTGTGATGATAATAATAAAAGGACACTCACGACGCACCCCACCACCCCTTCTGTCGGCTCTTCCTCTGAGGTGAGAAAGAAGAAATTCTGTTCTCTCTAAACGCTGAAATTATTTACATATGAATATTTATTATTAGAATTCCCGTCTTAAAGGATATTTATCCCACCGAGAGGGTACTCCACATCTACACAGAGAGAGAAAAGGTCGAAAACCCGTTTCCAATGCAATTAAATAAAGGAAAAAGGGTTGAATTGATTTGGTGGAAAAAAATCCCTGAATTGCGCTTGATTTAGGATGAAAAAGTGTCAAAGATCTGTGGGACCCCTAGTGACACTTATGCGAGTGACGAGTGAATCCTTTTCCTTATTTCGCTCGCCAGTTTCTATTTTCTAACCTACAAATGTTGGAATGGAACAACAATTATAATTGTGTGTGAGCCATATGCAAATGAGTGACGATGACGAGCCAAAAGGATTCAAATTCAGAAGCAGAGGCTGGTTGAGATAAATATTCTTTCGTCGAAAATGACAAAAAAAAAGTGTAATTCTAGTTTTATCGCTCTATTTTTCAACTGAGATTTTTTTTTTTGTTTGTTGTTGCCTCCTGGATATCCTTTAATATTTTTCCATACATATGCACGAGTGTATGCTCGCCTTTCACAGATATCAGAGGCTCTCCTGTTGGTGATGATGACGATTATGAATTTTCCGCGCTAGTTTTTTTCAGCTTTTCCGTCCCGTTTGACGGTTTTGTGTTTTTCTACACCGGCAACGTCTGCTACTACCGCCTTTCACTGTGGGACGAGAGAGCAAGCTCATATATCTGACACATCCAGACACAACACCATACACAGGACTCTAAAAATGATGAAACTTGCAACAATGAATAATTTTGACAGTTCCCTTTCCACAGAGTTACAATCATGTGTTTCGTTTCATTTTCTATTGTTTCAGTGTTTCACCCTTTTTTTGGTAGGGAAAGTGTTTTTTTTCCTCCCGGAAAGGATTTAGATAATGCACCGGGATGTGTTATTTTTTTTTTTGTGAGAAAAAGAGAAGTTTATTATTCCATTTTTGGCGGGCATCTCTGCTATGAGTGTGGATTTGATTTGAATAAATAGACGCGAATCAACAGAAACCAGTTTTAATGGTCACGGCGGCTGATCTGTACACGTCTGTCTATTTGGATAATCTTTGAGGATTTGATGTGGGTTCAGCGGGATTTCTCGGAAAATAATGAAGCCATTTGTTGTTTTTTTTTTCAAAATACATAAATACATACATATAGGTACATATATAAAAAGTTCATGTTCATATGCGAGTGCGACCGAGGTTATTTAATGGTTTTTTGATTTGAATTTTTACGATTGCTGTCATGGGTTCTTATGGTCTGTGGACTATGGCTGAAGCCAAAGGTTTAACAAATTTATAACTTTTTTGTTTACAGTTTCGTTGTTTACTTATTTTTTCCCGATGTAGGTATTTTCCAAATAAATATTAGAGGGATTTTTTGGGAACCTTTGTACGCGGGAAATCATTTAGGATAATTACATACAATGTGTATGTTTATGTACATACATATGTAAGTGAGCATATCACCGGGCAATTTTATGACTGGAAATTTATTTAATTTAAGGTTTTCGAAACAGCCTTTCAGTACATTTTATTGCAATGTTAACAGAAACTGAGAACCCTTTGTTACCAAATATTTGTGTAAAACTTATTTGGGCAAATTTCTTGAACGAGCTCTTATATCTTCCTTTCGATTCCTTGTTGAGATATGTACATATGTACAATTATACGTAAAATGCTCAGATAAAAGTTAATTCTCCATTTTCGGAAGGAGAGTAGGTATAAATGATTTTTAATATTGAAAAAATAATAAAATTTATAAATAAAATAAATACAGTAGTCACTCGATAATATGAACTAATTAAAACAAGACGTTTTCGGATTTTAGAGGGATTCACATTACTGGAACTTTTTTTCAGTACTTACTGAACTGATTTTTTAATGTTTTTAGTAACCATGCCTTTGCTTTAATTTGTACACCCAACCTTGACTAGCATTAAAATTTCGAGCTTCTTTAAATTGCAAGTTGAAGTGATTTGCTTTTCGGCAGAGTAAATCTGTTGAAACTGGAACGCGGCACTCTTTACTTTTTTTAGCCACTCGAACAATGCATTTTCCATTTTAGGCATTTCGAATTTCCTTAGCGTTTTCCTTTTCCTTGGTCCAGATTCGATTTGATTGAAATGGTCCATCAGCTTCTACGAATTTAATTTTATTCCTTGTCGACTTTGACACACCATACTTTTCAGTTAATGTAAATCCAGGATGTCCAGCATCTAGTTCGCGTAAAATTTTGCACTTATCTTAAATCGATGCAATTTTTGTTTAAGTGGGAGACAGACTGCTGATATTGATACCATGGTATAGCAATACTATGTTCTATACCACATGTCTGTCACTACAATACCACGTTAAAAGCTAGTATATCATGAAACATACCTGGTATTGAAATTTCTTACGTCTCACCTTCTTACTGACTGCAGCGCCGCGTTCTCTCTGTTGACGATTCTTGGTAGCTTCTTTGAGAATTCAAGAAAACAAAATTTGCATAGAAAATTTTAGCATTCAATTCTCAGATACATACAATGGATTCAAAAATAATTATTTTATCCGATAACGATACTTGCACCGATATTTTTTTATTTTGTTGTGATTATTGTCTTGAAAACGAAAATTTCAAAGTATACTACCTAATGCGAAAAAAGGGTGTACTACGAAATGCAGTCTGTCAGGGGTTGTGGTATTCACTATACCATGGTATTCATACCATGGTATCAATACCAGCAGTCTGTCACCCACTTTAGATGCCATTGGGTATGAATTGAGCTAATTTTACAAACAAAACGAAAAAAGAAATACGAACCACACAAGACACAACTAACTGAAAAAATTTTACCACGAACTGATCATATAACATCCATACCTACACAAATGGCAGTTGTTGTCTTTCTATAGCCTACAGCTGAATTTACAACTTAAAGACAAATAGCAGATATTTAGTCCCTAATATCGCACGCAAAACGAACAAGGGAAACAAGAGAAATATAACAACTTTTACAAAAAATTCATATTTTAGAGTTTGAAAATTTCGGAAGTTCACATTATAGAGATGACAATGTAAAGTTTTGCCGATTCACATTTTAGAGAAATTGACATTATCGGTAACTCAAATTATCGTGCGACTACTGTAATAGGCAATTCCAAGGTAAGACTCAGAATCGCGTTTAGTAACTTAGTTCGAGTTACGAAATGGCTAGAATGCCATGAGGAATCCGGAGATTCTGGAGCTAAGAAACGGAAGTATGTACATAGTACATAATATTAGATTTCTTATGATTTTATTAATATGTACTTGACTGATAGATAGCTTAAAACCTGCTTTGTCCTTCAAAATTGTGCAAGACATAAAGTCGCAACACCCGCAGCTAATGCTATGTATACCAATTATTGTTTTGTACGTGTATAATGTAATTTCTTTACTTGTATTAATTCCCCATCCTGTCAACTCAATTTTCGGAGTATATTTTCGGGGCTCTATATTACACAAATAGTTTAATTAATAATATGCTTCAGTATCTGAATGGTTTCTGCATTCTTAGCATAATTAATATTTATCTTTAACGGTACTCCAAAAAACATATAATGGCGTCGAATCAAATTATATTCAAACTATGAACTATATGTAACTATTTTTTAGTTTGTTAATAAACTTCGTTGAATTAAGACTCATTTGATTTTGCTGACGCAAAAGATCGATTATTGGGCGGGTTGTGTAGTTCGTAGCGACATCTTGCTGGAACTACAGATCATTCAAGTTCATTTCCTCAGTTTTTGGGCCAAAAAAAATCGGTAATTATGACTTTGTTACTCTTTCTGTTGTACATAACATTATTGCCATCTTCATCTTTATTTAAAAATTTACCGATAACCGAACTGAAGTTTCTTTCCACTTTTGGAAACAGCAGCAATTTTCTCGCCTAAATATATGAGGATTATTTGTGTTATCAATTAGCAAGCCAACCTTATGAACTTTCTTAAAAACTTGCATACAGCAGGGAATGTCTTTTCAAAAGGTCTTTTCAAAATGCTCTCTTCATTGAAGACTTAGTTGATTTGCTGCCTGGAGGAGTAGAGTATGCATGCGGGTCTACTGGTTAAGGCCCTTATGTTTGCGGATGATATAGTGTTGCTGGCTACATTGGTGTGTATCTCACCAGAAACCTTAATACGGAAAGAAATCTTACGGAAAAACTAGCCATCAATACAGTCTGGAGAAAATGCTTCATGAACAAAAACATTGCCCATAGTAGCAAATATAAAGTGTTTGAAGCTGTGTCGGAATCTACCCTTTTATACGCAGCATAAGTTTGGGGATACAGGCAATACGAAACAGTTGAGAAGTTACTTCAGTACTACTCAAAGAGAGCATTTCATCTTCCACCAAACACGCCAAATTATATGCTAATGTTGGAAACAGGACTATCACCACTGTTCGTGAAAACACTGAAACTCCAGGTTGATTACGTGCTCGAAGTTCTAAAAATGCCTGACTGAATACAATACGGCACAAAACGGGATGGTACAAGGAATGGATAGAGCTAGCAACTAGGTGTGGAGTAGAGCTAAATCTCGAGAATACCACGGAATGGAAGTCGAAACTATGCCAACTCATTACAGCTGTGGATGAACAGGCCAGAGCAGGATTTGTGGAGAGTGTGCTTGGGTCGCAGCATAGAATGATATACAGTCAACTTTGCCACAATCTACAACAGAATAACTATTTCCGTGATGAGCACAGTATTGATGAAATAGCGACGGTGCTGAGGCTACGTAGAGAGCTCCTAAAATTAAATTATATACCACACAGGGATGATCTACCGATACTTTGTAGCCTGTGTAACATGGCAGAGAGAGAAGACGTTTTGCACTTCCTTGGCAGATGCCCAGTCCTCAGGGAGACAAGGAGGGAAATCTTTGAAAGCGATACTCTATCGGAACGCGAATTCCAAAAGGTTCTTAATGAAATTTGTAATTAACATTGTAACAAATATTTAAGCTCTAAAATAAAAATCTAATCTAATCTATCTCTTTTCAAAATGTCAATGTCAATGTAAAAAGCAACAATAGAATTAAATATCAATGGATACAATCGCTTAAGCGATTCGTATACCCTGGAATTAGGTGAAGCAATTGAAATCTTAATTGGAGTCCGAGGCTGGGACTTACTTTTCAACTACTGTGCAAATGTTTTTCGTTATAGAAAATGTATAGTTAAAGAAGATTTTTAATGTTTAATGTATATACATATTGAATTTTTCTTTGTTCTCTGTTAAAAACAAAAATAGAAATGTAACTATTGTCAATCTGGTAGACGGCCATAGGCCAAACCATAATAGACTTAGAATTATATTGAATGTTATGAATTAAAAATGAAAATAAAAGTCATATAAACTAAACTAAACTAACAATCGCTTAAGCGATCATGAAATTCAGCAGCTTTTGCAAATTATTATCCATGGCAGCTTGTTCTTTGCTTGTGATTCATTTCCGGTGTATTCTTTCCGCTAATCAGCAACACTTACTTCACGAATCTAAAGTAACTCGTATGCTTATCAAATAAAATCTAAAGGTGAATTATGTCAAGCAAAGCAAAAGCTTCTCACCAAAGTGACTTACAGTTATTACGCTCTTTAGACTTCTTAAATAAAAGAGGATTCGTGTCGTAAAGTAAAATCAAAACGAAACGGAACGGAATCATCGCAACTCACCTTTAACTGAAGATAAAAGCTTAAGTAATTGTCAGCACTTTTTTGTTGTTGTACTACGTGTTAAATTGCACTTTACTTAGAAGCGAATTCGCACCAAAATATGCCCAAAATCCCAACAACCCATATCATATTTTTGGTTTCATATTTTGCTTTATATTTTGGCAAATGAATTGGAAAGGAGATGAAACAATTATGTAGTTATATTATCTGCGATTCAGCCATTTGATCAAGCTGTGCACAATTAGGTATGTCTGGTGACACGAACTCTGGCTCTGCATTTGAAAATGTACTCTTAGCATGAAATTCTGCAGATTCTCTGCTTTGATATGGCCAAATTATTAGAAACGACAATCACAGTCTTTAACTTTAATAGACCACTAGTTGAACAATACAAGACAAAAGTCCGGAGAAATACGGAAAAGGAAGACAGAATAATTTGCAGAACAAGCATATCTAGCCGCTTTTTGATCTATTCCCACTTCTTCGGCTCTGATAGGAAAGTGTACCACGATCAGTGTTGCCACTCAGCCAAAAATTTACTGGCCAAAATCGTACAAAAAATCGGCCAAACCGCGAAAAAATCAGCCAGCATAATTTTTACTCAAGAGCTTGCTGAAAACGTCTCAAAGGGTACAACACAAAGAGCGAAACACGAAAGCATTGCATTGTAAAGGCTATTTTGAAGCAAAAAGCATTGGCGCAAATTCATAGTCAGATAAAAATATACTTTTTGCTACTCATATTCACCTTATAGTCGACTTTAAACTTATAGCCAGCTCGAAATTTAAAATGAGACAAACGTCACTTTAAATAATTAGAGTCGGCTATACATTTCTCATATAATATTTTGACGTTCGCGTTTGTTCGTTCAAATCACTTTACAAAAACATACTAAAGTCGATACTAACTAATACATAGGCAAAAATGTGTTTATGAATAACGAAGAGTTATAGCTGCCTTTTTTTTAGTGCCAGCTGTAATTATAGTCGGCTATATGCACTATTCATGGGCTGACTATGAATTTTCGCCATTATGATTATCTTTTGCTTCAATTTGGGGTTTCTTTCTGATTACAAATCTAAGAAATATATATGAACATATTGTATTGAAACTGACATTTTAATTTTTTTTCATTTTTAATCCATTTTTATTTTTATTGGCCAATTAGCCAAGATTAAAAAAAGCAGCCAGATTTGGCTGAATTCGGCCAAAGGTGGCAACCGTGACCACGATCACTTTAAAGACGATAAAGCGTGGAGCTTTATCTTGGAGTTAATTTTCGTGGTATTGTTTAGTTTTTCTAAATGGTCGTATGGACCTATACACACATACATTCTTACGTAAAAGCGTTATCCCAGTAGGAAACTACTGCTTACCAATTCGGTTCTGTAAGTGCTGATTGGTAGCTACCAGCGCTTACTTTCCTTATTACAGAAGCGATTACATTTACATGGGGATGTCCTAGGGTGGCAAGCAATTACCCACTGCCTTACCGGTAATCACTTATTTCCGCGGTGAATGATAATTGCGGAAAACATTAATTGCTAACTATTGGCCTTACAGGGAATTAGTTAATTCAGCAGTGGAATGTAGTTATTGAAAGCATTAGTTGCTACATCCAGGAGTTTAAACATACATACGCTACACCTTCGCATACTAGGCGTTACTTTGGTAAGATCTTACATTTTTAATATTCTCTTTAAAGAAATATGCATTTACCATGGAAGCAGTTACAACTTTTCCCACTGGGATAGAATGTAGCACGGATTCGTACTCGTTTGAACAAATGCCCATCGCGTACATGATTCAACAAGACAACGGTTTATGGTTACCGATACCGGCACTGATGTTTCGAGTTGATCAAAAGAAATCTCGCGCCTAAGCCCCATTGAAAACTTTAAGCAGATTTGTAAGTTGATCTGTGCAGGAATACCACCAGTTAAAAGTCTTCAAAGAAGGTTGATCGCTGTTATAAAAACTAAGGGGTTTCCTACCAAATATTAGGTGCCCTAATTCTTAAATAAGTATAATTTCTGGACACTTTGAAAGTAAACAAATGTTTTGATAAAAGGAACTGCTTCTGTAAAATTGTTTCTTATTATATGGCCACCACTGTGCTCGTATATGTATTTGTGGGCTTTATCTTGTCTTGCAAATGGTTAACATGTTTCTGGCTGTACTATAGTTTTTGCACTGAGAAAGTCGGTCCGAGGTTGTTTAGGATTACATACCACTAAATAAAATCAAGGACGTTCAGAATTCTGTTAATCGCCTCATACCTTTTTAGCATAACCCATTTAATTTTCCGTCCAATTCCTTTTGTAACTCTTTACCCGACCGCTTGTCCAAGTGTCACCTTTACTAGGTTATTCCAAGAAATTCCACTAAACCGTATCTCCGCTCACCTAAAAAAAACAAACCCTTTTGCAAAAAGGAATGCGAATAGCCCGAAAAGTTTTGTCAAAAATTATTTCCCTAACTTGTCGTCATTCATCTTAATTTTATCGCATAAAAATCCTATTAAGCCCTTTTTATCTGTCTGTCTATCGGTCTGGCTGACTGGTTGGTTGATTTCGAAAGTGAAACCTCCGCGGTGCAGACGAAAACATGTGTCCTCGCAGCACTTATCCATGTCCAGTGGCACAATCTGACACCAAAAAAAAAAAAACTCTAAACTGTCACTAAATACTAAATAGGGACAGCTGTTTGCTTCCTGTAAAAACCGAAACCTTGTCGCGTTCCGTTTTGGCAGTGCTCAAGTCCTAAATATCTTCAAATGATTGGCATTGGGCTTCTAACGCGTTCCATTTGGACGTGGACATAGAAAAGGAAAAAAAGTAAAATGAAATTCAACCCTTTGGCTGATTTATTAGACTCAAGTTGCATTTAATCGCCAATTCCGATTTCCGTCTTCGGCATTTCGGGGTATCTTTGAACGATGCGGCGCAAAATTCACCTGGCCTCGGTTCATGTTCGTATTTTTTTGTGGTCCTCTGTCTGAGCGGCCAAACCAGATGCAATTGAATCATCGCTGACCTATAAACATGTCCAAATGCAACCGACAAGGATGCTGTTGGAGGAGGCACTTCGACTTGTTGCACATGCACCACATCTCCGTTCTGATGCCATCAAATCTCGTGTGAAACTCTCGCTTTCGTTGGACCAGTTGCTGGGTACTCCCATCCACCTCTCCAACTGTCATCGTCGTACTCGTCCTCCCAAGTAATAATCCTCCATTCTCCCCGCCCAAACCAGTCCCAGCTGTTTCCATCAGTGGGTACAGCCCAACAAAAAATCGCATTGATTCATGCGTCGCGTCATGATGCTGGTGAAGTGGAGGTATTTTGGATGAGTGCTTCTTTTTGTTGCGTCGTCGTCGGCTAAATCCCTGCGTCCCAGTGTGTGCATGCATATGTTTCCTGTCATGGGGGGAACAGTGCATCCGGATGCACTAGAAATGCGGATGGTCAGTTACACGCACACATCCACATTCACTGTCTGTCATTGCTTTGTTGTTTTTGCGCCATGCTGCTGCTGTCAACAATCAAAGTCAGCAGAGCGGTGTGTGGTGGTAGCACAGCGACCAAATAAAGGGTTCCAGCCGCTTGGATTGCATTAACTCTGCACTCCTTGCTGTTGTCCTCACCTCGTACGCCCCGATGCGATTACGTGTCCCTGCAGATAACAGTCGACGTTCTGTTTCCAGATTGAATTGCATTATATGCAGCGTAGTTAACTGGATTTCGGGTTGAATTCTGATGGTTCCCAGGTTAGGTACAAACAGCCGGCGGCATTGGTCAGCAACAACAACACCTGTGCAATGTGCATGGTGCATGGGGGTTTGACGTACCACCGTCGGGTTGGTCATGGTTTGATTCTTTTTTTTCGGTAGTGCGTTTTGTTATTGTCCTTGTTTTTTGTTGTCGTCCTCGTTGTCGTCTTGCATGGGGAGTTAGGAAGTGCATGTGCGAATTAGGACGAATGCCAGTGACCGAATTGCATTCGAAAGTGGGTTTCGAGTTTTCGACTGGTTTGTTAGATGGGTCATTGGACAACCTTCAAAGTGGTGTTCATTCAAAATGGAATTTAATTTAAAATACCTACACACTCGTACATGGTATGTGGGTTATGTTTGAGGACTTATGAGTGAGTTTTCCATGTGGAGACTTTGAATAAATTATCACACTAATTAGCAGCTGAGCGTGGATGGGGAGGTGCTGAATGGGAAAATGGATTACGCCAGCACTTTGGTTTATATTTGAATTTATTCGTACACGCAGGATTTCTTTATGTATGGCAGAGGAATACAGCTGGAGTAATGCTTTTGAATAAATGAAATGAAAAGTACTTTTCCCCTTTCGGCTAATGAATATTTTGTAGCTTTCAACGGTGTACAATGTGATTATCCTGTGTTTACCCTTGATGAACAACGTGACGGTTTAAGCGATTAATTGTGCAAGTGTACTCAAAAGTGACAGGTGGGTAATGAGCAAATTTTGAAAAGTTAATCCATTCGACGTCAAATTTGGCAATGCTAAAATTTGAATATTCGCCATACCTTTAGATAATAACGTAACTATTTTTAGTTGCTATCCTTTGACTGTATTTGTCTTCAACTGATGCTTACGACGACGAGAATGCACATTAATGTTCAAATTATGTGCAGTCTCTGACGTTAAAGCAATCACCAAGAAGACAAGAAACGTTATCCATATTTCCATAGACAGCTTTCCTACATTCTTTAAGTCCACACTAGTGAAACGTTGTCAAAGCGAGCCAAGAGATTCAAAAGTCAAAACATGACGTCATACTTTAGTCGTTTGCGCATTACAGTATACGACCAAATTGTCAAAAATGTGACAGATGATGAAATAGCCAGGAACTGATTAAAGCGAATACACCTATGTAGTTCTTCCTCCAGGGAATGCATAAAAGTAATAAAATGGAGTTTTTTTTAATGCTGATCGACAGAAATAAAAGCGCACCAATTGTTTGAGACTCCACCTAAGAAGATATTGATAAGGCATAGCATAAGTACTCTTCGAACGCGTGACATGAAAATAGGAAAACTGACTCATGCCGACGGCAAATCATTAATGTAAATAGGCGTGTTTTTTTATCAAAACTATATAGGCTAAGAAAATTTTTTCCATGCTAATTACACTAACAACTTAGCCTATATAGGCTTACGAAACCTGAATAATTATCCAGTCTTAGATGCTTAGCCTGAATAGAAAAATGTGCTACCAAACTGTTTTTCGTCGAAAGTTATCGAACATTTTATCGAAATGTCAAATATGACATGAAAGTGAGGGAGAAATATGAATGCCGGTAGCTATCAACCGAACGCTGCTGTCATTTCAAATTTAAATTATTTCTGTTCATTTTAAAATGGGTAGAAAAGAAAGAAATACGAATCTATCCGACAAAGAAAAGAAAATTATAATGACTTAAGTGAACATGTTCCTAATTTTACTATTTAATTGAATTAAATTTGACGAAAAAAAATTCTATCCACCAACTTATTAATACTATCGGCCTTATTTTCAATGAAAACAATGCCGATGTGAAACTGTCAAACGTCAATTAGCATAGTCCTGCCAAGTCACTGTTCAGCGTTTTTTTTCTCATTTTCCGCTAAGCCTATATAGATTTGAAAAAAAACACGCCTAACATAAACCAGTGGACCAGTGCGAGAAATCTCGCCTGTAGAAACCCTACAATCACTAACGGTTACGAATGAAAAAAAAAAAGAGAACGTTAGTATAGGTAATAATGTTTTTTTTAAATAACTTTACTCGCATGCGCTTTTCCAAAATTTTTTGTACTGATGAAAAATTCATTGATATGCTTTCGATCAGTGTTAGAATCATTAAAATCGGTGCAGAAATAAAGGAATCACAAGCTCTTGCGCTAGCGATTTAATTATTTAGATAGATAGAAGATAGATAGAAGATGTTTTATTTAAAAAAAAAAAAAAAAAAACGCAGAATCGTGCTCACTTCTTGTGATGAATGCAATTGGCAGCACCTTACACTCTCCACAGGTTTCATCACTTCTCATCCAGACATCAAAGAGCGCACACCAATTAAAGGGCGAATATATAATCCTTAAATTATTTATATTAATATTAATATTATAATAATAAATCGTGAATTAAAATATACGTTCAATCTTTTATTTACCGACGACATAACACTTCTCGTATGCTTATCCGTCATTTCGGTAATTGTTTTCGTTAAATATGGTCTTGATTTTTTGGGCCCATCTGTTCGTATGTACATAATGTAGATAAAACTTTGCATCAAACTGACAGTTCTTATAAGGTGTGTTTCCCTACGTTTTAAATATTCAACTGTCAAATTTTAAATATCCAAAAACACATATTTAGACACAAAAGCTGTGTACGTCTAGTGTGACGTGAGAGACTAAACATTATAAGTTTGTTCAATGAAGCTACCATATGCTGGACAGAAAATAACAGAAAAGTACAAGGTTAAATGAGAAAAGTTTCTATCCGGGACCGATCTGCTTTGTGCTCAATGACTCTGTGCTGGAGAACTTTTCTGCACCTACTATTGAGGTAGAACAGATTTGTGAGAAACGTCAGAACTAGATTTGATGTTTTTATTTGAAATGAAAATTGTGAAAAGGCTTAAGTTTATCAAATTGAAGAATTCGAAATTCAATCGCAAAAAGGGCAATCAGTTATTGAAAATCCTATAATTAATTTGGATTTGGAAAACATTAAAGTTCCGTTCGCGTACTTTTTGTTATGTATTTTCTGTCAAATTTTGAAGAAGTGGGGTGAAATGCTCTCCGAGATAGGAAAATTATGAAAAAGTAAACGAACGCATTTGACAGTTTTTAATGTGCTAAAATTAGTAGCATGCTCTTTCGTGAGCATTCCCTTTTACGAAAAACTTCGGAATTTTTGAATACGCGAACGGGTTTTCGTTATTTTATTTCGGACCTTAAGTAAAATAATCATCAATGCAAGTGTCATTTTTGACATCAAACATATGGCTGTAATTTTCTGTGCTGACTTGATCTGACATTTTTCACAAATCTGTGCTGTTCTGCCCTTTTTCTCATTGAATAAACCTTACATAACCTAGAAATCTCGATTCATGCATGTATGCAGATCTTTATACTGACAAGCGATTGAATGATGGAAAAATATGCCAATCAGTTTTTGTAAAAAAAAAAGGAAATGAAATCAAGTGTCTCTCAGCTCAAATGACAGGAGTTGATGAAATTCTTTCCAATTAACCACTAGGCGATTGTCCATGTTTAAACTCACTACTTGATCCCAGAAATGCCCATACTGTTCCTTCGACTGTCAATAAATCAATTACGAGATTTTCGCATAAATTGTCCATGTACTCGTATTTTCTTTAACATAAAATCGTTGAGTAACATGACACCTCCGCAAAACTGCGTCGGTAAAGCAGGTGTTTAGCTAACATGTGCCTTAGATGGGTGCTCAGGTTGTAGTAATACTGTTAATGATGGGATTTTACTAAATATTTAACGTCTGCAGTTATCTATCTATTTTTTAAGCAAATATTTTCGAATTTCTTGTTTTATCTCCGCCACCGATCAATTGCATTCGACGCGGCCGGCGCACGGCGTGACATGTTATTCAATGGTCCTCCATGCGACCACTAAAGGTTGAGCCAATTTTTCGGTTTCCATTTCCACACTTCCATTGATAGTGGCAGATCGAGATACGCGAATTTTAAAGTTCTTCGCTTGGCCAATAACCACTTGAGAGCTGAGAGTATAAACGAATGAGGTATCTATTGTTTTTTTGTTTGGATAAAGGTGATCCTCTCTCTATACTGATATCAATCGCATTCCTTTTTCCAGTGTTATGTGTGCCTATACGATGGGGAGGATTTTGTTGACGCAAGAGATGGCAGCTGTGTGCTACCGGCCACGGGTCAAAAGGGTTACAAATTTTAACGATCCGTACCTGGTGTTGGTGTTGTTTAGTACAACATCCCGTTTATCTCGTTTTTTTTTCCTCTATGATTTGCATCTGAAAATTTCTGCCGTGGGATTCCATTGTGCTGGTAGAGATAACGAGCCCGAGGGACAACACAATACGATGTGTGATGCAATAGAATAGATGGACGACACGAAGCGACGGCTGCTAGATTTAATGATTTTTTTTTTTGATCGGGAGGAAAATAAAAATACATACTCGTTCGTATCTTTGAAATCCTAAGCTTATTAGCAAAGAATGATTAACGATCAGTAGATTATTAAAGTGGATGGGTAACGCTTACCAGTTTTCCGTAAGTATTGCGGTTTTTATGTTTTAGAAGTGGATTACCTTCTTTGAAATGGTACAATGATAAATATGCAGAACATTCTAGCCATCTTAATTCCGCCCATACTAAGCTGTTACTTGGAGTCTGTTTTTATCGGCTTTCCTTATTTGTTGGGCTCAAAATATTAAATTGAAAATAGCTGGGATTCTGAAAGAGACTGCAACTGCGTCGTTCATATTTTCATAGAGAGAAAAGTTGGAAATATGGTGGACGGCAAACAGTTTTATCTGATTTATATTTCTACATTTTGGTTCTCCACGCCATGAGGTTTTGGGTGTGTCATTTCGGATAGCTAGTAGATACTAGGATGTATCGGGTTTTACATAAACGAAACTCGGCCAAACTAAGTGTTCTTTGGCTGTCCGACCTTTATATGTATATATACACTAGGTTTTTTTAAAACATAAAAATGGACGCCGTAACCAACTTGTATTGTAAATAGCGGAGTGAAACTTAAGGGACGTTTTCCATATTATCTTTCAAGCCTTAAATGCTATGCGGGACGTAAGCTTTCACATCTTTTACATAGCCCCGCAGGCCACAATAGAAGATGGCCAGCGGTATTTAATCGCACTATTTCGAAATAGTACGTTCAGGCTGCAATATGGTCTTAAAACTTGGCTTTAAGAGGAAGGTTTTTTTTCGTCTTGTACTTGTGACCTCACGTATAGCTTTATGTTTACTAGGCAACTAGATCGATGCATGATTTATAGGGTTCCGTACCTCAGAATGATAGGACGGAACCACTATAGGAACACTTTGTTAAGGTCCGTGACCCGGAATGTAAAGATTGAAAGCATTGGAATGTCCGCAAAACACTTTAACTCTTTCCGGCTCAGAAATTTGCAAAAAAAAAATAACCCATCCGTCAGAAAAAAGAAAAAAAAATTGATTTTATAGAAAAGTACTTTTATTAATTGAACTGGATGAAAAACGAAAAAAAAAATTACTCAATTTTTCTTTTTTACATATGTGGACTAAAATAGACTTTAAAAACAAGTGGGCTAAATTTTTAACCGGTGCACCGATCAGCTTATTTTTTATGGAAATTTTGGAAACACGATTTATTTTTTCCCAAACACAGAGGAACTTGGCAAATAGAACAAACCCAATTTGTCCTTACCTCGTTCTTCACAGTACTGCAGAAAGAATATCTTGAACGCGTACTGTGTTCCGGCTGATGAGCGGTAGATAGTGTAGTGTACAGACTTCCAAGGGCACGAAATACTTACAAACTTTCTTGGACATAACGAGCGATGATCCATCCAAAGGGCTTTTTTTTTCTATTGGACTTGTTGCCAGTAAACCATTTATAATTGAACGTTTGTATGTCTTCAGGTTCATTTGTTCAAGGTCGAGCATTTCGTATAAACAAAAGGAATTTACAAGTGCCGCATCTACAAAATAGAAAAATGTCCGGTGCCACCATTTGTTTTTCGATTTGAGTCCAGTGACGAGTAATATTCGAAGGATTAGGCCTTGGCAATTGTTGTTGGATTTCCGAAAGAGGAATATCGTCCTCCGAATCAAAAGAAAAGTGTTCCTGATCCCGTTGTACATAGAAACCTGCCTTAGATGAAGCCCCTGAACAAACATCGGAATCAGGTCCTGATGGAAGTGAAGCTGCATCATCATCTTTTCCCAGTTCTGCCAAAAATTCGGCCAAATTCATGCTCACCAAATGAAAATCTGGATCATTATATTCCGCCATTACTATTATTTAATACATAGAAAAATATAAATGAATAAAATAAAAATTATCCTTCTGTCACAGTGGGTCAAAAAATGTACCACTTACTTTTCTTCGAAATTTATGGGTTTTCAAGAAATTTTTTTAATAATACCAATAAGGTGTATTGTTAATAAAATAATCATTTCACAAATTTTTTATTTTGATAATAACCTCAGAAAAAACCAATCTATTGTAGCACGAAGTTGAAGCATCAGAATTCGCACATCAACTGCACAAATCACAGTCACTCACTCTACCATATCGAACACGTGAAAACGAAAAATGTCTTGCTCAAGTTCATATTCAAACAAATGTATTGGTTCTATTTGGTACAAATTTCAAACCTTTGAAGCAGTTGGAGAATTTTTTAATATTCGTCCACTTCGACGCAACGGCTATAAATTATGTGGTTCAAATTTTGAGCCAGTGAGCGTGAAAGAGTTAAGACATTGCACTTTTTTCACATCTTTTGGTATCCAAAATCCAAATTAAACCATAGACTCGAAAGGCAACCGCTAAAAGATCAATAAGAAAGAGAATAACACTATGCTCATACTTACGAAGAACATCTAGAGTCTAGACGATTCCGGACTTTTCTTTAATCTGTTTGCACCAGAATGGTAACTTGCAACCTGCACCTGTACAATGTCAAAAAGGAATTTCCGCGTAATTTGGGGAACAAAAATCGATCTCGAATTACCAGCTGAGCCGAAATGTAAACTGAAATGTTGACCTTCTTTGAATGCTATCGAACGCTCTGACCTTGATGAGTTCTGATCCACGCAGTTGTACGTTCGTACTCGTATGTATATGTAAATACCCAACGCATGCACATTGCCCTGTTTTTTTTTAAATTCGATGCACATGCAGCGGATGATGTGTTCTGTTCTCTTTGTCTTTTTATGCAAAACAAAACAAAAAGAAGAAGATACGAGTATTAAATTACCAACGGACCCGCATTAGCCGACCAATATACCAGAGCGAAATGTCCCAAAGGGGAAGCCGAAGCACACATTTGAATGACAACAACAGCGCGTCATATTGTCCTTATTACAAAACCGCACATTTTAAAACCCCAATGAAGGCAATAATCCTCTGGTACTCTCCTACCACCTCTACCCTCGTCCTCTATGCTGCACTGTCCCTCTCGGTGTGTCCTGTTGAGAGCGGCAGAATTTTTAATTGAAACCGACAGCATCCTTTCAATGATGCTTTGCTTTACCTAAAAAAAAATTGTTTGTACTCATTTCTATGCCAGTCAATGTGTGTACGTATATGTATGTATTTGTACATCGCCAGGATCATCGGCTTGTGCAAACACGGTTTCGGTCCGAAACGGCAATGTACTCATGCTAGCCGGGGCCAATTGTCCATATTTTTCAATTTCTTATTCATAACTAATTCAGGAATGCCTTTCGAACCCCTTTTTTCCCAACCACTGAATGCTTGTATGAGTGGCTTATCCCAGATACGAGCGCGGCAAGTGATATCAGGCAGAAAATGGGAATAGGAAGCAGGACAGCCAGGGCAGGATATAAAAACAAAAGAGTTTGAGTGCTGGACCGGTGTCCATACGAAGTGCATAGGTAATAAGGACACATGATGGAATGAAATAAAAAAAATGAATATAAATACCAACGAAAGGGTTGAAAAAAGGTACAGAGCGCGCGAATATGTCGCCCCTTTTGTAATAACGCCACAATCACGGGCAGAAGTATTGATTAAAAAACAAGAACCAAACACATAGACATGCAGACTAAGAACGGGACTGTCCCGTAGTCCAGTAGTTCATTGTATTGCCATATGTTCAGTTCTGGTGAGTCCTGCAGTGACCTGATGTTACACTCAGCATCCTTTGCATAGAAAAGGGGTCTGTGTGGAACTTATAAGCCCCTGTGCATTAAAAGGGCCATAACAATGTACAAGAACAGCAGCAGCAATGTTTTTTTTTTTTTTTGTAATATTACCTTACGAATAAGAATTATTGTTGACAATCTGTGTCCTGTATCCTGATGTGTGTGGATGTGGTTTCATTACATTGAGGAGCATAAAAAGAGTGAACATATTCGTATAAAGGTGTTTCCTTGTGTCCAGTGATTGGCCATAAACCAGCGATAAAAGGTTTTCGGCTTAACATGTTTAAATTATATTTGATAGCTCGGCGATTGTACACTTTTGGGTTTTGCGTATTCCGCAGGAGACGATCACCAGATAAGCTAATTTTTAATTAAGCCCCAAGTGAGTTGTAAATTTAGGATTTAACCTGAAATTGGTAAAAGATTTTCAGTCGGTTTCGGATTTCCTGTTTTGCTAGAAAGAATGTCCAGGCTACAGGTAGTGGAGCTTAATCTTTCAATAAAGCGACCTAGGTTAGCCGGTGGGTCTTTAAAGGGCATGCCATAGAAGAAATAAGGGGAATAACTTTAACCGGCCCCCAATACCAGTTGGGCAGAGTTGGGGGCATTAGTTGTTGTCATATTTCTTTGCAATTCTACGTACGAGGGCGGTCCGATAAGTACTTAGCCTACAAAAGAAAAACAAAAATTTTGGAAAAGTGCCGATTTTTTTCTCAATATAGTCTCCTTTTAGCTCGATACACTTGATCCAGCGATGCTCCAACTTCTTTAACCCATCCAATAAATAGGTTTTCTCGAGGTCTGCAAAGTAGGCCTCCGTGGCGGCGATGACCTCCTCATTCGAAAATTCGCGGACAAGCTGGCTTCCACACATGGTTAAAACAAACTACTTATCGGACCGCCCTCGTATTTTCCTGAAAATAGTACTTTCTCGTTGGAAAAGTGGCGCAATTAGGAAAACAGGAAGGGACATATGACCCAATATATGATGATATAAGCCAGGCGTGGCTAAACTTTCAGGCTATGTGTTCGATTTTTCGCTGAAGTTGGTTACGCCTGCTACCTACCCATTATTTTTACTTGGAAGAAAATACATAATACATACATATGTATACATTATTATGTAGATATGTACAGACCATAAAAAGGTCACTAGCCAGAATGGATGCGCCAAACTACTTGCGGAAGAGTGTATTCAGCTACTTCACCAATAGAAGGTTTAGATATGAAACCGAAGAAGGAGAAAAGTCCTATAAAGTTTCCCGGGAGTCCCATAAGGATCAGTACTGGGTCCCCTACTTTGGAATATCATGTACGATGGAGTCCTGCAATTAACACTGCCACCAGGAGGAAAAATAATCGGATTCTGCGACGACATCGCCGTTGTTACCGTTGCAAAGAACATTTGCGAGACACAGTCAGCTATGAGCGAAGCAATCAACCTCATCAAAGCCTGGCTAATATCGGCCGGCCTAGAATTAGTAGATAAAAAAAAACGGAAGCTGTCCTAATAATCAGCCAGCCGGAAAAATGTGGAATATGTGGTCTAACTATCAAATTGAAAGATATAGAAGATAGAAGAATATAGCATATAGCATTAAGCCTCACTTCTACTATTCGGGCAAAAGTGCGTCAAAGCTTTAGGCAGAAATTTCTGGAATACTGGAAACTTAAAATCCAAGGTAGTAAGGTCAGTCCTGTTATACGCTGCCCCAGTGTGGGGGCCCAAGCAGAGGGAGAACGTTATCGTCAACATATCGACTTAACGCACTAAGGGTAGTCAGTGGCTGCAGTGGCATGGATGGTCCCCATCGATAGCCTTGCGGACGAGATGCAAAGAGTCTTTAATAGAAGAACTCCTAGTAACCAAGAAGCGACTGTCATCGAAAGGATCAAGGAAACAGAAAGATTGACTTCAATGATCAGGTGGCAAGATGGACCTACAGATTGATCCCAACCATAGACGTTTGAACAAACCGAAGGCGCCGAAAATGTAACTACCACGTTACACAGTTCCTATCTGGTCACGATGGGTATCGGAAAAACATACGTCGTTTTGGGCACTATAGGTCACACTTTTGACTAAATTGCCCAAATCAAGAAGAAGACACAGAGCACGCAGTATTCCATTGTATATGCTTTCTGGGATGGAGTGTAGTGCAGTGTTGTTTCATTTGTTAAAAATTATAGTCATGTACTGCGTATTTGTTAAAATGTATTAATTTAACATATGCGTCGGGGTCATCTGTAAATGCCTTCGCGTTGGACTAGTCGATCACGGTCTACGGTTTGGCCACCAGATAAAGCCATGTTTTTCGAACATGCTCAACCTAAGAAAGTCAAGAAGGAATTTGGCGAAAAAGTTCGTAGAAGTAAGGGATGTTGTTTGAGAAATGAAATTTCATGTCGAACATGATATCAGAACTGGAGAAAGTAGTGTGACTTTCCTGAAAGGTCGGATTTTAATGTATGGGCCTCGCCCAACATGTACTTCTTATAGCACGGCCTCGTTTTAACACGGTTCACTTCTTGCGCCATATTTTCGTTTAACACGGTCAAAAGCCTTGTTTTACACGGTTTTTTCGATAAGTTGTTTCAACTATGCACATGCGCATACACGTAGAACGTACAAGTTTTCTTAATATGTATATACATACGTACACGTTATGCCTTATGCATACTTATGTATACTTGTTTCTAAGAACATGTATGTACATACTGTAATAGGGGCTTCCCCATATTAACTGTGCCAACGCGATGATAGATGATTGAGGATAAATTGCCCAGTTAACTTAAGACTTTTTTTTATAAACATTTGTGTGGTTTACCGTTTACATATTGCCCAAAGAGCAGGTATGTTTTTGTTTATTTTGTTATGTATGAAGTAATAAAAGTTTTAAATAAAAATAATCTAAAAAGTAAAAAAGAAAAATATATTTCTGTTTTTTTTTTTTCTTTTGAGATTATGGAACGTAACTCCTCTTTTGTACTGGTTTCTTGTTTCGTTTAGCACGATTTTGTTTAACACGATATTTTTCAGGAACGTAACCCCCCGTGCTAAGTGAGGCCCATCTGTATACTGAATACAGACCAGAATCTCTTATTAGCCAGAATTTAGGCAACTCTGGGATCCCTGGCAGTCACATTAGATTGATTTTGTATGTATAGGGTTTGTAAATTCTGATGATACAAGGCAGTAAAATTCTGAAACAGGGCAGGTTGAGCAAACAGAAACTGTGACAACTTTGATAAGGGTTTTTTATTTATAAACGAACCGAAGGATAGTTTTTAGTTCTAAGATATTGTTGAAACACGAGATATTTGCGTCAACTTGAGAGTAAAGCTAGAAACTATGCTGAATATCTCCAGTCAATGTAGGTATGCTCAATTAAAGGAAATCACAGTTGTTAGTAAACTTGTTCTAGGGAACGTCTAGAATTGAAAGTTCTGTTTCATTTGACCTGCAACCAGCGCAGCGCTTCACACGACTACCGGGGATGGGTAAGCGGACAAACCATTTCATTTTTGGTACGCATAAAGGACGAACACATTTTCTGAAATTATTGCAGGTGTGTCGAACCTCAATCATTTCCGTCGGATTGTTTTCTCAATATATGCTAGAGGTGAAAAGATGTACAGAGTAGGTGCACGACTGGAAGTCTAAGCAGGTTCGGATTATATGAAGGTGTAGGCGCTCTGTACATTTCCATAGATGACTTTAAATATTTTTTTTGTCAACGCTGTGCTATTCACAAATCACTTTCAAAAGACTGCAATATTGTTATTGGGCTTCTCCAAGCAAGTGTCAATAAAAGCAAATTTTAAATGACAGCCGATGTGTCATTACTCATGTCATAACGTTGGCTGTGCTGCCAATGGATATCGCCTCTCCCAAAACTGAATGCGCTTCCTGATCACAAAAAAAAAATCGCAAAACGAACAGCAAATTTGTCACGTTGCTAAGGATAGTCATCACAATGTTAAGACTTGTTAACAACCACACCAATGCCTACCCTAAAGATCACTGCTCGAGACGTTAACACTCAACATGTGCACCACAATTACTATCCTCAATAGTCACTAAATCAGCAATAACCAACCACTATAACCACATTAATTACATATTACCCGCTGCCAGAGCCTGCGCTATCCCATCTACAGTATAGTGCTTCCATACCGCTGGCAAATATCATAAATAACTGCCATGCCAACAACAAATACTTTAAATCAACGAACTCGTATGTAGTTGCTGCCTCCGCAGTCCCGCAGACTGAACAGTGTTCGGGAATTTTCGCCACGCTCCTTTTACACGAAAATACATTTTTAGCCAAGTCGGCTACCATCGCCAAATATGGCCAGATCCGCAAGTCATCGGGTACGGGTACCGTGGACACTCTACACCAGCATAAACGGTGTTCAAGTAATATCCTGTCAAATGGCATTACACGAACCTTGTAACCATTGGGCATTGATGACGCGTCATATACGAGTACGAGTACTCCCCGTGTGGGAAAGGGGGCAAAGAAATCCACATTCTGTCGATTTTTTTGTACCTAACGATTTTAATTTTAGTTTTATTTTCATTTAGAAATTATTAATTGCATGCGCGCACAGAGTGGAGTCGAATAATATTAATGACCCCATCGGGGTAAACCAAAAAAAAAAGTTAAGAAATCCAAATTAAACCCGATGTGAGCGGGGGCTCTAAGCTGGGGGAAAAAATGCTGCAGGTGCTGTGCTGCAGTGATTTTGTGAACAATTTTAAAACAAATTTAAAAATGCAAACTATGTACGAGTACGCGACGGTGCTGCAGGGGGCGGGTGTAATTGATTGTCTTGATTGGTGGTGGCGTGAAATGAGTATCTCGGCAGTAAGCACTGCAATTTAAAGCTAATATCCATTCATACGTTTACACGGGACGGCAATGGCGCACGGCGCACGGCGCACGACGAACGGGGTAAAATATTGTATAATTATTGTTGTATGTGACTAAAGATACGTGCTATACTAATTGACATGTAGGCAGAGAGAATTCACCATTAATTATGTGAATCGATTGTTTCGCGTTAGCTTTGTTTATTTTGTGCATTGGTGCAAGGAGATTTTCCATTCTGCTTGCATAATTCTCTTGCAATGACAGTTCAAGGAAGTCAGGTTGAGCGTGCGTGTGTGTATGTGTTTGGCGGGGGAATGCCAGCAATGCGCATTGACAATACAAATGTGAGTTTGTATAACAAAATGCCAATGCGGGGGTGGGTAGCGTGTATAGTGGAATAATGGCTGTCTATTTGCCGCTAAAGGCAATAGATTTGAGATTTTTTATATCAATTAAGGTCAGACGGCATTTTGTTCGAATTTGAAGTAAAAAAGAAAAACAAATGACACAATTATCCATTATGATGAATTAGATACTTGATAAGAGAGCTGTCAAATAAATGACAAACGGTGTAAGATGTAAGGCGATTCGCTTTAGTTAAATATTTTGAGGTTGCCATTGGAAATTATTTCGAATTGCAGAGTGGTTAAAGTAAGTTCACATAATGGAAAATGTTTTGTTTACAGCAGATCGAACGCCATGTTGAATTTTTCGCTTGTGAAACTACTTGAAGGGTGTGATGTGTTTTTCCTAGATCTATTACATTCCTAGATAGATTACATTGCATTTCCTTTGCGGGTGACCTATTTTCGGTGTTGACTTACGAGCACAATGTCTTGTGAGGGTACCATTTTGTGACATCTGTCATACTAAAGAGTTTGACATTAATGTCAGAAGTAAGTAGTAGTAGTACTGTATAATAAATACAGTATAACCTCCTAATTGGGACACTCCGTAATCGGGATGACCTCCCAATCGGGACAACCCATTTGCCAACGCTAAAAGTTTACATACAATATACCCTCTGTAATCGGGACACCTCTAAATTGGAACACTCAATTTAACTTTCCTAGAACCTCCATAATTGAGCCAAACCTCCGAATTGGGACATTTTATTAAAAACGTCAGGAAATATGACTTCTCTAATCGGGACAATTCGAGTTGAACCTCTCAATTGGGATACTATACCCGAAAAAAAGCAATTGTGACATCTCTAATCGGGACAGTAAAATTCCATTAACTAAATGCTCGCAGCTGCATCTCATTCTACAAATTTTCAAACCGTTATATTTTTACAGAAGAATAACTATATCGGAAACAAAAAACAACAGAGCAACGTTTTATTTATTTTCATTGAATATTAGATATTGGTACCGTGCGGTTGAAGTTGTTTTTGTGTGGATACAATACATTTTTTAAACTTTTTCATATGCATAAGCGTTCAATTTCGCGTAATGAGATACTACTACATACATTTTTATAACTTTTCATAAAATAAATGTCGTTTTATTTTAATAAGGTATGATTTTGTAAACGAGATAGGGCGTTCCATACTTGTTTTAATTGAAAATAGCAGTTTTTTCTTAAGTAGTTGTGTTTTTCTATATTTTTTATACAAACTTCTATAATCTATACAAACTTCTACACCTCCTAATCGGGACAGGAAAGAGTCGGTCCCATCAGTGTCCCAATTAGAGAGGTTTTACATGGTAATCTTTCCTGTTCTAAAACCACACTAATACGGGATAAAATGGTAACAAAAGGTTTGTGGACATCGGTGGTTAGAAGCTGTAGAACTTTTTTTTTTTTAATCTTCAGAAGCTAATATCAAAACCTACTGCGAAGGGATAACACTGGCAGTAGGATGGTGGTATGGCTGATGAAATTGATCGCACAAACTATAATAAGAAAAATCTGAAAAAACTTCTGTGAATCATAAGCAATAGTATAACTTTCAATAATACACAACTCTCCAGTTATCCTGGACACCACCCATAGAGTTAGTTGAAATCTAAATCATCTGAGTTTCCTATCAATACACCGATCTATCTGTCTCTCGTTCTAGTTCCGCATGCGTATTAATATCCCCTTTATCCCTTTAACTTGTGTAAATTATAAAAAAAAATTTAATTCATTTCAGCCTTGATTGCGCTTTATATAAAAGATACAATTTTTTGTGTACAACTGGTGGAGAAATGTAAATTCCTTGTAATTGAGGTTTGTTATCATTTCATCTGTTCTGACTTTTTTCGTCAAAATAGAAACACTAGTCCCTCGCTTTGCGCGGGGGTTAGGGGAATGAAAAGTCTCGCGCAAAGCGAAGTATGAACCTCATGTTGCGTCCCTAAAAAATTTTTATGTCACATTTGGTGGGCGTTTAAAAAAATCTGTCACTACAGATTGGCTTACTTTTGTTAGCCAGCTACAGATGAGAAAATAATCGGCCAACTGGTTGACAGACTGATTACAAATAACCTGAGTGTAGGCAAGTCTGACGATGATTTGAACGATTTCATCAAGTCTGCCAATCAGTTATTGAAAAATCAAAATGTTTTGATTTTTCGGTTTGTGTTTGGGATAACAACTGAAGTTTGAAGATTGGTCTTTGCGCATCTGTAGGAAAATGATTACAACCAGTCTGTCAACCAGTTGGCCGATTAGTTTTTCGTTTGTTGATGGCTTTAGACTTTTCAATGTGCAATTCCTGGGAAGTTGCTAAGGCAGTTCTTACTGCGGTACACCACACACATGCAGGTACATACATATGAATGAAGCAAAAGAAAACGTACAAAAATCTGTCAAGACAAACAAAATTCGAAAATATTCAGGAAAACAGAACATAACGTGTCATAATTCGCACAAAGCGAGGCCGCGCAAATCGAATTCGGGTAGGCAAATGCATTTCGCGCAAAGGTGGAACCGCGCAAAAAGAAGTTGCGCAAAGCGAGGGACCAGTGTACTACTACTGCTTTCTGCTTTCATCGCAGCCATCACTGTTTTCATCGCAGTTTCTGCCGGATGCCTGACTATTTGTCATTTCCATGATAAGAAAATGTATCCTTTCCTTGTGGAATTTTCACCTTTTCCACAATTTTTTTCAACCGAAAACCAAATTTCAATCATTGCATCCTCAAACTTGCAATTTTGAAGAGTTCTCTGCTGTTGCTGTTCCAATGTAGCTAACTCTCTGAAACCCTCTGGAAACTGCTACACAACCTCCTCCAATCACCTACGAAACTCATCTTTATTAAAATATAAAATCCTTCATCCATTTCATCCTTCATTCTCTTCTCTAAGCCGACTTGAGTGTGCAATTAAATCGTTTCATTGAAAATAATGCTGATATAGCTCCCAATAGTCCTTAACCATTTAAACAGAACAAAGAGCAAAAAAGAAAATTAATTTAGAAATTTTTAAGGACCTGCTTCAGTTTTCCTGTTTTTTTCTTCACTCTAACCTCCTTCATAGTTGCATAGAGTGTTCAATGGAGCACAATCAAATCAATTGCGCTGTTGAAATAAAAATCGACAAATTAAGAAAAGAAATCCCATAATCAGCTTTCAGCTCTTGAATCCTCCTTCCCCGCACGTTCGTTCGCTTTCTTGATGGGGATGACACTTGAAATTGCCACCCATTATTCGTACAAACACTCCACTGGAAATTGTTTTCTTTTTATTCTTCCCTCAACAAAAAGAAACTGCTTCTAATTTGCATATTTCTACTCCCAAAAACCACCCCAAAGGAAAAAATTTAATTGAAAGCTAACAAAAAATAAAAGGAAGACAACATCCCATTCTTCCTTCAGGACATGCCGACTTCACCCACACAACTTCTAATTTTTGGTAATACTGACGTGGAGAGCAGATGATTGCTTAGAGGAAAAGAAAAATCAGCCGCCATTATTATACCTCCGCCTAGCCCCTAGTGGCACAATCAAAGCCGCCTCAAGGAAGCCAACACGGACACATGCCATGATGGGGTGGCGAGAAAAAAATTAATAAAAAGAAGAAAAGAGATACCTTGTCAGGTCTTGAAACCAACATCTTGGTCCTTGCCCCGTGCACCAACATCATCAGCGGAATTGACAAGTCCTGTTTGCTAAAAAATTATGGGATTTCGGTTGGCAGGTTGTCAGCAACCCCCACAAGCAAAAACAAACTCAATCGATTTAGCTCCGTCCGTGGAAAGTGAAGGACGAAACATGAAAAAAAAAAACTCTTAAAAAATTGAAACGTCAAGATATCCTTAAGAAAAGAAAATATACATAAAAATAAGTACATAAATAGAAATTGGAGTGTAACCAAGGGTTGGGCAGTGCAGCAGAAGATCTCTTCCACCCTCCCCCACAAGTATTCCTTTGAACAATTTCCACTGCTTTTATTTGAAATTCAGATCGGAGCGCACCCTCTGCCTATAGTCTTTGCCAAGCCAAGCTCTCGGGCGAATGAATGAAAGCAGAGGATGGAAATCTCCACCATCTTGTTACCGAAGGACATTTTCCACCCTCGATTTGATTTTTAAGTAGGTACAAGCAATTTGTATTTTATGGATAAGTAGGGGATATTTTTTCCATTTCTTTTACCATTTTTTTTCGCTTTTTATCGTTTTTTTTTTTTGAGTGAAAAAAAGTAATGAAATCAAATATGGCCGCTGAGTGAATAGCGGGTGTGTTTCTTTTTAAAAGGAAATTACCTTAAATTACTGCATAAAGTAATTTAGATAAACATTTTGAGCATAAAGATAAGGTGTATTCACATTTGCATAGCATGAATGTTATTGTACATTTGGGATTGTGAATGACTTAAGGGTCATTTCTTTTCTTTTTTTTCTAAAAACTTTTCAGTTGCGTTGAAAATTCGAAGAATTTCATCAATCTCCATAGAAATAGACCTTAATGAGCACAGAAATAATTATCGTCTAATTTGTAAAAAAAACCTTGAAACACTTTTGGATTGGTAACACTTTGGTAGTTAAGTTTTATGCATAATCAATCCAGCCCGAAGGCTAAGACCATCTGGCTAAGGCCACACAATTGATTCGTGTAGTCAGCAACCAACTATATTGTCAACAGTTGGGTAAATGACAAGAAGGATATTATTGACTCTAAAGAAGTAGTTTCAATGGGTTGGGTACGATTTACCGCATTTTAAAATCTCGTTTTCAAAATCTCGCATTATCATAATCTCGCAGCTACAAAATCATTGAAATAAATAAATAAATATTCGCGCGAATTAATCAATTTTTTATTTCGCGAGATTCTAAATCTATATTAGCTACCTGTATGTTAGGTACCTACTTCAAACTCAAATAATTGCATTAATTATATACTATGTATGTACATTACACAAAACTGCTCTTAATAAGCGGGATTTTCATAATAGGCGAGATTTTTATAATAAGCGAGATTTTGATAATGCGAGCATTTGTTATTCGGGATTTATTTAAAAAATGCGAGATTTCGTTTTTAGAGATTTTGGTTTGCGGTCAATCGTGGCGCTGCATCCACTCAAGGTAAAGTGACCGCTCAAAGTTCTTCAGCAAGGAAGCAAGTCAACATAGGGTGAACACCAAATCGTTTTTGTCCATAGGATAACAAATTCATAAATATGAAAATGAGATTTTCAGTACTAATTGCTTGAACGACGACGTTCAATATCGCTCGTCGCTCAGTGCGTGGCCTTAGCCTTTGGATAGTAGTTTTGCCTTCCGTGGATTTATACAAAGTATTCAACATATAAGACAACCAAACTTTGGGTATGAGTAGGTAGGTAGAAGCGGTGGTTTCAGGTGAAAGAAAATCCAAATAGCGCAGGAGGGTGCCAGCCGTTTTGGTACCAAAAACTCATGTCTACATATATGTATTTATATCCACCCTGTGGCGTATAAGAAGACGATCAGTCCTCTAATCCTTTTCTCGGATATTTCTTTAAGGTTGTCGACAAAAATTGTCGTTTATGCGTTGGCTGGCTATCGCTAGAGCCGAATGTAATCATTGTAGCCTTGGCAAAAATTGTTGTGAGGGTTCGCTAGTTTGGCTGTATTGTACTCTATTGACCAGTACTCTGTACTAATGGCCAATACTCTTGCGATGTCTACACGAGTTGTGTGTACCAGCTTATTTGTTTTTGACTTATGGTAATTCGGCCATAAATGTAATGTCATTTGTATAAACACAAGTTCTTCGGACTAGTTCACCTGAGACTAGCTATAGTTTTAAGAAGTGTAGACTTTGGATATACGAGGTTAAATCTGTTAATTGGTTTATTTCCAACGAAATGAACCGAACAAAATCTGCAAAATAAACACCTCGTATGAAATATGGTGTATCGCAGGGCCACAAAAACCGCCCTGCCCTGCGCCGCGCCGTAGCCGTGGTGATTAGTGCGTTGGACTACTACGCATGCTTCCCGGGTTCAATCCCAGCAAAAACACCTAAAAGTTTATTCACGGTGCCACCACTTTCAAATGTCTGACAAGCAATCAAAGAGTATCATATGTCATGAGGAGCTTCTCAACTCGCCGTTGGAGTCGGCAAAAACTGTAGGTCCCTTTCATTTCTAGCAAAAAATAACACGAACTCACAAATGGTTGCGTGAAGCTGGGCTTGGTTCTGTATAGGACTGCTGACGCCGTATATATATTTATTTTTTATAAAATTACATGAGGTCTTCAACATCGCTTCTGATTGCCACTCCAAAATGTACAAAACTGTTTTTGTAGCTATAATAGTTCAGAAGTTATATCATTTAAAGTGGTCTTACCACCAAATCGGAGGTGCCTTACTTCGACGGGCTATAACTTGGAAGGGGGGTGAAAATAGACCCCCAACGATTTTTTGTTCGCTAGAACTTCAGGAATCTCCAGTTAAAGCATTATACCATTTAACTGGGACACCCTGTATATGTATGTAGGAATCACATTTTTTTTATAGATCATCTGCGCTGTTTGATGTTTTCTGTGAGGAGTTAACAACTTTTGCTATTTACCCAAATCCCATCATAAATAATGGAGGTGAATTTATATATCAATGTACTTTTCAAAGTTTATTCTGCTCGGTTAATTTTGAAGCCTTGTAAGCCTTAAATATCGCATATCTTAACTTTTAAGTTCTTAACGCAAAACTAACGAGTTTTTGAAACTGATCGATTCGAGGGCTAGAAGAAGAAATTGTGTGATTACAGTCTCTACTGTGCATTTGGCACAAAAATGAATCCAATCCTAAAAGTCTTATGAGGATGTCGGCGATTTCCAGATTCAACCAAAGAATGAAAATATAATCAAGTTGTTGCAAGTGAATAGACACCATTGTAATGGATGATCTATTTGGCTCTGAGATATATAATGTCATTTTAATTAAAGCAATTTTACTATGGAGAACAAATAAAAATGTAAAGTCCTTGTATGGGCAAAGAATAGCTATGTAACGTATTAGAAGCGTATTAGTTTGATAAAAATAGATTTAAAGTTATAAAGCCGACATGTGTATATTTAAATTGGTTACGAGAAAATGCACAAAACATTTGCCGTATGACAAAATACCGAACATGGCTGAATTAGCTCCTGCACATTAAATCCTGCTTTAAAATTATTCACTTCTACAAGAATCTATTTTCTAGGCGGACCAAGAGTAACATGAAAAGCTCAACAATGGCATACCGCAGGTGTCTGTCTTGGGGCCAGTTCTTGTCAATTTATACATTTGTTTGTACGCCACAAAATCTAATCAGCAAATCAATGTCAGTGTCTTGAAATAGAATCCTGTTTAAGATTTGTTGTTGAAAGCACATGGTCTGTATATTGAAATGAAAATATAATTCAGTCATGGAGATGCATCGAAGAACGCACAGAACTTCAGTTGCGAGTTATCTGTTAATCAAAATGGTTAAGAAAGTCTTATAACTCGTTACCCTTGATTCGTTTTATTTTTATTTGAGTTGCTGGACTCAATAGCTGTCCTTATATACCCTGGACGCCTTGAACCCTTCCTGGTTACTGACTAGTACTCGTAGCAGAGCGAATAATTCTGAGAAGAAAACTCCGACTTGAAGTTGAATGTTCCCTTCGATAGTTATGAGTTTCTTCTGAGTTGCTACCAATGCAACAATGTCCAGTGCTTTTTGTTACATATGAATAGAGATTCAATTCCTCTGCTCTTCAGAGTTCCTGACATCTGTCAGAAATCTTAACAAATCTTCTTTCTACCCTACGAGTCAACAAGAAAGCAGTATTTAACACCGTCCATATTTCTGTTAACCCATTTGTGTTTATACTTCCTACTACTCCTTCACCAGAAATGTAAGAAAATCTGAAGCAAACAAAAAACCGTTTGAAATCAAATCCATCCATAAAGAACAATAGAGTTCCCACGTAACAAGCGTATCGCTTGCAATCTTTACTGACTCAAACGAAAGGGAAGACATTTAAGCTTTAAAAAAAAAAAAACAATACCGCTATATACAGTTGTTCACTGGGGTGGCGGCAGTTTTTCTTTGATTTTGCAAAACGATCAAAGGATCCGCTACTCCAATCCTTGGCACAGTAACGAAACTAATACTGTTGACAGTCCGGCGATATCAATTGCCGGCCACGTCTCCAGTTGCTCCGAGTGGGGAGCAACATCAGAACCGGATGTAGAATAACTGAAAAACTCCCTGTTGCCCCAGTCACCTTGTGTGCGACATATGAGTAAAGCAAATACCATGTCAAAACAGACAAAAAGAATAAAAATGGACGAGGAGGGTCTGTCTCTCTTTCCCTATTGAGTGTGTGTAGCGCGTGTGTTGCACCTGATACGTGCCGCAGAGCACCTGCTGCCGCTCCGCGTTTCATAGAAAAATTTCGAAGCCATACTCGGTCGTATATTAAAATTATAGAATAAGCTCCTTTCACTGAGTGATGTGACGTGTCCCAGCAGAGGCAAAACATCCGAAACCAACAAAAGTTTGTCACTCGCATTATGGCGGGAAAAAAAGGCAAAAAGTGCCTGACCGTCGCGTCGCCCACCTGCTGTGTGTGACTTTTCAGTTTTCTTTTCAATATTTTTCTTCTTCTTCCGTGTCCGTGGAGGAAAGTGTGTACGGACTATGAATCACTTTTCAACGGGTGGATAATCGCTTTGTTCCTTGTCATAGACAACGAAGATGGGGAGGGAGGGTGGTAACAAGAAAACAAAGAAGATTTTCCTGTCGATACACGACATACACGACTTACCGATGCGATGGTAGTGGTGGTGGTGGCATTTCGCAGAATGACCAACGATGACGACTATAGTCGTCCAACCGAATCAAATCGAACCAAGCGAGGAGCACCCTGGAAGTACGGAGTCAGGTGACAGCTTGTCTCATAGTGGGGTTACTTCTTTGTGGTTAGAGGAATCAACATCAAGGATGAGAAGAATATATTTATATTTGTTTGACCGACCGACATGACATGACAGTGTGAATCAGCGGGAGTCGAGGTAGAGTGTATGACGCTGACTCCACAGTGTCTGGAAGTGCTTCTTCCTTCATTGTTGTGAGAGTGGCTTTCGACTTATTCTAGGAAACGCTGTTGACAATAAATATGGAACTTGAGTGGACATGTTTGTGATTCATTGTTCAACGGTCCGATGCATTTAACAAAACCCACAAAGGGACACTAATGCGACAGGGGCAATATCGGGGATTGGTTGTCACTTGGAGAGAGCGTTTTCTTCCTAAATATTTAGTATCTGTCCATTGTTCCCGAAGTCAGATGTTGGTTCTGCCTGCCTCAACTAGAGAGGGATAGGGGAGTACCTGCGAGAGGTGGTAAAATCTGAAACAAGGGAATTTTAAACGCCCGGACTCACATCGGTTACAGTTCGCATGAACTTACGATTCGCGTGGTGTAGGACCCACACACATTATTGAATATGAGGTCTGCTTTTTAGGTGGAGTTGTTGAGCCAGAACAATGGCTTTTATCAAATCAACGTTAGCTTTTGTAGACGTCCATCAGTCCATTGCCAAGATGAGAGAACTGAAAATACTCTAAACGCCTGTTCTCTATTGTATTCCGGTTGAGCTCTACGAAGCTTGTTTTACTAATAGATTAAAGACGTTGTCCTCCAGAAGGTGCACTCAACCCTAAACTAATAGGAAGTAATCTTAACCATACCGAATCTCTAAACGAGCCTCTATCCTAGAAGCAGAGATTCGTAGATCGCAAATTCACTTATTCCTTCATGGATGACAGGCATCTTCTAAGAATTGGTGGATACATTGTTAAGAAAGGACACCTGTAAGCTGGAATGCAGTAGAATATTCAATACCTGCATCTCCTTTCCTAACTTTGCGTGTAGAAGAATGCCTGAAGAACTGACTAAAAACTCTTCGTTTGTCAAATGCGATGAGCTCTAAGGAAATAAGTCGCCACTGGACATATCTCTGGCAGGGTAAGGAAGACACTTAATCTAAGAATGAAAACTGAAGGTCGAACCGAACGTACAAGTTTCAACCTCCAAGCAAGCCTTCTGAATGCTACAGGTGGCATTTCTGGTACTTGATCTAGTACAATGGGAGAGTAGTGTATTTATTTCCTTGTTAAGAACGGTGCAACGGGAGCACTAAGGCACACATATCTAAAAGAAAAGACACGTATTGTCCTGGCTAAGCTGCGTCAGCAGGTTATATTGACTAAACAACTCACGAATTTCCTTAATCTTACGGAGGTTCACAACGCACGGCTCAAATAAGGTTCAAGTAACGTAAGGTGAGATTAATTGCATGTACGAAGTAGGATACCAAACTATGGCGGACGTACATAGGTCTAGTTTTATTAAAAGCAATGAAGCAGCATCATTAGGTACAATTCTTCAATCTCTCCTTTCCATGTGTACCCTGTCGTTAGGCCAGAAACCAAACGCCGCGCCACATGGAAATAGCAATACCTCCTGAATACTCTTGTAAAGTTTTACTCTCTCTTAATTACCACAATCCTCTTCTACCGTTCCTGCTCATACAATGGAATAAAAGAATTGGCAGTAACCCATTACCCAGCCGTTGAAGGTTATTGCTTATTTCTCATTAATGAAGTAATCCAAGCGGCAAACATAGCCTTTTCCATTCTCCCAAGATGACTAATCATCGACTGTTGTAGTGAAAACTTCACCATCCATACTCTATGCATACTCCCCACAGGCTCACTCAAGTTTTCATTTGGCAAACAAGGTCTGAGTCTAAGTGGACTCAGCCGTCATTATGGGACCTCTTCAATGCGGCTAACTGCAGAAAACCCATTGTACCATCCTTATTCTGGTCCTGGGGAAGTCGGTCGGTTCAACACAAATAGACTGCAGTATCCCGGTCGACCAAAAGCCAAACTGGGCATATGTAGTGATCAAATACAATGGCGCCCAGTCCCGGACCAGAAAAAATGAAGACAAAAAGGAGAGAAAACCAACCGACATCGTCCCGAAGAAGAAATTGACAGGATTCTTTCATTTCACTTCTTTGGCGTTATATATTTTTTTCCTTTCTTCGTTACATCAGGACATGGTTACCACAACCAATGTGTCTGGACGTTGCGCTATTCAATGTCTTTTGTAAATGGACCAGAGGTGGAGATCCTTTTGCTTCTTTCTGCATTTTTTTCTTTTGCCTTCATTTTGCATCAGTCACTAACGAGCTATCGTTACGGGACATAATTACATGGCAAGCTTTTGTAGCATAAAAGACAAAAAGAAAAATAGGACGAGAAATGACTACTGTAAAGGAAGACGGGACATCTGAAAGGAGTTCGTTTCATTCGGTGCCGTTGTGTGCACCCTTCGTGTGTTAATATGAGAGTACCTGCAGCAGGAAGCTTTTAAAAAGTGAAATTGCATACGAAAAAATGAGATTTATTTTCCTGAAAATCCTTTTTTTTTTATTCTCATTTTGTTCCAAAGACAGGGAATTTTTTTTTAGAAAAAAAAAAAAAAAAAATTGACAGGATGTAACCGCAGGTCCTTTGAGTTGCAGAATCCATCCCCAATAACCGAGCTGAATAGGAGGAGAATATAGAGAGAGATGGATAGAGAGTGGTAGAAGAAAAGAAACCAAACGAATGAATAGAGATAGATGCGAGTAGGTGGAGGCGGTTTGGAATAATTTCGTTCCACCATCATTCAGAGTTTTGTAGCCAGCATTTTCTTTGAAAATTTTTTTCAATTACCGGACCTTTCCATGCAGTATTCTGTGGTTTGGGAGCAACTCAATATTTTTTTCCAGCGAGCAGACTCTTTTTTTTTGCGATCCGCTGATATAAGCTTCATTGGCTAGTCCTTGAAAAATGGGCATGCAATTAGTGAGTAATTCTCTGAATGCACCCATGTGGCAGTATCCGAGAATGTGCACGAAATTCTGTCAGCTTGAAGTGAAGGTGCCATCAATTAAAGAGAAATTAAGGTGATTCGCATTTATTTAGATGGGTTTCTGTTGGCAGAAGCAACTGGTCTTGAGATGAAATAAATCCCTGAAATACAGACGACAGAGCAGACGAACTTTTGAAATTTGTAAATGGAAGTAGGCTTAAAAGCTTCGTGCTGATGACATCGATCTGCAGACTCTCTTTTGGCTGTCGAGATCTGGATGTGGATCACGAAGGTCTGCCTGTGTGGGACCTAAATATTCAAATATCCCATGCCTAGCAAGGAAGTACCAGGCAAATTCAATATTGCAACAATTCACCACATAGAATAATGGTAGCCAGGCAGCCGTTAAGGCTCTCGACTCAGCGGTAATATAAGTACCAGAAAAGATTGAAGCTGATAAGAAAATGTAAGAAACATCTAAATGAGATATTCAAACGCAACACGGTGACCTTATAATGTGTACCAGATCACATGGATATCTCAGGCAAAGAAAGAGCGGATAACCTTGCTGCCAATTTCCAATGCACTTCCCTTCTGAAGTTCCAATTTTCGATGACGCGTTTAAGTATTTCGCGCGATATTTGGCGAATTAGGCCAGTTCCTCAATTATAGTCAGCCTATCTATGCAGACTTTGGACTTTACGTAACTCCAAGAAAAAAGTCTAGAGGGGTGAAATCACATGATCTAGGCGGCCAACTCAGCGGCCCGAAGCGTGAAATTACCTGTTCACCGAATTCGCTGTATGGCAATAGTGTATGTGGCCGTCTTGTTGGAACCAAATGTCGTCAAGATCTCACTTACGTTCCGGCCGGCCTCATGTTTGAAGAAATATGGACCGATGATTCTCCCAGCCCATAAACCACAACAAAGTGCTGTTTTGTCTGGATGGCAGCTCTTGAACCTTTTCGGGTTGATCTTCAGCTTATTTCGCTTATTGATGTAGCCATGCCAGAAATAGGCTTCATCGCTGAACAAACTTTTACTCTTAGTGCACGAAACACATCTCTCGTAGAACGCTGATTTTCGTATAATACATCTGAATAATTTGTAGAAGCTGTGCCGGCCTAAGTCTTTGCATGATGAAATCTCAAACAATACCTACTGAACAAAAATACCATGAAAGTTTGAGACGACTCACGCGTAATCTGTCATAAATTCCTTACTAAAAAAAGTACCTCTAAGTGAATTTGAAAATTAAAAAGTAAACCAAAATGTATTTAAAAAACACTTTGCTATAAAAGTAGCATTGCGGAAACGCTGATGCATATACATTCTTCCATTCTTCATTAAAAAAGCTTTGCTATTGCTTCAGTAAATTTAAAATCATTGGCGCAAACTCAGTCAGATAAAGCCGACAATAAAAGAATTTATTCACCTACATAAACTAAAATATACTTTATGCTATTCATATTTACCTTATAGTCGATTTTAAGCCTATCGCCGATTGGAAATTGAGCTAAACGTCACTTTAAATAATTAGAGTCAGCTTTAAGTGACTGTTAAATTGTTCATATAATATTTTGATGTTTGGGTTTGTTCGTTCAAATCACTTTACAATAACACTCCAAGGTCGATACTAACTATACACAGCCAAAAACGTGTTTAATAAAAAGCAGGTTATTTTTTATTAAGTGTCGGCTGGAACTAAAGTCGGCTCTAGGCACTATTCATGGGCTGACTATGAATTTGCGCCATAATGATTAACCATTTTATAATTAACAGTAGAGATCTGGAATGGGTTGACTTTGCCTGTTTCCTCTAACTGTTCGGCATTTTCATCAAATTTTGTCAAAAAATTACGACAGCTATTGAACCAATTTGATACCTATTAATATATCAGTATAGTAAAAAGTCTCCCCTCAATTTTATTTTCGAAACTTTGAGCAAAAGTTATTCATTGAATTTCCACCTTTAAAAGTTAATTTGTCGCCAATTCTTTAGGCGGAATCTTAATTCCAAAAGATGTAATCTTTACCTAGAATTTGTCGAAATGGTAGAAAAACACTTTTCACAAACCAAATAAAAAGATAAAACGGTTTTTGTTAATCCCATAGACTTAACTTCCTGCTGGTGCCTGACTAGACTCATACCATATAAAGTGCCCACGTAGCTTGTGCAAATATGTGTCCGATGGCGCTATACTCATTATGTAGAAAAAAAAAACAGTTAAATATTTCTCTGTAAAACTAAGTGCCTGCCATTTTAAGGAAGTCACTTCGCAGATAATGAGACCTCCAATTATCCCTGTTCCATTCCACATATCCGCAATGACAGTGGAGTTCTTAAGAAAGTATTAAGTTTTGTTTTATTTTTGTAATGCCATTGGATACTTCTTGATGAGTATCAATTACACATTCCTTTCAGGAGGATGGAATTTCATCGAAGATAAAATTAAAGCAAACAAATTGATGATCATGATGATGATGCGCCAACGGGTAGTGTGAATGCGAATTGAATAATCAATGAGCCACTAATTATATTGTTTAAATTTATTCAATTATTTTTGCTGCTTTTAAATGAGTTTTTTATAACTTTACCACTAAGAGGCTTTTGCTGTAATTACGGAGAAATAAGTAGAAGATTGTGTTGCGATAGGTTTGTTTTGTTTTTTAGTAACCATTGACTGGTAATGAACGAAAAGTGTACACGTTCTTTTATTTGTTTCGAAGGAAAATGTGTTTTCGGTTTTAATGGCATTTGTAGTTTAAGTGAACTACCAGTCTTTTATGCCATGGATTAAGTTTTTGAAAGCGCAACAGCCGTGAAATATAGTATAAAATATGTTTGAGGGCCGTGGTGGCCGTGGTGGTTAGTGCGTTGGACTACTACGAATGCTGCTCGGGTTCAATCCCAGCCCGGGTCCAATACATAAAAAAGTTTATCACGGTCGCCACCTCTTTCGAATGTCTGACAAGCAATCAAAGAGTATTATTTGTCATGAGAAGCTTCTCAACTTGCCGTTCCGAGTCGGCAATAAACTGTAGGTCCCTTCCTTACTTACTTACTTAGATGGCGCTACAGTCCGGGGTTCAAGGCCTCAACCAACAACCTCTTCCAGTTAGCCCAGTCCTTAGCTAACCGCCTCCAGTTGCGCACGTCAAGTTGGTTGAGGTCTTGTTCTACTTGTGCGCGCCACCATAGGCGAGGTCGTCCGCTGCTGCGCTGACCTTCCGGGTAAGAGTCGAAGCGGAGCCGGAGCGTTGATGTCCATACGCTCTACATGTCCTAGCCATCTTAAACGCCCAATGTGCGGTTTTTTGACCAGGTTGATGTTGCTGTACAGCTCGTACAGTTCGTGTTTAAAATTTATATGGATGTCCTGATATCCCACCTTTAAAAGTGGTAAATGAGTTGAGAACCTGGCAGTGCCGTCGCTAGACAGTAACGATGGACTGAATCTCCAGACTCGAATAGCGTCAAAATATGAGAGCGGCATTGCTGTTTAGCGTCCATCTAATAGAATCCGTAGCATGCGT
This sequence comes from Brachyopa scutellaris, assembly GCA_949775065.1. Lineage (NCBI taxonomy): Eukaryota > Metazoa > Arthropoda > Insecta > Diptera > Syrphidae > Brachyopa > Brachyopa scutellaris. The sequence continues at coordinate 120,734,900 of OX459113.1, read as the reverse complement.
TACGTCGACGGATATAAGGTTTTGTTGATTGAACTGCCAACCGATTGTTGAATAATTCAAACAATAAAATAATAGCAAGTTAAACTGCTCAATACGTTGGTCGCAAAAGTAGGTGTGTATTCAATCCAGCTGTTAGGTGATAGTCAGATGAGATATGGACGTTTAATTGAGCGGATAAAAAACAATAATCGAATATAATCGCGCATTTCAAGTAACCTTCGTAGAAGATGTAAAATATTTATAAAAAAAAATGTCAACACTCTAGGAACCAAAATGTTGCGCCAAATAAATTTAGTTAAATATAAATGTTGTGCAAAATATGCTTAACCTACTAATCGCCCAGCACTTCGCCCCAATGAAAGATTTTGGGCTCTACTGAAAGGCAAGTTGAAGACACAGGTTGAAGTATGTGTAACGTCGAAAAACAAGGAGACAAGTGGCCATAACCCATACCGATGATGATGTCCAGACCTTACTTAGAGGTGTTAATAGCAAAGTTCGTGCGTTTTGGCATGATTTAACCCTTACCGTGTGACACACTAAAAAGCCCATAGGTGGTACCGGGTACCGCCATATATTTCGGTGCGTTTTATATAGAAATTATACGATCATGTTTGTAGAAAGTGTGCGTAATAACGAAAATAACTAATTAGGATACCGTCTGAGTACTATCTCTCCTTAATTTTTGTAGTGATCAACGATCACAGGGTGAGAGTCAATGTCAAGTCTTTGTTTTGAATTGTCAATCGTTGATTGCAGTGTTGCGGTTAGAGATTTCTTAATTTCTTTCGTGTTTGTATTGTCCATAAATGACGAAGGAACAAATTTGTGAATTGTACTAGAATGTTTTAGTCGGTATATCACACCAGAGAACTTCTTCACATCATTACCTCTGCTAAATAATCTCAGGATCAATGGATTGGCATTGCTGAAGACGCTTCGAAAAATGAACCGTATATCCCAATGGCGATGTAGCCATCGAAAGACGGCGAATTCTGTTCAACTTTGTTTGGTTTTAGAGCCGAAGCAGCGATATATTCGTATGTCCCGAAGAAGAAGAAAGCCATATTTTTTATATCCAGCATGCATTTCGAGGGGGCAATCGATACGACAACTTCATCTATAAAACCACAAATCATATTCGATTATAACTCGACTAATGGTGGAGTAAATCATAATGGGGTTGTACGACTAAATGTAGAACTAACCGGTGGCCTTTGGCGTTATTCTACAATATAATTGATGTTACTTATTGAGAGCATGATCCAGAAAATATCCGAAAGGTCTTCGCAAATTTTTCCTAAAATAACTGGCTCGAGATATATACTTGCCATCGATTTAAGTTCGGAGCTAAGATCCGCTGACAACGCGATTATATTTATCAGAGCAGCCATGGGAAGCGTATTCGGCTCTCAAATCGGAAGTATGTACTTCCATTTCGGTTCCACAACCAATCGAAGAATGAGATAGCACCGGTCGTGTTTAAAGAAGTAAAGTATTTGCTGTAATGATATCCGAATCAAGACAAATTATTGTAATACTGTTTACGACCTGCATATTACACCTCCTCTGGAGATTTGCTTGGATTGTACTGACAATAACTCAAATAAAATTATTATATATATTACAAAAAAAAAAATGTTTCTATACTAAATGTACTAGGTGGTACCCATGGGCACTTCCGCCATCGGTTTGAAAAATGTTAAAAAACCACACATTCTTTTCACTTTTTTTCAACAAGTTTTAGTTTTAATTGCGTCAAAATGATTTTCTAGAGATGTCATGGAATCTCAAAACAATCGGAACAGTGGAAAAAAATATTTAGGTTTGAATGTCCAAAAAGTACCCGGGTATTTTTATTTTTTAGTTTTTATACATATTATGAAATTCAACATGCCTGTATCTTATAAATAGGTAAAAAAATTACATTTTTATGGGTTTTCACCCTAAAAAAAAACATATTTTCTTTTCTAGATTTCAGGCGTCATGTCATGTCACACGATATAGGTATACGTACCGTATACATATGTGTACTAGTAAAACTGCCTAAAATCGGAAATTCGCGCTTAAAAACCGCGAAAGATAGAAGTTAAAATTATTAGCTCGTAATGCACTTTCAATGTGTGAATTTAGACTATTTCCTCTTGCAACTACGTTAGAGCCGCTTCTTCCCCTGCTCCAGTTTTCATGAATATACTTCCTTTTCTGTTCCAGATTACACATCAATTGTATCGCTGTTGTCCATCAAATTCATCCCCTCCCTCTGTTGTGAACACAGTGGAACTGTCAATCTCCAACTCAAAATCAAATAGAAAGCAAATATAGTTTTTATCGCACATAATCGATCATTCGACACGTCCATTCTTCATGTACTCATTCGTTAGATACACATATACCTATACGTACCTGTCATCTAGTATTCTAGTGCAACGCAAAAGCCTACGCCGATTGACTGTCAACGCACACGTATACATTAAATGCAACAAGTTCCTAAGGCGTAACCGCATCGGCCCACGTTCGGTCTTCCGCGTAAATCAATGCCAAACCTGTAATTACGCATGCAAGCTGGACCCCTAGACACAGTCATTAGGAATTAATCAACATCCATTGAGTCTATCCAGATCGAAAGATATTTCAACACACAAAAGATGCAAAAAATAAAAAAAAAAAATCCAAATCCTTTTACTTACCCAAGTGTCAGGTGGTAGCACTTTTCCGTGGTGAGAAAACAAAAAAAAAAAACAAATCCGTATCGCGATTTAGAGCGGCGATAAAGAGTTTTTCTTGCAATCTCTCCTGCCACAGCGACTACATACTGAGGGGGCTTTTAGTATCCGAATGACTTTGATTGGCGTGCTTCGGCCAGCACTCGATTGCTGATGCCATAACTTAGGATTTAATTAGAGGTCCTCGTCTCGTCGCTAGGCCCCCTAGTGGCCATCTAAATATTATGGTCGAGTCGATTTTATTGACGTGCAATAAAAATGGTGAATGGCGGAGGAAATTACGAGTGTTGCTGCTGATTGTTTATTTTTGGATTTTTATTATGATTCTAGACTTGGAAAGTGCGGCAGGCGCTTCATAGCTATAAACACACACCGTTACTATGAATATGTAATTATTTATTTTCTTCGGTTTTCATTTTATTGGCGATGCGTGAACAAAATGCACATCCAAATAGGCACATACTCGTATGTGCAATCAACACGTAAGATTTTAGTTTTAGTGTGTATTTTTATGCCATAAATTGCCCGGAGTCGCAATTTAACCCTAGAAAAATAATCATATTTTGATCAGTGCTGCCACTAAGGAAAAAATTCCCGTAGCAAATTTGCGTAGCAAAACTAAATTTTGCGTAGCAAAAATCAATAAGTCCATAATATGCCGTTTTCCATCGAAAACAAACTGAAAACCGCTTAGTTATTTACTAAAAATAAACAGTCTTGTAAGGACTTCTATAGTTTGTATAATGAAACTATTGCAATCCCAGTCCAATTCCAGTCATATTCAATCACATCCGAAGAAATATATACTGCCGGTGTAGGGTACGATAGAACAGTAACATATAAGTTGTTGTCGTAGAAGTGAATAGTTTGAAAATATGTTCGTTTCCTTTTTTTTTGATTTGTAATTGTTATTGTGAGAGGTTTCAAATATCCAAATTCTTGTTGACGGCTCCCGTTTTAAAAAAGCGTAACAAAATTTGGGTGTTAGGGAGAGTGCGTAGCAAATTTGACTTTTTTGAAAATAGCGTAGCAGTTTTGCTACGATCGTAGCAAAGTGGCAGCGCTGATTTTGATGTATATAATGACACTCATGTATAAAATTAATTCACGGGGTTGTGAATATTTCCGAATTGATGAGACCTAACTCAATGACACGTGAGTTTTCTGCTCTGGATACCTACTGGCTGGAAAGTCAAGAACGCCCATTACGTGATTCATAATAATTAGTAAAAGAGCGGTATATTTTGCTCGCGAATGAGTCATTTTGACCCAGATTATCTTTCCAGGGTTAAACAAGTAATGTATTTTTTTTTGTTAAATGAAAGTTTCTATATCTATCTATATCTATAAAAAAAATGTAACAGAAAAACGTAATTTTTGGAGAAACGAAATGTCCGAATGTCAGCCGACAAATGTCATATAACTGTAGATATTTTTCTAGTTTCAAAATTCGGAATTTTAATAGATTCTTAGCATATTATAGTTCAAAGCTTGTGAATACAGACATTTCAAAATCCCAGCAATGGGGAAAAAAGGGGTTCAACATAATGTTCGAAAATGACCCGCCAATTGCAGAGTGCATTGCAAGCTAAAAGATCTTTTGTAGCGCAAAGTCAGTTTAAGGAAGCAAAAGGGGTTCAATTCTTTTGATGAAATTGAGAATCTTACTTTTGAACAATTTTCCCGGGAGTTCGGATTTCTCTGTGGAAATGTGGTCTCCTGACGACACATAGTGCCATGCAGTCACATAGGTGGTATGTTTACTACGCATTTTTTGTAGAAAAGTGACCTGAAAGTCAAAACAATGTAAGTAGTATAGATTTACCGATTCTGGGACACAGGGAGCAGGGAGCCAGGAAGTGACGTCATCAAGAATAATAAACAAAGGGTTAAAATCATAAAAAACACGTGTTCATATCGGGAATATCAATAAAAAAAGAGTGTTTATCGCATGTGGACAGGAAGTGACGTCATCAAGAATAATAAACAAAATGTTGAAAATGTATGTTTGAGAATACATATAACAAAATTGTTGGTAGATCACAGATCAATTTACATACATATCGATGATAAAGCTGACGTAATCAATACTGAGAGGGGAGCGATGGTGAGGGGGTCTACTCATCCAGATGAGATTGTTTATTTTGACTGTTGGCTGAAATGGGGAAGCGGGGGCAAAACGGAGTTTAATGCTCATCTAGAATCCAAGGTCATTGTTATGTTATCTTATATATGTGTGTATGTATAATATGTCATTAGAATCCAAGGTCATCGAAGATCCATGTTTGTTTATTTTGTTTGGTAGCATAACTGGTGGGGTAGCGGGGGCAAGCGGGGTTTATGATCAGATTGTTTATTTTAGTCGTTGGCTGAAATGGGTAGAGGGGGTAATACTCATCTAGATCAGATTGTTTATTCCAAGGTCTACTCATCCAGATCAGATAGGAGTGCTGACTACAATATTTCAAGGAAAATTATTTTGACGTAGAAATTGGTGGGGATATTCATGTTTCGTCATGTTTAAAAGTCTTGGTCTCTTTATCTTTCGACCATTTTTTTTTTTAATGAAATTTGCTGACGGATATGAATATGTTGTTCATTTATCTTTTGTTTTATATGGGATATACCTATGTTATTTTTGTTGTCTTTGCTGTTGCTCTCGTTCTCTGACCATGATATTTTTATACAAAAATTGGTGCAGGAATATTCATGTTTCGACATGTTTAAAAGTCTTGGTCTCTTTATCTTTCGACCATTTTTTTTTAATGAAACTTGCTGATGGACACAAATATGTTGTTTGTTTATCTTTTATTTGCTATAGGATATACCTATGTTGTTGTTGTTGTTGTTGATATTGTCTTTGCAGTTGCTCTCGGTCGCTGACTATGATATTTTTATACAAAAATTGGTGCAGGAATATTCATGTTTCGACAGGTTAAAAAGTCTTGGCTCTTTATCTTTCGACCATTTTTTTTTATGAAACTTGCTGATGGAGACGAATATGTTGTTTGTTTATCTTTTATTTTGTATAGGATCTACCTATGTTGTTGTTGTTGATGTTGTCTTTGCAGTTACTCTCGGTCGCTGACTATAATGTTCTTATACAAAATTTTGATACAGAAATATAGTATTATCAATACACTATGATTTTTTTCATAGCCCTGTACACATACATGGGGACCGAGGTTGTGTTAGAAAGAGCTTTTTGTGTTCAGTACTACTACATAATACGATACTATAGACAAATACTTAAATTCATACAAAAAATGTCATTCATTATATAACTCACAGTCACTTCTTGCACTCGATATCATAAGACTCAGGTATGATATGGGAAGTTTTCAGTACGAACTTATACGTTGCGCTGAGTAGTCTACTAATAAAATCCGTTGAATATAATCGCAAACATTTTGATTGTTCTATAAGAGCTTTATTGTTTGATTTATTGTGTGGTTTATTGTTTTTTTTTTTAGAAAATGAAGTGTTTTATATGTGACATATGTGAAAAGGAATTTTCCTTAAATAAGAATCTAAGGAGACATGTTTTAAATGTACACTCAAAGAAACTGCGATGTGATATTTGTTATAAAACATTAAACAGAAGTGATGCTCTATTATATCATAATATAAAATATCATAATGTTCACTCAAATGAAAACATTACAACTTTAAATTTAAATGGCTCTAAAAAAATATCATCTGAAGATAAACCAACTACTTCTTCAGTGTATTCCTCAAAGAGTATCAATACGAAAATATGTACAGATTGTGAAATAGATGTTCCAAAAGATAAGTGGTCTTCACACATTAGAACGAATTTGCATAAACATAATAGTGCAAAACCATGTGAAACATGCGAAGAATTGCAAGTGGTCAAAAGCACATTTAATGACCGGATTCAGACATTAATATACGTGAACAAAAAAGAAGAAATAATAGAACCCAAAGCATTTTTAAAGGATTCTGAAAGTGTTATTTGTGAAAATTTAAAACATCTTTTAAATAAACATTCCTCTTTTAAATTTAATATGGAATTGTTTGGTGAATACATGAAAATAAATAAAAATGATGATGATATGCAAGTGTCAATAAAATCATTCCAATCAAAGATGTGTCTCGTACAGAATGAGGAAGAGTTAAATATGTTGTACGATAAAATGTGTTCGAACATTGTTGGAAAAATGGAAGAATTTCAGGAAAATGATAGTGGATGGGCATTAATAAGAATCATCCATATAGAGATAAACATGAATGAATATCGACCAATTAAAGGATCCCAATACATGGAACTTCCAAGTTTTTTGTTAACTAAAAAAGCATGTATTAACATACAAAATAATGATGAATATTGTTTTAAATGGGCGGTAATCTCAGCAATAATACCATCAAATATTCACGCAGAAAGAACCTCATCCTACAGTATAAATGACATCACAGAAAAAACAATATCACTTAAAAATGGAGTGACACTATCGTTTGAAGATCTAGAATTTCCTTTCAAATTAAGCGATGTCCGAAAATTCGAACAATTGAATCCGAATATAAGTGTTAATGTTTTCGGTTACGAGGAGGAACATAATATGATTGTCGGACCTTACTATAACACGCCTGAAGAAAAACCAGCTCATATAAATTTGTTATTATTACAAGACATGGAACGATTCCACTATGTTTGGGTTAAGAATATTTCAAGGTAAGAAAGTATAATTTATTTTCATATCTACTTTATTATAACTTTTTTTTGTTTTTTTTTTTTTTTTTGCAGATTAATAAATACTCAAATAAGAACGTATGGACATAAGGTTTTTATCTGTAATAGCTGCCTTCAATATTTTGGTAACGAATATAATTTTAATAAACATAAGTTAGAATGTAAGAAAATTGTTACTAAGATGCCAGACCCTGAAAAGGCAATTGTAGAATATTATAATTATGAAAGACAGTTGGATGTACCATTTGTGGTATATGCAGATTTTGAATGTATCCTTAAAGCTGTAGATACTTGCATTCCAGAATCAAACATACCATCTACTACTATAGTTCAAGAACATGTTCCTTGTGCCTTTAGCTATTTTATAAATTGTTCATTTAACAGTTCATTGAATAGGTTTCGACTTTATAAGGGCTTAGATGCATCACGAAAGTTTATTGAGGTTTTAGTACAAGATGTGCAAGATATCAATGAAAAATATTTATCTATAAACAAACCGATGAATCCTCTTACAAAAGATGAAATCATATTCCATAATGAAAGTAAATGTTGTCATATTTGTAAACAAACTTTACATGGTGGTCGTGTAGCAGATCACTGTCATCTGACAGGTAAATACAGAGGACCAGCTCATAACAAATGTAATTTAAGATTTCAGATTGCAAAGTTTATTCCAGTATTTTTTCATAATTTCTCAGGCTATGACAGTCATTTGTTCATTAAAGAATTTTCAAATATTCCAGGCAATATAAATGTGATTGCAGTAAATAAGGAAAGGTATATATCGTTAAGAAAGACTATTCCATTTGAATTTTATAATTCAATTGAGATTCGATTCCTAGACTCTTTTAAATTTATGGCATCTAGTTTAGATGCCTTGGCTAAGAATTTGTCAAGAGAAGATTTTAAAATTGTTAGATCGATCTTCAAGTCTAATGAAGAATTCAACTTAATGACTAAAAAGGGAGTTTTTCCCTATGAATACATAAATTCGTGGGAACGATTAAGTGAAAAAAGTCTCCCACCGCTTGATAAATTCTTTAGTTCAATTAGCAATTCTAATTGTACTGCAGAACAATATGATTTTGCAAAGACGGTATGGCAAACATTTAAATGTGAAAGTCTATTAGATTATTTAGAGTTATATCTAAAAACAGATGTCTTATTACTAGCCGATATATTTGAGAATTTTAGAAAAGTTTGCAGAAATATCTATGGGCTGGATCCCTGTCAATATTATACAGCACCTGGTTTATCATGGGATGCTATGTTAAAAGTAACAAAGATTAGACTTGAATTACTTACTGATATAAATATGTTTACGTTTGTACAAAGAGGTATTAGGGGTGGTCTTGTGCAATGCTGTTGCAGACACTCCAAAGCTAATAATAAATATATGAGTGACTTTAAAAGTGAACTACCTTCTGAATACTTGACGTATTTGGATGCAAATAATTTATATGGTTGGGCAATGTCTCAAAGTCTACCGTATGGTAAATTCGAATGGATAGACACAGATAATTTCAATGTATTCAATGTATCACCAAACTCTCCATCTGGCTACATTTTAGAAGTTGACTTGGAATATCCAGAACATCTTCATGATGAGCATAGTGATTTCCCATTTTGTGCAGAAAATAAAAAAAGCCCAAACGCGAAATTTAGTAAGCTCATAGCAGACTTGAACCATAAAACAAAGTATATCATACATTATAGAAACCTTCAACAGTGTGTTAAGCACGGAATGAAAATTTTAAAAATACATAGAATTTTAAGTTTCAAGCAATCATGTTGGTTAAAACAATACATCGATTTAAATACACATCACCGTAAATTGGCTAAAAATGAATTTGAAAAGAATTTCTTTAAATTATTAAATAATGCTGTTTATGGTAAAACGATGGAAAATGTTGATAAACGAAAAGATATAAAGATAGTAACAAATTGGGAAAGTTGTGGAAAACATTTAGGTGCTCGAGCTTGGATAGCAAAACCAAACTTTCATAGTTCTACTCAATTTACAGACAATATGGTTGCAATTCAAATGAGTCGCGTTCATGTAACTTACAACAAACCGATTTATTTAGGTTTTACTGTACTCGATTTATCAAAATGAAAGATGTATGATTTTCATTATGAATACATGAAACCAAAGTATGGTGACAATTTAACTTTAAATTATATGGATACTGATTCTTTCATATATTCTATCAAAACTGAAGATTTCTATAAAGATATACTGGATGATATTGATATGAAATTTGATACATCAGATTATCCCACTGATAATCGATATAATATTCCAAATAAAAATAAAAAGATAATCGGGATGATGAAAGATGAGATGAATGGTGAAATTATTAGAGAATTCGTTGGGCTTCGATCTAAAATGTATTCCATAGATATCGAAAAAAGAAAACAAATTAAAAAAGCTAAAGGTGTTAAGAAAACAGTACTAGATGGTATGAATATTGATGATTATAGAGATTGTTTATATAAAAAGAAACTTTTCTATGGAAATATGTTTATAATTAGGTCAAAGATTCATAACATATATACACAATGTATTAATAAACTAGCACTAAGTTATATAGATGATAAGAGATATATATTGGAAAATGGTGTTAATACACTTGCCTGGGGTCATAATATTATAAAAGAATAGTGTTATTATATAGGTTAGTTCAAAGATAAATACGTATAATATAGTTATAAAATAAAAAAATTAAATGTAAATTAAATATTCCAAGTTTTCAATGTCCTAGTACCGCTCTTTATAAATGATAAAAAAAAAATGTTTATAAAATAAATACTAAACAGAAGACTGTATGTTTTTATTTTCACTCCATTTCGCTTTTGTTGTTGCTGTTCTTTTTTTTCAGATATTTTTACCATACCATTCGTCTTTTATTATGAACTGCATGTTTACTGAACGAATAAAGAAATGTAATATTTGATCATCAAGATGGATTTACGAATGGAAGATCTACTTCAACGAATCTGGTACTTTTTTAAAACTATGTCGTGAATCATTTCAAACTTGATAGGCAAACTGATGTAATTTTTACTGCAAAAGTCTTCGATAAAGTTAGTCATCGTACCCTTACTCAGAAACTATCGAATATAGGATTCCATTCTACCCTGCTTAGTTGGTTTAAGCTTTGAGTGATACATACTCGTAGTTGGTAGGGTTCAATATGTTAAAATTGATGATTATCTTTCGGCTCCTTTTAGAGTTACATCTGGTATTCCTTAAGGGAGTCACCTTGCGTCATGACCAGATATACTCGATATTCTATCGTTTTATAGCACTTTCTTGTTACGGCTGCAGTCTCTGCATCAACCGAAATATAAATATCTACGACAACTTGTAAAATCCATTCATGGAATACAATGAATTTTCAAATTATTGTGAAATTATTGCACCTTCCGAAGCAAAACGAAACTCAGTGTTTATATTTGATGATGTAGCTTGTGATAAACAAAACAACATTCGAGAATATGTTTGTATGGGATGACACAACGATGTGGATAGTTTCTACTTATGTCAATTTTATACACGCATACCAAAACATTTGTTTCGAGACAACGCAAACTACATAGTTATTTTCAAGCAAGACGAGCTAAATCTGAATCTGATCATATAAATTCCGATACGACATTCAATCAGTTTAAAGAACCGTGCACAAACTGTTGGAAAGATGCATTATTTCTAATGGTCATCAACGACCTCCCACTAGTCTTCAAATATTCTGAGTGTCTTCTTTTTGCCGATACTCTTAAATTATTTCGCTCCATTAAATCTGAATATGATTACGATTTATTATATCAAGATGTCGCCGCGGTCAATGATTGATGTGAACGGAATCACCTCCTTCTAAACGTTTCTTATTATCCTGCTTACTGCAATCCGCTATCCGCTAACTGCTATCTGTAACCGACCGGTTAGCAACCGCCCTGTTTGAAACCGACCTGTTTGGAACCGACCTGTTTGGAACCGATCTGTTTGAAACCGACCTGTTTGGAACCGACCTGTTTGGAACCACCCTGTTTGGAACCGACCTGTTTGGAACCGCCCTGTTTGGACGCGCATGCCACATATTCGTATGTATGTCTGTACATATGTATATCGGTGTTTTTGTTTTGTTTATTGGATGAAGGAAGTAAAACGGAGTGTGAGTAATTAGTTGTGGCGCCATATGAGTGAGAGCGAGAGGAAAGATGTGCAAGTGGCTTATATTTGTTGGTGGAGAGGGAAACAATGGTGAGAGGGGGGGTGAATGATTTCCTGGGTCTGGTTTCCTGGGTGTACTCATTCAGATCAGATTGTTTATTTTGGCTGTTGGCTGAAACGTGTACTCATCCAGATCAGATAGTTTATTCTGAGTGGGATATTCATGATCAATAAGTTATTGTTTTGGCTGATAATGGTCAAGCGTATGATCATCAGGTATTCAAGACCATTGTTTATATATTTCTAATATCAAAATTTAATCCAATGGCCCATAAATTCTTATTCTATATTTAGTCCAAATCAATAACTCTACTTTATTGTTGGGCAAGCGAGAAAGATATCGCATGTTGTTCTTTGGACAGTACACTCTAAGCATTTCTCTATTTCCATGATACTTTTTCTGATGACTGTATACTGTAAGTAATATTCATTCAGATCAGCTTGTTTATTTTGGTTGTAGACTGAAATAGACCCAGGAAACCAGACCCAGGAAATCATTCACCCCCCCTCTCACCATTGTTTCCCTCTCCACCAACAAATATAAGCCACTTGCACATCTTTCCTCTCGCTCTCACTCATATGGCGCCACAACTAATTACTCACACTCCGTTTTACTTCCTTCATCCAATAAACAAAACAAAAACACCGATATACATATGTACAGACATACATACGAATATGTGGCATGCGCGTCCAAACAGGGCGGTTCCAAACAGGTCGGTTCCAAACAGGGTGGTTCCAAACAGGTCGGTTCCAAACAGGTCGGTTTCAAACAGATCGGTTCCAAACAGGTCGGTTCCAAACAGGTCGGTTTCAAACAGGGCGGTTGCTAACCGGTCGGTTACAGATAGCAGTTAGCGGATAGCGGATTGCAGTAAGCAGGATAATAAGAAACGTTTAGAAGGAGGTGATTCCGTTCACATCAATCATTGACCGCGGCGACATCTTGATATAATAAATCGTAATCATATTCAGATTTAATGGAGCGAAATAATTTAAGAGTATCGGCAAAAAGAAGACACTCAGAATATTTGAAGACTAGTGGGAGGTCGTTGATGACCATTAGAAATAATGCATCTTTCCAACAGTTTGTGCACGGTTCTTTAAACTGATTGAATGTCGTATCGGAATTTATATGATCAGATTCAGATTTAGCTCGTCTTGCTTGAAAATAACTATGTAGTTTGCGTTGTCTCGAAACAAATGTTTTGGTATGCGTGTATAAAATTGACATAAGTAGAAACTATCCACATCGTTGTGTCATCCCATACAAACATATTCTCGAATGTTGTTTTGTTTATCACAAGCTACATCATCAAATATAAACACTGAGTTTCGTTTTGCTTCGGAAGGTGCAATAATTTCACAATAATTTGAAAATTCATTGTATTCCATGAATGGATTTTACAAGTTGTCGTAGATATTTATATTTCGGTTGATGCAGAGACTGCAGCCGTAACAAGAAAGTGCTATAAAACGATAGAATATCGAGTATATCTGGTCATGACGCAAGGTGACTCCCTTAAGGAATACCAGATGTAACTCTAAAAGGAGCCGAAAGATAATCATCAATTTTAACATATTGAACCCTACCAACTACGAGTATGTATCACTCAAAGCTTAAACCAACTAAGCAGGGTAGAATGGAATCCTATATTCGATAGTTTCTGAGTAAGGGTACGATGACTAACTTTATCGAAGACTTTTGCAGTAAAAATTACATCAGTTTGCCTATCAAGTTTGAAATGATTCACGACATAGTTTTAAAAAAGTACCAGATTCGTTGAAGTAGATCTTCCATTCGTAAATCCATCTTGATGATCAAATATTACATTTCTTTATTCGTTCAGTAAACATGCAGTTCATAATAAAAGACGAATGGTATGGTAAAAATATCTGAAAAAAAAGAACAGCAACAACAAAAGCGAAATGGAGTGAAAATAAAAACATACAGTCTTCTGTTTAGTATTTATTTTATAAACATTTTTTTTTTATCATTTATAAAGAGCGGTACTAGGACATTGAAAACTTGGAATATTTAATTTACATTTAATTTTTTTATTTTATAACTATATTATACGTATTTATCTTTGAACTAACCTATATAATAACACTATTCTTTTATAATATTATGACCCCAGGCAAGTGTATTAACACCATTTTCCAATATATATCTCTTATCATCTATATAACTTAGTGCTAGTTTATTAATACATTGTGTATATATGTTATGAATCTTTGACCTAATTATAAACATATTTCCATAGAAAAGTTTCTTTTTATATAAACAATCTCTATAATCATCAATATTCATACCATCTAGTACTGTTTTCTTAACACCTTTAGCTTTTTTAATTTGTTTTCTTTTTTCGATATCTATGGAATACATTTTAGATCGAAGCCCAACGAATTCTCTAATAATTTCACCATTCATCTCATCTTTCATCATCCCGATTATCTTTTTATTTTTATTTGGAATATTATATCGATTATCAGTGGGATAATCTGATGTATCAAATTTCATATCAATATCATCCAGTATATCTTTATAGAAATCTTCAGTTTTGATAGAATATATGAAAGAATCAGTATCCATATAATTTAAAGTTAAATTGTCACCATACTTTGGTTTCATGTATTCATAATGAAAATCATACATCTTCCATTTTGATAAATCGAGTACAGTAAAACCTAAATAAATCGGTTTGTTGTAAGTTACATGAACGCGACTCATTTGAATTGCAACCATATTGTCTGTAAATTGAGTAGAACTATGAAAGTTTGGTTTTGCTATCCAAGCTCGAGCACCTAAATGTTTTCCACAACTTTCCCAATTTGTTACTATCTTTATATCTTTTCGTTTATCAACATTTTCCATCGTTTTACCATAAACAGCATTATTTAATAATTTAAAGAAATTCTTTTCAAATTCATTTTTAGCCAATTTACGGTGATGTGTATTTAAATCGATGTATTGTTTTAACCAACATGATTGCTTGAAACTTAAAATTCTATGTATTTTTAAAATTTTCATTCCGTGCTTAACACACTGTTGAAGGTTTCTATAATGTATGATATACTTTGTTTTATGGTTCAAGTCTGCTATGAGCTTACTAAATTTCGCGTTTGGGCTTTTTTTATTTTCTGCACAAAATGGGAAATCACTATGCTCATCATGAAGATGTTCTGGATATTCCAAGTCAACTTCTAAAATGTAGCCAGATGGAGAGTTTGGTGATACATTGAATACATTGAAATTATCTGTGTCTATCCATTCGAATTTACCATACGGTAGACTTTGAGACATTGCCCAACCATATAAATTATTTGCATCCAAATACGTCAAGTATTCAGAAGGTAGTTCACTTTTAAAGTCACTCATATATTTATTATTAGCTTTGGAGTGTCTGCAACAGCATTGCACAAGACCACCCCTAATACCTCTTTGTACAAACGTAAACATATTTATATCAGTAAGTAATTCAAGTCTAATCTTTGTTACTTTTAACATAGCATCCCATGATAAACCAGGTGCTGTATAATATTGACAGGGATCCAGCCCATAGATATTTCTGCAAACTTTTCTAAAATTCTCAAATATATCGGCTAGTAATAAGACATCTGTTTTTAGATATAACTCTAAATAATCTAATAGACTTTCACATTTAAATGTTTGCCATACCGTCTTTGCAAAATCATATTGTTCTGCAGTACAATTAGAATTGCTAATTGAACTAAAGAATTTATCAAGCGGTGGGAGACTTTTTTCACTTAATCGTTCCCACGAATTTATGTATTCATAGGGAAAAACTCCCTTTTTAGTCATTAAGTTGAATTCTTCATTAGACTTGAAGATCGATCTAACAATTTTAAAATCTTCTCTTGACAAATTCTTAGCCAAGGCATCTAAACTAGATGCCATAAATTTAAAAGAGTCTAGGAATCGAATCTCAATTGAATTATAAAATTCAAATGGAATAGTCTTTCTTAACGATATATACCTTTCCTTATTTACTGCAATCACATTTATATTGCCTGGAATATTTGAAAATTCTTTAATGAACAAATGACTGTCATAGCCTGAGAAATTATGAAAAAATACTGGAATAAACTTTGCAATCTGAAATCTTAAATTACATTTGTTATGAGCTGGTCCTCTGTATTTACCTGTCAGATGACAGTGATCTGCTACACGACCACCATGTAAAGTTTGTTTACAAATATGACAACATTTACTTTCATTATGGAATATGATTTCATCTTTTGTAAGAGGATTCATCGGTTTGTTTATAGATAAATATTTTTCATTGATATCTTGCACATCTTGTACTAAAACCTCAATAAACTTTCGTGATGCATCTAAGCCCTTATAAAGTCGAAACCTATTCAATGAACTGTTAAATGAACAATTTATAAAATAGCTAAAGGCACAAGGAACATGTTCTTGAACTATAGTAGTAGATGGTATGTTTGATTCTGGAATGCAAGTATCTACAGCTTTAAGGATACATTCAAAATCTGCATATACCACAAATGGTACATCCAACTGTCTTTCATAATTATAATATTCTACAATTGCCTTTTCAGGGTCTGGCATCTTAGTAACAATTTTCTTACATTCTAACTTATGTTTATTAAAATTATATTCGTTACCAAAATATTGAAGGCAGCTATTACAGATAAAAACCTTATGTCCATACGTTCTTATTTGAGTATTTATTAATCTGCAAAAAAAAAAAAAAAAACAAAAAAAGTTATAATAAAGTAGATATGAAAATAAATTATACTTTCTTACCTTGAAATATTCTTAACCCAAACATAGTGGAATCGTTCCATGTCTTGTAATAATAACAAATTTATATGAGCTGGTTTTTCTTCAGGCGTGTTATAGTAAGGTCCGACAATCATATTATGTTCCTCCTCGTAACCGAAAACATTAACACTTATATTCGGATTCAATTGTTCGAATTTTCGGACATCGCTTAATTTGAAAGGAAATTCTAGATCTTCAAACGATAGTGTCACTCCATTTTTAAGTGATATTGTTTTTTCTGTGATGTCATTTATACTGTAGGATGAGGTTCTTTCTGCGTGAATATTTGATGGTATTATTGCTGAGATTACCGCCCATTTAAAACAATATTCATCATTATTTTGTATGTTAATACATGCTTTTTTAGTTAACAAAAAACTTGGAAGTTCCATGTATTGGGATCCTTTAATTGGTCGATATTCATTCATGTTTATCTCTATATGGATGATTCTTATTAATGCCCATCCACTATCATTTTCCTGAAATTCTTCCATTTTTCCAACAATGTTCGAACACATTTTATCGTACAACATATTTAACTCTTCCTCATTCTGTACGAGACACATCTTTGATTGGAATGATTTTATTGACACTTGCATATCATCATCATTTTTATTTATTTTCATGTATTCACCAAACAATTCCATATTAAATTTAAAAGAGGAATGTTTATTTAAAAGATGTTTTAAATTTTCACAAATAACACTTTCAGAATCCTTTAAAAATGCTTTGGGTTCTATTATTTCTTCTTTTTTGTTCACGTATATTAATGTCTGAATCCGGTCATTAAATGTGCTTTTGACCACTTGCAATTCTTCGCATGTTTCACATGGTTTTGCACTATTATGTTTATGCAAATTCGTTCTAATGTGTGAAGACCACTTATCTTTTGGAACATCTATTTCACAATCTGTACATATTTTCGTATTGATACTCTTTGAGGAATACACTGAAGAAGTAGTTGGTTTATCTTCAGATGATATTTTTTTAGAGCCATTTAAATTTAAAGTTGTAATGTTTTCATTTGAGTGAACATTATGATATTTTATATTATGATATAATAGAGCATCACTTCTGTTTAATGTTTTATAACAAATATCACATCGCAGTTTCTTTGAGTGTACATTTAAAACATGTCTCCTTAGATTCTTATTTAAGGAAAATTCCTTTTCACATATGTCACATATAAAACACTTCATTTTCTAAAAAAAAAAACAATAAACCACACAATAAATCAAACAATAAAGCTCTTATAGAACAATCAAAATGTTTGCGATTATATTCAACGGATTTTATTAGTAGACTACTCAGCGCAACGTATAAGTTCGTACTGAAAACTTCCCATATCATACCTGAGTCTTATGATATCGAGTGCAAGAAGTGACTGTGAGTTATATAATGAATGACATTTTTTGTATGAATTTAAGTATTTGTCTATAGTATCGTATTATGTAGTAGTACTGAACACAAAAAGCTCTTTCTAACACAACCTCGGTCCCCATGTATGTGTACAGGGCTATGAAAAAAATCATAGTGTATTGATAATACTATATTTCTGTATCAAAATTTTGTATAAGAACATTATAGTCAGCGACCGAGAGTAACTGCAAAGACAACATCAACAACAACAACATAGGTAGATCCTATACAAAATAAAAGATAAACAAACAACATATTCGTCTCCATCAGCAAGTTTCATAAAAAAAAATGGTCGAAAGATAAAGAGCCAAGACTTTTTAACCTGTCGAAACATGAATATTCCTGCACCAATTTTTGTATAAAAATATCATAGTCAGCGACCGAGAGCAACTGCAAAGACAATATCAACAACAACAACAACAACATAGGTATATCCTATAGCAAATAAAAGATAAACAAACAACATATTTGTGTCCATCAGCAAGTTTCATTAAAAAAAAATGGTCGAAAGATAAAGAGACCAAGACTTTTAAACATGTCGAAACATGAATATTCCTGCACCAATTTTTGTATAAAAATATCATGGTCAGAGAACGAGAGCAACAGCAAAGACAACAAAAATAACATAGGTATATCCCATATAAAACAAAAGATAAATGAACAACATATTCATATCCGTCAGCAAATTTCATTAAAAAAAAAAATGGTCGAAAGATAAAGAGACCAAGACTTTTAAACATGACGAAACATGAATATCCCCACCAATTTCTACGTCAAAATAATTTTCCTTGAAATATTGTAGTCAGCACTCCTATCTGATCTGGATGAGTAGACCTTGGAATAAACAATCTGATCTAGATGAGTATTACCCCCTCTACCCATTTCAGCCAACGACTAAAATAAACAATCTGATCATAAACCCCGCTTGCCCCCGCTACCCCACCAGTTATGCTACCAAACAAAATAAACAAACATGGATCTTCGATGACCTTGGATTCTAATGACATATTATACATACACACATATATAAGATAACATAACAATGACCTTGGATTCTAGATGAGCATTAAACTCCGTTTTGCCCCCGCTTCCCCATTTCAGCCAACAGTCAAAATAAACAATCTCATCTGGATGAGTAGACCCCCTCACCATCGCTCCCCTCTCAGTATTGATTACGTCAGCTTTATCATCGATATGTATGTAAATTGATCTGTGATCTACCAACAATTTTGTTATATGTATTCTCAAACATACATTTTCAACATTTTGTTTATTATTCTTGATGACGTCACTTCCTGTCCACATGCGATAAACACTCTTTTTTTATTGATATTCCCGATATGAACACGTGTTTTTTATGATTTTAACCCTTTGTTTATTATTCTTGATGACGTCACTTCCTGGCTCCCTGCTCCCTGTGTCCCAGAATCGGTAAATCTATACTACTAATGTATGGGCAAAATTTATGATATTGACTTAAAAATAAAATATCTGGAAAGCAAAAACAGGGTTTCCAACTTATTTAAACGCAGTTGAAAAGGGTGCTATTTTTTCTAAATTAAAGCCCTAAAACAAGTTTCTGTAGTAAGTATTAGCGGAGATATTTTAGTTAGTATGGGTCAAGGTACACCAAAGTAGGTGTTTTCTCTAATTCTCGATAAATGATGTCCAAATTGGAGATAGACCCTTACCGTAGAACGACTTTTATTTTTAGAACAAACCCAAGAATCGGTTGCCAAAGTGGGTTTCGGTGTCACGAAAAATAAATACTAAATGCTTTGGTGCCTACCTGGTTTCATGGAGCTGATCCGAAACTCTTCGGTATGTCGGTCGGTTAAACCAGAGCTTTCTGACCTGCCTGTAAAAAATCTACAAAAAAAAGATGTACACATGTTTGTCACTGCACCACTAGGACTTTTTGCGAAATTGAAAGAAACCTTGTTTATAAATAGAAGATGCCTCGCAGAATAATGGATCAATAATACGACAGAAACAAAGAAATATATGTACAAGCAAATCCCGCAAAGTTCACAACCAACTGTCATATCCGGGAAATTCACTCTGAAGAAATCAGATGAACGGTTCCAAACAAGTTCAAATTTGAAAAAAGACATACTGAGCTGTATTGTCAGAGGTCAGAAGTCGTTCTCTTCTTCATTTTTATCCAAAAGTCAGAAAATCCCCAGCTTGCTAAGCAATTTATGAATCTTTATAAATGGACAGTCTTAAAAGAATTCCATTTGCTTGTGAAACTATACACGTATCAAAGTTAACGAACTGTGATTTATGATGACATGTCCTGATTGCCAAATCGCAATTCTCCGCAGACGTTATTTGTTAGCCGCTTAAAATGCGGAAAATTCCTATAATGCGACACATTTTACGCTTCATCCTCCATTCGAAAATAGTCATTACGAAGAAATGACACTCCTCCTTCAGTCTAATGGGGATGTCTGCAATAACACTTATCATCTCCTATAAGTACCACGCTCCACACAGCGATAAACGTACTGTGTGTCGAAAACACTCATTTAGGGCAGCGGCAGCCTCCCTTCTATGCCCTCACATCATGAGACGAGAATCGGGAAGAAAAACACACTACATCCTTCGGACGAGACGCCTTAACAACTCAAAGGCCTACACTGCCTATCTACGGGCAGCGCTAAAAGGACGACGACGACGACATTAAATGCCATTCCAAGGAGAGATTCATAAATTTTTCATTTCCTGTTGACGTCCAGCGAGCAGCGACAAACCCAGCTCCTCCGCCGCGCCGACCAAGAAGAAGTAAATGGGCATGAAATTTATAATTCATTTTCAGTCTTGCAATTATAATTTAGTGGACTCCCATTCCATTGGTGGTGGTGGTGGTGTACTCGTATCCTTCGGAGTCGGGCTGGGCCGAGCCGGGCAAATCAGGATCAGCAGCTGCTAAATGAATGCCGAGGTCTGGTGGGTGCTGTGAGTGTGGTCTCTGTGCACATTTTAGTTTTTCCTTTAATTAAAAATAAATACTTACACATATACATTATACTATGCATGAACATCTGTATATGTGGGGAATGGGGCGGGGGTTGAAACGAAAAAGCCATTTCATGATGGATTCGAGCGGAAATTTTCAGAGCTGCAGCGGCTTTTTTGCTGTTGCTGTGCGGCGTTTTTTTTAGCCTTTTTTTGGGCTGAAAATACATATTTTAGCCTAGGAAAAGAAGAAATAATTACCTCATAGCCGGTGGGCGTTAGGGTGGGCGGGGTGCAGGCGGATGCTGGCTGTTGAATCAAAGTTGAATGTTTGTGTTTTTTTTTTTTAATTCTGCGCTGAGCTGTGCTGAAGCAACCTTGCCACACCGCACTCGCGTGGCGTGGAAAATCCTTTTATACCTCATTACAATGAAAGCGAGTGAAAAAAGAACACAAAAACAGCAGATGAAAAAAAAAGAGAAGAGAATTGCACCGAAAAGCGGATAGGTGGATGGAAAAAATATTTTTTTAGAAAAGCCGACGAAAGCCAAACTTTTGTGCGATTTCCTACGCTGAGAGGGTTCCTTTCATTATTTGCCGACCAGAAATGTGGTTGAGGTGGAGTTGGTTTTTTTTAGTTTTGGAACTAAAATAAATGAGCTTTCCGCCTAACATCACATTGAAGTTAAATTAAAAACATAATCGAAGGATGGGTTGGGGTGCATTTCCCGAGCCGTGGATTAAACATAATTTTTCCTTAAAACCAAAAAAAAAAAAAATAATAATAATTTTGGGTGCAGTAATAAAAGAGCAGAGATTTGTTTTTACGGATCTCAGAGGCCTTTATATGAATTGGACAAAAAAAGAAGGATTTCAAGAACTTATTTTTGGGCTTTTGAAAAATTCTCGACGTAATGTCTGAGTTCTGTGGTTAGCTCAAAGACTGTTAGCATACCAATGAGAAGATAGTTTTCCTATGCTATGATGTTGGGTCACTCCCCGACCTCTTCTTACTGTGGCAACTATTTGGCAGCAAATTAGCTCTGTCTGCTTACTTCTAATTTAAAATTAAAATTCTGAACGTTTTCCTCCTTTGGAGCCAGAGCATCTTAAGGTATCGATTAAGCTACATTAAGCAATCCCCAGATACATTGTATATATAGTCGTTCGGCGCAAGAGTGTGCATTTTGGACTTCGGGCTCAAATTCTGAAAAATTTACAACAGATAACAAGCAAAGGAGCCTATTATTTGGTAGCTCTATATTTTAGGAACAAATTTATACAAAAATATTTTATATTTTTTTTAATGTTTCATATGTTTTGATCGTAAGTCAAGTTGCGCACTCTTGCCCCGAAGTCAGGATAATAGTGCGCAGAGGCATGGGTAAGAGTGCGCAACCAGTTTAAGTCACAGTTCTCGTAGTTTAAATGGTTCGAAACTGTGCTTTCGCTCAAACCAAGTTCTTCGGCAGCCTTTCATGGGCTGGTTCCATTTTAAATCAGCTCCCTAGCCTCGCAGATTTGCTTTTGGGTTATCAATTTCCTTTCCGTTTGTGTTTGGTAGATACGAGGCATTTTTCTGGAAAAACAAAAAAACAGAAAGATAGTTCAGCTACGAGCTACGACCTACCGCCTACGACTATGATGAGCTCGTTGCATCTTACGACAGAAGGTAACAGCCCAAAAATTCTTTTAATTATAAAATGTTAAACACTGGGTAAGAAAGCACTGCGCACTCTTACCCTTAGAACGACTGCGCACTCTTTCCCTAGACGCTACTTTTTTTCATTGTATTGAATATCTAAGAACGAATAATATTATCCACTACAATTGTTTCCTAAATCAAACACACACATACACTGTTTATGCCTACATACTACTTATGGGGTAGCGAGCTGCCACGTTTCCCTGACACACTTTTAAAAATCAACTTTTTTTTTAATAAAATCCGGCTTTTTTTCTTGTTGTTTTCTTTTGTACTGTCAATTGGAAAATTTTCGAAGAAGTTGATCTTCATTGGCGGTTAGTAAAGCACACATTTTCAGATGGAGAAAATGCCACTGCTTACTCTTACCCGTTGCACACTCTCACCCCAAATGACTACACCAAGACAATCGCAGTGCATCGTTTAAAAGAGTAGGTCTAGGTCTGAGTTGGAAGAGCTTAGGGACTACATCGAAAAATTGCATCGTTGGTGATTTTGAGTTATTCATTGGAAATATTTAAAATTGAAGCTCAGATATTTTCAAAATCTGTAAAATATATTTGACCGTCATTCGAAGGCTTGAATTTTATTGATCCAAGCTTGATTTTGAAAGCCAAATAATTGTGAAGTTAGTGTAGAAGATCACCTAGAAGATCTATTTCAATTTACTTAGCTAAACTGTCATAGTTTCGCTCAACTGGAGCGCATTCTATTTTTTTTACTATGTCTAACAGGACATCTGTACCAAAAAAAAACCAGAAGTACAAGGGTACCTACGAGTATGTACATCACATCGTTAGAAATGATTAAAAAAAACTCGTTTAAATAATTGAAATGTTCCACACGAATCCTCCAGTTGAGTACCCTCAAACTCTAACCCACCAAAATGCGCAATCGGGTTGTCGAGATGAACACTTCCACTACAACTAAAGTTAAAACCCTTTATTTCCATAGAAAAAAAAGACAACAAAAAAATCCCTAGCACATTGAAATCCTTTAAAAAGCTACTGGTTTTTCCCATAAATCCTGTTGATAATTTTCATATGTCAACTGTAACAAACGCACAATGGGATACTCACAGTCCAATCCGACAGCAAAAAAAAAACTATAAAGCCAAAAAAAAAAGCAAAAAAAAAATCTGTAAAAAAAATTAAAATGTTCTCGCCGTTAATAAAACAACAATAAATTGAGTGCGTGAAAGATGCTCATGCTCACCCTATCCTAGTTCCACGTAACGTAAAAAAAATCCTTAAAAAACATAACAACGTCACGGAAATTAAGAGCGCGTCAAATAAAAAAGACTTAAAAAAAAACTACGACCCGTCGTCACCATTTTTTTTGTTTTTGCTACTCCTGACATTCAATTGAATCCTGACAGGACACCAAGGGGTGGTAACCTCCTTTTATGCTTATTATGTTGCACCACCCCTGGATTTTTTTTCTCGTTTTTTTCCTCTTTTTTGTTACTATTTTTTTTTTTTTGTACGGAAATTTATAGTTAAAAATAAAAAAAAACATATTTTGTTACAGTTATTTTGTTTTGTCTGATTTTGCTGTCAGATAAAGTTAATTCGGATACGGTTACGAGGAAGTTTTATTTAAAAAAAAAAAAATGACGGCATATGGTATGAAAATTGAGTTTATTTGTCGTAACTCAATCTGGTCACGTAGTTGCCAGGTGAAGGTACCGAAATAGACTTGATAGACTTGATTCCATTTTGTGAAATATTTAATATTATATCTTTAACTTTTTTCTCTGTCTCTAATCAATCTCTGTAGACCTATAGATCCTTTACCAATATCAACAAAAAAATCCCCTACCTCAATAAATCGATTAAAACTGAAGGACAAAGGACACCCAGAATGTCTCGCATCAAGGGACATGAATCCTCTTTTTAATTTGTTAGTCCTTGTTACACTTTGCCCTGAGAGATAAAAATGTGTAAAAATTAACTTGACCAACAAAGTGAAGAGAAGAACAAAAACGAATTAAAAACCCGCATAGAAAATAATCGATAAAGGACATACAGATCAAAGGGTTTGCCTAGTGAAGCATGAAATTACCCAACGTTGTCGTCAAACTCTTCGGTCGAATGTGCGATATTTTTATACGTTGTTTCGTAGGGTGGACGCAATCGAGTTAATATTTTCCAACGTTAATAAATAATTCAGACAGATTCAGCCGACAAAAAGTAAGTAATAAGTTTAAAAATGCCATAAAATCTTTTGAGGATTTTTTAATGGACTTTGCACAATTTAATTAGTGTTTTATGAACTTTTATTAGATACGGGAACACTTAGAATATACTAAAAGGCAAAAAAAGCAAAAAAAACAAACAAAATACCACAGCATTCTCTTTAAGAGTATTCGTTCAGTACGAACTAACATTACTGTCATTATTGAACGAAAAACACAATCAAATGCTGCCAAAATACTGACTGTCAAATCGTTATTTCTGTCATTTTTCATTTGTGGTTACATTAGGTCTGTTTGGTGTGTTTTTTGTGATCAAAATGGGACATCTGTCAAAAAGTAATAACTTGAAAATTGGGGGAAAATCCTCTCTTCTTCTTTTTAAAATATTAAATCTAATAAATATATAAAAATCTCATGTCACGGTGTTCGTAGTCGAACTCCTCGAAACGGCTCGACCGATTTTTATAAAATATTTGGTAAGCATGAGAGTTCTTTGTTAGGTATATTTCATCCCGCTAGGTGGCGCTGGAGTGGAGTTATTAACAACTTCTATACTTTTGGACCAAAAATGCTCATATTCAAAATATATGTTGGTTCAGTGCAAAAGAGAAAATTGTAAAATCTGGACCGCTAGGTGGCACTGGAGTCAAGTTATTAGATCCACATTTACATCTATACCATACAAATTAATGTACCTATGTATGTTTGCCTTTTATAGACTCGGGAACTACCCAACCGATTTTGGTAAAATGTTTAGCGTACGATTTTCTTAATATGTATAGAAAACAACATAGCCTGTCGGTACCTGTCATACAAAATTTAATTTCAGGTGAAATGTGAATCATTTTGGTCAATTAATATAGACAGACAGAAAGACAGACAGATAGGTAGATTGATAGATAGACAGACAGACATACAGACAGACAGACAGACAGACAGACAAACAGACAGACAGATAGACAGAAAAACAGGACATGACATGACAGATAGATAGATAGATAGATAGATAGATAGATATATAGATAGATAGATAGATAGATAGATGGATGGATAGGTAGATATATAGATAGACAGACAGACAGAAAAAAATGGAAATCGAAGTTGAAAATAGAGCAGCAGTGATTGCTTCCTACTATGTACTTCCTTTCTATCATACCCAAATAACTATGTGTGCGGCAAATTTTAAAAAGATAGGTGAAGCGAAGCGCACCGGGTTACAGCTAGTATTTTCACAAAAAACTAATTTTATTTTATTTTTCTAACAAATAGTGATTGCCATTTCACAAATTGTCAGATGGCTGTTTGATAGATGTCCCTTGGTGACTCCATGGATGAAGATGCAGCACGATTTCGCAGTGGTCGAAATTTTTTGACATTCTCATTAAACCTCATTTGGCTCTCTCTTTTCTTGATTTTTGACAGATTAAGTAATTTTAAGTAAACTTACTGGAAACAAAACAGACCTATTTAAAATAACCGATTGGCCAACTTAGGTCGACATGTAACCATACAAAAACTTAACGAATGATTATAGTGTTGATTTACTGTGTTTTTTGTCGCTTTGACACGCCCTTTAAAAAAAAAATCATTTATCTATTAAACCCTTATAACCGAGTAAAAAATGCGGAAAGTGAAAGTGAAAGCCTTTTAATGTATCATAATTAATCAGAAGTAATAATGATTTTCACATGTTACCAGTCTAACAGTCGCTTAATCTCAATGAAACGGTTGACATTTACATTATCCGTCCCTCTGGACGTGTCGACGTAAAAAATTGCCACCATCACGACTCACCCTAAGTAAATGTTTTTTTTTTTTGTTTGGTGAAATTCCTTTTTTTTTTTGCGAACCACAAAATCCTTAATCAACTCTCTCATGAACTATTGACACTGAATGACTTTTTCAGGATGAGTGCAGGAGCAACAATCAAACATCAATAAGTCTAAGTGTCAGTGTCAGTGAATTGGTATTTGAAAATAAAACGTCCTCTGTCGGGATAATGAAGACAAAAAAGGCTCTTCACTTAATCCTGACATCATCCGAGCCTGTAGTCACCCCTCATGGTTGAAAAAAAATGATTACCCTCGTTAGTGTACCCAAAACTACTCGTATACCCACATCCGGAATTGGCACAATAGGTATTTGTGTATGGAAAAAAAAATGGATCACCAAAAAAAAAGGATCATTCACAAATTGATCCTTTGTAAGTCTTTTATGTTAGCTCAATCTTATCGTCGATTTTGTGGGCTTATTGATCTTTTGTGTTCGTTTTGTCGATCGATTAACTTGTTGTGTTGTGTTGTGATGGCATCAATCAAATTTTTGATGGCAATTAACATGATTCACCTTTTGTCGTCTTAAAAACCGCAAGTATTATTTTAATTTTGACAACCGTCATGGTGATGGTTTTGTGGTATTTGGCACGCTTATAGTTTGCAATTGCTTGTCAATGTGCTTCCACACAACTTAAGTAACTGTTTTACAGCTAGTACGGCGAATTTGGCTCAGTAAAAAATAAAATTTTTCATTTGTTAATGAAAACACAAATTGAGCGAAATGGCTTTTGAAAAAAGACAAAAAAAAAATAGAAAAAAATTGGTTCGAATTTTCAGTTTCGTCAAGTTTTTCGTTCACTTGCTCATTATGAACGTACGAGTTATTTTGACAGCTGAATAAGTTTGGTAACTTTTTGTGACCTAGTCCCAAATGGGACATCTGTCAAATAGTAAAAGTGGGGGAAAATCCTCTCTTTTCCTTTTTAACTACATATTAAACATTTTCACGAAAAACTAGTTTTCTTTTAATTTGATATCAAGATGTGATTGATATTTCACAAATTGTCAGATTGGTGTTTCATAGATGTCCGTCGCTGACTCCATTAAAAACATGTAGCACGATTTCGCAAGAGGGGACATTTTTTGACACTCTCATTTGGCTCTCTCCTCTCTTGATGTTTGACAGTTGGATGTAAATTTACATAAATTGTCCAATGAATTTCTTTGGGGTGTATTATGAAAACTGTTAAATCTGTCAAATCACAAACATTCTTTATTTTTTGGTGCTTAATGCGTTCGATTACTTTTTCGTGATTTTTCTGTATTGGAGAGAATTTTACCCCCACTCTTCGAGATTTGACAGAAAACCCATATTTAGTGCAAAAAGTACGCGAACGGACCTAACTTTTAACAAATCGTTAATATATGCAATGAGTGCAGTGTGCTGCATTCGGTCGCCAACATTCAATTGAAGCTGTTCGAATTGAAGAATTGAACTTGGTTCTTTTTAAACTTATCAGTAAATACAAACTTGTTTTCTTGGTAATTGTTTTTGATTAGCAAAAATTAAAAATGTGTGAAATAATCTTATTTTAGGCTTTTTATAATCAAAATGTCTTCAAGGAGAAAACTACAAGTAGAAAACTACAAGTAGAAAACTACAAGTAGAAAGCCTACTTGTAAAGGTAGGGCAGAACGTGGTTTTTTTTTCATTTTATCAAAAGCTTAAAATTTACAGTGTTGTCGGAAGACTCCTCCAAATTAGCCCTGAAAGAGTCATTAAGATTATAATTGAAAGCAGGGAAGCTGCTACATTAGCCGAAAAAACCCTACTTATGGTGAAACTCTGCAAGCAGAATCCAAGGTTAGTTGTTCGTGAAATAAACGAAGAAACAGAAATAACGGCTTATGAAACCACCATAAAATGAAGGTGCTCCATGATGCCAGGAGAAAACCGTTGTTAACCAAGGTTCACAAAAAGCGCCACCTAGAGTTTACCAAAAAATATCAAAACCGACCGCTGGAATTTTGGAAAAAAAGTAATTTTTAGCGACGAGTCTAAGTTTGAGATGTTTGAAAACCGTCGCGTCGAAAAGAAACTGTTGAGCGTTCTAGAGGCGAACGATATATATGTATCAACCCCAGGGTAAAACATGGTGGTGGAAGTGTTATGGTGTTTACATATGTTTTTCTTGGTTTGGCGGTGGAAACTTGCATGTTATTGATGGCAGAATGAATACAGTGATGTGCTGTGACATACTGGAAAGCAACTGGATTGAGTGGATCATTTGTCTTTCAACACGACAATGATCCCAAGCATATATGTACATATGTATGGCCAAAATAACACACGATTATTTTTAGCGCAAAAGCAATAAATTTGCAAAATTGGCCTTCCATGTTACCGGATCTCAATCCCATTGAGCATTTTGGGATGAAATCGCCAGAAAAATATCAACAACTTGTAGAAGAACCAAATCAGTGTTCTGTGTGTTGCAGATGTTCGTGGAATCAACGCCGAAACGGATTGAGGCTGTTTTGTAACATGGAGGCGGTAATACGAAGTATTGAACTTCCAAAAAGTTGTCGAATTCAGCAAGAAGCACCAATTTTTCATTTCAATTCACTTTTGGTGAGCCACATTGAGGACTTTTAAGATTTTTTTTTTTGTAATTTCAACCGAATGAATTTTATTTTATTTTCTATGTATAGTTGTGTAACTGAACGCATATATTACACTAGTCTACAACATTTTTTTTTTTTTGTAACAAGAATGAGCAACATAACTTCTGTAGATTACTTACTTACTTAGGTGGCGCTACAGTCCGGGGTGAACCAAGGTCTCAACAACAAACCTCTTCCAGCTAGCCCGGTCCTTAGCTAGCCGCCTCCAGTTGCACACGTCAAGTTGGCTGAGGTCTTGTTCTACTTGTGCGCGCCACCTTAGGCGAGGTCGTCCTCTGCTGCGCTGACCCTCCGGGTAAGAGTCGAATATTCTCCGAGCCGGAGCGTTGATGTCCATACGCTCTACATGTCCTAGCCATCTTGAGCGCCCAATGTGCAGTTTTTTGACCAGGTTGATGTCGCTGTACAGCTCGTACAGTTCGTGGTTGAATCTTCTCCTCCAGAACCCGTCAACGCAAACGGGACCGAATATCTTACGAAGGATTTTTCTCTCAAAGCGACCAAGGATATCTTCATCCGCTTTCGATAAAGTCTATGCTTCAGCTCCATATAGCAAGACTGGGATAATAGGGGTCTTATATAGAGTCTCCTTAGTCGATCGAGAAAGGACTTTACTACTCAATTGCCTTCTAAGCCCAAAGAAACAGCGGTTGGCAAGAGTAATCCTTCGTTTGATTTCCGACGAGATGTCATTTTTTGAAGTTATGGCAGAGCCGAGGTGGACAAAGTCTTTTACTACCTCGAAGTTGTAGCTGTCTATTGTGACGTTCTGTCCAATTCTTCGATGTTGGGTGTCCCTTTTTATTGACAGCATAGTGCTTTGTTTTGCCCTCATTTATCGCTAAACCCATTTTAGTCGCTCCATTTCTGTATTCGCAAACGCATTGGTGACAGCTCGCTGTGTTCTACCAATGATGTCAATATCGTCGTCGTATGCAAGTAGTTGAACGGACTTTTGAAATATCGTTCCTTGTGTGTTGGCTTGTGAGTTACGGACAATTCTTTCAAGTATGATGTTGAAGAAGTCGCATGACAGCGCGTCACCTTGTCTGAATCCTTTTTTGACATCGAAGGTCTCGGTGAGGTCATTACCGACCTTGATGGAGCAGCGAGCTTTCTCCATCGTCATCCTGCACAGACGGATAAGTTTGGCAGGGTTTGTCAAAACTAGACATGGCTCGACATGGCTCTATACTTCTGTAGATTAGTGAGAAAAAAACCTCGTAGCGAAATAAACTAAAATGGGATTGAAAGGGAAAGAGTAGTACTAAAGGATGCTTTAGTAAAAAATGACTATAAAACATTCCTGTTCTCAAAAAATTACTTCAAATATCACCGAAAAACGTGTTTTTAGCACTTCGAGATTGGTATATCTCAAAATTCTGACCTCCTAGAGCAATTCTGTTGCCAGATTTAGATTCAGCGTCAAATAATCTACAAGAAATGATGTGTCTCATTCTTGTTGCAAAAATGTTGTGGACTAGTGTTATTTCCACCTCTATCAGTCATTTTGTGACTTGCATGGTGATTTCGACTGTCTTTTGGAGGGCACTGTATACGTTGATGAAATCATATTAAAGTTGACACTTTTTACTGCTGAGACTATTAACTGTTTGTGTTTATTGGATAACATTTTGACATGTCCATTATTGTCAGTTAATATCGCTCTAATGAACTCATTCAGCAAACAAAGAAAAATGTGAGGCACACAAAGTATTAAATGGTTTGAATTTCAAAAGGAATTTTATGTTTTTTACTTACCTACATAAGTCGACGTTTGAAGTGAAAAAAAAAATGGGGACATCAACCATTCCACAATGAAGCCATTTTGTAAGTAACTTAATACGAGTACAGAAATAACGAATTTCAGATAGCAACAAACGAATAGAGCCGCCCAGCCAGTATGAACGTACTAATTTTAATCAATTAAAAATATTCAACATCCTGTAGCATCCTGCAATTACATACTTTCGGAGAAAAATGTTTGCATACCAATTCGGATTACTGTAAACCGTAGCAGAAAAATAAAAAACGTAATTTTACAGGAATGCTGAGTGGAGGAGGCATTGTGGTGTGGCCTCAGGTATTTCCTATTTCATTCCGCGATATTTTCTGATTTTCTGTTTTTTTTTCTCCATTTCTCGCGACAGAGGGAATAATAGTAATTAAAAAAAAAATAATAAAAAAATTAAAGGAGAGAAAAAATAAAATCTACCATTCTTTTATTCTTCAAAGAGTTGTGTCGCGTGGTTGTAGACGGTGTACAGATGGAGCTAGAGTAGGTTCGGTGCCGGAAGGTGCGGTGCAGACCTTCGACTGATGCTACTTTGTCCCATGGTACAGTAAATTATGGAATAATAGTAATTATTTGCAGTTGGTTGCGGCAAGGTCGGCGCCGCGTCAACAAAACGAACGAGGCACACGGGTTGGAGATTTCTAAGGATTCCTTTTAAATACTTAATTTTTTTTTTACAAAAAAATCCTCCCTGAAGGAGAGAAAAATTAATAAGCGAAATGCTGCACTAATG
Organism: Brachyopa scutellaris; assembly: GCA_949775065.1. Taxonomy (NCBI): domain Eukaryota; kingdom Metazoa; phylum Arthropoda; class Insecta; order Diptera; family Syrphidae; genus Brachyopa; species Brachyopa scutellaris. Next base: position 120,703,146 of record OX459113.1, on the reverse strand, counting down.
AGAGTTTATGACACAGAAGACGATAGAGAAAGGATTTTTTTTGTTGTTTTTTAGCCAATGTGGCTGGAATTGTTGGCGGTTTTCTGATTGGCGGGATTTTTTTCATCAATGGTATTCTGGTTAAGGGAATTTCTTAATTTCATAAATGAATTGGAATTCAACGGGCCCATATATTCGTAGGTACATAGATGAGCATAAAAGATTGTGATTGCGGCTTTGAAATAAATGGATTACAATACTTGACATGGGTCGTTAGATACGAATAGAAATGTATGGTCTGAGACAGAGAGAGAGTGGATCCAACTTAACTAGTCAAATGTCATAGTTTGGGAGTAAATCATCTTTTTTACCAACTCGTAAACCAGTTTGTACTGTTGATGAATCGTAGAGGATCCGATGTCCTAGAATTTCCGAGTCTTCCAAGAATCTATGACCTAAAGTACGGAGGCGTCGTTCTTGGAGGACGGGGCAGTGGCAGAGTAGATTTTGTATCGATTCGCTTTTTTCTTCATCTTTTTTTTTTTTTTTTTTTTTTATTTACCATCTATCGAAATACATATGTACATATCTCTCTTAGACTAAGCAATATTGATAATTTTATACATAATAATTTATAACTTACAAAAGCAATATAAGAAGAGTTAGAAAAATATTTCCAAATGAAAGATTAAAAATATTATATAGATATTACACAAAACGTAATACAACAGTTTTAAAAATTAACCTACTTTGATACAAGTCAATGTTTTGACAAATAGAATTAAACTCAGAACTGGATCTGGAAATAGGATCGGATCTACCGTAGTTGGTGTACGAATGGGGAACAAAAAAAGTGTTTGTCTCATCCTTAATGGTCTTGAGGGAGCATATAAAAAGAAAAGAGAAAGCAGTTGAGGGCATTCAATACGATTACAGAAAGTATCCCTTACTAACTTCTTCCTTCTCCTTTTTCTTCTTCTTCTTCGCAGCTTCTACAGATATCGTTGGACTCAGGTAGCCATTTGCTTGTCATGTGACCTATGACATATTGTCCTGTGATTATTCCGGTGATTGTAGATGTAGATGTGTAGATGTAGCATCGTCTTTGTCCTATTTAGATCAAGTTTCGGCCAGAAAGAGCGAGATGTGACGCAGTCGGTTCGTGTGAGCACAGAGCGTTGGTCTCTTTTTCGATTATATGGTCGATTGTGCTGAACAGTGTTTTAATCGGTGGCAGTATGGAGGTTTCGGCATCACTATTGCCCATGGCTGATCCAGCTCTAGCTAGTTCATCTGCTATCTCGCTCCCTTCAAAATTGCTATGTCCGAGTATACAGTACAGTCTAACATTGTGGTGCCTTATGGCATTTAGTACATTGCGACTGTCTTTGATTTGGACTGTCTTTGATTTTATTGTGTTTGATCTTACATATAATTGCTTTCAGAGCTGGCTGACTATCCACCAGAATGGCTATCTTCGAATGGCTATTTACTCAAACGTCAAACTAACTTTGCCGCTAGTCTTTAACTTGCCAGTGCCTTATGACTATGAGTGCAGATCTAAAGAAGAAAGCCAATAGTGCAGCCAGCAAAGCTATTTTGTTGGAGTACATGCTAAAAAATCAACGTTTTTGACTCTTCTGGGTTTGCCTGAATACTTGCCCATCGTTCTGGAATTCAAACCTCATCTAGATTCTAAATCGTTCAGTGGCTCCAGTGATAAGTTCGGTGAAGCCCACCTTACCCTCACTCAGATCCAAATCTAAGCGAGTATTTGCAGTCTTTGGTTCCTGACGTATGATCCAGGTGTTCTTGCACTTGCGGTGCATACATTAGGTTGCTGTCTATGATAAAGATGCCATTAGCAGTCGGTTCGAATATTCACTAAGTTAATTGTGGTTGAATTTAGACATATTGCTTAGCGTCACTTCCATAACGTTTCAAAAATGCCCAAAACTAGATAAATTGACAGTACATTTAGGTACAGTACATTTTTTTTACGTTTCAGAATTCAGCTTATAAAAATATTTACTCTGCCGTAACAGTAGTTTTGACGGAAATACGGTTTTTATTTATCTATTGTTTGATTGTCGTTCCTACACATCCTGCCTCTTGACGTACACATCCAGTACTTAGTATCGCGTGTCTCCGAGATTCAGGGTACACGTCCCCGAGAGATCTTGCCTTGACCACCACTGACCACTCCGAAATTCAAATCCAAGTCCAAGTCTTATTCCCGACCAAATTAGATCAGCAAACCAAATAACAATCTTCAGCGATAGATGCTAGATGAATTGCGGTATCGGATGGGGTATCTTTTCAGCTGGACTCAGAATTGCTAAATCTCTTCGCCTCACAGACTAGTTTAATGTCTTCCAGGCGGAAGTACATACTATAGGTTAAGCATGTAAGGAATTTATTCTCAGCCGTACAACCTTGTAGGAGGTGGCAATTTTGGTGGATAGTCAGTCCGCCATTAAAGCCCTCCTCTCACCCAACCACCACTTTCTCTAAATCGGTGGAAGATTGGAAGGAAGAACTGACTCGTGCAAGAAATCGGCTTAAAAGCACTCTCCTCTGAGTTCCCGGTCATAGCAAGATATAGGGAAATAAAAGAGCCGATGAGTCCTGGTGATTCAGCAGACGTGGTTTAGCCCTTGCGATGATATTACCATACTTCCTTAGGAATCTTACTTACTTACTTAGATGGCGCTACAGTCCGCCCTTTTCCGGGGCTATAAGTTGTTTCGGAGCCATGATTTTTTTAAGCGGTTAGGTAGTTAACCTTACGCACAACCCTCATACTGGAAGGCCAGATCCTTGTATTTCCCTAGGACAAGTGGTCGGGTACACCGGTGTCAGTAACCCGCTACGGGGGTGTGAGCGCTGCCGTTGGCCCATAAGGGGCTCATCCGCCATCAACTCCTTTTCCAAGACTGCAGGTGAAGGAACCTTAATAACTGTGCCATATCCAAAAAGACTTGGCCCACTTACAACAAAAATGGATCACACGACGACCTGATCAACAAGTTAACAAGCCAGAATTAAAGCAAGCGGTACAGGTCACTGGGCAATCGGCACTCACGCTTCGAAGTTAGGTATCCCTTTTGACCCCCTCTGCTGGAGTTGCCAGAATGCAAATGTGAAGGAAAGCCTTTTCCACTTCCTGTGTGAATACCGGGCACTAGCTAGAGACTAGACAACTAATTTCCTTAAACATTTTTTAAGTTTCTCAACTCCACAATAATGGGTCTGAACACCACTTCCTCTAAACACGCTCTGAGCTGTGTCATCGAAAAGGCGCATTAGCGCTAATTGTGTATTACGAGACCTGTCATACAGTCACACTATCTACCTACCTATCATTATCTCCGAGGAGGTTCTATCATTTTTAACTGCAGTCAATCTGACGGAAATAATTTCGAAATTTTGAGTTATACAAATATTTCTAGATATTTAATTCTCTTCCGCCATTTTAGTTTTAACAGGACAATGCTTATCTACAGAGTAGATGCTTAAGAAGGTTGTATAGATGTGCAACCTATGGCTAAACGTCACTGTCAGACAATATTATAGAATATTTCAAGGATTAATATAGTCATCCGTTTCTTTTTCAATTTCTTTTCCACATCCTACAAAGCGGAGTTAATAAACAAAAATCGATAAACGCACTCTAATCTCTTGCAGTTGTATAGTATGTATGTTATGTACTCATTTAGCACTTTATATAGAGCTTTATATGCACGTCCCAAATGAGAATATGTATTTCCATCCGTTCATTCCGCGATATATACATACATACATAGATAAAAACAGAGGGTAGTAAAAGGGTTGAATCTGGGAAAGGGTGTTATTAGCACACGTTTACTCTTTGATTAGGACTCTTTCCCGCTCAGTGCACGCAATTTTCTTTTTTTATTTTTCCAACGATGTCAGCGGCTTTTGTTTTCCTAAAACATGCCGAGCACTTTTTTAATCATCTGCTTAAAAAAAATCAGTATACATACATACTTGCATGTGTATACGACTCTTGCATTTATGTACTCGTCCTCATCAGTGAAAAAAAAATACCTCTCTCATTAAAATTAAATAACTTTTTAAAGAAATAAAGAGAAAATCCTACTGTCAACCCCACGAGACAAGGACTTTGTCGTCAATTCAGAAAAAAAAAAAAAAATTAAATAGGAAACATGAAAAGAAATGCGCCTTGGTCCTGGAAAGTCGTTTTTGAAAAACCTTAAGAGCAAGGACCAAAAAAGAAACAAGGTGCAGAAAAAAAAAACCAAAGCTGTTGAATCAAATGGAAAATAAATTATTAAAATGTGCAAAAGTGAAACATTTTTCCTCTTTTGTTAGGCCCCCAACGAGGTTGGCATGAATGGGGGACTAGAAAAAATAAATATCAAAAGAAAATAAGGATGTTTTGATATTTTTTCGAACGCCCCGCGGAAAGGCAGATCTTAGCAATTCAATTTGTTTCTGCTTCTTCCCTTAAACTGTCAGCTAAATTTTATGTACATAATTGTAAGATGCCGTCCCTCACCTCGTGATGATTATCCTGATGATGGTGAATTTTCTATGGCTAGGGAGAAAGGACATCACCGCAGTTCATTTATTTGATATACAAAAAAAAAAGGAGAGAAAATGGCGTTTTGTTTTTTTATTTTCCAGCCAAATCAGGGTGGTGGGAGGAGGGTTGCTGCTGGGTCAGGATGTAGGTGGTAAATTGAAGTTAGGGTGGGAATTTTTATATCTATATATTTTATGTGTTTTTTTTTTTAACAGCATCGTATAACCACCATGAACGGCCATAGTGATTTTCTTCATCTTTACTGCGCGCGATGAATTTAATCATCGACAAGGACAAAAGTAGATGTATTCGTTAAGGATATTGCGCGTAACCATGTCCCAGTCCCAGGGTGTAACTATGGCAAAATGGCAACACATAAATAGAACTTGATGTAACCCCCTCGACTAACGCCACTGAAGAGCGGATATTTTGTGTATGATGGTCGCGTTTCGTTAATTTTAATTCGACTTTTTTTTTTCTCCATCCTATTCTATTCTTTCGCTGTTGCTATGGGGGGTGGGAGGTTTTAGAACATAATGAGGTTAAATTAGAAAAAATGTAAATTTATTTTGATTAGGATAAATAATTAAAAAACTTATGAGGAGATGGGAGAATATAACATTTTCTACAGTCCATAAAGTTCGTTGTTTAAATAGAGAAACTAGCCTGCTTCTTCTGTCAAATATACTCAAATACACGGAATATTTTCAGGGAGCAAAAAATTGTCAACCCTCTTGAGTGCTTCTTAAGCGAATTCAAACAATTCACTGTCGGATGACATTTCCACTGATCCCATGTCAATCATAAAAAGTAAATTTGAATAAGTTCCGGGGGCACTTGGGTGCAGGATGCCTCTCTTGTTCTATCCCAGAGTTGGAACAGCAAAAAAATATAAATTCCAAGCAATTTATAATACTTAGAAAAAAAAACGGATAAAATATCCAATAAAACCGGCTCATTTAAAAAAAAAATGTTAAATCGTACCGCAGCCGTTATCTCATTCCAGGTCACACTCTATGTCATTTGGGACCCACAGCGGAAGAAAATGATATGCAAAGTAGTCTTACAGAAAGCATCCTAGAGAAAGGATTTCTACGGTCGCACACGTTGTCACAAGGTCACAATATACCTATATACAAAAGACGATCGCGGATATATGTAAATACACGCCGATCCCGGAAGGATAATGAGGAGGGAAACAAACACAAGTTACTTAACTTTTTCCAGTTCTTATTCTTTTCTTTTATTTCGTCCTTTCAACAGCAGCAGCAGCACAAACAAAGCGAAAAAAAGGGAAACAAAAACATAAGCGAACTTAAATAGTTTTCTCACGATGGCTGATTATCCTTTTCTTTTTTTTTTGTGTCGTTGTTGTTGAGGTTGTCACCTCTCTTCGAGGATGTGGAATTGGTCCTTTTGGACCAGGTAATTCAAATGCAAATTACCAACTTATTTGTCGGTTTGAGTTTTCTTTCTTTTTTTTTGAGCCAGCGAAAGTCCTCGGCAGGAATTAGGTACGAACAGGTTTTTTTTATTATTTTTAAATCAGGAAGTCCTTTTTCTTTGTAACAATTGTCAGCGTTTAAGTGGCACTGCACCATATGGATTCGTTCTTTAACAGTCCAATAGGATTGTGTTGCGGGAAATTGATTTTAATAAATTGGAATTGTTTAACGAAACAATGTTCACAAGGCACTGCTCCAGGTAAGCAGGAGTAGCACAGTGGGTTATAGAAAGGACATGTGCCTTACTTACTTATTTTTGATTGCATGCTGCTTATTATAATATTTTAATTGATTAATTAAATTAAAAATGTAAGGAAAGAGTTTTTCATTGAAAAACTAGTTTCGAAAACAGCGCCAGTTCTATTAAGTAAATTGGGCATACAGCATAATAGGCATACAGAGCTTAAATCTACACCCCTATTACGGTTAGCGAGTCGAACGAATAAGTTGGCGAATGTAACTATTTGGTATTACGGTTAGCGCCTCAAACGTCAGAGTTTAGGCGAATTGTGATTTCACTCTAACGTTCGACCAGAAATCAATTTCTTGTGTCAAAATCACGCGAATGAAATTTTCTGGTGACTACGTAGTGAAATAGTGTAATGAGTGGAAGAAAAATGTAAAATTAATAAAATCAATTCTCTAGGAAATTGTGAATAAGGAAACGACACTTGAAAGCCACCAAAAGCACCAAGGAACGGTGCAAGAACTAAAATACGTGATCAACACCTGGAAAGAAGCCTTTAAGAAGCCTTAAACCAAAAATGGAAACCGAAAGTTTGATTGCCAGACTAGGCATTCCATCAGAAATCATTGAATTCACACAGACATACAATGTTTTTACCAAGGCCGTTCTATAAATGTATTTTTTTTTTTTTAATAAAACACTATTCTTAACATTTAGTACAATATTTGTGATGTACTTACTGGTTTCGAGTATGTAGTTAAGGATCTTTTAGGGAATTTAAGTGCTTGTCACAATAAGGAATCGTTGTACAATTTTGGGCTTGGATAATCTTTACTTTAGGTGGCGCTACAGCTCGGAGTGAACCTGGGCCTGCTTCTGGCAACCATTTGTATGTGCGTATTATATTTTTGTACGAATATAATCGCTTCTTCTAATTGATCTTGCTTTTCCTGACACAGTCCGGTGATGTGCCGACCATAGACTGGGCCAGTGCATGTATGTGCTCTGAATCTGCGAAAGCAATTTAACATTCTTATAGTGAGATGAATTGTTAATGAAAATTATAATTTAATTTCTCTTTTTTAACCACCGGTATCAATTTAAACTTGTAACTCGAATTAAATTTCAATTTATTTCACACAATTTCAAAACAATTTCGCTTTTTGACACTTCACAGCTTATAGGTATTTTAAGTGTTTCCTCTGAGCCCTGGATTCTTTACTCAAATAAAAATGTTCGCTAACCATAATACCATGACAGCAGTAATTCGCCTGGGAGTTCGCTTCTATTCGAACGTTCGGTTCGCTAACCGTAATAGGGGACCCAATTATATTCGAAGGGCAGTTGAAAGTGGAACGGTGATGGTTTAATATAATTAAAATTCAAAAACCGAAAACCATCCCAATACTTTAAAAACGAATATAAACTAAGAACTAAAAGTAACCTATGATAACATACAGGAACTACAGACTATATGACTCCGCACATCGCAAAATACAAGACTAATATTCCCAGCTAACAGGAGTGGGAGGGTAATATGTCTTAATGAAAAATCCATACTAGAAATCTAGATCTAGACTGATGAATCTAATACATGTGATGGCATAGGATTGGGTGTATTCTTAGGCCTGCTCAGCCTGATCCCATCCTTAAGACTTTCAAATTACTGTGATGGCTACTCGGGAAGCCACTGATTGTTTATTGACGAAGTCGGTACGGGACGGATGTCACACTTATATCTAACCAGACTTGTCCTCAGCTAAATCGATCCAAGACGGTGATACGTAATTTTGCAAAACGTAGACACACAACAGATTGGGAATCCTCGCCTGCATGGGTGAGGACTTGAGGAGGTAGAAGAATCCCCATAATTTTTTTCTCATTTTCAATGCATTTTTATTTCAGAATTCAATTAGATCTTAAATGCTAGACAAAAGTGCTTAAAACTAGCTTGAGTTACTTAACTATCTTACTCTAACTTATTGGCGCCACACGGGCACTCTAAGCTAAACTTAATGCGTATACTATGTCTTTCGACGTAACCTAACTTATAATATAGAATTTTAATTAAATTTACAATTTTAAAGCTAAGAAGAATTATTTTTGGAAAAAACTTAGCAAAATGACCATTCTTGATTTTTGCTTAAAACCACCTTAAATAAGAGTCTAAGAGCTCGCAGTCATTTTTGGTTGTGAAAACTAACCAAATGACATGCATATTAATCTGCAGTCTCGATGAAAGAGATCTCAAATCCAACCGTCTGGCAGCATATGGTGGCAGCTAAAGAGAGTAACAGTGCACCAAAAATGCACTTTTTTCCAAAAACGGAATGATAAGGGTAACCACTTGAATTTAGTTCTAAATAACAGTATAGAACCCCCTGATATAGTGTCTGGCAAGGACTTGGCGACAAGGAAAACATCTTGGACTTATGTAGTTGTATGCACGGAGTTGTATTCTATGTTTTGGGAATGTTTTGTGTGGTTACTTCAATTATCCAAGTTCTGGTCCTATGTTTTGTGAGGGCAGATAAACTAAGTGCATTTTAACGACTTTTGACACTTTGAGAGCGTCTGGCAAGGACTTGGCGACACGGAAAACGTCTTGGACTGTCGTATTTGTATTCAGGGGGTTCTTTACTCTGCGTGGTTACCACAATTATTCCAAATTAGTATTTTTTCGATATTTTGATTGCGTCTGGCAATGCTTTGGCGACAAGAAAAACGTCTTGGACCATTACATTTGTGCTGAGGGTGTCCTCAGCTATGTTGTATCAGAAATTTGTGTGGTTACCTAAACTATTGAAAATGGGGAATTTCACCGAACTTTGAGAGCGTCTGGCAAGGACATGGCGACAAGAAAAACGTCTTGGATCTATGTATCCCTATTCAGGGGGTTCTATACTGTTATTAAGAACTGAATTCAATGGTTACCCTTATTATTCCGTTTTTGGAAAAAAGTGCATTTTTGATGCACTGTTACTCTCTTTAGCTGCCACCATATGCTGCCAGACGGTTGGATTTGAGATCTCTTTCATCGAGACTGCAGATTAATATGCATGTTATTTGGTTACCTTTCACAACCAAAAATGACTGCGGGCTCTTGGCCTATAATAAAACTTAGAAGTACTTAACCTATCTTACTCTAGCTACGTAATTAAATACGTACATTTTTTTTTTGTTTTTGGACTGTGTTTATTTTTAAATTTTTTTTGTGCTTTTTTGTTTTATTTATTTTTGTTGGCAGAAGAAGCTAGCTGCCCAGTACTATCCACTCTTTCCAGAGAGGTGAAAATGTGCCTCGTCAGAACAGATTTTCTTTCAAAAGCCAGCATCAATTTCTTGCTGCTTTAAATCTGCCCAAATCCGCGTTACTTATTCGCTATATGTACTTGGACTCCGGGCTGCGGTTCCTGTTTTAACAGTCCTGAGTCCAAATGCGCCAAAATGGCCCATAAGACAAGCCCAAAAGCTGTGAATGCCGATGAATTGAAAATTTCAAGTCTTCGGCCAAAATTTTATTTACAGCTGCAATATTTTCAAACGGACGCTACAAACTACAATGATGCACAGGACTTACCCTACCTGCAATGCTTCCAGTCTATTCAATTTTTTTCACTATGTCGCGAATCGTGCCCGAGCAGTATGATGGTTAAATTGACCAAAACTCTGCGGTAAATGTCGATACACAGTTCATACAGACCAAAGTTTTCATCTGTTAATTGGCTTACAGAATTACAATTTAAAACTCCAGGGGATTATCAGAATAATTGATAAAAAAATGGTGTTCAGTTGTCCAGATCGCTAAAAAGCGTCCAAATGGACATCTTAGCGTCTCAATGGCAACGCTACCCGGTAGTGCCACTTATGAGTGATTGTCTAGAAATGACTCAGGTTTCACGAGTATGATTTCTAAAACATTCATCGGAAAAGGATTAGATTTCCAATGACATCTTGAAGTTGATGCAAGTATTTGCTCTGTCCAAAAAGTAAGTCAAAATAATGAGAGCACGGGATAGCCATATACCACCGAATAAGTTTATGTATATTTCATTGTATATATTTGTTTGCTTATTCATCTAAATAAAATCTTCAAGCAGTTAAAGAGCGTAAATATACACGTTCCCCATGTCGATTATAGAAATAGTGGAGCCAAACAAATAACAACATATCCTTGGTTGAGTTGAACCTGCCGCACAGAATACTTCGACCAGAAACTTTCCGATATTTTATCAAAAATGTTCAACACTTCAAAGCTTGAAGAAGAATCTTTTCTGCTCACATTTTGCGTTTTTTAATTAATTATGCTGAACACATCAGAATCACAATGACGACGACATGCAACGAATCCATACAAATATTTAAAAACTTAATAAAAAATAAAATTAATATAAAGAGAGGAAAAACTGGAAGCGCGACTGAGTGTTTACACAGGAGCGGATTTACAAGTTCGGCGCCTTAGTTTTTAAGTCGTTTTTTTGTATGTAGGTATTTAACTTCATGTAAAACCGTTATATTGTAGATACAATGGCATTTCACGAAATGTAAAATAAAATGAGACCTTCCAGTGTGAGCTTGATTCAAAATTCCACTCCTGCTATGAGTGGTTTGGATTGGACTGAACTTCTTTTAAAGTATATAACGGATGTCGTCTTTAGGGTTTCAAACCTTAAAAGGCGGAACCCTTGCTTATAGCATCAATTTGTGCTCATCTATCTGTCCGTCAAAATCTTTTTTTTTAGGAACGGCTGCAGATATTGAGTTGAAATTAATACAACGCAATAAAAAGATATGACCAAACAACTTTAACCAAGCATATGTTCTCGTATAAGGTACTTACCGTTGACCTAGAATTTTGAAATATTGCAGGTCTCATATTACAAGTAAAGAAAATAATAAAATTTTAATTTTATGTGGATATTACGTGACAAGTTTCATTAATTTTTTTTATATCAACGATGATTTTATTTAACGGTACGGAAGGTTCAGAGCGCGTCCTCATCGGACTTGTTTGATTTTTTTTTCATTGTCCCTAGTGGCCATTCGTGCAAAAGTATAACACGCACATACAAATGGTTGCGAGAATCAGGCCCTGGTTCACCCCAAACTGTAGCGCCTCCTAAAGAAAGAAAGAAGAAGTGGCCTCAAGTTGGATCATTCAGGCCTGACTCTGCTTTCAAGTTAAAAATCAGGATCATATTTTTATCAAATGGTATAAGCAAGTCCGTCCCTGTGCTACATCTACCACAATTGTTTTTCTCCTTTTTTTTTTTTGGATACAATTAAATCAACTTCTCATATTCGCAAAATCCTTCTTCCAAACGCGGCTCCTGTGATAACAGCATCATAATCGTTGCCATCATCATAGACTCTCTCGGGGGGAGAGTTTTTCGTTAGCACATAGCAGCTGGCAAGAAGAAATGGAAGCATGCTCCAGCTTCATCATCAGCAACGAACACCAAGATTATTCCCAAAAGTCCAAGTCCCATTTCTCATTTGTTTTCCACACAGGTCCCGTGGCCGGATCGGCAGTGTCCGCATCTTTTCCTTGCCCTTTGGCTTCCTATTTTAGACACTGGCGGAACGAATTTAATTGGCGCTAGTTTGGCCACGACTCGTGACAGCTACGAGAAGGAGGACGGGATGCTGGGCGCGGGATGTAGCGTTACACATTTAAACAAATGACTTTGGCTTTTATGGCAATTTGTAATTACATTGTCCTCGGAGGACGACGACCAGAGAGAGAGAGAATACACGCGAGGGAATATGATCCTTAAATATGGTGCATCCAGGACATGCGGCGCGCTGAAGTCATTCCTAGTGGTGGACCACCGCCCTACACAGAGGACAGAGGACAGTGCATCACAAATGAGGCATGCCATCTGACATCAGGGATTTTTTCTTTTTTCCTTTTTCCTTTTGTCCGCGTTGTTCTTTTTTTTTTATTGGAGTCCTTATGCCAGAGAAGAAGAAGGAACAGAACAAAAGACAACCTTTCACCACCCACTCAAAGTTTTTCTTCTAAATGAATTGTGACGCGAGGGTGGAGTGACTTTTTCCGAACTTTCTTTCGCTCCGTTCCCTTCCAATTGAATGAAACGGCATATATCATTAAATGGGCAGCAAGGAAAATGAAAATTACCTCCTGATTAATGAATGGGACTAATTTCGTGTCAAATTAGAAGAAAGATTGCTTTTCTACCGCTACGCTGCTCTGCGATGTCCTGCCCTGCTCCTTTCATCGTGCACTTATTGCATGGCATTCGAATGGGCACCTGAGATGTGGATGGAGAATGTCCTGCCTCTGCCAGACTCCGGCGTCATCAGGTGAATTGGAAATGAGTGAAAAGTTTTTTTTTCCCTTATTTTTACAGCGCGTGTATATATACCTCTGAGGAGGCGGCAATGATTGTATTTTTCTCAATCCACGTCCCAACTGTGAACGGAATAAATTCTTTGCTAATTGGCCGAGTTGTACGCTTCAGGGTGCTCTGCTAAAGGAATTTCGACAAAAAAAAAAGGAAGAAGAAGAGAAAAACAAATATAAGGAGAAAATGGCTGTTCAATAGCGATGCAGAATGGAGATTTAGAAAGAAGCTTGTAGCGTTGTGGATGCAATGTTGGACCAAGCCATTGTGGTTTGTTTCAATGGATATGTAGGTATATAAGGCTTTGTTAATTTTACCAGTGGATTACAGAAATTAAAAGTTAGACTTTGGACTTTTTGAATCCTATTTAACTCGTTTCCTGTTTGAATTCTCCTTTTTGGCTGATTACGTGTATGCTTTGCGTTAGGGCGCCTTATTGCTTTTGCGACTTTGTGATGTCAAAACTTACGCTAGTCTACTATTTGAAAGCAAAATGTTGGTTCCGTTAATTATTCAGAATAACTCATTCCCGAATTTGCTACTTTCTTAACTAAGGATATCGGATCTCCAAGTAGTATATCTATCTTACTGGAAACGGAACTCTGGTAGTTTCATGCCAAAAATGCCGAGTGAATCAAATTTGGACGACCGCTAGATGTGTGGATTTTCCAGAGTCCGACCATCTGTTGGTTGCCCTTGCCGGCGGATAAAATGATGGATGCCTGAAGGTTAAAATATAATATACGCTGCATTTCAATAATCGTAATTAGCAATGAGAAGGATTTTATGACATAAACGAAAATTGTGACAGGGTTACCAACACGGGACACGTTTGGGTCAATGACTTTGTCTTTTGCAAAATTTTTTTGTCATTTGTGCTTGTTCCAAACTCCATTTATAAAAATGAGCGTTGTGAACGCACTCTTTATCGTTTTAAAAGCAAACACACATTTCAAACTATTTGTCATGTCTAATTATGAAGAAAAGAAAACTTGAGCTGCTTCACCTTTGAAGTGTCACTAGCGATAAAAAGTGGATCCATTACGACAATACCAAGCGCAGAACGTCATGGGTTAAGCCCGGTCAACCATCAACTTCAACGCCGAAGCCAAATATATCAATTGATCCGAACTCATGCTCCGTAGGTATTTGGTGAGATCAGAGGGGTGTGGTCTACTATGAGCTGCTCAAGCCGAATGTAGCCATCCATCACTGGAGATCGTTACCGACTAAAATTCATGCGCTTGAGCCGTGCATTGAAGGAAAAACGTCCCAAATACTCCGAAAAACACGACAAAGTGATTTTGCAGCACGACAATGTTCGTCCGCACGTCGCAGAACCGGTCAAAACATACTTGGAAATGCTCAAATTGATATCCTATCCCACACGTCGTATTCTCCAGACATTGCTCCTTCTGATTATCGCTTGTTCCGATTGATGATTCATGTCGTGCCGAGCAGAAGCATACTTCTTCTGAAGATTGGGTCGATTCGTGGATTGCATCTAACGATGAGGCGTTTTCCCGACATGGTATTCGTATCCTACCGGAAAGGTGGGAAAAAGTAGTGTAGTACTTTGAAATGAATATTATAATTTTTCAATTTTAAAAACGCTACGAATTAAATCAAAATTCAATAAATAAATAAAGTTGTTGTTAGAAAAAATACTATAAATGTACAAAATGTCTAATTTGAGTTGAAAAGTTAAATCTTTGTCTCGAAAGTAGTTTCTCCGTCTTTTTTTTTAATCCTGTAATAGTCTTAAAACCTTCTGTGGCGTGGATTGTGAACAAATAAGATTGCGGATCGAAATGCACCGAGTGAAAGTCGAAATATTTGAAATATGATGGTCAAATAACTGATATCTGACTTTTAATTAAAAAAGAAAAATATATGTAGCCCACTTCGCAAAATGGGTAGCTATTTTGGTTTTCTGTGTGACGTATTGATTCTTAGCCACCAAATCATTCCAAGCTTGCGCCGATACTATACAATACCCACCCAGTGTTTGGTGATCGTAATTCGTAACAGAGTAATGCTAAGTTTCCACTTGTCGATTTCAAATTGACAAACGACAAAAAAAAAAACGTTTGACGTTCGTGTCGCTCAAGACAAACCAAAATAAATGACTTGTTCTGATTTTGATAGCTGAATTTTGGAAAAGAGGAGATAGTTACGCACTGTTCCCTTTCCGACGAGGCGTCATTGAATAACTTGACACTGCAATTAAGGCAGTGTACTGCGACTGCGACGCAAGAACGAACGTTTTCATGTTTTTGTTAAAGCGATTCTTTTGCGCGACAAAGAGAAACACTATAAGGTATTCTGATGACGTTTAAACAATTTGAAAATTATTTCATTCTCATCAAACGTAACTCGAGGTAATTTGATTTAAAAAAAAATTGTTTATTTTGAATGTAATTTTGACACTTTTCGGTTGTGTTTACCAAAATATATCTATGTAAAATACATACATATGTATATGCATATTAATATTTGCTAAAATGCTGTCAAACAGTAAAATTCACTTTGCATATACATACATATTACATATCTATGACAAAATCTAAACCATTTTCTGACGTAATTTCCGGCTAAAATAGTGCAAATGTTTGAAATCTTGTAAATACTTTTGCTGACTTGTGGTCGCGTGGCCGTGGTGGTTAGTCCGTTGGACTACTACGCAATGCTGCCCGGGTCCAACTCCTGGCCGGGTCTAACGCCTAAAAGAGTTTTTTCACATCAAGGAGTATCATTTGTCACGATTGAGCTTCTCAACTCGCCGTTCGGAGTCGGCAAAAAACTGTAGGTCCCTTCCATTTCGTGCAAAAATGGCTGCGCAGCAGGCCCAGGTTCACCTCGAGCTGCAGCGCCAGCTAAGTTAGTAAGACTGATGAACTAGAGCAGAGGTTCCCAGTTTTTTTTTTTTTTTTTGCCACGGAACCCTAATTGATCATACATTTTTTGGCAGATCCCCATTTTAATAGTAATACAAGGGATTGTACCTTTTAGTTGTAGTGTAGTTTGAATATTTTCATGTTCGACATGAAAAGAAAGAAAAAATTATAAAAATAAATTATTATTATAAGTAAGTAGGTATTATAAAACATTTATCGTACAAAAAAAATACAACGTAACAATTTAAAGTAAAAAATAAATTTTTTTCACATATTTACGTGAGTACTAAATCTAGGCTAATGTCTGACAATTGAATAGAACGCGAGCTGCATCAGTCTATTTCTACGAGTATATTTGTTCTACACAGTTAGCATCGATGGTTTGGTATGATTTGCGAATCGATTTTGTAGTACCCAGTCGATGTCCTGTAGCTTCTCGGGGAAATACTCGTTCAAGGATTAACTAAATTTACCCGTGCGTCTAGTCAAGTGAACCGAAAAAATGCTGCTATTTTCACATGATTTAGAAAAAAGAGTACAAAAGCACCGTTTGGTGTCTCTCACCAAGAATATTTTTATGTTTATTTTATTGAGTAATAAACTTACCTTTCCGCTGAATGCAATTGTTGGTACAAATGAGAGCTTTTTCCCTCTCACCAATAAGCAAACAATTGCAAGATTTATAAAAATGATTTAAGTGCGTCTTATCAAGTGAATCGCACTGTATATGTTATGTAAGTATCTATATTTGTTTAAATTTTTATATTGTGTTTTTTTACGTTTTCTCGTAATTTCCTTCTAAAAATTCAATTATGAATAAGTGTTTGTAAATGTTTTGTTTATCCTCCTGAGATTGATGTTACTTATGTTCACTCGTCATAGGGCTTATCTGAGAGTAAATTTCGACCTTAAAAAAGGTGGGGTGGGGGGTTTCCGAGAAAAGGGACAAAGTAATTAATTTTTTATTTATTTTATTTGAAGAAAAAACAATTGTATATTAAGTTGTGTAAACAAAAGAAAGAAAGAAAGCAAGAAAAACAATGCTAAACTAATTTATAAATATGTGTATGTAGTTACCTCTTCTTCGAAATACCAAAACGACAGATTTCTGAAAGCACAACATTCAACTAATAATATACAAGACTGTGTAACGTTAAAAAAAAATTCCTACTAATCAGGATTCAGGACATATCTCTGTATAAATGTTACCTTGGTATTCCTTCATAATATTCGATTGGACACCGAAAACAATTGAATTAGCCAAGGTATCATATATGATACCGGGGGTCTCAGGAGGTTATTATTAGATAATACTACTGTAGAAAGATAAAATAGTATCGAATCTCTTTGTATATTGTGCGGCAATTCTAATGTAAGTACTATACCATATACATATGTATTTATTACGAAAATCTATCTATCTAATATCTTTAATGGCGGCTGTTGCGTCAAACTCAAATACCTACAATGAACATACCTACATATATGTAGGTAAACTCAATAACTTGCAAAGTGTACGTAAACAATTCCATCACAGCATGAATTTGCAAAAAGCGAGTAAGTATGAATTTGCCTACAATTCACATGCGACAGCATTTTTCAGATCTAAAAAAAAATCCCAAATTCATGCCCCTCTCATAAAAGGTCTCCTTTGTTATAAAAGAAATTAATAACTCAATGCAAATGCTCCTTATTTGAGTGAGATGTGCTGGTAACACTCAACGTACCCCCTTATTCTATGTTTTCTCCTCTTGCCATAACTACTCAAATAATTTTCACTCCAATCTTCTCCTTAACATAAGGAGAAACTGTTACCAGACGTTGGTACTAAATGTGTCTCGGCTAAAGATGGGAACAGAAAATACAATTCGATGTTCTACAAGCTCTATTCAACACTAGATGGAACCCAACGATAAAAAAAAGGAAAATATCATAAACTACGAACGAAAGATGTCGCTCTAAGTACTGTTTTGAAGTTGAATGACATTTTGTTTTATACATAATGAAATGCTGTACATATGCAAATATATATGTAAGAAAATTTAAACATACTTATATGTACATATCACAGCAATGTAGAAAATGATTTCCCTTTTTTCATGTCTTAGCGAATTTACTCTTTACACTTCGTGTCAGCTCGAGTGATTGCCAGTTCATTCAACTCGCGTTCGTTATCCTTTTGTTTTGTACCCCCAGTTTAACAACACAACAGGCACAGCCAAACAGCCAACACTGACCGAAGGGTTACTGACCTACTCTCCTACAAAACGATTTCTAAGAGCAATTTGCAATCCTTAATCCACCCCTAGCGTTATTAATCGGGGCGCACGTACTCGTACAGTGCGACGCAGCATTGAGCATATGGATATGTACGCGCCGGCTTCCCAGTCCCATCATCAATGTCTATCTATCTGTATCTATACGTGGTATCTGAATACTTAGCACTTCCGTTTGTCGTTGAAGTCAACGGATGAGAGTATAGGCAATTGCCTTGCCCTCTTCGCGTACCATTCTACAATTATTGCGAACAAAGACGATTTACGTACAGGAGGGGAAAAAAGGGTTGCATTTGAAGAAAAAAACTGTCGTCTCTTACGATCTATCTGTATCTAAGTATGTATCTGTATGTATGAATGGTATGTGGGGTGCTTCCTACGGCCGACACAGCCAGTTCACCTGTCCGATTTTATTGTAGAAAAACAAATACGCTACGCGGTAGCAGGATAAATTATTATCTAGGCTTGGGTCGGAAGGCATATGCTAGTTCAAATGTGTTTTATCTTTTTCCTTCTCCACCTCTCTCTTTTTATTCGTTCCTTTTCCTTTGGCATTGTGGATGAATAGAAACGTTTGTTGGCTGGTAATCAACTGTGACTAGAATATAATTTATTGGACAGGTTAATAATGCATTTGCAAATGTCGGTTGAGGTTTGAGGTTATAATAGAGTCGTATGACGTATGCATGTGACATGTCAATGTGATATTATCTGATATTGACAGTTATTCTTTTCATTAAATTGATGGGGTTTTTTGTTTACTACAATAACTGCAAATGGCGAGGGATGTGCACATAACTTGGCATACACTTTATGGATGCGGCCAATACCTACAAGCATTTTATTAAACGTTATTTTCCAGTTTAACTGGCAAAAGACATGATGGAATGAATGACATTAGGTATGATGTCAATAGACGGAATACTTTGGAGTTAAGCTTTGGAATTTTCCAAAGATGTCATGCAAATCGTCAGAAAAGGAAAAATATCTGCCGACTCATACTGTGGGCAGTAAGAAAATTTTCCTGGAAATAATGCTAAGCTCCCAACAGCCAAGTAGAAATACGTCTGGAGATTAAGGCAAAAGCTCAAAAAAGGCAAAAGTTATGTCCAATAGAATACCGATCTTAGCGAATGAACTGCAAAACAGTATAAAATCCTTTCTCGAATATTTGGTTCTTTTTGCGAAGATACGAATGGAGAAAGACTCAACAACTTTATTGCAACGAACACATTGAATCGACAAGGACGAACCGAATAGGTACACCGCTTTGGCAATACAAGTTTCATATTTCAATTAAAAACGTTAAGAGTTACATATACATACATATGTACATATGTGCATAATATGTATTACCTAAGTGGTTTATATTTTACTACAGTAGATTCAGTCCTCTGCCCCTTTGCGCCGTAAGGCCAATGCCACACGAGCTCCCTTTTCCGCGTCCTTTTTTATGCTTTAAAAAAATGCTGTCTTCTGTTCGAGATTACTTCACGCAAAAATGGCCTTTTAAATTTCAAGAAATCGAAGAAAAAGTAAACCAGATATTAAAAATACAAAAAAATCTCTGAGCACGAAGAGGTAAGCATTTTTAAACGGTATTCCGTTCAATGATTTAGTTTTGAGTAAAGTTTTTGTCATCTATAAAACATTTTGGGCAAAAAGCACGCTGAAATGTTGCCCAAATAATATAGTTCTCTCACTTATGCCCATTTAATCAACTTTTAGGTTATTTTTGTTTGCTTTATGTCATTTTGATTTTGTCTCACTTGTCACATTTGCAACAAACCGTCTCTTTATAGATTGCCTTCTATCAAAGTTGCGTTGGTATATATTTATAAAATCAACGAACCAATCTGATTGCGCTTTTTTAATTCGTATTTACTTAACGAACATTTAAAACACCTGATAAAACTAAACTGTAGTTTAAAGTAAGCTTATTCGAAAAATTGAGTAAGATTTCGATTTCAGTCGTCGCTCTTCTCTGTGGTGCAGGGTTCGAACTTCAGAAACCGGATTTTGGAGTAGATAGAAACAAAAAAATCGCAGTAAAACCAAAATTTCCGCAGTAGATTTACCACTTCATGAAATACACCATTTTATTGAAAATCAATAACTAACTAAAAAAAAAAATATGAAAATAACTTAAATTGCCAATTCATTTGGCAAGTCTTTCGAGAAAAAATAACAAAGCAAAAATAAATAACTGTTTAGTTCAAAAATTCAGGGCAATTTTCTTTGGGAATATTCCCTGCCAAAAATAGCCAAATTGCCTTGAATACTAATTTGTCATTTTGTGTTACTCTGCTGCGATTCAATCAAAAATCGCAGTAGATTGTGAACAAAGCGCAGTGGTGCAGTAGATTCAAAAACTAAGCAAAAAGCCCAGCAGACCAACTGCGATCGCAGTAAAGTCCGAACGCTGCTGTGGTGCACTAAGCAGAGATATTTTAATTGATTAAAAATCTAGTTCCATAAAATTCACTGACATCGTCGGAGAACGCTTGCTTAACGAACTCGCGCGAATGAAGTTTGTCAGACCTTCTAGGAGTCTTAGGGCTGAACTATAATAGTAGAATGGGTGCATACGTCGACGTATGTAACTGTGCGAAGACAAGGAATTTGTATTGTATGACCATAATATTCGCTTCGATTCGTTAAGTTTTCGTCAAATTTTGCTCACTTACGAAAGGAGCGAACCCATTCGCTCTTTTGTACATTTGACATTTGACCTTAAAAGCTGTGTAAATTTTAAATTGGTTGTCTGCAATTTGAGAGATTAATCGTTCTTAGATTTAATTTCCATACGTCGACTACTATTTTCATTCCCAATTAATAAATCTTGTTCAGAAAAATAAAAGGCTGTACAAAAAAAGGATCATTTTTATTTTATTATTAATTTTATTCGTTTTCACTAACTTTGCAAACCAACAACCAACAACCGTTCACCTACTCCTATTATGGGCAACTTGAGCAATTGACATTACTGAAGAAAACTTAAAGTAGGATTTTGACAGTAGCTTCCGATCGCTTTCGACTATTATAGTTAAACCTTTAGACAGGTTTAACTACAGGCAGTCCAACGCTATTACCACTCATAAAGCATTTTGTCGAGATTGACGACTGAACGGTTTACATATTGCCATTAAGACCTGAAAAAAAAACAAACGGCTTTTACTTCGACAGTATCTTGTCGCAACAAAACGTGGGGATTACAAATGAAAGGCAGCCAGGGTCTGTTGCTACTTTGAACCTGCCACTTAAATGGCAGCTCGTCCAGTGGCATGGCAGTTGCACCTCCCTTTTTTTGTACTTCAATTATAGACTACAGTTTCAGTTCGGAGGGTATTTCCAGTTTGTTTTTGTGTACACCAATATAAAAGGACCTTCCTACAAAATTCACTTTCCGTCCTATACACACGCACACCAATAAAAAAAAAAAAAAAACAGCCTCAAGAAACACTTATTCCCATTCTCCCCACATACTCGTCCTCACATGTGCGCGTATACCGTTTGCACATGGCACAAACAATTTTAGGGGTAGGTTTTTCACTTTTCGTCCTTTCTTCTTCTTGATTAACATGGGGATACGACATGAGAACTGCATGCGTATCTGTTGACTTGACACCAACGAAGGACCTTTAAACACGAGAAGGCAATTTGCCCGGCTCCCATGTGTTGGTAGACCGAAACAGAAGTCGTGTCGACCATTTTGTGAGAATTTAACACGAAGATGGTACTTAATACACGTATTGACAAGTCACGTCATGAATCAAATCACATGAAACAATAAAAGAAGACCTAGTTGGTGGTGTAAAAAACGTGTTCCATTGTTGGTGCCTCATTAAATTAAAACTTTATCGCGTCCCGAATTCCTGCAATCACTCTGGATCTGGACAAATAAAATACTCGTAATACATATTCATCAATTTTATATAACAAAACAAACAACAACAAACAAACCAAAGGCAGATTATAAATAATTTATCAACCCAAGAAGATTGAAACCCGCCGACACTTAACACAAGGCGATTGCAGAAAGAAGAACAATTACAGCCAAGAACCGCATTCGTACACATTTGCCCAACAGAGGGTGCTGTAAGAGGCGAGGGGGGCTACTTTCAATTAAATATAAGAAATAAAATATTTAAAAAAAGCAAAAACAAAAAAAAAAATCCCAATGAATATTTATTTATATGTCGGAACGAAAATTAATAGTTGGAATGTAATTTTAATTAGTTCGTTTGGTTATTTATGGACCGGGACGGGACGGGACGGGATGGGACGTGTATCAAGTACCTACACCCAACCAATGAAAGTACCTAAGACGCGTAGGGTGTACGAATATCAGGTGGGCTCTGGCCGCTGGCCGCCGCGTCGATCGTTGACGGTGTTTTATAGAGGAGGAGAGGTGCTACTGGGACGGCGACTACTCGTATACCTGTCCATATTAATGTCATTTGGCTTAGTTCCGACTGGTTTACAGGCGAGTAAATTATACATTACACAGTCTCGAGTCTTAATGGTGGAATATTAATTGTTACTCTTTCAAAAAAAAAAAAAAAAATCCATTTCAAAGCTCGAGGGTGTTTGGCGGATTTTCTGCACTAGCAATTTATAGCTGCAGTAATTAAAATGCAAATCGAAATAATTATTAACATAAGTTCTTCAGATTTTCACTTTGATTATAATTGAATTTAATTAACTTTGCATTTTTTTTTATTTTATTTTAATAACTGTCAATTTATTAAACCCACAACATGGCTTGACTCGTCTAATTAATTTTACATTTATTTTTATACATATTTATAAAATCGAATAGTGCTCATAAAAATGACTTTTAAATCGGTTTTAATTGACTGAGTGGAAAAAGTCGTCTTAATTATTTCGATTTTTATTTTTCATTGAATGGAGATACGCGAATAGCCATGGAAAGCCGTAGTACTATCTGGCGCTTAGCACAAACAGGTTAAGCTTATCCTGGAGAAGACATTGTAACCCATACTTCAAGTGAGTGAGCCCCACAATTATATTAAGTGTTATCGACTCGTTATCGATTGGTTATCGACAGACCCACTAACAGAGTTAACGCGGCCAGCTAATTGATTCAATTAGAGGCGTGGGATTTCTTTTTTCAATAAATAGCAAAAATTATTTTAAAATCATCATCATTATGTATATATTATTTCTGTAGTACATATGTACGTAGGTACCATTTGAGGCTCTCACACTTAACCAATCTTAACAAATGAGGTGTCAAAAGAAAGAGAATTTCCTAGAGCAGTGACGAATTAAAATATTGCATCCAGTGCAATAACCAGATAAATCCACTTTTTTCAAATGTTGAGAGAAATAAAAAAAGAAACTACCGAAAAAATAGGAATAATAAATAAAATATTTGCAAATTATGAATTTACTAGTGGTTACCCGGTGCGCTTCGCTACACCCATTGAGAACAGTGTTTATGTCATAAAATGTTCTGAAATTTTTTCGAGTGACTTGGTGCACCGAACGATGCCATCTCGGTAAATGTTGTTCAAGAAGTGCTTGGAATTGAATACATATTTACATATTGTACGTTAATATAATTCTGAATCAATTTTCCCGACATTAAAAAATAGTAATGGCTCTGGTGGAGAATTAAATGCCGACAACTCTACTTGGATTTAAGAAAACTCTCCAAACAACAATATCCAACTTTTTCGACCGAGTTTAACTCAGACATTTTTTAACTCACAATGGTGGGTATTTTGAGATTCGAATGAATGGTCAATTCGTTCGATTGTGTCTATTTCTTCGAATGATCTTTTTCGTATTTTGACATTCGAAGGAATAAAGTTAATTAACGAAGGATATCATGAAATAAGCTTAAATTAAAAACTGCAAACGTTAGAATAATGAGAGTTATTTCGAAGGAATAGAATCTCAAAATAGAAATGATAGAATGTCAAAATACCCCCCGTTCGACTTTTCCTCACTTTCGAATGAAAACGAATCTCAAAATAAGGCAAAATAATTCATTTTTAAGTTCTGTGCATTACATGCAGTAAATAAATACTTTTATTTTCTTTTTTAAACATTTATAAAAAAAACAACAAATTTATACGGATATATGAACTTTTCGGTTAGATCTAGAAACTGGCCCAACAATCATTAGTTCATATCATAAAAATAACCTGTTCCTTTAAGTGCTCAAAACTCAAAAACTTACCATCCGATTGAGCTGAAACTTACACAATATATGTACTTGTTATGAAGAGAGAAGTGCACGTTAATCAAAAGTTAGATATTAGCTGTCACCATAAATGGTAGTAATAATTTTGAGATTTTGTTTTGAGCGCCATCTATCGAGAAACTTGAAAACTTTTGATTTACAAAAATTTTATCACTTCATAACAAATATATTGTGTAAGTTTCAGCTCAATCGTACGGTGAATGCATTTTTTTTTGAGTTCCAGCGCCATCTACCGGAAAATTCGAAATATTTTGATGTACGAACACTTCAAACATCAAAAAAAGTATACAGTGTAAGTTTCAGCTCAATCGGATGGTTAGTTTATGAGTTCTGAGGTATCAAACGAACAGCTCATTTTTATATATAAAGATTTTGGAAAGAAAACATAAAACCGCCTCTTTTTACTTTTAAAACATTTCAAAAATTGTAGTTTTTAGTTAAAAAAAAACATTTTTGTTTTTGAACTTATCTTGTTTTTGCACCTTTTTTTGGTGAAAATTAATGGAGAGCCTCATTTTCATCTTCGTAGTCCGAATTTTCAGCTTCTTGAACACACTCTTGGAACGCTAAATTATTGTAAAGGGGTTGAGAGGAAGACTGTTTGGATACAATATTGTTGGTTTAGCCTTCCGTCCTCCCTCTAGGGTGTGAGACATCCCACAAAAAATTGTAAACTGTCTAATTTTTTTTCGACCATGACATGCCTATATAAATTCAGTTTAACATTTTCGCGCAATTTGGATTAATTTTTAGTATGTATTTAATTTTGCTTCGAAATTTTCTATGGGGTAATCCGTATCATACACGTCAGTGTGCAGTTCGCGTAAGTATTTTTTACAGTTTGTACATAGGGATTTTTAAGTACAGTAACTTTGATTTTAGTAGTTTATCCACCATTTTGAATAAAAGAAATACAAATAAATTTATCGAGCTAGTGTGAGATTTGTTTTTTCATAACAAATAAGTTTTTTCTAGGATTCATTATTTTTTTTTTACAGGCAAAATTTGGTATATGCGTTGCATGACGTCTAGCACACTGCTAACAATAGTTTGCAACAAAAAATGCGTGTACAATTTCGCACATGTACTCTAGAATATTATTTCGAAAAACATATGTAGTTTTATTTTTTTTTTTGTTTCTAACTTTTGAAAAAATTGGACTTTTTCTGAACATCTGCTTTTTTATGATTTTTTTGTCCATTTATTTTTTAAAAATAAATATATTTTTTTTTTTTGTAATGTAATCAAAAACTATTTGGATGTCATGAAAGCGAATACATAAACAATTAATGAAAAAATATATGTATATTTTTTTTATATCTCCCTCAGATGGAGAAAAGTGCAAGTAAAAGATAGTTGGAGGACGGAGGGTTAAAAGGGTGATCTTGCACGATTGCTTTTGCGTCAATATCGTATGTTGTAAATGGCCCGTGGTAACAAATAGAAGCTGATATGCTTGCAATATTCGGTTCTTTTTTATAAATGAATCTCCGGTACTTTGAAATGGTTCATTTGTTCTGTCTTTGTTGGTCACATTTTTTTAATTATAATATGGAGAAAAACTAATTTTGTAATTTATAAAGTATCTACTGATTGCTCACGGATATCACGTTAAACTTTTTGGAAAGTTTTGCCAATAAATCTTGCCAATATTTAAATAGATAAAGGCGTTCTACTCGTCGTTTCGGTTTTTCAATCAGGCTAAAAGAGCGATCGCATGGCCAAAAACTATGTACCTCACTGATACGCCCTTTTACAATAATTTAGCGTCCCAGCAGTGTATCCAAGAAGCTCGCTTACTGTTATTCGGTCCATAAACAAACTTTCATGTGCGGAGCAAAAACAAAACGACTCCAGGAGTTATCTTGGTCTTGCTCCGTTTGAGAGTAAATGGTAACTCTAAAATTGAGGAATTTTTATTATACCTAAGAAATCGCAATAGGAGATTGGCTGCTATATGTGGTAGATCATCCGCTGGAATTCGGAAATCTGATAGACTTAGCTTCGTGCGATGTCCATTGAGTTTACAATGTCCCGTAACGAACGCAGTCAGGATGCGGAGTTTGTTTTCATCCAGGCAAATGCAAGCTTTGAATGTCTTCAGGTTGTAATAACAGTCTTAGACCCTATGTTTTGGTCCAGGACTTAGTTCTTTTTGATTTACCCAGTGATCGGAGCTCCTCTCTATGATTGGAGGTATGTTCCCCTATGCCTCAGAAGGTCTCAGAACCCACCAAGGGTGTGGCGGCCCCTTCCCTGGCAAGTTTGTCCGCTTATTAATTGCCTTCTATCCCCAGGTGTCCTGATACCCAGTTGAAGGTGACGCTGTTTCGTTCGTCCAGCCTATGTGATTTATCCAGGCTTTCCCAGGCAATTCTAGTTTTCGATGATCTGAGCTCCGATTGCCTTGATAGCTGCTTTGCTGTCTGACATTATTGGTATGTCGCGTCTGTTGTAGCGTTTATCGACAGCAAGGTTACTGATAGGCGATATATTGTAGGCAGCCATTAGCGATTCAAATAAAAGATACTCTGTGGATTACTTTATTACTTTTTATTATGACCGATCGGTCGCTTATACTGCTCGATTCGAACTGATTGTCCTTTGACGATCTGTTCTTTTACCCTTTCGTTCATTTTTACAGTGCTGCCACAATATGAATGTCGGCCACTTTTTTTGTTTACTGTCAGCCATCATTTGCAGCCACTTTACCTGTCTTGTTTAACTTCTTAGGCCAGATTCAGTCAGATTCCACGCCCACAAAAAACTGCTCGCCTTCTCTCTCCAAGCTTGGGAATTGACGACGCCAGCCACTTCGTAAATGCAGCATGAACCAGAGGCGCCATCTCTGTCGATAAAAAGATGGCTCAAGAGAAATGTCAAGTAATAGACGATAGACACGCTCGAGATTGAAACTTGATTGGATTGTTTTGAATCCTATGTAATAGCTGGTGGCTCTGTTGGTTCTGTTCCCGTCTTTTGTAATAGTCTGAAATTTAAAAAATCTGCAGCAGGTAGGAGTACTCAACTGAAAACTATTCATGCGCTTCAATTCGTTTTGAAATGATTTACTGTGCCGGTTCCATATTTTCGTTCAGTCTAAGTTCATATTCACCAGGCAATCCTTATTTATCCCTCAACGACTACTGACTGCACTTGTACGATACAAGAACCCTTTGGCAGCATGAAAAGGATTCTCCTACCCGAATATATTCTACTTTCTACGTACTCAATGGTTGAACTCTATTTTAATGTCCTTTATTTTGTCATTATTTAAGGATGTGCTGTGCACAATGCCCTGGCTGCATAGAGAGTTGCGCAACATAAAAGCACGATATCCATTCACGACTTCAGCGCCCAGGACTTCGAGACGACTGTGGGAGTCTTGACAGAAAACGCGCATTATACAGATGAGGATTTATTTCATCCCATCGAAGACCGTTTGTTGTTTGGCCCGTAAAGTGAACAAAGGGAAAAAATTGGATTGGGAACTTTTTGGCAGCAGTGAAAAAAAAAGGAATTCCTCCCGAAAAGCTTTAAAAAAGGTTCAGTGAAGGAAGAAGATCCACTCGCTGCCGAGGTAATTCATCATCTCTGCCCGAATCGGTCTTGGTCCTCCCCATGTGGAAAGTAAATAAGGATATTCGCTATGTGTTTTTTATTCCTTGCTTTCTTTTTTTCCTCCTTTCTTCTTTTTGTATGCATATTCCCGTCTAAGTGGGATATATGATTAAATTTTAGCTTCTTCTAACCTCTCCTATTTTCCTATTGAAGGATTCACAAAGTTGCAGTTGTTGATTTGTATCCTCGTGCGGGGGTGGTGGATTTAACTTTACCTTTATCCGGAGGGGAATGCTGTATACATATAAATCAACGAAAAAGAAACGGGTTTGGTTTTCTTTTCTTTCGTAGAAGAGAAGACAGGACATGGCGCTCAAGGATGGCGAATGAATTATTATTCCTTTTACGTATGCTGCTGAGGTGATGGTTTGTCGTTTTTTTTTTGTGTCGACTGCCGTCATCGTCTTGCGAGGAAGTCTCCCTCCACTTTTGGTGGAGCTTTGGGTTATTATTTGCGTTTTCTATAAAAAGGGAGAAAATACAACAAATCCAAAAAAAAGAAGGAACATTGAAGGATCAGGGATATGAACTGTCAAATGCAGAATTTCGCCATAATTGATGGATTCAAGGGAAAGTTTCGGATGCCCGAAAATAAGCTCATTGTTACACAATTGGGGGTAGAAGGCGGGAAATCTTTATATTTTTCTTTTTCAGCGGGGAGTGCGAGGTCTACGGCAAGTTTTCCTGTCGATAGATATTGCAAGCGAGCAAGCGAATGTATTTGACAATGGAGCGTTTTTTTTTTGGAAGGAAAATATTTAACTACCTTCTATTGAGTTGGTAATTTTTGTCGAAGGGCATCCTTAAAGTGATAGCTAATGTCGGCGGTGCTGGAAGAAATGAAGGGGCGGTCTCGAAGTATTCCAAAACAGAAAAACAGATATGTAAAAGGACTCAAATATTTTCTCTCACCTACACTTCAAAGAAATTCTAAAATTCTAGTCTACAAAAATCGAAGACTTGTAAATGTCTGAAGTCCTGAAGTCTGAAAGTACTATAGAAGATGTTTTGAGGTACTCAATGGAATATTCAAAAGAAATACTGCGCTTGTGCAAGATTCTAGACACGTCAACATATCTTTTATAACAGGGCAAAACATATTTTAAAAACCGCTCCTTTGGCCATTTTCCACTGTAGAGTCAACACGCCAGAGCCGGAGCTGTTTTTTTTAAAGGAATTTAAACCTTAAAGACCTT
Source organism: Brachyopa scutellaris (assembly GCA_949775065.1). Lineage (NCBI taxonomy): Eukaryota > Metazoa > Arthropoda > Insecta > Diptera > Syrphidae > Brachyopa > Brachyopa scutellaris. The sequence continues at coordinate 120,674,312 of OX459113.1, read as the reverse complement.
ATTGTATTGTAGTATTCTATAGGTCTAAGAGGCAAATCATTTTTCTGGTAAAGGTTAGTATGTCCTGGGCTGATGCATTTTTTAAACCATAAAGTCTGGGGAATTCTTTATGTGTAAACCGTCTGACCCTAAAAAGTGCCGCGGATTCACAAACAATATGCTCGGCCATCTCGACTTCCTCTAAACAGAGTCGACAATTGGCCTCGCTAGACAGGCCTTACTTGTTTAGGTGGTTTCGTAAATGGCAATGACCGGAGAAAAAGCTTGTTAAATACATTATATCCTTCTCTTTGTAGTTCAGACGTTTACTGTGATGGATTGTATAAGGCATAGATAACAGTTTGGTTTGTCTGAGCCCTGGGACATTTCTACAATGAGAGTGTCGAAGATCATGTGCCCATTTGTTAACTTAGGCTGAAATTGTTGCCCAGTTTATGCCACAAAATGTTTCCGGGCCTGAGAATTTGGCAGTTGAACGTGGATAAGCCAGGTCATCTGCAATCTCATTTCCTTCAATGCCTCTGTGACCAGGCACCCACTAAAGTTTGAATTAATTTTGAGAGGCTAGGGATTGGAGAGTATCGAAAGAGCACTTTACTAGTCTTGAGCCCAAAGCCTTTTAAAAAAGAAGATGAGGTACCCTTACTCTACCTTTATTACATGACGCAAATCTGTTCACATAACGCATTTGACATTTGAGTCCGAATAACAACTTTGAGCCAAAAGTGTATTTTAAGTCCTAACTTTATTAACAGGGTTTCTGCAGCGGAGACAGAGTTCGCTGGCTTTGACTAATGCTTGCTTTTGGCAGGTCATTGGATTGGATTCTTTCACTATCTTCTCTTAGCCCCCAAATATGAGTAAACAATTTATAAATATGTACAAAGGAAGACATACATACATACATGTTGCACAAACCTTTTCTTACTCGTTCGGGTGGCAGTTTTTGAAATGTATGAGAGCTACGACGTTTTTTGCACTATGTAGCAAAATATAGTTCAATTAGTGCACAAAAGTCGATGTAAGTATGAATTAGAGGTGCATTTTGCTCGCAATAGCCATCCAAGAAGAACCAAAGTGATTAAAAAAACAAAAAATGGGAAAAATCAGTTCCGAGTGCGAATCTAATATTTTGTGTTTGTCAGGTCTTAGTTTGACAATCCGTTAAATTTCTGAAAGATTAAATGTTGGTCAACGAACTGTGGCATGGAATTTAAAAAAATATCCTGAGACCGGGACTACCAGCAGAAGGAAAGGCTCAGCGAGGCCAAAAAAAAAAAAAACGACCCCAGTGGAAGATAGTTTTTTTTTTGCGCTCCAAAACCGTCGGCATCGGTTCAAGACTTCAGTGGATATCTTAAATAATCTATTTAAGCAACAAAATAATTTAAGGAAGCTCAGCGAGAAACCGCCTCGTAAAAGGTTGACTTGGATTTTTCAATAAGAATCAGAGAAAAACGATTAATTTAGGCTGAGAAACATCTTAATTGGATTCAAGACATGTTATCTTTTCCGGCGAATCCAAGTTAAAGCTGCATACGGGAGATGGGAGGAATCTTGCACAAAGGGAACCAAAGGAAAGACTGAGCTCTGAATGCCCCTTAGGGTGTGATGGTCTGCGGAGGCTTCTTTGGAGATGGAGAAGGTAGAATGGCCTTTTCAAAATCAAAAGACACTATAGCAGTTTTTCTACGTGTCCTAGAATATGAATTACAGCCCTCCGCGTTAGAGATTTTTAGTGCCACTTGCAGTTTCATTTTTCAACTGGACAATGCTCCTAGCCATAGAGCCAAAATTGTAAATATGAACTTTGTTTTTTTTTTTTAAATAAAAGATTACTTTGTAGCTTTAAAATAAGCTACAATTTGCATGACTAAAAACTACATTTGTATTTTTTTTATTTCTCAAGCTAAATAGTGCTGGCCTCCTTACAGCCCAGACCTCAATCCAATTGAGAATATCAGGTCAATCATGAAACTAAGGATTGGAAAGGGGCTTCCAGAGTCAATTGAAATCCTTAAACATTAACTAATCCGGCTCTCGAACACCATACCTGTATTCACATGGAAAAACATATCTGTATATGATATTCTTGTAATGTCAGCTCTTTCTGTACTGAAAACATTTATTCAACCCTTGAATCGCAGTTGTGTATGCTACTGTCAAAACCATATTAATAAATGGCTTATCGATTAGCTCGATTCAGTTAAAGTAACAATTTTATTGAAGCAATAGGAATGCTTCACATCTCACTAATTTTATTATCTTCAAAAAAGTTGAAAAATCAAATGTGAAGTCCTAAGTAACGTAACCTTATGTATGTTGGTCCGTTCGCGTAGTCATGTACAGTAAATTTAGATAGAATTTAATCTGAAACTCTAACAAAGCATTCGAGTATATTTAGCAGGTTGTAAAAGAAACTGAACGAAAATAAAATGTACTTTCGTTAATTTCTTTTCACGCAGAATTTTCACTGGAGAAAAACTGACAACTGTCAAAATCTGACAACAAGCCTAGGAGCTTTGATTTTTGTTTGCGCAAAGTACAGTTTCGTTAAGTGTTCGTTCACTTTTGTATATAAAAGCTCTCTTTCTGCCAGATAAATTAAAATAAGAAGGAAAAAACAACGGTTTGACAGGTACGAAGTTAAGTTGACAGAAACAATGAGATTTTGAGATTTTGAAAGAACTTGAGCTCGTTCGTATCCTAACGACGCTTGTAATAAGTGAATAATGGTTCATATTTAAATTCCGTATAAAACGTATTTCAGATTTGCATTTCGTCCCTTGGTGTTCATACGATTAACTGCATTTTCTTTTGAATTGTTATCAGACAGGCTGTCTTAGGGCAGCGTCGTTTATAGTACGGAACGGACTCCAAGAATCCAAGACAGAATGACTGCAATAATATGTTTCCTTTCCATTTTTCCACATTACAATACGTTAATCGTTCCAAGCCTCGGTCAACTGAAGTAAAACACTGCCAACACGAAAGCGTAAACCTCGCATTTATCATTCCACACCACTAAACAGAACTCTTCACGAAGCTGAAACATTGCAAAAGTTTCAACTTTCAACAACGCAAAAAGAATACTCGAACATTCTAGGCGCCACATTCTTCATGTGAACCCAAAGAAAAGTGTGCGAAACGATGGGGCACAATCGTCAGTCAAGTCAAGTACCTACTCCAGTAGCAATGGCCTGCGGCCATATCCTGGTATCTGTTCATCGTTTTATTTGTGCTCGCCACAGTAATTAATCACCAGTGAATAATACCCATGGACCGTAGGCCGCAAATTAAAAATAAATAAACGAAACGAAACGGAAGAGCCTCAAGGTGGCGTCCGAGGAGGAGCAACACCGTATGTACACAGGAGCTGGCTGCAAGGATTCATAACAAGCAAGAAGCACAAACAAAAGTCTTATCTGCGCATCTTGATCGAGAAATAATTGAATTGTAAGATTCCGCGCTTTTTTTTTCGAGATTTTCCGCTGTTTTCTTTCCAAAGAATACACACACTTTCTTCCAACTAACTACCTTCTCTTACCTGGAGCACCATTGTTTCCAGAATAATGCCGCACCAAGGGGCAGATCAACCGATTTTACATTCAGAGTATTTGTTGAGCAATTAGTTTCAGACGTGCGGTGCAATCGAGTACCGGCTGTGAGACCCTCCCCACCTGTCACGTGAGTAATTAAAAGAACATTTAAGATACGAAGTGTTCCCTTCCCAGCCCCACATACCGGGTTGGGTGGTAGTGGCAGTGTTTTTCCAAAGCTACGAACGAGTATCCGGTTGGGTGTAATGAGTTTTTTTTTTTTTTTGTATTCAAAAGCAATCATTTGTTGTAGATACATTGGCTGTAGGTGTATAGGTATACAGTATTAATCATGTGGTTGGGTGGTGTGGTGCACATTTTAACTGACCATGTTGAACAAGTGCAGTCACTTGTCATGATGCACGGATAGAGAGTCTCTATGGGGGAAGGATAGCCACACTTTCGTGTAATTTTGACATTAAAACGTGATTACGTTACGTTAATGCTGTCATAAGGTGACGTTAAATGGTGGTTACTTGACGTTTACACAGGTGCGTGTACATGCAAACGTTGATGTAGGAGTGGCGGGCGGGTAGACTGTGAGTTGAAGCTTGCAGACAACAATGTCTTTATTTTTGAGAAAATTTCTCTCCTAAGTGGTAGTTATTTTTCGACACGTGATTTTTGAAGTATTTTGCAAAAATTAACAATGCTCAGTCACTTTGACACGACCAACCTATCATTTTGCCATATCATTGCTGAAAGTAAGCGATATACACACAGTGTGGTCAATTCCGTCTAAGGGATTCCAGATAGTGAGATAAAATGAGGAGGAAATCATATAGACATTTAGCCTTTCAGGCGACCAAGTCAAGGACAGTAAAATTTTCTGTTTTTCCTAAATTACAGAAAAGCTATACAATCTTTGACAGCGGAAGAAATGAGACCTTCTAAAGTCAAAGCGTGCATTGTATCCCTTATTGTAGGTCAAAAGCTGATCGACTCGTCACGTCGTTGTTTTACGAAGGCAAGTGTCATTAGATGTGTTCCCGTACGTTTTGATCCAAAATTCACTAATTCTCAAATTTAATGGAGTGGGGTTAAAAAGCTCTCAGAGAGAGGTAAAAGTGTGCAAAAGTACAGAAAGTCAGAAACGCATTGAACAACAAAAAATGGGAAATTTCTCACTCTCTCTCTCTCTCTTGTTAGCTTTCTCTTCTGTGAAAAACTACGAAAAATATTCGTACGGGAGCAGGATTTGCATGATTTTCAAAGATTTTCGTAGTTTTTCGCAGTTTCGAATAAGTACGGGAACTTATTGGACGTGAAGTGCTGCCAAACTGCTGTTTTACTTACTCTCGTTTTCGTTGTGAAATTTGATCATTCATCAAATGTCACATTGCTGATGGCAGTAGACTGTTGTCTATGACACATATACATACCTACTGAACGAAAGCAGATGAACGCAATAAAGCTTAACGAATTCGTGCATAGTAGGTATTAGGTATGTTCGTTTTATATTTTTTTTATTTTTTATTTTTTATAATCTACACACGCTAATGGGGATATGAATACGCTAATAATCTTGCCACATAACGCAAGCATATGAAGAACAAGAACGAGAGACAGACAACTAATTTTATGGGTGGTGTCCAGGATAACTGGAGAGTTTTTGTGTAATGTTTTTGCCCTTGCTTATGATTCACAGAAGTTTTTTCAAGATGTTTCCAATTATTGTTTGTGCGATGAATTTCTTCAGCCATACCACCATCCTTCCACCTTTCAGCTTCTCTCGTGCAATTAGTGTTACAATTGACCAATTAAATCGTAAATAGCATACTTAAATGGTGTCGCCCCAAATCGGATCACCACTGATGTTCCCGTACACGAGTATATCAACGCGAAATTGTCAATTTATGAGCATAATTTGTCTACCGAATTAATTCGGCCCTGGTTTGTGGACCACTTAATGAGACTTCACTTCATCAGTGAGCGTTCCACTATTCCGCTGCGTTGTTTTGTAACGGCTTTAATATTCGGCAATAATTTGCCATGATTACAGCAAATTTAACCGTTTTTTTGTTAAGCTTATGGCGGTTCCTTTTGTTTTTGCCCGATGAGCAGAAAATACCAGCAGCAGAGTACCGACCGGTCCATCAACGAAATTTTGAATGCAATCACATTTGCATATGGGAACGCGCGTGGTGCTTAAAACAATGGCATCCGCAGTGCAATTTTATTTTTCCACCAAATTACTCATTGTTTCCTAGGGCGGCGCGGCCGCAGCCGACTTGGTATAGTGGGCCCTCTAAGTGCACACATCCTTGAAGTATGCAGCTCCGCGCGATTTCGCATTGAAATCTCACGTCCGCCCTAGGTAGGGAGGGGAACGAAGGGGAGAACAAGTGTCATTATATACAGACGAGTGCACGTAGCAGCGAACCAGCAAACCAAACAGCAGCACTTATCCGGCGCGGCGGCTGCAACCATTGGGCGCGGATTTTTTACCATTTGCTGGTAGAGAGATACAAACATACATACATAGATACTCGTACATAGGTACATTCATATGTTCGGATATCATGGTGGCTCGGCGCCCTTTTAGCCGACACTCGCGGTGGATGTTGCGGTTGATGTTAGCCGTCCTCGTGCAGAAAAAAAAAACCTTTCTATTCGCACCGTGAACCACGAGAAGAACCACGTATTCCACAGCAGTGCCTCTTCAAATGCGCGACTCTGCCTATTGATGCACCACCTCTAGGTCGACGGTGGGTGGAGGAAGGGAGCAGTGTATATGGGAACAACAGTACTCAAGGTTCGCCTGCGGCTTTGCATTCATTTTTTTTTTATGAATAATTCACGAAAATATGACGCGAAATGAGGGAAAAACATTTTCAAGTGTTCGTGGTTGCCACCACCCCAGCAATACTGAAACTACCAAACCATGCCACCGCTCTGGAGAGTGCAATCGCTTGTAGCCCCGTCATTGAGAAGGAAGCGAAACCGAACTCCATCATTCCCTCTGCACTTCATGTTTCACATTTTAATTTGAGCAGAGAAGTGAAATAAACAGGAAAAATAATAATAATAAAAAAGGAAAAGCGGGAACAAATTGCAGCGAAGTCGAGTCCCATATGGGCTTCCACCACCACCACCACCACCACCACCACCATAGTCGAGACGAGGGCCTATCGTCGTGCATTCCGAAAGCATTCCCGAAACTCATTTGCGGCAAAGAGCCCACTCACTCTCCGGTAGGATCGCAGACACAGACACAGACACAGAATGGGTAAGAGTCCTTAATGTAGGCGGATGTCTGGTGCATTTCCGTTTGCAAACAGTTACTTCAAGACTTCAACGACATAAAAATAATAAAAAAAAAACGGTGCACCCATTCTTTTAGTGGTGGTAGTTTCGTTCCAGGTTTTAAGTTTAATTACAGGGATCCACTTTACGATGTTGATGATGATGATGATTATAATTGCAGTTGCAGGGCCTGTGGGCCGGTCTGTTGATTTGGGATTTGTTTGGTTTATTTTTTTTTTTGGTTCTGGGCTTTCGGGAAAAATGACTGTGCTTCGATGTTAAGTAAAATGATTATTTTTTTGTGTGGTTCCCCTTTTTATTTTTTTGTGGTTTTAAAATGGGATTAATGAAGAGGAGGAATAATTTCACTTTAGGCTTGCCAACAGGGAAGATGGAGGGATTTTAGATTCAATAGTGTGTGTGCTTTGCTACTGAATTATTTTTTATTCACTTCGCACAGTCTGGCCTGGCCTGTGGTGATTGATGGAGCTGGCTATAATGAATTTGGTAACGGAAAAAGCTTACAATTGCTTCCATTTTTACAAACGACATGATCGACTTCATGGCGGTAAATGAGAAGCCATAATGGAGAGTCCTAAAAGCATCAGTGAGGGCAAATCAACGAAAAAAAAAAAACAAAAACAGAATGAATCGTCTCCTCGAACAGCACTTTTTCTGATTTTTTTCCAAAAATTTGGACAAATTTTATAGATTTGTCACTTTTTCTTCTGCAGGACATAAAATGCTGTTAACGACTGAGCGCAAAGATCTACCGGCAAACATTTGCAACTCAACAAGGATGTAAAACTGTCAGTAAACAGAGAAAAAAAGCAACCGTGGTGTGCAGTGGTTGCTGCCTGGGTTTAATTCCAGCAAACACCCAAAAAAAAATTTGCGGTGCAATCTCTTCCGAATGTCCGACAAGCATTCAAAAGTATCATTTGTCAACGTTACCAACGAAGCTGCCAAAACTATTAGAATATTTTTTTCGGTTTTAAAGAAAAATAAGATTAGTAGAGCGACTAGATGCGATTCGACAGACGTCAGTCAGCCTTCGGGAGGTTTTTTTTTTTTAGATTGGGTTAAAGTCCCTCACTATTGAAAACGGTTCCCGCGTATCTGGCTCTTCAATGTCTTTTGATGATTTTTGAATTGTTGAAAATTGTCAGGTTTTTCTGCAGAACATTCACACACTCTCTAATCTCGTTGCAGCGCGTGGGTGGCCGTGGCGTAGTGGTAGTCGTCGTCGCTTGTCCTGCGGAAGGTTCACGGTTCGAATCCAGGTGTCTTCGAAGCATTTATTTCTCACGAAATGAAAATGAGTTGATCAGTTTCAGAAGTTAATATCGAAACCTACTGCGAAGGCATAACACTGGCAGTAGGATATTGAATATGGCTGAAGAAATTGATCGCACAAACTATAATAAGAAACATCTGGAAAAAACTCCTGTGAATCATAAGCAGGTACAAAAATAATACACAACTCTCCAGTTATCCTGGAGAGTTAGTAGAAATTGAAACCTATCATCTGAGTTTCCTACCACTACGTCGATCTGTCTGTCTCTCGTTCTCGTCCTTCATGTGCTCGCGCTATGTGTAAACATTATAAGGGTATTCATATCCCCTTTAGCGTGTGTAGATTATAAAAAAAAAAGAAGCGCAGTGGCTTAGAAGCTCATTCAATTCTAATACCAAATTTTACATTTTTACTGTTTACCCACTATACAAGTGCTTTCTATACATTTTCAGTTTTTTTTTTTATACTAGTATCGCATGTTGTCGAAATTCGACCAATTGGTTTTTACCTGGCATGTTGACAAAAAAAATACACACTGCACTGCCACTCTTCACAATCCTTCCAACGAAATAAAAATCAAGCTAATATGTTGAGCTTAAGGCAGTTAAAAAGGGGTTGAACTGTTTTGCCCTCGCCTATTTAAATATATAATGATGATGATGATTAGCTCAGAGAATAAAGTAGTTCCATTCCATTTAATTCTCTAATGCAAGAAAATTTATAAATAAAGCTGTTGTGCTTTTTTGAAAGTCTGTATCCAACGATTCCCTCGCATATGATTGAACTCTGCTCTTAATTAAGATTCGCAAAAGTTTAAAATGCAGGCTTTAAAGTCTAGAGGCGTCGGTAGTGAAATATTTACTCCTCGCATACCTGTACTTGAGTCTTTTGGTCTGTACTTGAGTCGCTTGATGCTGGAAGCTTCTTTACCCATACATACTTGTTCTATCGTTGTCTGTGCAAAATTGTTCACGAAATTAGAATGAATTGACGACCTAACCATGCCCACCTTGTTCGAAAAGATCCAGGAATTTATTTTTGAAATTATAAATACAAGTTTATTCATTTAAATCGATACTTACTACAACGTGTTGGCGCCAGCGTTTGATACACTATACTCGTACAGTCTCCGAAACATCTCTGCCACTCGATGTTCGGTATGGCCTTCAGTTTGCTCAGTGTTTTTTCCATTATCTCCTCTCTTTTAAAACGCGTTCCCCGTAGCGGTATTTCGAATCGGCCGAACAGGAAAAAGTACACGGTGCCAGATGAGGTAAATTGGGTGGCTTGAATGGTATTTGGGTTGTGTTTGGCAAAAAATGCTTTATTGTGATGCACGAATCTTTCAAACTCACAATATTGTATATCGGTAATGTAACAGAGAAATTAAATGGTCCCTCGAGCCGGATGGCCAGGATGCAGAGACCAGACATATTCTGAGGCAGGAGTTGATTGGGAGCTCGACTGATTGGCGTTTAGCGGACCTTTCACAACATCAGTCTAATGTACCTGGACTTTACTTCCTTCGTGGGCCATGGAGCCTGATGGCTGTGCTGCAAGTTTAAATATTCATCACTGTTATAGAAACATCATAACGTTCCACCACAAGGTTGCATTCAATAACGCCTCGTGACAGCAGATCTGCCGGGTTATCCTGCGTGGAAATATTCTTCCAGTCAATATTTTCATATTGAAAGTTATGTTGAAAGGGCTTACAACCATCTAAGCTAACTAACTTCTGTCATAAAAAAAAGGGTAAACCGGCTTAATTAACTTCAAGTAGTTTGTAAGTGATTACACCCGGAAATTAAAGTATCTTAGTGGAATCTTTATAAATATCTTCTATATTTAAGTTTTTTTTTTTCTAAAATATTAAAAAGGCTTTCAACTGCATATGAAAGAACGGAAAACGCAACGTTCTTTTAAAATTGCTCTCCTAAAAATATGGAAACCCGACCTTTGCCACTTGACCTTACTTCTGCAAAGATTTGTAGATTTCAATTCAGAATCTGTTTAGACTGAAGCGGAAGCTTAGATTCCTTCACGTCACTTCTTCACTGTCCAGAATAGAACCGATTTATTTGTTTGTGGAATTCCATACAACGAGTTCCACTTACAAGTGGTTTTTGTGTATTTTTTTTCACACACAGCGGGCAGGCATTCTTCCAACAAAACGAATCCAAAAAAGCCAATTATTTAAGAAACACAACTATTCCATTAGGAAGTTCCGCTAAACGGCCAGAGGTAAAATATTTCTTCATTCCTAATGAATACCTCAACCGTTTGTCAAGTTTAATGACGATAACTTTTCTAAGAGTTGAAAAAGACAATCATTGCATACTTTCAATCATTACAAGTATGTTGAGTACATCTGCACTGAGGACTTGGCTTATCGAAAATCACAGCGCATGATGTTATTGTTGGTTGGCCACAAACATGCGTCCCATTAAGACTACAGATGGCCATTGCAACCTGTCATCTGTCTACGGGTAAATTCTCCTTTCATATTTTTAAGTTTTATCACCTCCACTGGATGCAGCACAACCGGGAGTTAGAGTCCCATAATTGGCTCCTCTTTAAGGCCGGAGCTAACATCTATGTAGTCACAATTATCTTTTAAATTGTAACGTACCGTGATGCAGTAGGAGCACAAAGTAAGTGACCCAAACGTTGGCCATATCCAATAATCACCGCCAGTCGCCGTTCAAAGGTGAACATGATAAAATTGCAGTTGCCTCCTGGTCATTGGGAATCAGGATCCACTATCTTGCGTGCATTCCGTCGACAACGACGACGACGATGAAACAAGTTCCTCCAATCCAGAGATGACTAGAATTTATTTAGTGTCATCATCGCCGCACAGATACACGCTGGAGGATTGCCTGACTCATAGACATTGGCTAATAAATTGCCCATTACAATCGGCTGTCTCTGGAGTGCGCCCGATGCAACATGAAATATTCCTTTTTAATTTGATGCCGGCTATGTGGAGTTTAGCGATGCTGTTCTCTTCCTGTTTTCCGTCCTGGCGAAGATGACACCACGACGTCGCTTTTTGGTGGGTAATTGGAAAATCTTTTGGATTCAGCTAGGAAGGATCGACTCGACATCTGGAGTTCGAGTCGTCTTCTCTTTGTTTATGCCTTTCCAAGGAAATTGATAGAGTCGCTGCACACGTATGGGTATGAGTAAGACATCTACAAAATGCAATTGAATGCGTGGACTTCGCGATTCTGCGGTAATAGATACCGACAATCGGCGAGGATGTATCTAGCGTTTGGGCTGGGGATAAGCTCCGCTGATGGTACTGATAGGTTGCCTGCGGAATGTTGACAAGATAATAATTGATTTGAGCATTTGATTTGAATGATGGCAGGGGCGGTGCAGCTATGAGGATTATTTATGCGTGGGCAAGGAAAGGAACGAGTTTCAATACGCAACGGTTGTATCTAATGAGCAATTTGCAGTAAGACATACGGAAATATTGACAAATGTCCAGTCATTTGCAGAATTTCCCTCAGGGTATATGAGAATGGTCAGTGACTTAACAAAAATCTGCAGCATCTTGTGCGATTACGCAGCAAACTTGGATTATTTAGACAGCATCCTATGGCACACGGAGTAGGTTTCAATGAACACTTGGACTTGGGACATTTGATCGGCCGTTCTTCATTTTAGATAGGCTGGATGAAGGAGTCTGGATAAAGGAGTCGAATGTCCTCGGTAATCTGTCATTGATGGCCAGCGACATTAGCAAAAGTCTTCGAAAGACAGATATTGTCCTTAATAAGTGAGAAAGAACTCTTACGAGTATTTGCCTGAAAGTTTCAAGTTTAAAATTTTAAATAAAAGGTGATCTTAAAATATTATTTTAATATCCACAGAACGCACCCATTGCTAAATTGAGTGTCAGCTAAGATTGTCCAAACATTAGTCTGCCTCGCTACTTCCAGTTGTGTACACCAAGCGCTATGGCATCCGCGATAGCTTGATCCTTAAAACGGAGGTTCGGTCTTTCTTGTCGTCTCGAACTCTCGCTCGATGTGGCCGAGCCAGTGTAGTCGACGTGTACAGCTCATAAAGTTTGTGGTTGTATCTTCTCCTCCATTCGCCCTCCTCGCATACGGGACCGAATATCCGACGAAGAATTTTTCCCTCGAAAGTGCTCCGAGGTAGGTAAACTCCTTAACCACTTCGAAGTTACTGTTGCGAACAGTGACGTTTTGTCCTAGGCGGTAGACATATGTTTCTTTGTTTGTTGACAACATGTACTTGGTTTTGTCCTCATTCACTTCAATGCTAACTCGTTTCGCCTGTTCTTCAATTGCCGTAAAAGCCTCTAACACGGCACACTGGGTGCGAACGATGATGTCGATGTCTTCTGCCGATCCCAGTAGTTGGACAGATTTGTGAAAGATAGTGCGTTCCATGCTCACACCTGCCCTGCGCACTATCTGCTCAAGCACAAGATTGAATAAATCACATGACAGCGCATCTCCTTGCCGAAATCCGGTGCGTGTTTGGGATAGTTCGGAGGAACTGTTTCCAAATTGCACGTTGCACTGCGTGTTTTCCAGCATCACGCGGCATAGCTGGAGCCGGGATCCAGAATTCGGCCATCGCCTAATAGAGCTTAAGACGATGAATGCTATCATATGCGGCTTTGAAGTCGATGAAGAGATAGTTAGTCTCGACTTGAAATTCGTTGGCCTTTTCCAGGATCTGCCTTAGTGTGAAAATTTGGTCGGTCGTCGATCTGCCGGGCCAAAAGCCATACTGGTAAGTGCCGATTAGTGTGCTGTTAAAAGGTTCACACAGTACGTTGGATAGGATCTTCAAACTTTTATGAGTTACGAATTAATTCCTCAAAATAAGAGCATAAAGGGGAAATAGTACATCATGTCTTGTTCTCAACCATGGTGTTCCACAAGGCTGTACGCTATCACCTGTACTTTTTTTTGATAGTTAATATCTTCTTCTGTTAGTACTCCGCCCAAACTTTTGATCTGGTTCTTAAAAGCTGGCGACCTGGTAGATAAGATGAACGTTAACTGGATAAATTAAACCATTCTGGGTACACACACGAATATTCTGTATGTTGACATCGATATAGGATGGAAAGTTTTGCTTTAACTTCCATGTCTCCAAATCTTGTTCAAGCTAACAACTAAAAGATGGATCTTGGATAAAATGTGAAGCCTCATTGGAACTCTGCTCTTGCAAACCCGTTGTGGCCAAATCTCTCTTGTGACGTGCATGCTTCCAGCTTAAGGTACCCATTTCCCGGTCGACTGCTAAGAGTCTTACCAAGTGTAAGACCCCTTTTATAGATGCAGCTTTAAATGCAAAGCGTTTTAAGTATTATTTGTTTCAGATTGATTTCCCTGAAAAGTCGTATATACTGACCAATCACCATACTCGACTTCATTCCGGTTAACTCTTGCCGTGGTCTTCAATCCTGGTGTCGATTATTCTTCCTCTGAACACCATATTATATCGGGGATATTAGCTAAGAAGTTCTGCAGTCGTTGTCGATTACAAACAGTGTCCTCTCTCGTGCATCAAAAAATCAACCACCACCTTACAAATCGCAAGATCCTTGATGAGACTCACACCGTTGCAGTTTTTTTTTATCAATCTCAAACACACATTTTGCGGCAAATTAATCTTCGGATAAACATTCGTCCCTGTATCTAACAGCGAACCGCCCAAAACAATCTCAAGAATGATGAAGCACTGAACGCGGTAATTATCAGGAAACCTCACCCCTCCTCTACGACTGTCCTCCTGGTGTACAACACTAAGACAGATGGGTAAACTCAAACTCGGTTGGAATTAAAACAAAAAAAATTCACAGAAAAAAAGGACAAACAAAATAAAAATAATTAGCTGGCCATAAATCAAAATTCCGCTGGCACTGTGTCCGTCCAAATTCGACATAGCAGCCGCATGCAATGTGGTCAGCAACACGGATGCGGATGATGCATGATAATGTAACCGCGACAACGACCGCGAGGCGCGGATTTCCTCGCCCCTCTTATTTAACTTTAACAAAAAAACAAAATCAACGCGCAAGGATATCTGCTGTTGATGGAATGATAAATCAGCGCCTTTAAAGGATGCGCGGTCTGTGTGGTGATTTTTCTTCGTCTCCCGCGATTGCGATTGGATTCGAAATGATTAATTGAAATTATTTACTGCCCGCCATAATTTCATTAAGTACGACCGACGAGTGTATGCGGGTGTGTGTGCGAACCCTGTGTGCCTGCAAGTGAAGATTATTTATTGGACCGGTGATTGGACATGATAACGAGCATTAGAAGGACTTAATTGTTAATTAAATCGAAATGAGTCGACAATTTGTATGAAAGAGCAGCGCAAAGGAATTTTTTTTCCGTATGCAAATCCGTTTCGGTGCAAATTGGGAGTTAATTTATGCGAGTAGGGTACTCTGGTCCAGTTTCGAGCGGTCATTTGCATATACGGGGTGAAGAAAAGTGACTGTCGTCAGGAGGGAGGATAAATGGACCGTTTTTGGGGCCAATAAAATTGCAGTTGATGGATATGATGAGTTGCGGTAATTGGAGGATGGCTGGAATTTTAATATTTTAATTAAAAAACTTAAAAAAAGTGGACCCTTAAATCGATTTGAGCTTCCTGGAACCAATAGTCCTGGGGGTTTTCGAGTGGCAGTTTGATTTATCTATTCAATCAAATAAGCCGTTGTAGTTGGGTAGTTTTCTCCGAATCGGCAAGGATGAGTGTAATTTTTTTTTTGTCATTTACTTAAATTAAACTAAGAAGGGATAATTGCAACTGGGGTTTCGACCTTTTCTTAAGACCAAATTATTTTTGCAATCTTCAATCGACTGAGAAATTTGGTAAAAAATAGATATCATTAGCATTGAAAATTCGAATGCTAATACAAATCTCTTTTCATTAGCGTTTTTGAATAGAAATGCAAGCGGAACTTGGCTTGACACTGGGAATGTGTTTGTTACTGAGACAAAGGCACTGATATCCTTTCGTTAAGGATAGATAGATATAAAGACTTCACAATGCACTTTCTAAAATAGGCGGAATTGCAACGTCCTTAAAAAACCCGGACCGCAGCTTCATGGAGAAAGGGTACTCTGCTCTTTCCTGGAGGCTCACTCTGGGTTGAGTTGACTTGGAGCTCGCTTCCACCATCTGCTCTAAAAGCAGGTTGGAGTGGGCCATCAAATCCTTTCAACCGTTCAAATCACCCGGTGTAGATGGAATTTTCCCAGCTCTCCTTAAAGAGGAAAAAAAGAAACTCCTGCGACTTCTAGAGAAAATAACTAGAAGTTACCTTGCATTGTGCTATTGTGCTAGTGGGGTCTTCATACTAAAAGTGGGGAAAAAGACCCTGTGTAGCCTAAGTCCTATTGACCAATTAGTCTCATATCCTTTCTTCTGAAGACTATGGAAAAGGTTGTCGATAACTACATAAGAGATGAGATTCTCTGCCAATCCCCCTTACATCACTGTCAGCATGCATACAGAGCGGGCGGATCAACAGAGACTGCTTTATATCAATTAAATAGCATATTCCAAAGTGCACTGGACAGTAAGTAAACTGTACTCCGCGGTTTTCTAGACATTGAAGGAGCCTTTGATAACACTTCCCACGAAGCTGTTGAACGCTCCCTGAGTAGGAAAGGCATTGACGACACTATCGTAAGATGGGTACGCGAGCTACTGAGCACAAGATCGGCGGAAACTTGCACGACACTCTTCATACCAACAAAATAAATACCACTAAGGGTTGCCCGCAGGGAAGAGTACTATCACCACTGCTCTGGAGTCTCGCTATCGACGAACTACTGGAAATA
Organism: Brachyopa scutellaris; assembly: GCA_949775065.1. Classification (NCBI taxonomy): domain Eukaryota; kingdom Metazoa; phylum Arthropoda; class Insecta; order Diptera; family Syrphidae; genus Brachyopa; species Brachyopa scutellaris. The sequence continues at coordinate 120,658,314 of OX459113.1, read as the reverse complement.
CTAACCCATCTCGGCATTGATTGTCAAGCTTATGCTGACGACTTTGTCCTAATTGCCCGAGGAAAGCACGAGGAAACCTCATGTGATATAAAACAATGGTGAAATAAAGCGGAACTAAGCATCAACCCGTTCAAAGCAACGCTAGTATACCATTCACAAGAAAGAGGAAGCTTCCACAGACTATTACCCTCTCAGGAACAATCATCGCTCCTGTGCTAGGAGTCAAATACCTAGGAGTGTACTTTGATAGTAACTGGAAGAAGCACACAAAAGAGATTACCAAGAAAAAGACTCGTGCACTTATGATTTGTAAAGGTATAACCGGTAAGTCATGGAGCTGTCGACCTTATATTCTCAGATGGGTGTATATTGTCATCGTGAGGCCTGTGATCGCCTATGGGGCAATTGCATGGGCAAAAAGAACCAGTCTGACTACTATAAGAAATACACTAAGCAAAGTACAGAGTCTAGTATGTGAATGCATTACGGGTGTAATGAGAACCTGTCCAACTGCAGCACTGGAGCTTACTCCAGTACTTACTTACATCTTGTAATGAATGAAATCGCAAATAGGACGGTTTTAAGAATGGCCAAGGATGGAATAAGAAAAGGAAAAAGATCATGATACAATGGCCAATAAACTTCCCCTTCTAACCTTTCCTAGAAGTGGTGGGATCAGGAAATTCAGCTGGAAGAAAAACTTTAACATCAAACTCAGCAATAAGAAAGACTGGAGCAATGAATCCAGAATCTATAAGTAGAGTCCTCATACCATTAAATGGTACACGAGTGGCTCAAGACCTGAGGAAGGAACGGGGGCTATCGACAGATGTGCTCAACTCAATCTTGATAAGCGCTACAATAGACGCGACATAGCAATAATGTCAGATATCCAAGTAGCTATCAAGGCAATAGGGGCTCAGGATATAAAGTCTAGAATTGTCTGGAAATGCGTAGATAACCTAAATAGACTGGACGAACGAAACAACGTCACCATATACTTGGTACCAGGATGCCTGGGAATAGAAGGTAATGAAGAGGCGGACAAACTTGCCAGAAAAGGGGCTGCCACACCCTTTGTGGGCCCTGAACCATTCTGCGGCATTGGTGGAACACACCATAAAAGAGGAGCTCCGTTCACTGGAGAAGACAAACGGGACTCAGTCCTAGACAAAAACTCAGGGTCTAAGACAAGCGAAGAAACTTTTGGGTAATTACAACCTGAAGAGACTGAAAGCTTGCATCAGCCTTGACAAAAACAAACTCCGCATCCTGACTGCATTTCTTCAGGGGCATTGTAAACTTAGGGGATATCTCAGAAAGCTTGGTTTATCGGATGAAGACTCATGCATCCAGCAAAACTCCAGAACACATACTGGTGGAATGTGGGGCATTAACCCAGAATCGATTCAAGTGCTTGGGTAAATACCGAATTACAGCAAAGGTCGCCGTGGCCGTGGTGGTTAATGCGTTAGACTACCACGCAATGCTGCCCGGGTTCAACTCCTGGCCGGGTCTAAAACCTAAAAGAGTTTTTTCACAGTGCCACCTCTTTCGAATGTCTGACTAGCATCATTTGTCACGATTGAGCTTCTCAATTCACCGTTCGGAGTCGGCAAAAAACTGTAGGTGACTTCCATTCGTGCAAAAATATAACACGCACACAAAAATGGTTGCGAGAAGCAGGCCCCGGTTCACCTCGAGCTGTAGCGCCAACTAAATAAGCAAAGGATCTACCACTCATACCACCCAGTCTCCTACTTCGATTTCTCAGGGCAGTTGGTCTGGATGAGGTGCTGTGACCTATGGAATTCTCACCTGGGCTAGATGTGAGCGAAGCTCTCTCTAACCAATTCCAACAGAAATAATGACGAGAGGAAAGCTCCAATAGATCTTAAGGTCGCGGTACCCTTCAATAATAATAATAATAAAAGATAGACGGATATATACATATATATTTGATTTATTATTTTCTTTTAAGAACTTACAAATCGTTGGTGCATGGCCGTCTGCCAGATACAAAGGTGGCAAATACCTTTGAAAATAAGGCGACTGTGCGTCGGCTCCGCATTCTTGTGTAGGTAGAGTAGGTGAATGAATTGACTTACCGAGTCCTAACTGAATGCAATGCGACGTGGAGTTGACTATCACTCTCGGGATTCTCGACCGCTCTTCTATACCTGGAAGCATGAGTTGTCTTCCCATGTTGGTGAGAAACAACCTGCGTTTATTAGTCTCAGTGATGTCCTGGTTGTTGAAAGTATACACGACATAGGCAGCTATACCGCAGACATCCAGCAAATTGTAGAACATGGTGAGCGGCCACCTTTTGGTTCTGCGTTTTTTCGTGTAAAATGCAGTCATTCCGTCCATCATGTCTAATCCACTCTTTGTCTTATTAAAATACAGTATAATTTCTGGTTTGTACTTACTTTCTTCATCGGAGATACAGCAGCCATGATGCATATAATCACCCAAAATCCTCAATCAACCGCTAACGCTTTGCTTGACGATGATGCACATGGACACGAAGTCTGCAGCTTTGAATGACTTAGATACTGTGCTCGAATATATCCTTTCGTTATTCTCCACGTGGTAGAGTTTCGGTTTAGACAAGTCCTAGATCCTGCCACTTTGATAGCGTTGCGTCCTTCGAAAATAGATTTTTTGTTTAATTTCTAACTGTGATTGAAATTCAATCAACCGACAGATCAGTGGATTAATACTTGGTGGCTCATCTGCATTTGAGTGAAGCTTGTTTTTTGGGCCAAAAGCTACCTTATTCGGTTTATCATACTTTCACCTTCCTCACGGAATATAAGAGAAGAGGCCAAACCTTATGACATATTCGCCAGAGGCAGTGTCCCGTGAAGACATCCATGCCTTTAAATGCAATCCCTTCCTAGGTCGCCTGTAGCACCTGGTAGTTCCTTCCGTACTGCAAATTAAATTTGAACAAATGATTTACTGTGGCTTTACGAATCTCCCATCTACCTTCATATTTTGAATACTCGCATAGTCTTGCTGAGTCTTACCCCATTCTCCTAGGCAGATGATCATAATTCCAAAGTGCTTACCATCGATGATATTAAGAAAAAAAAAAAACCAAATCCTTCCGTATCCTGAGAAAATCTGAACGCTTCTCCAAATCTACATAACAATGCTATCCCATCGACATTTAACCTTTTCCCCATTCAAAAAGGAAAAAGGACATAAAAAAAATATTAAAATATGCATGAAGCAAGGATGCATTGGGAAAAATCACTGATAACCCGGAACTAAACTCAAATTCCTGTGTCCCATCAAGAAAGGATCACATAAATGCACACTCACCCTTGGACGCGCATCATCGCGAATCATTTGCATAGAAACAATAATCACATTGAAAAGGGACATAAATATCTGCATTTCCATAGTTTCCATGTGTGAGTGTGTGCGATCGTTTTATCTGTGGGAATTTTATTCGTCCTAACCCTTTTCGAGATACCAAATGGAATTATGCAAATCACCTGAAGATGTGCGTTCAATGAATCACAAGTCCTTCTGTGTCCCTTCCCGAAATTCGATACGCCTCAGCGATTCACTTTTCCCAGACCAAGTGTGGCGCGCATCCCTTTGCCAGCGGATGGAATCCCAAGTCAATTGTTCCCCCGGGTGCCTACCTTATTATCCTGGCAATGAAAAACTGTAAATTATTGTCAGTCAATCAATAAATTTTTGTGTGCAAATTTTTATTATCCATCCTTTTGTCCTTTGGCACTCGATGTTGTTTTGTGTGTTTAATGGGTGTTTGTTTTGATTACATTAACACAAGGATGGATTGTCTAAGCGAGGATATTTGAGGATTTTGAGGATTTCCAGGATGGGGATGAGATATTACGAGATAGGTAAGACAACTCCACACATACGCACTTACAAAAAGCTGATCGTCTTCTACGAATTTCATTAAACTAGCCACCGCCATGTGCAAAGTTTTAACTTCACCAACTTTTTTCCGTTTGCAAATAAACCGAAGTTTTTGTGTTTTCCTTTCCCACAACAAACAAATCGTTTAACAATGAAAAGATATTTAAAAACAAATCATCTCGCGCCCTCAACAAAGTCCAATGAAAATTTTCACTTTATCCGCGCGCTGCCCCTGAAGCTCGGCAACAAACAACCATCAAAAAGCTAAAATGGGAAAAGTTCCGCTGCCGTCGTCGTCGTCGCAACAAAGGAACAGAGCCCACAAAAAATATTTAATTTTAATCAACGACTGGCAGGCAGAACCAAAGCGAACCAAATCCAACCCTTAAATCGTAATAAGCTTCTGTAAAAAGTAAGAAAGGAAACTTTGTTCCTGCCGCTAAAACTTTATCCACAACTTTCTTCCGGGACTGGAAGGATATCAAAAAGGATACGGAATGGACACGAGGTTCATTCTATAACTATTACTCGTGGCGGGGTGAAAACTTTTGTCTGAGAAAACTTTTGTAAGGATTTTCTTGTTTCTTTCGGAAGTTTTCCAGGACTAAGACTAAAAATAAAAACAGCGGAAAGTCCTGCCAGTTGAAGAGGTAAAGCGGATAAGTATCACCTTCACAGCACCATTGTCCATTTAAACGAAATGCAAAACACAAAAGGATCATAAAAGCTGTGTGCGTATTAAAATGCAAGAATGTCCTTAACCTTTTAAAAGTTCCACTTGATGCCGCCAACCGACGGAGTCCTTGAGTTAGGTCGTTTCTCTTCAGATAACTTTCCTTTTTCTTGGTCTCGTTCTGCAGGCGGTCATTAATTCATTGCCCCAAGGATTCATTAAAATATTTAAGTCCACGAGAGAGTGGGGGTGGGGCGCAGCGCGGCGGCATCAATTGGCGTGTCGCCTTTCGGTTTCGCGTTTTGGCGGGTTCTCATCATTAAAAGGAAAGCTTGTGAAATATTCGAGAGAAATAAAGAAAGAGGGGAAAGGAAAACTCGAAAGAAGTGTACATCTTAGAGAAAGTTAATTACGGTGAAAAGTACGAAGACGATGACGAAGCGAAGATGATGATCGGCTTCCATCTGAATAGAAGGCAAAAGTTGTATGTATGTATGTACAGAGGGATAAGGAATAGAATTTTAATGAATTAAGTATTACACTGCCGCAGGACGATAGTTTAACAGTTGCCCGCTCCCCTCACCCTTTGAACCAGAACGAAGTGAAACGTTGTCCTTGCACCAAAGTTCTCCTCAAAATTAGTTGTATATTCTGGGCTTGGCAAAACTTTGCCATTGCTCTCGAAAAACGACCAAAAAAAGGATACAAAAAAAATGTCTGCCAGAGGAGCATATTAAAATGGATGATGTTGCCGGTGGAGGAGTTAAGTGGAGGTCGGCGTTTTAAGGTTAAGTTCATGAAACCCTAATTTCAAAATTGGGGTCAATGTTAAAATGTAAATGAGTTTTCGTGTCGTCCATATACTTTCCGGGTGCGCGCTGCCTTCCTCGTTGTCGTCGTCATTTAAAGATGAAAGTTCAGTTGGCAGGGGGACTTGTACGAGTCCTTCGCACTTTCTGTGAAAGGTTGGAAAAGTTAATGAAAATGAGCAAAGCTGTTGAAAGTGAGCATCGATTTTTTTTCATACCTTAGTCTTGTTGTTTCAGGGTTAATGGACGGTTTTTTTTTTTTATTTTCTTTACCCAAGATGCCGTTTTGGGAAATTAGGCGGAGAAAAGGATCCTTTAACAGACTAATTAAGTTTTTTTTTTCCTTTCGCTGTTGTGTTTTGATATTTGTGTCAAGATTAGGTGGTGGACTTGAATTAGTTTTGGGCTTGAAATTTTAAATTGGGTTAAGTGTCTGGTTGAAGGTTGTTGGATATTTTTTTTTGTTAAAGGGGAACGTCCTTGATGGTTTAATTCTTATTTAATTTTTGAATGAAAGGGAAAGGAAGTTTGTAAGTAGACTAGGAGTTACTTTAAATGTGGAATATTTAAATTTGGTTACATTTAGCAAGGAGGCTGTTTGTTTTAAGCACTATAAGAGGCTGGTGGTTTATGGAAACAGCAGTGGTTACAAAGGGTAGATTTTGCGTTAATACAAAATGTCAACTTTAAGATGCCAAGTGTATTGGGGACTTTTCTTTCGCCCATTCGTTCCAGCTCAGAACCATTGAAGATGCTGGCTTATGTGAGTAAATATCCACTTAGCAATTCCGATGCCGACGATGAATGTTTAGTCAATTTTATGTTTAAAATAAAAAATTAAGTTTAAAAAACTAAAACCCGACTATGGGAAAAACCAACTAAAAAGTACGAGACAAGATGAAACGAAACAATGATTTTCAGAGTACAGCTGTGGTCGCATGCCGCTTTGTCCAATGAATGCGCAATTATATGAATACGTTATTGTAACGGCATTCGACCACGGCTATACTGTGAAAATCATTGTTTCGTTTCACCTTGTCTCGACTTTTTAGTTGGTTTTTCCCATAGTCGGGTTTTAGTTTTTTAAACTTAATTTTTTTTTACAACTTTTTAGTTTCAAAAAATATGTAGTGTATGTAAATACATATAAGTAAGCAATGTCGTGTTCTACTTGTCAAACCCTTTCATTTTCTTCAGGCCACTGAAATAATTTTTTCCGTACGGTCGAAATCGTGCACAAACCGGATAGTGTGAAAAGAGCCGGGTCTTCCAATAGGGACTTTCGAACGTTGACAGTTGATACCGACCATATTGTTGAAGCCACATCTGTTAAATCGGCTGTCATTTATTCAGTCTGTTTTGCCAAATCACCATGGATGGATATAGCGTTCAACAACACGTGCAAATAATAAAATTGTTTCTGTTCGCTTCGCCCATTTTACGGTCGCCATAATCGTCCTTCTGAGAGGACTATTCGCAGTGTGGTGGATAAATTTGAGTCCACTGGTTCAGTAAACTATCAACCAACATCCGTACGTCGACGAAACGCAAGATCTGCCGAAAACATCGCCGCTGTCCGTGAGAGTGTGCAGGAGAATCCGACGCAGTCAATTTCGCGTTGCTCACAAGAACTCGGCCGTTCGCTGACCATAACTTGGCAAATTTAGCATCGTGACCTGGACTTGCACATGTACAAAATTCAACCGACATAGGAGCTGAAGGTAAACGACCATAGACAACGACGTGTGTTCGCTGAACGAGTTCTGGAGCAGTTGGAAACTGACCCAAATTTTCATCGAAAAATAATCTTAAACAATATTTCCAATTTCTGGGAGAATGGGTACGTCAACAAACAAATTTGTCGAATTTGAGACGATACCAATTCACATGAGATCCAGGAGCGTCCAATGCATCCCGAAGAAGTCACTGGTTGGTGTGGATTTTGGGCTGGCGGCGTCATCGGGTCCATATTTCTTTGAGAACGACGTTGGCCAGGCCATCACCGTTAACGGCGAGCGCTATAGGTCGATGATTACCAACTTCTTTTGGCCTGAATTGAATCATATGGACACCAATGACATATGGTTTCAACAGGACAGCGCTACGTACCACACAGCTCACGCCACATTGGAAATTCTGCATGAGCGAATGGAGGGCATGGTCATCTCACGTGGAGGTGATGTGAACTGGCCATCGATCGTGCGATTTGACCCCGTTAGACTTTTTCTTGTGGGGTTTTCTGAAGTCGCAGGTCTATGCAAATAAGCCACAGCGGCCTTCAAAGCCAACATAGCCCATGCCATCGGTCAAATTCAGCCTGATTTATGCATCAGAGTCATGGAAAATCGGACATTTCGGATGCGCGCCACCCGGAGAAGCCGCGGCGGACATTTGAACAATGTTATATTCCATACATAATGGCATCGATAGGCCTTTCAAACGAATAAAAAATGTCGATGATATCTCACACACTTTGTTTCATTTCAATTTAAAGATAGGAAGCGCTTAATGGAAGACCCTTAGGGTCTGGATATTCGTGAAGATTTTTATAAAAATTATGAAATTCATGGTAATCTGACCAGCGTCATTGCACTTCATCATATTTACCCGGTACAACTGTATAGCACTTCACAATGTTTTTTTTTTACTACTAATCGATCGAGCGCCGACGCTCAATAAAAGGCCACTTTCTATCGCTAGTCGCTTAATCGCTCGTCGCTCAGTGACTGGCCTAAGTCTAAGGGATGCAGACAGGGTTACAATTTAAACACTCCAGTAGGTCATTTGTATTTTTTTTCTGCTAAAAGAATACAAAAATGACGCGGATTCATTATATATGTAGGTAGACTGGAATGGGTCTAGCAAATTCGATGGCATTCAATAGGAACCCAAACGTTAAGGGAAGCCCTGACTGATAACACTGTATGAATTTTGGAGTTTCTGGGATTGGATTGGAATATTTATTGCGAATAGCACCTCATTCGAAATGATACTCGTGAATGCTTGTCAATGAATGCTTTCAACGTACAAACTAGAACGCAACAGTCGGCGCCATTAGACCCCGTTTACGTGTTCTTTTTTCGTACATTTTTGGATCTGGTAGGGGAAGATTCAGCGTTAAACTATATAAGCTGTACAGCGACATCGACCTAGTCCAAAAACTGTGCATTGTGCTAGGACATATAGAGAGAATGGTCACCAATGACCCAACATGTAGATTTGTCGATTCCAATCCAGCAGAGAGGAGGATAAATTGACTTAAGGTGGAAGGTAGAAGGAGGATCAACTTGGAGGAATCTAAGCACCGGGCTAACTAAGAAGTTATTGATTCAGACCCTGGTTCACCTTGAACTCGAAAATAAGCAAGTGAGGGTCTTGCATTCAGGGTCGCACTTGATTGCTCATTACAGATGGAGCCGTCGTATGTACGCCCAAAAAATTCAATTTTATCCATAATTTCAAATGTGAATGAAGGGTTGATTTGGCTCTAGCGTCTTGAAGACTCTTTCAAGGTAATTTTCTCATGATAAAAGTGCCTAGAAACGGTCCTCTGTGATGCGCTTTTTCCAATGAGTTCCTAGCTACCCAGAACCTTATTCCTTTTTCACCTCAAAAAGATCGAAAAACCATTACATCTCCTGTCTTCAGTTTGCCTGAAGGAATCTTTTCAAACATTTTTGCAAATGCACGTGAAACATTTTAAGTTCCGTTTTTTTTTTTCTCTTTTGGAAAGTAATTTTCTAGATAAATTTATGACGAACAGAATTCTAGTCATGATGAGAAATGCCACCACTTGAAATTCTATTGACATCCCCGTATCCCCGAGGAGTACGTGGACAAAATGGAAAATTTTGTTCTGCAGAAAAAAGAAAGGAAAATCAATAACATGGCAAGCAGCCTAACCCTCTTTTGCTCATCTCATGTTCTATTCATATCATCACGGGACAGTGTATACCTCGTTTCGTTAACTGTATCCTTGGGTGAAATAATAAGATTCATCTGCCCAGCCATGGGGTGTCTCCAAAAGAAAAAAAAATACGTACAACACGTAGACTGCCTACGGTGAAATGCAAAAAAAATTAAATCTTCCAATCCACAAAGACAATTGGGGACGAATGGTACGAGTTGGTGTGGTGTATCGCAGAGAGGACCTCGATGAAAATCCACTCTCACGAAAAAGCATACGCCGGCCGCCGATTGCTAGTAGCTTCCCCTCGTTCATAGATAGATATATCCCCGGAAAAAAAAACAGGATACTCATACACACTCTGAACGTTTGACTTCACCACAATCCGTACTTTCTCCAACCTCCACAACCTCAAGGAGGAGAAAACTATCGCTTGCTCCTTTTTCAGTTGTTCTTCTCCATGCAACATGACCGGATCTTCGCATACAGGATACGGATACACCATCCACCATATACAACACAACACAGAACACACATTAGTAACCACATTCTCTCGTGGGGTTTATTAGTAATCGATACGGATACACTTGCCTGTGAGTTTCGTCCTTTTTTCTGCACTGCTTCTTAGTTGCGTTATGCCATTTTGGATTTCGTGCGTGTGTTACCCCCGTTTGTGTGTGGGTGTTTTTTTTTTTTATTTTTTTTTCTAAGACCAGAGAGCGCAAACTCCTAGACACCACGTCGTCATCGTCGTTGTCCTGGCGAAATTTTCTTCGAGTGTAAGTAGTACCAGGATACACTTTGTACTCTGCCACCGCTGCCGCATCCTTAATGCTATACCTACTTGTGGTTAGATTTGGTTGGCTTTATGTACTGCTTATACTCACATTCACATGTGTGCTTGTTTACGCGTCTAAACACGTCTGCTAAGTCGCATTAAAAAAAAATCCAAACTCCCTGCATATACTTCTTCCATGTCTTCTGCCATCACTTGGCGCTGTCGGCTCTGAAGCGGATCTTCCGGGGCGGATTCAACATGTATGCTTTCGCCGCCAGTGGGTGGGTGGTGGCCAGGGGTTGAAGAAAATATTTTCAATTTATTCAAATAGAATAATAATCGGGATTAATTTTGCAGACTCCGCACAGGACATGGTGAATAAATAACAATTTTGTTGTCACTTTTGCCGCTTTCGCGGTTTCTTTCGCTCTTCTCGAACTCTGCGGCGCGCGAATTTTTCAAAGTTAAATGGAGGACAATTGTGTCTGCAGGTGTGGTATGAGTATGATTTTCTTGAACTACAAGTAAGCTCCTGTTCGAGTGGAGTTTGGGGGATTGGCAAAGGACTAAGTTAACAACAGGCGCAACTTTTTGGTCATTTGCATATTTTTCCTGCAGAAAAGGAATTTATTTTAGTTTTTTTTTGTTTCCCTTTTCCATGCACGACGCAAAAGGATAGAACTGTCGGAGATAATTCTTATTGGGATTTGTCCAAGGAACATAAGTTTTACTTTCTTTTGGGGGGTAATCGTAGGATTTTGGAAATTCGGTCCGGTTGCCAGTTGAACTTGTCGCAGCGGTAGTTTTGATTCGGGTTGGTTTTTATCATCAAAACTTTCTTAAGCGGGACACGAAGAACTTTTGCCATATTTCAAAGGTCAGAGTGATACTTATACAAAATGGCGGTTTGCTTACATTATTCAATTTTTCCCTTTAGGAAGAAATATTTAACAAAAAGGAAAACCTCTAAATTACTGTGAAGGATGATTATTAGAGGAAAGATTTTTAAGCAACAGTAAAGCCCATCCTTTATAACTGAGGATGTCGAACACATCGCTTGTGAATGTCAGGCTGTTGCTCGTTCTCGTAGGAAATTTTTAGGGAGCTACTCCTTTGATACACTGGAAGAGACGAAAATGTTTCAGTAAGAATGCCTTAATAAGACGGTCCCTTTTTAACCTAACCTTACCTAAGCCCATACTTTTACCATCACTATCGGGGTTATATTTTGGCTTAAGTCAGTCTTTGTTGACGCAGTACCCGCGTGATGATTACTCAGTCGACGATTAAGGAATCTTGAATATACTCAATTCGACTGAACGTAAAGCATAGCATCAGCTTCGAAACGCACTTGCCAGGTTCGAACTCAAGCCCGATTTATGTTTAAAAAAAAACCCAGGCCTCCAGCAACAAATCTATTTATTCATTCTAAAAATGCTTCCTCCCAACTAAGTTTCTTTTGTTTATAAATACATAATTATGTATTTGTAAATATTCCCTGAGCACTGTGCTTTACTGGCAAGTGCGTTGGACTTCGATCCCAGCAAAACACCTCGACGTTTTTTCACGGTGCCACCTCTTTCGAATGTCTGACAAGCATTGTCAAAAAGCTACTCAACTCGCCGTTCGAAATCGGCAAATAACTGTAGGGCCGTTCCATTCGCGCACGAATATAACACGCACACACAAATGGTTGCGAGAAGCAGCCCCGGTTCAACTCGAACTGTAGCGCCACCTAAAGCTAGGTACACACCATCATACACTGTCACTCATAACTGATATAATTTTTGCATTATGAAACGAGCGTACACACTATAAGTTTAGCATGACACTCAAATCATCGTTGTTGTTTTACGCCCCTCTCTACTTGTGTTTGCTTTTTGGATGACGAAATTTGTATATACACAATCGAAGGAAAACACAGATGGCCGCTGAGTGTCACTCAGTAGCAGAAAATTTCATGAGCATAATTTTTGAGTGTCACCCCGAATTTCGAACGTACACATTATAAGTTTTGCGTGTTATCATTCAAAACTGACATTCTTGTATCATGGTGTGTACCTCGATTAAAGAAAGAAAGAAATATTCCCTGAAATGCTCCACAAACTTATTTTTAAGAATAAACGACTCAAACGGCTGATAAATTCCCATGTGTTATTTAACGTTATGCATTTCTAACGTAACGGAAACGCGGCAGCACTTAAGTCGACTGACGTTTAAAGATTAAAACACAAATTGTTATTTCAGTTCATTAACTTATTCATTTGATTGAAATCAGGTGGAAATTCTGCCGAACATACCATTAATACGGTACATTACGGTACAGATCAATTATAACGAGCTGTCAAATGTTTTTCAATGGCAAAACGAAGAAAGCAAATCAAGTTAAAACCATTTTTTGTCAAATCCTACTGCGAAGGCTGAAGAAATTGATCGCACAAACAATAATAGGAAACATCTGGAGAAGATTTCTGGGAATCATAAGCAATGGCAAAAACCTTACACAAAAACTCTCCAGTTATCCTGGACACCACCCATAGAGTTAGTTGAAACCTAACATCAGAGTTCCCTATCATAACGCCGATCTGTCTGTCTCTCGTTCTTGTTCTTCATGTGCTAAAAAGGTATTCATATCCTTTTTAGCATGTGTAGATTATAAAAAAAAATGTAACGCCGGCTCGGTGGTCTCATGCATGTACAGGGTGGCCCAAAAACACTTAGCCGATGGTCTTTTGCTCTATCTTTAAAATGAAACATATTTTTTTAATGTTTGTTTGGACTTTAAAGTTTTTTCTATCACTTTTTAAATATGATATCGATCACGACGCCGTTGTTGGTGACCATTTGGGTTCTTTTCGAATCATTTTGGCGATAAGTTCTTGCAGTCTCTTCGGATATTCTCTTTGAGAGCTTCCAAAGTATGTGGCTAGCTAGCGTACACGCAGAGGTCGTGGGTTCGATTCCCACCCAGAGATGAAAGGGGACCCAGTATGGACGTGTCTTATTCGGCTATCTCTAGAACAGATAAAATGATATAATTGTAAGCAAATGGAAAGCTCACTCAGAGCTTGTAGTATCAGCATAGGCAGAGCAAATCCTTCCAGTACCTACCCAGATCCTGCGATCAGCGTCTCCCCAAATACCAACAAGATCATCTCTTACTTTTCTTTTCTTTTCAAGTTCAATCAACTTTGTTCTTTTTTTTCGTTTACAATCGTAACAATTGTATAATTCACCACCCGTAATACTGCTTCTTTTGGGCCGCATCAGGCGTTTGATAAAAAAAAATGATAACTCAATTCGGTTATTGTAGCATGCATACTGTGAAGTTGGTTGCCCAGTGGCGCCTATCGATCATTGTTGCTATTTAAGGTTTACATAATAGTAAATGTAATGTAAAGTAATGCATTACTAGATCATTACTAGAAATATATGTAGTGTGACAGTGCAGAGTCTGGAATGCTTAAATGCCACACGAAATCTCATTGGAGAATGGGGCTAACGTATACATCGTCTGCTCAGAAACATGTTTTCGTACAAAAAAAAAAACGTACTCTGACTGACCCTGTTGGGCTGCAGAGCTTAAGAGAGAGCGAGAATAAAATGGGTACCAAATTAAGGTGCAAATAGGCGGTTTTTTTTTCAAAGCTAGAAACTAATAATTATGGGTTCTGTTAAAGCTAAAAATTATCTGCAAATTATTAAATATACCATATTAATCAATTTTGTTAAGTACCTGAGTTCCATACCGGAAAGCAGCAGCTTTAAAAACTAGGACTAGCCCCAGCATTCAGCATGTTGTTTCACTACGATCTCGATGCTCCTCTTCTCCCAACTTGTATATTTCCTAACTATACGATGTTTAATTCTTTTAAAGTGAGAAACCACTCACTTTATAAACATCCCCCAAAAAAACGTCTGTCATCATCAGCATTTAGCAAATCATGCCGAAAACAAAACAATAAAAAAAACAACACCTCATTGCCCAATTAACATTTTACACAAATCCTTGTCCGTAAAAACAGGGCAGCTCTCCCTCCTCCACCCTCCATCATTTGTAATTGTCCCAAACAGCTTCTTATTCTCACCTAATCTTGTTGCTGTCCCCAACAAATTAAGATCCTAATGTACACATTGAAACCCAACAGTCTCCCTTAACAGTCCATCCGCCCGCCATCAACATGCCTGGCATCAACGCGCGCTGCTCTTAATGAGGGGATGTCCTTGTAAATTGCTCAATTAAAAATCATACTACGAACCGACACTTTATCCGAGTGTAAAGTTTTTCCTTTCTCATTCAATACTCATTCCCAGGACAGGCAAAGGACATCGTTTTCGTTCTTACAAAATCCGCAGAATTCGCAACCCCAAACGAGGAATTCCCTTTGACTTTGTCCCTCAAATAAGGAATAAGAAAAAAAAGAAAATTAAGGAATTAGAGTGGTCTAAGGACTCGACGAACGAACGATGACTTTGACTTCCTTCATTGTTTGTTTTAGTGTTCGTTTTATTGTCAATTTATTGTCTGCAGAAGTTGATTTTTGTTGTACAAGTTGCGTAAGGTGGTGGGTGGGGGAAAGCTGTTCTGAAGGCGCGCTATGCCTGGACGATTGTTTCTCCATGGACAAACTTGTAATGAGCGGTGCGGAGATGCGTGACAGTGCGTCCATAAAATAATCATTATCCTCTTTTTTAACGGCAATTACAAGATTGTAAATGTAATTGACTGTAAGGAAAGTTTTGTGTTGGTTGGTTTTGAGCCTCTCTTGATTCTTTTTTTTTGCGAATTGTTTATTTAGAAATTGGCAAGTGGACATGGGGTGGTTTGAGAGGAGAGGGCGGGCCAATTCAAGAAAAATATGAAAATTTCAGGAACCTGTAACTGGAGGGAGGGTGGTTTTCTTTCTGTCGACGTAGACCAAATTAGTTGGTATACTCGAAATTCGGGGCTCAGAAAAGGGTTTTCAAAAAGGTTACAGAGCATCTAGAAAACAGCCTGAAAAAAGCAAAGACTTGAACCCCTTTAAAGCATGAATCTAATCGAGAAAATTTAAGATATTTATCTTTTGTCGGAATTTTATATTACCGCAAACCCTTCGTCGTGGGAATAGGATATCCAAGATACAATCTGAGCTACCAGCTGCGATCTGGAGACATGCCACTTCGAAGTCCAATCCAGCGGATATAGTATCCCGTGGGTCATGCACTTCCGAACTAATCGAAAGCATGTACGGTGATGGGCCATCATTTTTGCACTTACCCATTGAGAGTTGGCCAACGCGAAAGTTACCCACCCCTGTAGTTTTGCTAACAAAAATAGTTTCAAATGAATTTTCAGAACATTTTGTACGATTTAGGAGCTACCAAAAAGTAATTTGTATTTTGGATATGTAGTTCGATTTATTAGATCATTAAAACGAAAATCTTCGGACCAATTTTTTAACCCCACCGCTAGATCTAAATCATCAAAATTCACAGTAGATGAAATTGAGGAATCCCTTCCCCGGATCATCTGGAATCTCCAGCAAACTCATTTCCATGAAGGGATTTAAGATCTAAGAAAAAAACAGACGATAAACCCAAAGAGTGTCATCCTCATCAGCAACCTTAATCCTTTCCTTGATGGTGGGCACTCTATTGAGCTCCTACGAGTTGGTGGGCGTTTACTGAATGCGAACATACCCTATAATGTCAAATGTCCTATTCTCCTACCTAAAAATTCCCTTTTTGTAAATAATCTTTTTGTCAACTTTCATGCTACCTATTTACATATACATAGCTCTGGTTGCACTGGTTGCCATTACGAGACAGCGTTTCCGGATCATCAACGCTCACCAAAAAGAAGGTACCTATCTATGTACGTGCTATCACTGCTTTCGGTACAAGCCGAAGTGTTTGAAGCAGATTATGGGCCGACAGAGTAACAGGGTGTCTTGCCCATTTGCGAAATCAGGCCCTTTCAAATATCGCAAGGGCGTCGAGGCTACTGTATGCATAAGGCCTAGGTGGCCGTGTTTACCTCCTTTGCGACGAAGGCATCTCAGATCTATCGACGCAAGGTTTTCTAGCAGCCCTAAAACTAAGTTTGTAGCCCGACGTGGCCTCTATGAGGAAATCCATTAGTGGGACGAATTTCGTCGGAGCTAGAAATGAGCTTATACCGTGATTTTGGTACAGCAAAAGGAACATTTTATCTCGTCATGGTGCCCTGTACTGTACAGCGTATAAAGTTTGTGTACCGCCTTGGGCGCCACATTTTGGTGAGTTATCGGAGGCGGCGGTTAAGTCGGCCAAATCTCATGTTGACAAGACAGTAAAGCAGACATTTTTGACATATGAAGAGTTAGAAGCGATTATGAATCAACGCCCACTATGCGTCTTAGGGCCATATCCAAATGACGAACAAGTTTTAACTCCTGGGGCCATCTATTAATTGCTAATGCTTTAAACTCTATTCCAGAGCCCACCATCTCAGATGATATACCTCCGTTAAACGATGGCGTCGACTTGCGCAGATAAAGTAAAACTTCTGGACGAGTTGGTCCAAAGAGTATCTGCTTGAAATACAATAGCGGATGAAGTGGAAAAAGGCTTCCGAGAATGCAACAGTGGTATTGATAAGCGACGACAATTTGCCACCTCAGCAATGGCTCCTTGGAAGAATCGAGCGACTTAGCACTGGTGCGGATGGAAAGATTCGTGTTGTAGATATGAGGGTTAAAGGAGCTACTCTAAGCAGACCGATTCATCGCCTGGCCCCTCTGCCGAATTGTTGAAGTGCCTTTATCCTATTCGACCCTTCAAGGCGGACAGTACATTGATACTTCACATCATTTAAATTAATTTGTAATTTCTTGTTAGATCCATAAACTACTATAATTTTCATAAAACTGAATTTGTCATCACTTTAATTATTGATTCTATGAATTTTCAAAATCTCTCATTAGCGGACACCCTGTTTAGCGGACAACTCGCATTAGCGGACACCTTTTTGGTAAACCAATTTCGAATATCCCATACAAAATACGTTCTTATAAATGGACAGCTCTCATAAGCGGATCAAAAACTCCAATCCCATGGCTGTTACAGACCGACAACCTATATCTGTATGTATCCTATAAAAATCAGAAAATAACACAACATATACTGGTCCCTCTATTTTTGATGTTTACAAAAAAATTTGGTTCTTTCAAAATCTGGCAAACGGTCCATTTCTAAACTGACAGTAACAGTTTTAAGTTATTGGAAATTCAAAAAAGATTTCAATCATTATTCACTGCCATTACCTCCTTGAGTTACATTTCAATTTTGACAGCTTTTCGATAGCGTAAATGATTCATCTTTCTGTCATTTCAGACGTCGCTCGCTCATCTAAAATACACGTAACATGAGTGCGTTTATTTCATGTAGCGCTCACATTAACTCCAATTGCAGAATTATTTGTTAAGTCATCTATTATAAGACGTGGTTTCAAACGGCTTTCATGAAAAACACTTAGAAACCATTAACCCGACAGGTAAACCGACCACGCTAAACGGCTTAACACTGCCCCATCTTGTATGCGTTTCTGCAACTCATATAATACGAGTATGTTTCGTTTGGACGCACATCCGCTGACAGAACAGTGAATAAATTTATGAATTTTGAACGCATTTGCTGCGTCGCCATCTTCTGCGGCTAACGCCCACATGACAGAACTCAATTAATTATCCTTATCCGATTGGATCTTTTCTATCCATTCGCGCTCATAGATGATAATAACCTTCTGTCATGTTGGTACTGTCGAACATCGCATGAGAAGCGCCAATAAGGCAACACTGTTGCAACTTGCAACAATATTAATTTGTTACAATGAGCACAACGACATGAATGATTTCGACGATTAGTCTTTTTAAATACTCGTAAATAACGGGCCGGGTTTGAGCGGCCGTAGCAAGATCCTTACTCTTAGATAAATTTGGCAACATAAATCCACTGGATACAGTGCAAACCATCAAACATCATTACTGCCAAAGGACGAGCGTTCATGTCGTGTGATAAGCGAGGTGAAAGCAAATTGGCCCAGACAGCAGCACACAGGTGTATCACAACCTGTCGATGTGGAATCAGATTACATGGTAGGCGGCTTTTTGTTGGAGCCACAAAGAAGAAGAAGAAGAATAAAATAACACACGCACCCTAAAAAATTGCCACACAAAATGAAATTGCATGCGTGGTCGTAGGCGCACGGTCCTCCAATCGATATTTTATTTCGGATGACGACGACGATGCGACTGACGCGACGCAACGAAAGAAAGGAATTTTGATACCAAAGATCATCCTGGTACGCACTGGAATCTGGATTGGTAACACCTGTTTTCCTTAAGGATACCGGACCGCATCAGATAACGAATTACGCTGAGGGGATCTTTAAGAAGAAGTTTATTGGTATATCTCGTATAACTCGTGGCGTGGCGTTTGCTTTGCAGTTAGTTTACGATCCGATAAGAGTTTTAAGCACACAATTATAAATCTGGTAAGCGGTTGTGAGATGTTCTTTGGCCTTTCAATGTCTGAAATGGACGGAAGCAGGCGCCTACAAACCAAATATTGTCCCACTATCTGCAGTGGAATGTTTTACTATCCATCGGGTAGTCAACTTGTCTATTAAATAATTTGATGCACATAATAAGGGGTTAGCGAGTATACTAGCTGTGCCCGTGCCGTGCCGTAAAAGTTAACGGTAAAACATGGGTGCATTCAGAAGTCAAATGCGCCAGGATGTGTTGATGCGGCACATTACGAGTATAATAAAAATAATTTTTTTATTGATTGAGCGTGATTTTCAGGTCGGGAACTCGTTTCATAAAGCAAACAAGTCATTCATTTATTACCAAACCTGGTGAATTTTAAAGCCTTTATAATTCTTCCCGCAATTACAGACTGCAAAGATTGGTTTGCAAATTTTTGGGCTTATTTCTCAATTCTTCAAATAAATAAAACTAGTGTGGCCGTGCGAGAGCTTTCGCAAGAGAGAGTCCAACTCCCAAAATCCAAACATCACATCCAACAACCAAACTCAGAAAACTAAGCACCTAATGTCACCAAATTTGCATACAATTTTTCAGAACAGTCTTAGGTGTGGGAACATACCAAGAGCGTGGCGAGAAGTGAAAGTTGTTTTCATTCCCAAAGCAGGGAAAGCCAGCCACCACGATTGAAAGATCCCTAAACTTTAAGGAATACACGCTGGCAGCTTTTCTCGATATCGAAGGTGCTTTTAACAATGTCGAGACACATGCGATTAAGAAAGCGCTCGAAGATAACCACGTTGAACGCACCGTGACCAAATTGAAAGTTAGCCTTCCGGTCGAAATGTGATCGTATCAAGAGCCAGAGGCACACCGCAAGGAGGGGTCATATCTCCTCTTCTTTGGATCATGGTGATTAATGAACTACTGATGAAATTTAAATACAGTGGAATAAAAGCAATAGCATTCGCAGACGATGTGGTGCTACTTGCCACGGGAAAATTCCTTACCACTGTTAGTGAGCTAGTTCAGAGAGCCTTAAACACACTAAACGTTTGGACGAAGCAATGCGGACAGGGGGTCAACCCTCAAAAAACCGCTGTTTACCAACAAAATAATTATACCATCATTCACGCTACCAAATATTGAGGGTACCCCCCCCCCCGTTAAGTTGTCTTAAGCGAAATACCTTAGGGTTGTAGACCGCAAATAACGCTATGGATGTACCGAGCAATAGTCAGACCCATACTTACATACGGAGGATTGGTCTGGTGGCAAGCTGTCACCAAAATAAGCAACATCAAAGATATGACCAAAATACATAGAAAAGCTTGCAGTGGAACAACCAGTGCGATGAGAACAACACCAACAGCGAGACTGGAAGCAATTCTTAACTTGCTGCCTCTCAGGTTAAGTCAGTCAAATTACTGAAGACCTTATGCATACGGACATACCCAGATACTTGGCAATTACCTTAATGGTGACATCAAATCAGACTACATTGTCCCATACTTGGACTTCGAAAAACCCTTCTCCTGGACTTTTCCAAGTAGAGAGAAATGGGAGAAAAACGAGGTACCTCTAGGTGGAAAGTCTATCTACACAGACGGGTCTAAGATGGACATAGGTATAGGAGCGGGTTGCTTTTCGGAGGAACTAGGAATAAATAGCTCCATACGACTCCCAGACCATAGCAGCGTTTTCCAGGCTGAGGTTCTAGCAGTGACAAAGGCAGCCCAGTTCGTTTCAATGATGACAATATCGCGAGATGAGATGACTATTTACATTGATAGCCAGGCGGCAATAAAAGCAATACCTGCTACACAAATAACATCGAAGCTTGTAAAGTGTTGCCGCGAAGAGCTGAAGGTTCTCGGCACGCAGCATAATGTAAAACTCTGCTGGGTACCTGGGTGCAGAGGGATACCAGGTAATGAAGCTGCGGATGAATTGGCTAGAAAGGGCTCAGCCCTAGATAGAGAACAGGCAGATGGGACGGTGAAACCTCCACTCTGCAACCTTCGTGCCAAAATTGAACAAACATCAGAAACTAAAGCAAACAAAATGTGGAAATCACTAACCACCTGCGAGGTATCAAGAATATTGTGGCCAAAATACGACAAATGAAGAACAAAAAAACTCCTGCAAGAAGACGGGAAGTCTGTGTCTTTGCTTATAGGAGTGATAACTGGACACAACGCTCTAAGATACCACTGAATGAAGATGACATCTGCAGAGGATGCGGTGATGAAGAGGCACCTGAGGATACAACCCGTTTCCTCTATCACTGTCCTAACATCTGTCAATTGAGAAACAGAACCCTGGGCAAATTCTTCCTCGAAGATGTCGACGAGCTATCAGATGGATTACCACCTAACCTGCTGAAATTCGCCAGGGCCTCGGGATGGCTGTAATCAAGACGATCATACCACTGGTGGAAACACATTATGGGTATCACAATGGGTCTACAAGGACCTAAGTGTGATGAAAGTGCAACCATTGTCATCAGCCCACTACCCTAACCTAACCTAAGGACCTCTTATCGGCTTTAGTGAAAAAGAAAATGTATTTTTTCGTTAGCATCATACGTCATTGTTTGATTCATGCCAATCTTAACAATTTTTCACCCGACACTTCCATCAATATTTTTGTGAAAATTGTAACATAAATTTAATATCATACAAAAGGTCCTTTTTCTTCCTAAATGTGTTCAAACAAAAAAAAACAGCCTCTCCGATTAAAATAAAATTTAATTGCGAAAAAATTAACATGTCACATTAACATAAAACAGGAATTTCCTTCACTCCAAAAAAAGAGAAGAACAACAAGAGCTTCCAAACTACCCATACTCGTAACTCGTACTCGTACTCATACTCAGCACACATCAAATTCGAAACCCCGTGTCTGCTTCGGAGCCACTGCAGATGAATCCAAAGATGATATCTGCGCCTCCTGGAATTAATTGGACGACATAATTGCATAGTGTTGTGGATAGTAATTACTGGGTTGCAAATAATTGAGTAAAAACATGTTGCCCAGTGTGCGTCCGTGTATACACATATACGAACTACAACCTCAGCGCCCCCGTGCTGCAGATATTCCTTTTTTTAGCAGAACGCTTCGAATTAATTACACATTTTGTGCATAAAATGATAATGTATTAAAAATGTGTTGGAATAAAATTAACTGCAATAAAAATGGCTTCCGATGGGGACGCAAAAGCACACACACACAAAGAGAGCGCTGAATTTACGACCACCAAAACGATAGTGGGTCATAGCAACGCAGTTCGGTGGCTCTGGCTCCTAATGGAACGACTCGCGGTTGCCCCCGATAATCATCTTTAATTATGCGCCTATTTCGTTTATTCTTTAGGTTTTTGTTTTGTAGGGGCACAGAAAAGGACTTCTGATTCCGACAAAGGGAAAAACTACCGAAAAAGTGGTGGAGTGGAGATACTTCTCGGGGTGGGACTTAACGATTGAGTGTGGCTTATTTATGACTGTTTAATGTGCGTCCTGTCACAATGGGGGATGGGCTGCATGGACAGTCTGGTCTTTCGCTGGACAAATAAAGATTGGAATAAAGTACACAAGAAAAGTTGTTTATATTCAAACGACAGCACCGTTTAGTTTGATGTTTAAATAAACACTTTTGGCAGACGAACTGAACTCAACTGGATAAGGACATGCATGGCAGGGTGAGAGAGATTGTTTATCAGGAAGTGCAGAAATACAACTGTTGAAGGTGTCAACGCGCTTTTCTCGGTTTTTAGCACTTACACTTCCACTGACATTCAATGAACGAATCCAGTTACTCGTAGATCAAAATGCGACGATGGGGACATTGGCATTTTACGCGTAAAGAAATTTTTTTTTGAGTTCTTCACGTTTCGAAGTATATTACACGTAAAAAAGCGTAAACAAAGGTAAACAACTGTAAGCAACTGTAAACAACTGAATAAGTGATTTCAAAAGCTTTCAATAAAGTGATGGGAACTATAGAATGAATAAGTTAGTATTAGACTAATTAGTAACTGAATGATTTCCACTATCGAATAGTAAATGTTTTAGGATTTCAATTGGCTCCGGATGCTCCTTTGCAGCCAGCGTAGGCCAGCGTAGCACATCAATATTGTTTTTTTCGAATTACTTTTTAGCCTAAATAATTTAAATTTAAAATACTAATATACATAGTTCTTAGTTACAGAATTTGTAGCTTATTTAAAAGCTATAAATTAATCTTTCATTTGAAAAACCAAAACAAGTTCACACTTACAATGTTGGCTATATGGCAAGGAGCATTATCCTGTTGAAAAATGAGTCTGAAAGTGTCACTAAGAAGCGGAGCTCTTTTCATTTTCTAGGACCCTTAGATAAACTGCTGCAGTGACTTTCGATTCTTAAAATGCCAATCTACCCTTTTCATCTCCAGAGAAGCATCCTCAGACCATCACACTTTCAGTTTTGGGGGCATCCGTAAGAGGCATTCAGAGCTCAGTCTTTCCTTTGGTTCTCTTTGCGCAAGAATCATCCCATCTCTAGTATGCAGCTTAAACTTGGATTTGTTGAAAAGATAACATTTTTCGACGTGTCTTACATCCAATTAAGATGGTTCTCAGCCCAAATTAATCGTTTTTCTTTGACTCTTATTGGAAAATCCGGCTTCAGTACTTGCATGAGTGCTCTAAGTCCAGCTTTTACTAACCTTTTTCTCACTGAGCTTGCTAAAATTATTTATCCTTTAGCTCGAAATAGATCATTTTGAATATTCACTGAAGTCTTTGGAGCACCAAACAATTATCTTCCACTGAGGTCGTCTTTTTTCGCCTCGCTGAGCCTTTCCTTCTGCTGGTAGTCACCATTCGTTGCACAACATTAAATCTTTCAGAAATTAAACAGGTTGTCGAATTTAGATGTGACAGATACAAAATATTAGACTTTCACTCGGAACTGATTTTTCCCATTTTTTGTTTTTATAATCGCATGCTAAATGCACCTCTCATTCATAATTACATCGAGTTTGTTCACTAATTTAACAATCGTAGCTCTCATAAATTCCAAGAACTGCCATCCGAAAGAGTAAGAAAAGGTTTGAGCAAAATTTTTCAAACAGCACTGTACGTCAACATATCTCAAAAACATGCGAGCGATGATAATTCTAATATATTATGTCCATATTGCAGGCAAATTGCAACAAATTCAAGTAAAGTCTTTGACAAGTTTAAAACACATGAAGATGTTTTTGATTTATTGTTCAAAAAATTTTATGCACCAGGATTATCTAAGTTGGCAGTTAAGCTCCTGAAAATTCCTGCTTCGTCTGCAGATCTTGAACGGATGTTTTCCAAATGGAGCCTCATACACAATCCATGAGGAACCCTTTATCTTTTTAGAAGTCCAAAAAAACTCATGCACTTGTATGTAATATTGCGAATGGAGGACAACTTTCTTGTAAATGAAGAAGTGTGTGAGCAAAATTAATACCGAATACAATACAATAAATTTTTTTTTTATAAAAATACCTGCTTTTTAATTGTTTACATTGTTCACGTTACACCTTGAATTAGATAAATGTAAATTACGCAATTCTTTACGTGTAAACAATAGCGTATACTTTATAGCCAACACTGGACATTGGTGACGCGCTCTTGCGATTAATAAGAGCAAGAAGCAGGCTTTGAGTCTTAATAGTGACAACATATGACAAAATTGGCCATGTCAAACGTCTGCTAATGAAAGAAAGGATCTCTTTTTGTAACCCACACTTCTCAGATACACCTTAAGACAGGAGGGTGATGGTTCCCAGCAAAACCATCCATAAGTAGCTGGAGTCTCTTTACAAGTCTTTGTGCATTTGTTTGAAGTCTCTTTCTGACCAATTTCAGTTCGAGCTTACGATGGATGGACACAGAGTAATCGTTGCCTATTGATGACTCTTCTATTCCACTGAGCTTCTTTCATCTAAACCTGACCTGAGGACTTTTATTGCAGTGGCAGTCTGTCCTTGCCTTATTAGATACATTCACCAATTACCACTTCGCAATCTTCCTTGTCTAATTTTTCGCCTCAAGTCCATTAGCACCTTTTTAACAGGGCACTCAAAAATTTAGGTAGTGCAAACGCGTTGCACTCGCCAAAATACGAATAAAATTCACGGCTGCATTATGACATGACATCCTGCAGGAGGTACCCACCATCGATCGGATCAAGCGACAATTATCGTCAACTTTCTGCTGTCGCACGCATGTTCAGGTTTACAAATCATCCTCGAAGCGATGCGGGTCGAACTAAAGTAGCACAAAAGGACGCAGTAAAACGAACTTTTTTTTTTTGTTGCGTAAACCGCGTACCAATTCACCTGTCACCACAAAACGTGATAGCGTCGAATCGATCCGACAGATATGAATTTTTTTGTAACGTCCTTGTAAAATTTTATTGAGTTGTGTGCGACTACCAAGAGAAAATATTTCATGGACACATGAATATGAACGCACTCCTTGACGGATTAACTGCGGAGAGTCCTCTTTAATTGCTAATTAAAGTCAGTGTGAGTTGTTTGCAACACACCACGGCGTTCATTGTCGTGATGACACACGGAGAATGATGAGCTCTCGTCCTGCGGGGTGTTGTTTTGGTTTCAAGTTTCTCATATACAAAAGGTGTCTGCCAGCGCGGCGTCCGTCGATGGAATTTAATAGTGCACCAAGACAGCTGTCGCGGGTGTCTTAACTCTCAAGATGCATATCATATATACAATCGAAACCGATGCCCCGAAGTTAGAAGTGTCGTCTTGCATTCGCTGGAACGTCCATCCGTTGCGTCGGTCTACTTGACGAAATGATTGATGACGAGTGCAGCCTTGTAGTACCGAGCGGGGTGCATTATTTTGCAATTACTCCGTTGGCAGCAGGTGAATCGCGGTTAAGAGGAGCGGTGTGCGTTTCGGGTTAAGCTGCAGTGCATCCGCATGATTTATGGCGACGAGGTAGGAGGATAAACGCAATTTAATTCAATGCTCACGGAGTAAAGGTGACTGAGGCGGGACGCAAACGTGAATGTCAACGCGTGTAATTTATGAACGAAAGCTTCGAATGAGGTGTTAGTGGTGGCGAGAAATTCGGTGTAACGTAGCGTAGACCAATTTCTATCAAAGTGTCACATCTGACAGCGAGTAATGCTAATTACTTGCGTCCTTTGTAAATTAATTATCAACTCGGTTGTTGACAGTCGAAAAGTTAATAAGGAAAATCGAGGTTTTCACAGGTCTTGTCGATTTAAGAATTAACTGATCCGCTTGGCCTTGCTTCATGATTATTTTGGCATGAAATACAGCTGTTAATGGTTTCGAAAATGCGGCTTAACATTTTGATAAGTTTTCCGGTTGGTTTTGGTGGGAAAATGTAGAAAACGGTCGAAATTGTCGTAATTGTTTGTATCCAGTTCCTGCTGAGTTTTGCATCAATGAATATGAAAGTTGAAGCCTATCCCGTTGTATTGGGGGACTGGAGCTATGAGCAAGTTTTATTAAAAGCTCTCCTCTTCTTCGAATAGTCTGAATTCATCAAGTCCACAGATGTCTAATTTGCATCATTCATGCAGCTTTTACAGAAGTCATTTGTAAGGATGCTTCCTATTGTACAGTATCCTATTATAAAACCGACAAGCACATGGATTTGGCTTCTTCCCGTTGAAAGTAAAGATGTTGATCTTTTCTGGTCGACTGCGGGCCACAAGCTACCGGTTATATCACAGTCGCTAGTATTACGCCATTTCTTTCCGAATGTATTCCTTTAAGGGGGTCAAAGATTTTCAACATTGTTCTACTTAAGCTATACGAAGATTTTCTACGGTTTTTGATAGTGTCTGTGCTTTTTCGAGGCGCATTGTGCGTCCGGTCTTTTGACTTTTTTCGAAAGAATTGGTAAATGTCAGATCGTACCGCTTGCAGTTGATAAGTATTATAAAAAAATTGTCGCTGGTTACCCAAAACTAATGTCCAATTTAAAACCTTTTCCAAAAAAATTATTTTTCTTATAAAAACGAACATTGTCCTTTGTTTTTGTATTTTTTTATTAATTTTTTTTTGTATCAGAACAATTTATTTAAGGGAAAATAAATCGTTTTCAGCAAAGTTATACTCGTCCTTGTATCTATCTGCAAGTCATTTGTGGCATACAGCCTACCCACCTGTCTTCTTCGGCTTTCCTGGAAAAAAAAGAAAGAAAAATATTAAAAATCATCGCCAAACAAAATAACAAAAAAAAGACTAAAAAAAAAATAAGTAAAATTGTATAAAGCGGTCCGACAATATATTATCCTTGCGCTATGTAATCAAAAATGATGAAAAATACTTTTCCACGTAATTTTTGTATCCACAGAGAGCCTGCAATCTATGGCTATGCTTAAGGGAGTTTCAGTCCAGGTTCTGTCCCTAATCGGTTTTTGCACACCATTCATGCCTCGTTCCCAGGTGGTAGGGGTGTGGGCTTTCAATTTCTTAAAAAATCGCCTCCGCTTAGCTAGCACGAGGATGAAATCATTGGGGCCAAACCATTCCACGCCAAGGTAGCCATGTGGAACGATGAACCCAGCCAGTCATCGCGTCTCCGTGTCGTCGTTGTATCTTGTTATCTCCTGCGATGAGGAACTTTGGGGGCGCGCTACTCTTGTATTCGTATCCTGTGTATAGGAGTATTTCTGCAAGTGCCAAAGATGGACATTTTATGATGGTGAAACGGTGCGCTTTTCCTCGCTGTCATTACTTTCTCTTTTTTCCCGTTTTTTTTTCTGTTCTTCTGCTTAATGGCGACCGACACTGCGCTGCTTATTCACGCCTCATGCATGCCATAATGACAGAAGGATGGCGGACTGTGGGGTGGGGGATTGAAAAATTTGTTTTGTTTCACTAGTCACGGGTGGGCGTTGGGGTGGGAGAGTGAATGGGAAAGATGAATTATGAATACTTTTAACGCCGCTCTTGTTTGTGTTCCTCTGGTTTTTGTTTCAATTTTATCTAAGAAATTGCGCCACGCTCTGGATGGATATTTATGTACACTTAAGCGTTAACTGCTTCGTGTGTCTTCTGGTCCGTGCGGTGGGTCACATTTTTACTAAATTAAATTGGTGGCCAGATGGAATGCTTCACATGATCACTTAAGTATGAAATTTATGTCGGGAGATGATAAGAATGTCCACTGGCCCTGTTTGGTGATGAGCTAAATAGATTAAATTGAGCAAAGGGACCTTAAGTGGCAATGACCATCATCGTACGAGTAAAAGAGAACAAAACACCGATTGCGATTTTGTGGTAATGACCAAGGTATGACGATTTCACTAGGACAAGAGTGTCCACGAAAATGATTTAGGAATAAGGAGTACCTTGTCTGCCAAACTGATGAAAGGAATGAAATGAGTCATCTGAAGAGAACCCACAATGATAACAAAAACAAAGCGGTCCAGTGTGAGTCGGGCATCGCGCTATGAGCGCTCTTTGGCTGTTTTTTTTTGTACTATGTAATTGAACATTTTATGTATCTCATTTCATTATGAATAATTATAACCATTGAATGGGTGTCTGGACCTTCGGCAGCAGACGAGCAGTTTTGGTGACTTGTTCGTCAATTTCGGGAGGTATCTCGGCAATAATTTGACGGTTGTTGGTTTTTAGTAGATCCATCATTTCGAGTTTGCTGACGTAGATAGGAGACTTTAAGTTGAACGCCACTTAAAGAAATCCAAAAGTCTGGTGTGCACTACAAAAACGATTTGAAAAACTGGTTCGCACTAATAAAATCGTATGGCAAATGCATTATTGTGCGCTACTCCTCAACGAAGATCATGATTGGTTTTTTAAAGTGTTTTCAAAGACTGAAGAGTGAAGACTGATAAGCTCACATCTGGAATAATTGGTGGGAAAATCTGCACTGGACACAAATCTGCACTGGACACAATAGACTCCAACGTTGGTCTAAGTGAGCAGTGGCTGATTAGAAACAAGACACCCATCTACCTAATGTAAATTTACCTGTGGGATTTTATAGCATCGAATACACAATCAGGCGAGTCGAGAGTGTGATTTAGAGCGGGTATTCCGTATTTCAAGAACCCATGCAGCTCATGTTTTATAGGCCTTTATATATTACACTGCAACCAACTGTGCAGGCCTATATTCATTTAACACAGAGATGTGCAGTGCTCTTCTGGGTTCCATGTTCCATATCTCCCCCGGACTCAGAAATGCTGGAGTACTCTGATTTTCGCTGCTACAGAAGGTACTCAGTCGTCTTCTCCATCTCTCTACAGAGTCGTCGGATAGTCCCAAGGTGGTATCTTAATGGCTGTTAGAAAAGCAGTAAAGACTCCTAGGTGTTCTTTTGTGAGCTCAAGTAGCCCTTGGTTTTCCTGCGAGCTGGGTATATGAAATTCTTAGTTTGCCACTGGCCCTTGGATTGGATCCAACAGGGCTATCAGTTCCTGATTTTTGATAGTATTGGACCCAAAAGTACCCCAAAGAAGAGTTTAGGACCGACCAGTGAGCAGGCGGGAGGAGCCCCCCCAGGTTTATACCAAAACCCCATACTTGATATGATCTTTTGGGGCTTGAAGCTATTTGCTTGGGTTTTGTTTTATTATAAAATCCACGACAATCTTTGAAAATTTTTGCTTTTCAAGCACCCTGCCTATGGTTGATATCTTACGACTTCGATAAGTGATGGGATTAGAATGTGGATAAAGATATTGACTGTTGTGAAACCCTAAAATATCTCATGAGCAACCTCATGACTACATATAAGTGTGGTTTAAATCCACGGTCAATCAAATATAATTACTACTCTACCAGATTTAAGAAACACCAAATCGACACGAACCATCTTTTTATCGCCTACGAATTTTGCCAATTCAAATGGATTCCAACAGAGTGAAGCGGTATCGTCCATGGTAATGAAATATCTTACTATAGGATTCTCGTACAAGTAATAAAGGACCTCAGCCAGTTTCGCTACCTTAGTACCGGGATTGAGAACTTATATAAAAGATTTTGACAAACATGAAGGACTCTTTACACCATTCGATACCAAAACCAATGAACGTAGGTAGTTCCTAGTTCCACCCATAAATACCATTTCCTCAAAATTAACTCAATAAAAGTTTTGCAATCATCAAACTTTTTCAAAACTAAAAATAAGAAGAAAAAGTTCGAAATTCCGCAACGACAGTTGAATTCAACAAATCTTTCAAATTCACATCGATTGCCTGCCGCGAAAAGAAAGAATCCTGTTGAAGGAACTTTTTTTTTTATAAATATTTCTTCAAATTTTCAATGCAGATGAGGATGTTATCCGCCTCCCACCAAGCACAACGAGAGATGGCAATAACAACCGAACTCATCATAACTGCGTACGAAAATCCATTCAGATTGGAATATTCCATAGCGAAACACAAATTGAAATTCACCACAGGATCCCAGGACAACCATGGGAAAATTTGCTCCATTAAACTGATTCATAAGGCGAACGGACTGAGTTAGGAGGACGCAGTGAGGATTTATTTAATTGAAGATGATTGACGGGAATAACTTAATTTATGTTCTTATAATAAAAACGTTATATTTGTGTTGACCTTTAGTAAGTTCATAGCAAGGATTTACTTTGATTGACGTAACTGGGTCAAGAATTGTTAAACATCATGAAATGTGATCGACGGCCTAGAATATTCTATCGTTTTGTAGTATCGTTTCATATCGTAACGTATCGTGACGTATCGTAACATATTATATCGTATCGTAACGTATCGTATTCTTGACGTAACTATGGGTCAAGAATCGTTAAATATCATGAAATTTGATCGACGGCCTATAGTATTGTAGTATCGTTCCATATCGTAACGTATTTTAATGCATCGTAACGTATCGTGACGCATCGTTACGTATTGTAACGTATTGTATCGTATCGTAACGAACCGCATTATTGGCGTAACTGGGTCAAGAATTGTTAAACATCATGAAATTTGATCGACGGCCTAGAATATTCTACCGTATTATAGTATCGTTCCATATCCTAACGTATCGTGACGTATCGTAACGTATTATATCGTATCGTAACGTATCGTATTCTTGATGTAACTGGGTCAAGAATGGTTAAATATCATGAAATTTGGTTGACAGCCTAGACGTATCGTAACGTATTGTAACGTATCGTAACGTATCGCCATTAAGGCTTCTCGAAAAATCATAAAATTTGTTAAGTCTTAAGAAACCGATCGTAAAGTCTCGTATCGTATCATATCGAATCTTCAAGATTCAGAGCATCGCCGGAAGCAACAGTTACCCAAAACATCATGTGGGTTTCATGAAACACGGCTTGGTCCTTGAAAGTAAAACCTTTGAGTGATTTCTTCAAAAATGCGTCAACTCCGGAGTCTTTCGATGGTACTTGCATTGTTTGTCCTAACAGATTCAAAAGCTCCCATCTGAGACTTTGCTGTAAAATACCGGCGCACTGAATTTTTGCCCAAAGAAGCGTAAGCCATCCATCTTTAAATCGCTTGCCAACCGCTCGGTAATTGCTACCATTCCCCAGTGCATTTCGCTTACGAACCATACAAGCAGACCATTTTATTGATTTTCTTCCTTCACGCTGTGAGACTTCAGTTCACTTAAAAAAAAAAAAAAAACAATTGTGTCACTGGCAGGGGTTAACTTATCGTATGAGACCGAGAGTGAACTCCTGCAGCCGACGCAATGCCGCCACCAAGCCCATCACCGTCATCGTCCTTGTCGTCGTAGTCGTCGTTATTGCTCTGCGCTACAATCATCTATAATGGCAGTGCCACATGTCACCCCAATAAATCGGACAGAATGGATGGGGGAGGTGAAACCTCCTCACTGCGATTTGCAGTTTCCACATACACCACATACGACGACGACGGGGGCTTGAACTTGCCTTGAAGGAAAAAATTATAAAAAAAAAATCCGCGACCATTTTGCGAACCGCGCGGATATACAAGTCAAATGTGAGATGGCAAGGGCACGAACAAAGGACATTAACTTGCTCAGGACGAGGACTACCAACCTCTATATGATTATGTATATATGAATGTGTACGTTCCTGTGTGTGTCTGTGGATAAGGTGACGGTTGGGGTGGATTTTTTCAAGCAAACATGTTGAGAAAGCACAATCATTTCGCAAATAGGTTATGGCGAACTCTATGTTCGTATTTTTCTTCTCCCACTACCACCCCTTGTCGATAGGGAAAAGTAGCGGAAGGAGGAAAAAATAAAAATGGTTGAATCCTCCTCCGGGAGCGACAAGGATACAAGGATACATCATTATTTGCAGTTGACTGCATGCTGGCGAATAACATCGGACCTACACAATACTACACACTCTGTCAGGCTTCAGGACACAGGACCAAGGACGACGGAATGGGAACAGAGAAAAAGTAATTGAAAATGTTTTCTACGACTTGAGATGAGCTTTCAGTTGCACAAGCAGGACTGGAGGAGACACGAATTCTTTACTCGTACTCGTACATGTGTTTTGTATTTGCAGAACAGCTCAATGGCAAATCGTCGAGAAGGGATAAAGCCGGGCGGATAGGTGAGAGGTAAGAATGGGACCGAGGGTGGTTTTCCCCAAATGAAATTATCGACTGGAATGATGAAGATACAGAACGTTGTTACGGATTTACTTTTTTTTTTTTAAGAAAATCCCTCTTCGTTGAGAAGGATAAAAAAAATCCTTGTTCCTTTCTGGAGTTTGTCAGTTGCACTGTTGTCAGTTTTTTTTTGCTGCTGCAACTCACTCGCTTTATTTGTACAAAATTAAATCTGGCGAAATGGCTATGGCAGGACGATAAGAAGAACAAAACAGCGAGTGAAGGGCGGGCAACTGAGAGGATTCGAAGGAATTTTCCAACTGCACTATCTGTAATAGTTTGTGTCGTAGGACGACTTAGTTCATTTCTCTTGTCTATTTGTAGTTTCATTGTAAGTCTCGTTGATTATTTTGTTATGTCGCCAAGTGAAATAGTACACAACAGTGCTGCAGATACAGATGAGAATACCGTAATGATGTTAGAGGTCGTCAGTAGTTTCACACTAAATGAAAAATTGAATCTGCAGTTCTGTTGCAAGTTGCAACTTTGTGGACGATTAGAGAAGGAGGACCAACTTTTAGCAACAATATAAGAAGTGCTTGAGTAGCTTGAGTACGGTTGGAATAGGAATTATTACTGTTCAAGCCCGAATTCATTTTCTTTTAATCTGAAAGATATTTGTGAAAACTTTGCTTTTATCGATATAACTGAAAGTTGCAGATATAATATTTTGTAAGGACCACCAAAAGAATATGCTGATGCAAGTTCGAGTTCCAGGAAACACCAAAACAATTGTTCACGGTGCCACCATTTCTAGGTATCATTTGTCCTTGGAGACCTTTTAACTTCCCTTCCGTTCGTACAGGAATGTAACAAGTAAACAGAAATGATTCTGCCTTTTGGTACTCTCAATTGAACGAAACTTAACGAACTGGACGAAACTGAGCATTTTATCGATTACGTGTTTTTAAAAGACCTATAGACATAAACTTACAGTAATTATCAGCTTGAAGTAGATCTTAATATCACATCTTACAATGGTCAAAAGCTATCAAAATAATTTGGTGTTCCTCAAGGTTGATTGCTTCACCCAATATTTTTTGTTATTAGTGAAGGGATGTGTGCTGCTTTGTGACGGGTTGTAACATGATTCGATGGGCTTTTACTTCTGACCCATGCTTTACAATAAGTTTTAGACTAGAACATGGATCTTCACGAAGAGGCGGGATGCGTATGATGAATCTGGGGTACGGTAGCGATATCCGCTAGCGATGCGACCAGAGTTGGTCTATTTTGCCCCCTTTTATGTCCAGGAATTATACAGAATTTTTAGAAATTTGATAACCCCTTTGACTGGAATCCTTTGGTTGTCTTTTTCCGTTGGCATGTACATTATTTGCCTAATTTTTTGGCTCTTTTTTTTGCTAGAGAAGGGCACTCTGAGATCAGGTGCTCCATAGTTTCTTTTGTTTGTAGACAGCACCTGCAGGTGTCTGTGTGCTGGTTTTAATTTTATAGAGATGGCTGTTGCAGATTGAATGTCCCGTCAGACCTGCGCAAAGAATTTTTAAATGTTCTCTGTTAAGTTTATGGTTTTATTTGTTCTTTTGTTGTTGTGATTGAGGAACTTTTTTGAGTGCTTCAGGCCCTCTTAGTTGTTTCAGTAACTTTTTAGTTGGTTTGTTGTCCATTCTGTGATGACTTTGTTGATGTCTTCCCTTGTGAGAATACAAATACGGCAATTGTTTGGCGACTTAGCAAAATTGGGTAAGAAAGTAGAATATAGAGTTACCAGTATCTTCAAAGTGTTATGTCTTGATAAAGGTGAAGTCGACTTTATACTGCCAGTCATTTCGGCAAAGCATAGTTAAGATACAGCGAAACATTAAAATCCGTTTCAATGTAAAGCCAGAGAACTACTCATACTTGCAGAGTGAGTATACCGTTTCCTGAACAGTCGTAGAAGAGAGACCGTAATACAGAAAGAATGAGACTGGAATTATAACCAGGAGTAAAAGTGAGTAAGTCATTCCGACGAGAAAGCCGGTAAGAGGCCGTTAAATCCCATAGAAAAAAGGACAAAAATCAGCATTAAAATTTAACTTTTTATTTTGAAGCCTTAAAATAATTTTCTAAGCTTAGCTTTTATAGCCGTGAGCTTGGTCTTATTAACTGTTTTTTTTTTTAAGATCTCAAGGCGGCATTTTCAATTTATTCGCCGAACAGACAATGAACTCAAGAGCAAAACCACGTCAAGTCGGATCCCGGGAACGGATCTGTAACCTTAGACAACAAATCTGGCTTAGGGAAAGTTGATGAGATCGGTTTCTTCCTCAAAAATAGAAAATACAGTGGACGTCCAGTATAACGAATGTTTGAAGTCATTCACTATATCGAGCGCGTTCGTTATATCGATCAATTTTTTATAATATTTTTTTAAAAAGTCATTAAAGTCATTAAAAAAATGTTTTTGTTAATTGAATAGATGCTGGTCCTGCTATTTAACCCATTAGTGCATGAAGTTAATTTGAAGTTTTTTTTTTACATTCTGTAGTTTGTTTGCAGTAAAACACTCTTTATTTTAAAAAAAAAATACGAAATCAGAACATTTTGTATTTTATGAGTAAATAGAGTGTGTCCGTTTGAACGGACTCTATGCAGAGAAAACATTGCAAGTTTACATTTAGATGACGTCCGTTTAAACGGACCATATGCACTAATGGGTTAAGTTTACAAATTTTGTAAATTACTTTCAAAAAAAAAAATAATCAGCGATAAGACTTTGTTTTACTTCAAGTTGAGTTTTCAACTGCAAAGCTTTTTCTTGAAGCCGTCTCAACGTTTAACATGTCAGCCATAGCAACATTGACTTGATGTCCCCATCGTAACACAGTGGCTAAGCAAGCCGCTCAATCTTTCAGTATTGCTCGTACTTTCAGTATTGTTCAAAGTGTCTAGGTCTGTGATGAGAGAAAAAGATGCGAATTAAATTTCGAAACTTATTTAAATAAAAGAAGTGGGTAACCTTCGGGAAAACACGGCTAGAAAGACTAAAGGTACTCCGCATTGCCACAACTTCGTCATCTTGTCATAATAATGAAAGCGAAAGTTCCTCCTCAAAATATTTCTCTAACATTTTTGAAGCATTAAACTCGAGAGTCTATTCCATGCTCAGTCCGGACAGATAATTGAATCAAAGAATTTGAATTCTTTTAGCACAGTGGTGATGTTTGGACCTCTAGAGTTTGAATGCATAATGTCCCTCAGCAAGCTATTACGTTGATGGTGCTTTATTAGGCGGATGGCGTTTTGGTCCATCGGTTGTATTAACGGCGTGGCGTGACATAAGTAAGCATTACTTAAATTTGACTATTTTCCGTTTCTCATTTCTTTAAACAAGTTCATCTGCCGATTGGTGACTTGGAGTGTATGTTTGAGGCACAAAATAAATACTTCGAGGGTTTTTAAGTCAATTTATTTATACGCTCGCTTATACGTGAAATCCCCAAAACGTAAACGACCCCAAAACGTGACCACTGTATTTTTTACATTGACTGCTCTAAAACGTGAACAAATCTAAAAGCTCTAAAACGTGAACAGAAATTTTCGGCGGATCCCATAATATTGACAATGCGTACCTAGTAAGTATGTATTTAGTACCACAAGTGCGTGTACGTATTGCTATCTTTTCGTGCGTGAACGTATTGCTTTCATTATTTGCTCGGAAAATAACATTTTATTGCTCGGCGACTTCAACTTGCCACAAACGATCTGGGTTCCATCGGAGGATGGATCCTATCTCACAGCATCGTTTAATTCCGCTCAGCAGGAGCTTATTAAACTTGACTCAATTACGTCTTTTGACTTACAGCAAATCAGCTGTATTAAAAACTACAATAATCGAACTCTCGATTTGGTATTTTCCTCTGACCCTGTTAGTACTGTTGTTCAAGAATCTTGTTCAAGCATAACTAACATAGATAGACATCATCCACCCTTGGATGTATTTTTTGACTTGAGCTGTCATATATATGATAATAGTGACCCCAATGATGGCTCGTATATCTTTGACTTTCGACGAGCTAATTATCAGCAACTGTCTGAAAGAATAAGGTGCTCCAATTTACAAAACATTAATATTTCACCTAATATTGAGGATGCAGTAAAATGCTTTTATAGTATCCTAAATGACTGTATAAGTAGTTGTATACCAACAAAATTATCGAAAAATGCAATATCAAACCATCCTTGGTACACTAAGGATCTGAAAACTCTACGAAATAAAAGAAATAGAGCATGGAAAAATTATATTAAAAGTCTCAGCCCAAAGGACTTTAATATTTACATTGCATTTTTCGATGAATTCAAACTGCTTTCAAGCAGCTTATACAATGACTATATAAGCACAATGGAAACCTCACTTAGGAATAACCCGAAACAATTTTGGAGCTTGGTTAATTCCAAGAAAAGGTCTGACGGATATCCAGCAGAGTTTTCTTATAATAACAGCGTTTTTAATGACCCTGTTGATATTTGCAACTCTTTCGCGGATAATTTTCGTAAATCTTTTAACGATGTGCCGCTTAGTATTGATGATGATTACTTTGAGCATCTCAAAGATGTTCCTCAAGTTGGCTTTACCAACATTGCCTTAGACTTGCAGACTATTTCGAAATTTATTTCATTTCTGAAAGATGATTACTCTTCAGGTCCTGACGGCGTACCTCCAATAGTCCTGAAAAAATGCAGTGATGTCCTTGCTCTGCCGTTGAAGTCTCTTTTTGAGATCTCCATATCAACTGGCCATTTCCCTAGCTTCTGGAAGCAATCGTTTATTACGCCCGTCTTTAAGAAAGGCGATAGAAATATTATTACGAACTACAGACCGATTTCAAAGTTGTCATGCATACCAAAATTATTTGAGCAAGTTGTGTGTGAAAGCCTTACTTTTCTTTGTCGGGGTGTTATTTGTACAGAACAACATGGATTCGTTAGAAACAGGTCTACTGTCACAAACCTATTAACATTCTCCCATAACTGTTCCAATGCCTTAGAAAGTGGTCATGAGGTGGACTGTGTGTACACTGACTTCTCCAAAGCTTTCGATCAGCTTTCTCATGATATTATTATCTACAAACTCGAGGCGTTAGGTTTTCCACCAATATTTATTTCGTGGGTTGGCTCTTACCTCAAGCAGAGGTCATATCAGGTTAAATTTAGAGGTTGTCTTTCAGACTCCTTCTTAGCAGGATCCGGCGTCCCTCAAGGGAGCCACCTAGGTCCACTTTTATTTATTCTTGCTATCAATGATGTTCCATCAATCATAAAACATAGCAACATTCTAATATTTGCCGACGATATGAAGATCAGTAGAGCAATTACAACCATAAATGATTGTAGACTTCTGCAATCAGATATTGATAGTTTCAGTACCTGGTGCTCTAAAAATGGTTTAGTCCTTAACCCACTCAAGTGTCAGTCCATGACTTTCTCTAGGAAACTGGTACCGACTATATTCAACTACTTGATATCGAATCACTCTCTCAGTCGGG
Source organism: Brachyopa scutellaris (assembly GCA_949775065.1). NCBI lineage: Eukaryota > Metazoa > Arthropoda > Insecta > Diptera > Syrphidae > Brachyopa > Brachyopa scutellaris. Next base: position 120,620,581 of record OX459113.1, on the reverse strand, counting down.
TTTATAGATTTAAGGACCTGGGTGTTTACTTTAGCCCTGAACTTGATTTTAAAGAGCATATAAACCACATTGTGAATAAATCAAATTCAATGTTAGGTTTCGTTAAAAGATGGTGTAAAGAATTTAAAAATCCTTATGTCACCCTCTCACTATTTAACAGTCTTGTCCGTCCTCACCTCGAATATGCTTCGCAAGTATGGACACCTTATCAGAAAAATCTCAATACTCGTATTGAAGCTGTCCAGCGACGCTTCATTCGATTCGCATTGAAGGGTCTTCCCTGGGACGATCCTTTTAACCTCCCCCCATATTTGCATCGGATAAAACTGTTGCAAATGCAGCCTTTGGCTCAAAGAAGGGTCAATAATGATATAATTTTTATGCATCAGCTGATCTCAGGTCTGATTGATGCACCTGACTTATTATCCTGTTTGGGATTAAACTTTCGTGGGGGATCGCATCACCTGCGTAGTATAGAGTTACTGCATGTTCCTCATCACAGAACAAATTACGGGATGCATGAGCCTATTAGCCGCATGAGTAAAATCTATAACTTAAATGTAAACATTCTTGACTTTAATCTTAACAAAATTACACTTAAAAATGTCTTGCGTAATGTAGTTCCTCGAACATAAACTCTAATTATGTATATTTGTTCTTATATTTGTTTATTTATTGCTAGTGGTAGTGTTGAAATGTAGCGTAGCCTAACCACTAACACCAGCACTAAATGATGAGCCTGTTGATGCATATTTTGCCCTGGCGAATTTCTGCTTATGGCTGTTGCTTGTATTAAGCACACCATGACACAGATCTGATAGTGTTTTATTATTTTGTTAAATGAACCTTTTATTTGTAAAACGTTCTAATGTAAAAAAAAAATCTAATGAAATTTGTTGGTGAGCCGTACCAGTATGTGTAAGTACATATGTAAAGATATTCATGAACTGAAACAAAAAGGAGGTAAAATCGAAGAAAATGTGTTTAATTTTACGAGCAATAGTAAGACAATACGGTAGGAATATAACTTAAATCATAAAATGTTACATTCCAAAACATGAACAATCTCAAAAACATGAACACCCTCGGTTTTAATTAGTTCACGTTTTCCAATGTTCACTGTATAGGATATTCGTTATAATGGACGTCCACTGTAACTTAAAATAAAAATCTCGTAAAGTAATTTGGGGAAAAACTGCCACCCTAACCACAGGGCTAAATGGGTTAAAGCCCCGGGGCGCAAGGCTTCTGAGGCGCTAATTTTTATTAGTGTTATATTTTTTTTTCTATTACATGTTACATACATATGTATTACGTACTTAGTTATTTTTATTTCATGACCAAACTAATGAAATATGCTTATCTCTGTCAGTTTAAAAAAACTGAAATGAAAACACAATTCGGAGGAATGCTGCAAAGTTGTACGAAATATGTACGTATGGAGGATTTAGAAAATAATTTTATTGCAGAATGCCTTCATTTTAAACACTTACAGATGTAAGTATATTTATTGGAGCTATCTCGTGTATTTTCTTATAAAGAGGGGCGCATTTTTTTTAGTAGCCCACGGACGCCGAATATCTTAGGACGGCCCTGAACACGGCTGCAGTTTTGTGAGAATAAACTACGAAACAGTGTTGGGAAAGTTCAAGTTCAAACAATTTAAGTCACTTTCTATGGCAACTCTGTTTCATTATAAATAGTTATGTATTTTCTTCAACCAAGAAATGCATTTCATTATCGTATACTAATAGAGTGGCATAACTTTAGTTGAATTAGAAAAGAAAACGTAAGTAACGCTCCTTTGCGTCTCGTACGCACTGTTGCCGGCACTTAAAAGAAAAAAAAAATAAAAAATAAGGAAACAAAATGGATTACTGATGAAAAATGCAAAAAAATAACAAATAACATAAAAGGATATACGCGGACTCATGAGTTACAGTATTCAATTGCTCAACTGGAAAAGAAAAATTGCACATAATTTGGGTTTCGCATAGGGCGTACATTTCCACCGCCAACATTGCCTCAGTTGTCCGACCATCCCCCAGCCTCTTCATCCCTCACCCACTCATATACTCTTATGTGAGTGTGTATGAGAAGAATACATACATATACTTAATGTGTATATTATTAAAATAAGCGCTATGGGGTTAGGGGGATGAAAGTGTTTTCCTTTCTTCGCCTTGGATGGTGTACTCACCCACCACCACCCTCTACCACCCAACTCAAACAGCCATTATGTGTATCGCATGATGAATAACACGAAGGGTGTTATCATGAGATACGTGCATAATGCTAACCATCACAGGGGTGGTTGCTTGTAAGTATGTAGACCCAAATTTATGTGTGTGTATCCTTAAAAAGCATTTTCATTTTTCCGCGCGCGGACACACAAAAATAAAATAAAAAGAAAATGCAAAAAAAAAAAACCAAAGAAAAAATTTATCAGAACAGCTCAGCTCCTTACGCTCCTTGCGTTCATATCCCCGAAACGTAATACCCGCGAAGAAGCACAAGTATTATCCATAACCCAGTTTTATGCTGCTACCGGAGCTAGTCCTGCTGCTACTTGTTTTTTTTTTTCATTCTCCTTTCCCGCGTCCATTGTGTGTACGATGACGTCCTGCCACATACACACCCCTACACATCCTTAAACTGTTTTTTTTTTGTTTCCTTCACTTTTTCGATTTACTTTTATTTTCTGTTTGCCCGCGATGCCAAGGCACGAGAAGAAAAGAAATGATTGCGCGAGGGTGGTAGTCCAGGTTGGGTTGGGTTCGGTTGTATCCTGTGCTGAATCCTGGGATAAGGAAGTTTTCTCAGAGAGAAAATTTCACAAGAAAAGGACAGAAGGTTATGAACGCTTCGCTAAACGAAGAATTTATGGCTTTTCAGTAAAGCCCCCCATTTCGGGTCGGACCAGTGGTTCCGTTGATGCTGGAAGGAGGATTTCCTTCGACAGGAGACAGTGGATATTTATTTTCTTTCGATTTTTTTTTTACCTTCATCTAACAGTTTTTTTTTTTGCATGATTCTTCGTATGTACGTATGGATTGTTGGAGGTGTGGCAGAGTCCTTGGAAAAATATTCCCAAAACGAAACGAGAGAAATTTTCTATTGCTCGACGAGTTTATTGATAAAAATTCGCATCCCCGGGGGCACATTTATGTTTAAACTTTGCAGTTATTAATTTTTGTTGTTGTTGTTCTTGCTTATGTTGCAATGTTTTGGATAAATTGATTTATAGTGTTTACCTAGGGTATTAGATAATAGTAGCTCTGTAGGAGTCTTTCAACGAACTGTTGGATTTGTATTGAAATGGTAGCGAAGAGATAGTGATTCTAAAATTCTGTGACCGAATATCTGCCTTTTACGTTTTTTTCGTTCGAAAAATAATGGTAAACTTTGAGCACAGTTTAAACCTATCAGATTTGGGTTCCTAATTTCTTACTTTATTTTCAAAAATATGCGGTTTCAAGCTTTCAAAAACAGTCCTCGCCTTTCTTAACGTCTAAGCTTATATTGACATTTTGGTGACATTTCGGTACATTATCTAGTGCCATCTTGTAGCGCGGTCTTGTAGTGCCATCTTGTGGGAACTATCGTTTCATTATTACTTTCTACTCGTAAGACCGATGAGAAATGTTGTCCTTTGAAGACCTTTGAACCTGAATTTGATTTCGAATTAAATATCATTTCTTAAATAGGCCAAAATGCCACCATCCATCGGCTTTCTCTTTCTCTTTAAAGTTTTCACTTTCCCCACTCACAAACCTACTAAAATGAAACCAAACTGCTATCCAATAACAAAACTCACAAAAAAAAAGACGAATAATTACCCCCAAGGACAATCACAACTTCTCTGATCCGCTAGAAACTTTCTGTTGCTATTCTCTACAATAAAAGTGACCACCACCCACACTATTATAACGGTTTCCCTTTCATTAAAATGAATTACCTAACCTACAAAGGGAAAGAATGAGAGAAAACTACATGGACACTGGTTGGATGTGATTTTATTACCAAGTTTTAAAGCATCTCATTTTTCGTCCTGGTCTTCTGCGTAAAGGACATAATGAACCTTCTGTGTCTGTTCTGTGTTTTGTGTACAACACAAGCAAGTAGGTGATCCTATTCTACATAATATTTTACATTTTGAACGTGCCCGGTCGTCCTCCGTTGTTGTGTCGTCGAGGGCAGACATCTTGACCTAGGTCAGGATCATTTTTACTACGATGCTAATTGCTTTACGTTCATTCACTCCAAAGTAAGAGGAGCAAGGACGTCCCTTATAAATGAGTGGAATCTACTTCATAGAAAGTTTTAAGTTTTCATTTCATTTTCTTTCACAGAATACAACGATGGGGAAAGGAGGATGGAGAGGGCAAATTTGAAGAGTAGGTATACTTGGAGTTTAGTGTGATGTCCTTTTTTTGCTTTTTGTTAATGAATGAAGGACGGATGGTGGGGTTGGTGAAACTAGGGTGGCGTTTTCTTTCTCTATTGTAAAGCGAACTTTTTAAATTACTCCAAATCCTGGATGAACAGAATTTTAAAGACGTAGCGGGGCAGCATTTCTATTGGGAGCTATGCAAAGTTTTCAACCAAAAATTGGTAAAGATCAATTCTTAAGATGTGACTAAAACTATCGACCTGTATAGAGTCCAATGAAAATGGTAATCCGCCCTGTATCCCAAGCACCCTTAAGTTCAGATTTTTACAACTTGAACTGTATTTGGAAGTCACAGCTCTTGCGTCCGCTAATTTATCCTGGTGGTATGGTAAATTCCGATTAAAGATGTAAATAAAGACGGAAACTATACCCGAAGGGTCTTTTTAGCTCCCAACTTGCGGCATTGATGATGTGAAGTGATATAGCCGAAGCTCTGCAATGCCTTTCGCATAATACGAACATACTCATATTTAAGTATTATGAAAGTCGTATCACTACGAACATACTCGTACGTTAATGACTTTTTAGCTGTCAACGGCATCGGATTCCATCCCATACGATCTACGATTTGTATCAGTTATCATTCAAGTCATATTTAGTCTTATTTTCAAAGTTTCTAGTAGTATTTTCTTCAGCTTGGATTTTTTAAGTGACTACAGGAAATCCCACCTAAAAGTTTTTCACAGTGCCCACCTCTTTCGAATGTCTGACAAGCATCAAAGAGTATCATTTGTCACGATTGAGCTTCTCAACTCGCCGTTCGGAGTCGGCAAAAAACTGTAGGTCCCTTCCATTCGTGCAAAAAAAATAACACCCACACACAAATGGTTGCGAGAAGCAGGCCCAGGTTCATCTCGAGCTGTAGCGCCAACTAAGTACAGGAAATAAAAACATTTACATTTTGGAAAATTTAAAAACTGAAACAAATTCAAAGCTTTTGGCCGTTTTTGAAAACGTCATTTGATCGTCAATTGATCCTCAACTGACGATCAACATTTGCAGCACTTAAGGGTTACGTTATTTGCAGCGTTCGTTTAAGAACATTTTGAGATGACGTTTTCGACAACGGCCTTTGAATCTGCTATGGAGGACAATGTGAGCATCGCTTAAACGTACGGTACAATATTTGAATTCTTTCCGAAGATACTCCGAATGATGAAGCTGATGGAAGCGATCCACTTTGGACAATTGTGTTGCTCAAATACGAAACGGATTTTATTTAGAAAGTTGGAAAATGTTTGCTGCGATATTCCTAAAGTTAAATCGTTTCCAACATCAGTTTATTAGTTTTCTTTCTCGAAGAAAAGAATCACCGATAGCAACTTAAAAATTGCTGTCACAGATGTTGAATGCACCAACAGTTGTTTGGTGAAACTTTATCTAAAAGATTGGCAAATGCTTCTTTTGACAAATGGGAATAGTCTTAAAAAACTACAACGGTCAATGAATTTGGCAGACTCATTGGGTTTGAATTTCATATCTCATATCCGATAGTTTTCAGAAATGTCATCTGCATCAAAATTGCTTTTGCAGCGTATTCGAAAACGCAATTTACAAAAGTCATTTGTTCCAAAACATCTGCAAAATCAATATTCGCTTGAAAACCGCATTGCAGAAATGCAAATAATAAATCTGGCCTGCGAAGTACATAAACAAAGGAGACAGAAGTAAGATATGCATTTAATTTTTATACTGTTTAGAAGGTTTTATGAATGTTTCATCAGAAAACTAACTGATTGTTCAAATAATTCTTCACTTTTGGAATTTTTGCACAATTAATTATTACACATTTTCAGAATCAGTATTTTTTTCAAGATCGATTTTAGTTTGTTTTGTAAACATTTTTTGCCAATTGTATTACCCGAAGGAACTATAAGATTTTCAAATAAAAAAAAATTCAGAAATATTTGTGAAGCCGCCATTTTACATTTCGTCTGCAAACATCAAACTACGTTTGCAGAGTCAAATGGCGTTTGCAGTTCGACGTTCTCAGATTATGTACTTGCATTGATGATCATTTGACGATCATTTTGACGTTTCCGAAAACGCTCTCTTTGTCGAACTTTTCTCTTCCTCTCTCTCTGCGGAAATATCGATGCCGAGCGTATCTCTGTCATATTTATCGAAAACTATCGATTTTGAATAGATGTCAACTGCAGTAATGTCCTTCGCAGCGTCGAATAGCTTCAAACATAGCTTTTTCTTTACACGAAATTCCAGTCTCCCACGGCAATTAAAAGTCCTTTTTTTCAAAAGAGACTTGAAAAACAATAACAAAAAATAAACACAAAGAACTGACGTCTTTCATTCTGAAAACACTTCACCACTCTTCATCAACACCGAATTGATACTGACCCAGCATCTCGGCCAGGATTTACCCCTTTACTTCCACAGCTGCATCACTGAGTGTGTTTGTGTGTCTGTGTATCTATTTGTTCAGTGATTCGATGATCCGTATACTCTCAATTCAACTCTTCCTGTAGATATTCTTGAATTGGAAAAATTTAACTTACAAAAAAAAAATCCATTCCGAGACACTATGGCAGCCGGGTGCCAAGCCAGGCCAGGAGCAATATTGTTCGCAGAGACGTGAGCGGTTGTTAACAGTCCCATTCGGTTCGTTTCGTTTCGTCCTGTTCTTGTTTTTTATTCGTTTTTATGGCGATTTATTTGAGCACACAATTTTTTTTCCCAACCCTTTTATGCCGGCTGAAACTGGATTTTCTCGCCAGACAGCCAGCAAATACAAACAAAACTCGTGTACAGAGGAGGATGAGTGGTAAAAAAAAAAAGAAAAAAGAAAAAACGGGTCACGCGGTACTTCCGCGAAAGGATTCTCGTTCTCGATAGTAATTTGCATACCGTCATATCCAGGAATTCCAAATTGGAAGGGAGATGAAAATATGAAAAATTAAAAAATAAAAAATAAAAAATAAATTCCCTAGTATGTATTAGGATAGGTACGAGTACATCCCGGAAACTTTAGGTACGTGTATATGTGTGTATTCGTATGCACACACATTTAAACGGTATTTTAGCAGCATTTGCATATAAGCGCGTTAGTTATGTTTGACTGCAATTTGTGCCGTGACAGTAATTTGCAGCTTACCTTGGATGATTTTTTTTTTTGTTTCCTATTCTCGTATGTCCTGTGAATCTGTGATAGCTGCTTATATATGAGTAGAGTAACTAGTTCTCTGTTTAACAAAAGAAACATCGTCTGGAACGAATTGGAATATGGAAAAGTTGACAAAAAAATTAAATTAAAAAAAAAAAAATGCATGCAGCTGACAGTTTAGAGATTTTTTTTTTTACAGTAAAAACGGGTGTAGACTTTTGAAACAATGAGGATTTGAATTAGAGTTTTAGACAGCCGTCGGCGTCGGGTATGTACATATGTATGTATGTATTTGTTTTGTCTATGATTAGAGATTGATGTCGATATAATTAAACTTATGACATAAATGTCCTTAAGGTTAGATTCTAGTATTTTGCTCGCGCTAAATTTAAGCGACCCTAGTCTCCATTCAGTATTTCCAGGCCGAATATAAAATGCTCACTTAAATTTGTATAGAGATATATAGCATATATAAGTAGATGGTACCTACATACATAATGTTAGAATTCCAAATTGGATTTTTTTAATAAATCGTTAATCCGAAACATTGAAGAAAATACAGTGCACTCTCGATTGGCGCAATCTAGACTTCTGCAAACCTCGATATTTGCAACCCACGTAAATTGTGCACCAATGACGGTGTAGGAGGAGGTGTTTTCTCAGACAGATTACAACTAAATCTCTCCTTTCGACTCCCTGATCACTGCAGTGTTTTTCAAGCGGAGATTATAAGTATCCAAGTTTTCCAAACTTTTCTTGGAATAAAATATGTGTTAAATTAGCTTAGTCGTAGTATAGTTAGTGTGAGGCCGAAAGACAATACAGTCGAACCTCTATAAGTCGAATCGTCACGAGATCAAATAATGTGTTCGATTTATGGAGTGTTCGAGTTATGGAGCACCCAGAAAACAGAGTGCACATGATCAGTCGAATTAAAAGATGTGTTTATTATTGATTGTTTTTTATTTAGACTTTAACTTTATAGTTATTCCTTGACTTTGAAAAAATCGGTAATTGTTGTTTGAAGTTTACGTTTATTTATAATGTTTTTAAAATATTCTTCAATCATGTCGAAATTCTTGTATATGAGTTGAGAAGTCCCTTTACTGGTATCCAGAAAACATCTTATACTTTTAAATGCCGCTCTTACTTCATCAGATTTCGTTAATAATCAAACATTTTTTATTTAAATATTAAGTTTGTTATTTGCGCGGCGACATTTTTCTGAACAAAGTGGTTAAAAATTACCGACGTCCAACTTATGAGGTTACAATAAAAGTGACACGAGCAAACTCAATAGTAAAATGTAGAAGCTACTATGTTTCGTATTTCATTACAAATACAAAAAAAAAAAAAAACTGTGCCTACTATATATATATGTACATATGTAATTTTAATTTCTTTTGCTTCCCATCTCTTTTGTACGAGATATGGAGAGAATTTTCTATGAAAGTAACATGATGAAACATCCCAGCAGGAAAATACGGAATGTGTTACTTGGAGAATCGAATACATAATTCGTTATTATAGATGAGAAATATAATGCATTCCAAAAGAATCGACGTGGTAATACCATATAATAATAAAGCACATTGTTTACCACCTAGATTCCCATATCTGCAGAAAATGTAATGTAGTGTTTTTTGAATTTAACGATTTTTTGGTTACAGTTGTCTGTCGGCGCCTTCATGTCGCCTCAAATTTTGCGTTTTTATTTAAAAACGCATGAATAACTCATTGTGTGTTGCAACGCGAGACAGTAAAGAGTGTAGTATAAAATAAGGAAAATGTATTCTAAACGGCATTGGCGAAGACTATTAGCCAAAAAAAGACTTTGTGCAAGTGAACTGTTAAAAGAAAATATATGTATTAATAGTAATTGTGCAGAAGAAAGTTCTATTTCCCAAGAAGTAAGTTGTGTAGAAAGTGCTGAAACTGAAGAAAGTTTTGGGAAAATTGTCGTGGAAGAACTAATAATGAATTACAATTTTGAGGGGATAAAAGGAAAATCATCATTTAAAGCTTTCGAAAACTTAAACCAGGCAATGTATGGTACGTACACCTTTTAATTGTTCACATATTTTATTTCTCCATTATATTAACATATGTCTATTTTCAATTGCAGAGGTCCTAAAACGTGAAGGATTCACCCAGAAAGAATATGCCACCGAGATTAAAAAGGCATTTCACCTTATAAAAGTACGGCAGTTAAAAAAAATCCACTTTGATAAGAAAAAAGCAAAATGAGTTGAGCTGTTTTTTTTTTAGTTTTGATTTTGAATTAGTTACGTTGAGTTTGATTTTGATTAATAATATGTTTTTGTGTTTTAAATCCTATTTACTTTTATTCTTGTTTTTTTGTTGTTTGATAATAAAATATTTAAAATAAACTGTCTATTTTTCATTTAAAGCTGGATAAATTCTATAATTTATGTCGGAGAAATGAATTATATAACTAATTATTAATGCATTTATTATATAATACATTACAAAGAATGAATTATATAATGCATTCTTAGAACACTTTCAGGTAATCGATTCTTTTCCTAGGACATAGTCTGTGTTAAGAATAATGCATTCTGGAATCAATATTCTATACTAGCGATTGATTCCCCTTTCGATTCCAATAGATTACCTTTTCCTGCTGGGATGTTACAAAGTTCGATTTAAAGAGGGATTCGACTTACAGAGTGTGAGAAAACTGAAGTCTTGGTTCTAAGTTCCGAAGCTTCAGTTCGAGTAATAGAAAATTCGACTTAAGGAGGTTCGACTTATAGAAGTTTGACTGTAGTTTGTAAAAATAGAGTTAAGTCTCGAGTGCCCCCCTAAGGGACAGTAAGCTAGATTAAGTCGGTTTTTGTTAGCTTTAAATTAGATTTGAGCATTTTTGTCTAGTATGTAAGTTTATATTGAAAATGGAATAATAAAAATGTTTTGAAAAGTAAAGCGGAGATTATGGCGATTTCGGAAGCACTGTCCTGGATCAAGCGGAATGTAATATCCACTAGCGATATTAGCATTTTCTCGGATAGTCAGGCGGCCTTGAAATCTCTGAAATCAGTCTCATCCACTTCTAAGACCACCTCCAACTGCCGTTCATCTCTTATAGAGATGGCTAAGCAGTTTAACATTCACCTTTGCTGGGTGCCGGGGCACAGAGACATTCATATAGGTATGCCACTCGCTACATATAAGCTAGCACTCAAACTTCACACAGTCAATAAAACCAACGCTAGATGGAAAGGTGGAACTACATGCCTTGCTATAAAACAAATCTGGTCTAGATTAGATCTAAACCGCTCTAGATACCTTTTGTCACTAAAAAGACTACATATTAGTACGATTATCGGTGTCATCACAGGACGCTGCCTTATATGTAGGCAAACATCCACCTAGACTTGGCGTCACCCGAATGACTTCTGCAGAAGCTGTAGACATGAGGAGGAGGAGGAAAGTCCAACACATCTCCTCTGCTCATGCCCAGCTCTTTCTCGTAGTAGAAAACTACACCTAGGAGAATACTTCTTCGAAGATCTAAGTTATCTAACACAAAAAGACGTAGGAAGCCTTCTTCGCTATGTACAAAGCTCCAAATGGTTCTCTTGAGTAGCGGGGTAAATATCCCCAGGATCCTCGGTATCACAGTGTGCTGGTACCTACCTAACCTAAGTTGCAAGCAAAAACGAGACATAAATTGCCTTCCGTTGAACCGAAAAACATTACATTTTTGAAATGCAGCATCTTAGCCCAATTTTTTTACATTTCACTATACATTTTTGACACTTTGAAATAGCATTTTATTTAAGATTAAGATTTATCTGGTGGTTTTCAAATAAAACAAAGTTTTAGAAAAATTCATCTTAAACCAATGGCAAACAAAAAAAAGTTAATTTTTTCCGAACAGAAGGAAGACTTCAGATAACAAATAAACACAACAAATCGATGTTCTACCTGACTTTTGATGCATTGAGATGGGTTTTTATTACAAATCTATAAATTCTCCAACATTTAACATAAATAACTTTAACCCTCACCGAGCCACAGGTGGTACCCGGGTACTTTTTGGACATTCAAACCTAAACATTTTTTTTTTTCACAGTTCCGATTTTTCTGAGATTCCATGACATCTCTAGAAAATCATTTTTACGTAATAAAAACTAAAAGTTTTTGAAAAAAAATTTTCAAACCAATGGCGGAAGTGACCGTGTGTGGTACCCGGATACCTAGTACATTTTGTATAGAAATGTTTATTTTGGTAATAGATATTATAATTTTATTTGAGATATTGTTAGTACAATCCAAGCAAATAACCAGAGGAGGTATAATATGCAGGTCGTAAACAGTATTAAAACAATTTTGGCAACGTTTCTGACACTTTCTTTGATTCGGATATCATTATAGCATTTCTAGCAAATACTTTGCTTCATCAAACGACCGATGCTATCTCATTCTTCGATTGATTATGGAATGAAATGGAAGTGCATACTTCCGATTTGCGAGCTGAGTACGCTTCCCATGGCTGTCTTGATAAATAAAATCGCGTTGTCAGCGGATCTAAGCTCCGAACTTGAATCGATGGCTGCATCGCTATTGGGATGTACGGTTCATTTTTTCGACGCGTCTTCAGCAATGTCAATCCATTGCTCTTGAGATTATTTTGCAGGGGTAATGATGTGTAGAAGTTCTCTGTGGTGACATTCCGGCCAAAACATTCTAGTACAATTCACAAATTCGTTCCTTCGTCACTTATAGACAATACAAACACGAAATAAATGAAGAAATCTCTTACCGCAACACTGCAATCGACGATTGACAATTCAAAAAAAAAGACTTGATATTGACTCTCACCCTGTGATCGTTGATCACTACAAAAATTAAGGATTTTCGTTATTACGCACATTTTCTACAAACATGATCGATTGATTTCTATGTAAAACGCACTGGTACCCCGGTACCACATATGGGCTATTTAGTGTGTAATTTTGTATGGGTCGGTAAGGGTTAAAACGGTAAAAGCAGAAACATTTTTGGAAAACGTAGCTCAACATCAAAGTTTTTCGTCTAATTAGAAAACGACTCAAATTGAGTAGGCAGAACTGTTTAGAAGTGTGCAGAAGTCCCGCTGGTAATTAACTTGTATGTCAAAATACACTCATAAGCCACTTACACTGAAACACTCAAGTAATCGCTAGAATTGGGACAAATGTCTGTGGTTCGCTTTTGCCGTTTCCAATCATAATTCAAATGTTTTATTAGGAAACATAGTTCAGAGATTATTTGTAGCATTGAATGAAGTGAAAAGTGCTAAAAGTTTTTCGAAGTCATCAAAATATTTTAAGGGTTACTTTTTTTCTTTTCAAACTCAAAAATCTCCGTTTTTTAGCCCTATTCCAGGAATGAAATGTCAAATTTCAATAATATGTCCTCAGCGCTTTTAGTTCGAAAACATCAAGGCCGGCAGAATTGAAAATTGCAAATCTCTTTTTTTTTCTAAGATCGTACCAAGATGTGAATTCTTAGACAAAATAAAGCGAATACTTCAAGCCTTGGTTTCAAAACACGCGTAAAGTAAAAATATATGTCTGCAAATTTTTGACGATCGTTACCGGACTGATGTGTCTGCTTGCTTACTTATATGCAAAATCAATGTCTTTGAGGACAAGTTAACTTTAATCTTAACGCGATGAATTTATAACCACTTATGCACTCAAGATAAACGCGAATAATATTTCACATAACCGCATATTTAGGTATTTTTTTTAGTAAAAACTCTCTTTGCCTTTCACTATAATTTTTGGCATACAAATAACTCTCTCCACAGCCAACACTACACTATTCCCATCTAAATTCACTTTACAACTGATCTACAAATCCCGATTAACCATTGCGATAACCCCATCCCTACCTACCTTACCGACATAGATCTACTCGTATATAGAAGACTGACGACGAAAATCTCATAACACCGTAATAAAACTCGTTACTCGCACGTAACGTAGCTAATAACACAACAAAAGGATCTCACTCGCTCGCTCACACAAGCAACAATCGTTATATACAATCAAGAAATTTCAATTGAATCCTTAAAAAATTCTAAATTACCTTTACATCTAATTAAAATAACAAAAGGACCTCCGCGGCGCACAAAGCCATCCCTTTCGAAAATGAAGCATAAACATGACACGTTCAACAAAAGGTGCAAAATAATAATGAATATCGCACCACAGCCTAGGAGTCCTAGGCATAAAAAGGACTTCAACTCATGGGAAAATTAAATCGAATGTAGTACCTATTTTTTGTTGCATAAATTAAGGACATTTTTAGTGGAAAAAGAAACTTCACAAGTGGTCGTCTGAAATATGTCGCTTTACTCGCTCAATCGTAATTAAATTGTTCAACAAACCAAGGTAACGACATGCAATTGGCCCGAACCGCACCGTAACCGATAATCACTTAAATATTTTACGGTTATTAGCAGAATGTAGGACATTTTTATGTGTATCGATAGCCAACAGGAGTACTCTGGCACAACGGAAATGAATTTCGTAAATTAAATGCTCGATGAATACCTACAATCGAAACATGCACACACAGGATAAACACACGACAGGACACAGGACGCACAGCTTTAGTCCATTTGGGAGTAATAATCGATAAATAATTGCGTCGAATCGAGGAAATGGGACAGAAACGACATAAATTGAATGGAATTGTTTTTACTCGTACACCGGAGAAAACTCATAGATATGCGCGGAGAGTTATAGAAGGACGAACGAACAACTTAATGGTGTGCCTCTCAGCTAAAACATTAAAAACAAATTTAATTTCGTCCTGTCAAAAAGATGAGAAGGACACATGTCGTACATGTTATAGTCAGTCGTATCTGTCGACACTCAAAAAGGATGTTTGTCGTTTTTTTGTCATCCTTGGGGTTTTTATTCTTTATTTGTCGCGATGACAGTGAAAAGGACATCCAATTAATTTCTTCTGACTTTTAGTGAGTGGGAAGAAAATATCACATGCGGTTGGGTATTATGACAGGATGTGTCATCGCAGTACAGATGTTTGTCGAAAGGATAAATTCTCTATAACCAACAAATTAAATTTGCATATGTCTGTAAAAAAAAATGCGAAATTCAATAACAAAACATCACTAAGCCAATAAGGACCTTTTGTGAATGGGAAATAATTCCTGCTCGAACCAGAATTATATGTTTGCCTCTGTTACCGAGTACTTAACTCCAAACAACAGACACAACCAAAAAAGGGTACAAAGGAACCCCATTAAATTATGCAACAATTTTTGCACAAATCCAACCTAGGGAGTCCTGCTCCTGTAGCAATAAATTGAATCAAGGGATCAAGGCAGCCCCTAATCGCATTTGCAACAGTTGGAATAGGAATATCCTTTTTGCACCTTACACACGCATACACGGAAGTCGTCACTATGCCATTTCTAATCATCATCTACCCAGGGGTTGTGCAAAAAAAAAAAAAAAACATTTAAGGGTGCACAAAACCCGGAAATTACTATTCGCAGTGAATTTATTCATATGAGGTGTTATATTTGCATTGTTGCAGTTTTTGTTTTGTTTGGTTTGTTTGTAGATTTGCCGTTAATGCTTTTGACCTTTGCTACAGAGATTTGAAGGATCCTGTGGTACACGCAGTTGGTTTACCCTTACCTCACTTTCACTTTCACTTTCAAATGGAAATTGTTTTGGCAACGAGGTGTGTTAGTTGCACAAACAATAGAGAAACGTTTTTGTTTGTGGTAAAGTTTTGTTGATGTTTTTTTCTTGGTATAAATGTTGAGATTATTTGATTTGCTTGCTTTGAGGAAAAGTTAAGGACGATTTTTAAGGGATTTTAAAATTTAAATAAAATTATACGAGCTGTATGATCATGAGCGGATTGAGGTACAGCGGCGCCCCAAGTATGAGGCTTTTGTTATTACATTTTCACGCTAGAAACTTCTCGTAAACCAAGGCAAGTGGTATTCATATTTTTATTTTTCTAGACCATTGTTCATAGAATTATGCACTTCAGAAAGCACATCGTATCTTGGGTTTAAAGCTTGAATTCTATTTCGACAGAATCGCTTGGGTGCCTTCTTAAAAATTCCATATAGAAGAGGCTATGATTTCCTCAGTTTTAAGTGTTCGTAACAGACGCAGAAACCTGACTAGTTTTTCAGGCGGTTAAACTCATTTAATTTAATTTTTAAACTTCCGGGTAAACAGACCAGAAAGGTACCAAAAAATATTAGCATTGCCGTGTATTCTTCTGGGTCTTAATCAATGAGCATCATCAAATAATCTGAGTCTGAAGTTTCGTGCATATATTTGGTTAAAATGTGTTATCACTCCTATTATGCTGCAGCGGATTTGAAAAGTTTTCAATTTGTACTCTGAATCTTCTGCCACTCCCGACTACGTTTTCAAAAAAAAGTAAGGCAGAATCAACTTGTTTAGATAAACAGTTACATGTGATAAAGCTTATTTCCTTGTCGTTTCGAGGGTAATTCATGAGTTTTTACTTCCTAATTTAGCTTCGTCTAAAAAGTCTCTAGATTAAGACCAGGTTCAGCAAAACATGTAAATAGAAGAATAAACGAAGCTCTCGAACATCTGTATATTTAGTCGTTTCCGCAAATTTATTGTAAAAGACATAATATGTATGTAGGTGAATTTTGTATTTACTATACCATTCGCCTTTTGTGAGTAGGTATTAAGTATTAACCCTTTTTAATGAACAGTTGCAGAGAAAACAGGTTTACCATAAACGAAAGTTATTTTTTATCGCTTACGATAAATTTCAACGTCAACTCCCACCTTCTTGTAAACGTTTCAAGCTCTTTCTTGACATTTGAACGCATTTGATTTTACTAGGGCTGGTTCGGAGTATGACTGGGTTCTATATATCTGCGTTCTTCAAATCTGATCCAATTTAATTGCTACTAGATTTGCTTAGATCACAGCTACAAGGATGCCCGAGTTGTGTTTCCCCTTTTGCGTATTTCTGTTTAACGTTACCTTGTTACGGCATTTACGACTAGCTATTCTCCGATAAACGTGTTCTTTCTTGAAACCTGAACTTGAAAACTTTGTATTAAATAATTTTCAATTAAGGAGGGAAACCAGTTTAGACGATTGAAAAAATCAACTTTTTTTTATTTCATAAATTGTAAGTGAAACTATTCAAGAATATGCTTGCCAAAGTTTCAAAACAAAATTCCGATTTTTTCCGATGTTAAGAGCACTAAAGTGAACGCCCATCGGTTCAGTGTCGAAGCTCGCGAAATTTCAAATGCGTTTTTTTCGAAACGACTTTTTTTCAACTCGTGGGAATTCTAGCTTGAGAAGTTATTGTTCAATCGTTCTGAAAATGTGTGTGAATATTCTTTATTCAATTACAATCTATGTGAACTTAACTCTGGAATGATATTATTATCTGAAATTTGTTTTCAAATGTAAAATAGGTGAAAAAAACATGATATAAAAACATGACATTTTGCTCAGACACTTCAAAAACATCCAATTTTTAATTTTTTTTTGTTAAGAGTTTAGTTCATATTCTTAGAAAATACATATGTTGCTAACGTGAAAAAAAAAGTGATAATTTCAGATAAAAATTGGAAATAACTTGAAAAAAACCGGCCAAGTGCGAGTCAGACTCGCGCTCAAAGGGTTCCGTAGTTGTAAAAGTAGTTACATTTTGTTTTATTAACTGTTTCGTTTCGTTAACACAAAAAACGAAAACGACCAACTCTATATTCACTTTACAAACTTATAATAAGTAATAATATTCGCTATGAGAAATTGTAAAAATATTAAGAACGCGGCTGAGTGTATAGCACCTCCATTAACCTTTTTTGCGCTGTGCTACTGTGTTCAGGGGTCTCAGGTTCGTTTCCTGGGAAAATCCGTATTTTCATTTACTTTTTTATTTAATTTTTATATAGCAGCACAATTTCGGATAGCATTTAATTTTTCCAAAATTATTGTTAATCGAATAGTGATAATTCCATTGAAATTGGTCCAGTAGATTATGAGTTAATCTGTTGAGAAATCGATTTTTTCGACATAAAATTGAATTTTTCGACGTGAATTTCTCAAAAACTATACAACTTACGGGGCTCGCTAGGTTATCTTCAAAAATATAGTTAATTATCTACAAACTATGGTTTTTTCATAATTTTGACTTTAGTAGTTTCCGAGAAAACCGTAGGGGACATTTTGGTATGATATTTTGCACACATTTTTGGCAATAACTTCTAAAGTTTCTAACAGATCTAACAGAAATTAAGAAAACTATTTTTGGAATCTTTGTTTCGAGCCCTTTCGAATGATGCTCCACATGATATATTTTCAGATTTTGTTTTTTTTAGATTATATTTTACCCACCCTGTATAGTTCTTTTAGAATATTTTTGAGTAATATGTGGTCCATGTATGTATGTGGACCACCATAATGTATAAGTGTGCTAAATTTCAAGTTTCTACGCTCAGAAAAAAAAATTGTAATCACAACAATTTTATACTTTGTTACAAGAATAAACGTTGGTTAAAATCTACTCCACAACTAAAATTGTTAATTCAAGAATTCGCTGTGTTAATAACTACATAAGAATAAAAAATCTTACATCAAGAAACAAAGTTCTTACATCAAGAAAAAAAAGTTCTTACATTTGTGAACTTAAATTGTTGTGCCAAATGAGGTCTTGTTAAAAAGAATTAACAATGAAATACTTGCACCAAGAATAAACAATAGTTAAGAATTTAAAAACGTCAATTGTTGCCTTAAGAAATTTATTTTTGGCAGAAATTGTGAATAAGGTTTTTCCTTGCTAAGACTGAAAATCAAGAGCTTAAAATTAAAAAATTCAAAAATTACTATATTCGTTTTAATAATTTTATTTTATGAATACGCAAATATTATGATTTATCACATAATGTATATGTACAAAAACAAATTAACTTTAATAATTATAATAACACTCCTCCAATGCACTGATTCCATCCATGGAAATTCCCCAACGAATGTTTAAACGTCCACTATTATCCATTTGCATTTTTCAGTTGAAGTTTTTATTATTTTACATTCACTCACTTACTTTACTTACTCCCTTCACTCACGAAAGATTCACAACGCAATGTAAGAAAACGCAAAGAAAAGTAGTTATAATTTCCGACGACAAGAATAGTTCATTCTTAACTCCACAACAAATTGTTGCGCTAAGATATGATTTGTTGAGAATTTAAGAATTTATTTTGTTGCCTAAAGAATTAATTTTTGATTTGATAATATAATTCTTAAACACCAATGTGAAGAAACATTTTTTTTCACCAAGATTTTTTTTTTGATGCAACTATTTTCATTGTTGGTAAGTCAACAGTTTAAAATATTTAGATGGAGAAAAAATTGTTATGTTAAACATTTTCCACAGTTATTGTCAAACAACAATGTATTTCTTTTGCCTTAAGTATGATATTGTTATGAAAAGAATTTTAATTCTTGAAAATTTAAAAATGTTGATTGTTGTTTCAAAAAAAACATTCTTGATTCGAGTATCCAATCTCAAATAGAAATATTTAAAAATAAAATACTTGGGAAAACATTTTTCTTTTTAATCTAACAATTTTTCGCTTTTGATTATATGTTAACACTTACAAATATTTGTCCTGAGTATGAGATTTTTGATACAACAACTTCAAACCAAATATTTTAAAAATACATTTGTTGCCACAAGAACTTATATTTACTGGCAAGAATTTTCAGCTTACAATTTTTTAACAATTGAAAATTCTTGCTTCAACAATGTTTTTTTTTCTGAATGTAGAAAGAACTGTTCTTGATGTTTTTATCGTGACAGACATTTTTGAGTTAGAGCGAACTTATAATGGTTCCGTATTACCATATGGGTACGGATCCCTAAAAACAACGTGTAACTTCAAAACATTAATAAAATATCGTCCAAGTTCAAACAAATTCTGATTATTCGTTCCCTGTTAAAAAATTCACGAGAAACACTAAAATATCGACCTCCTAAACTGGTTTCCCTCCTTAACAGCATTTCATTTTGAGTCTTCTCCTTGATGTGTATTGTGTATTGTAGGTATGTACCTAGAAACGACAACGCTTCATCGGGCTTCGATGACTATTTTGTATTATTTTTCTTTAAATTTATTTTCCTAACATCCAATAGTCCTGATAGAGATCGAGGATGTACCCAACCTGGTCGTCGTCGTTCTTTCCACAACGAATGTAGTGCTGAACAAGGCCAATTCCAATAAGTAGGGACTACAAGAACATATCTTCATGTAAAGCAAATAATCTTTTATTAAGTCCGCCACTCAAAAAAACACCCAAATACCATCCATCTGATTCCAGTGATACCCTAAAGTCACATCACCGCACCCCATAAAATAAAGAAGCAACAAAATCATCAACACCTCTACACCTACACAATTGGCGAAAACAAAAAGATATCTTTCCGAATTAAATTCATTAAGCAATTATAAATCTCCCATCCAAATCAAAAACGTTAAAGCCTGTTAAACACTTATAAAATAAAAAGAGAAAAAAACACACAAACAAGGATCAAATAAGAATCTCCCGCTCATTCGCACTTCCCTTAATTATCATCCCTCAATTAAATTACCAATTTATTTTGTGTAAGAAAATTCCAAAGAAAATCAAACAAACACTCCCAAAACAAGACATGAATACAACAAAGAAAAGCGAAAGAAAAAAACACCAAATTAACTTTGCCGCTTTAACACCAATTACAATATCCGTTACATCTAATTATCCCCGACAAGTGGTGTAGCTGAAACTCTCCCTCAATTCACACCTCCCTCTGGTCGACCGCAGGCAGTCATCCCCATTAGACTGGCTCACACAAAAAAAAAAAACAGAAGAAAACCCAGTGTCCTTAATGGATGACGCGAGTCCTTACAAGACAACCATTGTTGAGTGCTGTTTCTGTTTTAAAATCCATGCTCGTTTCGTAACGGTATTAATTAATTTCCTCACTTTGCCGGGAGTTACGGCACGAGTCTTAGCCTGTGGGGTGGAGAGGGGGGCAATGAATGTTTATCTTAGGGCTATTCACCTTCTTCTTTATCTTCGCCTATTTGCTGGAAGGACTCCCCCTTTTGCGAACGAACGAAAAGAAAAGTAATTATAAATCGCTTAGGGGGTGGCGATGCTTATCTTTTATTTCTGTAGCAGTGATAGCATTCCAATTAGGAAATCGATGACGTCATCGATTTAAGGGTGAGTCAACCATTGGAACGTGGCCATCTGGTGTCGAATAGAGAAATGATTTCCATTCAATTTTTTCCCCTCCCTACCTTGGCAATGGAATTGGAAACTCTCAAACAATAGAAAAGAAAATTTCCATCCCCTGTTGACACACCAGCAGCGTCTTAGGGGTGGTTTTTTTTTTTTATCTCAAGAATTATATTAGAATTTTTTTGTTTGTCCTTTTTTGCTGCTGCTGCTGCTGCTGCTTGTTGGGTTGTTGATTCTGTGTACATACATGCACATTATGTGCGTGTGCATGATATTCGTCCTTTGGCTGTGTTTCTGACAGCCGATTTGTGGGGTGAATTTAAAACTGTCGAAATGGATAAAGTCGGCTTCTGGGGGTGAACATTAGGCCACACCTTTTCGGTTTTTTCCATCATCTATTTTATTTTCGTAAATTTTTTTTGTGTTTGCCTCTCTGCCTGTTGTTCACCCTCGAATGCGTACGTACGGACATTTTTTTTTGTGAGGCTCCTGTGTTTTTTTTTTTTGCCATCCTGCGTATGGTCGGTCGTCCTTCGTTGTTCTGCTTATTGAAGAAGGAAACGAATGACTTCAAAGAAAGTTTTTTTATTTATTTTTATTTTTATTTTTTTTTGCTGCGATTCGCTTGAGTGCGTATTTTAGTGGCATTTAAATTTGTTTGTATAGAAATACAACACACGGATGGATGCCATAGCAACGCCTAGCTAACGTTTCCTTTGAAGGGCAAGTACGTACGATAGGAACGGAATTGTTCGTCCATTAGGTGGTGGTGGGGAAGGATATTGGAGGTGAATACACACAAAAGACGTTTACCGAGATCGTAAATAAGTCGTTTCTCTTCGGTTATCTTTTGGGCACCTTCGGAAATGGGGGGTGAGGTTGAGAGTTTTACATTACTTTTTTTTTCTCGTTTTCCCTGCAGATGAAAATCGTTGAGTAAAAAACCATTTTTCATTTGTGAAAGCAGGAGTGTAGTAGCAGCAGCACACGAGTAACGTCTTCAAATGTTCATACCAACCCTGTCGGATATAGCTGCACCCCCTTCCTCCCCCTTATTTTTTTGCTGTTGGGAGCTCTGATCCCAAGCTGATGTTGCTGACGTCGCGTCGTCGTTCACGTTCACGTTCACGATGCGACATTTACAGAGAGAATATGAAATTAAGGAAATTCGATTTATATGAAAATCAACAGAAAAATCAATTGCGGGAGTGGAATGGTTGCGGACGGCGAAAAGAAGGAAAATACGTCTTCACCTACCACCCTGAGAGAGAGAGATAAAAAAATAACATGCTTAGAAAATGTAGAAGTTTCGTATGGCTATTTAACATTTTCTTCGTCTTTATCGCAGGTTTGGGGTTTTTGAAAATCTAAATCGAATAGGAGATAAATTTGGCCCACGATTCGATTTCGGTGCTAGCTGGGGGATTGCGAAGCAAAAATCACAAATGGCACAACAATTCTAAAAAAAAACATTAATCAAATAAATTATGAAGTAAGAAGACAACATGCCTGGGCTAATATGGGCTTCACCATAAGAATAGTAATTCATTGCGTTGTTGTACACAGAATGACATCCTGGCATAATCCCTCCTCTGTTCCACCAATATGCCGTAGCTATTATATTGACCTTTAGCTCTTGAATTGTTGTTGAAATGTAGTTGACTTATTGGTATAGTTTTGAGATAGCCTTAAAGAAAGAAGTCGAATGGTGTCGAATCGCACGCTCTCGTGCAATAAAGCCCAATTCACAATGTCGCGTTCGGGCACTCAGAAAAAAAAACATTGTTGAAACAAGAATTTTCGATTGTTGAAAAATTGTAAGCTAAAAATTGTTGCCAGGAACATTAGTTCTTGTGGCAACAAATGTATTTTTAGAATATTTGATTTGAAGTTGTTGTATCAAATATCTCATACTCAGGATAAATATTTGTAAGTGTTAACATATTATCAAAAGCATAAATTGTTAGATTAAAAAGAAAAGTGTTTTCTCAAGTATTTTATTTTTATATATTTCTATTTGAGGTTGGATACTCGAATCAAAAATGTTTTTTTTTGAAACAACAATCTAAATTTTTAACTTTTCAAGAATAAAAATTCTTTTCATAACAATATCATACGTAAGGCAAAAGAAATACATACAATACTGTTCTCCATCCAAATATTTTCAACCGTTGACTTATTAACAATTAAAAAAGTTGCATCAAAAAAAAAAAAATGGTGGTGGAAAAGAGTTCTTCTTCACATTGGTGTTTAAGAATTATATTATCTAAACAAAAATTAATTCTTCAGGCAACAAAATAAATTCTTGAATTCTCAACAAATCATATCTTCGCGCAACAATTTATTGTCGAGTTAAGAATGAATTATTCTTGTCGTCGGAAATTATAACTACTTTTCATTGCGTTTTCTTACATTGCGTTGTGAGTTTTTCGTAAGTGCAGATCAGTAAAAGAGTGAATTTTAAATAATAAGAACTTAAACTCAAAAATGCAAATTCAAAGGATAACTTTGAATATCCTGGCAACAACTACGAATTGTTAAGTGATAACTTTCAAACCGCCTTATTGCAATGATTAATAATTTTTCCTTATTTTAATAGGCCTTTGCAGATCGGAAAGAATTTCTAAGCTTATGGCGAAGCTGCCCGCAACTTTTTAAGCACAACGATAACTGTGGCATGGTTGGTTTGAGGTATTTGTTTTTGTACACATATATGATAATAAAACTTAAAATAAAATTATTAAAGCGAATGTGGTCATTTTTGAATTTTTTTAATTATAAGCTCTTGATTTTCAGTCTTAACAAGAAATCATTTTTTTTACTTTAAAATTCCAACCCAGGGTAAGTATTTTCGACATTTTTAACATTGGTTAACATTGATTTCCTTGAAGCAACAATTTACATTATTCTCAATTTCTGCCAAAAATAAATTTCTTGACAACAATTCACGTTTTTAAATTCTTAACTATTTGCAACTATTTTATTGTTAATACTTTTTAACAAGACCTCACTTGGCACAAAAATGTAAGTTCTTAAATGTAATTTTCTTTTTCTTGATGTAAGAACTTTGTTTCTTGATGCAAGAACTTTTGTTCTTATGTAGCAATTACCACCGAGAATTCTTGAATTAACCATTTTAGTTGTTGAGCAGATTTTAACCAACGTTTATTCTTGTGACCAAGTATACAATTGTTGTGATCACAACTTTTTTTTCTGAGTGGGCGCTATCGCGTTAATGGGCTTTATATCGACTTTACGATAACTTCTGTCCAACGCACGAAGTCGAAATTTGCAAAACTAAATACCGCTTCAAGCTTCAGGCGTTCATAGGTTAGGAGTATGACAAATAATATGGTCTGTTTCCTCAAATCTTCTATTCACGAATTTATGATAGAAAGAAGATTTGAAATGTATTTCTTTTTATTTTTATTGTTTTATTAAGAAACACAAAATGTAAGGAATTACTTTGTAAGCAAGATTGTGCGAATATGTAAATTAAAAAAAAGTCCCCGCACAGTTAATTTGTGTTGAAAAGAATTAATTTATCCATTTAAATCTTTTACACATATTAAATGTTAAACAATTGTACTGTAATCGAACAGGCCATCGAATAGTATAGTGTCAATTGTCAACAACAGCTGTGAGTTGTTACAACGCACGCCCTAGTAGAAAGTAGTTCACTCGGCCGTTGCCCAGAACATTACGATATCTACGATATAACGCCTGAAGTCACTTTTAAGAGCAGCCCATATGTTTGCATTGCTTCTACTTTATCTGTCAACGCGAGATCGCCCGAACGCGACATTGTGAATTGGGCTTAAAGTTATCGTTGCATTGGCTGTGTGGCATGTGGAACCACAAATCGTCCACATCCATATCATATCATCCAATCTGGGCCATAGAAATTTAGTTACTATGGTATGATAGCGCTCACAGTCCAATAATTTGTCTCTCTCGGGTTTTCACTGTTCCAAATGCGGTCATTTCGCGGATTAACGTATCCGCTGAGATGAAATGGACCTCGTCATGAAATAACGTAATGCGCGATATAGTACAAACATTTTCTTTAATGTTAATTTTCATAATAGGCTTCACTAGTTTTAACACGTTGTGCATGTACATGACAGATGTCCATATGAAACAATTTTTTGTTATATTTCAATTGCATTCGCCACTCGCATGGCACGCCCTCTATGTTTTGAGAATATTGACAAGATCTTTATAATTGCTAAGAAAGGTCCAGAGAATTAGTTAAAAACACCGCTGTAATTCAATACGGTCTACAAAGTCTTATCCAACAATAAGTGGAAGGGCTATCAAATTTTCACCAGTTAAAGGCGGTCTACTAGGAATCCCTTTATTAGATTGGAATTTATTTTTGTATTAAAGTCACTCTTTTTCTTTCATTTAATCGTGAGGTGGTGATGATTCACGATGGTACCCGGGTTCAATCCCAGCCCGGGTGGTCCAGCACCTTAATGTTTTTTCACGGTGCCACCTCTTTCGAATGTCTGAAAAGCAATCAAAGAGTATCATTTGTCAATATGAGCTTCTTAGCTCGTCGTTCGGAGTCGGTAAAATATTGTAGGTCCCTTCTATTTCATAGTTGCGAGTAGTAGGCGCTGGCCCCACCCACAGAGTTAGTTGAAATTGAAACCTATCACCTGAGTTTCCTACCACTACGTCGATCTGTCTGTCTCTCGTTCTCGTCCTGCATGTGCTCGCGCTGTGTGTAAACATTATAAGGGTATTCATATCCTCTTTAGCGTGTGTAGATTAAAAAAAAAAATAAAATTTAAGAGAAGTAAGAATGAAACTGGAAAAGTAACTTATTTTTAAAAACGAACCCCGTTTTTAAAAACGAACATTCTTCTATTCCGGCACTGAAGTTATTTATCACATTTCGAAACGTATTGAAAGTTTAATTTGAACCGTTTTCCAATTCATCGTGGTGGGTTATCCTGATCCAATTTACTCTTCAGGCAACCCCAAAAGAAAGTCGCACGGGGGGCATGCGATATCTACATTTCGAGAGAAAGCAAGATTTGGAAATCAAATTTTAAGATTCCATTAATGTTTTTTCATATAGTCACTTCTCTTCTTTGCCGTTGTCCGTTTTCAGGTTTGGCCATCCTTGTCGCGTTATGTAGTTTAAGATGATGACATTAAAATTTCGAAAAACTGTTTCTTTTTGTACAACATTCTTAAACCGCCCGCCTCCAAACTACTTTTAAATATCATATATTCAACTGTTTCACCTTCGTCCGAGCAGCACATGTAAAGAGGCGCTGTTTAGTACTCTGAAGTGATAAATACGACCACCCGCCCCTTCTCGCAAGTGTATTCCAAGACCAAACCACAACAATGTCCCGCCTAATCGATTCTGACGCCTTCCACCTGCTGGTCGAACATCTTATCCAACTAATTGTACGCGTCTTCCCTGCCAATAAAACATTCACAGGATGTGTTCTTAATTCTTATTCTCCTCACTCCATTGCGAATGCCGTGTCTTACATTATACAATTGCACACAGCAAATTACGCGCATCACCTGCTCTGGCATCCTTGCGGGCAGATTTACACTTCTGTCTCAGCGGGGCCTTCATGCAAGCCCTGCAATTAGTTCGTTTATTTAACCTCGCAGCATAATAAAAAGGATGTAATTGAAATAACGCACCAGCGAATTAGCGGCGCGTAATGACAATGCATACGTTTATTTTATTGCGCGCACAATAAAGGTCAGCGCCGATCCTTTGTTCGGTAAATTTCGTAACTGTTTTTACTCCTTTCCAAAGACATTTCATTACACCGTACTGTAATCAAGAATTTCTGTTCCAAGAAAGTCCTTTGAAATCACTACCTTCGATGTGATAATTCACGTCGTCGAACACACATACCTCGACTGAGGTTGAAATTTGCATATCAATCGATTACGGGTTTCAAAAGGAAATGCGAAAAAGGGTTGGTCCAGTCGACGAATTAGCGCCAACGTGAGATGTAGGACCTTCTTACAGACGATCAACGACTGTAATTACTTATACCATTCAATTACAGTACGTGATTGTAGTAGCATGACAATAAGAACTGGGAAAAAGGATTTTCTTTTTTTTTTTGTTTCTCCGTTTAACATTCCTTTGACGTCAACTTTATGTCCTCCTTAGGCCGACATTTAACAAAGTGTTATGTGTTCGTCCTTTTTTTTACTCTCCTCTTCGTCGACAGTAATCAAATTAAGATTTTAACGCCTGTTTTTGTTTGTTTTCATTATTCATTTCGGGATAAATTCGAGTTCGAGTTCATTAGACGGCGCGAGGTATTTGGATCGACGCGACGCTTTCATCGCATGTCGCATGCCTTACTGCGAGCGATAAAATGTTAACAAAGCGAACGAGATAATGAAATCCGCATCATTAATCAAAAACCACGCGAATATCCTTTTTATATCATTTATATTATCGCAGTGAGTGTGTTTACCGTTTTTTTTCTTCTCTTTCACTTATTTTTTTCATTAACTGACATTTAATGCAGTGAAAACACGCTTAAGGATAAAAAATGTCATTTAAGTCCCTTTCTGTGTTGTCCTGTTGGACAATAACTCATCAGTGACGATGACAGTTGTTTCTTGTGTCGTGATGATAATCATAAAAGCTGAGAGTCCTTATGGAGAAAAATAGTTAATTTCATTGAAAAAAAAAAATTATTAAAATATTTTACAACGCGAGGAAGATAGTTTAAGCTGGCTTTGTGAATCATCCCTTTTGGGAATTTTTCAATTTTTTTCCATTTGTATTAACAAGGACACTATGTGATGCACCCTAATGGATATTTGATTTAGAGTCGTGTCATTGCTTGCCAGATAGAGGGTTGCCATTTTTTTCTTTAAATTATTTATTTTTACCGGGAGTGGGAGGGAATAAGTACGCAGCGAGGGGTGGATTTTTCGGTTTGCAATATGGCGTACTTTTAGGCTATTTAGTACATACTTGGATATTTATGCGGCGTGTTTTACGGCATTGGAATCATTTTCTTTGTTTATTCTCCTAAAAGGTTTTACCCAAGAACACGATGGTGATTACGATGTTTGTATTTTATTTATTAAAGGACCCACACACAGTGCGATATGTCTTCCCAACTTATAACTATCGTCTGTTAAGCTCTCACCTTGTTTGTTTATATACGAAATATTAAGTTGAATGACAACATTAGTCCCGAAAAACTGCAAAAAAAAAAAAACAACTATAAACTACGTCACTGGTGATCAAATCAGTCGAACAGACATTAAAGTCAATCCAACAAATTGTGCCGTGTACCTGTACATGCTCTTTATCTAGGGTTGCCAGAAATAATATGAAGAAATGAGCATGAAAATCCCGGACTTTCCCGGACAAAATTGGACCCAAAAAAGGGTACAAAACTAGGACCAAAACGCATGTACTTTTCGTTATAAAAAACACATTTATGGCGGTACTTAAATATTAAATAATTTATAGTTCTCACTTTGTATTTGATTCTGTGTGCGGTCGTGGGATTGTTGGCATAAACCTGGTCGCATGATCTGGGCTGCCAATTCTGATCACCAAAGCGGGAAATTACACGACCAGGAAATGACTAATGCAGTCATCAGGCTATATAGCATATACCAATGTCTTGTTTCAACCACATCTCATTCATATCCATATCTTGCATTTTAGGCACAACAAAATGGATTATCGTGATATCGAGCATCATTAACTGTCATTGCCCGACTAGCCGCTCTAAAGACGAATGGTAAGGTGATGACTCGAGCTCAAAATCCGCACTAAACAGTGACACGCATTTGCTTCCTAACAATCACTTGTACATTTTCTGTACCTACCCCTTTGATGATAACAAAGCCATCAATATGAAAATGAGCTGAAGATATGATTTTGTTTGAAAAGTAGCTGCCAAACCTTTATAATTTTTAATATTGCTCAACAATGAAATCGCGTTGTTCATTAATAATAGGCCTGTTCCCGATTCCCGTATTTTCTGGACCAAAATTCACAGATTATCAAATTTCAAGGAGTCGGGGTTGAAATCTCGTAAGAAAGAGGAAAAAGTGTGCAAAAGAACAGAAACGCATTCAAACACAAAATAATGGAAAATGTATGACATTTAACAGATTTGACAGTTTTCATAAAGCTGCCCAAAGAAATTTCTTTGGCCAAAATTCGCAGGATGGGGAAATTGTTTACTCTCTTGTTAGCTCTCTCTTCTGTGAAAAACTAGGAACAAGATTTGACTGATTTTCGTAGATTGTTGTAGTTTTTCGCAATTTTGGACAGATACGGGAACAGGCCTAGTAATAACCCTGTCAGTTGTCACGTTGTCTTTTTTTTCGTTCACATCAATGGCGGAAAAATCAAATCTTGCGTGAATTTTTGGGACACAAATTACCTAGGAGGTTACCTAAGAGAATATTAATAGCCAAATACAGTTGATGTCCTGTATTACGAAAGATATAATGTTTGAGGTCATTCACTATATCGATCGATTTTGTATACCTTTTTTTTAAAAAAAAGAAGTCATTAAAAAATATGTTTATTTAGAAGTTTTTATTTAATGTTAAATTGAATAGATAATGGTCCTGCCATTCAAGTTAACAAATTTTAAAAATTACTTTAAAAAAATATAAAGCGAGCGTGAGTATAAAATTCAAAACTGTTGGAGTAATCAAAAGTAACCGTAACATGGAACAGTAAGCCCTCGGTTAACGCGGTACTTTCATTAAGTGAATACGCTTTAACGTGACTTACAAATTGTGACAAACCCTTCTATAGCGCGGTACTTCAACAACGCGGTTTCGCTATATCGCGATTTTCGGTATTTTCTAACGTGCAAAATGTACATTATGTGCCTATCGCATTCCTTTGTTTCGGGGAATACCCTTTTATATAACACATTCAAGTATCGTATTTGTATAACGTGCTGTTTATTGAGAACCTGACTTCCGCGTTATACGAGGATTTACTGTATATTTGTTTACTCTTTGGGTGAGTGAACATGCAAACTCGGAGAAAAAAAAAAAACTTAAAAACACTATCGTATTAGGTACAAAATAAATACTTCCAGGGTTTTTAAGTCAATTTATTTAAACGTTCGCTATTCCAGATGTAAAATTGTGGCCACCATTCGCTATATAGAGATAGTAATGTAATCTGAAAACCGTTCGTTATATCGCAAATTTGCTATATCGGTTATTCGTTATAATGGACGTCCACTGTATGTTAATTGATGAATAATGGTTAACCCGGAAGATTTAGAAAAACTATCCCGGACGTTCGCAGCTTAGGCGAAAAAGAGTACATGTCCGGGAAAACCCGGACGCATGGCAACGCTACCTTTAGCCCATTGAAGAAAATGACTTCAAATAGGAGCTGGTTAGGTTAGGTTAGGTTATGGGGTTAGCCTCACATAGACCAGTGTTGGTCCATAGTGATACCACAACTCCTCAGAGTAATCAGTTAATGTCTGTAGCTTTGTTTAAACAAAATGAGTTTGTTGAGCAAACTTCTACGGGTTCTGAACTAAGTAGAACTCCCTGTTTAGCCTGTTCATCCGCTTTTTCATTGCCTATGATACCTTGATGGCCAGAAACCCATTTTAAGCAGACTGTGTTGCTTCTGCTGAGTTCCTGAAGTAAAGCGTAGCAGCTTAGAACTGTTTTCGATTTTATCACACTACTTTTAAGTGCTTTGAGGGCAGCCAGACTGTCAACATAAATGTTCAGCCTGAAAGATGCTGCAACTATCTGGCAGTTTGAAGTTGTAAATAGTAGCTGGACTTGGACTTCGATTTGGACGTGGATTTTTGGCTAGAACTTGGCTTTGCTTATAAATCTTACAAAATACAAACAAAAGCATTCAGAGATTAAAGCTAAAATATTTTATTTCATATCCTTATTCCTCCAAGTCCTGTTTTCTGTATCGTTAAACAAAAATATTACATTTATCCCAAAGAAAGCAGCAAATTTAATTACGCTAACATGTGGAAGACGGTCGTCGTCGGCCCAATCGTGTATTCATGTCAAAAGCACTCTCATTCAATAACAAAAATAAATAAAATTCCGTATTGAGTCGAATCGTTCATCCGTTTCTGGGGAACGCTGGGTTTTTGACGTGTATACGCAAATCTTTCACTCACAGACCACTGCCACTGTGTACGAAACCATTTTATCTGAATCCTTTCAAATTTCCGCCGTGGAAATCCATCAGAACGTTGGTGTATTTATCTATCAGCCAGACATTCGATTTTCCTTTTCCGTAGGGCAAAAAAAATGAGGAAACGAAACATCCTTTTTCCAAGGATTAAGTTTAGAGCATTTAAATAAAAATTCGCAAAAAGGCTACGAAACGAGAAACGAACGTCAGCGATTTTGGATTTTCGAAGGTAGAATCTGACTGAACCTTTCCATGAAGAAGCTTCCAATTCACTTAAAATAGAGCAATCCACACAAAAGAAACCATAGACGGCTAAAGGACGAAAGCTCCTAAACAGAAAAACAAACAAGACATCCGTATTCAT
The DNA here is from genome assembly GCA_949775065.1 of Brachyopa scutellaris. Classification (NCBI taxonomy): domain Eukaryota; kingdom Metazoa; phylum Arthropoda; class Insecta; order Diptera; family Syrphidae; genus Brachyopa; species Brachyopa scutellaris. Next base: position 120,589,168 of record OX459113.1, on the reverse strand, counting down.
AGCCATTGTATCTGAAAGGATATTTGTGGCGATAGTTGCAATTGCCTAATGGAAACCGTTTCCGGTACGACTTTGGACCGGTCGGTGGATTGGTATTATCTGTGGTCACTTCTAGATGAGTGGTTGCAAACTTTTCTCCTAATTACTCTCACAGTGGTGGAAATGTGTCCCCCTGTTCTTTATTCACATCACCCATCTGCATGAAAACTTGTTCCCATCACATATGCCATAACAAACAACTGAGTCTTATAAAAATACAAAAAAATAAAGTTCGAAAAAAATATGAAAGATGATATCAATTACAACGGATGCTACGGGAAGATTTTTATCAACTACCATTCACCCATTGTTATCCGGTCTTCTCCCTATTGTTGTGTTGGCTTCTCCTAGAACAGGCCAAACATGTACAAATTTGCATAAAAAACAATCACTCTCTCTCTCTCTTTAATAGGAACAGGACGAAGGAGCAAAAAAAAACCCTTTCCATTCTCACACAAAACAAAACATGAGGACACATAAAAAAATTATATAAATAGTTTTTTTTTTCGATTGAAAAAAAAGGATATTCTCTCGCAGCATTAATTGAGAAAAGGATTTGATTAATCAGAAAAATAAAAATTTACATGCGGTAGCATGAACCCAGGTCAAAGGACGAAATCATCTGAGGATGAGGTAGGTATTCGTTTTTTTTTTTGTTTTACAGTTTCCATTGTTTTTTTTTTGTTTCGTTACAGGACGATAGTGGTTGATTCGTAGAAAAATGTTATCCTGGGTAAAAAAGAGAGAAGCAAAAAAACTCAACAGAAGGACTAACAAATTATATTTAACTGAAATATGCAAATTAACATCCGATGGATACGGTTTGGGTGGATGTGAAAGCAAACCATCACGTACACGTATGTCCTTTTTTTTAAACACTAACTGGCATGCGTTCTCACATTTCAATTGTATAGGGTGATCATACCGAGCGTTGCCTATTTAATTTGTGATTTATTCGGGATTTTAAACGATATTTTGGAAAGGATTTTCAAGGGCTTATGAGGATTTTAAAATAAAATAAAAAATGCAATTTTTCTGAATGGGACAAGGGTACATCCATCTTGCGGTCAACTCTAAATTACGTTATGCAGCTATTTAAGGTAGTTGACAAACTTGTAGTCAGGCTGTTTATAAAGCAATCGTCTTAGCCAACGACGCAATATAATATTCTAGGATCAAAGTAGTTGCTCTCAGCATACATAAAATCTTATTAATATATAAATCTCAATGTCACGCTCTTACCTGTCAGTTTTACGAATCGATAAACACAAAAACTAATGCACACAATGAAGTAAAACTTCGTATTCCAGTTCATGAATATCCTGTGCCTATTATTGGCCGATTTTGAAATCAATTTATTCGCAATATTATTTAAATTAATGCAAGAATAAAAACACTCTAACAAATGCCACTTGATTGCGAAATTTCACTTATTCAAACTTCAAATACTTAGAATCCACATTTGTGGATTGTATATATTGATAGACTGCAAAGCTTGGGGTGCGTTCGCACTGTCTTTGATTCTTCCAACAAAATGACAATATATGCATTGTAAGTAACATTATAGTTTTTAGACACGGGCGAAGCCGGGCGGGACAGCTAGTAAATAAATAAATACTAGTGTACCGGTGCGAGGAATCTCGCATGTAGAAACCCTATACCCGTAGGTATAGGTAATAATGTTTTTTTCGTAATAACTTTACTCATATGGATTTTTTCAAAATTGTTTATATTGATGAACAAAGTTCAGTTGATAAGCTTTCGATAAGTATAAGAATCATTGAAATCGATGCAGGAATAAACTCTCAGGAGGAATCACAAACTCTTGCGCTATATAATGATGATGATAATGATGATGATCATGATGATGATGATGATGATACGGCGTCAGCAGTCCTATACAGAACCAAGCCTAGCTTCTCGCAACCATTTGTGTGTGCGTGTTATTTTTTCCACGAAATGGAAGGGACCTAGTTTTTTTGCCGACTCCGAACGGCGAGTTGAGAAGCTTCTCATGACAAATAATTCTCTTCGATTGCTTGTCAGGCATTCGAAAGAGGTGGCATCGTGGAAAACTTTTCGGTGATTTTGCTGGGATTGAACCCGGGCAGCATGCGTAGTAATCTAACGACGTACTTACCACCACGGCCACGGCGACCACACATAGGAAACGAAAAAGTCGACCTTCACGCTAAGACTGAATCTGGCAAATTATATCTGTCGGGCCACGGAAGACCGCATAGGGCGAAACGGATGAATCTGCGTTGTATTGCTTCAATTCGTAGAGAGTGGGTATCGTAATAAGGTGACCATACTTGACTAGCATATTCAAGAATCGGTCTTAACCTTTAACTGGATAGGTGGGGTGCTGACAACACATCAAGTCCTTATTTTTCAAAAATATTATATTTGCGACTGACAACACTCGTTGTCGGTACAGTACCTTCCTGTTGTTTTCTATTATATAGATTCAGATGGTTTTAAAAAAGTTTGGTTGCACAAGTAAGCCGTGACCGACTCTTCAAGCTGCAAGGGTGCTGTCAACACCCCACCTACCCAGTTGTGTAATTTTTTTTACTGGGTGACTTTGTATAGGTAATTTGAAAATGTCATTTGAAAAAGTTCAGGAACGCATTAAACTGCTATTGACACTATATAAGTGAAGATTGAAGTGATGAGCCGGACTTAATAAATACGGATAATGGCGAATTTGTTAAAACAAAAAATTGTTCCAAAAATTAATATGGATTTTGGAAAGGATGACTAAAAACTCTATAAAGTGGTCTTAAAGTTAATTCTTTTAACATAGCTCTACCCCAGAACGATATCATAATAACAATTCCACCATAGAACCACTTACAAGAGCAAAGATAAGCGTAATAAAGTGAAAGTGAAAATGAAGTGAAATCATGATGGGGTGTTGTCAGCACCCCACTACCTACTTACGTTACTATTACTCACCTACCTACTTAAAGGTTAAGAAGGTAAAATAAAGCGATCTCGTGACATAAGGATTAGAACATTTTTTGGACCAGCGTTTAACAAAGTCAAGCGAAGAGTTGGCACTGTTAATTATGTTATCTATATGGGAGCGAAAATTGAGTTCCCTGTTGCAGATAACACCCAGATAAACACTCTTTTCCACTCGGAGACCCGAATGTCCATTGTGAATCCTTTCCTAGTTTGGGAATGGATCCTCTTTTTTATCAACTCTTGAGCCGTTTTGTGTTTGATATCTAAAATTTGATATTGATATCTTTGAGTTTTCCAGCTCGGCGGTGTTCTTGTAGAGTGGGACAACAGCATAGAAGATTTGCTTGCTTTCTTCCTTCTATATTGCTATCTCCCGGGTACCCAATAAAGTCTATATTCATGGTGACTTACAGCATTTAGTACAATGCAACATTTTTTGACTGCCTTTGATTTAATTGCCTTAATTTTAGAAACGGTTGGGTATCCACTTACACAATATATTTGTTATCAAAAGTTAGCTGTTAGCTGTCACCTTGCATTATTGTAGTAATAATTTTGAGATTTTGGCGTTCAGCGCCATTTATTGGAAAACTTGAAAACTTTTGATTTACAAACATTTCTCACTTCATTACAAATATATTGTGTAAGTTTCTCCTTAATCGTACGGTGAGTTTCGCAGAGAACTGTCGCTTAATGGCAGTTAAGAAACAAATTTCCAGAGATGTAATCATTGCTTTATCCCAAAAAATGTCCATATTTCCATAGTTAAATATGAAAAAATATTCAGAACTTAGAGCAAACTCATTTAAAACTCAGAGTAAACTGAGCTATCGACAAAATCGGCCGACTTTTTAGTCGGTAGTGTGCGCGCGTGGAAGAGGGCGCCGCACAGTGGTTCAGAATCGGAAGAAAGTCGATTTTATGAATGTTAAATATAACGCTATTGTTCATTGTAATTTTATACAACAATAGTTGAAGCATGAAATCCAATAAAAAATTTCTAAAAGTTCCGTTATATTTAAGAAAAATTTTGAGAAACAACTGAGGGAAAAGATAATGTGCCTTTTTTGGCTAAAAACACGTTACAATTAAAATATTATTTGGTGTATAAAAATTAATTTTTTGAGAAAAAAGAAATATGTATGCTGTTAGTTATAAAACAAGTAATTAGTTACGTAGCAAGAATTATTCATATCAGTACACATTTCAGTGAGAGGTAGCCTTTAACATAGATGTATTTTTTATCAATAACAAAGAGCTTTAATAGCTGTAAATCTTGTGCGCTAGAAAGCGCCAAGCTGAAATGTAATAGAATTGATACATTGAACCTTCAGCTTCACAAAGAAAAAGAAATTAGCTGCGGTAACTTGCGGTTCTTGTTTTGGCACGCAATTAACGTAAAGTGTTACTATTTTTTTTTAAATGTCTTCTCATGAAGGTGGTAAGCTGCGTCAGTGAACTGAACTGCTCAGAGTGGTATTTTCTATTACTTCAGGCTCCAAAGAAACCATTATGGACAACTAACCAGAATCTTTTCTGTGAATTCGGAATTGACGAACGAAAATGTCAAAAGATGCCAAAGTAAATTTGCTTTAAAAAAATTTTTTTTTTAAATTTAATTGTAATGAAAAAATTCAAATACTTTGGTGCAAAATTCATCAAAATCGGTCCAGTACTTCAAGAGATATTGAATTATTTCCGCGCTTCCATACAACCTAAACCACTGTGCGCCGTACTGATTATGTATATAGTTTGCCGATACTTTAGTTTGAAGGCAATCGTGTAGCGTATCAAACTTATTTATCGGCCGATTTCGAATCGTTGTAATATGCGCACGCACTCTCATATATTTTCATACTGATTAAGAGCCCGACTTAACTGTCGGCCGACAGAAAGTCTGAAGTGTGCGGGGGCTCTTCACCCTTTTGATCCGGGTGGAGCATACATATGTATATTTCGCAAGCAAAGTATAAATACTCCTAAGTAAAAGAAAATGAACTGTTAATGGGACTTTGAAGTCCCATCCAGTAGTTTATACTTTTAATAAAGGTAAAATATTGTGTATTCGCCATTTGGGTGACGCAGTTTTAGTAATTACTGGAAAATTTTACGAGGGGTCAGAAGGGGAAACCAATTACCGAAGTTTTCTTGGCCTCGATACACATCCGGATTAAGGTTAGTTATTCAAAACGCCATTGCAGGCCTTTTCAATATTCTAAAAACAAAACCTTAAATTAGGAAGATATTTACCAACAAGAGCCATTTTAATTTCAAAGGATAAACACTTATACATTGTATTTGAAGACACTTAAGCCATTCAACCTTTTTCGTTGTGACTAAAATTAGTAAGGACATATAATTGCGAGCTTAGAAAAGTGGCCTAGTTCATTTTAGTTCCCGCTTTAAAATGTGATTTTTTTCGATATTCAAGAGGGAATATCTTAAAAAAATTAAAGTTAAAAAAACCCTTTTAAAATGTCCCGTTATTCGAGAAACTAAATAATGGTAATCCTGTTGAAAGGAATATCTGAGCAAAAGTGCAACATTCGTCGATTAAATATAATTCCGTCGACATCTCCTTATGACTAAATTCCTCATCAATCATTCGATAAATAAACACGACGACCAGCACTTACCATTACCACACAACCATCCATTAAGCCAGAAGCAATTCTCATCAGTTAAATAAACAAAGTCCGGATGTCTGGCGGGGATCCACTTACTCCCCAGAAGAAAAGATCAATTGACCAGATGACCGAAGAACGTAAACGAACGAACGAATCCCATTCATTTACGAATCAACAATGTGGCAGTCGTTACTCCTTTGAGACATAAAAAGACATAAAAAATATTTCTCAATTCAATTGAAATGCCAGGACATGCAATCGCAGAATCCTTTCAAAAGAGCTCAACATCAACATATGTTTTATTTTTTTTTTTTTCAATGGTAATGGATTTTCTACACAAAAAAGGAAGAAATCCATTCAAGCTAATTTCACCTCCCAGATGGATATCAATTGATACTTGGAAAGGATTCACTTTTTTTTTACTACCATATGTAAACATGGTACTTCCTCGCGGTCTAGGAAGTTGACATTAAAAGTGACATGAAAAAAAAAATTAAATAGGATTTTTTTTTCATCCTACCACTGCACACATGCTTCCTTTAATGAATCCTTCTTTTCACTTTTGTTCTCATCCTTTAGCTCGTATACGAGTATGTCATTCGTTATTCATGGTTTTAATGATCCGTTTGACTGGGAGAGCGAGTGTATATGTAAATCCTTTCCATTTTGTTTGTACATATGATGAAAACTTTAGAAAAAAAATAATGCTCCCGGGCACAGGAGCAGCACAACTGACAAGGATCCTAGACACGTATGTAAATATGTGATCAATGATATGCCTATTTAACGAGCATCCTGGAGGCAACAAGAACACAGAAGGAAAATATTGTGTATTTTTACTTTTCCGCTCTAATGATTTCTCAAGCTGCCAGGACACAGCACCAGCAGTGATGGTGGTGGTGGGTAAACCCTTTCGTTCGTTATAGAATGTCCCTGGGATCAGGAGATCAGGTGAGAATCATCATAAGGGCGGCTCGCATTCAAATTCGTTTTCTTTGATTTTTTTCTCATTCTCAGCCGGTGTGGAAGGATGTTGATTTTTTTTTGCTGTGATGTCATGACATACTCGTTCTCATGGTGATGATGATATCTTATGTCACAGAATGACAGAAATATGAAAAAGAAGTGATTTTTAATGAATTTCATGTGTTGTTTGCTTTGTGCATGCAAACGAATTGAAAAGGATGAAAAGAAAAGTGATTTCATTTTAATTTTTAGTTTGTCTTTGAGTTAAGAAGGAACGAACAGGAGCGATGCCAGATGTGAAAGTGTTCAGGGTGATATAGAAATTCTTTGTATGTATTGTGACAGAGTTAATAGCCTCCTGCACCACCTCTTAAGTGAACTGAGAATATTTGGGAATACTATTTCAAAGTGTGGGACCTTTAACTCAACATACTGTCACATCCTTAACAGTTCACGAGATGCCATTGCCAGATACTCAAGTACCTTAAATACCCAACGAAAGAGTTACTCTCCGTTGACTCGTAGACACCTCATTGCACACTTTTTCCCAAACTCAAATTGAGCTTCAATCTTTTTTTTTATATCCATTCAACTCCTTTCAGAGTCAAATGGGCTAATGTAAAGCATTTCCAGCGGACTCGGTTTAGTGCTGTGATTTTGACGTCCTTCCATGTGGCGGTAATGTGCTTAAGCTCGAGAGTGTTTATTCTTTTCATGTATTTTTTGGTCTTCCGTGACGTCTGCGTCCCTGCTTGTTCCAGCCTAAGCCCGTTCTGGTGATTTTTAGCTCATCTCCATTTGTTTCTCCAGATTTGGCAAAGTCTTTGCCTGTTTATTTCCATAGATTTTCAATATTGGGCAAACATTTCTTGACCCGCCCTTTGTTATGGAAACTGCGATCTAGAAGATTTATTGTACCACAAAGCCAGCTAAGGAGTCCAGAAGAAGCCTCTTCTTAATAATATTGAAAATCTTTAGTAGCTATGATTTCTCTGAGAAGTGCAGTCTCCTTTTGGCGCAGAGACCCACACACTCACACACATAGCTTATGTTCTGCAGTTTTCTCATCCTCATACCGAGGCTGGCAGTGACCTGTGAGAAAGCTTACCAGTCTTCTGATATCATCCCTTGTGAAGTTCAGAGATAGTCTTGCATTTTTTAATTTGTTCTCCCAATAGGTTAAACACGGTGCAGGGAAATAACTTCACCTCAAGTGGGAAATAACTGCACATTTTTGATGCGTAGTTATTTCTCACTGAAGGTGGGAAATAATTTAACCAGAAATTTTGTGAAATTACTTCCCACCTATGATTTTTTTCGAAAACTGCGGGGTACCGTGAAATAAAGCCGAGCGAGATAAGGCCGAATTTCAAAGTTTCAACTGACATAAAACATAGCATATTTTACATATTTCGTAATTTACTATATTTCAGAATTTAAAATGGAAAAAAAGGACGCAATCAAATGAAACAAGGCCCCAAAAATAAATGAAAGAATTTAGATATTTAATTTTTGGGCTTACATGGTCAAGACAAATTTAAAATTTAAATATCTAATTTTTAAATGGAATCTTTAGTTTTTGAGCATCAGAGTAATAGTATAAAACTAGCGCGAATTTTTTACTATTGCTCTATCTTATGCTCAAAAACTAAAGACTCCATTTAAAAATTAGATATATTGTTTTTGAGGTTTTGAGGTTATCCTGCAAAACTATTACTCTATCAATGCTCAAAAACAAAATATCTAATTTTTAAGTGGAATATTTAGTTTTTAAACATAAGATAGAGTATTAGCATAAAATTCGCGTCACTTTCACTTGATTTAATCACTTTTCCTTCAGTGAGAAATAACTTCACATGTTAAAACAAATTATTTCCCACAAATATGTGCATTTATTTTCCATGTGAAGTTATTGCCCGTGAAGTTATTTCCCTTCATCGATAAACACAGCTTGTGCTCCCAACTTTTGACTGTTGAGTTTGTTGCTGAGTTCAGTCAGTTTTGGACTATAAACGAATCAGCTGAACCTTTCTTCAGTTCATCAGCTTGAATAGATTTTGTTTCTTTACTGGCCGAACACAATGCGAAGTTGCAGCTGTAGTATAAATAAATACATATGCTGAAGCGCAAGTGCGTTCTGCTGCGACTTTCCATTGTTTTCGGGCAGTTTCGATAAATGCTGAAGGATATTCAAGCAGTTTATTACTGATTTAGAGTAAACGAATAGGAGATCAAGGCTTTCAAAGCTGTTTGACTGTCAGTGTCAGTACACTGCTGGACAAAGTAATAGGTGTGCGCATTGTTTTTTCGGTATTTCAGTTCAATATTTCATTTCTTTTATTATTATTATTATTTTATTGTTCAGAAGTGTCTGGAATAAAACAAAATGTCTACTTAAATATTAATCTGTATACCAATTAATTATAATCTTACACATTAGTAGCCAGTGTAGCCACCATTGTTTTTTATTAGAGCCTCAATTTTTCTAGGCATATATGTTATAAGTACGTCTGGCACGTCTCGGTGGGTATTTAGTACCAAATATCTTAAACATTTTGCCATAATTGGGTTTGCGCGTTGATGGACGTCTCTTCAACTCACCACATAAATTCTCAATGGGGTTGAGATCGGGCGACTGACTTGGCCATGTGCTTGGATCATCATTATCTTGTTGGAATCGCATTATGTTTTCCAAAATATTTTTGTATTCAAATTTGTCATGGTGCTCTCTATTCGAAATATGGGTCCGAAACCATTCCAGGAAAAACATCCCCACACCATAATGTTTTCCCCGCCATGTTTAACTGTTTTTTGCGTGTAGTTTACATGGACGACAACCATTTCTTCCGGAATCATTAGAGAACAAATAGATTTTTGTTTCGTCTCTCCATAAAATATTTCGTTTTCCCATCCGTTCCATACCATGTACGATGTGTTTAAGCAAAAACTTTCCTCATATATAAATTTTTTTTTTCGAATCAAAGGAACTTCCGGGCTACTCTGCCTGGTAGCTTAGCATCTACCAGTCGACGACGAATAATCCGGGAAGTTATATTGATGTCCATTTCTGCCGCAATAGTCCTAGAAGACTTAAGTGGGTCCGTTTTTGTAAGTATGACAATCCTCTCATCGTCAGTTTTTGTCGTCGATCTGGGTTTCCCGCGCGTTTCAGGGACATAATACACGCTTTTAGACATTTTTCCTTAAAAAAAACAATTTACACCTATTTTTTTGTCTAACTGAATTTGCCTCCTTTACTAGATCGATGCTTTCCATTTATAACCTTACAATGCAATACTTAAATTTCGTGGAAATATAAATTCTGTACCGTAATTTCGCAACAACTCAATGTAATATGCAGACACCTATTATTTTGTCCAACAGTGTATATGGTTCTAGTTCAGTCCTTGAATGGCAAAGAGTTCGACCTGAAAGACACTGGGAGTTTTTCCCATTAGTTTAAAGATATTGGTGTTAGGCACATGGATACCTCCGTATGTCACTTAATGCCTTTGAATTTTGCTGCTGGCTTCCAAAATATCAAATGGGTTTTACTGTTTGATATCAGTCAAGTCCCATATCACAGTGAAATCACATTCCAATTAATAGCGCTTTCTCTTTCTCCCATTGCATTGCACTCCACCGCCTAAATACTTATTGATCCCTTCAAAGCCCAATATACACAAATATCGCAAAAATAGATCCTTTTGTTTGTCAAATTGAACGCGTGCGTCAGTTATATTCACGAAAAAAGGACGCACGTTCGCCATACAATGGCAAACAATTGCCACCACTCCAGTTCCACTTTAAATGTCCTGCGAAAAAAAAATCATTGGAGTATCACTATGTCTGCTATGAAAGGACATGTCTTCTTTCCCTCCATCCCATTAACCAGTCATAATTGGCAAAGGACACGACACGAACCAAAGGCAAATCTATCAATTGTCGTAAACAATATCATTGTGCAGAAAAAAAAAGGAAAATGCAAAAAAAGGAGCGAACAAATCCTAGACAAATAACGGTCTAGGGGTTCTACCGTGCTTTGTTAAAACGAACGAGAGTACATCATCATCATCATTATCATCAGCAGCAGCAACATTGCTATTATCCTGGTTTTGCAAATAATTGACTTCTACCAATACCCAATTATCGGGATTACGTATGGGGTATCGATAAATTAGGGGTTGAACGTATCGGCTGGAGGAGAACCCTTCAGATGGGAAATTTTTGCACTTGCCTGCGCCCTATTGCAAGGGGGAATTGCACGGGATTGCAGTAATCATCATCATCCTAATAAAAAATCGAAGGACGACTCATTGAAAATCGCATCGCATTATTAGCGTTTTATTGTGCAAATTCTTGTATGTGGTTTGGGTACAGTTGCAGTATCAGAGGTGCTTCAGCCCTCTGTTGTGTCCTTTTCGGCTATGACTATATCGACTTGTTGATTTCTGTTCGGTACTCCTTTTATTTTTGCGCAGACAAGTGATGTTGCGGAAGTGATTTTCGGGACGCTTGTAATGCTAATTAATTTCGGTGTAGCAATAGCAAACGGATTGGCATTCATTGTGTGGTGTGTCCTTTGTGTTGATGATGGAAATGATGAAGGATAATCATTTAATTAGCCAAGCGATAGCGATGCTGCGGTGAGGGTTAGTAAAAGGTTTTGCACTCAATATGGAAAACATCAAAGAGAGCGAATCGACAGACAGGATTTGTGTTGTTTTGTTGTTCTGAATCGCGATTTAATTAGCAGCATCGGTGCGGACAGTGGTGTCGGTAGCTGGCTGCTCGATGGCAGTTATAATTAATTTAGAGATTTCAAGTATCAAATGCGGTTTTAATTGACACCAATTAACCTGCCAGGCTTATGGTTGGCTAATTAGAGGTGTTGTTATTTATTGTTATTAAACACATAACTGACGCAGAATGTGTCATTTGAAATTTCGTAGCAGTTTGGAACTGTAAAAGATGAATTTTTGACAGATGTCAAGTATAAAACATACGAGAAAAGAAAATGGAGCCGCAAGATAATATTTTTCAGGCTATCAAATGTTTGACATTCACTCAAATGTTGATAACATTTTATGACAAAAGTTCGTAAAGTACGCGGACAAAAATGGCAGCTGACAGTTGAAGGTTTTTTTTTTGTGGTTTGGCTGTATCATGATGACACACTTCCCATATGATTTCCATCTGTCAGCTGATTGAAATCCCAGGAAATCATATGGGAAGTGTTTATTCTTTTGGGAGTTCGTTCATTTTGGGTAAAATATTTGTTTTGATCGGTTTTTTAATTTGATCAAATTTAAAAATTGAAAGTGCGATTCGTCAGTGCTCCAGGAAATTCTCTTTCTTTTAACATCTCATTTGTCAAGATTGGTTCAGTATGAGAGCTGTAAATGGTACCTATACTACAGAAATAATATATACATATGATGATGATTGCTTGTGAAAGGAAACAGAACTAAAGCGCGTTCATGTTGGAAACCTTTAAAATAATGATAAGTGAATAAAAATGGGTAACGGAAGAAAAGCTAAGCAAAATGTGACGTCAATGCATGTTTACGTATGATTTTGTTTTAGTTATTATTGTGAACGCACGCATATTGCTTCTCCAGAGATGCATTCACAATGGGAGAAACTTTTAAAGAGTTTGTAATTTGAATAAAAATAGAAAAACATTTAATGAAAATTAAAGTCAGTCTGTACTCGCATGCGGTTTCGGACTTCCATGACATCTGCTTTCCTATCAAAGTTTGAGAAAAAACTAGCCCCTGCTATAATTTCCTTACATCTCTAACAAAACGTTTAAAAAATTAAATTGAAATAAAATATCTCTTTTCAATGAGAGCATAATTTTCTTCCTTATTAAACAGTGGCGAACGCCCCTTTTTTCTGTCATAAAACTATTTACAAAGAAAAACCATGCATAATGAAGCAAGGCTTCTTACACAATTCATTTGCATACGGGACACAATTCACTTCCTGCACGAAACTTCCAAAACAAGACCGAGACCGTTGCCGTCGCACATATGTTTCGATTTCTTTAAGGTGCGTGCAGAAGAACCCCTAAAGTGATTTGCTTTTGCACCCCTTTGCGCGCAGCAACTTTCCAGGCCAGTGTTGATTTTTAATTTAAGATTTGTGCGTGCCAGCGTCTCGGAGGCATTATACTGTCACCTTGCTCCTTTTTTTAGGGGACATCGTGAGAAGATCTCTTAGGAACTTGGAAAACCACTGTGCATGATTTTAAATTAATTCAATCCCGTGGTCGAGGCATTAGCCAGGTAAACGTGAACAAAGACTGAATGCAATTGATGCGATGTTGTTTTGTGAACTATTGTGATGACTCAAAATGTGATATTTAGTTGCATGAATTAAAAATTCGATGGGAATTTAGCTCCGAATATGCTAAACGGAAATACAGAAGTCTACGAGTGACGTGTTTTTTTTTAGAATAACTAGATCACAATGGATGTATGAGTAGATCACATGACAATTGGGTGACAGATGGATTTATTTTATTTGTAACTCAAGTGATGTCATTGAAAAGTGAAGGAGGAAGCTGTGCATTGAAATGTGGAAAATAAGAACGTTTAGCTGTCATAACATTCATAGCGATACCTTAGTGCTTCCGTTGAGTGATATTTAAAGTCTTAACGAAGAAAGTTATGACATTTAGAACACTGCGTTTAGTTTTAGATTTTATTAATAAAGCTCGTAACGCGAACTGAGCGCGCGGTGCACAGCATGCAAATCTTAAAGGTAGGTCAGTAGAAAGCGCACTAAATGAGGTTGTGGGAGTAATTGTAAAATCACTTCAGCGGAAGGAGTACACGTTAGCAGCCTTTCTAGATATAGAAGGAACCTTCGATAACGTCAAAACAAGTACCATTAGAAGAGCGCTGGACGACCAAAATGTGTCCAACTTTGTTAGAGACTGGGTTGATAAAATGCTGAACAGCAGAATCATCAACTCAAAAAATGGAACTGGCTAATTATGGAAAACAACCATCAGAGGGACACCTCAGGGAGGTGTACTCTCACCCTAACAGTGGATCCTAGTCATTGAAAAAATCCTCAAGGTTTTACCAGAAATAAGGATACGCGGATGACTTAGTAATCATGATCTCAGGCAAATTTATGCCAAGGATTAGCGAACTTATGAAATCTTCTCTGAAAGAGCTTTCGGAGGGTATGGGCAAAGCAAAATGGTCTTAACGTGAATCTCCAAAAGACCGAGCTTGTCCTCTTTACCAGAAGAAACAAGATCACAGACGTTCCCCTGCCAAAATTCGAAGGAACCACAATCGACCTCTCAAAGGAGGCGAAAAAAAGAGGAATTATTTTGGACTCCAAGCTATCCTAGAAACAAAATATTGAAATGAGATTGAAGAAATGATTAAATGCTTTTTACTTACTTACTTGCTTAGTTGGCGCTACAGCTCGAGGTGAACCTGGGCCTGCTTCTCGCAACCATTTGTGTGTGCGTGTTATATTTTTGCACGAATGGAAGGGACCTACAGTTTTTTGCCGACTCCGAACGGCGAGTTGAGAAGCTCAATCATTACAAATGATACTCTTTGATGCTTGTCAAACATTCGAAAGAGGTGGGCACTGTGAAAAACTTTTAGGTGTTTGCGGCGGGATTCGAACCCAAGACCGCTGGCTCAGTAGTCCGACGCACTAACCACTTGCGCTACGATACTTTTTACGCCTGTGAAAGGACATTCGGGAAAATATGGGGACTGCAATCCTACATAAATCATTAGAGCTATCATCACCTATAATGGATCTACCGTATTGGGACTGTTACAAAATAAAAAGCTATAAAAATAAGCTCGCCAAAGTGCAAAGAAGAAGTACATCACAAGCGGAATTGGATATGATTCTTCATTACCTTCCTTTTGACATGTTCATCAAAGGCGTAGCAGCAAAGGGAGTCCTGTGAGAATCCGATTTGCGAAAATAAACCAGGTATGGACATGCGGCGATACTCGAAGAAGTACAGTAACTGAGGAGATGCAAATAAGACTTCAACTTTAATGTACCAATCCTATTTCCCAGTAGGGTTGACTTGCTGTCAAACAAGATGATCCTGATCAGAGACCAGGAAATAGCACTCTTCACCGATGGCTCAAAAATGGACTTAGAATGGAGCAGGATTCTACTCACATACTCTAAATAAATGGGAATCTTTCAAAACACCGGATTCACGCAGTGTCCTTCAGGCGGAGCTACTGGCGATTGGAAAGGCTGCAATGTTCATAGAAGGACGCGACCTCACTTCGTCGGAGATAGCCATTCTGGTGGATAGTCAGCCAGCTCTAAAAGAAATAGGATCAAATACAAAGATAGTCCAAAAATGTCGCAATGTCCTAAATGCCATAAGGCACCACTAGCTAGAGCTGGATCGACCAACAGAGATGCTGACACCTCCATACTGCCACCGGCTAAGACAGTGTTCAACAAAATCGATCATTTAACCGAAAAAGAGACCAACGCTCTGTGGCTCACGCGAACCGACTGCGTCACATTACGTTCCTTATGGCCGCAACTTGATTCTAATAAGATAAAGACGATGTTACATCTGTATAAATCCTCCGAATAATCATAGGACACTGTGCCATTGGTCATATGAAAGCAAATGGGTACCTGAGTCCAACGATATCTGTAGAAGCTGCGGAGATGAGGCAGAAAGCTCTACTCTGCTACTGACCCGCCCTCGAAAAACGTCCCCTCCGTATTTTAGGTCATAGATTCTTGGCAGGCAGAGCTCAGAAATATAAAGATATCGGATCTTCTAAAATTCACCAAGAGCCCAAACTGGTCTACGAGTTGGTTAGAAGAGGATTTACTCCCAAACTATGAGGGGATTCACAATGGACCGTGTCGCGTCTCCGAGTGGATATGATTGCCCGAACAATCACACACTCCTCCTAACCGAACCTAACCATCGTAATGTAATGCAATGATTGTGCGGCGCAATGCAACGTAATGGAATGTTGCTAAGGATTCGGTGGAAATTCGGACAGAAACGTATATGTGGTGACGATAATGCAGTACCTATTGTGATTGACTCATTTATTTCTCGAATTAGACACGGAGCGTAGCGTAATTCACAATTGGTGTTATATTCTTTTTACAAATTTCGAGAAATTTAGTGTTTTTCCATTCAAATTGAATTTTAAAATGACATTTAACAGTAGTTAATAATTGGGTGTGATTTTGTAGTACGATTTTATAAGCACCAAAGCTATATTGTGATTAGGTCATAAGTCACGGTAAAGGTTGTGTTGAAAAATTAGTGATTTTATTGAAATATTTTCCAGTTGCAAGCGTTAATTCAATGACAGCGTGTGTCCACTTTCAACCCCATTAGATCTCTCTTGTCCAAAACCTGCTTATAGCTACGAGAATGATAACAAAATTATTGATTTGTTATTTTTCAAATATCACGCTTCCTTCCACGAACTGAACACCAGCAAATGACTTCGAACAAAAAAATAAATAAAAGAAAAGCAAATGCCGACCAAAGCCAAATCTCAAGCGGAAACGAAAAGAAAATGGATTCAACAAGAAAAAGAGCAAATCACTGACTAAAAGAAGGAATAAAGAAAAAAATTTAATAAGAAAAATAAAAAAAAAATAACCGTAAGAAAATTGAAACTAAATTTCCCGAGTTCTGCATGATTTGAATAAATCAACTTACGATTTTCCGTGATTCGATTTCGGTTTCTCATCTGAGCATACCTGCCGCGTAGAAGCGGTCGTTTGCACAGACCTTCAAGTAGAGTAGTGAAGAACAAGCAGAATGTCCTTCCTACACACACACACACACCAGCCGTAAATTGTCCTTTAGAAGCCAACCATCACGTTGCTTCCTCTATGCGCGACAATACCATCATGATGACGTTGCTCAAAATCAAAATCACTGATTTCGGGATTATATTATTTTTTTTCTTCACGAAAGGACGAATGGAGGAAAAAAAATCAAATCGGGTTGATGTATACGTATGTACGTACGCAGTAGAGATGCTGGTGTTGGTCGTCCTTCTTACCAACATTTTACTCTACGCTGCTGCTGCTTGTGGCAGATCCCATCTTAATCTGTTGTAAATCGAATTTTCTATCTTCTGCGGGACATTTTTTCTCTCTTTAGAGTTTTCTTCTTATTTCAATTTGATTTGTATTAAAACGCGTAGAATGCGAAATGTGGTAGAAAGGACTCCTCCTTGGGGTTGGTTGGTTAAATAGGATTACTGGTGATTTGGAAAATCAGTGCATTTTTGCGGAAGGATGAACGCCGACATCGGTGTTTGTCTTGAAAACTCGATTTCGACTACAGTCGAACGAGGACTGATTGATCAAATTTTCTATGCTGTGATCCAGAATGATGCATAATTGTGAGAAGTTTTTTTTTTCTTCACGCTGGGACATAGATTTGAGAAGGGAAGTTATCTAATTTGATATAGTCAATCAAAGCCATAGCTACACTGGCTTCCTTGTTAAGGAGTTGAGTTCCATCGGATTTCTCATGTAGCTTCGAGGAATCGAACGCTTGTCTTAGCTTTTTTTCGTTTTGAAGATCTATCCATATCTAGACTATATGAATCCGGTCCTAGATTTCAATCTTCTATCTATCTATCTATACATAGTATAAAAGGAAGTCCCCAAAATGTGTCTTTCTGTATGTACAGGATAATCTCGAGAACGACTAAACGGATTTAAATGCGATTTTCACTATTATGATCTGGATTTCCTGGCGGAATTTATGGAATTTATGGGTGTACTCAGACTACTCCATTACTTATAGGAGCTGAGAATTTAAGATCGAAGTGGCAAAAAATCAGTTTTCTGTCATTACACAGCCCTAACTCAACGATGGCTTATCGGATTTAAAACCAAAAAAATGGCTGTAGTAAATTCCTTTAAGATTCATTTGAGGTATAATGTATAAATCATCCTTCTGCGTTATCCTGGATCTGAGATATGCTCAAAACAATAATTCATAAAATCATTGCCAACAATTTTCCATCAGTGGAGACCAAAACCAACAGCCATGCTGTAGTGGGTGTTTGTATGTGGCACATTTGAATTTCTGCGTATTTACTGAAATAGCATTCTATTGATGTTTTGTACCTGGCCTACTACGATAAATATGATTGTAAAAAAAAAATGCATGGGGAACACCGGGCTATACGCTATATATATATACAGCTATACGCTATACGCTATACCTATACCCTATGCCTATACTATAGAAATGTATTAGAAGAAAATAATTTGTTTTCTCTTAAAAGTTGCAGGTGGGCGAAGCAAGGTGAGCACGGGTGAGCTAGTATAAAATAGAGGACTAATAATCCTAGCCGACAGTACCTAATGGGTAGGAAATATCTGTCTAAATGAGAAATCTGCATTGGAGATCTATAGTGCTCAGCCTGAACTTGTCCTTGAGACTTCCAGACCTTTGTAGTGTCTTCCAAGCGGAGGCGATGACTATTCGATGTGCAATCATGACATTTTCATTCACACCGATAGTCAAGCAGCTATAAAAGCCATATTTGGTTAGGTACTATCTACTATAGATGTCTGCACAGGCTGTGCTGGGATCCTGGTCATAGTGATATACCAGGTAACAGTGAAGCAGGCGAAGCAGCCAGAAAACGTACAAAATTGAGGAATTTTACCACAGAAAGCGAACCCTATGTAAAAATAAAAAGACTAAAACACAAAAACCCTACGCAAGCACTGCAATAGGCTTAAGAAAGATGGCGTAATCTTGATACGCCAGTCAGACTTCGCCTCAGCTAAATTGACGTAAAACTTACAGCCTGATAAAAATTAGCAGAGCACATATCGGAACCTTAGTTGGCGTACTGACAGGTCATTGCACAATAGACAAACATGCCAGAAGGCTAGGACTCCTCGCCAATGACTTTTGTCTCAGATGAATGGATGAGGAGGAGGAGGAATCCCCCTATCACCTATCCAATTTTCAAAATGGTTCCAAGAGTATCGGTAAGAATCAGCTCATGTGGCAACACAATGGACCTTCTTTGGTCTTAGTCAATCCTACCGAATACTGGGATAGCCACTTAATCTAACCTAACCTAACCTTTTCATCAGTTTAGATATCTTGAGGTAGCTGAGTTCAACCAGGCTTCATGTCATCCGGTTGATAATTACAAAGATCAGATGAAATATCGCAAAAGCTTCAAAATAGGTCAAGGAATCCAGGCGCCTTTTCGTTCGCATATTAATGCGATAATCTCAAAAGCTAACTCATCACTCGGTTTCGTCAAACGGTGGTCCAAAGAATTCTCTAACCCTTACGTGACCAGATCGCTTTACATTACTTTCGTTCGCCCACTCATTGAGTATGTTAGTCAAGCCTGGTCCCCCTTACATAAAGTTCATGTTAAAAGAATCGAGAGCATTCAACGTCGCTTTCTCCGTTTTGCTCTTCGTGGGCTACCCTGGAACCATCCTTTTAATTTACCTTCCTATATTGATCGCCTTAAACTTATTAACTTGAATACCCTTGAGGAACGCAGAAATGCAGCTGATTTTCTCTTTATTTGATTTGATTCGTTTGATCGACTGCGCATCTCTTTACAACTCCATTTTAATACTAATCCTCGCAATGTACGTTGCCCTCGTTCCTTCCCACCCACCGCACCTCATACGGCTCCAATGAACCAATCTCCCGTATTATGTTTAGCTTGTAATAAGCCGAATAAATGGAGGCTTTCGCCCCACTAAAATTAAATACACTGGTTCTATAAAAAGGAAACGGAAAGGGCTATGGTAGCTTTCTTTACTCTTTCCTGGAAGTACGCTCATTACCTCTTCCGTCCATGTTAGCATGTATGACATTTCCACGTCGGAAGTAAAGACATGAATTCCCAAGAAGAACCAAGAGATTGACTTTGGTGTTAAAATTTATTTAAGGTTTTATAAAAATACAAATATGTACTACACCCCATATTCGTGGATCACCCTGTGCTATGGTTTTCTTTTGTTAGAGCTTTTCCTACCCATTTTTGTTTTTCTTAATAACCTTCTTTCTTATCTTTTATTTTGTATCACTCTTTCTCCCACAAATAAAGCAGTGACTTCATAATTACAAATTAATTGTTGCTTCCTTAAGTGGGTATTCCCCCATTACACCATAAATTTCCCCAAAAATCCATCAGACTACGAACTTAACCAAGGAAACTAATTAAACACTGCAAGGAGACAATTAAAACAAACAGTCAACGACGACATTTTGCATATGGAATTGGCATAGCCGCGTGGCTACACTGAAACACGATGAAGTGGGAATGGGAATCCTGCAAATGGCATACTAAACTTTCAATGGCTGTCGTGAGTGTCGTCCCATTAACCATAGGGTTGGTCTCGATATCACCGATATACATAGCTGTTGTTGTCTAAATGACTTACAACGCACGTTCACGTTGACACCGCTGCCGCCGCCGCCTCGCGTTATTACTAATCTATAACCGTGTGTTGTGTGTGTGTATAGTGTTACACCCTTATTTCATCGGATGTCCTACCCTCGTATCAGTGTAAACAACAACAACAACGAATTCATCCTCCAATAACCGCATTCAAATGGAAGCTTGTGTTTTTTTTTATTCCCCGATATTTTAAAGTTTCTTCAAGCGAATCCATCAGAGCACACACATAAGGACGAGGGGTGTTTGCACAGTTAGTGCTACGTTCCATTGTGGTGTTGGTTTGGTAGTAAGAATGAAAAAAGGCGAAGGACTCTAAGGACAATCGCTGGGGGTGGGAGGATTGAATTTATATTCGATGTGCCACGGTAGCAACAGCAGGCGAACAGTTATGTATTTTTTTTTTTTCATCCATTTTTATGGGACTGCTGCTTTGAGGGTGGCGGAGGCAGAGCACCACACCGCACACACACGTTCACCCTCACCATTTTTTTCGCTATACATACATATGTATATGGGGATATGGCGGTGGTTCTTCGAGGGGTGGCAGAGATAATGGTAATGGTGGCTTTATCGTTATAATACCTTTATAGATTTTTTTTTTGCCTGTTTTCCCCGAAAAAGCGGAGGGTGGTGGTGGTGGTGGCTGGGGTGGTGAATGGAAAAACAAATATACAGCAACAGCAACTACTAAAAGAACCAACATGGTATCCTGTGAGGGAAACATTAAGTAATGCTTAATCGTCTTCCCGTCCTGCGGCCCGGTTCAGGTCCTGCTGTCAGTTCTCTTGAATGTGGATTCTGTTCAGCGGGGTTTTTGCGTTTTCGCTTTTTTTTTATTTGTTTGTGTGTCCTCCAAGTACGTGATGAAAACAAAGATGGCTTCCTTGTGGATTTATGATACTCGGCGAGGATAAAATAAAATTTGATTGCAGTGTTATCCTGCGCCATTCGCTTCGTTCACTCACTCTCATTCCAAAGTCGTTGCGGTATTCGCGCGATATACGCAAGCGGGTAGAAGAAGGTGGGGAGGATGATGCTTTGCGAAATAAATTTCGATTATTAAGAATGCTTTTTACGTTTTTTTACGGTTGGATTTGCATTAATATTTTACAACTATTACGGGATCTTTTTTTTATGGCATTCTGAGCCTGTCTGAGGTTCGGGAAATGACTGCTCATATATCAGTGAGGTGTAATAAGATGGTGATTGCATCTGCGGGTAATGATGGCCTTAGCCGAGGAAGCCCAACGCCTTAAACATTGGCACCGCTGCTATCTTTTATATTCAATATTCTGGGTAATATAGGCTTGGAAATTGTTGGAGATTCCGACATTATCGTGGTTTACTTATGACGCGCATGATGATCTCCACGAAAAGATTAGTCAAAACTTAGTATATTGACCTCAGCACTGAAGCTTTCCATTGGTTTCGTGATGCAGTCAAATCTTGTGTACGAGTATTTTTTGGTATCAAAATCACTTCGGTCAGGCAAAGTCGCCTCTTAATCTCAAGTCCTATAAAGAGAAAAGGATAAAATATCCGGCATTTTAAAATTATTTTCTGCTGACATCAGATACTTTCGAGCCACTAAAAAAGGTAAAATTGCAGTCAAGATGCGACTGTTGCATTTGGTACTGGTATGTCATAGATACAACCTACGTCATCGGCAATAAAACGTGTACTGTATCGGGTGAAGAAAGCGAAACAAAGTCGGAAACCATGACTGGCAAAACAGTGAATATTTTTTAAGTTTTTGGAAATGGTAAGGAACGTAACCGGCAAATGATCTACAAATGAGAGATAAAAATTACCTACAAAAGGAACAGATATTTGATTTATGCTGGAATCGAAAATACTGTCACATTGACCACAGATAAATAAACTTGCCAAGACAATTCCAAACAACGTTTCTCCGCAATCACAGTAAAACGATGATAGAAGGTTTTAAGAGCAACGTAAAAAAATAGGATATGTACATAATTACATCGTTGACAGAACCTTTGTAATAGGTTACCATGCCTTCTATAAATATGTGTATTGCTTCTGAAAAGAGGTGACAATTTTTCAAAAAAAATATTTTCATAAACAAAAAGAAAAAAAATAACGCCTCTAAAACTGGTTGCTTTATTTCAAAAAGTTGGAATATTTCTGATTATTTAGACCAGTACCGAGCATGGTGGTAAGCTGCGCGGGTTCAATCCCAGCAAAACACCTTAAAGTTGTTTTCATGGTGCCACCGCTTTCGAATGTCTGACAAGCATTCAAAGAGTATCATTTGTCATTAATAGCTTCTCAACTCGCCGTACGGAGTCGACAAAAAACTGTAGGTCCCTTTCATTCGTGCAAATATATAACACGCATACAAATGGTTGCGAGAAGTAGGCCCTGGTTCGGCCCGAACTGTAGCCAGTAGCTAGAATTTCGAAATACGTTACTTAGCATATTATTTGCCTTATCAAACCCTTTAATTTCATACCCATGTAAAATGTAATGGAGGTCGTGAAAATAACGGTAGTCCGCCATCTTGGTGGACATGAATTTCGAAATACGTCACTTAGCTTATTGTTTGTCTTGTCAAACCCTTTCATTTGATACGGAGGTCGTGAAGATAACGGCAATCCGCCATATTGGTGTACACTGGTCCCTCGCTTTGCGCGACTTCTTTTTGCGCGGTTTCACATTTGCGCAAATTGCACTTACCTTCCAAAATTCGATTTACATGAAATTCATACTTCGCTCTGCGCGGTTTCGCTTTGCGCGATTTCGCATTGCGCAAGGCTTTTCATTCCCCTAACCCCCGCGCAAAGCGAGAGACCAGTGTACCACCATATTGAATTTCGAATGACGTCACTAAGCTTATTGTGTGTCTGGTCAAACCCTTTCATTTGATACCCATATTAAGGAAGTCGTGAAGTTAACGGTAGACCGCCATCTTGGGGTGTCCACCATATTGAATGTTTCTATGACGTCATATAACATAAGATACTTTCCGGGTCAAATCGAATCCAACGACACTCTATTTGTTGAAATCGGTTGAGTAGTTTAGGGTTTAGGCTCTATGAATATTTTCGTTGAATTTTGTCAATAATTGTCATTTGTCATTGTCAGTACACAAGTAGGCTGTCTTTTTTTAAATCATTTTATTTCTATACGTTTTATTTCTATTTTCGTTTCATTTTACTGCTCCACCGCGACATAAGAAGTTTCACTTCAAAATATTTTTAAAAGGTTGATGACTTTAAGAGACACATTTTTATGTGGCCAACATTGACAGGTGAAAGAACATGGAGTAACGTCAAACTTTTGCATATCGATTCAGTAGCACTGCTTTGTTGCGATGCTGATGCAAATGCTTAAGAATTTTGTTTGACATTTAAGTACTCAAGTCAAGATGTCAAATGTTTCTAATCTTCGGCGAAAAAAAATTTGTACCAAATTTCGTAGATAGAATTGCGAAATGTACGCAAATGTTTCCACTGAGCTAAAATTTCATTTGACATTTGCTCACCATTCTAGGTAATTTCATCTGATTTTTATTTTGCACTGAAAAAGTAAGTATACAAAAAACTTACCAAAAATTATCTAAAAAAAAAACAATTGCTTGGCAGCCATTTTCTATTTCTGTTAGCTTTGAAAAATTACATGCTGCATGTGTTGAAATGTGTGTTCGCCGTGCGATGAGAAAGAATATTCGAGTTCGAACTTTTGAAAATTCTAAACTTGGAGTTTCCTTGAGATCGTACATTTCGCTTAGATGGAACCGTACTGAAACATTTTTGTATCAACGTTGGGGTGAACATTTTTACAAGCTCCATCATTCCCCCTGCTTTGGGTGAATCAACTTCATAAAAGAAAAATAGCATTTGAATGATTATTTACTGGGTTACCGTAAGATTCAAGAGCGCGGGCCCTTCTTCTAGTCTGGAGCGTTCACAGTCCATATTCGACGTAAACAATTTTCAACCAAGATGAATTGATATCCATTCGTTTGATTTAAATCCATGCTGCCACATGCACGCCAGGATCCACATCAATCCTCCGCCCTTCCACCGCCTCTTGTCAGCAGCCCCACAAGAGAAGAGACTGAAAGAAGAAAAATAATTGAGATGTGGTAAGAGGTTTTTCCTTATTTTGTTTTTTTTTTATTTTTTTTTTTTTGTAAAAAAGTTGAATTCTTATCCTGCATCGAAATAAAATCCTGCTTATGCTGCTGATATCGCTTCTGCTGCTGTTGTTGTTATCGTATTTGTGTGTAGTGTTGTTGTCGCCGGGCAAAGCCATAAAAGAAATTGTTTGAGGGCCATTTGAATGCTTTCAGGAGTAAACAAGAAAATGCCATTTTCAAAGTTTTATCCTTAAGATTTGGAGTTGTTTTTTTTTTGCTCTTCCTTTGGTGTGTCCTTTCCACCTTGTTGTTCCTGAATTTGGTTTTAGACTGTGCCTGAGCCTGTGCTTGTTTGTGCGTCCTTTTATGTTAATTTCTTTGCCTGTTGTTGCTGACGATTGTGTGTATGGATGGAATACTGGGATAACGAAACAACAAGGAGTTTCCTCTTTTTTTTTTATTTTTTAATATAAACGAATAAAGGTGGATTTGATTTACCTTAGTTGGATTGGTTTTTTTTTTCTTGGAACTGTTCTTTGTGTGCTTTTCTTATGTGCATGGCTACCACCCACGTGGATGTACATACATACGTACATACATACGTACATACATATGTATGTATGTATGTTGGTGATGTTTTCGATTGGGAGGTGGGAGGAGTGATATTATCAAAAACGATATTAGGTCTCTTTTGTGGTGCGGTTTGATAAACGAAATTTCGGTGTTTCCCATGTTTCGTCCTTAAGATTTGTCTTTGCTAAGTTATTGACTTCAAAGTAAAGTTTTGAGTGTTCACCTGGGTGGGGGTGGAATTGAATTAATTTAATCTAAAATTAAGTATTTCTAACGAAGGAACGAAGAAATACATAGTCGTGTTCTTTGGGGGTAAATTCAATCGCATTCTTTAAATGGACGAAAGTTGTACCACAAAGGGCTGAATTCGGTTCTAAACTTAGAGCAATTATTTTAGAATTTATTATTTACTTACATTTAATAAAATTGATTTTTCACAGCTACGCTTAAACTTTGACAGCCAATTGTGAGATGTTTATGTTCTTTCAAGGATGACATCTTAATTGCTTGAAGTTCGAAGCGGAGTTGCCTTCCACAGTTGGTAAAGCTATCTTGGTTGGAAAAATATCCTTTGAATATCAGCAAATTATTGAATCTCCAGAATGTGAATTTATTTTCTGATTCGGATAAAGGATGTTCGGATCGAGTGAATTTAATTTTAGTCAGTTGCGGTTATGGGTGGTGGGCACCGTAGCGCAAGTGGTTAGTGCGTCGGACTACTGAGCCAGCGGTCTTGGGTTCGAATCCCGCCGCAAACACCTAAAAGTTTTTCACAGTGCCCACCTCTTTCGAATGTCTGACAAGCATCAAAGAGTATCATTTGTCACGATTGAGCTTCTCAATTCGCCGTTCGGAGTCGGCAAAAAACTGTAGGTCCCTTCCATTCGTGCAAAAATATAACACGCACACACAAATGGTTGCGAGAAGCAGGCCCAGGTTCACCTCGAGCTGTTGCGCCAACTAAGTAAGTAAGTTGCGGTTATGCTTTCAATCTACATATTTACAACCGGTTTCTGGAACATAAAAAGTGGTGAGTTTTTATTTTTGAATCATTTTTGTAACACCAATGGCCTGTTCAAAAAAGCAATGCCAGCCTGTACAATAGACCAGTGTGGTGCCTTAAAACTCATGTGTCTTTTTTAAAGGAATGATCCTGCCTAAAGGCTGATATAGCGACCTAAAAGATATAAAGGGTGATTTTTTAAGAGGTTGAGAACTTTTTTTAAAAAAAAAACACAAAAAATTCGAAAAAATGAATGAAATATTTATTTGAATCGATAGTTTGAACCTTGCAATTTAATGTTTAAAGATAATTTCATGCAAATGTTGACCGCGGCTGCGTCTCAGGTAGCCCATCCGCTGAGTCCAATTTTGGCATACTCTTTCACACATATCGGCCGGTATCTCACGAATGAATGCATGGATGTTGGCTTCCAGTGCGTCAATCGAAGCGGGCTTGTCCCTATAGACATTAGCTTTGACATACCCCCACAAAAAATAATCTAATGGTGTCAAATCGCCCGATCTAGGCGGCTAATTGACCGGCCCGAAACGTGAAATTAACTGTTCACCAAACTCGCCTCGCAATTGCGCCATTGTTTCGCATGCTGTGTGGCATGTGGCACCGTCTTGTTGAAACCACATATCATGCAAGTCAAGAACTTCCATTTCGGGCAAAAAAAAGTGCTGTAACAAAGGCCTAACTGCTGGGAACGGCGCCGAATCGACATTTCGCGGTCTTCTGTCACACTAGCTGATACGGCCGCAATATTTTCTTCACTACGCACAGTACGTAAACGTGTTGGTGGTTTAATGTCCAACAAAGTAAATTTGGTGCGAAATTTGGTCACAATCTTCCGAATAGACTGCTCAGAAGGTCGAGAATGCCGATCATAAAATGGAAGCAGCGCGCGATGAACATTTCGAACCGAGCACGAATTTTGATAGTAAAATTCAATAATTTCCAAGCGTTGTTCATTTGTAAGACGATCCATGGTTAAATTGCAAACCAAACTGAAGCTGTTTGACAGTGACACAAGGTACTAAACATACGTCAGCTGTCAAAACCAGTGTTGCCAAAACCAAACCAGCTAAAAAATCACCCTTTATTATTTCATAGCACTTTAATTAGTCCAACAACAATATACCGGGGAACGAAAGGGCGGACGAACTTGCGAGAGCAGGGGCGGAAGACGTAGAAAACCTCACAGCAAATACTATTGGTACGGCGATACAAGCAGTAAAAATGGCAGTCTATAATCTATCTTTTGCAAAACACCACGCACAAATGTGGAGTCAAATCCAAACTTACAAGGCTGCTAAAGAAATAATGGAATTTCCAAATCCACTGCGGGCTAGGAAAGTACTGGGCGGAGTACAAATAAAACTGATGATTGGCTTATATACGGGACACATCAACTTAAATAAACATAATTACCGACTGGGACTAGAGCAGCACAGCACCTGCCCCGGTTGCGAAGAAGAAGACGAAAGTATCAAACACTTCCTCTGCGATTGTCCTGCTATATGTTCAATAAGGCAAAAATACGTGGGAAGACACATACTACCCGGGCTGACATCGCTCAGATCTATCGATTTCTCGAAGAGTTTACACGACACACAGAGCGTTTTTCTTGAAATCACATATTCCTTCCAACCTTTCCATTCCACTACACTACCCCCTTTCGCTAACACACACCCCAACCCTTTTTTCTCAGCACAGTTCCAGAGGGGAGCACAACGGGCCCGACTTTTGGCCTACGTGAAGAGGAGTAATCCTCACCCTCATAAACCAACCAACCAACCAATTAGTCCCACAGGCTCATGAGGGCTAGTATGTCCATGGTTAAAGCATTTTTTAAATCATAAGATCTGAGTTCTTTATGTAGGATAAGCCGTCTGTGCCAGACAATCACAAAGGATTTGCTTTGCCTTCTCTAGACCGGTCTCGCCAGACAGGCCTAACTTGCCTAGGTAACGTAACTGGCAATGCCCGGAGATGAAGCTTGTTCAGAAACTCCCTGTGATGGGTAGAATGCTTAGTTAACAGTTTGGCTTGTCTGAGCCCTCGGACATTTCTCCAATGAGAGAGTTGGAGATCATATTCCCACTTGTCAATTAAGGCTAAGATTGTTGGCCAGTTTATGCACCAAAAGAGTTACGGGTCTGAAAAATTAGCAGTTGAACCTGGTCTGGCCAGCTCATCCGGAATTTCATTTCCTCCTGATCAGGCACGAGGCACCCACCAAACTCTGACTTAATTGTGAGACTAGGGATTGGAGAACATTAAAGCAGCACCTTACCAGGAGCTCAAAGCTTTGAGTGCGGCTTGACTGTCTGAGAAGGCGTTTATGTTAGCGCCCCTAATGCCGCTCTGTTGATTAATCAAGGCATGGATCGACGGAAACACGCTGGGAAATATTCTAAGAGGCACGGAGATTATACTATACTTATACTTTTACTTTAGGTTTTGCTACAGCTCGAACCTGGGCCTGCTTCTGGGACCCATTTGCGTGTGTGTGTTATATTTTTGCACGAATGGAGGGGACCTACAGTTTTTTTGCCGATTCCGAACGGCGAGCAGGCTTGCCAGATTTTTATAAGCTCACAACGCAAAATTTTAATTTTTTTTCGCAAAAACCGCAAAATCAAAAAAAAAAAAAAATATTCGCAAAAGGCGCAAAATGCTAGACATTAATAATAAATAAAAATTTATTAAATTTTTTTCTACATTTAGGCAACAAAAGACAACGAAGGAAACGAAAGAATAAATATTTTCTGGGTTTGGCTTAAAACTGGTGGAGAAAATTGATTCACATTGGAATGAATTCTAATGCGCATCGATGGTTCTAAAAATAATAAATAATAAATTAATTTATTACACTATGTAACAAATAACTGACTGGGTTGCATTGACAGCACTGGCATTTATAGAAAGATTGCGTTGCATTGGCACCACAGACAGATCGAGATTGGGCGCATTCCGGTTTTTGTCAACCGCCTCTGATTGGTAGTAATTGTATCTAATGTTACTAACATAAATCATCTACTAAGTCTTTCATTAATATAAGTTTGTTTTAATTCTTCTCTTATTTAAAAATAGTTTTGTTGTCTAGATACCTATCTTGCAATCAAGTCAAGTTTTGAATTCCGTTTTTTTAGAATTGACTAAATGGTTAGTCACTAAAAAACGGAATGCCAACATTGGTTTTCGGAGAAGGAAGACTTACTTTGAAGTTTGAACGGAAAGGAATTAATTGAAGTGGATAGGATTTAAAGGTAAATGTTTTTATTTAATCGGTTATAACTTCGATTCTATGTGTTAATGGGATACATGTTTCATTTAGTAATGACACAAAATACCGCAAATATCGCGCAAAATGTACGATATCGCAAAATCACATTTTATACCGCAGAGTAAAAAAAATAACTGCACGTTTTGCGATATATCGCACAATATGGCAAGCCTGGCGGCGAGTTGAGAAGCTCATTGACAAATGATACTCTTTGATTGCTTGTCAGACATTCGAAAGAGGTGGCACCGTGAAAAAACTTTATGGTGTTGAACCCGGGTAGCATTGCGTAGTAGTCCAACGCACTTACCACTACACCATGGTGCTCATTCTACTATACTAGTCTCTGGTAAAATCTGTCGCAAGGATCTGGCATCTGATGTGTTTGCCATACGGAAGCCATAGCTGTTGCAAATAGGTTTAGTAAAACGACTTTCCTAAGAGAAACCTCGACATCCTTTGGGGCCCCAATATACATACAGATGTACATACATACATATGTATGTATGTATGTATATGTACCTAAGGTGTTTCAAAGCAACCTACCCTAAAAAGATGGTGGTTTTGTCTTATAAAACATTTTTTGTCACAAATCTTCTACCAAAAATCTTACCAGGACGTTTTTTTTTATAGAAAAACCATCCTTGCAGTTTTATTTATTATTGTTATTACTTATTATTGAGTCATTTTTATCAGCTTCTTCGGAAATTTGCAAGTTCAATACTCGCAAAATTATGCCCATAATTTGGGGCGTAACTTGGGGAAGTGCGCATGACAGTGGCCATTGCAAGGCAGAGTTCTTCGTTACAGTTGGGTGAGACCGAAGGATATGAAAAGTGAACAAAGAACCCATATTGGACTTATACGTGTTTTTATCTACCTCAGATGATACTTCACACTAATGGCTCGCTGCAGAGTCTTTTTGTTTAAAACCACCAGCATTGCAATATTGGAACTTGTCTCGGAGCCCGAAGTATCATTTCGGTTAAAAAGAACCTAATCTCTGGTGACATTAATCGATTTAAGCTGGAAACTTGTTCGTTCATGCCCACTAAATCTCCGCCAGGACCTTTTTTTCTACCACTTGGGGCTTAAGCAATTTTTGCGTTTAGCCGTTTATAAGCATGTGTACCTACTTAACTTTTAGGACTTAAGTTACATGTGCAAGGATTAACTTAAAGCAGAAAAAAAAGACTCCCACACTCCCACTCATATTTATGTCATCCATTCATCTCCAATTGCCCATAACAAGGATGACTTTGATTTGTTGAAAAAAAATAAGAAGAAAAGGAAAAATACAACAAACCTTCCAATCAGTCTGAGAAACGCCAAAACCTACTTCAATCATCACCGATGAATAAAAATAAAAATGAAAAAATAAACAAATCACATCGCATTCAGTTATTTTCAGTTTGTCCCAATCCCAAACCCAATCGCAATCAAAGGCTACTCAAATAACGAGGACTCGCAGTCTTCAGAAATCAGTGAATCCTCTGACATCTATTCACTTTCACATAATTTGGTTGGCGTATGGTTTCTCTTAGGACTCAACGGTAGCTTGACGAAAAAAAAAACGTAGATACTCAAAATTGGATTTCACTTGAACAGGATACTGGGATTTGTCCTGGCCTTCTCTGGCAGAATGACAACGTCAATAATATTCTTTTTTTGGTAATGATGACGGCGGTGATTACGGAAATAATTCATTCCACCACCATAATCATCGTTTCGAGTAGGCCACCGCAGGAGGAAACGGTTTTAAAGGATTTCGACAACTTCACTTTGCTGCGTTGGCGACTGTCATAATGAAGCTGTTGATGATAGCAACTGAAGCAGGAATCATTACAAGTCTTTTCAATGGAGAAAACAAAAAGTGATGGTGGAGTACATCTTGAGTTTGTAGTTCCTTACGTTCAACAGTCCACCATTTGAACTTTCAACATTGAAACCACAGCCTGTGGCTACATTTGGCTCATTATAGCATTTCCTCGAATAACAAAATACCTACAAACAACCCCCCATCGAAATTGAAAAACAAAAAAGAAATACAATTTATACTGTCACATCCACTCAATGTACTAAAGGACATACGAGATAACGAAACAACAAGATACGATGGCAAAAAACAAATCCCCGCATCATGCGTAGGACTCGGAAAATTGTATATCCATACTCATATATTGAAGAAGAAACGCATCCTGCTTCATACAAGGACATGAACCAAAGGTACACAATTTCACCCCCAAGCAACAACAAACACATAATTGGGTAAATATTTTCGAAATTAATTTCTTTTTTGTTGCGAACAGCGGACAGTTCTCATCCCACCGACTACTTCTTATCCTGGGGATTCATTCTTCTTCTTCCCATAAATATTCGTTCATCAGCAGCGTCTCGTTTGATTATTCAGAAAGATCAGACACGATTCGCAACCAAACACCACCACCACCACCCATGTAGCGCTTCAGCTTCAGTATCAGCATTGGTATCACAATCCTGTAAGGACATGATTGTAATAAAATGCAAAATGGCTTCTGGGATTTTTGGATGGCCAAGAAAAAGATTTTTGGTCCTTGTTACTTTCCTTGTGAGAAAACTTCCGCAAATAAGGATACAACATTTTTAAAGAAGAAGAAGAAGAACAAATCTGTAATTGAACAATGCGCGATTGTTCTTCTGCATATCTTTGGGTTGGGTATGCGGAATGAATTGGAATTAAACAAATTGTAATCCTCTTCCAGGAAAAAAATAAATCCTTTGTACGAATGGAATTTTAATTTTAAAACATAAGTAATAAGGACTTTCATAAATTTCTCTAATACCAACAAAAAATTCATTCGAACGAAAACAACTCTATATTCCCTCGACAGTTGGTTTTTTAAGCTGTACAGAATTTAAATAGAAAATTAATTTAAATCCTTAAATTAAAATTTAAATAAAAAAAAAACAGTTTTTTTTTTTTACATTTTTGGCTATACAAATGTGAATGCAGAAAAACTTATTCCTCTGATGTATGCAATTCATATTTTTATGCGATTTTTTTTAGTCCTTGAACGGGTATATGTACAAGTATAGGCTGTCATAAGTAGATGATTAAAATATGTACGCCTGGCAAGGTATTGGAGTGTGTGTGTGTGTTTTTTTTTAATTTTTTGCATTTTCATTGGAAACGAAATGTTCACGGTTGAATGAAATTTTATGAATAAAATGCAGAATAAGGACGATAATTGAGTGGATATCATTGAAACTGTTCAGACGAGGTAAATACGAGTACACAAATGGGTAGATGCATATGTACTCATGTACATTTAATGAAAAGAACATAACTGTTGATGTACACACGTGTTTGTTATTAGAGGAGAAAAAAACAAATTTGAAGTAATTACAGTGCAACCAGAACCAAGGACTTGTTTAACCGTTGCAACTCATTTATACTCGTAGCTATTTGTACAGCCCAGTACACTTACCCCTTGACTCGATTTAATCATAGACTCCAGACTTTGTAATAAAACTTAGCAGGAACAATTAGTTATTTGCGAAACTATAATTATTTCAGTAAAATAACGGTAATTTTCAAACAAAAAGTCGGTACAATACCACTTTTTGTTTGAATTTTTAATGCATTGAAAAAGGGCAAAGTGTCGATTGTATGCGTAAGTGAGATGGCTATATTTCGGATTGCAAGGCATTGGGTGACTCAAGTGACATAAAGGAAAATAGAAAAGCAGAACTAAAGATCATGAGTGTCAGTTTTTCCAATCGAACACAACTTCCGTAATTTAAGAACGTCATTGTTCCACGCTGATAAAATAAACTATATCTACTCTGTCCCAATCCCAACCGAATTGTGAGTACAAGGAAGATAGGATGTTTGCCCCTCAGTCTGGTTGCAATATCTTGCATAAACCTGTCACTATTTTAAGCTCTGACTATCGTCCGAATCGTCGCCAATCGGAGAGCAATACTCGTAGGGTTACCATCTGCTGATTTGAAAGCAACACAATTGGTTGAACGAAATAAAGATAATAGTGTACCTACAAAGTGAACACCACCTCGATATTGAAGAGATTTTAGATTGTTGAAGAGGATATTTTCCCGAGTATTTTGATGTATAAATTTTATACCATATATCGGAAACGATTAGTTGACGGGATAAAGGCTAGGTTTCTGTACTAACTATTCGTTTCCGCACCCAACATTTATCTCGCACAAATAAACCTTCAATATAAAGCACAATACTCGAAAAATTGAATGCATTTGAACGATTTCTCCAGAAAAAAATTATTTATTAGTTCTCATAGCACAAAATCTCAAAGCTCTTGGACAAAAACCACAGAAAAAGCTGTAACTGCTTTGATGTTCATATTTTCCATACACACAGAGAGGGCTTATGGCGGGCGGCGTTCACATACCACACGATCAGTCTGCCATTGGCTGTATGCCAAGCTGGTCATGTGTGGTGGGATGTACGCGAACTTGAGGAAAAAAAACAAAAAAAAAACAAAACTTGTGTAAGTCAGTGGTTTGGTTTTTATTTCAGTGGTAACTTTGTTTAAAAAAAGCTCTTCCATGAGGCATGCACTGACAATTTGTGTGGAACAGAGTATAATTATACAAATATACACAGATATATACATATGTCTAAAGTATTAATTTTTTTTAACTGTTTTTAGTTCAAGATGTCATAAGGTTAAGTCCCTACTGACTGCCGGTGATTCGGGTAGAGGTCCATTGTGATACCATGTAACTTGGGGATATGTAACCCCGCTACTCCTGAAAACCATTTAAAGCTTTGTATAAAGCAAGATAGATTGCTAACAATAATTGTAAAAGCACCTAGCTGTAGTTTCCTTCTTCAAGAAAGAGCAGAGGAGTTGAATAGCGCTTTCGTCATCTTCTTCGTGTCTACAATTTCTACAGAAGTCTTTCGAAAGGATTATAAGCCTAGTTACTATCCCCATATTCGGTAGGAGGGAGTCGGACAGAATCCCGAAATCCAAAATCCCGAAAATCCAAAATCCCGAAAATCCACAATCCCGAAAATCCACAATCCCGAAAATCCAAAATCCAGAAAATCCAAAATCCCGAAAGGCCAAAATCCCGAAAAACCAAAATCCCGAAAACATTATTAAAAATTTAACACATTAAATAAAACTAGTATGGGCTGTGGTCGAAATTCGACCGAATGCGGGAGATTGAATATATAATATTTTACTACTTTTTTTCCTGGCTTAGGTACAACATTTTTGAAAAAAATTACACTGCATGACTTCACAACCTTTCCAACAATAAAATTAAGCGAATGTGTTGTGTTTAAGGTAGTTAAAAGGGGGTTGAACTGTTTTGCCTTCGCCTATTTATATAATGATAACAAACTTCAAATAACTAAAACATAGCAAAACAGCTCAAGTCTTATTGACAAAGCAATATCTGATTCAAGTCCATATCGAACGCAAGTCTCCATTAAAAACTTATTTCAAATCGCTTGTTACGTTCCGCGTGAATTTTTTTAATTTTGTTTTCCTTAACGTTTTCTTATTCTTTGGTTTTCTTTTTTCATCTAGAAGAGCGATCAGTAGGTATACGCCAATGTCATGTGTGAAACTAAAATCTAATCTATCAGCTATCAAACTGAAGGAGATCAACACAACTGAATGCACGTTGGGAATTGTAAAATATTACAACACTAACGCCAATGGGAATGGACCAATGTTGCCGTTCTGGTGACTTTGTCACTATATCTAGTGGAATTTTCACTCGTTTAGTGACAAAATAAATTTCCATGTCACCAGATTTCTAGTGCTTTTTCTAGTGACTTCTCAAGCAAGCATTTTTGTGGCATGCAAAAAAATATTTTTTTCTTAATATTCCTTCTCTTTTCAACTTACTTAAAATCAAGCTGTCTCCTGTACACGACTTTGAAGTTTCAATTTCAATCTCAGGAACATGTAGCCCTCCATTTCTGTCACTGAGCTGATTAACATTTTATTTTTCCTACAATATTTTTTTCTGGTGACTTTTCTTCAAAATTTCAGTAAATCTAGTGACTTTTGGAGGTTGGCCTAGTGACTCTCTTCATCAAAAAGCATGGTTGTAACATTTTTATATTCTCAACTGGAGATGAACTCCACATTTCAGCAGCAAACCAAAATTTGTGTCGAAAGTCCAAGGACCTTGGTTAAGGAACAAAAATAAAAAAAACCTCATTCCTCCAAATCCATCCAGTTTCGGGATAAAAAAAAAAACAATCGCCTCTAATTACAAATAATTTGTGTATTTTGCTGATTGTAGGCTGTGGGCCCAGCGATGCTCGTCTCTCGGATCTGCCTTTAAGAATGCAGGAGTATCTCTGTGCGAGCAGCAGCGATTATCTCGAAACGAACACAAGAAGTTAATCGACCATTTGGGATGGATTTTCTGAAACATGTTTAACCAGGCGAGGATAATCGATTGGTGAACATAAATAATTCGGGCATTTGGATTTCACAGGTTGCGCGTGCCCGAACGCTTTCTGTTGGCCTTCGTTTACCTGCGCATGGCACACTTTTGCGCATGCAACCGAAACCCACTATCAATGACTTCAATTAAAATGCTTAAGGTTTTTCTCGTTTGACCCTTTTATCCTTTTTTTTTATTCCAGCGAAATTCATTCAATGTGATCATCGGGAATTTCAAACGTGTGATTATCGAGGTTCTTCCTTTGCTGGTTCCGTTTGCGAATGGAACTCAGATCTGAGCCTGGGTAGAGGAATTTGCGCAAATAACTGCGCTTGGGGACAAATTGACTTCCAGTTTCATAATTCATTGGAGGAGATAGTTTTAGGTAATTACAGGATGAGATGTTTTTTGTTCGCAAATCAGCTTAAGCTGGTATTCGTAATATACACTTTGACAGCCATCTGCACTGCACCCAGTGCAAGTTGAAGTTTCTGGTCATGATGATGTTTTAATGTCAAAAATGTAATTCTTGTAACCGAATGCCGACAAATGCGGGTAATTTTGTTAAGTGGCAGAGGACATTGCATTGGATCAAGTGCAGGGATAAAAGTCGATTTTTTCTGTTTTTCGTGTTTCAAGTTTTGCTAAAAAGAAATCAATTCCAACCAAAATGTGTTCTTCTCCCAAAATGCAAAATCTAAGCCCACATTTTCAAATTTCACTTTGATATTTAGCAATTCATTTGACAAATCGAACATAGCTTTTAGTCATTTCCAAATGCGGACCATTCAATTCAGATGATGATGGCCAAAACTCCCATCCATCTCATCTCTAAGATCTGGTCAGATGAAAGTATGCCTGGTGAATGTTTCTCCTCAACATCGTCTACAAGATCTTATCTGCCATATTATGTGAACGCCTGAAATCTTTCGAAAACAACCTGTTTGGCAGTCAGTGCAATTTTAGGCAAGGAAAGTCCACCATAGACCAAATTTGCACACTTAGGCAGATCCTGGAAAAACCCCAAGAAGTTCAAATCGATACAAACCATCTGTTCATCGGTTTCAACGCCGCCTATGACAGCATCTGGAGAGATGAACTGTAAAGCGTAAAGTCTAGTTTTGACATCCCTGCCAAACTCGTCCTTCTGTGTAGGATGACGATAGAGAAATCTCGCTGCTTCATAAAGGTCAGTAATGACCTCCCCGAGACCTTTGATGTCAAAAAAGGATTAAGACAAGGTGACGCGCTGTCATGCGACTTCTTCAACATAACACTTGAAAGAATTGTTCGAAACTCCCAAGCCAACACACAAGCAACGATCTTTCAAAAGTCCTTTCAACTACTTGAAGCCGACAGCGAGTTGTCACGGTGCGTTTGCGAGTATAGAAATGGAAGGGGCTTAAATGGGTTTAGCGGTGAATGAGGTCAAAACAAAGTAACATATGCTGTCAACGAAAAAGAGATACTCAACATCGATGAATTGGAGAGAACGTCACAATTGGCAGCTATACAGCCTTGAGGTAGTAAAGGAATTTGTCCAACTAGACTCTGCTATAACATCAAAAAATAACATCTCTTCGGAAATCAAACGAAGGATTACTCTTGCCAATCGCTGTTTCTTTGGGCTAAGAAGGCAATTAACCCATTAGTGCATGAAGTTAATTTGAAGTTTTTTTTTACATTTTGTCGTTTGTTTGCAGTAAAACACTCTTTTTTTTTTTAAAAAAAAAACGAAATCAGAACATTTTGTGTTTTTATGAGTAGATAGAGTGTGTCCGTTTAAACGGACTCTATGCAGAGAAAACATTGCAAGTTTACATTTAGATGACGTCCGTTTAAACGGACCATATGCACTAATGGGTTAAGTAGTAAAGTCCTCTCCCGAGCAACTAAGGAGACTCTTTATAATACCCTTATCATCCCAGTCTATGATATGGTATACAGTCCCAGTATATGGAGCTGAAGCATGGACTTTATCGAAAACGGATGAAGATATCCTTCGTCGCTTCGAGAAAGAAATCCTTCATAAGATATTTGGTCCCGTTTGCGTTGACGTGTTTTGGAGGAGAAGATTCAACCACGAACTGTACAAGCTGTACAGCGACATCGCCCTGGTCAAAACACTGACTGGGGTATGTAGAGCGAATGGATATCTACGCTCCGGCCCGCAGAGTATTCGACTTCAACCCGGATGGTCAGCGCAGCAGAGGACGACCTCGCCTAAGGTGGCGTATACTAGTGGAAAAGGACCTCAACCGACTTGGAGTGCACAACTGGAAGGGCTTTATGGTTGAGGTCTTGGTCCACACCGAACTGTAGCGCCACCTAAGTAAGTAAGTAAGTAGAAAAATGAAGTTATAACTGTCAAAAGAACTACATACAGTAGAATCCGCTTAAGACGCTATCCCGCTTTTAACGCTCTTTTTCTACGGTCCCTTTATTTTGATAAGAATTCGTATGAAAAAAAAATCCAGTTAATACGCTCTATTTCTCACTTAATACGCTCACACAGTTAAGTGTGTTAAACGATACACTTCGTAAAATCTGTATTCTCTTGTTTTTGATTTTTTTTCCCAGAAAAACCATTCGATGCATTAGGAATATTAGGATATGGGATGGCTACCGCCATAGGGGATTTTTTTGTTTTTCGCGAACAAACCATGTGGAGCGTGTCGTTTTAGTGGTCGTTTCTTTTGTCAGTTTTGTTTAATTTCTTGTTGGCGCCTTACGTACATACAGGTTGTGTCAGTGCATTCGATTTGGATTGCGCACAATGGATAGTACAAGGGATGAAAGGAAAACTAGCATAATTCATGTATAGTTTCAACTCTTCTTATAAAATAACCCTTTTTTAAACTGGATGTAATTTTTTAGTTTTTCCCGCTTATTATGCTATTTTCTGTCGGTCCCTTGAAGAGCGTCTTAAGCGGATTCTACTGTATTTTGGAATATTTTCATTTTCATACGGCATACGAATACTCCCAATTATAGAAAAACGGTTTTGCCTAGCATCTAATTGGCTTGAAATTATCGAAACAAAGTAACTGTTATAAATCTAAATTGTAATAGAATTATTTCAATTTCAATTTTTAAACTGCCTATCAAAATATATTTATGTTATTTTGTTGCTCCTATTTAATCACTCACCAAATTGGATCGTGACCGTGGTGGTTAGTGCGTTGGACTACTACGCATGCTGCCCGGGTTCAATCCCAGCTAAAAGTTTTTTTTCACGGTACCACCTCTTTCGAATGTCTGACAAGCAATCAAAGAGTATCATTTGTCCTGAGAAGCTTCTCATCTCGGATCTCGCCCTTCGGAGTCGGCAAGAAAATGTAGGTCCCTTCCATTTCTTGGAAAAAATAACACGCACACACAAATGGTTGCGATAAGCTGGGCTTAGTTCTGTATAGGACTGCTGACGCCGTATATTTATTTTATTACCAAATTGGATATTCTGAATTTACCAGTCCAGCCAATAGCTACGCATTCACAATGCGCGAAATTTTGAAAATCCGCAGAGTAAAAAAATGTCATTCAATTATTTATTTTCAATTTTATTTCACGTTTTACGTTTGACAAGTGCCAATTGTCGACCGATTGTGCTTTTGACAGCGCTTGACATTAGCTGTCATAACCAGATACTGAAGTTGGCTGCAAAACAGGTACATAAATGTCGATAGAAACGATTTACTTCCTCCAGAAATAGCTATCAACGAGTAACACTCACTTATTGCTGCTATCTGGAGCCTTCTAGATAATTAAACTTCAATCTAAATCTTAAACTATGTAGTCCTGAAAATAAACCCAGGCAAAACCTGTTGAACTGCAACAACCTATATAAATCCTTAATCGATGGATGCCCGCCCAACGATTCACTTCCTCCATTCCACTCGTACATCCCTCACCGTCACCACTTTAGATAAATGTTAAGGAAGCCGCATTTATACTCTCGTATAACCAATCATTATAGTTATCGGCACCTTTCAAATAATTAAGCCTGAATACGGCCCTGACCGTATTAATGCCATCATTATTTAAATAAAATATTAATGAGTACATTTAGTATCTTCCGCTTCTGCTTAGGATGACTCTCTTTTACACTCGAGATTCGAGATGAGTCTGTCTGCGTGTCGGTCTTACCGGATTTCCACTCGTCCGCGTCCCATTGGACTTAATGGACATGTTAAGACCCTGAGTTAATCAATAAGCGCGAGAAAATAATTACGATGCGATTAAATTTAACGACAAACTATTACGCCTAATGTCAACTGCACGGTTTCGAATATCACTGGTTCCATTGCACACTCCTCGGTTCCTCGCCGCTGACAGAACACACACATTTGAAACTCGAATGCCGGCCATTAATACAGCGGCAGATAACTTGATACAAAATAACCGCTAAAATCACAGCAATTTGCTGAAAGTATAGAGTGTTGGTTGTTGAAAAGAATCGATTAGGTGTTGTCCAGTGTTAACACGAAATTATTACTAAAATTTGCATTAACTTATAAGATTGTTTTATTGAGTGTAGATACATATGTATGCACATATATTCCCTTTGTCAGAGCCGGTAAGGTAAGTGGATTATTGGATAAGCTTATGAGCCACTTAAAACACTGGTAGTCATTTTCGTTTGTTGAACACATCCCACGTTCTTTTTTTTTATGTGTGCATGAGTTGGTCTTTATGTCGTTTTCCAAGTTTCTATGAGTATAGTTCCTGTGCATAATTTTGAATGCCTGATTTTATATTTTAAGTGAATTGGAGATAGGAATAGTTATCATAACACTGCGACTTTCGTTAATGGGGCAGCTTAAGGATAGAGTAAGGTAAAACATTCAAATTATTCAACCAGATATTTTGCTATTATGTACGTCTCAAGTTTGGGTCTTTGTAAATTTCGCCGAGGTATATAAATATGTGATTAAATTACTTACGAAACCTGTACCCATGTTCTGTAACCTATGCGAAAACTCTTCGCATCGAGAACTCATGAAACAAAAAATTCCGGTATTTCTCGCCTCTGGAAAGAAAGTGTTTCTGTAACTGAGGTCGAAAACTTGAAAAAATAGTTTCGTATTCCAATGGAAAAATGTATTTGACATAAAAAAAAAAATATGAAATTGATTTTTATTACTTAAAATGTGTCAGATAGTATATTATTATTTTAGATTTGTATGTTCATTCTCAGCTCAAAGGCTGGGAGACACCTATCCCAGGAGTATGTATTCAAAGGATTAGACTCTGTTGGAGCGTAGTCCAAGTTCTATGCCCTTTGGTTTATTGTTGTTGTGTAGGTATTCAACAAGACAGCGCTTTGTATTTGTGGATGCAATCTTTCTAAGCAGTGTTTTTTTTAATTCGCGGTGGCCCGTGGCTGAAATTAGTATAGGTGTTATTTCCACTTGCTCTGCGCCATGCATCGCCCTAAGTTCTATTGCCAGTGCGGAGTTTTTGGAGACTTTTGTCAACTTTTGCCTTGTCAAACAGAAATATGTCTGGTCTGTTTGCTGGTATATGCTGGTCTGTGGTTATTAACCGGTCCCAATAGAGCCTGTAGAGATTATTTCCTAGTACAGGAAGGGGCTGGTATTTATAGTAGGGCGTATGCTGATGAAGTAACGCGCTGTTCAGTGCCAGCTGTTGGTCTATCAATCGAGCGACGTTGTACCTATTTGTATAATTCTGGTTAATAAGTGCCCTGCATCCTGAGATGACGTGCTCGATGGTTTCGCTGTTGTCTCCACACCGTCTGCACTTGTCCTCTAATTCATCCCTGATCACAATCTTTCGATAATTTCTAGTGGCTATGACTTTGTCTTGTATAGCAATGACGAATCTCTCAGTTTCAGAAAACAAGTTTTCTTCGATAAGCCACAGGTTTGAACCCTGTTGGTCGACGTACTGCATATGGAGCTCATGAGAGTGGCCTCCATGTATGGGTTTCGATTTCCAAGTTGTGATAATCTCACTAGTGGTTCCTACATTATTAGGACAAGGAAAGTCTTCTGAGGTGAGCTGCAGTGGTGAGTATTCATTGTCGCTCAGTGCAATGACCTTTAATAGGTCTAATGGTGTATTTTGGAAATAGGCTCGCAGATCTAGTTGCGGCTGGTAATGCAATTGACCTATGTTTACTATACCTCTGCCTTCTAATTTGCGAGGAAGCACATTTGCACT
The DNA here is from genome assembly GCA_949775065.1 of Brachyopa scutellaris. Lineage (NCBI taxonomy): Eukaryota > Metazoa > Arthropoda > Insecta > Diptera > Syrphidae > Brachyopa > Brachyopa scutellaris. The sequence goes on along the minus strand of OX459113.1, from coordinate 120,547,500 downwards.
TTTGGGGTGATGACTATTGGCAGTGCTATCACAGGCATCTGACCACCAACGGCTTTCATGCTGTCACCCCGAGGGCTGGCTCTAGGTGGTGCCCGACGACCTCGGGAGCGGCATTCTTTCTAATCTATTAACATTGTGTTTCTCCATGTTTATTTATGGGATAACTAGTTACGTTTCATTTCTCCACCTCGATCTTTTTGACATCGGTGGTCCTGAGTCAACATAACTCTTAGCTTCGCAGAAATAAACATCAAAGCCACCTCACCGCGGCAAGGTTTATCTCTGAAGGGGTTATTATTATCATTATTATTATTATTCTCGGCCATTCTGTCTTTCTCGTATGCCTTACACTTAGTGAGAAATTTTGACAAAAAATCGAAAAACTTTTTCCCATGTGAAAGTTACAGAAACAAGTTTTCTCGCATCTTTCCAGTAATTTTTTTCCAAATTGTTTCATGCGAAAAGTTTTTTGACATCGAGAGTTACAGAAACAGATGAATGCGAGAAAATGTATTTTTATTCAATTCACAGCGTTCCGTCGAAAAATTTCTCGATGCGAGAATTACAGAACATGGGTACTGGAAACAGGAGACTCAGACTAGCATTTGCACATATTATAACTCCACATGAAATATGTCACTTAGAATTCATATACTGATTTGAAGAATGAAAAAACTTGGGGGAACGAGGTGGAATAAGCTGGTAGTTGCGCTTTCATAAAGATGCCTCGGAATCGACAAAACGTTAGAGGCTTTAAAAAAAAAACGAAATTCAATAAAATCATGAGTTCACATGGAAATCATTGCAAACTGCGGCACCCGATAGGTCCCACATATGTCGTGATTTGTGTGGGAGACAATTAATAATACCTATAGACCTTTAAAAAGCGTGCAGCTAACTTAGATCTTTATGCAAATAAATTTTGGATTGGAGAACACAGAAAGTGCACTTTTCGATGAAGAAAATGTACTTCACTTCGTTGGAATATGACCAAGTATTTCCGAAAAACGTTTTTTGGAGAAGAACTGAATGAAACTTAAGATATTGCATAAATATGCTGTGCATGCTATTTTCTGCCGAAGGAGATTACTTATACAGTACTGCGTGGATAATGTGAATCTTGAAAATGGGAATTGTCCAAGAATGTGAATCAGAAAAAGTTTGCATTGCATACTCTAAAATGTGAGCACAAAACCAATTTTTGATGGTTAAATATGTGAACTTTTTTTTACTGTAAGTCCTGTCTGAACTTTTCGTAGCACTGTAGTGGGTCTATTTTCATCCTCGGCGGACATCTAAATTTCTCCACTGGCGGTGATTCCTCGTGTCAATAATGCTACCCATGTCAATTTGTCTCTAGTAATATTGCTCCCTAAACTTCACACAAAAAGAGGTTTTTAAGATTGTAATCCCGTCAGCTGCTGAAAGTTGCAACCCGTATAAGGGCTCAGGGCTGGATTAACATAAGTTGACCGAAGTAGGTCTAAGAAAAATGAGGCATAAGATAGTTTCAAGGTAAATATGAAAAGGAGCAAAAAATGACACAACAACACTTCACCTTAAGTGAGCCTTTGTTAGTTGGTTAGGTCTTGTCACCCTATGAGGGGCCGATATCTTGTTCGGAGCTCTGCAACGCGTTTAAGCTTTCTTCAGCTTATCCCCTATGCGCAACATTTGCTTAGGGCGTCCCACTTTTCTGTATTTTTTAGGATAGTGGATTACATTACGTGATGCATTTGGTAACGTTCTTTAAAGTGTAACCAAGCTATTGCCCGTTTTTCGCCGTATGAAGATATCTTTAAGAAGATGAGCCATTTAAGTAAAGGTTAGATATGCGACTGGACAGTTAAATCCTAGGGCCACCAAGCATTTCTAGCTCAACACTAAAAGGAACCTATCGTAGCTTTGTTTTGGTGCTGTAAAAATTGGGCATTCAAACCTTGGATAGCAGCTTCTGCTTTGCTGATTCTACTCCTTAGAGCAGTTTCAGTCGAGAACAACACATTTTAAATACAGACAGTTATCGGCTTTTTAGAGCTGAGTAAAAACGACTCGGGGTTTTCGATTTCTCATGTGCATCTGCAGTTCAATCTCGTTTGCCTCGATTTTTAAGAGCTATCGTTCCTTGGACTTTTTTCCAATAATCTATGTGATTACGAATATGTATGTAAATAAATCGATTGTTTGTTTTCTTTTTGTAATTTCTATCCACTCCTCGCTAGATGTCGCTGTTCGGATTACCCTCGTTTCTTATTAGAATTCCATTGGAAGTTACACAGTAGCTAGACAAACAAATACAAAAATGTAGCCCCGCCCATCATCATGGACATATTCTACAATTCTTGGCATCTGCCCTCTGTACTGAACTTGAACCCTAATTATCCTGACAACCAACACAACATCTCTCTTTACACAATAATTTCCTTTAATTTACCACGAATAATTTGTTTTTATTAACATTCGTAGTCGCGTATGTTACACACCTTTTCGCGCCGCATGAGGCGCAGTATTTTAAAACGAATGTGTTGATCTTTTGACGGCACTCCATGTCCGCGACAATGTTGCAAAGTTTTCATTAGTTATTCAACAAGGATCGCGAAAATTCGTAATAAATCAAAAAATAAAAATATTGAGATGTATTTATTCTCGTATAACGTGCACCTTTGGCAGATGTTAGACTCTACTCACATGACTGTCATAAATAAATGCTAATTCGTTAATATTTCTTTTGCGTCAATGAGTGACAAGTGGATGGTAATCCGTGATGATTAGGGAAAGGCTAAAAGGCGACCGCGACACGGCGTCTACCCCATACCCAGTCCGAAGCTGTGTGTAGGAAGATGGTAAGAGCATGCAAATTAAAGTGCACATAATTACAGGTTGCGTGCAAAGCTATTTATATTCGTAGTTTAAAAGTGGGTATGGGTAAATATTTCAAGGACCTCTAGGGGGTAACTGCAATACAATGTTGCTTTTGAAAGAGAAGTTGAAGAAGGTCGGGAAACTAGATTTGCATTTATTCTATTACATTGTAACCAAAGAGAACTACATGCAAGTTGTAGCGAACAAACATAATCCTTAGTCAGTCTGGGGAAACACCAAGTTAGCTGAGAGTGACAGTCACTGGAGAAGACTCTTTCTAGTCTTTGTTGGGTGAATTTAAGATCTGTATTTAGGTCACGTCTTTAACTGTTGAATGATTTTTTATTTTAAGAGCATTTGAGAGCTGAACCAAAAAAGTCGTAAGAATGCATGCCGCTTAGCTTCGGACACAAACCAATATCTGAGTTTCAAACCACTTGATCAACAAACTATCGCTATCTAGCGGTATTCTTTGCGATTGGACTTGGTAGTTGGTTTGTGAGGGTGGGAAAAGATCTCTCCTCTTCAAGTAGGCCGCAAGACGGGCCCGTTGTATTCCCCTCGACAAGAGTGCTGAGAAAGAAGAGGTTTGGGGATTGTGTGAGTGAAGGGTTACTAAAGGGGAATGAAAAGGTTAGAAGGAACATGTATAATTATGAAGATTCAAGAAAAATGCTCTGTATATCGTGTGAACTGAACAGTTTTTTCGAGAAATTGATCCAAGCGATGACTGTCCAGGTAGGATATGCCTTCATAGGTATTAGTGCCTTATTGTGCATAAAGTAGGACAACCACAGAGGAAGTGTTTCATGCTTTTGTTACACTAGTCCCAAACTGTTAGCACGTCTGCTCAAGTAGATTTGGCCCTTATATAGGCCAATCATTAATTTTTTTTGTGCTCTCGTAGATTTAGTACTTTGCTTGCTCGTTGTGGGTTCGGATTTTCTATCATGGGTTCGCCAGTTACAAGTTTGCGTGTGACTTCACATTAGGGAGTGGCGTTTTGCAAAAGACAGGCTGTAGAGCGTTTTCACTGCTGGTATCGTCGCGCTTATGGTGGTAATCGTGAAGTTATCCATATCTTCTTCGACAATAATTAGTGTGCTTTGATGCCATTTTTTACGACTGGGGAATTTGACTGTATAGTCGGTCTTGTCATTCATTCTCTTAAGATCACTTGGGTTACTGACAAGTCAAGAGGATTCTGAAAAATCTTTCCAGATGGCTCTGCGTCCCGTGAGTATCTCGTCTTTGAAGTGAACCAGGTTCTGCAATCTAATTGCAGAAAGCCCCACTCACTGTCTTTTTTACCTCAAGGGAGAATGGAAAGGATAGTCTCCATGGATGGCGTGGGTGTGCTGGATTTTACCATATCTGAGAGGTTTGTTAGTAATGTTCTAGCATAGCTGTTGTTCACAACTGGCCACCATACTGACACTCAGTAGAGTAGAATAGGTTCGACTACACACGAGTAGATCCATTGAACTAGTTTTGGGCTCCAACCCAACGTCTTGCCGAATGCCCTTCGGCAGATCAAGAAGACTCTTTTGGCTATTGACATATTATATATGGTCTGCTAGTGAAATGTCATTTACATACATCGTCTGCGGAGAATTTGGTTCTAACATAACTAGCGCTACGTGTTTCGTAGGGACAGCAAAGTGAAATAATTATCCACCATCAAACAAATTTTTTTCATAGAAACTTTGGCCATCTATTGCCCTATGTTATGAGTTACTGCGAAAATACGTTAAATTTCAACAGATGCCACTACCACAAATTCAAAGAAAAATTCTGAAAAAAACAGCCGTTAGTGACCCATAAACTGGATGGTAAAATTTATATCGAATTAATTTTTTCTGTTGATTAATATTTTGTTTTGTTGCGTACATCGCAAACCAACGGCTTACGTAAGTTCAAACACAATGTAAGTTTCCACATTTCTCCGCTACGAAACAAGAGTGCCAGTGCTTATGTTAGAACCAACGCGAAGTTGGGTACTAGCAGTCCATATATAATATGTCAATACTTTTGGCTTTGTTAACTCTGTTTTTTAAATTCTTTCTCCAAAGAAGCTTTTTTAAAATAAAATTTCTTAAAGCCTAGTATGCTGCTGATGCGAAACGAAATTTTCCTGTGGCCTCTAAATCGAGTTCGAAAAGCTTGCGAAATATATGGAGAGCTCAATCAGCTGCTAAGAAAAATATAACTGACAATAGTGACAGGCGACAATAATTAAAATATATTAAACAAACAAATTAAAAAAAAAACGATAAAATTCCACTTCGTAGGACTCCATATTTTAATTTCAGCACAAACAAAAACACGAGACCGAGACACGAGATACAAAAAATTAAAAATGTCAAAATTTCGCAAGGAATTAATGTACCGGATAATAAATTGTGTGCGAAAAATGAGTGGAGACACTTATCTAATACAGTCCGAGCGAAATTTTCCGTTTTCGATTTCGTCGTGTCACTTTTGTATTGGATTTTTCGTTTCGCATCAGCAGCGTACTAGGCTTAAAGGTCAAATTTACAAATTCCAATGTTAAGGACATTCATATACTGTTAATGTCACAAAGTTCTGCTGTCAACTTAACCATCTGTCAAATAATTTTTTTTGTCTGCCTTCATTCCGTAAAATATGAGTTTTTGGTTTGTCTCACTTTCGCATTTATCGCAATTGAAAATATATGAAAAAAAGACATCTTCTGGTATGCTGCCGATTGTCAAAGTGACATACGTCAACGTTATGTACAAAAGTAAAGTGAACGAACATTTGACGATACTACGTTAGGGCGTGCTTTTTGTATGCAATATGCAATTCGTTAGATTAAGCGGTCATCAGCGAATTATGGATTTGTCTTTTGGCTGCTGTCCAACTGTATATTTGGCGTGTTGATTGCATCGTTTGTAACAAAATCTATCTGATCATCGTGCGTATTTGCTGTGGAAAAGTAAGACAGCGCTCGTTCGGCCAAAGACATACAAGCGTGGTTTTGGTCAATGTCAATGTGTATACAAATAATACCCTCTCGGCGCCGATAACGTTTAAGATGTTGTTGGAGCAGAAGAGTGTCTAACCTGATTGAATGAATAGGCTTTTGTCGCACTATTACAGTGCAAACTTCCCAGGCCCCATTACCTTGTACAGAAACAACTAATTTGTATGGCCCCGCACCGTTCATCTCTTATTCACTCGTGCTTCCTCTAATTGCATTGTCATTATTCCTCTTTGTTTCCATCGCATAATCACCTCCACCACAAGGCACTAGTCACTAGTGGATATCAGTATGTTTCCTCGTAAAACTACAAAATGTTGGTTGGTTGAGTACCTACAATTTTTATTGCCAAGCATTACCACACAAAATTACTTTTTAATAACTTGTCTATGAAGGAACCTTTCCTAGTTAACATATTCTCCTTATCTGACTGTCGCTATATAAGACGGCCGCGGCAACGGCAACGACACACACCTGGCTAACTCGGTAGATGGTCGACTGAGTTATTCCAGCCAATAAACATACCAACCTCATCTCATCTCATCATCAGCACGAAACAAAAATAGCCCACCCCGAGGGATGTCTCTCGCCAACCAAGCGACCAACTGACCAGTCCGGTTAACAATACGCCTGGCAAACCAGTTCCTGCTGCCCGGAGCAGAGTCATGCCCGCCGGGAGGTGCATAGGCAGGCATACATGTATCCCACTCCAGCTCACCTCAACTCTGTTAAACAATTTAAGTTATTAATTTTTGAATGCACAGCACACACAGCTCCCTCTGTCTGCCAATTTGCATTTGGCAATCAACTACGCACTAAGTGCATGCACTTACTTTGGCAATTAACAACAGCACTTTGCGTTTGCGTTGCGTCTGGAGGCTCAGGTTTCTTCTTCCCCATCCGCCTTCCTGCTTCTTCCCTTCGTGGTCATATCACATCACAATTTCATGTCATTAAAACTGCATCAAGGTGTTTATTAACAGATCATTTTCTTTCGGAAGAGTGCCCATGCCCACTCGGTTCCTCTGTCTCTTTCTATCTTCGCCTTACTGAAGACGCACAGTAAGTGAGCCTACCCCCATATTCTCGTACACTCATGTTTATAAATTAAGAAGTAAAATAATTGACCCACCATACAGTGACCCAATGTCGTGATGGACGGGAACGCCGCCGACCGGACGTCTTCTACTGTACAGGGACACCTTCCTCATTGCGTAAATTACATGGAGATGGCGTTGCATAAAAGAAAGGAGATGCAACCATCCTTCGACGCATTTTAAGTGGGCTGAGTGGCAGTTTTATTTTTGGAAGGTTCGGCGATCTGAAGAAGCACGCATCGTATAATCATCAATTCCACGGGGTAATTGTGGATCGTGTTGCTGTAGGTAAATCGGACTGCAAACACTAATTAAGCCAATTAAATTGTCAGACCCTTTTGCGAAGCGAATTTATTGGGCTGAACGGGTTACATAACAGGACATTCGATGGTTTGACCTGAATATTCTTAAATTGCTCAAACAGTAAATGTAATTTGTCTTTCTTTTTAATTTCTTTTAAATTAAAAAAAAGTTCTAACAAAATGATGTCGAAGCTTTTTAAAATTAGTAAATTCAAATCATGCAATCACGTTGGACAGTTTGGTGACGGTAATGCGATGACAATATGGAGCAATAATTAATTGTAGTACTACATAGGATAGGAGTAAAGTCCAACGAACCTAGATGGGTGACTTCAACAAAACTGAGACGTTCAGCCACAACATTTGGAAATTTCGCCACCAATTTTTAACATTTGGAAACACACTTCGTGTAAATGAAGTGCTTGTCAAATTTAATTGCAGTCGGCAGTTTGTCAAAACGAACACACCTTTCTACCAATTTGAAACGTAGTTTTTAAACCTCGTTTTTAAACTTGGAACAGTTTTAGAAAAATTGTCGGCATTCCTTTATTGCAAAACTCAACCAACTGCATTTCAAGGCTGAACATTGTTACGACATATAAAACAAGTGTTTGGTGAGCTAATGTCAAATGAAATTTTAGCTTGGTGGAAACAATAAGTGGCAAATTTGTCACTTTTTCAGTGGAAATAATAGACTGGAGTATGTCCGCGAATTAAGCATTAACCCATTAGAGCATGGGGTCCTTTTTTTCGCGATAATTTTAAAATGTTCTATGAATCCATGTCCAAATGCATTTATTAAGCCAAATCCGCTAAGAAAAGCTTTACTTTTTTGATAGTTTATAAGTTTTGAGCCGTTGCCAAATGGCAACGATAGGCCATAACGTGTACAAAAATTCCATATTATAAAGTATCTTGTGATTTGATTTTATTTGCATATACAGTAGAATCCCGATTATCTTAACATCGATTATCCGAACTCATTCGTCACGGCTTAACATCGCTCTCAAATAATAAATAATTTGAAAAGTGGGGGAAAGTCCTTTCAGCAGTGGAAAATTCGTAAGAAAAGTAACCAAACACGTTGTGTGTGAAACCTGTTAATTTGTTTTTGTTTTCCACTAACAATGAAGATTATGACATTTCACAATTTTCAGATGGCTAGTTTCTACAGAGTTGTTCAATCTTAGGCGAAGAAAAAGACGGTGTAAGATTAGGTCTGTTCGAGTACCTGTCCAAAACAGCGCAAAACTACGAAAATCAGTCAAATCCTGTTCCTGTACGAACATTTTTCGTAGTTTTCGACAGAAGAGAGCGCTAACAAGAGAATAAGAAATTTCCCCATGCTGCCGATCTTAGCCCAAGAAATTTCTTTGAGCAGCTTTATGAAACTGTCGAATCTGTCAAACGTCACACATTTTTTTTTTTTTGTTGTTAATGCGTTCCTGTACTTTTGCACACCTTTCCCTCTCTCTGATATATTTTTACCCCCACTCCTTGAAATTTGAGAATCTATAAATTTTAGTGCAGAAAGTACGGGAACAGACCTATTGTATACGCTCTCAGTTGAGGGGAATTTTTTTGAACTGTCATTTGGCTTTCTCCTTTACGAATATTTTGGGATGTATGTCAAGTATCATCTCACGCACTTTTTCGGAGCTTTTTAAGCTCTAAATATTACTTTTAAGTGGTTTGAAAGACAGGACGAATCAGATCCCAATTAGGTTCTTACAACTAAAGCGCATCAGGGACTTAGCCGCAATGAAAAGATGTGATTCATTACGTCAAACATCAATAACAAGTTATTTACGGCAAATTGCGCGGGTGCTAATAGCTGTCGTGCTGTCAAGTTATCCACCAATCCGCCTCCATCTTCATCCGCTGAATCTTCATCGGTTAACTCGGCAACTTCTGGAGGTTCAGTGAATATATCAGCATTATTTTTGGTGTCATCATTTTTAAGTTCATCGATGATTTCAGCCAAAGTTAGACTAAAACAAGCATAAACAATTTTTAGAAAAAATGTACACACTATGGCACATCGTTGCCATATGGCAACGGGCGAAGAAAAAAGTAAATATTTTTGACTGTTATGTAAATTTACCATTCAGAACTTATATCTTTAGTTAATATATGATGTTGCAGTTCGAAATAGTGCAATAGAAACCAATTTGACTGAGTCTAACAAATTTAAAATATTACTTACATTTTTCGGTTCGCCATTTTTCGAAATTTAAATCTTTTTCCAATTTTAACTTCCAAAATCAACTTAACTGAACAAAATCACAGCTAACAAAAACAAACGTGCATAAAGCAATATCTATGTGTATTTGTTTTGACATGATTGCCGTTGCCATATGGCAACGATAGGCTCTAATGGGTTAATGACACCTAAAACTTGGAATGAGTTTAATGTGACTTTCAGTGGTGGAAGGGTATAAAAATGTGACGTTTCACTGGGAATGCAATACAGAAATAAAGAAGGCCAAATATTTAATGACAGGCAGTTGCATAGTTACAAAGTTAAATATATCTGAATTTTAAGTGTAAATGTTAATAGGAATTTCACGTTTTACTTCAAAAACTAAGCACTTATAAATATTCCAAGACTCACACACTTTTTGTCCAGTAACCAACTTTTCGCTGTTTTATAATACCCTTAAAATACTAACATCCATGGGTACCGAAAAGTTCACACTATTGACTTTAGGCTACTAAAAGAATTTTTTTTACACAACTTTAGGCGTTTAGTAGGGAAAACTTAGCAAAAATGTTTTAAGACTTTCTGTGTAATTTTTGAAAACAAAAATTTAAAAACTCGAGAAGTCGGAATTTTGAGGAATCTGTAAAAATTCTGTGGCCACAAGCGATAACCGCTTAAGTCGACTTAAGATGAAAATCAAATGTATTTTTTTATAATTTTTATTATAAATAAGCATATTTAAAATATCAAAAATGTTTATACAATTACGGTTAAGGTGCATTTTGAGAATCTGTACGGGTTTCTTACTTAAATTACTTTAGGACGCGCTACAGCTCGGAGTGAACCTGGGCCTGCTTCTCGCAACCATTTGTGAGTGTGTGAGTGTTAAAATTTTGGCCGCATGGAATGGACCTACACAAATGATACTCTTTGATTGTTTGTCAGAGCTCAGTTATTCGAAGGATGTGGCACCGTGGAAAAACTTTTAGGTGTTGGACCCAGGATGGAATTGAATTCGGGCAGCATTGCGTAGTAGTCCAAGGCACTTACCACTACACCACTGTGCTCACTTGTTACTTAAATGTGTAAGTTTTTTTTTTGAATTTGAAAAATTGAATACCAAACGGCTTATTTCGAATACAGTGAAACTCGGTTAAGCACCACCCTCTTAAGTGCAAACCCCGCATAGCATTCTCGGTTTTTTGAAACTCTTAGTATATAAAGTAATATTCTTGTTAAAATCCCCTTCTACGTACATATCGCTTAGCGCCATATCCGGTTTAAGTGCTCATTGTTTCATTTTCTTTCGTCATAATTTACAAGAAATATTCCCCTTTTAAATACCTTTTTTAATAAGAGTCTTGTACTCTAGTAAGACTTTGACGTTTTCTCTTGACTGTTCGATTGTTCGGCTCTTCGATTGTTGGTTGTAAAAATATTTCGCCTTTTCGCGGACTTGTCTTGTTCGTCGTCAAGGAATTGGACAATTATGGTAATGTATTTATCCGAGTTTTACTGTATTGCACTTTCAGACTTCATCGGTTATCACTTGCGACCACAGAATTGATCGTACCCCTTAAAGACGACTTCTAATAAGTTGTTGAATTGTGCAGAAATAGAACTCACGGAATTTCATGGTGCAGGCATTGAGGGGCTGAAACTGCTCTGGTTAGGGAATTAAATCGCAAATACGGATCTTTGATGAATTGAGCAGAATTCAATGACCCAAGTTTGGGACAAAATACAAAGCTATATTTTGGGATTCAATGTGAGACATGAGACACATGAAATGCAAGACGAACTGTAACCTCAGTTTTTTTAAACTGTCGGAGCAGATTGATAGTTCCTATACAAATTCAAATCTGACGCCTTTTTTCGACCAGTCGCCATGATTTTTCTCATGTAAAACTGTTGATTCAAAAGTAAGCTTAAAATCATACACGAAGACGTTTGTTATAAAAATCCCCAAAAAATTAAGAGCTTTAATTAGCAGTACCACCAGTAGTACCAACCAGATAGGTGGAATGGAAACATTGATTTTTTATTTAGTTCGCTCGTTGATTTCGCTCAGTTTGCTATTGCACAGTCTGCATATTTTATCGCGTAAGTTCCAACCCGTATCACACTACAACAAAACGAAGTAGATATTCGAGGGTGGCGATTGGAAAAGGCTTCAATCGTTCGAAAACTATGAACTATTTTTTTAATATTAACATACACGTAATTCAATTTATGAAATTCGGTGATCCAATTTTGTGTTTCAAAACTCTGGTATTTTTGGTTACTCTTTGTCTATGGGTTGTGTTTGGATTTTTTCGGAGCATTACCAAGGTTGCCCTACGTTTGGTATTTGTCTCTAGATAGAATGTGTCAAAATATTGGACCACTTAAACACTTCATCCTAGCAACATACAACTATTCTTCAGCACCACTTTTCGAATCGCACTTCAGTCACAGCCAGCTCATCTTTTTAGCCTATATGGATTTAGGGGTAAAATTAACCCAGGATTCTATTAAGCAAAATCATTCGAATTTCGGTCTTCTTTCATAAGAACTTCATCTTAATAACCCATTTTTGGCCAAAGGTGCGTAAACGCACCTTTTAATTTCGCTTTGAAATTTCTTTGTATCTGCAAACTTTTTTCAGGATCTCAGCTTCCATAGTGTTAGGGTATAGTTTTTGAAGAAATCATAGATTAAATTTCCAATCTATCGGGAAAATCACCAAAATTACCGTTGTTTTAACATACTGACATTTCTTCATTTTTAAAACGGTAATTTAAAATATTCTTGAATATTTCCAGGAAATTATTGTTATGGGCAAACGCATTTTTTACGAAAGTTTATAGATAGATAGTCCGTGGTCAAATAAAAAAAAAATATATTTTTAAATGTAGTGATAGTTATTGACCATAGAAAATAAAGTTGCGTATACGCACCTTTGGCGTGATATGTAAAAATTTCGTCAGTAGGGCAAAATTTTGTTTGAATAAAATTACGTGTATTTAGTATTGTATATGTCAGCTGTATATAAATTTACTATTATCTGCTGATGGTATGCTGGAAACATGAATTTTTTTCTGAAGAAATATATGTAATGAACCTATGTATGTATCATGTCTTGGAACATCAAAAAATCACTTAGTCTTCGGACGATGATATACTAGAAGCTGAGAGTGTAGACGCTGTATATCTATGTTCCACCATCTGTTGATGAGCTTACCGGTAAAGAAGATTTGGACGAAAATGTTTTGGAAATCGAAGAATTGCCAAGTAATACCTATAACAGGTACATTTGAAGTTTATTTGCTATAACAACGCTCAACAGAAGAGGAACCATCATTAAAAAAGCCAAAATATCCAAGAAATATATGTATACCAGATTGAATAAAAGGTGGTTCGATATTTTCAACATTACCAGTTTCAGTAGAAAATGTTCACAGAGAAGCTTTTGAAAATACATAAGTGTGCTGGACAAACTCCATTAGAGTTTCAATGAGCCGTAACTGATTTAGTCAAATAAAGAAAAATTAACATCTTTTTGACAACAATCTATGAAACAAAATTACAATTTGGTATTTTTTCCCACAACCTCTCTCTGAGACGGTATGGGAGCGTACGTGATTACCGACCTGAGTGTAATTTTGAGTCTCAGTCACCACCAAATTGTCTTCGAAACTTATTTTCTTCCTATAATCTTTTTACTTTGCTGAAAGAGACAAGGTTTTATGCCACGAAAAAATATAGAGGCTTCTTCGACTTTGCTTTCGACGAAAAGGCTGAAGCTGCTGTTGTCAGATGAATTGATAATTCAGTGGTAACAGTAATAAGTAACCATATCAATATCCACCCTGCCACCGTAAAGGCAAAAAAACAATCAGAAAGCTCATAAATCAACCACTTATGAGAAGTGAGTGTAACAAATAATGTGTGGCGTTGATTTGTAGGACAACGGTGTAGCAAATTATAGAATTCGTGTTCGTGGCAAAAAATGGTAGTAACCATTCTTCCATTATTATCCAATACCTGTGGAATTTACATATTTGCAAATACATAACAGCAAAATCAGTCAGATTGATTTCAGGTATTATGTAGTGCGTTCTTTAAAAGTTTAAAAGTTGAGGAGCTAGGACATGAAGAAAACAATAAAGAACGTATGTACATATATTGGAATCCAATTTAAATAAGGGTCGCCGTTTTGGTAATATAAGGCATACTCTTGTCGAATATAACCAAAAAGCACGAAGAAAATGCAGATATTGTAAATCCCATACTACTTACATGTGTAGTAAACGCAAAGTTGTTGGTTGATGCCTTGGTCCACCCCGAACTGTAGCGCCACCTAAGTAAGTAAATATGTAAGTTAACTCAAAGTTCATTTGCATTTGAAATGTTTTGCAGATTTCATATGAAAAAATAAAATAACATTTTTTTCAAAACTATACGCATTTGGCCAAAGGTGCGTATACGCACCTTTTTGTTCTGTAAATACCATTAGCAAAAAAGAATTTTTTTGTCACAATTTGTTCTCTCCTAATGTTATTTATTATTAAAAAATGAATTGTAGCCAAAAAGTATGCTTTTTTCAACTATCGGCCTTTAATGGGTTTTAAAGAGAATCGATTGTAGTAACAAAACATGTCAAAGCAGTCAATACTTTGGTTGAAAACGATTGAAGCAGTTTCTACCCCGGAATCCAGTCCCGAGGTTAATCTCGACGCAAGAGCACAGGAGCGGAGCATTGCCCGCTTTTTGTAAATTTAAATGATCCGCATCGATATTATAAGCACAAATGAATGCCAGTTCAATTTGATCGTTGCGCCATCTATAGAGTTCGAAATCAATCTTTCCACTGTGAACTGTAAGATGCTTTGGCGGTATGACGCAAAGTGAAGTTTTAGAAATTTAGAAGAAAGAAAATGTCAGTTCATGAAACCTATAAAATTCCGAAGGTATATCTGGAATATAAAAATATTATACAAGCGATCATGTACGGGAGCTAAAACTGCTTGTTTTTGGAAATCGTTCATAAAATTTTACATTTTTTGAAAGGCCAAAAACAGTCGTAATATTAATTTTTAAACCGAAATCCCTCAACTTCGGAGGAGAGAGCACAGTTTAGGACGGAACACATGCAGAGAACAGATGATACACTGAATGAGGTCCCTTCACTTATTTATTTTTTACGACTTTGAAAAAGTTTTTTTTTCTGTTTTTCCTTTTTTACAATCTGTAAATGCATTTAATTCACGCTGCAATAATAAATATTTTACTTGGTACAGGTACCACTAGTCCATCAGTGGGAAATGTTGAAACTTAACCGGCTAATTAATTTTTCCATTACAATGAAGATGTTTATGGGCACTGTAAAAGTGCACGGCCCGCAGTGTACACATCGGCAGTACTGTGATGAAGCAATAAAAGTGATTCTGTAAAATAATTTAATTGCCATTGCAGATTGCATTACAACATTGTATAAACAGGCAGAAGAGTTTTTCATCAATGCGTACCCACCACAATCAACTGTCATAAACGCGATGAATGAAATGAAAATTTCGAAAGTTGTTCCCTGCAAAAGTTCGAAAGAGCGGGTTCATACATTTATACAATCCTACTCCGATAGTTGCTATAGCTACTCCCTACACTCCCTCCTGTCACAAAATAGAAATAACTCCTTTTCTATTTCTAGATACCGAGGTGGATTGGAGACTAGACCAATAAAGTTTATGTTGAAAATAGTTAGTTGGTTAGTGTCCGTGAAACAGGCTCGATACGCAGCGAAAGCATTAACCCTTTCGGTACTAACGGGACACATGTGTGCCATTAGGAGTTTGCGTTTTACGAGAACGCCAATTGTTATATATTTTTGTCCCATCAGTGTTTTACAGTCAATGCGATCATTTACGTATGCTTTGATCCCGTTATGTATTCGTGCACAATCTAGTTTGAGTTACTGCAATTATTAATGGTCGAATTTGCGTTCCAGGACATTTTCTTTGTCCTTAGATATCCTTTTTTGAAATGTGCAATAAGACAAATTACTTTGACCATAAGCAACCAATTCGCATCTTAAAAAATTTTGTATGTGTAAAAAAAAATCCGTACCGAAAGGGTTAAGGAAAAGTATATCCTATGTATGTTTTGTTTTGCTAATAAAAATTGTCAGTAGGCCCCTTTAAACTGTGGGAAGATTTAAATTCAAGCGAGAACTAGAAGTCACTTAAAGACAGCTAAAATGAGCATAATGCCACGCTCTGTTTCGTTAAATGTTCGTTAACTTATGCGAGAGTTATTTTGACAGTCGCACAACGGCACAAGCTGTAAGGAAATTGTTTTAGTTTCTTTTTAATTTATTTATGAATGCAAGGCAAAAGGCGTTTCATTTTAGACCGAAGAAATTAAGGCAAAACGAAAAAGGAATGGTTGGACAAGAACGTTGCTTTCTTAGTGCTGTAGCTATCATCAGCCTTGACAAGAACAAATACCGCATCCTGACCGCGTTCCTCACGGGACATCTCATGAAGCTTGGTCTATCAGATGAAGACTCATGCTGATTTTGCAATGAGTCCAGTGAAACTCCAGAACACATGCTGGTGGAAAGTGAGGCATTAACCCAGATAAGATTCAAGTGCTTGGGTAGATATCAAATTACACCAGAGTATCTACAACTCATATCACCCAAACTCCTACTACGATTTCTTAGGGAAATCGGTCTGAATGAAGTGCTGTGACTTATGGAATTCTCACCTGGGCTAGGTTCGAGCGAAGCACTCTCTAACCGATTCCAATAGGAATAATGACGCGAGGGAAGTTCCTTCGTCTAGGACTTGTAGGGGGCGTAATAGATCTTAAGGTCGCGGTGCATCTCACCCTTCAATAATAATAATAATAATAATAAAAATAGTGCTGTACACTTCCATATCTGATGATTTTTCATGCCAAAATAGGTAAAATAAGGAGTTCCTGGCATTTAGTTGGTTTCAGCTTTTTTTTTCAGTCAGATCTTAAGACTTCTTACCTTTAACTAGCTTCAAGATGTATTCTGTGCATTATCTCCAGCTTAGGAGGAGGAATTCATTAATTTAAAATCGTCAACTAGACTGGGCCCAATACTGAGTTTTGACTAACGCGTTCATCACCTGCCTGGCTTGAGTTGAACAGAACACGTATGGCTATTGTCACTTTTGAAGTCAAGAACCCAAACTCTAAATGTATAAACCCTGAACAAGCTCCGCGGTCCTTCGTTTTTTTTAAAGAGTCATCAGTGTAGAAGAAGTTGGATTGTTTAATTTCTGGCTTAGGAAATATATGAGAAATATTACTATGCCATTGTACCATCTGCGCATGTGAATTATTTATGTATTTCGGGCTTTTACTAGCTCTCTATATTGTTTTAGTGAAGACTGTTACCTTAGATATGAAATTTCATATTGCGGCAGTCAGAAACTCTGCTTAAAACGCTTAAAACAGCGCGGAGATCTCAAGACCTGATTAAGCAGCATGGATCCATATTTTTAGACAAGAGGATTGTACCACAGGCTATGTTCATTTAAGAGCTAACAGTTGGCTATCAGTATTTAATACTTGAAAAAAAGATCAGTGTTGAATACATTATCTTTTCAACAAGCCGTATGACAATGCCTTGATTCCAATAATTTCAGGTGACAAAGCAGTTTGCACATAATTAGCAATTTCTCAATCACGACCTACATCAAATATATGACCCACATCGACGGAAGCCGAAACAGCAGATCCAATTAATGAAGCACAAAGCTGAATCAGCATAGTCCGAACCAAATCGTATGGAATTATTATTGACCATAGGTTAAGTAGTAGTAAGCAAAATTAATGTATAAATTGTTATTAAGATATCGAAAATAAATATAGATCGATTTTAACAATTTTAGTGTTCGGTCTTTCAATTACTGGCCACCAGTGGTAAGGATGCTGTTTAGTTTACTAAAATCTAACCAGCAGTCGATTCTACATGGTCCTTCGAGCCGGATTTAATAAATTCTAACAAGCAATAGATTTTACAGCATCCTTTTGATATAATTTCGCATCACCTGGTATTGCTGACTTTTTGTCCCGCTCTAGTTAATGCTGAAATATTCAATTTACTGAACGATAAGAGGCATCTTTTAAGACCATTGGAGGCATCTGATGGCAAATAAGACAGGGACCTTGCATTAACCTGACTATTAAAGAATAGTCCCCTCGGCGTACCGCCGAGTCAATGTCTCTTGGTTAATCTGCACAAAATCCTGATGTTGGTCATAATGCTCGTAAATGTACCGTTATCACTTGCATGCATTGTGAACGTTGGTCACTTCAGAAAGCCTGCTGAAGTTATAAGCTCCCTTATAGGGGTGTGTAGGTAAAAAAGTAGCCCTGCTTTCACCCTTATACTCAGTGCTCTTGCAAGTGGGTCACGAAAGTATTATTTTTTCCCCTCCTCTCTTCACACGGTTAACACTTTTACAACCGCCGCAGTCTCAGGCAATGCATCATTCAGTCTTACACCATCCGTCACGTGTAATTAAAAACAACAAGTATTTAATTACCCAGCCGAAAATGGTTAAATTTGTTATGCTTTATTTTGGGACCAAATGGACGTGTAATTTCCATTTACCACTGCAAATGCGGAACTACAAGAAATATTCGATGGAAACCCTCAAGGTTGGGAGTAACCAACGCAAGTGTTTCTTGAAGAAGATACTCGTACTCGTACATCTCATCTGCACTCTTTTACTATACCCTCAACCCTTTTTTTTTGTTGTTTCCTCTGCAGCTTGTTTAACGGCTGCATCCCCAATTGCAACAACTCGTGATATAAATACGTGTACAACTGCAACTGTGCTCAGATGCCAAAATGTTGTGACAACGCACTGGAGACCAAAAAAAAAATTAAAAATGTATCCAAAAGATACACCGAAGGCGTTTGTGTTGCTCGGACTGGTCCTATAATTTATGACCGACACCATTCATTATCTGTTTGTTCTGAAGCAACAACTTCAACTTCATGCAGAGTGAACAGAAATTCAAAAAAAAAAAAAAAAAATAAACTCTTTGTCGATTAATTCACAATCACATGCTCTGGCATCGCCAATCGAAATGCGAACAATGCGCGCACGCATATTTGCATATTAATTATGGAGAATTTATTGCGGCCCTAATAAATTATACTCGTATACTGTCAACGGACAGGATAAAATTAAATTAAAGAAAGCTCTGATCAGACGTGTACTCGTATTTATATCCAGTTGGTAGCCATCCTAGAAATAAAATGCACGTTCTTATTGGATGGATATATCTATCGTCCTTTTGATTCTAATTTGAATTTCCCGCTTCTATGTAGTTTTATTTTCCCTTTTCTATGTGAACTGCATTATCGACAATGATACCATACAGAGATTTCCTGCTATGGCATGTAAACTGTGGTTTAGTTCAACTATTTGACGAGAGATGTCACGATAAAGAAAAAAAAATGGAAGTAAATAGAAGCAATATGGGTTGGAAATACTCGTAAGTCAATGGATTTTCAATTTTTGAGGGAACAGTGTTTCAGTTCCTTTAATCTATGAAGTTATCATTAGAAGGTGTTGGAACCGTTAGTTTCGCAAAGCGAATTCTTCGGACTATCTTTTGTTTACGAAAGTTGTGAATTATTGTCGCTTAGTTTATTTCTTAAAAAATATTCTCTATATTAGATGGCAGCAGGCAGCAGGCAGCAGGGTAGAATACGGTTTAGTTAAAAGGAAGAAAATAAAAATAATGGTACACGCAGAATGACTGGCATCAGTATCCGCAGAGAAAGTGGATAACATCCTTTGCGAAGACCTTAACGTTGAACCTAAACTTACTCGAAGGGTTGTATACCATTTTCACTTTAAATTGGTTTTTTTTGCAAATTGAATTCGTTTTCTTTTCGAAAAACTGGAATTTACTACCAAGGGCCTGTACCAGAAAACTACAAGTCTTGTACAACAGGCGAATTTTAACAAGTAACAATGGTTTCTGTACCACAAAGCTACAAGTAAACTTGACAATTAACAAATGTACAAGCGAACCTTTACAATTGGGAAATAAACAATTTCCCTACTTTCCGTACCACAAAGCTACAAGTGTAGACAAAATTTAACATTTGATTATTATATAATGAAAAAAATTAACGTGTGAATTGAGAATTGTAACGTCCTAACAAGTCAGGTTTTCAGAGGTTTCAAAAAGGTATTTAAATCTTAAACTACTCTTGTCTCATTGATGCCCCAATTTTTAAATGAAAACTGTATTTTCATTTGTATATTCAAGTGTGGGAAAGGGAGGTTTGTACTGAATTACATATAAGTTTTTTTTTAACTTTCGTCAGTGCAGATTCATGTGCGCAGTGCAGAATATTTCAAAGTATGTTCAATGTCTTTTTTTTATCTATTTATCAATTTATCTATTTATTATTATAAATATTGTTAAATAATATGATAAGGATAACATATTATGTTGTCTTATTTTGACAAAATAAGTAAATAAACAAAAATTAGAGTGATGAAGATGAAACACAACTTTGCTTATTTTAAATCTCTACATTGGCTTGGTTCTGGAGCTCAGTGACATGCATGGCGCTGGTAAGAAAACTATTTGTCGTTGTGTAGTAGAAGTTACATCTGCTGGCATGAAAACGTGGGCGACATTATTCAGCAATTTATTTGAAAAGCGAGACATGCCGGAAGTTTGCGGTGCAATCGACGGAATTCTTATAATGAGCCATCGTTTGGCGATCGCCATGGCAAACATTCAATAAACGGTATGGCAGTGTGCGGACCCGATCTCACATTCTATTATGTGAGTGCCAACTGGCCTGGAAGTGTCCATGACGCAAGGGTATTGTGCAACACAAGAAGATGAAGACCATTTCCTTGTGCCTTTATCTTAGGGGATAGTGTTTACCTGTTTATCCTTTCAGAACTTGGCTTTTACCTCCTACAGCTTCATCCAGCGCTTCTGCTGAGAGGCACAATAGGGCGCTTAAAGGTACACGGCGTTTGATAGAGTGTGCATTTGGGGTACTAAAATAAAAATACCCATGCCTAAATCACTAACACGATAATCCTGTATATTTCCAATACTTTTGGGTTCTCGAATTTTCGATAGCACGCTTTGCTTGCCAGTTATGCTAATTTTAGCTGTCACGGAATTACTTGTACAAATGACTTGTACTAGTAAGGGAAATTTTCACATTTTACAAGTGAAGCGGTTTCCTTCTGCATTTTTAACAAGTGCCTGTAGGATTGTTAACTTGTAGTTTTCTGGTACAGGCCCCAAATCGTTTTTTTTACGTCAAGTACGCATACTCAGTTCTGTTCTTAGAGCATAATTTGCCAAGTGTAATAGAACAGGCCTATCGCCAGATAACAAGATCTGACTGCTCTAAGTACATACGTGATGGCTATGGTGTTAAAAACACCAGCTGCAGCAAATGAGCAGGAACCCCATTAAAGTCAGTAATATAAGATGTTTTTCAGTGGGAAGCAAGTGGTCTCACACTAAGTCAGCACCCTATGAAGCACAAATTCAAATCTGCACCTCTTCGCGGTGATCCCTTGAAACTTTAATTTCTCATAAATTTAAGGGCTAAGAACAGTTAGAAGGTGAGAGTAATTTTATTACATATATTTATGTGTATACAACGCATAACAACACTCTATTCCAAGCGATTTGGTATGAAATCATATCATTAAATTTGGCAAAAAATGTGAAAATGATATACATATGTATGTATATGGGCCATTGGTTAGCTCAGATAACAACAAAAATAAAATTAAATCATTAAGGATTGGTGAAATGGTTTATTTGTGAAATCTAAAAAAAATATTCACAATGTTGTTGTTTTCTTTACCATCGATCGTCGAACCAGTTTTAGAACTTTGGGCTGAAAATTCGATTACATTTTAAAATTTGCACAGATCACAGATCTTCTGAAAAGTTGGAAAATTTTTTTTTTTTCTCTAAACGGGTCTAACAAAAGTTCGCCTAATTAGCGATAAAACATTTATTCAATCGATAGATACATCTTTCAAAATCGCCTCTTTGCAGTTTTCCAATCTCGTCTAGAAGATTTCCCTCATTGTTGTTTTATTTTCTGAAAAAGACGTTTGGATCTGGAGAATAATGTGCTAAACGAATTTCATTACCTAATCACCTGTTGCAGCTGATTTCTTCGAATATTTCAGATGATGGTTCAATATTCGTGGTAGTCAGGTTAAATTAGGGGTGGCGTTGGCGTCTGAGGCCAGAGTTGATCCATAGTGATACCACAATTCTCCAAAATAGTTAAGAATAATGTTGTTGCTTTTTTTGTGGTCGCCGTGGCCGTGGTGGTTAGTGCGTTGGACTACTTCGCATGCTGCTCGAGTTCAATCCCAGCGGAAACATCTTAAAGTTTTTCACGGTGCCACCTCTTTAGAATGTCTGACAAGAGTGACAAGCAATCAAAGAGTATCATTTGTCATGAGAAGCTTGTCAACTCGCCGTTCGGAGTTGGCAAAAAACTGTAGGTCCCTTCCATTTCGTGTAAAAACTAACACACACACATAAATGGATGCGAGAAGCTAGGCTTGGTTCTGTATAGGACTGCTGACGCCGTATATTTATTATTTTTAATGTTGTTGCTTAATTCAGGCAAAATGAATTTTTTGGCTGAGCAAATTAAATGAAAAGATGCAGTTTTAAGTTTGCGACTTATTCGGTTGAGTTGAAATGGAATTTTCTCAGTGTTTTGTGCTTCCTTTTTGCCAGTGCGAGGACAGGGGCACAGTAGGTGCTCCAGTGTTTCTACGCAGTCTCCGGTTCATTGCAGTTTCTGCATATGTCCGACGAGAGTAGTTTAAGTCTGCGAGCATGATATTCGATTATGCAATGCCTTGCCCTATTTAGTTTAGCGACTGTTGGGGATGCGTTCAGAATCAGAATATTTTCGTTGTTTTGCACGAAGTCGTCTGATTCAACATGCTGTCAGTTGTACTTTGTAGCCTAGCATCAATTTCTAAGAAATAGTGCTGAATCGGTACATCGATAATTTTGGAATCTGAACAAAGTAATGCGAATACCCCTAGCTTAGTTTGTTCATCCGCTTTTTCGTTACCTGTTGACAATATTCGTGATATAGCAATGCCATTCAAGCCCAGTCCATCAGTATTTCCTGTGTTGTTCTAGAATTTTCGTCAATTTTGACCTTCACCAGAACCACATTTGCATTGTCGATCGAAGATTTGGGCCGAAATTAACGAGATTCGTCCTCCACACTCAAATGACCAGTTTGGAATCTTTGAAACAATTTCTAATGCATTTTGGCATTTGTGCAAAATTTTCACTGCCGTGAGCTAACGTCGAAATCCGAAGAGATAAGTCGCAATCCACACGTTGACTCATGATTCGCGACTCTTTTCTATTTTCTGTTTTCAACTGTCATTCGGTGAGGCGCTTGCATCCACACGTTGACTTTTGAGTCACGACTCTTTTATAATTTCTGTTTTCGTTATTTGACAATTCTCTTTTATTTTTTCCTTCGCTTTTGAAATGGTTACAGCTCTGTATTTATTAGTTTCTATAAAGATATATTGCTTATACTATTTTGTAATTTTCCTAAAATAGTAGCTATGGAGGCTATGTACTAGGATGTATTTCATACATGAAGAATTATTTAAAATATCAATTGTTGTTCGTCAAATTAAATTCTTTCGTAATTTTCAAGACAATTGCGCTCTACGCTCAACGAAAAGAAATGAAGCGAAATAGCAAAATAACGAACAAGAAATAGAGAAACGTCAAAAAGAGTCTCGGAAAATTCTGCCGGCGCAGCTTGTTACTGTTTGCTACGGACATCTGCTGACAGATACAGGTCGTCATTTAATTATTTGTCGGGAATTTCGTAACTAAGACCATTTCCCAGTAGTAGGACTGTAGGACAGTAGGACAGTAGGACAGTAGTATTGAGTTCAATATGTGTAAGCTTTTTCCTGGTAAAACATGATTTCGAGATCTGGTTGAGCTGGGCAAATCCTCCTTTCGCTTTAGCAATCCTCGCCTGTTCGCCCTTATTTGCAAAGCGTTTTTGTTAATTTTTCTCATCCAAAGTTTCGCAGCGACATTTGAATTAATAATTTGCCAGTTTTTAACATATCGCCTGCCATAACATTAGGTACATACGAAGCCGTATACGTTTATTTTTGTCCGTAACCCAAAAGATGCAGATTTCGGGACGGTTCTATTTCATTTTATTTTATTTTCGTTTTCCCAATAGTGACGCAATATTCTATGTTCTAGGCATTGAAATCTTCTTAAGAACTGTGTGGTTCAACCCGAGCCCAAGCTCTGCTTCCACCCAGGTTGAAGATCGGTATTCGATGCATGACTATAAAAGTGTAAAAGCATTGGCGCATTAGATTTAAAAATTCGAAAGCCAAATCTGTTGTTTTTGGAGCTTTACTCTGAAAATACTACGTTCATGCCAGTACTTTCAAAATCCAAAATTCGGTCAATAATATCTTTAAAAACAGGATCCACAAAGTCACTTAACATATCTATTTCTATCGATATTGATCTTGTCCAGGTTTTCTGTTGAAGCAAGCATATTGACAGCAATAATATGGATCATCTTCCACAATCATTAAAGCAGGCTCAAGATCGAATGACAGTAGTAAGCGTCTTTGAGGATTGCAGAGGAAATTCGATATCATCGCTTCAAAGAACGGTCACAGAAGTACTGTACTCAATTCACATTTATACATGGATCGTAACCGTGCAAGAAACCAATGAATATGCTTAAGAGTGGCAACGCTTCCAAAGCAGACTTATGATAAGTTCATGTTGAATGTTGAAGGGCATAGATGATCTGGAAAGCTAAACCTGACGGGAAGCCGAGTTTCGATATTTTGAATCAGTGATACCTCCAACATCCAAAAACTCTTGCACATAGCTAGGTTAATCTCTATGCACTTCTAGTGTGGATCTAACCCAACCTTCCAAACTTGAAGCATTAACACATTTACTCCACACGTGTGCAAAAAAAAAGAAAATTAAAAAATAACATCCACTCTGTAACGTGAGAATTAATCGTCGATCAACCCGAGACCCTTGCCGATCCTTCACCGTGTCTTCATTCCCTTCAATCTGTCACGATTTTCTTAAAGATCTCTTCATCCCGGGAAAGGGTTTCTTATTTCTCAACCTAAAGCCTCTAATTGAATAACAAAAGGCTACACGCATGCAAAATGAGAAAAATGCAAATTCCCTTTCTTCCCCTAAATTCCGATAAGAGTCAATGAACTGCAGACGCAACGCTACGGTTGCAATATTTCTTCTTCTATTGTAACGAATTTTCGCTTTATCAATAGGACCTTACAATATGTAAATTAGGACGAAATCGAAATCCTTTCACTGTTTTGCATATGAAATATGAGTTTTTTTTTTTTTTTTTGTTTTCCCATACAAAGAGCCAAAGGACATTTCGCAATGATTTATGGAAGCCGTAGTCGCAAATCAATAGAATCGAATCGAATATCCCTTTGAAAGATCACAGATCAGATGTTTTTTGTTCATCAAAGGAAGAAGGGTTACCGACTTCGAACTGTGAAAATTATTGTGTGTATGCCATCGACTCCAGGTATGGAATTAACCCTCCAGGTATGTCGGATTTGCCCTCAATTCCGATTTTTATTTCATTTTATTAATTGAATTATGCAAATTCGGGTGAAAGGCTTGAAGCGCTGCCGTTGCGTCGATGTCACATTTTGTTACGCATTTTCTGGGCTGCAATGCGACTATGGGAAATGATTTATGTTTATGCATTGAAAAGTCTGCCACTGCCATTGATTTTAATGCGCCTGTGCGGCGTGGCGTCGCGTCGGCAGAAGTAGACAATAAATATGTTGAACCGTTTTTTTTTTGTTTTTGGAATTTTATTCTGCTCAAGCGCGCGCACACGCGCACGCAAAACCGTCAGGCGCAAGTGCACCTGTGAGCTGTTATTCAAAGTTGACGTTTTATTATACAAATTTTGTTTGAACCTGTAGATGGAATGCATGGGCGGGATAATAAATTTGTAATAAAATAAAAAAAAAAACAGAAATACTAATAATGGAATTCGTTCGATTCGATTGATTCGATTCCGCGCGCACAATTATTAAACTCGATCGGACTCAAACTCAGCACATATTTGGCGGTAAATTTATGACCCTGGCGGAGCCATTTCATTCCGGATTTAATTGAAGTTAGCAATGACTTCTGAAAGTTGTACAAGTACAAGTGGAGAATGTTCGATGGTTACATGAGCGGCATTCCTTGTTCAAGAATTTTTGGATTAGCTTATAGGAATGATCTCATTTTACAAAAAGGAAAAAAAAATGCAGATTTGTGATTTCTTATACAAAGTTTCGAAGGAAGTTTTGAAGATCATGCAGGTGAGTGCTGAAGGTCAATAATAGTAGGTATTGGGACGGTTGAGCCTGGGAACCAATTTTTTGACGATTCCGGGAAACAGCCATTTTAATTCGTCATTTTTGGGTAAAAACATGGATTTTGAAATTTTTAATTACCCCGGTTTTTTTTTTGTTTACATAAGCGTGGGAAAATTTTAATTCCTCATTTTTGGGTGAAATCATCGATTTTGAAATTTTTAATTACCCCGGTTTTTTGTTTACATTAAGCGTGGGTGGGCGAGAGGGAAGATGAGCCTGGGGAGGAGGAGAGGGGGGAGGGGGGAGGAAGGCTGTTGTTTGTTTACATTAAGAAGGTATTGCCGAAGCCAGGAAGTGACGTCATCAAGAAGATATAGGGTTAGCGTGTGTATTAGTGTACTTAGTGTGTACTTAGTGTACTTAGTGTACTTAGTGTACTTAGTGTGTACTTAGTCTGGGCGAGGGAGAGGGGTGATATGCGAGGGAGAGGGGGGAGGGGGGAGGAAGGCTGTTGTTTGTTTACATTAAGAAGGTATTGCCGAAGCCAGGAAGTGACGTCATCAAGAAGATATAGGGTTACATTTTTGGGGTGAAAACAGGGAATTCGGAGCGTGTGTATTAGTGTACTTAGTGTGTACTTAGTGTACTTAGTGTGTACTTAATGTACTTAGTGTGTACTTAGTCTGGGCGAGGGAGAGGGGTGATATGCGAGGGAGAGGGGGGAGGGGGGAGGAAGGCCGTTGCTTGTTTACATTAAGAAGGTGTCGGGTTACATTTTGTTATATATATATATCTGTCTGTATGTATGTACATATGTTTGTTTGTATATATATATATGTGTGTATGTATGTATGTGTATATGTATTTGGATATGATGTGGCGGTATATGAGTCAACTTCAAAGTCGTCGCGTGTCATATTATGTATGTACATAATTATGTATATCGATGTTTTTGTTTTGTTTATTGGGCAAAGGAAGTGAACGGCGTCAGAGGGAGAGGAAATATATGCGACTATTTATATTTGTTGGCGAAGTGAAAACAATGATGAGAGGGGATGAGAGGGGGGTGAATGGCTTGCAGGGTATGGTTTCCTTGATCTATTCATTTAGATCACATTGTTTATTCTGGCTGTTGGCTGAAATGGGTAGTGGGATATTCAAGATCAACATGTCATGGAATGTACTTATTTTATACATATGTATGTATGTATGTACTTGATGTGTACCTATGCATATGTTTGTTTGTATTTCATAGTGTACTTAGTGTGTACTTAGTGTGAATTTAATGTGTCAGAGCGAGAGGGAAGAAGTATATTTGCAGACGGATGGGGAACAATGGTGAGAGGGGGATGAGAGGGGGTGAACCATTTCTCGGATCTATTTATCCAGATCAGATTGTTTATTTTGGTTGTTGTCTGAAATAGGTACATTTTTGTTTTTTCATTGCCGATTCTGGCACAGGGAGTCA
Organism: Brachyopa scutellaris; assembly: GCA_949775065.1. Lineage (NCBI taxonomy): Eukaryota > Metazoa > Arthropoda > Insecta > Diptera > Syrphidae > Brachyopa > Brachyopa scutellaris. The sequence continues at coordinate 120,520,113 of OX459113.1, read as the reverse complement.
GCAAGTGACGTCATCAAGAAGATATAGGGCTACATTTTTTGGGTGAAATCAGGGAATTCAGAGCAATTAGTGTGTACTTAGTGTACTTAGCGTGTACTTAGTGTGTATCAGAGTGTACTTAGTGTATACTTAATGTTCTTAGTGTGTACTTAATGTACTTAGTGTACTTAGTGTATGTATGTCTGTATGTATATGTACATATGTATATGTATATGTATTTGGATAAGATGTGACGGTATAAGAGTCACCTTCAAAGCAGTCGCGTCATATACCTATGTATGTATGTACATATGTAGATATATCGATGTTTTTGTTTATTGGACGAATGAATTAAAAAGCGGAATAGGAAAGCAATGCTGAGAGGGAGGTGAATCGCTTCTTAGGTCTACTCATCCAGATCAGATTGTTTATTTTAACTATTGGCTGAAATGGTTAGTAGTGTTGATTGTATTGTTTCATGGAAAATTGTTTTTGTTGGATGGATGAAGTAAAAAGCGGAAAGGAAATTCTGAGTCAAAGCGAAAGGAAAGATGTGCGACTGATTTATATTTGTTGGTGAAGGGAAACAATGATGAGAGAGAAAAGAATGATGAGAGTATGTGAACCGATTCTTGGGTATGGTTTCCAATGTGTACTTCAGATCGGATTGTTTGTTGTTGGCTGAAATAGGTAGCAGTGCTGACTACAATGTTTCAAGAAAAATTGTTTTTATTGGATGAACGAAGTAAAAATCGTGTGATTGTAGAAATTCTGAGCCAAAGGGAGAGGAAAGAAGTATACTTGTATGAGGAGGGGAACAGTGGGTAGAGTGGGTTAGAGAGGATAATACTCATAGAGAACAGATTGATTATTCTGACTTGTTGGTCGAAGTACTGATTATAATGTTTCAAGGAAAATTATTTTGAGTTGAAATTCTGAGTCAGAGGGAGAGGAAAGAAGTATATTTGTAGGCGGAGGGAAACAATGGATAGAGGGGCTAGAGAGTGTAATAGTCACAGAGATCAGATTGATTATTCTGACCTGTTGGCCGAAGTGCTGATTATAATGTTTCTAGGAAAATTATTTGGACGCAGAAATTGGTGGGGGTATTCATGTTTCGACATGTTTAAAAGTCTTGTTCTCTTTATCTTTCGATCATATTTTTATGGAATTTGCTGACGAATATGAATATATTGTTTATTTATCTTTCGACCATTTTTTTTTTTTATGGAATTTGCTAACGTATACAAATATGTTGTTTATTTATCTTTTATTTTCTATGGAATATACCTATTACGTTGTTGTTCTTCTTGCTGTCTTTGCTATTGCTTTCATTCGCTGACTATGATGCTTTTATACAAAAATTTATGCAGGAATATTCATGTTTCGACATGTTTCGACATGTTTAAAAGTCTTGGTCTCTTTATCTTTCAAGCATTTTTTTTTTATGGAATTTGCTGACGCATGCAAATATGTTGTTTACTTATCTTTTATTTTCTATGGAATAAACCTATTTGATTGGTTAAACAGTTTCAAGGGGGCGGGGAGTGTAGAAACATTTCCAAATTTCTGCTATATAAGCTCCAAAGTAAGGGCTGTTGAGTAATAGTTTTATTCAAACAAAGCAATTGAGATCATCTAAAAATGGAACAATTGAACGATCTTGGAAAAATTAAACCTCTGGAAGGATTGAACACATTGGAGCTGCAGAAGAGGTATAAGATCCTCAATGTGTTACGTTGCCAGACGAAATACGGGCCTAGAGTTCTCCTTGAGTTGGAGACAAAGAAGGTGTTTCTGCCGATACGATTCAACTCCGTTGATGAGAGTACAGTGAAGGCGCTATCATCAAGCGAAATGGTGGTAGTTAAACCCATGGGGAATACTTTAGAACTGGAGTTCTACCCAATATCGGATGCAAACCTTTCTGTTGAAGAGGTAGACATACTGTATTCTCAACCCTTTTTTTAAAAACAAAAAAAATTGTTAAATGCATATTCATTTTGAGATGTAAAAATAAATAATTTCTAACCAAAAACTGATTTGTTATTGTTTTTCTTTATTTTCTTCTATTTCGAGTTTTGAGGTGATAAACGGGGTGTTTTTATTTTGTTTAAAGGATGGAGAAATTAAAAATGGTGTGAGTGTGGAGATTCTGAGACATAGGGAAAGTTATTTAGACTGTTGGCTGAAATGGATAGAGGGGCTAGAGAGGGTAATACTCATAGAGATCAGATTGATTATTCTGACTTGTTGGATAGCGGGTTAGTGGTTTCCAAGGACTTCTCATCGAGTTCGGATTGTTTATTTTGGTTGTTAGTTGAAACGGGTAAAGGGGCATTCAAAATCATTGTGTATATGTTTCTGCGCATGCATAAAAAATTGCACATCAAATAAAAAAAAATAGAGCAAGAGCTCAATACATCATTGATATCGAACTCAAGCACCGGCATTGATGCTGACAAATATGTCAACACAACAGATCGAACGTAGTTCATCGGAAGTGTGGCTCGTAAAATTTGGAATTATTTATCGGGTCTTCATAAGCCACCTGCTTACTTCCTCCATCCGAATGTTCGGTAGTTTCTTGTTATAAACATACTTTGATGATTCGATTATACCTACTCCTAGCTACGGTCCGTGCGAGGCACTTATGAGGTACTTCTAATGTTCAGTCAGTTTCTTGTTATAAACAAATTTTGCTGATTCTTCAAATGATATGGTACGTATGGATCCCTCATATGAATGCTTCGAATGATAAGGTTATGGGTATCTTTTGTATACACAAATTTTGCTGATTCGACAATATTCCTAGCTAGCTATGGTCCGTTTGAGTCCGTTATGCGAGTGCTTCGAGATCAATTTCTCTGATTCGATGACATTAGTACCTATTAATAAATAAATCTAAATCTAAATCTAAATCTATATTCTTAGCTATGGTCTGTATGAGTCCCTCATATGAATGCTTCGAATGGTAAGGTTATGAGTATCTTTTGTATAAACAAATTTCTCTGATTCGACTATATTCTTAGCTATGGTCCGTACGAGTCCCTCATATGAATGCTTCGAATGGTAAGCTTATGGGCATCTTATGTATAAACAAATTTCTCTGATTCTCCTGGCTATGGTCTCTATAGGTCCCTCATATGAGTGCTTCGAATGGTAGGATTATGGTTATCTTTTGAATAAACAAAATTTTGCTGACTTGAGTATATTCATGGCATTGGTCCGTAGCGGTCCCATATGCGAATGCTTCGGATGGTATGGAATATTCATGCTTCGACATGTTTGAAAGGTTTGGTTTATTTATCTTTCTGACCATATTGTTTATTGAGTTCAATGTGGATCATATTTCACACACACTCACACATTTAACAAATTTTTTTTTTTTTTTTTCTAAAGCCAAGTTTGTCACATAGAATATCAGTGTACAATATTCGTATAAATAAGGCTCTACCAGCAGATACATTTTTAGTAATTTAGTAATTTTGAACACAAGCCTTATCAATCAATATATCATGGAATATATCAAACAACTGATCGAGAATCAACTCCTTATAGCGGAATACCTGTGTCGGGAGTATCCCGAAATGGTATTTGGATTGAGAAGACTGAACGACGAGAATAACTATTCGCTAGGTCATGTACAGGCAGTAATACAAATGCTTAAAGCATTTTCTGAATTATTGGTGGAGCAAGGATTCGATACGCCACCATTGCATCCAGCTTTATTGGCGATTTTATCCATACACCGCTAAAAATAAAAAGTTATAACATTTAAATTTAATAAAAGGTTGAACACATTTTACACTAAAAAAGATACATTTTTGTTTTTTTTCTATTTTTTTCTTTTTTCTATTGCTGATATTGTTGTTTTTTTTTTCTATTGTTGTTGTTGTGCGATTCCAATCAGATCGGATGCAGATAGCAGTTAGCGGATAGCACTTAGAGGATAGCTATTTGCCATCACTAGACTATTAGTTTAATCTTCCGGATAAGGAAGAATCTTTTCCTTTTTTTTACCTTCTACCAGGCCTTCTCAGATAAAACTTTATCAACATCAGAACACACAAGTTTTTTATTATTAGCACATTCAATATCATGACGACAAGCCTCATCCAACTGATTAATTCCATGATCTTCCTAAGCAAGACGTTCTTTTAACTTAGTCCCAGGACCACAGAAAGTATATGACAAAATATGTAACTCGAATGGTAATTTATTTTTTAATGAATTTACCAGTCCGTATTCTTCTGATGAATGTTTTGACTGACCTGATATACTCCATAGTCTCTCGTTTAAAGCAATTTCTTATTACGACTGTAGTCTCTGTATCAACCGAAAAATACATATTTACGCAAACTTCTGAAATCAATTCATGAAACGGAATATAAAAGGCGACCGTTTTGAGTAGAATACATCAGTAACCGCCCGGCATTACAGTGAACCAACCATAAAAAATAAATATAGATTACAATGAACTATATAGTGAAACATTAAGCTCGGTAAATAATCCACAAAAATCTGTAAATTCGAATAAATGCGGGAGTGAGAGTAAAAGTGAAAGAACAGAAAAAAGAAACTTGACCAAGAAAGTAGGGAATGCAAGCCAAGAAGAAAGTGAAGTAAAAAGTTATTGAAAATTCTGAATTTCGAAGGATTAAGTGTACCTCGACCCATGAAAAGCCTTTTGAAGCAGCCTTCCAAGCCAATATTATTCTTCACCATTGGTATTTGATTTTGTCTAAATAATTTAATTTAGAAAAATGGCCGAAAAAGGAGTTTTAAAACGATGCAATGCAATACGTGGAATGGAAAATATGAAAGGTAAAATAAATAATAAAATGTATGATAATTATATATATACATAGTATCTGGTAAAATAAACGAAAGACAATTTTTTTTTTCGTTGAATAATTTGTTTAAATAATTATTATTTAGAATACGAAATGCTGGAAAAACTTTATTTGATTGGAAAGGAGATTCATGAATTGAAATCAAACATTCAGTCAATGCAAAGGCAACAGAAGGAGTTCATCAAAACTATAGCTGAGAACAATGTATTATTGAAAGAAGCATTCAAAAAGGAAACGCTGGGCAACGCAGAGGTAAATCATTTTCTGCTTGCAACTTACATTTGCGTTGAATTACGATAGATTGCAGGGCAAAGCGCCTTTTAAAGATTTTCATAATATCATAGCTGTCCTATTTAGTAATACACTTGATCAGTTTATCAGTAATTACTCTCCACATGTTCTTATAATGTACTTTTCTTTTCTTATTTTAGAAGGTCTCTCTTTCTCTCTCTCTAAAGATGGATACATACAAAAAGACTACATCCACCAGATACGAACTGCCTTCCGATGTATAAAAAGTCGATGCCACAAAAACATATGCATCAACAAAAACAAAAAGCACCCCTTGATTTATACATTACAAAAAGATTAATAAAACACAATGAATTCAACTGAGTTTTTATTCTGAATTTTAAAAAGGAAACGATTGAGTGTAAACTAGATAGATGGAAGGAGGGATAAAATTGTTGAAAAGTGCTGAAATAACATCTTCCCTGTAGGTGATGGTAGGTGCTGAAATAAGGACTAACCTGCGAGTTCTTATCAGCCTAGAACATTCCCCATTATGATTATAAAATGGGGGATCGTTCCAAACAGGGCGGTTCCAAACAGGTCGGTTCCAAACAGGGCGGTTCCAAACAGGTCGGTTCCAAACAGGGCGGTTCCAAACAGGTCGGTTCCAAACAGGGCGGTTGCTAACCGGTCGGTTACAGATAGCAGTTAACGGATAGCGGTTAGCGGATATCAGTTAGCGGATAACAGCTAGCGAAGGTGTTCTCACAACATGGTAGATCACAGATCAAGTTACATACATATCGATGATAGAGCTGACGTAATCGATTCTGAGAGGGGAACGACGGTGAGAGGAGGTGAATGGTTTTCTGGGCATTTTAATCAAACATGTGTGCTATTGAGAAGAAAAAAAAGGAAAGGTAAAGTACGATAGCACCATGGTGTAGTGATTAGTGCGTTGGACTACTATGCGATGCTGCCAGGGTTCAATCCCAGTCAGGGTCCAACACCTAAAAGTTTTTTTTTCAAATAAAGAAAGACTATTCCACTTGAATTTGTTAATCCAATTGAGATTCGATTCTTAGACTCCTTTAAATTTATGGGGTGACTGGTACATCTCTTTCTTCTTCTGCTTCTAGTTGTGGTGATATTGAATTCATCATCAGACTTGATCGCAGTTGGTTGAAATGGAAATATGTTTATAATAAGGTCAAAGATTCATAACATATATACACAATGTATTAATAAACTAGCACTAAGTTATATAGATGATAAGAGATATATAATGGAAAATGGTGTTAGCCTTGATCAGAGTATTCCAATTAACAGTCACCCCATAAATTTAAAGGAGTCTAAGAATCGAATCTCAATTGGATTAACAAATTCAAGTGGAATAGTCTTTCTTTATTTGAAAAAAACTTTTAGGTGTTGGACCCTGACTGGGATTGAACCCTGGCAGCATCGCATAGTAGTCCAACGCACTAATCACTACACCATGGTGCTATCGTACTTTACCTTTCCTTTTTTTTCTTCTCAATAGCACACATGTTTGATTAAAATGCCCAGAAAACCATTCACCTTCCCCTCTCAGAATCGATTACGTCAGCTCTATCATCGATATGTATGTAACTTGATCTGTGATCTACCATGTTGTGAGAACACCTTCGCTAGCTGTTATCCGCTAACTGATATCCGCTAACCGCTATCCGTTAACTGCTATCTGTAACCGACCGGTTAGCAACCGCCCTGTTTGGAACCGACCTGTTTGGAACCGCCCTGTTTGGAACCGACCTGTTTGGAACCGCCCTGTTTGGAACCGACCTGTTTGGAACCGCCCTGTTTGGAACGATCCCCCATTTTATAATCATAATGGGGAATGTTCTAGGCTGATAAGAACTCGCAGGTTAGTCCTTATTTCAGCACCTACCATCACCTACAGGGAAGATGTTATTTCAGCACTTTTCAACAATTTTATCCCTCCTTCCATCTATCTAGTTTACACTCAATCGTTTCCTTTTTAAAATTCAGAATAAAAACTCAGTTGAATTCATTGTGTTTTATTAATCTTTTTGTAATGTATAAATCAAGGGGTGCTTTTTGTTTTTGTTGATGCATATGTTTTTGTGGCATCGACTTTTTATACATCGGAAGGCAGTTCGTATCTGGTGGATGTAGTCTTTTTGTATGTATCCATCTTTAGAGAGAGAGAAAGAGAGACCTTCTAAAATAAGAAAAGAAAAGTACATTATAAGAACATGTGGAGAGTAATTACTGATAAACTGATCAAGTGTATTACTAAATAGGACAGCTATGATATTATGAAAATCTTTAAAAGGCGCTTTGCCCTGCAATCTATCGTAATTCAACGCAAATGTAAGTTGCAAGCAGAAAATGATTTACCTCTGCGTTGCCCAGCGTTTCCTTTTTGAATGCTTCTTTCAATAATACATTGTTCTCAGCTATAGTTTTGATGAACTCCTTCTGTTGCCTTTGCATTGACTGAATGTTTGATTTCAATTCATGAATCTCCTTTCCAATCAAATAAAGTTTTTCCAGCATTTCGTATTCTAAATAATAATTATTTAAACAAATTATTCAACGAAAAAAAAAAATTGTCTTTCGTTTATTTTACCAGATACTATGTATATATATAATTATCATACATTTTATTATTTATTTTACCTTTCATATTTTCCATTCCACGTATTGCATTGCATCGTTTTAAAACTCCTTTTTCGGCCATTTTTCTAAATTAAATTATTTAGACAAAATCAAATACCAATGGTGAAGAATAATATTGGCTTGGAAGGCTGCTTCAAAAGGCTTTTCATGGGTCGAGGTACACTTAATCCTTCGAAATTCAGAATTTTCAATAACTTTTTACTTCACTTTCTTCTTGGCTTGCATTCCCTACTTTCTTGGTCAAGTTTCTTTTTTCTGTTCTTTCACTTTTACTCTCACTCCCGCATTTATTCGAATTTACAGATTTTTGTGGATTATTTACCGAGCTTAATGTTTCACTATATAGTTCATTGTAATCTATATTTATTTTTTATGGTTGGTTCACTGTAATGCCGGGCGGTTACTGATGTATTCTACTCAAAACGGTCGCCTTTTATATTCCGTTTCATGAATTGATTTCAGAAGTTTGCGTAAATATGTATTTTTCGGTTGATACAGAGACTACAGTCGTAATAAGAAATTGCTTTAAACGAGAGACTATGGAGTATATCAGGTCAGTCAAAACATTCATCAGAAGAATACGGACTGGTAAATTCATTAAAAAATAAATTACCATTCGAGTTACATATTTTGTCATATACTTTCTGTGGTCCTGGGACTAAGTTAAAAGAACGTCTTGCTTAGGAAGATCATGGAATTAATCAGTTGGATGAGGCTTGTCGTCATGATATTGAATGTGCTAATAATAAAAAACTTGTGTGTTCTGATGTTGATAAAGTTTTATCTGAGAAGGCCTGGTAGAAGGTAAAAAAAAGGAAAAGATTCTTCCTTATCCGGAAGATTAAACTAATAGTCTAGTGATGGCAAATAGCTATCCTCTAAGTGCTATCCGCTAACTGCTATCTGCATCCGATCTGATTGGAATCGCACAACAACAACAATAGAAAAAAAACAACAATATCAGCAATAGAAAAAAGAAAAAAAATAGAAAAAAAACAAAAATGTATCTTTTTTAGTGTAAAATGTGTTCAACCTTTTATTAAATTTAAATGTTATAACTTTTTATTTTTAGCGGTGTATGGATAAAATCGCCAATAAAGCTGGATGCAATGGTGGCGTATCGAATCCTTGCTCCACCAATAATTCAGAAAATGCTTTAAGCATTTGTATTACTGCCTGTACATGACCTAGCGAATAGTTATTCTCGTCGTTCAGTCTTCTCAATCCAAATACCATTTCGGGATACTCCCGACACAGGTATTCCGCTATAAGGAGTTGATTCTCGATCAGTTGTTTGATATATTCCATGATATATTGATTGATAAGGCTTGTGTTCAAAATTACTAAATTACTAAAAATGTATCTGCTGGTAGAGCCTTATTTATACGAATATTGTACACTGATATTCTATGTGACAAACTTGGCTTTAGAAAAAAAAAAAAAAAAATTTGTTAAATGTGTGAGTGTGTGTGAAATATGATCCACATTGAACTCAATAAACAATATGGTCAGAAAGATAAATAAACCAAACCTTTCAAACATGTCGAAGCATGAATATTCCATACCATCCGAAGCATTCGCATATGGGACCGCTACGGACCAATGCCATGAATATACTCAAGTCAGCAAAATTTTGTTTATTCAAAAGATAACCATAATCCTACCATTCGAAGCACTCATATGAGGGACCTATAGAGACCATAGCCAGGAGAATCAGAGAAATTTGTTTATACATAAGATGCCCATAAGCTTACCATTCGAAGCATTCATATGAGGGACTCGTACGGACCATAGCTAAGAATATAGTCGAATCAGAGAAATTTGTTTATACAAAAGATACTCATAACCTTACCATTCGAAGCATTCATATGAGGGACTCATACAGACCATAGCTAAGAATATAGATTTAGATTTAGATTTAGATTTATTTATTAATAGGTACTAATGTCATCGAATCAGAGAAATTGATCTCGAAGCACTCGCATAACGGACTCAAACGGACCATAGCTAGCTAGGAATATTGTCGAATCAGCAAAATTTGTGTATACAAAAGATACCCATAACCTTATCATTCGAAGCATTCATATGAGGGATCCATACGTACCATATCATTTGAAGAATCAGCAAAATTTGTTTATAACAAGAAACTGACTGAACATTAGAAGTACCTCATAAGTGCCTCGCACGGACCGTAGCTAGGAGTAGGTATAATCGAATCATCAAAGTATGTTTATAACAAGAAACTACCGAACATTCGGATGGAGGAAGTAAGCAGGTGGCTTATGAAGACCCGATAAATAATTCCAAATTTTACGAGCCACACTTCCGATGAACTACGTTCGATCTGTTGTGTTGACATATTTGTCAGCATCAATGCCGGTGCTTGAGTTCGATATCAATGATGTATTGAGCTCTTGCTCTATTTTTTTTTATTTGATGTGCAATTTTTTATGCATGCGCAGAAACATATACACAATGATTTTGAATGCCCCTTTACCCGTTTCAACTAACAACCAAAATAAACAATCCGAACTCGATGAGAAGTCCTTGGAAACCACTAACCCGCTATCCAACAAGTCAGAATAATCAATCTGATCTCTATGAGTATTACCCTCTCTAGCCCCTCTATCCATTTCAGCCAACAGTCTAAATAACTTTCCCTATGTCTCAGAATCTCCACACTCACACCATTTTTAATTTCTCCATCCTTTAAACAAAATAAAAACACCCCGTTTATCACCTCAAAACTCGAAATAGAAGAAAATAAAGAAAAACAATAACAAATCAGTTTTTGGTTAGAAATTATTTATTTTTACATCTCAAAATGAATATGCATTTAACAATTTTTTTTGTTTTTAAAAAAAGGGTTGAGAATACAGTATGTCTACCTCTTCAACAGAAAGGTTTGCATCCGATATTGGGTAGAACTCCAGTTCTAAAGTATTCCCCATGGGTTTAACTACCACCATTTCGCTTGATGATAGCGCCTTCACTGTACTCTCATCCACGGAGTTGAATCGTATCGGCAGAAACACCTTCTTTGTCTCCAACTCAAGGAGAACTCTAGGCCCGTATTTCGTCTGGCAACGTAACACATTGAGGATCTTATACCTCTTCTGCAGCTCCAATGTGTTCAATCCTTCCAGAGGTTTAATTTTTCCAAGATCGTTCAATTGTTCCATTTTTAGATGATCTCAATTGCTTTGTTTGAATAAAACTATTACTCAACAGCCCTTACTTTGGAGCTTATATAGCAGAAATTTGGAAATGTTTCTACACTCCCCGCCCCCTTGAAACTGTTTAACCAATCAAATAGGTTTATTCCATAGAAAATAAAAGATAAGTAAACAACATATTTGCATGCGTCAGCAAATTCCATAAAAAAAAAATGCTTGAAAGATAAAGAGACCAAGACTTTTAAACATGTCGAAACATGTCGAAACATGAATATTCCTGCATAAATTTTTGTATAAAAGCATCATAGTCAGCGAATGAAAGCAATAGCAAAGACAGCAAGAAGAACAACAACGTAATAGGTATATTCCATAGAAAATAAAAGATAAATAAACAACATATTTGTATACGTTAGCAAATTCCATAAAAAAAAAAAATGGTCGAAAGATAAATAAACAATATATTCATATTCGTCAGCAAATTCCATAAAAATATGATCGAAAGATAAAGAGAACAAGACTTTTAAACATGTCGAAACATGAAAACCCCCTCAATTTCTGCGTCCAAATAATTTTCCTAGAAACATTATAATCAGCACTTCGGCCAACAGGTCAGAATAATCAATCTGATCTCTGTGACTATTACACTCTCTAGCCCCTCTATCCATTGTTTCCCTCCGCCTACAAATATACTTCTTTCCTCTCCCTCTGACTCAGAATTTCAACTCAAAATAATTTTCCTTGAAACATTATAATCAGTACTTCGACCAACAAGTCAGAATAATCAATCTGTTCTCTATGAGTATTATCCTCTCTAACCCACTCTACCCACTGTTCCCCTCCTCATACAAGTATACTTCTTTCCTCTCCCTTTGGCTCAGAATTTCTACAATCACACGATTTTTACTTCGTTCATCCAATAAAAACAATTTTTCTTGAAACATTGTAGTCAGCACTGCTACCTATTTCAGCCAACAACAAACAATCCGATCTGAAGTACACATTGGAAACCATACCCAAGAATCGGTTCACATACTCTCATCATTCTTTTCTCTCTCATCATTGTTTCCCTTCACCAACAAATATAAATCAGTCGCACATCTTTCCTTTCGCTTTGACTCAGAATTTCCTTTCCGCTTTTTACTTCATCCATCCAACAAAAACAATTTTCCATGAAACAATACAATCAACACTACTAACCATTTCAGCCAATAGTTAAAATAAACAATCTGATCTGGATGAGTAGACCTAAGAAGCGATTCACCTCCCTCTCAGCATTGCTTTCCTATTCCGCTTTTTAATTCATTCGTCCAATAAACAAAAACATCGATATATCTACATATGTACATACATACATAGGTATATGACGCGACTGCTTTGAAGGTGACTCTTATACCGTCACATCTTATCCAAATACATATACATATACATATGTACATATACATACAGACATACATACACTAAGTACACTAAGTACATTAAGTACACACTAAGAACATTAAGTATACACTAAGTACACTCTGATACACACTAAGTACACGCTAAGTACACTAAGTACACACTAATTGCTCTGAATTCCCTGATTTCACCCAAAAAATGTAGCCCTATATCTTCTTGATGACGTCACTTGCTGACTCCCTGTGCCAGAATCGGCAATGAAAAAACAAAAATGTACCTATTTCAGACAACAACCAAAATAAACAATCTGATCTGGATAAATAGATCCGAGAAATGGTTCACCCCCTCTCATCCCCCTCTCACCATTGTTCCCCATCCGTCTGCAAATATACTTCTTCCCTCTCGCTCTGACACATTAAATTCACACTAAGTACACACTAAGTACACTATGAAATACAAACAAACATATGCATAGGTACACATCAAGTACATACATACATACATATGTATAAAATAAGTACATTCCATGACATGTTGATCTTGAATATCCCACTACCCATTTCAGCCAACAGCCAGAATAAACAATGTGATCTAAATGAATAGATCAAGGAAACCATACCCTGCAAGCCATTCACCCCCCTCTCATCCCCTCTCATCATTGTTTTCACTTCGCCAACAAATATAAATAGTCGCATATATTTCCTCTCCCTCTGACGCCGTTCACTTCCTTTGCCCAATAAACAAAACAAAAACATCGATATACATAATTATGTACATACATAATATGACACGCGACGACTTTGAAGTTGACTCATATACCGCCACATCATATCCAAATACATATACACATACATACATACACACATATATATATATACAAACAAACATATGTACATACATACAGACAGATATATATATATAACAAAATGTAACCCGACACCTTCTTAATGTAAACAAGCAACGGCCTTCCTCCCCCCTCCCCCCTCTCCCTCGCATATCACCCCTCTCCCTCGCCCAGACTAAGTACACACTAAGTACATTAAGTACACACTAAGTACACTAAGTACACACTAAGTACACTAATACACACGCTCCGAATTCCCTGTTTTCACCCCAAAAATGTAACCCTATATCTTCTTGATGACGTCACTTCCTGGCTTCGGCAATACCTTCTTAATGTAAACAAACAACAGCCTTCCTCCCCCCTCCCCCCTCTCCCTCGCATATCACCCCTCTCCCTCGCCCAGACTAAGTACACACTAAGTACACTAAGTACACTAAGTACACTAAGTACACACTAAGTACACTAATACACACGCTAACCCTATATCTTCTTGATGACGTCACTTCCTGGCTTCGGCAATACCTTCTTAATGTAAACAAACAACAGCCTTCCTCCCCCCTCCCCCCTCTCCTCCTCCCCAGGCTCATCTTCCCTCTCGCCCACCCACGCTTAATGTAAACAAAAAACCGGGGTAATTAAAAATTTCAAAATCGATGATTTCACCCAAAAATGAGGAATTAAAATTTTCCCACGCTTATGTAAACAAAAAAAAAACCGGGGTAATTAAAAATTTCAAAATCCATGTTTTTACCCAAAAATGACGAATTAAAATGGCTGTTTCCCGGAATCGTCAAAAAATTGGTTCCCAGGCTCAACCGTCCCAATACCTACTAATAATACTATCTATATTGTTAAATGATGTAAAATGCCATTTGTAGCCTCAAATTACTCCTTCGAGTTTCGGGGATATAAATCGTCATTTTGAAAATAGAGCCGCCATAAAGACACTTCTGACTGCAGAATCCATCTATCGACTGCTTTGAAATAATGATCGAAGCTAATAATGCTTTGAAGAAAATTGTGATGATACACTCGCGATCAAATAAATTGGTTCACCTTTTTTATTTTTTTGCTCTTTCCAGATTTTCAACATAATGATATGGACTTAGTTTTTAACAGCCAATATTGTCGTGTACTAAAAATAACTTTGGTGCGTTGTTCCATTGTAATTTAAACAACATTTTTTTAAGCGTTCTGAGTTTCTGACCCGCCAGTTGCGGAGGCCACCGCGACCTAAAAGATCTATTGTACCGCAAAGTCAGTTTAGGGAACCAGAAGAGGTTCGATTATTTTAATGAAGTTGATGATCTCACTGGTGGAGACTTTACGAGATTCCTTGGCAGTTAGGATTTCTCTGTGGAAACGCGGTCTCCTGAGGGCACAAATTGCCATACAGTCACATAAAATATGTTTCGCAGTTTCGTCGTCTTCGATGAAAAGATTACATTCAGTTTCCAGAAATGAGACCTATTTTGTTTAGGTTATATAGGGATGAGCGATGTTCATCGATTATCACAAAACATCGATGTTGAGAGACTTAACATCGATGTTTAAGTACGTAAAATATCGCATAATCGATGTTAAGAAGAAAACATCGACCATCGATGTTAGTAAAAGAGAACCGACTCTTAATTGAAGACTTTGAATATATTTTTTTAAATTGAAGATTACCATGTCTTGCCTTATAAGTGCATATGAGAAATTGAAAAATTTCACGAATTTTGCACCATTATTTTCTTAAAATTATGGATTTTTAGAACATCGTGTTTTATTTTTTCCGGATTTTATGTAATTGGGATTTTAAAGGACGCGATTTGGTGCCGCTCCCATGCAAGTATGTTGTTTTTTTACGTCATTAGTCAGCATAATATAAATTTCATTCTATAACATCGATGTCTTGGAACATCGATATTTTGAGTTCGATTATTATCGATCATCGATGTTCAGTCAGCGATGTTGACATCAATGTCAATATCGATGTTTTGCCAACATCGCTCATGATATCGAAGATGGCAATGCCCTGTTAAAAGTCCCACTATCATTTCTATTGAGGAGTAGGTTTTTTTATGGACTTATTTTGGAAGGGTGTAAATGGCTCTTTTACGCAGACGAAGACCCAGGGTACTTTCCCAATAAAAGATACACATGTCGTTTTCAAAATTTTTGATTTTTAAGTTAATAGCTGAATGTGGAATTATCGGCTCAGGGCCGATAAAGTATTCAGCCGAACCTTTCCTAACCAGTTATTCAGCTTTTTCGTTTCCATCAATACCCTTATGTCCGGGCAGGGCACCCACCAAAGTTTGACTTTGTTTTTATGGACGAGGTCTTGGAGAGTATTGAAGTAGTGCAGGGCTGATTTGGAGTTAATCAGGGTTGAGCCTAGTGCTCTTATAGCAGCTGGACTATCCGTGAGTATATGGATGAGGACACCTTTTATTCCCGATTCAAGGTTGACGTTGGCGCACACTTGAATGGCATGAATTTCAGCTTGAAATTTTGTCCCATTGGCATTGATATTCTAGTATTTGGTCCAAATATATCAGCACCCACCCCGGTGTCCATTTTCGATCCATCCGTATACCACTTGTTACCTTTCGGTCTGGGGTAAGATTTTTATAGTTCCATGCTTCACGGCTTGGGATCACTATATCGAACCTCCTGCCGAAACATAAAGTTTAAGGTTAGCGGTCATTTACCGCGCAGATTATGACAAGCATTGGGATTTCGGAGAGAGGATCCACCTGATCTGTGTAATCTATGTAGTTCATCTCTCCTGTTTGCAGTAGTCTGGCAGTGAAACAACAACTTAAGCAGAAAACTCTTTCTCTTGCTTCAAGTAGCTCCTTAAGAATCCCTTCCCAATTACATTTTATTGCATCCAGAAGAGATTCCTTGTCTCGGAACTCCCCTTCAAATTATCGTATTGATGCTTCTTCGATTTCTGAGATAATTGTTAACAGAGCTGCAGCTTTTTCCAGTTCCATTGATGTATGTGGCTGTGGAGTAATGATAGTCTTCATCGCTTTCGTTGTCTCGCTGAATAAGGGATGTTGATTTTTCGCGAAATAAAAATAAGGCAGTCAATTTCAGAAGTTATCGCCAAAACCTATTGTATGTCTGAAGAAATTGATCGCAAAAAAGTGAATAATAAGAAACATCTGAAAAAACTTTTGTGAATCATAGAATTGGCTTGGTTAGGTTGAGAGGGGTTGTGAGGCTGAGCCATCACAAAACACTAGGCACCAGAGTGGGTCCACCGCGATCCCCTAAAATCCATCACAGGATGATACCTAAACCGCAACAATTTCCTCGAAGCATTTTATTACCCTAAAAAATGTATGAACGAGTCTATGGTTGATTTGGCCTACGTCCTTCAGGTTACTTAAGAAGTAGCAGGACGTTTGCATAGAATATTTTCAATATCTTCTGCTACACCTAGGTCATTGCAGTATCTGCAATCCGTGATATCCGTGTCTGTGATTTCGAACATTTTGGCGGATTTGCCCAGGTGACAATGTCCGAATGATATTCCTACTATTCTTATTTGTGCCCTACTAGGTTTAATGATTTCAATAGTCCTTTGACAGTCCAGTGCCGGTCAAATAGTCTTAGAGACCCTCTGTGTTATAAGACTATTTTTTACCCTTGATGACCTAGCTGTGGGGCAACTACTACCGCCCCAAACAGTGGCAGCTCCCTTCCTTTCCTAGCCAGCTCATCCTAGCTGCTGCTGCTCGTTGCTTTCTAGTCCAGAGTGGCCAGGTTCCCAACATAGTCTCAACTGGTTCTGCGTGCATAGTGCCCGGAGCATTTTGCTGCAGCTCCTGATTAGTGCCGATTTGATATTGTAGGCATCCAGGAGTCTTAAGGACACTCTTAGATCTGGCACCACTCAGAAGATACCAGACCCTGATTCGTTTACAATTTTGAACCTTTGTGAATCATAAGTAACCATAGAACGTTCAGTAATACACAACTCTCTCTGGACACCACCCATAGAGTTAATTGAAACATAACATTCGTGATGGCAGTAATGTCCTATGGGACACACACCGCCCAAGCTGGTTCAATTTGCTGATAGCTTTCTCAACTATATTTGAGGTGATCAACGTTATTGAACAAGCTTCGAGAGATGCTGGCCAATAGAGCAGATGAAGATAGATTTTCCCTTTCATCTTTTATTAGATGCGATAGCATACACCTCTGCGTGAAAGACCATCCGGTTGGATAGATTCTTAATAGATACTTGCTCCAGGGAGCTCATCTTCCTGATAGGAAACCAGACTTAATCCTGCTGTTCCATTCAGAACGATCTAGGGGGAGATATTGGAACTTACCCGAAATTGTATTTTGAGTTCGTTTTTTTTTTTTTTAATTCTGTTGCTACGCTCATCTTTTAGGACTGCTCGTAGTTTTTGTAGGCTCCTAAGAAAATGTACTCTCAGAAAGGCTTTTTACTTACAAGTCTTCAAGAGCAGTCTCAAGAGGCATTTGAAGCACCTAAGTGTGGCATGCTATCCTAAATGTTGACGTGACCGATTGTGTACTGAGTTGTTTAATGCTCAAGTCCACAAGCAAGCCCACTGATTTAAAGTATGCGTATGTGTCCGTCTTATCTTTGAGCATCAACACGCGAAGATATCACGCGATAAAGTTTCCTCTTCGTCGTGGTACATCATCAATTAAAAAGAAGAATATCGATTAAATAAAACACATTTGCACACATTTTGGTATTTGCAAAAACAAAACTTTATTTCATGCAAACAACAGGTTCTATACACAGAAGTAAACTCATCACAGTTACCTTTACGTTGAGCACGCACCATCTTCACTTAGTTCAGTACCAGCTTCCAGCCACTAAATCAAAGCCACATTCACTTGCATAAGCCAAGATCGGTGGCAATGGCAACTACCTACCTTCAAAAACCGGAAAGATCCCCGGGGTTCACCCGAAAGATACTCGCCATTCGCTGATGATCGATCATGCTTTTGGTGGACTAAATTTCCTGATTCAACCTGCAAAGCCAGCATCATGAAAGCAAAACAAATAAAAAAGATTCATCGCTGAAGATCCGGTCCCGTAACACCACCTCCTGTGGACTCTTTTAGCTCTTCTTTCTTCGAAGACATACCGCTCATGTAAGGATGGCTGGAAATATGCTGTTAATTTTACTATAACACGTAATTTCTTAAGTAATAGGAATAAATTCTTTCCGTTTCGATACGATGCCACAAGACGGGAGGTACTCGTTGCAGGTGAACTGCAGGCTGTGACAACGAGGAAGCGAGGACTCCTGTGTCCATTTGGAGTCTGAGCAACTAGCAAATCATTTTCTGTAAGAAAAACAACATCGACGTCAGTGGTCGAACAACAAACAAGTATTAGTGAAAGAATGTGTTGAGGCAAAAAAAAAAAAAACCTGTAAATAAATTGAGGTGAGTTTATGGATGCGCCTACTGGTTGGACTAGTGTTGAAAATTTAGTACCGACACAGGAAATGGAGGAGGGGATACAGGCACACCGAAAGAAAATGTAAAATAACCTAAAAAAAATATCTGCAAAACAGAAGAGGAGGTAGTCGATTTACACTGTCTTCCAGAGAGCATCAAGCATCAGGCACCTGACTCTGAAAACCCAATTCAGCAGAACAGCATGAAATATCGCAGTTTTTGACAGCGTCCTTTGAGTCTTTTGGCAGAATATGTATGTATGTACTCGTGTGTTTAAGAAGCGCCTCCAAATGAGCTAGAGTTTGGTCCATTTTCTTGTGGATATTTCCGCCTTTTCGTTAGCGGCTTATTTGAGGCCGATTCGGTAATTCAAGTTGTTCAAGTCTGTGTAAGGTGGGCTGCGTCAATAGAGTCCACTTTGTGGAAATATTTTAGATTTGAAAATCCCCATAGAAGGGAATATTGACTAGGTAATAATGATGCACTCATAGACATCGGACATGGAGAGTATCCCTATTAAATTAGAGAAGGACTCTCTAATTTATCAAAGGTTTGGGTTGGTTCTAGTATTTTTTGGCAAAACAACGTCATAACTAATGAAACAGACTCTAAAAGGATCTTTACGGTTCACATTACCTTAAGATGCCCACTGAAATAAACAGTCTTAGTAGTTCCTTTTGTAAAATATTTTCAACAGCTACTTCGTAAGAGTCCCTGGCCCCATCTGTTGATACAGATCTATCTTGTCTGGGTTTTTCTAGTAAGCCATCTTAGTAATCAGTCTATTTAGACGTCACTTAGTCATTCGTTTGGCAAGAATAGAATGACCAAGCTATCGCGGATTCCAGAGCACTTGCGCTGGGAAACTGGAAACCGGCGTGCCCAGGACCGAAGATGATAGATGGTTGCCATGTGTGACGTTAGAAACCTTGCATCCAGACGTCATGAAGAAAGACTTGGTCATGTGGTTGTGCAACCTAGTGCATATTCTGGAATCAAGGTTTCTAACACACGGCAGCCTTCCAACACAACACGTGTAAGTAAGTAAGTTTGTAAGTAATAGGCAGAGTCTGGGAGTTCCTGTAGCCTCACTCTTGCTGTCAAAAAGAAAATAGAAGTTTAGGTAGCAGCATTGGCTAGATCATGGCTTCCAAAACAAAGCATGATATCTGAAAGCTGTTTCTTTTAAATAATTTCCACTAGCAAATCTGGAATCAACCCAATTTTTAAAGACAAGTCGAGAGTTATTTTATTCTGCTCGACTTAGTCTTGTTTGTTCTTTAGTGACTAATGTGCCCATGCGAGAACTCTCGCAAGAGAAAATGCAACCCCCAAACAATTTTCACCTGTCAACTGATGGAAGTCCCGTGGAAATCATAGGGGAGGTGTTTATTTTTTTGGGAGTTCATTTTGGGTAAAATATTTGTTTTGATCGTTTTTTTAATTTGTTTAATTTTTGTTTTTAAACGGAAGTGCAATTCGTCAGTGCTCCAGGACACTCTCTTTTTTTACACCTCATTTGTTAAGAGTAGTTAAGTGTGAGAGCCGCAAATTGATTGATTCACGTGGCTGCTGTGATTTTTAGGGTTCCGTATCTCTAACAGGAAAACGGAACCATTATAAAATCAATTTTGAGTCTGTATGTCAGATGCATTGATGATCCACATTGTTTCACTACTTATCACTCAAAAATATTGTGTACAAGTTATACAGGATGATAAAATTCTATCTCCCTCCACAGCCCTCCAGCGTGAATAAAGCAGAATAACACTGATTTTTATTAGAGCAAGAGTTCGAAATGTGAGTTCTAATGGCACTGTGGTGTAGTGGTTAGTGCGTTGGACTACTACACAATGCTGCTCGGGTTCAATCCCACACAATACATAAACTTTTTTTCACGGTGCCACCTCTTTCGAATGTCAGACAAGCAGTCAAAGAGTATCATTTGTCATGAGGAGCTTCTTAACTCGGCATCCGGAGTCGGCCAAACAACAGTAGCTCCTTTCCATCCCTTCCACAAATGGTTGCGACAAGCAGGCCCAGGTTCACTCGAGCTGTAGCGCCACCCAAAGTTAAGAGTTCGAAATAGATCGACTGATCAATTTCGAATTATTTTCAACTCAGATACCTCAATAGGCCTGCTGGGTCCTATCTAGTCTGTCCGAGCACTCAGACTCAATATACCACTGAGCGCTGAATAACCAAGGGAATCGAACCCACTACCTCTGCGTGGTCAATCATGACTTTTGAATGGTGTGCTTACCAAGCTCATCCGATTTTACTAAAAACCTATCATAGACTAGACGGCGCGCCGTTGACATTCGTTTGACAACGATTTTGTTCCGTTGTCAGTACACACATTCACGCATTTAAGTTCACACATTCACATACTGAGTTCACGCATTCACAAATTGAGATTATGCATTTTCATTGATAGAAGCATATAGATATAGAGAATGAAATGAATCGTTGACATTTTCTACGCAGATATGTGACGGATTCTATGGGACTGCTCTATCCGGCAATACGCCAACTTCAGCATCAACGTACCATGGAACGAAGTCGACGGATTCTATGGGTTGGCCCCTTGATGCTGATAAAGATAAAGCCCATTCTGCTTTGACAAGTTGTTAGAGTTATCGATTAGTTCTGCCTTCAAAACTAACGGTAGATAATATTTAGAGCAACCTGCACAATACACTCCCTAAGGAAACCTTAGAAGCACAGCTATGCTCCTCCATTCTAAGTGCACTTTGGATACGATAGCTTGACCGGATCACATTTATGAAACATCAAACGATATTGAGTGCCACTTATCGACGAAAGGACTTCCATTAGAAAAGATAAAACTAGCCGCTTCTATAATCGTATCGGCAACTGTCCCGATGAAAAATGGCACAATAACTTTGAGAGGAAAATCTCAGTGCGAACCACAACCAGAAACCATTCAATGTTAGTACTGGTAAAGTTGGCAGTTATGGTGCATTTGTTTTCCATGGCCAAACCTACTCCTCCATACCCCTCACGGCAGTCGTCTTATTAATTTACTTTTAATTCTTCTGCGATAACAATAAATAGCCGCGCGCATCTCCTTTGAGCCAAAGTTAATTTAAGGCAGTCAACCACCCAGCGATGCGATCTTCCCAAACCATCATCATCATCATCATGGTGGAATTTCAATTGGACGCGCATCCAGCACGAGTATATCCAGAATATGGACACGGACCGTAGCACAGTTAATCTACGGATTTATGATCAATTAGTTAGCAAAGTTGGAAAGGCCACCGCTGTGGCCTGATAGCTCGTTCCGCGCAGTCAAATGCAAATGTTAATTGCTACATTGGGGCGTTTTAATTGATTCCCGGCCAAACGGAATGGGATATATTTTACTTTTACGATTATCTACCGGCAAATGGAATCCACTCCTATTAGTGTGTTTGAGATACAGCACGGGATTTAGGATTATTGTCATACAATGAGTATCTTGTTGCTGGTACGAGTATGTAGACAAAAACATCTAATGTCCTTAATATTTCCATGTTACTGTTGGTCAAATGGACATTGGATGTGCATGTAATGCTTGCGAATTTGACAGTGACAGGTTTTGTAGCTGTCATAACATATCTTAAGAGTTTTTACATTAAGTTGGTGGCATCTGGCGATGCTTGTTTGTTGCTCATGTGGAGCAAAAGACAGGTGACTATTATTTAAGCGCATTCCGTTGACCAAGCGTACATATACAAAGTTGAACCAGTTCTAGTAGTGCAGGAGAAGGAGAACATGTTTGCAATGGCACCGCATGGGATGGAAGTGAAAACGCATACTAGGACAAGGCTGGAATCATAATTGCCATTTTGACATTTTTGTTTTTGCATAAGTTTGTCAAATTTGTCATCTAACACAGGTTACATTGCCTAAGAGATTTAAAGAAACTGGAACTAATGTGCATGTTCTTCCCACCTCCTTGTCCGCTGATAGTTTCGGAAACTCTCACAAACAACAACCAACTTGATGCTTATTAAATTACGTTAATACTTAAACATTAATTTCAACTTTGACTAGTTTGTGCGTTGGGTTCTGGACAATTTAAAGGTGAAGGACGACGCTCTGTTTTTGAAGAAAAGCCTGTTCAGGGTTGATGCGACTTGTAAAAATTGTCTTTGTGTACACACAGACTTGCCAGATAAACATTTAAAATTTGCCTTTTTGCCTTTTGGTGCTATTTGTCAACGTAGCTGAGTACTTTATTCTTAACTATGCGTTTTATCTTTGCTCCCACGAAATAAATTTCAGTGTCCACACGAACATAACTGCACGCCTTGTTTACACTAGCGCGCATAAAAAAATCCCTACACACCAATACAACCCTAAATGCATTTGTATTAACTTAACATACTCTGTGGCCAAAAGGAAAAACAACATAAGTCGACTTATGTCGAAAATGAGTTTTTTACACCAACAGATGCGCAATATTAGATTCTATTTGCCATATTTTTTTCTTATTTTTATCTCTACTGGTTGCTGAGTTATAGACCAGCAAAAAACAACATTGGTAATTTTCCCGTATAATATGCATAATGGAAAAACAGCATAAGTAAAGATTTTCCATAATCTTTTGACACATGTTCTAGTTCTTATGCTCCAGTAGTTACTGAAACTAACGCAACCATAAGTAATTGTAGAAAAATATTTTTTTTCTCATCTTTATTTTTGTATCCACAACTTTCTTATACGATGCATAGTTTTTTTCTAAGCTAATATCAAACCTTTCAACTGCTCTACTCAAAAGTTGTAAAAAACGACTTATGCTGTTTTGCCTTTTTGCCATAGATATGTACATGCGCTTCTTCTTGTGCCATACGTGCAATCCCAGACATTCGCCGCAGTTTTATTTACCATCTTTTCATCTGACAAAAAACGTTAGACATCTGAGAAGTATTTTTTTTTTCGTAACTGTGCGCCTTTTCATCTAGATTCATATTCTGTGACATACTGGTCATACTTAGTGCTAGTCTGTTCAATAATGCGTGTGCTTAGTTCCCAAAATATGTTGTTGGTTGTCATTGATTCAAGTCAATTGTATAAGTCTGTGGTGAAATTGGAAAAAAAAATTTTAGTCGACCCGAAACAGCACATACATATGTATTTATGAGCTTACGAATAACAGGTGACTCCTAGTAGTTGTATGCATTTTAATTTGAGCATTTGATCTTAGTGTAATGCGTAATATTTAGGAATGCCTATTGAAGAGGTATTAAAGACTTTGAATGAGATCGAGAAGAACAAGCTAAAAGGCCAGTAGCTAAAGATGTGATGGAAAAATTGTACGCGGTTTTTTCAGCAAATGAACGAAAAGATCTTTTATTTCATTCAAGGCTTTCCTGAGAGATAATCGCAGGCGATTGTTACCAGAGAACTTCGAAGTCTTTTTGGTTGTACAGTGCAATTACAATGTTCATAATAATGCATACAAACCTTTATTATCAAATGCCTTTTTTTGCTTTTTTCTGCGGTATAATTTTGCCTTTTTTCGCTTTTTTTGGTCAACAAAATCCGACCCCTGCTCATAACTGTTCAGTTCCCATGTGCCACTTAAAACCAAAATTAGAAAACACCTTTATAACTCTTGGCTTACGTCCGAAATCTTTGGCCTAAAAAACAAACAAGATGTATGTAGCTTTTAAGAAATGGAAGAGATTTAAAATCCCAGAATTTTACGACACCTTCCATGAATTCAGGAATCTGGTTAATTCAAAGATTCAACAAGCCAAAAGTAAGTTTTATGAAAGGCATTTTGACCACAAATTACCTCCGAAAAGTCTCTGGAAAAATCTGCGCGAATTCGGTACTGGACGTACAAGGAATGATGAGGTAAATAACTCTGATCCCAACCAGCTTAGTAGAGAATTTTCAAAAGTACAAATGGCGGCTAATACATGTACCGAATCATGCGTGGAAAATTGCAAAAATTCTTCCAGTTTTGAAGGGGAATGACAGGCAGTTGTAAATACCCCTTTGTGCGTCTTCTAAACCTTTCAGTTTTTGAAGTCGTCGCCCTAGCATTGGGTTCCCGTAAGCGCCAAAATTCACTTTTTGAGTTTGGTATGCAGTCTTATGTTTTCGGGGTAGCTCTTTCCAAATCTTTTATCCATTTTTCTCTATCTCTTTCCATTGCAAATATGAACAGAATGGTTTTGACGTATAAACATCAAATTCATCAAGTTCACGTATTGTTTTGACGTAAACGCCAAAATTTGGCATTTACATCAAATTT
This sequence comes from Brachyopa scutellaris, assembly GCA_949775065.1. Classification (NCBI taxonomy): domain Eukaryota; kingdom Metazoa; phylum Arthropoda; class Insecta; order Diptera; family Syrphidae; genus Brachyopa; species Brachyopa scutellaris. The sequence continues at coordinate 120,495,222 of OX459113.1, read as the reverse complement.
TCCATACAATTTAAGCAATTTTTTGTTTAAGAATTCTTTTGACGTACGTCCTATTGTCCTACAATGTACGCCATCACACTTCAAATGCTTGTTCAGTATTGTTTTGACTTACACTTACTTAGTTGGCGCTACAGCTCGAGGTGAACCTGGGCCTGCTTCTCGCAACCATTTGTGTGTGCGTGTTATATTTTTGCACGAATGGAAGGGACCTACAGTTTCTTGCCGACTTCGAACGGCGAGTTGAGATACTCTTTGATGCTTGTCAGACATTCGAAAGAGGTGGCACCGTGAAAAAACTCTTTTAGGTGTTAGACCCGGCCAGGAGTTGAACCCGGGCAGCATTGCGTGGTAGTCCAACGCACTAACTACCACGGCCATGGCAACCACTTTGCATTGTTGTCTACTCACTTTTGACGCTGACTGTATGTGCCTACAAAATGCCAGGTAAAACTATTTAATCATATACACGTACGTCATTAGAAAGGAAAATATATTTTTTTTAGGTTTTGCCGTACGTGCATACGATTTAACTGTGACCGTAAAAAAGTACTACTACTACTATTCGTAATTTTTTCAAATATCGGCAACCTAATTTGTGTTAATAATGAATGTGCACTTGTTGACTGTAGCCGCTAGCAGAATGAGACACACACGAAAAGAAACAATTGAAATGTCGAAATTCTCGAAAAAGGAAACGTAGCCGACAAAATATTAATGAATTTTGGCTCATTCATTTCTCGATTATGCTATTGAAGAGTGAATTTGCATGGAAATAAAACAAAATTCATTGAAAAATGTTCCCCATTATTCAGATTTCACAGGTTTCCACTATTATAAGAGTGAGTTTGTACGAAGAAAATCAAAATTGGCATCCAAAAATGTCCACTATCCAGGTTTCGCAAGATTCTTTTATTCGCAGATTCCATTATTCTCAAGTTTTACTGTATAAATAACGTTCTCTTCAATGTTTCTAATCATTTAAGTTTGTTAGACGAGCTAGCAGATTTTAGAGAAGAAACAAATAGTGCTTCATCAAGTTCATCGGAACAAGACTTTGGTTCTTAAATGTCTTTGCTTCATGTTCGTAGGGTCAGATGAAAGCGCATAATTATGTTTATGAACCAAATTTGCCACAACCTTCAACAGAGAGAGTAAGAAGTATGCCATCAGAGCTCGCATCAGAGTGTGATTTTTCTTGTAAATAAGATAGTATACAAACTTAGGAACTAGTTCCATATATGTACTTACATTAAATATTTTTTAATAGGAAGTGATATAACTGCAAAAAGCTTTACCCGAAAAAGACAAAAGAAGTGTGGAAACAGTTCCTAAGAATTTTTGACGTACGTGTATGAGTAAAAGAAAATATTGATTTTAGTGGCGTATATTTTAAAAACTAAGTGTTTCAGGATAACTTCTTACATTTTTCGAAAGAGGATTTCCGTATGAATATCATGAAATGCGAATTCCCGAAAACATTAAAATGGTGTTTACGGCAACCCAATGTTGGGGCGACGAAGTGCCTAAAAGGAGTTCTATTGTATCACGAGAAACATTTTAAATTCTAGCTGTTTCATGTTTCTGAAACGGATATCAATAAAATTTGAAAACTACATATAAATCTAATGAGTTCCAAGAGTAACTATTAAAATTAGCTCAGATGGCAACACAAGCTTGGTCTAATTGTATCCTACTGAGTACGAAGGATAGCCATCTAACGCTAACCTAACCTAGTAAGCTTAAAAGATCATAGGAAATTGATCTCTTTGGGAAATTCCCAGGTTAGCCAGCAACTTGACTATGCTAGTAAAGTCCGCTTAAAATTGCAGACCTTGTCGAACGATCTGTAGACTGTAAATTATTCAATCGTGCACGCAATCGTTCCACGCATGGAAAGAATTAATTCTGTCAACGGTGTCGACTCTACTCTGGGTAGACCTAGATAAAGGAAGGTCTAGGACACGAAAACCGGTCCAGGCTTTAAAGAAGCAATGCGTTTGACTTTAATTCGATATCAAAACTTATAATCGTTGAACATTGTTAGAATCATTAAAGAACATTAAAAATGCCAGTGGCTTGGTTAAATTCTACAAATCGGAGGTATTTCCCTGGATAGCTAGCCGATGCCATGAAATAAGGCTTAAAGAAGTTTTTGATGATAGCTTTGTTCAATACAAGAACCCTGTCTCCAAATGACAAGAAAGGTGTCTCCACAATTAAATATTATAACTCGCTGTGCGGTTACTACTTAAGACCTCTAGTGCCACTTCTTTCAAATCCCAATGACCCGTTGCCTCTTTAATGCAATAACAATAAATAACATGCCACTAAATATTCTATTTGAAGAGTAGAGTAGCATCTATAGAAAAACAAGTGTTGTAAAACACTGTCTAGCTTCAGGTGACAATTATTTTCGTCCTGTCGACAGTGTGGGTGGTTGTTTCCACTCTAAAAAAAAAATAAAACAGAAACTCCAAACATCCATCAATATCGTTCGTACCACTTTATCTCGGTGAGGCTCTTTGAATAAGTAATTCGCACTCACTTCGAACTGAAGGAGCTCCTAATAAATTCTATTTGCCGATATTTTAACAACGCGGAGACACCTTGCCGCCATACCCGTAGAGCTCTAGCTTCAATCGGTTCTCGTTTATCAAAACCGAAGCACAAACACACATCAGAGCTGAATCCATCCACAACTGTGTGTATGGAAGAAAGAAAATTTCAATTTCATATTTTATCAAATTACATTGATACACAATCCTTCTTCTTCATCGTCCTCGTTGTCGTTGTCCTTGTTGTTGTCGTTGTTCGTGTATTGCAGCAGAGCTTATCTCCTTCGCGCCCTCCTTCATCCGCAATATAATATATTGTCTTTCAATTTTCATTTGAATATATTTTTCTTGGTAAAGTGTTCGAATGCTGTTCTATAATATCCTCCGGCCCCCCACACCACACACACTCTTGCAGCATACTTGAAATCCATCAATCATTCAATATCGATCGCAGCGTAGTGGGTGGGGGTGGGCAAAAATATCCCAATCCAGGAGGTAAGGAGGCTGCTCTTGTTTGTTGTCCTTGTTGTCGCCTGCTGCTCTCATTTTTCATTTATTTATTTTCTGTTTTATTGTTATTATTTTGCAAAAATAAAAATTCCAATTGAAAAGTGTATCTGTGTATGTGTGTTTGTGTGTGCGAGTATTTTTTATTCGCCTGGGAACGAGCGAAGATATTTGTTTTTTTTTTTTTTTTTGGTGAAAGGGATGCCAGCACAGGGCAATCTGGGTGCGGGGGTGGATGGGGACATGTGGAACGCGTGGGATTGTCGGCATCCGTATATGTAAGTTTCTGTTGCTTCATCTTCTTTACATTCCTAAAATGGAACCTAAAAGAGAAGAAGAAGAAGAAGAACATTTGTAGAAAAAAAAAATATTCTTTTCGCTCGTACTCCTCCCAACATTCCACTAGATACACATATAGTTAGTTCTCGATTCCACCACCACATCAAATACACACAAAACACACACACAATATTGGGATTTGCTGGAAGGTACTCACTTTGGCTATGACTGTGTGTAAAGGGATTTGCATACACAACGATTTGTACGAGTATATGGGAAGGATACACACAGCAAGGATACACATTATAATCTGCATATATTTATCCATCAAATTGATGGATGCTTCCTTGTTATTTCTTTTTCGTTTTTTTTTCTTCGCTTTTCCTTATTGCCTATGGAAAATTACATTTTACACACAGAAAACACACAAAATGGCAGCTCTCAGTAGAGGTACTAAATATCCTTTATGTCCTTATCCCTTAAACCAATCTGCTACAAAACAAATTTCAGCGTATCTCTGTAGAGCACATCACAAACAAGTAACACTTTTTCACTTTGAATTATATGTACGAGCACTCTTGACAAGAATCCGTCCTATTATTCTGCCGAATAATTACAAAGGACAATCACGAATTGTAGCACACGCCCAAGAGCAAACTATCAAAAAAATCCGCCACTCGCACCAAAAGCAAATTGCAAATGAATGAAAACGAAAATGAACTGCGGGCTTCTCGGCTGCTGGAACAAAATTACCAGGATGTTGGTATTTAGCAGAGAGAATCACTGCAATTAACACTACATAACGAAGGACGAAAAAAAAAATTGTTGTTGGAAGTCCTCATTGATGATGATTTTCATTCATTTGTGCAACCCCTCCTGGTTTGTTTTTTTTCCTTTGCATTTGTATCCTTGGGTAAATTATGTGGCCATGCGGGTGGGAGAGGGATAGCTCATAATGACGATAAGATTGAAGGACATGCGCAGAGATAGAGGCAGATTTCCCCACCAACAAACTCGTAGCATGGAAATTGTAATGGCTGAATGCGAAGGACTATACTGCAAGAGGGTGGCGGCAGGGAGTGCCAGGGTGTCTGTTCTGTATCCTTTCTTTAAACAGGGATTCCATTGCCTTTGTTTCATATCGAAATTGTTCGCATATTTTCTCGTTTTTTTTTCCTTTCGCTGTTCTGTTGTGTGTTGTGATTCATCTTTGTTTTGAATATGAGCCAAAGCATTTTATAGTTGCATGTGTGCGTGCTTGCGTGTATGAATGCCAGTAAGTATTACAAATATTTTAATAAGCTTTTTTTTTGTTTTACAGTGATGGCTAATTTTAATGAACTTTCAGAGCAACAATAGGCCATTGTCAGAGAGGGAGGAATTCAATTTGAAATTAATTTTGAGGTGTTTTTTTTTTGGAATTGTCGACTATTTTTTACTCATTTATAACCTTAAACCATTTTGTTAGCTTTTTCGCAATAATAGTTACTGAAGATCGCTATGCGGGTGATTTTTAAATGGTTTGATGTATGTACAGTGGACATTCAGTTTAACGAGTACCCGATTTAACGAATTTCTAATATAACGATTTTATTTTTTTTCATTGATGGCTCTATATTGAATGAGGCAAAAAATGTCCGCTCAGTTTAACGATTGCTTTACAATTTCTGGTTAAAACAAAATACTTTATAATACCTCTGTTATTTTGTCTTTGTGAATTGATTTCTCTCTTCTTATATTGAATAACTTGGTGGGATTATTAGTTGGATAAAACGTCGATTGATTTAACGAAATTTTTCGATTTAACGAAAGGCTAGGTTAGGTTTCGTTAGGTAAGGTAAGGAAAGGTGTGTGATTGAACGAGCAATCATTTCCACTCGGAGAGCCGAAGGCCCATTATAAATCTCCTCATACACTGAAAAAAATATCGGTTGTCATATTCACAATTGCCGGTTATCAACTGAAAATTGTCAATGTGATGAAAAAAATAATCAATATGATGAAAATAATCCCCGACTAGCTTCGTATTTGAAAACCGGATAGTTAATATGAAAATTTTCGATTTTCACTTGTCGGTATTCAATATGATGAAAGAAATGTTCAATATGACAACTTTCATCACATTGACAGTTGCAATAGTCAATAAGACAATTCCATGTTAAATTTGAGTAAGTCCTATCCTCACGATTGAAAAATAATAAGTTACCATAAACATACAACTTAACTAAAGGAGTAAAGAGAAAAGACACAAAAAAAACCAAAGGAAACAACTTTCTTTTCTATCATCACGTTTGAAAATAGAACCAAAGAAACAAAAAAAAAAAACGTCCCCCGCCAGGAAACGAACCTGGGACCTATGAAATGAGAAGCCGACATACCATACACTGAGCTACTGCCCATCCTAAAAAGATAGTATCCAATTTGGTATATATTTCTCACGGCTGCCACTCCTTTCGAATGTCTGACAAGCAATCAAAGAGTATCATTTGTCATGATGTCATGGAAGGTGGCCGTGGCGTAGTGGTAGTCGTCGTTGCTTGTCACGTTGAAGGTCCGCGGTTCAGATCCAGATGTAAGTAAGTATTTATTTCTCACAAAATAAAAATAAGTTAATCAGTTTTAGAAGCTAATTTTAAAACCTACAGCGAAAGCATAGCACTGGCAGTGAATGGTGATATGGCTGAAGAAATTGATTGCATTGATTATGAAAAAACAAGTTATAAAGTTGAAAATTGAAAATCGTAAATTGTCATATTGATAACTATAGTAGTCGGTTGAAAAATGACAATTTTTTCATCACATTGATTACAAAAATTATCAATATGACAACGTTTTTTGGTTCAGTGTAGTTTGGGAGTAAATCCTCTTTCTGTTCTGTTCAAGTTCTGTTATGTCTTCCAAGAATATATGACCTTAAGTACGGAGGCGTCGTTCTTAAGGGCGGGGTAACGTTTTTAAACTTTTCTTTTCTGAAATCTTTCAAGAATATTGTGTGAAATTTTGATATGAATCGGACCAAAACTAACGAAGAAACAGCGGTTTAAACAGCCGCGCCTCATACATGACTTAGCGTGTGCTTAAAAATTTAAAGCATTTTACCCACAACTCACGTTTTCAAAGTCGGTGCCCTCATAATTTCAAAACTCCTGCACCGATCCTTTTGAAATTTTGAACATTATTTCTGCACATAATTTACGAGTTAAAGCCGGAGAGTTTTTTTTTTCAAATTTGTTAATATTTTTTATTTTACAGTAACAAATAAGCCGATTTTTTTCGCAAAAATCGCGTTTTTCACTTCAAAGTGTTCCCAAAAATTAAACAGTTGAGATTTCAAAAAACCCTCCCGGCGTTACCTAGGGAAAGCAATTATCTAACGAAAGAACTCTGATTTTTTGATTTCAGATGATCGAGCACCGATACACATTTTTCGTGTATACAGCAAAACTCACGCTTGTGGAATTGGGCCTCAGACCATTAAAACTTTCATATTTATTGAAACACCAAATATGTAGATCTACTACATATCATAATTATGAGTAGGAACAACTTTGAATTATTTTTTTTTTTTTGGCAAAGGTCGCACTTCACAGATTTTTCAACGCGCTTCACAAGTGCCGAATTCGCATTTTATTCTCACTTGAATGACATTTTCCGATTTTTTTTAGTTTTTTTGTACATTAAGCTAGACTATTTTTAACTATTTTCGATTTTCATAATTCTTTCGAAACTCGATTAATCAAATTAAGGTAACAACACAAACTGGATTATTGAAACAATTTTACATTTGATGGGTGGCAGCAGTTGCTTTTATAATTTGTCATTTAAGGTGAGATTTTACGTTTCAAAGAAAAAAAAAATCGAAATAGACGAGCAATCTATAATTGAGGTGAAAATGGTGAAATTTTGGATTTTTTTTACTTCTTTAGATAACAGTTTTTATGTCCAACATCTTCTTGCCTGCAAACAAATACGATTTGATATTAGGTTTTTTTTTTTTTTACATAAAAATGTGAAATAAATGGTAAAATTGACGTTTATTTATTTGTTTTATTATTTGACATAACTTCAACAGTTCTGCCAACATTCAGAACCAAAAAAAAAAATTCTTCTGGTAGAAAGTTTAAAAATATATTATGTACTTCGAAAAATTAAAAAATTAAAAAATTTAAAATTTCTCCAGATTTAAAGCCAGATCACACCTTTGTAAGCAATCGCTGTTGGTAAAGTCCTACTCCTCTAACATATATTTTATTTGTGTTTCCAAATTCTTGATTAATTTTTTTTTTCTTGATCCTCCGTTAAAACTCTTAGAACGACTGTATTCATGTTGAACGTTTTTATTCTGAACTATTGAATGAATTTCAGTCCTATATTTACGAAAATTCTATCACAAATGTACAAATAGTAATCCATGCATAGACTGTTCGAGATGTTTCGGTAGCTTACAGCTCCATGAAAGACAGGAGGGCAAGCTCCGTATGTTGCTATTGCTTTAGACAGCAATTTTGGACGTGTAGGACTTTTCTTGTTTTTAAGAAATTGGTTATAGGTCTGATCTTTTAGAACTCAGCCTTTAAATTAAACAACAACCGATTCGTTTATTAGATACATGTATGGTTTTTGTTTCATTGACACTTTTCCAGGTTTGGGCCATTCGTGGAGACTTGATATTTAAAAAAGCAAGTTCTGTGTTGAGATTGGATAAACAACTCAATCTTTTCGGAAACCAGATACGTTTACTTTCTCTTTCGGCTTTTAATTCCAAAAATTAGCAATTTTAGTAAAAGGCAAAAACCAGCCCAAATTATAAAATTTCACCACACCCAATACTGACAAAAACAAGGCAAACATCTGTCAACAAATTTATTTAGAAATTTTTTAATCGATTTTTTTCCATATCAGGACATTTTTTTATTAGGATTCAATGAATAGTTTTTTAACCAATGCAATAAACTGCACTTTTGTAAAAGCTACAATAAATATCAAATAGTGAAGTGAAAAGTTTTTTTTCGGTAGAAACACTTTTTGAAACTCGAAAAATTCAGATGAGATTCAGCAATTAATCTGATTTGATTGCACAGCACTGTTTGCCTATCTTTTCGTCGATTGATCTGTTTCTTTTAAAACACCTATTTATGTACAAAACAAGAATATTTTCACTGAAGAGATATTTCTAGAAATTAGGATTTTTTAATTTTTTTTTTTGTGAAAAATAAAAATCAAACATTTCAGCAGATATGACTGTTACGCCATTTTGCGTTACACAATTCTATGATAGTCTTATTTAGCTCTTTTTGAAGAGGTCATAGTGGTTGAGGACATGTGCCTTAGTACCCCAATGCCGACATTTTGGATTTTGGAACAACCGACGAAACAGCATTCAAGGGCACATTTCTCGTTTTACTCGTATTTCATATTGGATGGATGGGAAGTTTTTTTTTAAGAAAACTATTTCACATCATCTCACGCGCTGATATTAAATAAGTGCGAACTTCTGAAACTAGAGAAGGAGTTATTTGCTAACGTGCCGGAATGTTCGCTTTGTAACATGCGTCACTCTGCGTGACTTTATGACAATCGTCTAAGACTCTAAGGGATTGCGATGTTTCTAGCTTTAAGACAACAGCATCAAAATCAGCTCGATAATTTGAATCAGTGTTATCGATTTTTTTTAGGACTTAGTACAAAGATCAACCCTTTTACTCCCTGTTTTTTTTTCATTTCCTGATATTTAAAGCAATAGAAGTTGGGCGCGGCAATGCCAAAAATTCCTAGTTCACCGTAGTTACAGTCATGCCCTGAAAATATGTCACAAACGTTGTTAGTTTAATGGTTTTGTTTGCAGAATTGCCATGGTTAGGTTTGAAGTTGCCTAGGAAAATATTTAAATCTAAGCCCTATGTTAGTTTTTAGCTTGACTGGGTGGGGTATTGTCATATGGATTTTAGGGGACGCGCTCATCTATGATCACTTCTAGAGCTTTGGGCGGTGCTGCTTGAGTCTTGCAAGTAGTTGGTTAACCCGAGAAACGTGAACCTGACTTCCCTTCCTGCTATTTTTATCTCATTCGACAGATAAAATTGTCAACTTGGAGACTATAAAAGAAGATCAGAGAAGAGATAGCGTCGGCTTGTCCGGTGAATACTAACAAAAATAAAGATCATTAGTGTTGTGGACTGTGCCGGGAATATGAATGAATCCTTACGAATCATTCAAAAAACGTATGGAAGAATATCTTCAAAAATTATATGACAGCCTATAACAATTCTCTCAGGTTGTCCTGTAAATCATACAAGAGGATGATCTAATATTGAACAAATATGGTTATGGACATTTCGCAAAAAATAAACCCAACATATCCGCGATCCTATTGACTGTTGCTTCTTGTTTGTGTTGCATCAATTTCTTTTATTCCTCATTATCTTTTGCACACATCCGAGTATTACCTACCGTCGCTTTTAACGCCTCATTTCTGCTCATTTGGGCTGGAGGGGGTGAAAGTTCATTTTCCACGTGTTGGTTGGCAGTATCCACCAACAACGCTGTGCTCTTCTTTCACTGCAATGTCTCTATTCTCCGAATAAAAATAAAAAATAAAGAAAATACGAAAGGCAAAAATGTGACTGGTGGTATCCTTGCAGGATGCTGCTCCTGCTGCTGCTTCATTTTGGCTGTTGAATGTTTAAATAAGGATTAAGCGACTACGCTCTTCAGTGTTTTTTTTTTCTCTTTGCTCATTTTCATTACTTTATCCTTCAACCCCACTTTCACTTGCTACTGCCGTAGTGCCGTTGATGCTGGCACGATGATAATGATGACGATGGCAAGGATATAATGATAATGACGTTGATGATGATGAGATAATAGCGCTAACGAGAAATGTGTGTTTCAAGGTCAAGGTGAAAGCGCCGCACTCCGTCTCAGTCTCTGTCTGGTTCTCCGTTTTCCATTGTCGCATCACCGAAAGAAGAAAACGATGGAAAAGGATGAGACTGAGCGATAGATTAATTGTTTGAGGTTAATGTCTGATGAATTGAGCGCTCGTTAGGAGGGTTTTCCATCGATTTTCCATGTCGTCGAGGGAAATTTAATTCCGGAAAAAGGATACGGGGTGGGGGTGGTTTTATGCAGCTTACAGTACCAGAGTACGTATGTGTGATTGATGCACACATGCTGCTGATCCCATCATATGTCAAATTTTTCAAAATGGTTGAAGTGACATACGCACGTTCATGGCGTTGTTTTTTGCAGCCATTTTTTTTTTGTTTTCTTACACCCTCCAATGTGGCAACAACAAACTAAACGGGTGAGTGAAGGTGGGTGAGAGTAAGAATACCCACATTCCGGTGGAAACCATTTCCATTTCCGTGAAAAACTCTTTGAATTTACCATACCATGTCGTAGAGACACAGATGTGTGTGCGGGTGTTAGACGGATTCGCAGAGGAAATTGTTTCGCTTTTGACTGACATTTTTCATAAAAAGGATATTCGCCACACAGTTGGTGTCACAGGGTGCTATTTTTTTTTTTTTCTTTTTTCCGTTCCCTAATGCGAAATAGGTGGAGGGTTGGATAGATGTATATGTACAACCTTAGACCGTGCTGAGGAAATGTCACACAGAGTACATACAATCGAAGGTGGAAGCATACATACATATGTATACCCGTTGGTGACATGAACCCAAAGTCAGATCACGTCCTTTTTTGCCCCACGAACGAACGAAAGAATCGAATTGCAAATTTGGTGGAGTTTTTTTTTTCTTAATTTTTTTTTCCTTTCCATGGAAGGACTCCAAAGTCAAAAAATCAAAATCCAAGTAAAAAGTTTACTATTGCACACGCAGCAGGATAAAAAGGAGCAATAAATTGCAGATTCTTATCACAAACGTTGACTGATGTTGAAGGGTTTTACCTACACGCATGGGAAAAAAATTGCACCAACCAGAGTGGAAATGAAGTGGAAGGGGGGGAGTTTGGGTACTTAAGGATTTTCGCCAAGGATTTCTTTATCGAAGCAAATATATCGAGTGAAGTTTTCAAAAGAATGGCGAAACATTTTAGTGTATGGCCTTCTGGATATTGTTTCGCTTAAAAACTTAATTTTTTACTGAAAGACATCAAAATGTGGTGCAAGGGCTGTGCTGGAGAGTTTCGCGCTGGAGTTTGGTACCAAGAAAATGTAATTTATGGAATTAGGAATCTAAGCATGGACGGGCGAATATATCCTGTTTATGTTTTTCATTTATTGAATTTATTGAAGTACAGGTATATTTAATAATTTTGTGTGTAATTCAAATTCAGAAAAGGCACAACAGAAAAAAATACAATTCAAAAGTGGTTTGGAACTTTGCTATATAGTCGTTCGGGGCAAGAGTGTGCATTTTGGACTTCGGGCTTAGATTGTGGAAAATTTACAACAGATAACCAACAAAAGAGCATATTATTTGGTAGCCCTATATTTTAGGAACAAATTTATAAAAAAAAAATTACATATTTTTTTATGTTTCATCTTTCATGTGTTTTGATCAAAAAACAAAAGTAACTCAAGTTGCGCACTCTTGCCCCGAAATCAGGGTAAGAGTGCGCAACTATTTAAAGTCAAAGTTTTCGTAGTTTAAATGGTTTGAAACTGTTCTTTTGCTCACAATTAATTCTTCGGCAGCCTTCCATGGGTTGCTTCCATTTGAAATCAGCTCCCTAGCTTCGCAGATTTGCTTTTGGGTTATCAATTTCCTTTCCGTTTGTCTTTAGTAGATACGAGGCATTTTTCAGGACAAACAAAAACAGAAAGATAGAGCTACAACCTACCATCTACGACTAAGATGTGCTCGTTGCATCTTACGGCAGAAAGTAATAGCAAAAAGTTTTTACTATCCAATTGTATTCTAATCAGCATATAAAAAGTTAAATACTGGGTAAGAAAGCACTGCGCACCCTTACCCACAAAACGACTGCGCACTCTTTCCCCAGACAGTACTTTTTTTTCATTGTACATATTGAAAATCTAAGAACCAATAATATTATTCACTAAGATTGTATCCTAAATCAAACACACATATATACATTGTTTATGCCTGCATACTGCATATGGGATATCGAGTTGCTACGCTTTTCTGACACACTTTTAAAAATTTCCTTTTTTTTTAACAAAATCCTGAAAATTTTCGTAGAAGCGGTTAGTGGAGCACATATTTTCTCATATAGCGATTTCTGCTATTTCTTTCACAGATGGAGAAAATGGCACTGCGTACTCTTACCCGCTGCGCACTCTTACCCCGAACGACTCTACTGGCTATTCCGAACTTCATCACTGAGCAGTGCTACGAGTAGGAAATTCCTTTTTACCGAATTAAGTAGTTTTCAGTACTTTGCAGCTTAAATCTATTGAATAGGATTCTTTCCTAAATACCCGATTCCAAGAGCTAAAATCTTGTTGAGAATATCGAACAAACTTGTTAGCAAATGGAGAATTACTGCAAAATATCTTCGAAAATAAGTTTATTTCCAAGTTTTCTTAAATAAAAGTGTTTAAAAGAAATCCTACGGCTGGCGTGGAAATTCGGATTTTTAGCACCAAATTAGAGAATGAATGTCCTTAAATTTAAACTAAAATCACTGACTTGGAAACACTGGCAGCGAGTTCGTAAATATGTTACATATGTTCGACATTTCATTTTCCAGTTTGGGGTGCGATGTTCCTTTTATTTTATAAGAAAAATTACTGCGCACTAATTAAACTACAAATTCGATAATTATTTAAAACTAGCTGTTTCCCGGGCGGCGTTGCTCGCGCCCAAAAAAAGAGGTGCGTTACTTATAGTACAATAGAAAGGAAGTAGTATGATAGGAAGCAATCACTGTTCTTCTATTTTTTAATTTCAATTTCCATGCAGTTAAAAAAGATAATTATAAAAATATTTACACTTTTCTTTATAATCTAAACCACTAAGGTTGTTCCTTATAGATGACACGATGACACAAACATTGTATAGAAAAGTAATACATTATTTATATATTTTGTGTGGTACTTTTCTGATTCCTTTATCCAAAAGTTGTTCTGAATGTTGGCAGTTAGTTGTTTTTTGTACATAATGCCAAAGATGTTAGGCTTTGAGGTAAGCATTGAACTCATCTGTTGGTCTTGATCCAGGTCTATCTAAATCATCAACTAATAAAATGATTGGCCCACATATGAGTCATTTTGGTCAGTAAATATAGAATTTGTTAATAACTTGGCTCCAGCGCCACCTATCGAATTTTTCATCCCGTAAGAACCTCATTCGGACTATTGCGAACATTTAAAAATTGAAATGAGCCAAAACGGTACGCGGATCTAGAGTTTCAGATCGATACTCTCAATTTACTATCACCTCAGAGTATTTTATATCGAAAATGGATACCGAGTCTTAGCTTTAGAATGCGAGTAAGCTCATCATATATGTATGCAGGATGAAAGCAAAGCAAGGACCTTACGAAGAAAGTTTATGCCGGAAACGTCCTAGAAAGTATTTTGTGTAACTACTTTGATGATATAGAATTTGTATTAAATTCTTTGCGTGCCTCAGAATACGTTGTGACTTTAGCAAAGGATTTGAAAAAATTGCCCACCCAACGCAATCATTCTACTTAAACTTACAGCCTAAGGTTTCATTTCATGGGTCGAGTTATATCTTTAAAATCGGCTTTAAAGCTTAATGTAATTAAATGTCATGCTATAAGTTACTCTCGCAAGTTTCTTCCGCAGCCTCCAAGATGCAAGTTTTACTTCTGCTCCCATATAGAGAGCAATACCAGCAGAGCCAACTCAACATTGAGCCTTATTAAAGGATGATCAAAAGAGTTCTGCAAGCTCTATGTTACCAAATCCACGTACATAACCTTTGTTTGAACAATACTCGAATAAGCACATCAGACGTAGTCGTCCTACCACATTGTCCACATCTAGAGAATCGAAGCTCTGCAGTGTAGATTCAATCTCTTTGCTCGGTTATGGCTGTTATTACTTAGAAAACAATCTCCCACATTATGAGATCTGACTAAAACGTATCAAACCAGAATCTTAAAGGACCCATCGGGACATTGCTGATATCATTTTAATTCAGCAACCGTCACTTAAGATCGGTACCGCTGGTACCGTGCAGACCACGACCAGAACTCTTTCTAAAATACCTCTTATGGAGATCTATGGAAAATCCAGAGAATATCTCTGAGTAAGAGATGAGACTGCCGAGGCCACAGCCCGCAGTTCCGAATCCCTCATTTCATCCCAACGTTCGTAATCCTTCAGTCTTGCTAAAGATCCAAAAAGTCCAAAGCTAATCGCGAATTAGTTCCTAATTTTTGTTGAGAATAAAAATTGCGGCTTTTTTGTAAGTCTCTAATCAGGACTAATGTACGTTATGATAGTAAAAACCTCTATGGGAATAAGATCCTCATTAAAAAAAAATCATGTGTAGACTAGTGGCACAAATGCCCGGAGTTTGTTGAATTCGATTTAAAAATTGAATATGCCTCAAAGGGTTGTACCAAGAATCCAAATTAAAGCAAAATAATGTCCCCCACCAGCCATCATTGCTTTCTAAGGTATCTCCCAGCCCAGCCAGACGCAAACTGTTCAACGGATTGGAATTCTGCCATAGTTGTAGATCCAGGAAAACATTGTTAGAAACGAAAAGACGAAAACTACTCCAAGGGATTTTTTTTTTTTGCCTCGTCCTTCAAAATTGGAAAATTCTTCATTCTTCACTCGGTCCGTCGTTGTTGCCCACACCCACACCCCACACCCTTTTCCTTCATCCCATACAGTTCCTATTCTCTTCTTCTTTGTGTCCTTCAAAATTGGAAAATTCTTCATTCTTCACTCGGTCCGTCGTTGTTGCCCACACCCACACCCCACACCCTTTTCCTTCATCCCATACAGTTCCTATTCTCTTCTTCTTTGTGTGCGCTCATCCAAATAAATAATACGAAAAACTAAATTTATTTCCTTCGCTTATGTGCACATAAGTGTCTATGTGCTTCTGGATGGATGTGCACGAGTCAGCACTTGAATGAGATTTCGTCCAATTTTCTTCTCAAAGTTTATTATCCTTTCGATGTGATGTCGTTGTTGTTATTATTACCATGGCATTCCCGATTTTTCTCTACGCTCCTCTTTTGGGTAGGGGAAGATGTTTCAATCCTTTTTTTACGTTTTGTTGCCCTCGTTGCTGACGATAACAAAAAACAAACAAGAAAAAAAAACAGGAAAAAGGATACCAACGCAACGCAGCAAAAGCTTTTATTTCTTGTTATGGCAAACTTTAGAGTTTCCTTTTCTGATCATTTATTTTTTTCTTTTCCATTCCTGCCATCCTATTGAAAGAAGAAAAAAATAACGGAATCCATAGAGCGAAGTACACGTCGTCATTGTTGCTGCTTTGGAAAAATTGATGGAACAAAAAAAAAAAAATCCAGCACTCCAAATGATGCCCGCATTCATTCGTGGATGGTAGGTCCCCAAAAACAGACACTATGGCGTCAGCTGGCACCTCCTTTAAGTAAACCCACACCGCGGTTGCCTCAATTGTGTGAAGGTGCCGCACATCGCCAGCACAAAGGACATTGAGGGTGCGTGTTCGGTTTTTGGGAAAACTTTTCCATTGTTCGCGTGAAAAACTTTTGCTGCTTCCTGAAGACTTACACACATGTTTACCGCTACCGCGACAAAGTGGCCTCCTGATTGTCTGTGCATGTGTATGTGTGTTACTGCGGGTTTAAGTGAGTTAACTTTCAAGTGTATGGCTTGACTTGGTGTTTGAGAACTAAAAAAAAAAAAAAATCGAAAGTGCCACTGTAGCACATTCACGTTTCAATTCCGGATAAGGTAAGTTCAATTTATTTTATTTAACATCAAACTAAAATCTTTAATTGCCTCCATTAATAACGGTATGGGAGGGAAATTTACTTTTAATTTGTCTGGCGTAGCGCGATATTCTCTCGATCTGATATGATAAAATATATCCGCCACCCGTCGGAGTTTATTGCCAGGCCAGCGTTTATGTCGCCAAGACCTTGTGGTTCGAATGCGAGTATCTGGGTATCTGAATTAATTTGTTAGTCGCTTATATTGGTAATGGCGATCGTTAATAATTGTGATTAAATGCAAAAGACCGAAAGGCTGTGCTCTTTTGAGTAATGGCGTGTCAAATGGTTTAATTAACAACCGCGCTGATGGCGCTCGAACGCGAAGTAACAAGTTGTGGTTGGTAGCGTTGGATGGCAGCGGAAAAAGTGAACTTAATCTAAATATTTACAGCAAAAAAACGACATGCAACAAGAAATATTATTTTGCTATAATAAACTTGTCTGTTAGCCATTTTAATAGCTGCTTTGCGTGTGTCTTTGATTATTGAAATTTTGTCATTCGATTATGTTGTCATTTATTATTTATTTTTTATCAACTTTCACTTAGAGAGGGGAAACTCGTCAAAATTATAAAATTAATTCCATGAGTATGTTCCTAAGCTTTGAGGTTGGGTTTTAGTTTCTAGAAATATGATGAAAGGTAGGTAAACTCTTTGAAATATTTGTGTGGAAGATGACCCTACACCTACAGCGAAAGAGAAGAGCACGTACCTACCAACTTCAAGTCTAGGTAAACCTGCGCTGAACAATTTCTCAATCCATCGATAGCTTAGTGTAGCTATTTTCAATTTCTGCCGGAACTAAGTCTTATAACAGTCAACCTCGATTTCTGCAAACCTCGATGTTTGCAATCGATATAAATGGATTTCCTTTTTTCGATGTTTGCAACAAATCCAAAAAAAAATCTCGATTTTCGCAACTTTGAGATTTGATTTTCGCGACACACAAAATTTGTGTGTGAAAGTTTTACTATGCAATGTTGCAGGCAAGAGCAAACTCGTCTTGACCCAATGTCCTGTTTCTTCTTGCAATTATGGAGAAGCACTGAAAAGCTTTAATTTAAAATATGCCATCTATTTCTTGGCAAGCGCTTGGAAAAAGTTAAAAGCGAATACAATTGCTAAATTTTGGAAAAAAAAAAAATAAAAACTCCTGATCATTGGGATGAATAAGATTGTGTTCCTTACTTCTATTTCGGGATAGAATTTTGTCTGAAAGGCAGCGATGACATCTCTGAATGGATTTCCGAGAATCTGCAAAACGTAGAAGCCCGAGAAAAAGAAGAAGTTTATGTTAATAGTGCGAAAAAGGATATTATTGATACACAACCCAAAGTAAAATTAGAAGACACAATGAAATGCTCCAGTATATGCTTGCAGTGGGCAGAACAAAATTACCTCAAAATTGAAGAAATGATGCAACTCCAGAAAATGCGCAATACGCCTTTGCGAAGCGATCTTCTGCATAACAAGTGCAAACCAAAATTTATACTTTTTAAAAAAAACTTATGCTGTATATAAAAACATGTGTACATAGGTACTCATTAATTTACCTGTATTCAATTTTCGTATAAATGAATTTTTTTTTTCAAATGCATATGTTTAAATGCATGATCATTTTTTTTACTTTCTTTCTTTCTTTTCCTCACTGGCAGGCAACTTTATTTTTATAACTCAGAGAATAGCGTGTAGGCCATTTTAAAGTGCTTTAATTTTCTGTTCGATTTGTACAACTTTTCGATTTTTGCAACGTTTCATTAGTTGCACTATATCTGTTTCTATTTTGGATCTGGTATCTGTTAATATTAAAGTATCTTATTGTTTTTCGTTTTATATGTGTTTATTCATTTTAAGAGCACCAACAGACAAACCTGATTAGGGAATTTGAAAGTTGACAAAGCTGTATTGACGGGAAAACGATCTCTCAATAAGGTCTTCCAAGCCAGCTTTGTCCAGTTTCATAAAATCCTTAATATTTCCCAAACGGTCTTACCTCATGTCTTTCATAACTTAGCTCTTAGCCCTCAACGACACATTCAAACCTAAATTATTTTTCCACTGTTCCGATTTTATTGAGATTGAGATGCCATCTCTACAAAATCATTTTTACTCAATAAAAACTAAAAGTTGTTAAAAAAAAGGTAAAAAAAATGTCACCATTTTTTCAAAATTATGGCGGAAGTGTCCATGGGTGGTACACGGATACCACCGGGTACATTTTGTACAGTAACCTTTTTTTTGTAAAGTACAATCCAAGCAAATAACCGAAGCAGGTGTTATATGCAGGTCGCAAAAAGTATTACAATAATTTTGGCAAGGCTTGTGATACTTTCTCTTGATTGGTTCATCATTATAGCACCTCTTGCAAATACCTCGGTCCTTCCAACGACTGGTGCTGTCTCGTTCTTCGGTTGGTTTTGGAAGCGAATTGGAAGTGCATACTTGCGTTTTTCGAGCCGAGTACGCTAACCATGGTTGATTTGGTAAAATAGAATTGCGTTGTCAGCGGATCTGAGCTCCGAACTTGAATCGATTGCAAGCAGAGATCTCGGGCCAGTTATTTCAGGAAAAGTTTCCGACGATCTGTTCGGACATTTTCTGGATTATGCTCAATATAAATAATATATGCGGCTAAACAAGCAACATCGATTATATTGTAGAATAACGCCAAAGGCCACCGATTAGTTTTAGGTTTAGTCGTACCTCTCCAAATGATCTACTCCACCCTTAGTCGAGTTATAATCCAATATGATTTGTGGTTTTCTTGATTCAGTTGTGGTATCGATTCCTGGTAGCCCACGTGAAGGGTTTTTAAAAGTCCAAGTGTGGGACAGTTTTGTCTGAGTTGATGTCACCATTAAGGTAATTGCCGAGTATCCTGTGTCATTTGGATATAAGGTTTATTTATTTGAAGCGAATGTGTTGAGATTATTTAGCAGAGGTAGTTATGTGAAGAAGTTGACTGTAGTAACATTCCGCCCGGCATTGTAGTACACTTCATGAATTTGTTCTTTCGTCACTTATGTAGAAAATATGAACAAGAAACAAATTGTCAATGCAAACAAAAGGATTAAAGTTGTAATCGCTCCCTTTTGTCGTTAGTTCTAGGGACCGCAATACTTTTGTTCGTGCCCATATTACTAAACATAGCTTACAGATTAACTTTTAATTTGATACGAATGCTAAAACACGACTGACGCTCTGCTCTGTTTGCGGGTAATGCACGATACATCACGATCATGATCACATTCTCACTCAGTGATCATTGATCACTACGAAACTCAAGGAGTGAAAAGTACACAGACGTTATCATTAATAGTTATTCTCGTTAGCGGTTGTCTAATTACGCATAGTTCCTACATACATGATCGAACGATTTCTATGTAAACCGCTCCTAAATATATGAGTACCGCAGTACCACCTATGGGTACTTAAGTGTGTAGATTTGTATGGGTCGTTAAGGGTTAATCCCAATCGCATTTCCAAAGATCTAGCGTCAATCTCAAGATCTCCATTCGCCAATCTAATCCTTCTTCGCATTTACTTACCGGCTTTAGAACTTTCTAGTGTATCTAACGCTCATTCGCTTTCAAACCAAGCCTGTGTAGTTCCTGTTTATTTATTACACTCATACCTCGCTTTGCAAAGGTCTTGAAAAATGAGACAACGGCAATCAAAGTAAGAAGCTCATGTAAAATGAGAGGTCGAGTGCCTAAAAATGGGGAATATAAAACAGTGAAAGAAATTAAAAACGTGGATAACTAGTATATAATTATAAAAACTTTTATTTCAAGAAAAAAAAAAAAAAACGAATAAAAAAACAAGAGCTTATATACAAATGAAAAATAATTAAATATTTTCCAAAATAAATCAAAACGATAGTTTTATTTATGTGTTCACCGTTTATTGTTTGAATTTACAAACTTATTTATTTATTTACTTTTTGTTTTTGGTTAATTTATCAATTGGTCTATTTGATTGCATTTTGTATTTATGTAATTGCTGTCGTCCTACTTAAAACTTGTTATATGTATATTTTATTTATTCCACCTTAAAGAATATTTTCTTTCCATTTCTTTTCCATTATTGTTAAATTAATTGTTAAATTAGTTTAACCTTCACATTGTCGTTATACACCTGGGTATAGATCCCGATTTTCAATTTCGAATAAATCCGAGGTTTTTTCACTGAATCTAAAACCGCTTCTGCTCAGTGACTAAAATAGTGAGTTCTTTTGGAAAATGGAACTTTTTTTTTAAAAAAAATAAATATTTACTATGTTTCTGAGATTTTTTTACCTTTTTTCAACCACCTTGATGGTATATACCTGGGTATAGAAATTACTTTTTCATTATGTTTCTGTAGGAACTGTCAAAAATGTTACTATGTTTCTACTTAATTTTGTGCACAGACATGTTACTATTTCTTAAACTTCACAATTAAATAGCCAATATATATACATACGTTTATGCGTATGTACATACATACATAGTATACATACATACATACATACGTCATACATATTATAGTAAACATTTTCGACGAGGTGAGGGTTATTTATCTATTTAGAAAAAGCATTACATATGTATGTACATACATGTGTATTTAGTTATTGATTCTATTGAATTCTGACATAGGATAGGTTGATATCATAGATATATAGTGACTAAATAAAAGTACACATACTTAGGTAGATAGAATATAGAAATAATAACAATTTCAAAAGCACATTGAGGCATTCTTTATATTTAGCTTTTGTAAGGATGTGCACTTGGCAAACTTTTCTTTCGTACTGGACGCAGACTTTTCTTGAGTCCGTATAGGACATAAATCATTAGGAATGCGACGGCCAGGTACATATCGACCCATCAAATCATTCAGATTGCAAGGAACATTCCGCGGTTCTCGTAGCTCCTAGACTGCCTAGTATGCATTCTACAGCACTTTTTGATCGAGTGCAGCTCATAGCTTTTGGAATCTGAGCTCTTTTATTGCTGGATGGAATGCAAGTGTTAGCAAAAAAAACCACGAGTCAGACTCGCATTCAAAGAGTTCCGTATTCTTACTTTTTTATAATACATATTACCAAAGACAAAAATAATATTGTTGCTCCTGGCAAATGCAACAAATTATGACGAATGATAAAACGTCTTATTGATTTTGATAGCTAAAAATGATGCGAACTACAGCATATTTTGTGAGGATATTTCTAAAAACATACAAACATATGTGCAAGTGCACAAGCATTACAGTTTTTTTTTGGAACGGATCTGTAAGCTGTGTTCTAGTTTCCTTATCGATACAGAATGATAAGTTGTCTCGAATATGTGGACACCGTAATGTATAAGTGTGCCAAGAATAAATAGATATTTTAGATATAGAGCGAACTAATAATGGTTCCGTAATATGATATGGGTACGGAACCCTAAAATCCAATTAGGTAGATATACTAACCCGAATACTTCCTTAGACTAACGCTGAAGTTGTTAGTGAACTAAATAGATAAGAAAACTTTATAATCTGAATGAACACAAATTTCACTCCATAAAATATTAGCTTACGTCTAGGACGCAACTGTATTGAATTGTGAAACTAATAAAGCGCAACAAAACACAAATCACAAATAACAAACATTTAACTGAAGAAAACTAAAAATTCCATACAAAACATATGAGAGTTATATTTCTACACCCGGGTGTTTGCTGTCAAGATTATGAGTTTTTTATTGGCGACAATGTGAAGGTTAATGAATTTTTATTATCCTTAACTAAGTAGTAACATTATTTTTTTTTTTTGCAGGACCTCTAGCGAACAGGCAATAGACAATTTTATTTGAGCTTATTCTTCAGACGCTCGACTCAGACGGTCTCTTCCTGTTTTCCAATTCCTTTAGTCAAACTCAGTTTTATTTTTGTTTGAATTAAACTTTCCCCTAAAAAAAGAAGAAATATATTTAGCTTTTAGGTAGCTTATACGTATACTACTAATATATTTAAATATTTATTTATCAACGGAAACAAACTACATAATCTCATTCAACGAGATATTTATTTTTAAGGCGACATGACGTGACGTGGTTTCTATTAAAATTTAAATCAATTGTCAGCTTGCCGTTTTTTTAAGAGTATCATTACAATCATAATTTTACCTAATTCTTCGATCATATTTGACTCCTTTTACCATTACCTATTCAAATAAATGTACCCGAGCAAGTCTGCGAACCAAAATTTCCTTCATCTATGTACATAATCTTAACTTTAGAAAGCCTTCCTATTATAAATTTTCATTAAACGAAACTAATCTAAAGTGTAATTATAATAGCAATGAATTGTTTATTTACTCCAGACTTTACTATGTTTTAGGTTGACGATCTTGAGAACTTTGATGATTCCTCCGGCTGCAGAGTACTCAGACGAGACTGTTCTATCTTTTCACCGACTGATTCCAAATTCAGCCTTAAACAGCTAAGCTGCGTTACTAACAAATTGGGAAGGCAACTTGATTTTATTTTCTCATCTGATAATGGTAACTTTGTCGTTTAAGAGAGCAACAATTTCCTTTCCTTTGTCCCTAACTTCTCCCATAAAACTCGATGCTTTAATTTAATTTAATTCCCAAATACATAGTTTACTTCATAAAACTGAACACACTTTTATACAACGTTAATTTCAAGCTCAACTTACAGACAAAACATAGAGAACACTCTTACAGTATTTCGCGCCGAAGTTTGCAACTGTTTTACATAGCTCGTCCATTTTATACCCCAGAACCCACTCGTCTTCAACACCCTGGTTTCAAACTTAATAAAAATCCAAAGAGATATTATTTCCCTCAGAGTTTGTCACAGAACTTCCGAGTTCATGATCAATCTACTTATATACCTATGTATGTATGTAAGTCAGCCGTCCTCTTTTTGATGTACAGTGGCGGCAAAGAATATTCCGAAGTGCTTTCGGCATTTTCGTTTCATCTGTTAAATAGTCCGTGACCAGTTGATTCTTTTTCTCGCAAAATTATTTTATTTTGGGAATTGTTCGAGTGGACCCGGCTAACTGGGTTCTTGGTTGAGGCCTTGGTCCACCTCGGACTGTAGCGCCATCTAAGTAAGTAAGTAATCGAGTTTGAGTGGTTCACAAGATGCTTTTAGTGGAATACTTTTGATCTTTGGTATTGTCATTATTGGACCCAGTAATGTGATATTTTAACTAAGCCTTGATTTATTCTGCTAGGTAGATTTGGAACAACTCTTCGCGATCCCGATAAAAGACATAATGGAGATGATTTGAAGTTTGGGTTGGTTTGACATTCCCTAGTCACCGTCATCCAAACGAATAAGGAAACAACATTTATATGTATCACAATGTACTAATCTAAAGTATGGCTCTAGATATGTAGGTATCCGTCAGCATCAACCTACTAACCTAACGTAACCTATTAAATAAATAAAATTGGAATCAGCACTGACGCTATTCAAAACGTATTCGACGTTCATAAATATTTAGATAGTGCCAACATTTTAAGACAATTTCGATATAATTAACCCTTCGACTAGTTAGCTACGAATCGAACCTCAGGGGAATCCACTCCAAGCGTTTTCAACTTCGAATTATTCCCGAAGTACCTTTTGACTTTTTGGACTAAAGTGATATGACAGTTTTTTTTTTTTTGAAAAATATATTTAAAGACAAAAACGCGCGTGGAAAGAGATAATTGAGTGATTTTACTAAAAATCTTGGGGTCGATGCAGTCTAAGAAGTGTTTCGGATAAGGCGATCAAGAAAAAAAACACCAAATTTTTGACTTTTTTCTACTCTTTTTCCTCTTCCTACAAATGTTAAGTGTTAAAGCAGGTCACGGTGACTTTAATTTTGAAGTTTTGTTACGACCAGGACCAAGTCTTTGAAGAAACTGCAGTTCTCATAATTGCTCAGACCTCTTTAAGGATTCCCGCTCGTACCCTAAGCTTTGTTCACGTCACTTAAATCAAGTACATATTTTGCATTTTTAATTCGGCCGACCATATTCACTTTGATTTGCTTAACCCAAAATACATTATTCACTTGATTGAAAAAAATAAATCAATTTTGTTTTAGACTTTCCCGATCCTCGCTATAAATGATTGCTTCCTGTTTTCACAAATAGACACGTGATAGCTCCTTAAAAAAATACTCAACCATCTGTTTTCAAATAAACACTCTCAACCGACGCGACGCGATGTCTGACAAACTCAGAAACTTAGGTGATTCTGACTACCCTTTTTGTGTTAAAGTGAAAAATTGCGTTTCACCTTTATCCTTGGAGAAGATCACTCAGCCATTGATCCCTTGCCTTTCACATTCAACTGACACAGAAAGTGAATTTAATATCCTCTCCGCCGGCCGCGCCGATCGTACTCTGAATGCGAATGTGAATGGATGCGTTAAATAAAAAGGGGTTCACTTAACGCACACAGGTAACGAAATCTAAATAATAATAAATAGGCAGCATCTTCCGGGCGCATAAATTAAAAAAGTGAAATCCTTTTGTTTGCTACCATCGCGTAGCGTAGCGAGCACCCAGTTGGCATTATGATCTGTGATATGATACCCATGGCGTTTCGTTTATCCTTTGAGCGATGAACTCGCATTGGAAAGATAAATACGACTGTGATGGTTAAAAAAAGGAGTAAAGGATGTAAATTTAGAAGATTGATTTGCGTGCGCCACATGCGGTGCAGGGCGCGCATGATTACTCTGCGTCACGATTGAGGTGTGCACTGTGTATCCTGCCTCTATTTTTGGAGGTGTGTTTTGAAGGGATTTGCATTTTGTTCCGCGCCGCACTGCTGGAACGATGAATGCGCGTAAGATAATAAAAATGTAAAAAGAGGGCGGTATGTTATGCTATTAACGATGTGCTGCAGGAAATGAATTGAGGATGTGTAACTGAAAATGATTTTTGATCAAAATTAATGAAGAGTCTGGTCTGCGAGCGTTGTTTAGGGATCAAGTAAAATCAGTTTCTTAGTGCCCGAGCTCCTTTAGTTGTCCCCGTAGTTGCAGAATTTTAAGGTTGCATCATCTAGAAGCCCTTATTTTGGGTCTTTTTTGTTTGTCAATCAAGCGAATAAGGCTTTCAAATTGTGTAAGAATATGGGGATTCCTTGAATAAAATTGACAACATTAAAAAAAGACAATGTTAATCAAAAAACCTTCTTCGGATGTTCGAGAGTAGCAAACGTATTTCGAGGAGCTTTCGAAGGCTATAAAATTACGTAAGATAAAAAATTGTTAAGCTGAGGGACTTCAACCGCACTTCAAGGCATACCTGAAAAATTAGCTCAACTTAATCCAAAGAAGCACTATCAGTAGCTTTTTCTCTAAGTCACCCGTATGTTTGCAAACAATACCTTAAGGCATCTCAGGAGTAAATTGGGTTTTGGTGTCAATAGATGTGCTTCATTTGACCCAATTGAAGACTATCTTGGGTGGGATAAGTTGGGTCCCTGAGTTGGAGTACTTATTTGGAGAATAATTTCAAAGTTCAAGCATCCCATACGGAACGCCTTTGCAGTTTGAGAGGATATAAGGGTCATAAGTAATCCTTAACCACGAGGACTTCAAGAAACGCTTGTACCACGACGTTTTAGTCTCTAGTCGAAAGGAGTCCTATCTTGAGTCAAAATTCCTCATGTTAGAATTGCCTATGGCTAACTTTTTTCAATTGGCTCAGAAAAAGCGTTTAAATACCTAAGCCCGTGTTTTTAATATAAGCTTCTACGGATGGCTAGGTCTCTTGCCAGCAGGAATAAAAGTGCCATATAGCTCTTCAATCTAAAATCATAAAAGGCTACAGACAACTAGCGTAGCTAGCCGTTAGCTTTAATGACAAAGCATGCCTAGAGCTGGCGACGATAGGGTGAAATATTTTCTTATTGCTTGTCATGGGTGTCTTTTTTTTTTTTTGTTTTTTATAGGGGTTCTGACCCACTAGTTGCGGAGGGCACCGCGACCTAAAATATCTATTGTACCGCTTTCACTATCCTGTCTTTACTCGTAATCTCTATATATAAAGCAGTTCTCTGACTGACTGACTATCGGACAACGCACAGGCCAAACCGCTGAACCTAAAGGGCAAACATTTGGACAGTACATTACTAGAATGACATAGACATCCGCTAAGGGAGAATTTTTTGAGATTGCATCTCTAAGTAGGTGAATTCGGAAAAATCCTTAATCCTTACATATAAAGCAGTTCACTGACTGACTAACGGACAACGCACAGACCAATCCGTTGGACCTAGAATGACGTAGACATCCGCTAAGAGGGGATTTTTATAAATTCCATCTCTAGGTGGAAAAATAACTCGGCACTCATCTCCAATACAATTTGTTTTGCCTTAACAGGGTCGTGGGAGGGGTGGGGGGGCAAGGCGAGCACGGGTCAGCTAGTATGTACATATTTAGTTAGTGGTCCGACCCAAAATTTCTATTCACTGAAGCTCAGAAAGACAAAGAAAAGTTAGTTAAAGAGTGGTTCTGACTGCAAAAGCAAAAGGATGGAGTCTGCCCCAGTGAACTCTGTCAAACTCAGTAAATAATGAAACAAAATAGCAGGTTAAGTAAAGCTGCCTCGGTGGTCTAGTGAATGTATCACTGGCTATAGGTTACCGCAGAGAACGTGGGTTTGGTCTCTCAGGGGAAAGCATCGGAAGAGAGCAAAAAGGGATCCAATATGGTTTTGGGTATCTCTTGAAATCCACCAGCAAACACGCAATGTCAAAGTTATCAAGTCCTTCAGGTTTAAGAGTAGAATCACTACAAAGGAAGCTTTCCTCAAGAACTGGTACTATAACCCAAAGGGCTAAACAGAAACCACTCGCCCATATCCGTTGATAAATGTTCAAGCCAATCTAACGCTCGCAGCCCAGCATATGTCGAACTAAAAATAAATCGACCGGAAATGATTTTGCATATAAAATTTAATTTTAAAAAATACGAACATTTAAATATGCAAAAAGAAAACCGTATGCCCATTAAAAAAAAAATCCCAGAGCACATCCCTTCGCATAGGGGTCGCAATTTCTCAAAAACAGATTTTGGCAAACAACTACTCGTACTCGTACACACAGACAAAACAAATCCAAACCACAAAAGCCATACCGATGCTACTCGTACCTACACGTATCTATCCATAGGTAAACTAGGGGATGCATCCATCCACAGCACAATCAAATCAAAAAAAAAACAAAACAAAAAAGATACAGGACCGTGAAAGGGTGCTGCTCTCGATTTAATGCATATTTTTTAAAAATTTCATGCATGTCGCAGGATAATAATCGAAAGTAGGACATAAATTATCCAAATCGATTGTTGTTTCAAGGCGTCGCGTCGTCCTGCGTCCAATAACACGGATTTGGTTTTTTTTTTTTTACCATTCAGCTCAAGTGGTACATGCATACGAGTACGTATGCAAACAACAAGTCGCGCAACCCTTTGTACAAATATACACAAAAATCGCTACGCTTTGCTGCGTTTATGGATTTGCGCATAAATTATTATCCTTGATACAGGATCAATGGTTTTGGGAAAAATGGGAGAATTTCAATTGGAAATCAAACAGCAACTATTTAAAAGCGTAATACCGTGGTATCCTTTAAGTGGCTCGTGTATTATGCGCCATTATCGTTGTGTTTAGATCGAAATCAAGTAGCGGTTTAGAGTGCATTTTTTACAGGGTGTCACTGGGTTTTTCTTTTAGAATTGAAGGCGCGTGAATGAAGGTGAAGGGATGGAATGGTTACATCCTCATCACACTTAGGTCCATGTGTATCCATTACCCATGGTATGTTACCACCCGTGGTATTAATGTCTAGGTTCCAACCATCCGGACGCCGTAATGGGCTGTGCTCTCATGAGCTTCTTTATCAACGTATCCCCGTCGCCATCATTCAGTCGTAGGGACCACAAAGTAGAGACCTTCTGCGTTTAGGTTCAATAACTACGGTTACCTTATTTTGTTCTCGAGAAATCGATGGATCTGAGCGATGTTATCCCGGGTAGGATGTGTCTTCCGAGGTATTTGTGCCTTATTGAGCATAAAGCTGGACATTCGCAGAGGAAATGCCTGATACTTTCGTCTTCTTCTTCGCATCCCGGGCAGGTGCTGTGTTGCACTAGTTCCAGTCGGTTTGCATGTTTGTTCAAGTTGATGTGTCCCGTATATAGGCCAATCAACAGTTTTAGTTGTGCTCTGCTCAAATTCAATATCTTTCCTGTCCGCTGTGGGTTTGGGTCTTCTATCATTTCTTTGGCAGTCTTGCATGTTTGGATTTGACTCCACATTTTAGAGTGGCGTTTAGCGAAAGACTGGCTGTAAGCTGTTTTTACTATACTTGGATTGCCATGCCTATGGAATTTGCAGTGACATTTTCCACGTCTTCCGCCCCTGCTCTAGCAAGTTCATCCGCCCTCTCGTTCCCCGGTATGTTGTTGTGGCCGGGTACCCAGAGCAGGCTTACCGTGCAGGATCTTGCAAGGGAGTTGAATTTTTCTTTGCGTTTAAATTTAGAATTAGTTTGTTGGTTTGCAAGCGCTTTAAGTGTGGCTTGACTGTCCGAGCAGATGTTGACGTGAGTGTCTCTAGTGCTGGTATTCACGAGTTCATCTGCGACCCTGAGAATTGCGAAAACATCCGCCTGAAAAACAGTCACCGAGGGTTCTAAATGAATGAATATATTTAAAAGAGGATCTGGACAGTGTATACCAGAACAAGATTTTCCGTTAATGTGTGATCCATCCGTGTCCATAACTATTCCTCCTACCTCGGCAAGCACTGTGCCATGGGGCCATTTTTTACGGCTAGGGAATTCCACAGAATAGTCGGTTTTAAAAAAGTATTCTTTCTCCATGAAATCACTCGGTTTGCTGACGAGTCCAGAGGATTCTGAAACATCTTTCCAGATGGCTCTGTATCCCGTGAGTCCCCCGTTTTTAAAATGACCCAGGGTCCGCAATCTTATTGCGGAAAGCCCTGCAGTCCTTTTGACCTCAAGTTCCATTGGAAGAATGTTGAGAATAGTTTCCATGGCTGCCGTAGGTGTGCTGGATTGGGCTCCCAATCCCTGTTGTTCACAGCCGGCCACCAGACTAATACTCCGTAGAGTAATATGGGTTTGACTACACAAGTGTAGATCCATTGAAAAATGCGTCCATACCTAAGCCAACGTTTGTTGGAAACACGAGTAGGTAGGAAGAAATGATGGTTTCGATGGACAAAACCCAAATAGCCCAGAAAGGGTGAAGTTTTGATACCACAGCCTCAGGTGACCCGTTTATTCGAATGTAGTTTCAGATATTTATATCCACCCTATGGAGTTAAGGAAGAGGTATAGTTCTCCAATCCTTTCTTGGATATCTCTTTAAGTTCGTCAACGAAAAGTTTGGCCAGTATGTGTTGCCTGAGTCTCGCTAGAGCCGGACATTTGAACAGAAAGTGAATAAGCGCCTCTTCTTCATTTTCTTCGTTGCAGATTCGGCAGAAATCGTTGTGAGGGATCGCTTCGCTAGTTTGGCTGCATGGCGTCGGTGTGTTTGATTTTAGTAAGGTCATAATGTGGATAAAAGGTCGGAATGCACGATTTCTTAAATGTCGAAGCATCCCAAGTTCAAATCAGCTTGAGTTTCCCAACAGTGAAACATCTAGTTATCAAGCAAGATCCAAGTTTGCAGCTTAACTTCAAAGTTAGTACTCGTATGCGCAACTCTAAGCGGAACTAGAACACCAGCTACTACTCGAAAAACTCAACAACTTTCAAGCGGTTTATTCTAGTGTCAGTTCTGTTATAGAAGACCTAATTTTTTATACCGACCATAGGCTCGGCCTCGCTTCTAAACCTTTGTAAGGACCGGCACTGCTGATTTGGCTGATCTGACTTCATTTATTTTTGATTTACAACAATCTGATATCCTCGCTAGCTTAGTCTTTCAAATGGGTGTTCACTTTTCCTTTTTGTCTTGACACTAATGGCTCGGACTCAAAGACTATCTTCGATTGAACATTGTTATCCATTTTTAGAATCAATCAAGTTGTACAGTGTTTAAACAAATCAAGTAAACAGAGGTATCTTCGTTAACATCTAAGGTGTCATCTATCTTCGATCTAAAAATCGAAGCTATTCACAGTCCATGCAAACCCATTATTTCCCTATTCAAAGACACGGTATTGAAAATCTCTTTATCCCTTCATAAGCACTCAAACAATGTCTGCAATTTCTTATCCAAAACCTTTCCAAAAAGTCCACAAATCCAACAGGTTGTTTACGTCAACATTACATAATCCTCAAATTACTTTCCCTAATCACCACTTACCGTGTTTGAGAATTTTCCAAAAATCCCTTTCGCTCATTAGCTTACAAAAATTCGAGGAAAACAAAAACCCAAACCCACCCCTCTTCAAAACTCTCAAGGTCTAATGAAATCCCGTCCGGATAGCCTTGTTTTTTTTTTTTTTAATCAATTAGCTTTGTCTGGCGAAATATAATTTCATTGAGCTACCGTTTTCGTATATAGGACAAGGATACACTTCCATCTAACGTCACCCGAGGAAAAAACAACAACAAAACACTTCCCTCGTTAATATTCCTTATTAGCAGCTAAGACACAGACAAGAGCACCCAACGGAAAGTTCAATAACTTCGTCTGCTGTTGGCTACAGAAGAAAATTAATTTCCACACCCACCACCCTCTTCACCGCCCGCTTGCAATGAAAATACTGGTACTCGTATAAAAATAAAATAAAAAAAGACCCCCACCGCCAGACATAACACTGACACGGATTTTCCATCCCTAACCAACCCTAACAAAATTTTAATTAATTGCAAATAAACGAACCACGAACACCCCAAAGAATTTTCCACCTCCCCTTCGCCGCCCATTTGACAAAAGGAAACAAATGAAAAACAAAAAACGAGAAAAAAAAACTGCGCTTTACTTTCATTTTCTCTTCGTCTTGTAGTTTTTGTTGGCCCGGTTTTCCCCCGGCACACAACATTACTTGGTATTACTCCTATCCCGGGTTTCCTGTGCCCGTCCACCGCCCCCACCCACTCAATGACGGGAGAGGCAGCAGGCAGAGGCAGAGGCAGCGGCACTCATTATTTCATTTACGTCGACGTCGGGCTCCGGGGGTCGAGGTGGTGGTGACTGGTGATACCGAGCGGCAATTTTATGAATGAAAATTTTCGTATTTAATGAAAACGATTGTGAGCGAAGACAGGAGAGACAAGCCCCGCGAGAGGAGAGAAAAGCGAAATGGAAAATTAAATTTCCTCTCTCTCGACGAAGAAATTTTCGTAATGAAAATGAAAAGCGAAAGTGTTGAAAGGGGGTAGTGGATGGAGGGTGTGAAAAATTTCCCTCTTCTTCGTCTTAATTTCCTGATGATGACATAAAGGAGAATAAAATCGTTAGGATTTGAGGGATTCTCACACCACTGCTCAGGACTTCTATCCTTCTTCTGTAGGTGGTACGTGATTGTATCAACATCCTTTCAATTCCCAAGAAGCAAGAAGCCCACCATCGTCGTTCGTTTTGGATCTTTGGTTTGATGGTAATTTAACGCAAATAAGCATACCTACACACGTTGAGTTGTGTGAGAGCTTCAGTTTGGGGGGCGAAAGATGTCCTTGCATGGAGCAGCTATCTTGTATTCGCTGCACAGACATATACTACGTCGATGCTAGCTGGGGATGGGGTGGCTTGGGAGCTATTGAGTTAAGGAAATTGATGTTCCAGCTTAAGGAAGTCGATAGATTGATGATAATAAACTTAATTTGAGCTAATCCTTCGGTATTAAGTCACGTCATGGCGGGTATATAATGAGTGACTTGAATTATATGGGTGGCTGGGTAGCGGTGGGCGGAAATATTGTGTAGTGTTGTTGGCAGAACAAATAAAATGATTTCGATCAGTGAGGTGTCTGCAAGGATTTGTTATAAAGTTGTTAAGGATAATTCACAGATGTCAGGTAATTGGATGGTCTAAGGTTTGAAATCGATGAAATGTGTGTCACATTGATTAGCTGATTTGTATGGCAAGTAATCTGGTCACTTTGGATTTGGAGTCGAAAAAATTAGATGAGCTGTCTTGAAATGTTGCAAACAAAAAGCCACATAGAGTAAACGACTGGAGGGGAGGTCCTTCCGCACATAAAATGCCATCAAAACGGCAAAAGAAGGAAGTTCAGTGTGGTTATTCATTTTGATCGACCTTAAAGTGAGGATTCTCATAAAATTTAGCTGAAAACCACCGAATTGAGTGATGAGATCTTCGTTTTGGAAAAATAATACCAACAGACTCGAATGGTTAAATGATTGAATAAGTAATATGTACTACCATCGCAATCTTTTCACCATGTAAAAGAAAACTAGATAGAGGCTTTTGAAGTAATGATGGTATTTCCTCCGATTTCGATGAATTCAATGTTTCGCCACTGGCACCTAGACGCTTTGACCAAACCATCATTCTTTTAGGACAGCGGAATAAGCGCATAGTACAGCAATTCTGGAACACCATGGTGTGTTTTGAGTGTGCACCTAGTGCTCTTTATTTTCGCATGAATCGAAAGAGCTAACAGTTGTGATAACCGGGCTTTAATATCCTGTCAGATCGGCAAGAAAACCCTGGAATTCCAGCTTAAAAATAAGTCTCTCTAAACTGAAGCTCCCTTCTGGACTTAGTTCCACATATTTCCCAAAATTTATCTCAGAATTCGCTATCGCTCTAAGCTACGCCTACCTTTAGAACCACCGCACAGTGGACGAATTTGTGTCGCTAGCTGGACTTTTGCGAAGAATGTTGTTAAGATAGAGAGAGAAACGTTAAAAGAAACACAACTGCACAATTCTGAATTTAATGATTCGATTTATTTATGGGGATGATGTTTCCCGCACTAAAACTTGACAAAGAATAAATCTTATGATAAAACTAATAACTAGTTGACCCCTTGCATTTGGTTTACAATTTTTACGAGTCATCACTTAATATTAGATTACAATTAAACGCAATCGCGAGAACAGACGAATTGTGCGAAACTCATTCGCCGAAACACCAGATGCGTGAATTCGCTAAAACCTGTCTGGTTCCACGCTTGTACAATTACAAGAAAAATTGAACGATGATAAAGAAAAAAAACACACATGATACAAAACTAAACACTTAAATTAACGTTTTTTAATTCTTTTAAAGCAAAATTTATTTAATTTTGATTCTAACAACAAGCATGCTTCATTCAGGTGGTAACGATTTACTTTTTTTTTTTTGAAAGATGCCTTTTATCACTTATAATAGATATGGTCGGAAGGAATGAGTAACTTTTGAAGTGCATCATCGTTGGTGGAGTTTCGTGACATATTACATAAAAAAACCTTTACCTGCATATCTTATAACTTGTTAGACGGGCTTCTAAAGCGTCCTCCAACAGTTGGCCTATATGCTTAGCGAAGCTTTCAATTACGTCAGCTCCATGCAGAAGGATTTTGTGGACGTTCACGGGC
Source organism: Brachyopa scutellaris (assembly GCA_949775065.1). NCBI lineage: Eukaryota > Metazoa > Arthropoda > Insecta > Diptera > Syrphidae > Brachyopa > Brachyopa scutellaris. Next base: position 120,461,443 of record OX459113.1, on the reverse strand, counting down.
ATTTTGTACCAATTCTATTTGTTCGAAAACTATTTGCTGACTGTATCTACTCAAATAATACTTCCGAAATTTAGTTGTGTCAATTTTCAATCCAGAGGGAAGAGTTTTCAGTACTATGGCGAAACGCTTTACAAGTTCATGCTCTGTTCCTATTGTGTTCCCTTTGATCATTGAAAAATGTACCAGCAGTGTTTCCCTCATGCATATTCTCATCCTCATTTCGGAAGATCTAATAATATTCTCAATCCATTTTTGAACTCGTCTGGAATTCGTACGGGCAATTGAAATTCCTTGCAAAGCCAAGACTCTTTAAATTGTAAGAACACATGTAGTGTAAGCTCCTTTGCCGCCCACTTTTGAAAAATTAGTGACACAAACGTTTATACATCAATTATGTTTATGTCCAATATGGAAAAATTTGAAAACACATACTACTACTACTTCATTCGCACAATCAGAAATGGAAGATTTAAAAAATCTGTCATCACGCATATAGTACAATATTTCTCTTCTACATAGTAATAAGGAGCACTCTGTTGGAAGATCATTGGTACCTTTAAAAAATGAAAAAAAAAAACTTTATGGCAGTTTTTGGCGGCGTTAGGCAATAACGCCCAAAAAAATCTCGAACAATTTGTTGTTGTAATTTGTTTAGTCATTTTGGGTGTAATTTCCTAGTCAGGGTTCATTTTATAATAGGCAGTAAAGCCCAAAATAACAAGTGAAAATATTTGAAAAGGAAATAATGCCGAAAAAGGAAATATCACCCAAAACAATTAAGACAAAATGAAATAACGCCCAAATAAAACTAAGAATTGCCCAAATGGCAATATTGTTGAATAATTTCTACTGAGAATGTAGAATGTCATTGAAAAATGCAACCCACTCAGAGTTCGATGACAGATACTGTAAGCCTCTTCGCAGTTTGATTGCTTTTTTAAATCAAACAACAAGAACGATTGTACCAAACTAAATGATTCCCACGACGAGCGCGTGCCGTGGCGGTTGGCGCGGCGCTCCATGTCGGCGTGTGACGCGAACGGTAAGCGGCCGCATGGCGCTCCGCGACGCGGACGGGCTACCCGCGCCCTTCCCCCCGCGTCGTTCATTATTCACTTATTTGAGAAAAACATACGCAATGGTTGCAAAGTTTTGGATTTATTGGGTACTAGCTGTCCCGCCCAGCTTCGCCCGTGTACTAAAACAGTCTCGTTAACTATGAGGCAAAACGCAATTTTCTGCCTAAGCCAGAAATACAGCAATACGAACAAAACAAAAAAAGAATCATGAAAGTCGGCCCAGCGGTTATCGAGTTATAACGTCATCGAGTTTCACGCCTTAGGAATTTTATATTTATACAGAAGATATGGAGTTTCTTTATATCGCTGTTTTGCATGTTTCCACATGCATATATAGAAACTTAACAAATACCCAACCTTGCATCTACAGATATGAATTGAGGAACGTTTTCGCAAAACTAAACAAGTTCATTTTGCAAATTTTTGCAAACGGTCCTCAATTAGAAATAACGCCCAAAAATCTGGAAATATCGCCCGATTTTTACAAAAAACAATTCCCATTGAAATTTTTTGGGCGATATTGCCTTTTTATAACTTGGGTGACATTGAATTTTGGGCGTTAGGCAAAGTCTTTTTGGGCTTTATTTCCATCTTCTTGTTTATTTTTGGGCGTTAGGAATCGATTTGGGGAACTTGACGGCAAAATAACTTTCGTAATTGTACTATGTGGTACTTTTTTTTTAATCCCTCTTTATACACAAAAACTGATTGATTTGGTTATCACTAAATTGAAGAATATAAAGCGTCTTTTTTTAATGTAATTTTTATAACTATTTCAATTAATTTTTTTTGCTAAGAGGAAGGCACACCTTTGAAAAACTGCACTTCAAGAATAAGGATGCCATATGAACACACTAATGAAGCTAGTGTGATGATGTATGGCCTCTTTATCTCCCGGTGACTTTATTCCAATCACATTCAAATGCAAATTCTGGTTGCACACGTGCAATTAATGCGTCCCGGTCCAATGCCTCTAGACACTTGGAACTCCAAACATTTCATAATTACTTGTAACACACAGGCAGACGGCAAAGCCATGCACTTACTGATTTTTGTATACATACATTTGTTAATTTAAAAGTAATAAATAAAATCTTAAAATCTAAATCTAAATCTACTTGTAAACACTCGTATGCCGCCACATGTCACATATCCCTGATGAGTACGCATTTTGTTTTTTTTTTTTTTTCAGATCCCTCAGAATCCCAAGGAATATAGAAGAAAAAAATATTCGTTACCCCCTTATTAACATAACAAAAGATGACAAAACAAAAAGAAAGGATTCAGAGATGACAAAAACACTCAACGAACGGGTTTCCCTCTGGCAAGGTATCCCTATCCTATCCTATTCTATCCCATCCTATGCTATGCTCTGCCTTAGACGACACGTACCCCCAATGTTATACAAAACACACTCGTGGAGAAAGGAACTACCTACGTATACACCTCTTGTTCGGCACAGAGGAAATGTCACGCCATTGTCACATAATCACCCAGAAGATGTACTTTCAATTTCAGGACCTCAATGCAAAACAAATAAACTCTCCCGGCTCCCACTCGTGCTTCTGGCTTACACATCCTGTTTGCGCTTATTATTTTTATGATTATGTCTTCGTATTGTTGTTGTTGTTGTTGTTTCGCTTGAGTGTGTTTGTTTTGTTCATACATATTATGATTATTTTTTTTGCAATAATTCCTTTTGTGCCATTGAATCCTTTTGAGATGTGAGTGTTTGTGGAACGTACGATAAGTGGGAAATGATTTTTTTCTTCCTTACGTGTGTGTATGTCGCACGAAACCACCTTTGCTGCAAATAGTAGGAGGGAAAGTGTACTTGGTATTCGTACGAATATCGTATTCAGTGATATCCTTGAACCGGTATAATGTTATCCGCAAGGAACAACAATATGATTTTGAATTAATTTGAATTGAAGCGAATAATTTGGATATCGTTAGGAGGCGAGTGTGTAATTTTGCTTTATTGTTCACAGTTCGCAGATGAAATTGTTTGAGATGAACCGCACGGCTCTAACTGTATACGAATACATATGTATAGATCTCTTAAGCACACGCGAATACATATTTATTGTATATTATGTTAATGATGTGTTGGTGGATTTTTTTTTTATATTTTCTTTAAATGTTATGCGTTCTTTGGATGAATTTGCATTGAAAGCGACTCATGCAAGCATGAATGCATAAATTTGTATTAAATTTGCCACTGAATTTTCGGATAGCACGTATTCAGGATTCTAAAGGTTATCTAGACACGGCGCGGCGACAGTCACATTGGCTTCTTTTTACGTGAAGAAATTTCCTAAATAAATGTGAAAAATTGTCATTGTATTTTTGGTATTTGTATGCATCCGATGGTGGAACAAGGACTCATGAGTTCAGCAACACTTAAGCTGATAGTACAGGTTATTATTTTTCAGGAATCATAGGGAAGGTTAACACAAACCTACGTTTTTGTGAGAGGCTACTTGAAAGTCTCAACCCAACGGAGATTTACTCTGATTTAACCCTTCAGTGCACACATCAAAAATAATACCGTTTCAAACGTGGGGTCTGAGAGGCCGTAAACACAATTCTATGAATTATGTATGTGTATATGTACGTTCGAGGAGACAATTTCAATGTTGTAGGAAGGTAGGTGAAAGGTTACTTTATTTTTCAAGATGGTACCAGTTTTAAACGTATTTTAATTCTCACTCGGGAGTCGGGACTGTCAGGCCCCACGTGTGCACTGCAGGGTTAACACACCGTGTAGCTGAAATAAGAATTTAGTCATTTCTGCTGTCTTGGGTCTCCAGATTCAAGGAATTGAGTCCCCTGTTCTAGTATTGGCTATATTTTCTTATCAGCAGAAGCATAAAGCATTGAGTTCGGGTTCCAAGAAACTTCATCAACATATTCGTTTTACAGTACCTAGTAGAACATTAATCCATATACGAAGGCGTACGCTGAAATTTTTTCAGTGGAGAGCAAGAATTCAATTTAAAAAATGTAGGTACCTAAAATGTTAAAAAATTATTTTGAAAATGCGCGATTTTGTTATTCGGGATTTATTTTAAAAAAACCGGCCAAGTGCGAGTCAGACTCGCGCTTAAAGGGTTCCGTAGTTTTAAAACTGGTTATATTTTGTTTAAATAACTGTTTTGTTAACGCAAGAATCGAAAACGACTTCACTTTACAAACTTATAATCAGTATTATTATTTGCTATTAGAAATTGGATAAACATTAAGAACGCAGCTGAGTTTGTAGTGCGTCCATTAACCTTTTTTGCGCTGCATTACTGAGTTTTTAGGTCCCAGGATCGTTTCCTGACAAAATCCGTATTTTTATTTATTTGTTTTAAATTTTAAATTTTTGTATGGCATAGTGATAATTTCATTGAAGTTGGTCCAATAGTTTACGAGTTAAGCGGTTGAAAAATTGAATTTCTCAACAACTATATAACTTACGAGACTCGCTATATTTTTCTTTAAAAATATAGTTAATCACCTACGAACTATGATTTTTTCATATTTTTGACTTCAGTAGTTTCCGAGGAAAATGTGTGGTCCTTTTTGTATGATATTTTTCACACATTCTTGGCAATAACTCCCAAAGTTTCTAACGGAAAATACTGAGCAAAATATTTTTGGAATCTTTTCGTTTCGAGCCCTTTCGAATGATGTCCCACATGATATATTTTAAATTTTTTTTTTTTTGAGATATTATTTTACCCACCCTGTATTGTTGTTTTAGAATATTTTTGAGTAATATATTGTCCATGTATGTGTACCACCGTAATGTATAAGTGCGCCGAGTTTCAAGTTTCTAGGAAGAACGGCTCTTGATGTTTTTATCGTGGCCAGTGTTGCCGCTGAGAGAATGTGAAAAAACAGGTGATTTTCTGTTGGACTTACCAAAGTAACAGGAGATTTAAAATTTCGGCCAAACACCTATAATATACGATGTTTTTTAGTAAAATGTCTTTTGCATTAGGAAAAGGTTTTTTGACACTACATAATTTGCTGTTGCGCTCATTTAATTTTATTGATATGTCGTTTCCCTTCAGCATGTCGTATAATAAATAGTCCACTTTTGTCGGGTACGGGTTCATAGAAAAAATGTTTGTTGCGTTGCAAACAACGCATTTGCATTCCATAAAATTGTCTGGATTTTCACTGAGCCAATTTTTAAGAAGGAATCTCTTTAACCTTCTGTTCATATAATACTTTGCCTTTCTCCCTAAATTTAACTTGAAAAGGAATTAGATACAAAGTACGTAAACAATAAATACATAATACATAATTATTATGTGTTTGTTGAGCTTACATAGCCAAGAAAAACTAGAATCAGGAACGTCGATCTATCTGTCTCTCGTTCTTGTCCTTCATGTGCTCACGCTGTGTGTAATCATTATATATATAAATTGCACACTGTGTGTCGGTTTGAAATTTGAATAAATTTTGACTGACGTTCCTATGCTCTTAATTGACATATTCAAAGGCTTCAAATGTCATCCACACTCTGTCCAATTTGAATACATAAGTTCCACAAAACTATCGACGACCAAACTAATACATGGAAACTAACCCTTACATTTTTCTATCTTACTCCGAAAAAAAGGACCCGGCCCTTCAACCCTTAAATCACTCCGAAAAATAATAAAACCTCAATGTATATAAAAAAACACACACCACATACACCAATCAATCACATACGCATAATTTTTTCATGTGTGCTGATCAGGAGCTACCAAAATCCAACCCCAGCACCCGAAAGGAAGAGCCAAACATTTAGGGTTGGAAGAAAAAAAAACCACACACATTCGCATACGCACACACAAACTACTACCGTTTCTAAGTCGAATCCGAGAAATGTAAAATGAAATTCTTTATACTCTCTCGTACCATTTTATAGTGTTGTAGTTGCTGTTAGAACGCATGTACGAGTATGTGTGTCACTCGCAGAGCCAACAATGTCAGACTACATGTCTCTCTATAGCAAATATGTGTCCTGGCAAACATTTGTAGTGGCAACACAAGTACAAGCAGGGTGGGTGCGGCCTAAAGGGATAAAAGGATTCGTTTTCTTTCTTCTCTTATTCTGTACATATCCTTCTTCTAAGAAAAAAATAAGCAAGAATAAAAACATGCATGCATACATACGCATACACAATGTATACGAGTGTATTCTTCTATTGAATCCTTCTATCCACGTCGACCCGAAAATATTCAAATTCATAATAAAAGAAGCTCGCACAAAAAAAAAAGCAAAATCCTTTCAGGATGCGAGTACTTTTTCGACATGTTCGAGTACAACGTACCGTTGGCGGATGGATAAGGAAACAGAAAACAACCGAGAGCATAGCTCAAGAAACCTCCATCACACAGGATTTTGGTAGCCAAAACGAGCACGGAGAAGTTTTCCTCTGCCCGCGTATGTATGTTAGGATATGTGGAGAGCTTTGTGATTTCGGATGTCGTTTGTGATGTGGAAAGGACTCTTGCAGACGACGATGAAGCCGCAGCGAAAAGGGTTGACTTCCGCCAAAAAGTTCTGATGATGGTGCTTCCGATAGCTGCCGCTGCATGGAAGTGGCTTTATATTAGAGAGGATTCAGTTTTTTTCCTTGCAACTCCTTCCCTGTTTATTGTTATCCTTTGGGTTTGTACTCACTGATAAGACATGGTGTACCATGTTGATACATGCTAACACGATGGTTTAACTGCAACAAATATTACGTACGTATAACTTTCTAATGATCTTCACTTATTGAGGATGGTATTTATACGAGTGATAGAGAGAGAGAAGGGAAATCAAATACTTTAAGTAGGAGGACGATTTTTTTTTAAAAAAAAAGTTTTGTAGCCTTCTTTTGGGTGGAAATGGCCCTGGTTTTGTCCATCTTGTTGACAGTTGAACATGTATATATGTATGTATATCCTAAGAGACAAAAAGCTACCTTAGATAATTTAAACAGTTAACATTTCTGTGACAGTGTACACTTTTTCTCAATACAGAGTCAAGTAAAGGGGTAGAGCTATGTCCAACTACTGAAACAATTAATTCTAACATCCCAGCGTTACATATTATGTACGTAAGCTTAGCTTACATCTCTCTTGGGGTCCACCTTGTCGTCGGTGGAGAGGCTGAAATAGGCCGCCAGCAATCTAGCTGCGATATACATACATACGTTCAAGTGTCGGCAGAAACCACGGCTGGAAGGAAGCCGGAAGAGTTGAGTTCATGGGAAAAGGCTAGCCTGGATCGGGCCAACCAAATCCTAGCTGACGAGACTCTCATGCGAAAACTAGAAGAGACGAAAAGGGCAGCCGAGGCAAAGACAACTTTGCCCGAAAAAGTAAGACAGGATCTCGCTGTTAAAAAGGTAATTAATGTAGAAAATATAACTAACATTGATACGTCAAGGCAAACGCAGTTGTAAGGAAGGCTGAGTTCCAGAGCAAGAGCAGGGTGTTGCCAAAAAGCTGAAGACTGGAACCTCATCTTCGCATCGCTTTGTCGCCGGCCTAGAAGACGAGCTCCTCGTTGCTGTAGTAAACGAGCAGGAATCGTGCGGCCGCCTTACCGCTGATCAGTGGAGGTCTATTGAAGAGAACTTTCAGGACGCTCTGTGGAAGAAAATGTCCACCACTGAGAACAGTGATCTTCAATTCGATGGTGCTGGTTGGGAAAGCAGACGCAGGGTTGTTGCTTGTTGGAACGCTCCATCCGTAAACTTTCACAGGCGCTTCGTAGAGGAAATTAGTATCAGTCCGGATGGGGCCATACTGAAGTGCGTCCAGAAGAAAGTACTGGCTAAGTACGCTCTTCGAAGGGCGTGGGTATGGGTCCCCTGTCCATACACCTTCCTCGAAAAACTGGTCGGCCCTCTCCATGTGCAGAACAAAGAGCTAAAAGCCGACACATGGAAGGTCTTAAAAACTGGACCACGTAACGCAATATGGGCAACAGTTTTTGTTGACCCTGAATAGAGTATGGTACGTTATAGCATGGGTCGGGTTAGGATCAAACCGGAAACCGAACGACAGGGCATCGAGGTAGAAGAGTCCAAAGATTAGGTTGGCTTGATAGGGGTTGAGAGACTGAGCCATTGATAGGGGTTGAGAGATTGAGCAGAGTGGGCTCATTGCGACCCCTAAGCATCCATCCGAGGATATCACCTAAGCCGTCACAATTTCCTTTAAGCATTTTACTACCCTGCAAAGTTTTGGAACGAGTTTATGGTTGATGCGGCCTACCTCCTCCAGGTTACTAAAGAAGTAGGAGCCTAAAATGCTCCGCAAATACGCTACCCTATGCCCAGCAATAACCACAAAGAGGGGGTAATTAAGTAGGAAGAAGTAGTAGTTTCGGTAAATGAAAACCCAATTAGCGTCAAAGGACCCATTTTGATACCACAACTAAATTGACCAGTTTGTAAGGATACAGTTTTGAGATAGATACATCCATCCTGTGGAATTTATGAAATTTATCAGTTTTCCAATCTTTTTCGCGGATATCTCTTGTATGGCAAGAGCGCTACCTCGCTCTGGCTTACTTTAGGTGGCGCTACAGCTCGTGGTGAACCTGAGCCTGCTTCTCGCAACCATTTGTGTCGTGTTATATTTTCGCACCAAAGGAAGGGACCTACATTTTTTTTGCCGACTCCGAATGGTACGCGATATGGTACGCGAAAAGATTAATAGGCTCAAAGATGATTTCTCCGCCCGTCCAGATGGCCTACCCACCAGCCCCTTACAACTCTATTTCGTCTCTCACTCTCAAGCCGTTTTCCCAAAGCTATGGAAGGAGTCCTTTATTTTCCCTATCCATAAAAATGGTAGGAAAAATGACATATGAAACTACCGACTCATAGCCAAACTCTCCTCTATCCCAAAGTTCTTCGAAAGCATTATCTACGACTCACTGTATTTCCATTGCAAATCCATCTTTTCCCCTCAACAGCACGGTTTCTTAAATGGTAGGTCCACCACGACTAACCTAACCGAATTCGTCTTAAAAACGCTGCTAGCCCTAGAGGAAGGTAAGGAAGTGGATGTCATTACTACCGGCAGTAAGGTGTTTGACAAAATCAGTCACCAAACTATTTACGTACCATGTATAGAATGAACTTAGAACTTAACGTCGGTAAATGTCAATAACCTTCTCCCGTAAACGTTACGTCTGGCCAACAACTCACAGAACACCCTTGACTTTTATTCCAGTATATCCTCGCTTAGAAATTCGCTCTACACCTCTCCGTCCCAAGTGTTAGTATAAATTTCCCTCTTCTCTTCACGACTTCCCTTAAATTTGTAATTGTTAGTTTTAAGTCTTAGTCTAAGTTTCGTAGTTTGTTTAAGACTTAGTTTGTTTAAGTTGTTGCTCGTATTAAACTTAATAAATAAGATAAATATACGGCGTCAGCATTTCTATACAGAACCAAGCCTAGCTTCTCGCAACCATTTGTGTGTGCATGTTATTTTTTCCACGAAATGGAAGGGACCTACAGTTTTTTGCCGACTCCGAACGGCGGAGAAATAAATAAATAAACGCACTTACTACTACACCACGATGCTCACTGGCTATAGCTAGTGCCCTACATTTGCATCGAAATTGAGTAAGGGACTCTTGCTCATTTTCGTCCTTGCAGCTACGGTAGAAGTTGTCATGAAAGATTACTGGTTGGGTCGCATTGTTTTCTATTGGGCAAGTTCTTCGTAGGTTAAGTCATATCTTTCTGAATATGAAGAAGCTTGCTAGACTGGTCTACCTGCGACCTGCTACTTTTAAGAAGTCTGATTATATAGTACCCTTAACAGCACCTACAGACCGTCGTCTGATTTACTCATTTCCCTTTATAGCATTGTGGCTCGTTAAGTAACTCTAGCTTTGAGTTTGTTTTTGCTATTTATCCACCAGCTTTGATGATCGTCAATTAAACTGTGGCAACCCTCGAGAATCGCTAGTATCTCCGACCTGAAAACAAAAAGAGGAACATGCCGAACTTAAAACTAGGTGACAACACTGGTACGCTCGGGTTTTAGTTTCTTAAGCCCGTATATCTTTGAGTTTCTCTAGACATCCAGTGTCTTTTATTCGACTGGAAGGCTGTGAGAGCTCAATAAGCGGTCATAACTTTGAAAAGGCTTTTTAATGACCTTTAGAACTTGGCCAGTACAATGGCAATAGAAATGGTGGAGCTATGCCAATATAATATAGAGCTTTTTAATAAAATTACTTATTTGTCAATATTTGATAGATGTGTACATTCCATTGTTCGGTTCGGTTTATAATAAATCCCAAATTTAACCAAAAGAAATCCACAACAAGGGATCAGGAACCGAATTCAAGAAATCCGCACTACCGGAAAAAAGGAGCACATTCCTTTTGTGCACACTCCCATATCGTAATTACGCATAAGCTTCCCTTGTCATACGTCCTAGGCAAAGCAATCCACGTCTCCTACAAGGAGTAACGACCCTCTACTTCTCCAGCATACGCCAAAAAACCGGGCTAATTTAATAATAATTCTAATAATATAGAAAAAAAAAGAAAATCCCAACAAAACGAGGGAAATTCCTTTCAAAATAGTTTCAATCTTTTTTTCATTCTCCTCCCTGCAAGTGCCCCTCATTACCAATTCTTTCCCTCGAGCTCGTACAAATCTCTCAAAAAATGGAAGTATCCTTTCAGGATAAAAATGAAATATTTTCTACTACCAGCAGAAGCAGCACGCTGGCACTATACCAGGGATAAAAGGGAATACTTTGCTAGTCTATGGATTTTGTGTACATTTTTTTTTTGTTATTTCCTTGATGGAGAATGATAGAAAAAAAATAGCTAAGAATACCACCAGCATATACCTACACCACCTACAATAACAACGAGGACGAGGACGACGAAATGGGAAAGGAAAATATTATTGTGCTCGTATTTTTCGCAAATTGGAAATTTGGTTAGATGGACAAATAGTTGTGTACAGCAACAACAACGACAAGGATGTCCATTTTTATATATAAGTATTTTTCTTTTCACCAATGTCCTGTCCGAAACAAATTGTTTCTCATATCACTTGGAATATGTCCTGCATTATCAGTCAAAGGACATCATCATCATCACCATCATCGAACTAACAAGCTGAGGATACAAAACAAAACAACAACTAGCAACTCGTACTTGGGATAAGCAAAAAGGATTTGCATTTTATTTTCCATGTGTGTACACATCCATTCCATTCAAATATGATATCCTTTCTGCATTGAAGACAACGACGCAGAAACATGAAGCGGAGTGATCAGCATTGAATTTTAAATTGAAATGTACATTGGAATGTTCCGTCACCAAATCAAAGACGGCAACGATGTCGAATACGACATGTCGCAGACAAAGGGGGAAAAAAGAGAAAAAGGATTTATCTCGCATAATATTCCATGTGTGGGTCCTGATATCTTTCAACAAAAGCGCTAGTGGCAACTGTCTCTCATATCGCATGTACACACAATACACGAGCTCATGTTATGTATCTTGGTTTTTTTTTTGTTGGTCCTGTTTTTTGCTGTTCATGTTCACCATCATCCCCCATCTATGCCACCCCATCAATAATAAGATACGCAAAGCTTGGATATACTCGTATGTATGCATATATTGAATTTCGCTTCGCATAATAAGATACCCTTCAACTCAAATCAAATTTTATTTTCCGGGGGTTTATCCGTGCGGTCTTTTGGTATTTTTTTTTTCTCGGATAGGTTTTCGATTTAGAGAGTTAGAGGCGGGGGTTGAATTTATTATTTTACTTATTTTCGCATCTCATCCATTCCCACCCACATAGTTCATTCGAAAGTATGAAGGATGAGGTTTCGAGGATTCTAAAGAAATTTCACAGATATTTTATCTATTTATTTATTTTTTTATTTGTTAATGATTTGGAAAGAACAAAATATAGCATGATCTGTTCTCTGAGATATGGGAAACGAACTATTATTGTCAAATGGCTGAGAGGAATCGTCATTCGAAGAGAAGGATCATTTGTCTTTGTAGCAAATCGTCCAATTTAATGTGACAAAATAAAAGTCCTGGGATTTATTCAAATGGGATCTCCAAATGTGCTTTATTTGATTAACGCTAAGTAAACAACAAATATAAGTTTTATATCACCTAACTAAAAGTTATTCCTTAGCTTTTTCAATTCACAGATTTAGGGAAATTCTTAGACTAAAAATATAGTCATGGCAATAGCTACGACAGGACGAAATGTATGCCCAGCCATCACCAGAAAGACTGTCGTTGATGTTGATGTGATTAATTGCTAGTTGTAGAACCTGGTTAAATAGTTCATACATAAAAATAAAAGTCCATTGGAAGCACATTCCTCCATTTGTAGATGACCGTGCTGGATTGATCACTGCTAGTGAAATCTTTTGTTGGAGGCCAGATATTTCAACAGAGCTCCTTAACCACTTTCGTTTTCTTCGAAAATCCCTTACTTTGTGTATTCGACTAAGTAAAAAGAATAGTTTCTGTACCTGGATAAAGTGGTAGACTGGGTAGCTTGGACACCTATTTAAGAGCAATATAAATGAACATTTTTTTTTTTTAAGTGGTAAAATAAAAAATGTGCTAAAATATGGTTGTGTGTTAAATAATTCTCTAATTTTTAATAAATGAGAGTAAATTTGTTCATAAGGGTAGGTATATTACCAATGCAGATTTACACCGTGACCTCAACATCCTTACTGTAAAAGAAGAAATAAAAATAATCAGCAGACGACATCAAAAGCGCTTTGTTACCACTCCAACTCTCAAATACGAAGTTTACCTGAGGAAGAAATGAAATCAAGAATACGACTAAAAAGCCGTAAGCCCGTAGATCTACAAATATTTAGTATATTTCTGAAACAAAAAAAAAAAAAAATTAAAAAAAAATTAAATTGTACAAAACGTTAGGAATGTATGTAGAGACAATGGTCTAAGTTTACATATGTACGTATCCCACCAAAAACCTTTATAACAATTATTTGGTGTCATTAAGACAGATGTTATATTTAAATTTGGGAAACAAAATTTCCCTCTGTAAAAATTTAGTTAAAGATTCGGGTAAAGTAATTAGAAATGTCCCTTTTCACAGTTGTACAAAAAAAAATTCAAATAAACACGCAAATATCTGAATTGTAATTAAAAACCAAAACCATGACTCGGTCTGGTAGACCTGTGAGCACCGTGGTGTAGTGGTAAGTGCGTTGGACTACAAGGTATGCGTATTACGTAATGCTGCCCTCGCCCGAGTTCCATCCCAGCAAACACATAAACGTTTTTTCACAGTGCCACCCCTTGCGAATGTCTGACAAGCATTCAAAGAGTATCATTTTTCATGAGGAGCTCCACAACTCGCCGTTCGGAGTCGTCAAACTGTGGACACACAAATGGTTGCGAGAAGTAGGCCCTGGAACTGTAGCGCCACCTAAGAAATGAAGACCGCTGAAGCTTACAGAGAAAACACGGCTTAAGCATGCAATCGATGAAAACCCATTCATAAGCATTTGAACAAAATTGGAGATGACATAGTAAAATATAAAAATAATAATGTTTTCAATATGAAGATGCATCATGGACTAAAGGCGACCGAAAAGAAAAAATTCGAGTTCGGTTAAAAGATTTAAATTAACCTCCTGAGTTTTGGAGCAAGGCAGTTTTTTTGTATGAGTCTAAATATAAAGTCAACCCATTTTTAAGAGTTTAACTTCAGATTAGGTCAAACTAAACACTCAAACTCTTGATCAATAATAGACCTGCTAAATAACTAGTTTTGTAAGGAATTTGCGTATGTATATAAGTATATGTACAATTATAAATATGTATGTATGCAAGGAATTTTACTCAACCGCACAGATAAAAGAGTGTGAATGTGTAAGAAATGAAAAATACAATCGAAACTCCACGTTAAATATTTAAAATTAGGTTTCCACTGACTTCAACTTAATAACGAGCTGATAATGATAAATTGAGTTTTATGTCGACTAGAATATTCGCATAGTTTAATTAGGATTCGCCAAATGCTATTCGTGGATTCATGCGATGCAGGTTCTGTCATGTCTATTCTTATATTCTTATCTTAATTACCAAACTAATTAATAATCAGATTTGGTTTACATTTTGTATATACTTGCTCCTCAAGGATCTCCGCGAGTAATGAGCTTATATATTATTGAATGGCATGCAACTTATTATAGTCATAATTCATAAGAACATTCAATGAACTTTGCAATAAAATTGATAATTTCTTATCTCAAGTTGCATTTTTGCTTTACCTTTCGATTAATTAACCCTCATCCTGTAAAGAAAAAAAAAACTACATATTCAGTGTTTTGGGTGAATTGTTCTTAGCACAATTTTACTGCATTATTTGCACTTTTTACAATTTATTTCCGTAAATGAATGTTTTCTACAGATAACTGAATTACATTTTTTACATTTGGTAGCATACATATTATAGAAATCGCGCGAGTTTTTTAAGTTTCAAAATGCGTTTGGGCAAAATTTGCCCCAAATACAGGATGAGGGTTAACTATAAGATTGAAGATCGGGCAGATGATTCGGTTCATTGATGAGTCGGACAACAAATAACAATTGTTTAAAGCGATACTGAGAGCATGCATATAGTGAACATAATACCTACTTTGTGTACTTTGTGGTAGAAAAAAATAACAAAACAAAAAAAACACTTTTTTGACTTTTACAGATTTACCGAAAACTAAATATCTTCACAATTAATTTATAAGACTAAGTAAAACTACGTTCAAAACTTTTCGATCTACTGAATGCAGCTTGAGAACGGCGATATCTACGAGTATGTCTGCATTCTTAATTTTTGACTATTTCTGTACATTTAACATAAGAGGCAAATATGTACAATATGAACAAACAACAGAATAATATTCCAGAAAAGAACGGTCGATGGGTGAGTTTAGCACATTTAACGAATCCAAGCATTTAATTGGATTTAGCAATTATGCTGTCCATAAGAAACAGAAGAGTAAATTTGAATCCAAAATCACTCCCAAATTCTTAACTTCATTTTTCATACCAGATCAGTATTCAAAAAGTTTCAATGGCTTAGAGGTTAACACTTCTTACGACACCAATCAGCAATAATGCTTAAAAAAAATTCCAAACTTACGGCAATCATAAGAATTTTCAATTTACAAAAATATGTTCATATCATCAGCTAGCTATATGTAAGAAGATCTGGAATCTCATTGATAAATAACATAAATAAAAGGGGTCCAAGATTGCTGCTTTGAGGAACGCCTGATGCATTTAAAAGCCTTGACTTATGAGCACAAGACTTTACACATTGTTGAGGTAACTGGAAGGCACAAATGTCACTTGTGGTCTCTCCGATCGACGATAGACCTTATTTTTAGGCCTAAGTAAGGCCTTGACATAGCATCAATAAATTTAAAGTTTAAATATACCATCCATTCATCGACGTCCTGGCTCAATATTTCTCTTCCAGTACGGCAACGATCTTACTGTAAAATATTGAATTGACAGTAACATTCCACCTTTTGACAATAATTGGGACTCTTTTAAGTTTGGATTTGAACTAAAAATGAATAATAAGAGGTCTAAAAACGAAACCAATGTCAAAATCTTCAGTTCAGTAGTCACAAGTTAAGAAATTTACATAGAAAAATTGGTGAGACACTGCGCACTCAGTTTGCAAAATGTCGACTCCCATCTTCATGAGTTGGAAGACAATTAAAACTTACACAAACGATATAGGATGAAACCAAAAATTCAGCGGCATTAGGGCAATTTTGGCATGCATTGCATAACTTGAAATAAATGAAAAATCGCTTCATAAGATTTCAAGTCGTATCTTCTTACTCAAAAAACAACGTCGAAACTTCAACTCTGGATGAAAGTGAAAAGCCCGAGAATGTCTTAAAACATTTAGTCCTGTGGTGAAAGAAAAGACATTGATCTCTGGGACTAAGGACGTCTAAAGCTAACAGGTTCAAGACCAAGTGGCAACTTCCACTGCTAGATAAACGAGTGAAATTCATTACAAAAATGCATCTTTGCAGAATATAAGCCGAAAAATCCATGAAAAAATTGCTGAAACTCAGAATATGTACTCTTGGTACTCATTGTTTCACCCGTCAAACTGTTATTAAAAAAATGTGAAACAAATTACTCTCCACCGTACGAAACAACGCTTAAAAGATAAGGATTACATTATGACATCTAACCTTTAAGTTTTCTCCATTTTAAACCATCTCGCCACCCCCCTTCCACTCACTTCATCGATGTAAAAATCACCAAAATGCTATTCCAATCAAATTCAGGCGAAATGTCATCCACAGGATAAGAAAAAATCGAACACCACCACCCCATAGCGTGGATCCCACCATCGCATCACTTTTCTACGCAAATTAGTTCCGGATATAGATTTTTGAAAGCATTGCGATACGTGGCATACACAACATCCCCCCACCATCAGTCATTTCATCGTTTTTACGCCTGTCCCACTGTACTAGACGATCCCTCATACTTCTACACGTATCATCCATCCGCTGCTCTATAAAGGATAAGTAATCAAATAGTACAACACCACGGGAAAAATAAATGACGTTAGCGCTGACAAAAAAAAAGGAACGAAACGAATGCGAAATAGTGATAAGGCCAACAAGACGAAAAAAAGGGTTCCTAAAACCACCCTAATGTCACCCCACTAAACTCCCACCCGCCACCCCCTAAACAACGCCATAAAAAAAGCGCCATCGTTTAAAATGTTCGCATATCGCACGCATAACTCAAAATTTCACTTCTCTCCCCATACTCGTCGGAAGAACACGCAAAAGGACACCCGAGTAACCGTAACCGCCACCGACAACGAAAAGGACAAAAAATAGAAGAAACCGCCGAAAAAGAAATCCAAACCAAAGCAGGGGTATTAGGCGTTCCCCTTCGGAATCAATTTCTTCTTTTTTTATATTCTTTTTACAGATTTCTCCTTTACGTGTGCGTGGATCGGTGTAGTTTCGTTGTGCAAAGGATAAAAAGAAAACCATAACTTCAGAATAAATGGAACAGTAACAATCTTTGTCAGCGAACCGAAAAAAGCGGGGAGAGGAGGATGATAGAAGAGAGAGAGAGAAAAGTTTAACTCCTACCACCACCGGGGGGATGAGAAACTATCCCCTTTTACGCGCGGTTCTTGTTAGCTGCTTACTTGCTTTGGTGTTCTGGTTTGTGCCACTGCTGCTGTTGCTGCTTCACCGGAGCTTCTGTGCTCTGCGGGGGTTGATTTCTCCCTTTTTTCTGTGGTTGTATTGGTTTTTTTTTTCCTTCTTGATAAACTTGTAAACGGGCAACGGGCAGACGGGAGCACCTTACTCCTTTGAATAAGCGTGAGATTCACCCTCAAACGATGTCGAAGGTGGATGAACGACGACGAATTTCATTTGGGGATGACTTTTGCCATGCTTTTCAAGTGTTTTTTTTTTTTTTTGTATTTTCTTTACTCCCCGATTTTTCTTAGTTCTTTTGCGTGTTTCTCGTTTGCCGCCACTGAGTTCGCGCACGAGGACGACATCTCATCGTCCTAACACGATATGACACATTTGTATACTACCAGCCGCGCCACCATCATCACCCATTCGGGGGTGGCACTGCGAACGAACGACAACGAGAAGGGCGACCGATTTTCACTGGCAGTAGCAGTTGATCGCTTGACTTTGCAAGCTCTGCCAAAGTATCCTTTTTCGAAGAAGGCAAAGAAAATCCGTTTTCTTTGGGTTATTCGCCTACGAAAGTTGACTGTGCAGATAATAAATGAAATTCTGGTGTCTATTGAATTTTCGGGTTTCGTTTCATTACCGTAAGATACACGCAGTCGTGTCCTAGAGTTCTCGAAACGAAGTTAAGAATTTTCCTACACGTTTAAGGATACCCGTCATTCCTTAAGTTGACGCGTTACGGATTGGACACAATTGTATAGTATTTGTGATTTAATGTGGTTTCTCAAAAGGACTTCGAAATTAATTTAAAAAAAACCCACACACACAAATTTTAGTGTTTTTAGTGATAAGTGATTAAAATGTTTTCTTATTAATTCTTAAAAACTGAAACTTCAGGTGAGTGTGAAATGTCCTTTTTGTTCAAAAAATATAAGCACGGCCAAAAAACCCTCCGTCGTCGTCTTCGTTAAGCGGCTAATTTAACACTGAGCATGGACTCATTTTCGCTTTTGAGAATTCCTTTTTTTAATTAGAATTCATTTGAGATAGGGTTTTTCATTAGTGTGTGTTTGTGTTTGTGTGTGCGATGTCCTTGGCCATGACACAGTATTTTCTACTCTGCCATTCATAGGAATTAACTCATTAACATATTAATCCCGGGGCAAGGGTAATAGAAAAGAAAAGCAGATGCTCAACGTGTTTTCAGGATATTTATGTTAATGAGCATAACCCCATACCTATGCATGTGTGATGTCCTTGTGATTATGCCGAATATGCAAATAAATCTAAAGTTAAAGGTGTACGATTTTTTTTCTGTGGAATTTTTAGTTCGTTTCGGGCGGCTGTTTGAAAAGTACCCGATTGTGATTGAATCCTTTTTTTTGCGTAACGTTTTTTTTTTGTTTAAATAATTTGCATATTCGAGGATTATGCGAGAGGGGACGTTATTTAGAGATTTACTTTTTTCGAAAAAAAAAATGTCTATGTTGAAGAGGATGACAGGATGCAGTGTTAGTTGGTTTTTTTGCAATTCAAATCTGCTAGCGAGGATTTTTGCAATTTCAGGATTAAGTGGGCAGTAAGTGCATGTTTTTCTATGGTTCGTTGGCTGATTTTCGCTTGTTAAGGATCTTGTTAGGGGCTTATTTGTAAATTTCTATTTTAAGTGACGTCGATGAGGGATTTTTACCATGTTTCTGGAAATAGCCAATTTTTATTTTCGGTGAGAGTTTGTTTTGTTAAATTTAAAAGAAATGGAAGTGGATTAATTTTTTTTTCTTGAAATATAAAATAAATTTGATATTTTATGCTTTTAACACAAAAAAACTACAAATTTTTTATCTATGGATTTCCCTCGAAATCACTTAAAAATTTCAATGTAAATAAAATCGAACTGAATTAAAAAATAAAATTAAGATAAGCTTTTTTATAAATTTTATAACTGGTATTTTTAACGAAGGGATATGCTGATGGATTAAATTTGGCATTTTATGCACATTTCAGTTGTACTTGAAAATGCCTACTAAAAATTCTCAATCCGTCTTTTAAAACCCAGATATTAGCTTAAAATCGGTCGTACAGAATACAAAAAAAAAAAAAAAATTAGAGAGGTAGGAAATATAATTTATTTCAGAAAAACACACATTGATAAAAATTTAATTAAAATCGAAAGTAAAATAAAATTATAAGTAATTTTTATTTGTAAAAAAATTTGTAATTGAAAGTGACAGCATTGGATTGTAATAGACTCAAAACGTGGTTTCAACATAAATTATGAGACCGTGGTTGCCTGTTGTATTTATAACATAAATATTTGTGTATGAAAAAAATAACAAAATAAATTAAATAAAAATAACAGTAACTGATTTTTGTTTTATTATTTTAGACACAATGAATAAGTAAATTAGGTTAGTTAAATGGATAAAATTGAAATTGATCGTTATGAAATTCAAATAATGCAGAACACTTTAATTGATTAGAAATTCATAACCACTTGATTTGAATTGAATTACACTTAGAATTGAAAAGTTTAAATTTGTGGCAAATATTAAATAAAAATATTTTTTTTTTCTTAAAATTAACAAGTAAAAATCTATTTTTCGAATGTTATTTTTGATAAAAAAAATACTCTATACCTACAGACTAAGGAACTTAAAATACAAAAATAATACATTTTAAATTAAAGTTAAATGAAATAAGTATGGTACATTCGTCATGAGGGCACATTCGTCAAGCCCGTTTTTAGTGTGAACCAGGCTTTATAGCCCTTTAACGCTGAAATGGGATCCATTGTAGTATGAAAGCTATAGTTAGCCACAAAAAAAAATAAATAAAAAGTTGTTTTGTATTTTTGTGTACTTCGATGTTATTTTTCAATGAGAATATGTAAGCATTTAACATAGCCAATTTTATATGAATTGATGATAGATTTTTATTTTTAGCATGTATTGGTATTAAGTTTTAAGGTAGGAAACTAGAATCCATCTAGATTTTAAAAGCTTATGAAAACGTGAA
Organism: Brachyopa scutellaris; assembly: GCA_949775065.1. Taxonomy (NCBI): domain Eukaryota; kingdom Metazoa; phylum Arthropoda; class Insecta; order Diptera; family Syrphidae; genus Brachyopa; species Brachyopa scutellaris. The sequence goes on along the minus strand of OX459113.1, from coordinate 120,441,104 downwards.
GTCAAAGACAATTTGAGAGATCGGGGCACATTCGGCTTCTGAAAAAGAGGCACATTCGTCACCTGAAAAAGTTCCATCATCTTGGGGACACTTCCGATATAGTAAAAAAGTCATTCAGAAGGTGATTTTCAATCCACATACTAAATTTTATTATGAATTTATAAAAAAAAAAAAAACCAAAAGCGGTGTATTGTTATTGGTATTGTTACTTTTTAAATAGTTAATAAAATTTATATGAATATCCTTAAACAAGCTAATGTTTATAAAATTCAAGTTAAACAATTTTGAGTCTATTGTATTCGACTGAAAACCCTTTTGCCGAATATGCCCCTTAACATGCCAAATGTGCCCCGGGGTGGGGAGCATTCGTCAAAACGACTTGTTTTTTTTTTTCAGAAATGTATGTTCCGTTAATCTTAAGGTCAAAATTCTTATGACGTTTCATAGCTTAAATATCCGAATCTCTTCCATCATCAAGCATTTTGGAATTCGTTGATAAATTTTGACACATCATGACTTGGTAAAATAAGTGGCGAATGTGCCCCAGTTTACCATACTCGGTGTCAGATTGCGCTGCATCAAGTTGGTTTTGTGTTTATTTCTTATACTCGATTTATTATTGTTTGAAATATCTTCATGTTTTTGTACAATGTTATAGAAAAAATGACACTTACTCATATTATATGTTTTTTATGCAAAATAATTTAATATTCAGTGGAAAGTTGTTTATTAGCAAAGTTTTCTTTTTTTTTAATTAGCAAAATAATTAAATTTACTGCGAATATAATGGAATAGTGATGGCGCACCAGCTTACAAATTTGCGTTCTGCAGTTACTTGGAAAATATTCAGATTGTTATCATGGCTGACTAAGATACCTATGTCCATATTTTGTGTGCATATGGTGGGTGTATACATACATGCGTCCAAGATTAACATTCTTTGCTTAATATTTAAAATTTAACAAATATGTAGTATGAATATATTCTTAATCATAAAAATACTCTTTATGTATAACTAAGAATTCATTGTATGAATATAATTCACACAAAGGATTTAAGATCATCTTTTGAACAATTCACACAAAAACCATTCCTATTGAAAATTAAATTGGCTCGTTGCGACCATAATTTGTATGATGGAACTGTTCATAAATTAGTAATCGCCCACGTGTAAGCCTTGATGGTTTATCACCCTCACTAACTAAGACTAGGAATTGGTATAGTATTAACGTTAAAATATACCAGTTGATTTTTGAGAGGTCGCATTTCAAATAATAAACATCCGCTATTATACATAGATGGCCTTGCAAAACCTTGTAAATTATCTTTGGGCCCCTTTTTTTTATCCACTACGACTACATTAATGTTATAAGGATTCCAAACCATACTACAGTACTCCAGGACTGACCTTACTAGGGAGTTATACATATAAAGATTTAATGTTCCGAGAATTCTTTTGTGTTTCTCCTAATAAATACTAATACAGTGCACTCTTGATTTTTACAACCTCGATGGATTTCCTTTTTTCGATTTTTACAACAAATCTAAACAAATTCTCTATTCTGGCAACTTGGATATGTAAGTCTTACTACGCAATGTTGCAGGCAAGAACAAACTTCTGCCGACATCATAAATCACATACATATTAATATTACAGTCAGGAGAGTTAAAAAAGCGATTTTTCAAGAATTTTTCCTGAAAAAACTATTAAAGTTATTAATGTTAAATTTTTCACACATATTCAGGTAATTTTAACTGTAACTAAATTTCAACATTTTTTATTTGTAAAAATAATAATTTTGAAGGCTGCTATAGCTGATCTCCTGGAGCTCCTCTCAAAAAAGGCGTCTTGCGGTGACCACGATATTGTATATAACCCCTTAAAAGAAGTTGATCCGTTGCTTTAAAATCATAATAAATCAACAGTTCCAATTCATAAAGTCAGGTCTGGTAAAAAGTCGTTTAGTGTTTAATAGAGGTGTTAAGTTTCTGCTAGACTTTTTTCAAGAAAAATACCACGTGATGGATGAAAATTTACCATTTCTACCAAAAATTTCCCACACAAGAAGAAAGTGACTTTCAAAGTCAACAGAGTACCACAAAAAGCACGAAATGGAATGAAAATAAGACCACGAAACTAACGAAACAACATTTTATATCAACTCTTATTTAAAAAAAAAAAACTGCTAGGTAATGTAAAATATATTTATTATCCTTTTTAAAAATTCAGAATATTTATTTATTAACACTGATAACAGAACAAACAAAAAATATTTACTTCAATACGTACAATACAAGTACATCTTATTAATATATAAATCTCTGTGTGGCGCTCTTACCTGTCAATCTTACGGTTAGACAAACACCAAAACTAATGCACACAATGAAGTAAAATTTCGTATTCCAGTTCATTAACATCCTGTGCCTATTATAGGCCAATTTTCAAATTAATTTATTAGCAATATTATTTCAATTAATGCAAAACACTCAAACATATGCCACTTTCTTGCGAAATGTCATTTATTCAAACTACAAATACTTAGAATCCACACTTCTGGATTGTATATATTGATAGACTGCAAACCTTGGGGTGTCTTAGATTCTTCGAACAAAATGACAATGTATGTATTGTAAGTAACACTATAGTTTTTAGATACGGGCGAAGCCGGGCGGACAGCTAGTATCTAAATAAATCATAAATATAACCACATAAAAATAAAAAAAGGAATACCTAGTTTAAGCGATGACTTGGTTTCGCACCATCGGCTGGCACCACCTTCAGCGAACCCTTGAACTCCACAATTTCCAACCAGCCCCATTGGAATTGTTTCTTCTTGTTGTCTTCAGTTCCTTTTGACGTATTTGCCAACGCAGCAATAGTAGACCGCTACGCATACAATCACCAATTACGTGGGATCGGTGAAATTACCCCTTTCAAGTTATGGGATGAATTCATTATACTTACTATTATAGTGAAAATGAGTAAGGAGATGAATTTGTCAATAGAATTTCCCTGTTTTGTATGGAAACGGAAAATATTACCTTTTTACCTTTTCATAAAAATTGTAGTTGAAATTTACCACGGAAAAGTAAATTTACCACCATCTGGCAGCACTGTGTTAGCAGTCTTGCCACAATTTTGCTATCATTCTGTTTGCTTTGTGTATCATTCCGTTTTCCTCTGTTCAGCTATTTTCGTTTTTACCATGATCAAGGATCCTAAGTTTACGATCCACCAGCCTCTCAGATGTTCTTTAAGCTGACGTCTGTCATCTTTGAACCACTCAAAGGAATTTCATTAAATTTTCAACGACCATTGAATGCAAGAAATTAAAAAATATTGGAATTATTCAGCGTAGCTGAGTTAAGCTACTTTAAAACAAATTCAAAATTTTTGAACCTCACATGCCAAAAGTGCCTAAATACGAGTAGATCCAAGTGTTTTATATTGAAACTCCACCGCCTCACTGAAAGTCCTTTTTTTCGGAAATGTCATAAAAAATTCAACCGAATTCACTCTCAGGACATTACTAACAAAAAAAAAAACCTGCAAACAACGAAATGAAACATCAATCGTCAGTCACATCACACACACACATTGTTAACTTGCCAATGAGCCGCTTGTGTAGATTTAGCAATGGGTGCTCAGGTCTAACCTCTGTACATAAGCCAGACCAGGACCTTCGTTTCGTTTAAAAAAAAAACTCAAATTCAAAATGTAGGAATGTATATGCTTTTATCCCTGTTCGCAAACGATAAAAAGGAGTAAGATTCGATTCAAGTTGTACAAACAAAAAAACCGTTGATTTAGGTACAAGTACTCGTATACATACAAAGGTACCTACATCAGAGTGCAAGAAGCAAAATAACACACTCAATCGGTGGAATAGTAAATTTGAAAAGAAAATCCTTCAACTTGGAAAATTATGCCGCAGAAATTGCCATGGGTGGTGGCGTTCTACCATCCACACCACCACCACCACTACCGCACGTTCTATCCAAATCACACAATAAATCGAAGGATACGTGTACACTTTGGTATTATTTTCTATTTTTTTTTGTTCCTTTATCGTCTTCCACTTTTGCAAATCAAATAACGAGACGCGAATATACTTGTACATAGCAGGGGTGTGCCCTCTGTACACGATTGACATTTGTATTAGTTCAAACGCGCCATTGACAGGGCAGGATATTGGAGTATGTACGAGAACACGTTGGCAAATCATACGGGTCGTTTGCTTGACGAAAGGGTTCATTCGATGAAAAGATTCTTCCTTCAACGTAACCGCAAGGATATTTGCATTTGGAGCAACTGATCTCCAACAAATATTGGATCCATTGGATCGCATTTAAAATGAGAGGAAAAAAAATCTAGCTTTTCGTTATTCCTCCCCGCACACACACACACACATAGAAACAAACACACCGCAACAGTAATTGCAGCTTATGCAAATTACCAAACTCGATGGGATGATTAATTTGCGCGTTCCGTGATTCTCTCTCTCTACCGCCGCTGCTGCATTGAACTAACAAACCGGATTGTGTTTCACCCCTCTGATCCTGGGACTGATCTCGTGGGTTACTTTTTTTATGCTATTGTAAAAATGGTATCCTTTTTGCGCAACGTATGCAAATTAACCAGCAGCTTTGCTTCTCGTTACTCAGTGCGGATTTAGAGCTATTTCAATGTTCTTCTTTTTTCCATCTTCTTCTCGCTGTTCTTTCTCCCTTTGGCAGGATACGAAAGACATTTGCCATACACTGTGAGTTGATAAATTTAAATGACAATGCTGTCAAGTTCTCGTCTCAGAAAGACGGGAGGGGTGTTGCTGCGAAAAACCACGCTGAACTGTTTCAGGCAATTGTTAAACTACATTTTCTTTTTCAATTCTTTGCTAAGAAGGACTCGCATGGAAAATCCTTCGTTTATTAAAACAAAACAGAACCACCGCGCACCACAGCCGAGTGGAAGGAACAAATGATAGAAATAAATCTCTACATTTGGTCATGGAATTGGCCTCTGCTCTCTGTTGGATTTCGTGTTGGTTAGTACAATCATCGTCCTTTTCAGCGTCGTCCTTACTTTCGGGCCGTTGGGTTATCGCGTGTGCACTTGACGCCGAACCAATATGCAGTAAATCTGCCAAAAAATGTCTGCTTTCGCGCGTGAAAATGGAAAAGTACCAAAGGAGTGGAGTAAAAGTGGAAAAGGACCTCCAGTGGAACGAGGAATTGAGTATTATTAATATGATGGTAGAGTGATATAGTCATTTGCTTGGAATAGAAATTGAAACTTTGGAGCGCAGTAATAAATTGCTCAATGAATGGTAAAATGGTTCAAATACTTTCGTGCGTAGCTTGGATGATAGATGGATGTTTGATAAGGGTTTTTTGTCGTCCTGAAAAGGATATTTGATATTTGGTATAAAGAGAAAGGTTTTAACTAATCTTGCAGTCAATTCAAGTTATATTTCAAATTAAAATTCCCACGAATGTAATGGCCGCTGGTGTGTGGAATGTGTTTGTAAATTTGTGGAACGCATATGAATTGTTGTCGTGAATATCATTTTTTTTCGTGTGAACTTTGTCCGAAATCATGTGTTTGGATATCGAAATATTTGTTTTGTTAACGCAGCTCTGATTACCGTTATGTTACGTTACGTAAAACCACGACGTGAAGTGAAATAAAGGGAAGAAAACGTTTATCGATGGCCGGTAGAACATTTCGTGACAAAATTATGTGAAACACAAGTAGCTACGTAAAAAAACGTTACGTAACGTAAGTTTTTTTTTTAAATCTTCATTCGAAATCATGTGTTTGAATATCGAAATTTTGATTATGTAACGGTACCTCTGATTAACGTTCCGTAAGAGCAGTAGGTGGAGCAAAATAAAGGGAAGAAAACATTTATCGATGTGCGGTAAAACATTTTGTGATGAGGTTATGTGACACGCAAGTACGTAGAAGAACGTCACGTAACATACGTTTTCTTCGAAATCATGTGCTTGGATATCGAAATGTTTATCGATGGCCGGCAGAACATTACGTGATAAGATTATGTGACACGTTACGTAACGTAATGTCTAAGTTACTTCTTCTTGAAATTATATTCTCCACTTAAATAGTTGCGCCTGCTTCTTTTTAGCCAAACAATCTTACGTTCACTACGTAGCCACTGCGCCACAAGGAAATAATCACGTAAGCTCAACTTTTCTTTTTAGATAGATACGAATACATAGCTCTATGGGTTTGAAAGACATTCTTTAACATAAAAATTGGAATCCATATTGGGATAAGTACAACACATTTACTGGAGCTCATTGACATTCCATTTGAATGCCTCCATTCAGCTACAGCGCAATGGGATCGTGGGGGCCGGGGTAAATGGTGAAGGGTGTTATAAGTGCTCTGTGTGCACGGATGTATCCACAGCTAAAGCATGTATCTGTTTTTCTATACGTATACATTACCACGCTCAGTGCGCAAAGTGTCATCATCATCATTACACCGGATGATTTTTGACGCATTTAAAACACGTTCACATATACTCATACTACATGGTGTATATCTTATCCTGGCTCAAAGAAATTACGGATACGCGATATCATACTCGGTTTTTTTTTTTTATGAAAAGGAAAGCGCTTCACTCCTAGTTCGCTTTCTTTTAATGATACACCATTCCGCGCGATGGTGTGGCCCACTTGAACGAAATGTTTTGCTTGGCGGCGCTTTTATGTGCGAATACATATATTTTTTAGTGTCTCCTCGCACATACGCGGATCGGCGGATCTACTTCATCTTCCGGTGCGATAAGAAGGGATAATTTAACTGTATATGCCTACTGTAACTGAATGAGGAGGACGATATCCAAAAAAAAAGAAGACATTCTTAGTTGTCGACGTTCCAAGGACACTTCGGATCCTTTTCACGTTACGGATATCAAATTGATGGTCCTTTTTGATGTGCCACTCCGTTGTCAATTTGAATTTGAAGAATTCGATGGATTTGTCAATGTGAGTAATTTGTAAATGATACACATGCACACGCTAAGGACTCGCAGGAGATGGGGGGGCGGTGGGACATCAAGCAGATTGACACGTATCGAAGTAAATTATGCTAATGTCAAATCCAATATTCTTCGCGCTGATGTCATTGCTGCTACCGCTGCTGCTAGCTATTACTGTTTCTACTACTCCAGCTAAGGATATGATGTATTATCAATTCCCAAAGTACAAAATGTTATTACGATAAAAGCTCAATGTGTTGTTTATTTATATATTTTTTCCTTTAAGGATGAAGGACATCCTTCTTCGAAGGCTTCCATCAAATACGTTTTCTTTTTTTTCTCTATACTTTTCTTCTTTTACATTTCAAATGTATATATGTATATGTACGTGTATTTGTATGAGTTGAGAATTAGGATAATTCACAACAGTGAAATGACAGGCATTTCGTTTTCCCATGTCGGTTCGTTTTTTTCAATATTCGCAATATCCTTTTTTTTCTCCTAAAACTCTTGCCATCGATGAAGATGAAGACAGTTTGGTTGTTGTTGTATGGTGACAGCACAAAGGACACGGGGATGCTGTGATCTTTGGAGAATTGTTGTCAGGATAAAAGAGTAATATTTTGAGAGTACAAACATAACGCACATTAATGGAATTTGATTTTGAATTTATATGTCGAAGAGTGGGAGGGAATATCCTTTTTTTTTGTTGTTGATCTATTTATATGATTGGTACAGGATGACGAGCCGTCGACGACGAGGGACAATTTTGAATGGAAATTTGTTTACATGCTATTCCACATATAAATATTTTTAATGGCTTCCAATTTGTTTATCATAATTTTGCAATATTTTTAGGAAATTCAACAAAAGGTTAACAGCTATGAGACAATAACGTTGGTTACTGAAAAAGAACAAATTTGATGGTATGAATATGACGCAATAATATTCACTCGGTTCACAAAGGACACGAAAACATATAAAGTCAAGGACATGCCATCTTTTATCTTGGCTCCACTAGTCTCTGCCCATGTTGATAAATCCTTCGGTTCATTCAAGGTTTTCCAATAAGAGGTGTTATTTTGGTATTCAAAGAAAAATGCCATTTTTTGAGATAAATGATCGGATGTTTATTTCATAATAAAGAGGAAGGTATGCCGTACCACGAGCATGCATACAGGACCATATCCTTTTCATGAAATTTTCCATAACCAAATCGCAAAGTGGCTACCCTATGTCCTCGATAGCCTCACGAATTTTATCTTTGAGGTCTTGAATCGACGCTGGGCTGTTGGCGTAGACCTTATCTTTCACGTGGCCCCAAAGGAAGAAGTCGCAAGGTGTTAAATCACAAGATCTCGGTGGCCAATTGTGATCACCTCTTCGAGAGATAACACGGTCCGGAAACTTTTCCCGTAAAAGATCAATGGTTTCGTTGCTTGTGTGGCACGTAGCGCCGTCTTGTTGAAAGTAAACATTGTCCAGATCAATACCATCCAACTCCGACCATAAAAAATCATTAATCATCTCTCGATAGCGCAATCCATTCACCGTAACTGTTGATCCAACCTCATTTTCGAAAAAGTAAGGTCCAATGACCCCGCCGGGCCATAAACCGCACCAAACAGTCACACGTTGAGGATGGAGAGGCTTCTCAACAATAACTCTTGGGTTTTCCGAGCCCCAGATGCGACAATTTTGCTTGTTGACGTAGCCATCGAGGTGGAAATGGGCCTCATCAGTCAAGATGATTTTTCGATGGAATTCCGGATCATTTTCATGCATTTCAAGGACCCAATCAGCAAAGACACGACGTTGTTGATGATCGGCCGACTTGAGTTCTTGTGTTAACTGAACTTTATAAGCCTTAAGACCCAAGTCTTTATGCAAAATACGGTGTAATGACTGACGTTTGTGGAATGCACAATACCAAAGAACGACGAGGAATGGACAAACCTGGGTTTTCTTCAACACTTTGGGCTACAGCAGCAATATTCTCAGTTGTTTTTGAGCGACGTGCACGGATTTTATTCTTTACATCACTAACTTGTCCCAACAGCTCGAATTTTTCCACCAATTTCTGTATTGCGGTCCGACAAGGTGCTTCACGACGACCAAAAAATGCTTTAGTTTTGCGAACTGTGACTGCAAGGTTTTCACCATTTTTGTAGTGAATTTTAATAATTTCAATGCGTTGTTGAAGCGTGTATCGTTCCATTTTTAGTAATCGCGTAGTTTCTACTTGTCAAATGTCAAAGAATAAAAGCTTCAAAAGTGACAGCTACCGAAATAGCGGGCCATTCACAATAACACCTCTCATTGGAAAACCCTATACCTTGCAAGATTATATCAATGCCAGGAACTGTATATTCTTTCATAGAATTATTAATTAATAAATATCCGTCTTACTTATATAACAGGTCTAATTTCACTCGCTCCTTTACAACCATTAACTTTATCCCCCTTCGCTATAATTACCTTAATTCGTCGCGTTTGTTTTTCATGCACACTTCGGAATTCTGTATCGTCTCATCTCGAATCCTTCGAATTTTCAAAGTGCAATCCTCCTGCATTTTTTCACTTGAACACATCTTCACTGAAACAACACATCTCCGCCATTTTATTATCTTCTCAGTCCACCAACTCCCACCTTCTTCACATTTAAGGTTAAGCTATTTTTTGTGAATGAGTTTTAAGACATTAATTACAATTTGTACGAGACTCCAAATGCTAAGTACTAAAAAAGATTATAATCTTAATGTACAAATCTTTAAATAAAATAAATTAAATAAATGAATGGATTTGATATGCCAGCCAAAGGTTGGTCAACTTTTATAATATTTTTTTTTCAAAATTCTGAACAGCTGAATCACAACAAAGTATTAAGCGGCCCTTACACGACGCAATATTATTGCACAATACTCGGTATTGCGCAGTAATATTGACCGTCATGCGGCCCTTACACCACGCAATATTATTGCAAAATATTATTGCCTTCCTGCAGTTTATTCTGTTTCGGTTCGTTTTTGTATTTAATGATTTAATATTCCAGAGAGCTGGGAGTAATTTATATACTGGCGACATGTAAAATACAAACAATTAATAGGTAAACAAATAGGAAATAAGAAATACTACCTGAATGCAATTCAATAGAAAAGCTCTTTCTTCATCTTTTATGTTGCGTTGGTCCGCTATGTTTGTATTGAATGCAATAAAAATTAAATTTGCCTTAAACGGTCCTTACACGACGCAATATACTGCGCAATATATTGAAGAAGTTCCAAAAAATATTAAATTTTTTTTAACATTACACAAAATATTGCGCAAACCGAAATTATTGCGCAATAAAGCCCTTACACGGTCAATATTACTGGGCAATATCAAGTATTGTGCAATAATATTGCGTCGTGTAAGGGCCGCTTTTAAAATATAGTAGGTACTAGCGATTTAAATGAGTCAAAGATATTGTACGAAATTCGAATGGGAGTCGCACAGGATCCCGAAAATCATGATCCGAAAGCCCAAAGTCCCGAAAATCCAATATACAATATAAAAGGTATGGAAAACTGAATGAGATTATCACAACTGAATCCACATTGCGAATTGTATAACATTACAAAACTAACCCCAACGGAAATGGACAAACACTTCCATTCCAGAAAAAGTCCCGAAAACGAAATCCCGAAAAATTATATAAAATTAAAAATTTGCGCAAATTTGGATTCAGTTGTGATTTTTTCGGGATTTTGGCCTTTCTAGGTTTTTGGATTTTCGGGATTTTGGGTTTTCGGGATTTTGGGTTTTCGAGATTTCGGTTTTCGGGATTGTGACCCCAACCGAGTTCGAATACCCGTGTATGTATGGACATGGGTACCTCGAAGCAATTCCAAAAATGTCGCAATGAATTCTGCCTTGCCAATTTTATTTATCTTTATATTCTGCAACTGATTTGCCTCTTTTATTTTTTAAATCATTGAATTTTTAAAGCGCATAGATATTTTTTTATACAATGTCGTCTACAAGTTCTACATAATGCCAAAATCCATAAATTAATGTCAAAACCAAAATTAAAATAAAAAACCAATTAAATAAATAAACGAACGACTGAAAACGCGAAGATATTTTTGTTTTCTAGAGATGAACTTCTTAGATAAAATTACTTAGAGAATTTATACTTTTAAATCGAGATAAACTATTCCAACGATTAGATTAGATATTTTCGATTTCAAATACCAGAATTTTCTATATTATTAATTTACATATTTGTATCTTAGTCTAATTAAGATAGTGCTAAGAACTATCTGTCAGTTCCAATCCCAATGACATCGCACTAATTTAAAGACACATTTACATATTTTAATAATTAAATAAGACATCAATGAAATGCCGAAGATGCAGTTGAAATGAAATGAACCACACATGCAGAGAAAACTTAATATGCTTGTGAATAGTTAATCGTCACGCTTTCAGATAAGCAACAGAATCAGTAGAGAATTTCTGGTGGCCACACTTAGGTGGTTTTAGTTTCGGGTTATTTAGTTCATGGGTGGATTCCGAAACTAATCAGGTGAAATTGGTACCGTTTTTATTTAAGATTATTTTTTTTTTTGCCCATTTTGAACTCGTTGTCATGCGGAGTGTTTCTCATACTTAACATGAATGAGTAACCTTCTAAAGGTAAGTGATAGAGGATACAATCGGTGCAAATATTTTGAGAAACTTACCAGCTGATATTAAGATTTCATATTCTGAACAAAATACGAATGACAAAACAGTCAATGATTCGATTTTTGAACAAATTTAGAAATCTATTCAATGACAGAGAAAACCTAATGAAATGTAATACAATATGCTGTTTTCACTAGCGTCGAAATGCGATATTTTCCAGTTTCAAAAAAAAAGTGTTCACACCTAAGCTTGCGAATTTCGTGAATGGGTGCGTTCAGTACTGATAATAAATCTATGTCGGTGCCTAATCTAAGTATAATAATAATATTTAGGCAAACACGCAACTAGACTTGGCGTCATCTCGAATGACTTCTGCAGAAGCTGTAGGGACGAAGAGGAGGAGAAAAGTCCAACACATCTCCTCCGCTCATGCCCAGCTCTTTCTCGTATTAGAAAACTACACCTAAGGAGAATACTTCTTCGAGGATCTAAGCGATCTAACACAAAAGGACGTACAGAAGCCTTCTTCGCTTTGTACAAAGCTCCAAATGGTTCTCTTGAGTAGCGGGGTAAGTATCCCCAACATCCTTGGTATTACAATGGGCCTCTATAGGCCTAAGTGTGCTGGTACTTGCTACCGGCAGCCACTGCTACCTAACCTTACCTACATATTTGAATATCAAAATCCTCTAATATTGTTGTGTCTGTGACTCCTTTACTGTTTTCCAATTTTAAATCTTAAAGTAGCGATGAATTGATGACGATGAATAAAAACATGCAAATGCCTTCGACTAAGCGTGAACATTGATTTTGAAAATCTGTTGCAAAACCTTGGTACCATATTTTTGAAAATATTCCAATTATGGCTATTTGATTCTGTAAAAAACATAAAAGTGACCTTAAGTTGCACTTTTCGGAAAGTGACCGATTTTTCCACTACACTAAAAAAGTGTTATTTCTAAAAGTAAAAATAGGGTGAAATTCTCTCAGGTCACATTCTTTCTGAAATATTTGCACTGAATCTTCGCCTATAAAAAAACTGTCTGTTCGGTGTTGGGATGATGAAATTATTATAATAAATAAAAATTCTTAAAAGAAAAATACACAATACGACAGCCGTGGTTAATAAATCAGAGCAGAGCTCAGAACAGAGCTTGAGCGAATCGAGCGCGCTCTGAACTGTGGGTGCTCTGAGCGCAATCTGAGATTCTGAGCGCTCAGATTTATTTTTGAAAAAAACTTGAGCACTTAGCTGTCATATGATTATCAATCATTTGGTTTCAACCATGTATTTCATTCATTTAAAACCTAAAAAAACAATTACTAAATTGCATTAACTTCTACGCAATAGCAAATAACACTGAGCAGAAGCACGCTCTGACACGTTCCACACTTTGAACACTATAAGGCTAAAAAAGAAACACAAATATTTCTTGTTTCACAACTCACGCTCTTTTCTGAACTAAAAAGAAAAACACCTATTATGTTCATGTGTGGTGGATACATCGACTTAGTCTATCCTCCATTCAATGGATGTCTATCAAAGAGCAAAACCAGACAACGACGTTGATAGCCGTCAAATACTTACTGTCCAGTCCATTAGAACAGCAAACATAAAATGAAGAATTCATAAATTAAAAATATCAACATTGAAAAATGTCCATCCATTCCAATCTGAACTGCGAACTGCAATCAAAACTGACAAAATCTGATCCAGAACCTGCAGAAACTAAGAAGTGACTATTTTCAGTTCTGCACTAGTTTGTGTCGGCTGTCGGCTCCTGGAAATTAAGCCAAAATTTTTTAGGGAAAAACAATTTCTATACAAAATTCTGGCCTTTTTTCCTAGGAAGTAAGGCCAGATTCTTCTGACAATCTTTCCAAAATTTCATGCGTCTCTTTTTTCCAAAAAGTTCTTTTCCATTTTCAGAAATGGAAAATTATTTTCTATATTTTCTTAACAAAATTTTGCCCTTTTTTCTAAATTTGAAACTCACAAAAATTTTCTGACGTTTTTTCAAAAAAAAAAATAATATTCTTTCGTAATTTTCTCCAGCCTAATTTCGGGGAGCCATTTGGGTCAACATTTTTCGTTTTTCACAAATCTAATTTGTATTTTAATCTTTAAAATCTTTAATTTTTTTTTTCATTTCCCTTCACTCCAGACTTTCCGCAGACAATGAAATCGTCGTGTAAAAAATAAAAATCAACAAGTCCCATAAATCAGGCATTCCCCAAAATAATTAAATCCTCCTACTTTACTTCTCTAATCTTTTTTTTGTTCTGCTCTCAACAGAAACAGAAACTCTCCCTTTCGCACAGAAAGCGTTTTTACGAAATTAAAATTTCTCAAGTTCCTGACCTAGATAATGGCAATGAAAAATAAAATAAAATAAACAAAGAGAACCGAGACTAAGGAAATAAAACGAAAATTAAAATCCTGCCATTACACCATGATGGCGCGCGGGGGTGTGGGGAAAGGGAAGAATTAGTCTTTCACTGGTGTAGAAGAAGAAGTAGGACACACACACATATACATACACCAGACTCTGGGTTCTAGGTGGCATCCTGCTGCAGACTCTTCCGCAAGGACAAAGTTTTATACACACCGGCTCGACCTCGACTCTTTTTTTTGTTCCTTTTTTGTTTTTAATTTCATTTTCATTTCGTTGGTGTTTCTCAGACACACCCACAAATGCAAATTAGATATTCATTATCCTCTTTTCTCTCTGGCGCGCGGGTGCGGGGGTAGGGTGTCAGTCATGAAACAAAATGATTAAAAAAAAAAGGCGAAACTTCCCGTAGACGAATTCCGGTGAATGAACGTCGTCTTCGTCGTCATTGTCCTTATGAATTGGTTTTTAAGAGAGAGCGAGTGTTAACGGGGTGATTGGGGATGGGGGTGAGACGACCCGGTCTCATTTGGAATTCTCTCATTAGTTGTGCAGAGCACTGAAAGCTTTCACCCCATTATATGTACAATTTTCATTATGCCAGGATGAGGTGGGTGGCAAAGCTTTATTTGTGACCTCGTTGCACATCCTTTTTTCTCGCATATCTGCTTGTAAAAAAAATAATGTTTATCCTTGCAATTACAGTCGCAGAAGCACCCTGATCACTTGTTGCTTTGCCCTGCTATTTACTCATCGCCTGTACCGCGCCACGAATTCGCCGGCAATTATTCTGCTTGATTTTCTCTTCCGCTTTTCACTTTGCTAATGATTTTTTCCTTTCCTTTCGGAGGGGATTCCATTGCCATGTTCTGGTTGTGTGTTCCCGCTTATTTTTTTTAGGGGAGGATGGTTTTAATGGCGCCAAGACGTGCCGCAATCATCGTCTCCTTTTTGTTTTTTGTGTGCCGTTCCACTTTCTTCGCTAATAAGCTCGGTCGCTCTGTAGGGATGGGGGTTGGGGGGTCGACGCTTGATGAAGTTTCTCTCCTCTGGTGTAAGTACTGTACGCCATTCGTGTAATTGTGTTGGTAGCAGTTGGGCGGTAGAGGGCGGAGGACTAATTTTTTTGTTCTTCTTCTTCCGTTTTGTTTGCCGATTCTCTTAGTCGTCTCTGTCGCATTCGCATCCTTGTGCGACCGTGGTGTTTGTTTTTTCAGCTTTTTTTCGCTCGTCGTCTGTGTTATTAAATAACGGTATGCGCGCTTATATACATTATGATTATTCACATAATTACAAGTATAGCAATGAAGAAGCAGAGGCATCAGCAGCACCGTCTAGCGCGAGGGATTCCCCGAGAAACGGTAATGATGATGGGTCGTCGTGGGTGTAGGTGGATGTGTATTACAACGTGGCCCCATGACCTAGTCCAACTTTCATCTTCGTCGTCACGGTATTTAATTGTGACGTAACAAGATGCTGATGATTTTGGCGCTGGGAAATTTAATTTAACTTTTCCACCAAACGACGATTGAGTTGAGGTGTGTTTTTTGTGTGTGTGTTCGAGAGCAAGGAGCGATAGAAGAGTGGAAGTTGACTTTTGGGCGGAAGGATGTCAGGGATGTGGATTTGTATGATTTTGCTGTTCAGGTTTTTTTTTCGAGGTGAAGTAGATAGAAAGTTAGTCCCTTTCTGAGTTCAGTCACTGGAAGTAATTAAAGGAATCAAGTGGGTTATTGGGTTTTAAGGTAATGAAAAGTTTCTTTGCTGTCTTTTTGTTGCTCAAGGGTGCTGTATGGAAGCGCAATTTTCTTAGTATGTATCATTCTTTTCTTTTTATGATGCTTCTGATGCTAGTTGAACTGAGTTACCATGGTTAGGCGTACAAGTATTGTTTTCTTTATTCAATGTTTTTACTCCCATGCCGATATGTCTTACGCGCCGTTCTTGAGGCCCAAATATCGTTTTGATGGACTTTCCGAGCTCTTAAGTTAGGACTTTTATGAAGATTGTATACAAATCAGAGTTAACCCAAAAATACCTCAACCGCAATCCAATCTTTTGATTTAAACCTTTAAAATCATGTTTCTGCGCTTTCCTCTACTTCGAAAATATGGGATACCACAAGATTCTATTACGGGGCCGTCAATGTTAATCGCTTTAAGCAGTTGTTGTTGGGTTGCTTTGAGCAACTCTTTTGATAAAGATTTTACTTGATTGTACTCAGAGGACTCTGTGATTTGCGAGTTTTCCATGGTCGTTTTCTTGGACAACAAATCAACATTTTACAACTGAATTGTATTACAAAACACACTCACTAGATGTCGCTATCTTCCGCTTCCAATTTCAAACTTTTCATTTAATTTTTCGCGTTTTTTATTTTCTTTCAAGTCCTCTGGTAGATATTCCTCACCTGGGAATTGGATAATATGAAAATGTTCAACAAATGTGGTATTAGAAGGACTCACAAGTGTTCGCCGCCATTCATTTCCTGTCAGTTATGTCGTATTTCTGTGACGAAAAAAAAAAGGAAATTGGAAAACCAAAACGCGCTAGCAGCCAACTCCCAAAGAAGGCGAGAAATGTTTTTCCACATCGAAAATAGGATGTATGCAAATTCTCATATAAATATGGAAATTTCACCGTTAATGTTATGTGTATTTGAAATTTGTCACAAAATATTGTATGAGTTGGCGCAAGTTGTCTTCCATATGAGAGATCCTTTCTACATCTTTCTCTGCTTCTTATCTCCTGGCTGCGTATTGGGCGCGCAAAATATTTATTCATCAGTTTTTGGGGGTAGTCCTTGTATGTGAAATGTGTGTATACAAATTGCTTATGATGCGCAAAGCCAGGCGTCCGCCATTTGGAATGGGGAATGAAATTCTACAACAAAAGTCCTTATTGCTGGAAGGAACTTTTCTGTTTTGCGTGTCGTAATATTTTTTCAGCAGTGCGTTTTCACAACACGACGAATTATCCTGGAAGCTACATATATGCTAACAATGTACCGTTATTGAGTGTTCACATAACCACCATACATTCTATTTTGAGAAAGTTTTTATTTGGCATTTGAATTTCTTCAGAATTCATCTATCAATGTGGAGGAGAAGTGACGCACAACCCTTCTTCCTTCAGCCATGTGAGTAAAGGACAAAGGCGTACATAAGAATCGTACTCCTACTTCTTGACAAAAATTGAATGCGCATCCTTCTCAGGAGTTGTTTGAAAATTCAGCACGTGTAACACAAAATTCGTGTATCTGTCGTCCTTGTCAAAATAATTTTCATCTCCAGGGAAGGGTGGTTTCTGTTGCCACCAACCCACCCGCCGAAAAAAAAACCCTTCTTCGTCATTTGTGTTTATTTTTTGTTTTCTTCTTCTGAACTTCTGAAGGGAATTCAATTTATTCACATGCGCGCTTAGAAAATATCAATTTCCCAACAGTGAAACGAACAAGAAGAAGAAAAAAAGGGATAAAAGCGGAATATCTCTGTGGCCCTTTCGACACCCCCCCCCCCCCCCACCACAAAAAAAAAAAACAGTTTTAGAGAACACTGTCGAGATGGAGGCGCAACATGAATGTAATATTTTTTGTCAGCTTCCAGGATGTAAAGTTTATGTATATGTGTACAGTACATACATACTGGAAAAGAGATGCACAGTACCTGAGGACATAAAATCTTCAAAAACTCACACTCTGCCGCTTCAAACCCGATCTTCAATTTCAATGCAAAAACCGAACATAAAAAAGGATAATAATAAAACCAAAAAAAAAAAAGAAGAAATAAGTAGAACGAAGTATGGCAGAGAGAATGCCAGATGAGAACGGATGGCATGGTGGCGGTGCCCCCTTCCGAAGAAAAAGGATTTTCTAACAAGATGAACGAATTTATTTCGCAAATGGATGTCGCATTTCCTTTTTGTCACTTACTGTTTGATATTAAGTCCCCTTTCTTTATTACCTCACGGGTTTTTTTTTTTTTTTTGCTGGGACTACCACCATCCATCCATCCATGATCCATCTCCATCCCTTTACTGGCAGAAGTTAGCGCACATACAAGTCGCACCCCCACCGCGCACCGCACCGATATATCGACTTTTGGTGTGAGTTTTTTTTTTTCGTAACTTATTTCTTCCCTAATGTATGTAGATACTCGTACGTACTCGTAGAGACAGGAACGAATGTTTAACTGAGTTATAGAAGGGCGTTGCCACCCACTCCCAAAAACCCGTTGGTGTCGGTCGTGTGTGGGGGGGTGGGGATGAGTTTTGTATGTGACAGTGGCGCCTCTTCAATTTATTTGTTATTTTCTTCTCATGTACTTTCGCATGAAAGAAGGGAAAACGGCTTAAATTCAGCAGAGATGTTATTTCAGGAGTCATTTTCTATTTTCCATTTACATGCAGAAAATTGAAAATTCAATTTACAAGTCATAAGTATTTAGGCCAATGCAATCAGAATTAACACCGATTCAGCGGGAGGGGTTTGTTAAGCAGTGACTTTTCTGCCGATGATGGCAGGCAGAAATCAATTCCCTTGTCAAAGGACTTAAATGAGGGGAGTGATTGGCAGTGGTTGGACTTTGACTAATCATTCAGCTAGCGATGATGATGAGACCGTTCGCAGCTTGGAAAACGCTGGCGGTCCTCTACGAGAAGATTTTGCGGAACCCATTACAGATCCCTTCGACAACTATTTACAGGTTCTATAAGATTTTAAGTCCGATTCTTAAGCCATTTCATCTGAAATCCATGACGAATTTTTTTTAGTTTTATACTTTTTGGTATAAGCTCCGATATGACTGATTAACTGAGTAAGTATGTCCAATGGCTTAACCCACAGCTCAGCAGGTATCCTTCCCAATTTCACTGTTCACTGAGTTGTCCATGTGACTATAATCTGTACTGCAACTTACTTACATACTCAGGTAGCGCTACAGTCCGGGGTGGATCAATGCCTCAACCAACAACCTCTTCCAGTTAGCCCGGTCCTTAGCTAACCGCCTCCAGTTGCGCACTTCAAGTTGGTTGAGGTCTTGGTCTACCGAATATCGTACCAAGGATTTTTCTCTTGAAGCGACTGAGGATATCTTTATCCGCTTTCGATAAAGTCCATGCTTCAGCTTCATATAGTAAGACTAGGATGATAAGGGTCTTATATAGAGTCTCCTAAGTTACTCGGGAGAGGAGTTAACTACTTAGTTGCCTTCTTAGCCCAAAGAAACAGAGATTGGCAAGAGTAATCCTTCGTTTGATTTGCGACGAGATGTCATTTTTTTATGTTATGGCAGAGCCGAGGTAGACAAAGTCCTTTACTACCTCGTAGCTGTCTATTATGACCTTCTGTCCAATTCGTCGATGTTGGCTGTCCCTCTTTGTTGAAAGCGTATATTTTGTTTTGCCCTCGTTTACCGCTAAACCCATTTTAGCCGCTTCCATTTCTATACTCGCGAACGCACTGGTGAAAGCTCGCTGTGTAGTAGTAGTAGTAGTAGTAGTGACTTTATTAATACCATAACAAGATTTCAATTTTTTTTTTTTTTTTTTTTTTTTTAACAAAAGTTCAAAATAATAGCATTGGCTGTTGCCGTCAGCCGTGAAAGTGAGTTAAAGTTTAAGCTAAATTTTTAAGTTTAAAGCTAAGCTTACTAATTTTGTTATTCATTTCTTTTACAATATTAAAAAACATTTAAAAAGCCTCATTCATTATTTGATTTCGGTATTTCATAGCATGCTTCAAGTAGTTGTACAGGACTGTCCAATTCGCTGTGTTCTACCAATGATGTCAATATCGTCGGCGTATGCAAGTAGTTGAACGGACTTTTGAAATATCGTTCCTTGTGTATTGGCTTGTGAGTTTCGAACAATTTTTTCAAGTATGATGTTGAAGAAGTCGCATGACAGCGCGTCACCTTGTCTGAATCCTTTCTTGACATCGAATGTCTCGGTGAGGTCATTACCGACTTTGATGGAGCAGCGAGCTTTCTCCATCGTCATCCTGCACAGACGGATCATGCCTCCAAATGCTGTCATAGGCGGCCTTGAAATCGATGAACAGGTGGTCGGTATCGATTCGGACTTCTTGGGTTTTTAAGAGGATCTGCCTTAGTGTGAAAATTTGGTCTATGGTGGACTTTCCTGGCCTGAAATTGCACTGATAGGGACCAATCAGGTTGTTGACGAAAGACTTCAGGCGTTTACACAAACAACACAATTTGTACCGCAACACAAACAACTAAAGTGGCGCCTTTGCTGCGTTCTTTAACGTAATTAAAGGGATCAAGACTCCAGGTATTTATAGCATTTATATCTCATTGTTTAGAACTTACTGACATTCATTTGCATGAGGACGTGGTCGACAGCGCTGCGTCCACACTTAACGTGCACATTGTACCTAAACAAAATATTATCTTCAAGTTCTTATCCTTTGATCAGCGGAACAATTCGGGGTGGACCAGTGCTTTAATCAACAAGCTTCTTTATATAGCCACTCGGCTAAGCGCTTCCAATTGTGTATTCTAAGCTGACTCAAAACCTCTTCCAATTGCTCATGTCCCTAAAAGCGACATTGGCCTCTAACGTTTTGTTTCGGGTTAGTCGCAGCCAGCTCAGCCGACGATTCCGTACCTTTTTTGATTGTGTCGATGTCGTTTTAAAGGTCATAATTTCCGTCTTTGTATCTTCTCGTCCGTTTTTTCTGAGATATTGGATTGCGCTGATACTAGTCGTAAGAAGCCGATTATTCGGCCTTGGAAGGAAAAGAGATAATCGGATTGACGTGCATTATTGGACGTCAAAGCATACATGGCTCTTTTCTATGAGTTGCGGCAACTATTTACGACCCTGACATCAGTCATCTGTGTACGACTAGACTAAAGACTAAATCTAAGATCTTGTTAGTTCAGGAGTGATGGTGGGTTAATGTTTTAGCTTATGATCCCAATATTACGACGACGATTAAATGATAAGTCAAACACTTGATAGCTCAAGTCTAACGATTCTCTTTAAAATCATCGCTTTCAGGGTTCGATTTGACTCCTAGAGCGCTAAAAAATTCTCTGAAATCCAAACTACCATCGGTGACCTTTGACTGTGACTTACGAACACTGCACTACCTTCGATCCGTAGGAGTAGGCTGGTACTACAAACTCTTTTTCCAAGTATGTATCCCCCACCAGGAAGCAAACTCCTAACTTGCTAATGATCTTTGAAGCAAGACCACCTTCATGGATCAACAGTTTCCCGATCCATGACGACCTCAATACCACGTGAGAAAATAATCTCTAATCATGCACACATTCTTCTGTCATAGTCATAGTCTATAGCCCTTCAAGGTCATCGCGTATAACCTGAAAAAGACATAACTGTTCCATAGCACCTGGCACCTTTACATCTATTGAATTCTTTTGTTTGGAATTCGCCTCTGCAATATGGTTTTGCCTCATTGCATATGCGCACTGAATTCCCCTGCTGGTACCCCGTCCGTCCGTCCATCCCAGACCAGCATACTCCCATGTTTAACTCGTTTATTCACTACACCCCCCCCCCCCCCCCCCCCCTCCTCCCCCAGTTAACCAATTGTGGAACAATATGCTGCCCCGAATGATTGATGGCCGTGGCCTGGCCGGCACTGTAGTAAAATGTTTTGTTCGCAGCTCGGTCAGTAGCTGGTTCCATGCTGTTGATATGCAGTTTTGCATTCCAATCAAACTGCAATACAATTTCTAGATGCCGATTGCCTTTGTTGGAAGCTATTTTATTGATTTGCATGTGTGGTGGTGGTGGCATACTGTGCCCGCGTAGAAAGCACGTAATTACAATGCTCACCTGCTGCGTGTGCAGAGGAAACGCGCATCGATTGGAACCCCTTCACGGACTCACTTCAACAATAACCTGTTAATGGTCGCCATTTACGCAAAGTGCAGGTATAAAATACCGTTTGCAATTGCTCCCACCACTTCGGGTCGCATCGCATAAAAAGGACATCGCCACACCAATCAAATTGCGATCCTCTCAAGAGTGCTTGAGTGGGAATGCACTGTGGAAAGGAGCGACCCTTTTGTATACGAAATGCGAATTTCCTTTTTCACCCTCAAACTCAAAAGATACTTAATTTTCGCAAAAAAAAAATAAGAAAATGAGAAATTTTAACAGCAAAGCAACAAGGGGACTGACCTTTCGTGTGTGTTGTCGAGTCAGTGTGGCCTGTGTCAGGTATGAGTGGTGGCGATATAGTGATGGCGAATTTAAGGGTGACACATTTTCCAATTTTGCAATTTTCATGTTTTTTTTTTGTTTGTAAGGGGTGATTGGTTGTGTTAAACAATTTACAATCAGACTAAACGGAATTGTGTAATATCCGGTTCTTGTTTTGTTAACAAATTTCTTATAAAGTAGGCGGGGCGTTTTGAAATTGTCAATCAAAATATTTTGCGCATCGGAAAATCCTTAGAAATGGCGGACTATAAGTTTTATACTAGTACGTTTCCAATGAACCGAAATGCGTCATTTCAGAAAAATGTCAAACAGAAATATTAATTTTAAAATTCGCCATTTATTTTGAAACTCGAAGTTGTTTACACACGTTTTTTTCTATCTTTCACTTTCAAATCAAACATACCTTTTATCAAATTTTAAAGGAAAGAAATAGCGAACAGCTATGTAATAAGCGTCGTAATACGATAATTTCGAGTTTCAAATAAAAAGTGTTCACACCTAAGCTTGCGAATTTCGTGAGTGGATGCGTTCAGTACCGATAATAAATCTATGTTATAAGATTATTAAATATTAAATTATTTTTTTGTGTATAATACATAAGTATACATAGGTATAAAAATAACATTTGAATGTTAGTCTTAAATAGTTATGTAGATAAAGTCGAACACTATATGTGTAGCTAATGTTGGATAGTTATAGCGCATCCCCGGGTTAATATGTTAAAATACCGTTTTTCGGATGGGTTTTGCCAATCTGAAGAATTGTCAGGCAGGCGCGTGGATATCAAGTCAACTATAGAGCCAACTGTAAAAAAAGTGCCCCAATGCGCGCGGAGCTAAACAAAAATGGACAGAGATATGTACGACCCCTATGTATGGCCTTTGACATTACTTGTAGGTGATCAGAGCGCCTCTGTCATGAGAAGCTTCTCAACTCGCCGTTCGGAGTCGGCAAAAAAACTGTAGGTCCCTTCCATTTCGTGGAAAAATAGCACGCACACACAAATGTTTGCAAGAAGCTACCCAGTAGGAAATTACTGCTTACCGAATCGATTCGGTAAGTGCTGATTCGTAGCTACCAGCGCTTACCTTCCTTATTACAGAATCGATTACATTTACATGGGGATGTTCTAGGGTGGTAAGCACTAACCAACTAGCTTACCGGTAATCACTTATTTCCGCGGTGAATGATAAAAGCTGAAAACATTAATTACTACATCCTGGTGTGTAAGCACTTACTACTTGCCCTATAGGGAATGAGTTAACTTAGCAGTTCAAATTAGTTATCGAAAACATTAGCTACTACATCCTGGCATGTAAGCACTTACTTATGTTCTTAAATTATTGTTATTATTATTAATCATTAATACTAAGAAGTACTGGCACCGCTCAGTAAAAAACTTCAAATGATGCTGCATCGAAAAAATTCCTGACGGAGTTGGTCGGATTGTATTTGTCTGAGTCGAATAACTGTATTTTTATTCCAAGAATGCTTTTAAGAAAAAAACATCTTACAAATGTGACGCCTGGTAAGCGAAGTAATGGCATCTAAGTAAAATTTCAAAAATATTTAACATAAGATTTTCGCACCTCTTAGCTTTGACTATTGTCATCTCAACTCACATAATTTGGAACGAATTTCAATGAAATTAGGTTGAAATTATGTAATTCGATATGTCAATTCGTATGGGAAATAGTGTATTTTTGAACCGAACTTGGAAATTCGAAACGAAATAAGCTTTTTTGCCCTGATGTGAATAGCCTTTAACAAAAATTCGTTGACAGCTAACTTCGTCTCTGACAGTTGATGGGTGTTTCCTTCTCTTATGGGTATTTTTTGTTTTTTTTTTTTTGTTTATTGTTTGTTTATCGCCCAATCATGATTTACTGATCGAATTTCTGAATGAATTGAATTGAATTTCCAATGTTTAATGAGCAAATAAAATCACAATGCGCATAAGTCGGCAAAATGGACGAAACACACATTGGGACACGTGCAATTAAAATGGCCGCCAAAATGAGTTAAGTGTCTGCCCGTTCGTAAGGAAATTCTTCACCTGTTACAAAATGTCAAATGGCGAAATAAATTGTATTTCCTGTGAAAATGAGCATGTTTTTTGCTATTAGCATTAGCTGCGTTTCCACTGCTTGAACACTTTTTCCCGTCCGAAACAGTGAAAGATTGATTGACTGTACATGAAATGAAGTATCAAGCATCATTCATAACTCAACGAAGCTTCCGTTTCCAGAAAAAAACATAAGTCATAGTTAGACGCCATAGGGTTAGTGCTTTGATAGAAAGTTTCCCACATGGAATTCATTTGAATTCTGCCTCTACAAGGAAATCAAAATCATTAATCAAATTGAAACGGAAATCCGATGCAAACAATTTATAAAGATTCAAGATTAGCTACATTCTGGAGGTAAAATGCTACTGCTAATACATTCACAGTCTATGTGCGTTCGATGGATAACGACTCTTGTCCCTGCTACTGCCCGGGTTACTCAAACGATTAAGGTTCTCCTAGGCAACAATCTGAATAACCAACATTCATTTAAAATCGAAAAAATTAGCATAAAATATGGTACGGAAAGAATATTTTCATTCATTTGACAAAAATATTGCAACTGTCCTTTTGACACAAACGATTCATTTACATTTTAAGCCATGTGAGGGCTGAGAAGGTACTAGGAACTCAAACCAGAGTGATCTAAACACAGGACGGGCAAGAAGTCCGTCTTCGAATTTAAAATGTAATTACTTTTAAGTGAAGTGATGCAAATTAAAAAAATTACCAATTAAAGTTGAATTCATGAATTCATTTTTTTACACCGGGTAGGTATAGTAAATTCATTCGGTCCAGTGTCCACCAGTAGAATTCATGCATCCGTCGGCTCTTTTTATTGCATTTTGTATCACTTGTTACAGTGTGACCGGTGTAATCTACGCAATTTATTGATATATCCCATTTCTTTCAAGTAGCTCTACAAAAAAATAGACTGGTGTCGTTAGATAAGGCGATCACGACGCGACGGTCATCTCAAGTTTTTTTAGTTGACGCGATTCGAAAATTGTTCACGCCCCAAGTTTATAATGCTATAACCATTATGCCAGTGTTGTTGTCCGCTCGCAAGAGTGGAAAGAGAAAGTCCTGTCCTGATCGCTATACAGTATTTCGGAAGAAGTTATCCGAGAATTGATGATCTTCATGAGTTCTACAACAACTCTGCAATATTCCAATCGAAATGTTGATGTTTCAGGGGTATCTGTATCACTTAGTCCAGAACGAGGTCTGTCCGTATGACTGGCATCTCCAACGTTCCCATATCGCTCAAGTTTGGCCACCAAAAGTGAGAGGCTGTTAAGTGGCAATTACTGAACGGCAATTTTCAGAAAATATTCTGACCACTGTCGTTTACTCTGCAACGGTGTATTTTTCCACATTGCAATCTCCCAATTCTAATGTCTAAAATATAAGAAACAAAGATAAAATGTTTAAAGCTCTGTTTAGATAATTAATCAAAAATAGGCACCCATCGTGTGACCATGGAAAAAGTCCTTAAGATATCAATTAGGTCCATAATGGCTAAAGGATCTTAAAAGACAGTAAACACAAAAAGGTCAATATAAAACCCTTAAACGGTTAAGTGGCATATCTTTAGATCACTTCCAGATGTGGGCTTTTGATTCGCAAATCAAATAAAATTGTCAAAGAAAAGGACACATTCCATAACATATCCTTTTTCCCATTCTAAGCTACATGAAACGTCGTCTATTGTATTATTTGAAAGGAAACGCACACAGTTAAGATTATGGCTAACATACTCTTCACTTCCTTGTGTCCTTTTTTTTTAATTCTCCCCCTTTCGACAACTTCACATATTGTCACTGGTTACACTGAATAGATATTCAAATAGAAGAGTTTTCTTTTACTCTAACAAAACTAACTAATATCTTTGACGGCCATTTTGATTAGTTTAACTTTTACATCAATCGAAGATTACATCCTTTTGTGTGGAAGAAATTGGAAAGGACTCAAAAGAAAGCAATTGCAGCAATTTTTAGATTATTGGTTTTAACTCTAAAACATTCGCTGGAAAAGGGGATTGGCTACAGTTAGCTTTATTTAAGTTGTAGTTCTTTGCCACGGGTCCTGTGGACAGTCAAAATTTTGCATTCCCAGAAATTCAACTAATGATGATAATACGTAGGTACACGAACACCACTTCTAAATACCATCCTGAAATTAAGTACAATACTATGTTAAAAATATAAATACTGACGGAGCATGATTATCAAATATAGGTAAATTAAAGAGAATTGGACCTGTGTGGCTACCCTGAGGTACACCCACTTTAAATTTTATGAAATCTAAACTTACGATATGCTTACCAATTTATTTTAAAATCCATATTTTCCAAATGACATCAGCTAATGTTTGGCATTAAAATCTCCTTCAACAAACAGGATATACATGCGGTACAACAAAATCCTTTTCATTGGACATAATCCCACTACAGACATTCGATGATATGAAAGTGTCCCGTTTAAATCGATTTGTCGAAATACAAATTGCAACATTGTCCCCCATATACGGATCAATCCGAAACTAAGCTAGCATTATACTCTCCTTCGTCGTCGTCGTCGCCGTAAGCCGCGTCAACACGTTAACAACAATTTTATCACACATTTGGTAAAGTCGTGATTTCAAAAAAAAAAAAAAACAAAAACGAAGACGACAGCGCAGCGTCGACAAACAACAATCTTCAATGCGCTTTGGGTAAGACGTTTAATTTCACTACGTATCCGTATCTGTGTACCTATTCGCCCGAAGCCACCCATGCGGAAAAATTTGTATCTTTCAATTACACGGCATTCCAACGAAATAGTTTTATTGAGTGAGCTGCAGTGGAGCTGAGCCGTTGCCTTCGCGTCTTTATCGTCGTTTTGTGTAGAAAATGCAAAGTGCAACCCCGGTTCCCAGGAAGTGCAACAAGGACATTTCGCATTCATGGAATTATTATTATGTAATTTTGCAATGACTCCATAAACACACACACACACACACACACACATGCATACAATAGAATAGAGAGGAATAAGTTATAGTTAGGCCGATCGAATCTGACGGGTTCTTTGAATCCGTGAGATTAATTTCAATGCAATCAATCATTTAGTGTGCGGCTGAGACGAGGTAGCTATAATAGGAGTTTGGTAGTTTCCTCTTGGAGGAAGACAGAATCCAGTGTGGAGTCTTGCTGTGGAATGTTGTCATTTTGTTGCCAAGAGAAAGAGCTAAGCTCCTACCTAGACGCGTACAATGTATCGATTTATCTTATATTGATTTTAATGTCAGTTATAGGATGATTGATGTTGGGAGGGTAATTTTATCGTGAAGTACTTCAGATTCCAATGAGAACTAACCACGAAGTGCATGCAAATCACTGCTGGCCCAGAAACAATCCACGCACACGTAGACAAACTGGGTCACTTCGATCACATAATTCCCGCCAGTCGTGTGCAACACAGAATCACCTGCAAAAAGAAAAAAGTATCTTTTTTGAAACCATTAAGGATGTGAACATCCGTCCGAGTAAATGAACCTCTGCCCGTTTACTGGTCCACTAGCAATAATCAACTCCGCCAGGTCTATTCCACGTCCAGTCCCATGGAAATGGAATCGCTTCATGTGCTCCATTGCTGAGTAATGCACCGGTGCTGCTCGTAAACACAAGTCTGTGCACACACAGTGTAGATGCTTTGCATATAATTACGTCCAGATGGTGGCCACAATCAGCGCATAGATGAGATACAATGGTCCATTCATCTTTGTTTCGAACTGCTTCATCTCTCTTTCGGATGCGGGGGCACCTCCATCTGAACCAGCATCGCGGTTTCATGCCTCACGAAAAGCGATCAACAAACGGATTTATGGATATTTCATGGAACCAGAAAGACGATCGCATAATAACTCCTCGTGCACTGGCACACAGAAGTGTTCATTTGGCAGGTTGCAAGATGGATGCATGAGCCACGGCCACCTCACCACCGAGCGGCCGACCAGCAGAAGTTAACCCACTGATGGATCTTAGCTGATTTGGATGGAACTCCTCTTGGCTGGAGTTAGAGTTGGAAGTCTCCTATATGCGAATGTGATCCCAATCAGTGTTGTTGTTTATACTGGTAATTGCTCGATGTGGTGAGTATACAGCTTCTGCTGTTGCCGTTGCTGCCACTGCGGCTGCTGGCGATCGCTTAAGTTATTGCACAATTATTAGAGTTGATAATCACGCTTTGCGCCGGTACTACGGTTGTCGGTTGGTTACTTGGTCCATGTTCATCTGATGGCCTTTTGCCACAAAAGTGAAATAATTTTGAAATAATTGACGGCGCGGCGGCGGAGTTGAAGCTGCCTGGCTGGCTTGGATTCGATTGTTTTTAATTGTCAAATTGGAAGTTTCGTGGCAGGAGGAGCACGAATGTAGTATGCTGACGGTAAACGTGATATTTTAACTTGTTACTCTCGCTCTTTTGATAGACGTTGCGACTTAATGATCCGGACATGTCTCCACGATTGATTCAATCGGACGTGGATTTTAGACTACGAGTACATGTACTCAGTCTTGGAAGATGTGTGGCAATATGCAGATCGGATGTGGGAACCTATTTTTGAGTCTTTTAAATTATGATTATTTCGTGATATGTTTTTTTTTTAATGCCAGTTACATCTGTGCAGTGAAATCTGTTTAAGAGAACAGGGCTTAATCAGAAGAAGGATGTCGTGAATTGTGACATGTCAAAGTCTTGTCAGATCGGGAAATGTGTTCGATTCTTCAATTCAAATGGTCACGGCGAATGACTGTGACATCGATTGACTATTGCGAAAGTTGGATACAGGAAAAGGAAGTGTAATATTAACACCCTGCAGAACTTACGTCACCTTATCGATAATTCGGCGCATTCCGTTTTTCAGTGACTAAATATTAAGTCAATTCTAAAAAAACGGAATGTGAAACCTGACTAACCAGTTAGTTGACAGTTCACATGTCACAAACGTGATTGTACTTTCTGTTTTCACTTTGAATGGCCTGAGAATTGTGATTGCAGGATATATATCTAGACGACAAAGCTATTTTTATAGAAAAGGAGCTAAGACAAGCTTATAAAGGGTGATTTTTTAGCTGGTTTGGTTTTGGCAACACTGGTTTTGACAGCTGACGTGTGTTTAGTACCTTGTGTCACTGTCAAACAGCTTCAGTTTGGTTTGCAATTTAACCATGGATCGTCTTACAAATGAACAACGCTTGCAAATTATTGAATTTTACTATCAAAATTCGTGCTCGGTTCGAAATGTTCATCGCACGCTGCTTCCATTTTATGATCGGCATTCTCGACCTTCTGAGCAGTCTATTCGGAAGATTGTGACCAAATTTCGCACCAAATTTACTTTGTTGGACATTAAACCACCAACACGTTTACGTACTGTGCGTAGTGAAGAAAATATTGCGGCCGTATCAGCTAGTGTGACAGAAGACCGCGAAATGTCGATTCGGCGCCGTTCCCAGCAGTTAGGCCTTTGTTACAGCACTACGTGGAAACTTTTTTTTGCCCGAAATGGAAGTTCTTGACTTGCATGATATGTGGTTTCAACAAGACGGTGCCACATGCCACACAGCACGCGAAACAATGGCGCAATTGCGAGGCGAGTTTGGTGAACAGTTAATTTCACGTTTCGGGCCGGTCAATTGGCCGCCTAGATCGTGCGATTTGACACCATTAGATTATTTTTTGTGGGGGTATGTCAAGGCTAATGTCTATAGGGACAAGCCCGCTTCGATTGACGCACTGGAAGCCAACATCCATGCATTCATTCGTGAGATACCGGCCGATATGTGTGAAAGAGTATGCCAAAATTGGACTCAGCGGATGGGCTACCTGAGACGCAGCCGCGGTCAACATTTGCATGAAATTATCTTTAAACATTAAATTGCAAGGTTCAAACTATCGATTCAAATAAATATTTCATTCATTTTTTCGAATTTTTTGTGTTTTTTTTTTAAAAAAAGTTCTCAACCTCTTAAAAAATCACCCTTTATTAATGGAAGACCTAAAGGATGATTGATGTAAGCAACATTAGTTACACATATGTTTGGAATATAAATTATTTGTTCCATAGGTTAAGTTGCATTATTTGATGTGAACGATTTGCTGAGTTCATCGATTGTTCTACAAAATCCAAAAGTCCAAAAAAGATTTCATATAATAATTTACTTGGATTTTCATTTTTGTAACAAGCAAACAACATCCAAGGAGTAAACACCAAAACACTCAGTTAGCTGTTTATTGACATTTCTCAAACTGACTTTCGAACTCTCGACCGATCAGAGGCGGTTGACTAAAAACCGGAATACGCTCATTGCAAATTACAACGATTAACACAAAGAAGGGCTCATATTGCGTTTAACCCTTCTGTCAATGTCTAGGTCTGGCCAGACCTTTTGCACTTTCAAAACCATTTTTTTTTTTCAATTAATTATGTATGTAGCTATCATTACTAAATTTCCTGACTTTGTCAGCGTTCATATTTTTAATGCTTTAGTTTAGACAACATTTTTTAGATGTAAATGGGTGCAAAAAAATCAGGATTTTCTAAAACAACCCCTAGAGTCAATGGAATAGGTCTGGCCAGACCTTGTATGGAGAAACGTATTTATTTCATATTTCATCCGGAAAAAACGTCTTTTTTTACTTTCATATGTCTGCCAGATAGTTAGTTTTGATAATCGCATCATAAATGAACAAAATATATAATTTTTTAATTTATTTAGAACATATTTATTATCGTGCCCACGAGTATTTATTACCTGCGGTTTTCCGCTAATTACTGATGTCTATGGCGTATACATTCGGTCACTTGAGCATTTCCTATTTGATTGTAAATCAGAGAGCTGTACATTTTGGCGAGAAGGTGCTGATTGCCCAAAGACAGAACCAGCGGGAGGACTTTTGTTGCTGAAAACTTCTTTACAAGTTTTGAAGGAACAAAAAAAAGCCACAAGCTTTTCTGTTTTTCAACAAACACAAAGTAGACAAGGACGTCATGGACCAAATGTTGGGAGAATATACATGCAAATGACAGACGAAGATGGCTATTAGCTTTTTTCTACAACATGTTGTATGTCGCAGCATTGGCATCTTTCATAATTTATAAAAACGTAAATTATGTGAGAGCGAAACAAACCAATGCACATCGACAATTTCGGCATTCTTTGATTGAGTAGTTAGTTATCCTCAGATCGGAGCAAGGATGAACAATTCGTTCGAAATGGGTTCCAAACTTTCTTTGGAGCACCATTACAACAAAATATTCTACAACCTAGTAAATAGTAGCCAGACATCAATCGCCAAATAAAAGTAGTGCAGTATTGGCAAAGTAAACGACCCAACACAAAGAAAAAACAGATTTGTACCCACTGCATGCGAAGAGCCTGCCTATTTACAATACAGTATTCTATTACATAAATGCCATAAGTGTGAAAATCAACAAAATACTTTGTAATATCACTATTATGTATAAAAACAACTCTTAACCATAAAAAAATTAATAACATGTCCAAAATAACAAAAAAAACGTAAATTATTTCATTGTATTCCAATAATTTCCATACAAAATGTATGAAGGTCCAGCCAGACCTATTCCATTGATGGAAAGGTGGCAAAACATCCATTGACAGAAGGGTTAAGAGGCCAGTTGTATAAGTCAGTGTACTACAGATCCGATTAGACTTTTTTTTAGATTTTGTATTTTGTGTGAGACTTTATCCGTTAAAAAAAAAACCAGCTAAACTCAAAGTTATCATTAATTTCAGTCCCAAAAGCTTGATTGACAAACCCCTACTCTCAAATTCGTTAGCGGTGTCAGTGTCAGCACCCAAAGTATATCTATAAAATGGAAGCTAAATCAAACAAAAAAATTATATTTTTGAAAATAATTTGACAGTAATCTGTGGGAGCAACGCCAACGCCATCTATTATCTAGATTAGAGCAACTAATGGTGAACAAATACTTTTCATCATATTTTCAGTTCTTTCACCTGACTTATGTACCTACATAAGCTTCAGTGCTTAACAAGATGATAACGAAATGCTACATCGAAATTCTTGTGCCGACCCTGTTCAGCAAACATCCCTGTCATCTAATCCCTAAGTCGGATTTGCCATCGGAGCAGCGTTGCCGCGAGCAAAATTCAAAAAGCGTCCAAAAAAGGGGACCCACTTACATTTGTATGAATAAATGCAATTTTTCGAAAAACTGTATTTTATTTCTGAACTTAAAATAACATTAATATTGGGAAAAAAGAAGGAAATTCTGACTAACAAAAATACTTTGTTGATTTCATCACTGGTTGAACAAAATGGGTGTGTTTTAAGAGTTAAGTACTATGTTTTAAAAGTAAAAGAGACATGAAATGAAAACAAATTTAAATAAGGGATTTTCAAAATGCGTCAAAATCGCAGTTTTTTTGAAAAGTAGTGTCCCGGGTCCCATCGCCGAAAAATCGTCAAAATGATGCAAAAGCGTCTCAAAAGGCAACGCTATATCGGAGTATAAGGTCACCCATCTTTCGATTTACGGTGTGCACGTGGACGTAATATTTTTATTTGCATCTAAGAACTCCTGCGTTAAATTGTTTATCAGATTAATTTTATTAACAATGACATTTGTTTGGTTATTGTAACTGTGGACCTCATGTTTGAGCGACCGACGTTAAAACCCCGACACAAAGTCCTCAAAATATTCATATGTAAACTTTTCTATTCACTGCCACAGGTATGGCTTCAATCTATAGGTTGTATAAAGCATACATTCCTTTCAGTACTTTGTAAACTCAAGGGAGATCTCCGAAAACTA
Organism: Brachyopa scutellaris; assembly: GCA_949775065.1. Lineage (NCBI taxonomy): Eukaryota > Metazoa > Arthropoda > Insecta > Diptera > Syrphidae > Brachyopa > Brachyopa scutellaris. The sequence continues at coordinate 120,407,907 of OX459113.1, read as the reverse complement.
GGTATTTCAGATGTAGACTCATGCAGATTTTACAATCAGTCTAGTGAGAACGTGGAATGTGGGGGAACCCAGAAAAGGTACAAGGTGCTTCAGCTTACAGCAGAGAATCTACCACTCGTTGCACCCAATCTCCTACTTCGATTTCTCAGGGAAATTGGTCTGGATGAGGTGCTATGACCTATGGAATACTCACCTCGGGTATAGGAGTAAGCGAAGCTCTCTCTAACCAATTGCAATAGAAATACTGACGAGAGGGATGTTCCTTCGTCTAGGTTCTAGGACTTATAGGAGGCAGAATAGACCTTAAGGTCGCTGTGCATATCATCCTTCAATAATAATAGAAATAATAAAAATGCATTCACTGGAAATACCTTTTTTTTTTTCTTAAATCAAACTCTTTAGCTTTTAACTCATTCCATTCCATCCATTCGTTCAAATTTACCTGCAGAACACCTTTTTCCAAATGCTTTCCATGTATACTATTATTAATGTGTTCCCATTAGTAAAAGCCATATTGTAGGCACAAAGCCAAAGCCAAAGTCACTTGCATAGCTCTAAGCTAATTATGTTCCTCGCCCTCCTTCCCAATGCCAACCACAAAGCGCCAACAACCCCATAACAATCGAATTGCAAATTTATAATTATTTTAACCTCATCTGTTGGGAGCTGCGGCTACAAAACAATTAATCAATTTAAAGCAGACATTTGCCGCCGTAATGCGAAATCTATCGTTTGCCTTCTTCAGTGACCGCCCACTCGATGAACGTCGAAGCGGGATACCGATACACAACAATTGAACACAGCATGATGTATCACTTATTTTATGCACAAACCACCAAAGACCCAACCCATTTTACTGCGGCATTCTCTATGCTTCCCTTGATTGTGTTGCGCTTTCGTTGATGCTATTGTGGTGGCGTGGTGGAGGTCGGAGTATGCTCCATCAGTCAACCCAACTATTGACAGTTGATTGCCTCTGCTGATCCAGTGTAGACAGTGTGCGTGAATTTGTGTTCGAGTAATTATGGTAATTGCATGCACAAATGCCAGTCGATGTACAGTGGAGGTGCATTCTTTGGTGCAACACGCACACTTTGAGCTGCGATAGCTTCTCATCATGCAAATAGCACTGACACACTGTGGCACACCCGAAAAACGGTAAGGGTGTGCTCTGCTGGTTACTGCTGTGCTGTGCATCTCTATTGAGAGTGGCTTGGCATTGATACGATTATAGTGGGCTACACAGATACCGCAGTATCTTCTTTGACAATAAAGTTCCCACAATGGATGCATCAGAGATGGTGGCGAAGCTATGAAAGGAATTACGGTTAAGATCATGTTTCGCATGATGTGGGTATAGGAATACACGCATTTTGCAAAGACGTGGAATTTAGGCTGTGCTCGTTTTCTTTTTTCTCTTATTTGATGTCCCATGTCCAGGAGACAGATCACATGTCATCAGCTGTCAAATGTCTTGTGACAGATTCAGATTTTGATTTTCTTTCATTTTTTATTTTACTCAATAAATTTGATGATTGATGTTTTCAGTTTTTAAAGAATTAGATCAGCAAACAGCTTGAACTAAGGTTTGACATGATTTTTACAGAACACTGTCTCCGTCGTCAATTTCTGTCATTTTTACGGCTGTCGTTTCGTAAAATGTCAAACAGGTTGCCAGAATCACTTTGCTGCTGATTATACTTTTTGGCAAAATGTCAATAAATTGACGTTTGAAGTTTTCAAATACAGCCGAATTCGTCGAGAGTTAAGATAAGCGAGTAAAAAGTTAACGAAAGACAATCAGAAAGGAAGACACCTTAGGTGGCGAGAAAAAGCCTAAATGTCCCTCAATTTGGCTAATAAAAATGAAGCCAACAATCTAGCTAATGGGGAAGGATTGGTTGAGGTTGAGTCATGATATGGAATTTTTTAATTCGTATATTTACATATTCATAGGCTGAAAAGTCTCGGGAGTTTTTATAGGTGACGCCATAAGAAAATTATCAAAATAATGGAAAAACATGAGTTGTTGTTTTTTTAATGGGAAACATTTCCGAACAATCATGGCAATGGTTGCAGAAATGTAAACCCACATCTGCTCCTTCGAGAACAACAGTGAATTTAAAATGGGTCGAACAAGCACAAAAGACGCACCTCGCTCTGGAACGCCAAAAAGGCTATGAATGCGGAAATCGTCACGCAAGTGCATCGAATCGTTTTGAGTAATCGAAAAGCTAACTCGCGCTAAGCTGAGGCCGTGGGTATCTCAATAGAATTGGTGGGATACATTTTGCACGAAGTTTTGGAGATGATAAGGCTATCGGCGCGATGGGTGCCGCGTTTACTAACCGTCGACCAAAAATAGCAGCGCGTTGATGATTCAATTTTTGATGTGCGATTTTGCAAATTTAGCTGGACTAAATTATTTGTATAAATAAAACAACTCGATTATATTATAAAATATATTTTCAACTGTGAAATATGTATTAAATATGAAAAAGAAACATATGTATTTACGAAGTTTTAGTTCTATCGAAAGTACGTAGTTCTAGTTCCGTCACAATCACTGGCTTCGCTTATGTTGTAGTCATTCTCAATGTTCTTATATCAAATAAACTTTCAAAATAAGTTATGATATGATGTCGTTTCATTTTAAAGATATAACAACATCGGGTGAGTGTTTTTGGGCCACCCTGTATAAAACACATTCCATTGATACACGTAGAAGGATATCTGAGAAAACATGAATAGTTTTCAGAAACCCAGTTTATTACACTTAGCTTTTTTAATTATTGAAATGTGCAGAACACATTGATTACAAAATATATAAAATCACGACGTACAGTTACATACAAAAGTTTTTGTAGTCCAATAAACGTTAAACTTTTAATTAATTTGCAAATAACTACCAATACATTTCGGCGTAGTTTAACTTACGAAATCACTGTCTAAGAAACTGTTCTTATAGTGAAACGTGAAGTACATACCTTGATGTTAAATATCCATACTAAACTCTTTTTTGCAAATAAATGCTGGTAGAAAAAGAATGCACAACGTTACACGAAAAGAGACTACTTCCGATTGCAGTAAGCTTAGTCGGTAGACAGTTGCTTTCGCTGGCTGATTATTAACACCAGCAGTATATATATCGTTATAATTTTTTGTATATAGCTCATCTAGTGTATCAGCTTATCTAAAATCATCTTAACAGTAAAAATATTTATAATTGATTTTTCCTATTTTGTCCCGGTAAATTTGATAAATCGCACACTGAGCGCCGGTTTAGCGTTGTTGCAGCGTAATCGAGCGGACTTTTTCCGATGTTTTGTGACGATGGATGAAACGTGGTTCCATTACCATACGCCTGAGTCCAATAGGCAGTCTGCACAGTGGCTAGAAAGTCAGGAAAACCGACCAAAGCGACCAAAAGAACTAAGCTCGGCCGGGATAGTTTTGGGCCTACAGAAGGGAAGAACAGTAACAGTAGAGTATTATGCAGTGTTATTGGAAAAACTGAACGACGAAATAGAGAAAAAACGGCCTTATATGGCGAAGAGAAAAGTTCTGTACCATCATGATAACGCACCGGCACACACGTCTTTGAAAGCGATGGCCATATTGGACCAATTACGATTCGTATTCCGTATTCTTCAGACTTGGCTCCCAGCGACTATTATCTGTTCCCAAACCTCAAGAGGGTGGCTCCAGGGAAAGAGATTCAGATCGAATGAGGAAGGCTCGGGCGTATTTCGAAGGCTTGGACGTTTCGTAATACAGAAAGGGCATCGAATTGTTGGAAACTCGGTATACCAAGTGTATTGCTCTCGAAGGTAACTATGTTCAGGAATAAATAGGTCTGTTTGGTGCGGTAATTTTGCGTAAAATTACTGAATCTGTCAAAAATCAAGAGAGGAGAGAGCCAAATGAGGTGTCCAAAATTGAATGAGTCTCCTAAAATTTCCCCTTTTGTGAAATCGTCCATGGAGTCACCGAGGGATGTCTATCAAACAGACAATTCGTGAAATTTCAATCATATTTGTTCGAAAAGTTTCTTCGATGAAACGATGATAAAGAGAAAATACGTTGCGCGTGCATTTTTCCGGATATTGCACTTTGTAAACTTTTTTGACAACATCCACAAAATGCGTTTCCGTTGGACGTTGAACTTTCTTGCGTTATGCTGATCAATACAAATTGGTATCCACGCGCATGACACACGTATGTCATAAGTCTCATAAGTGATTCCCTCACAAGATAGTTGATTTAGGGTTGCCATTTCGGCGGATTTTTTCGATGTTAGACACTAAATGAACATAGCGAAGCCTTTTCCGTTGTTCGTCACTCGGCTCATTTTTTGGATAAACATTTTAAATGGCAGTAAAATTCAGGAAAGAAAATTTTGTATACTGCCTCGTATTGCCTCTATTGCAATTGTCAGCCATTTGTATACCATTTTATGGTTCGATTTCCCAACGCGGTTCATTAAAGCTTACGATCCTGTACCATCATCTTAAGCGAGACGCAGTCCTTGTCAAACGACTGTCACAAGTGCAAAAAATAATATTTGCATACAAGTTAGTTTCCATTTCTTAATTTTTCAGATAAAACTGAAGGAATTTCCTAGACGGGCGGGCAACTGTGTTGCATGCTTAAATTAACCAGAACTATAAAAATAATCGCAATGCAATCAACGATAGATTACCTCACCAGTTACGTTTCACTTCGATTAAAGCAGCGATATCGATAATGCTTTTGCATCCACGTATCCAGCCAGATGTCGTATTCGTGTCTACAAAATTGTTAAACAGTTTCCCACTTCATCGGCGCTTTTTTTTTTTCTTTTATTGTATACTCGTAATTATGTGGGTTCCTTTCAGCTCCTAGTCAGTTTAGTCCTAGATGCACACATATGTGAATAGACCGAAAAAGCTGGTTTAATGTTGGCTAAAAGTCTTATGGCTACGACCATCGTTAAAAGATATCCTCATACCATCGATGGTGGTGCGTGCGGCTGTCGTTTTTATGATCACTTTCACTCACTAATAAAATAAGGATATTAAAATTGAGAGGCCATTTAATTTAAAGGAATTTCGTGGCGCATTTTCTTCTTTTTTTTTTTATTGTTAATCGAAAAATGCGACAGTGAAACGAGGTTTAATGTTGATAGACGACATGCTGCAGACGGAGAAGCGCATCGAGGTAAGCTAAGCAAAGGATATACAAATGACGATGACGATGACGACTCCTGATGGCGGCACTGAGCATAATGGCGAACAAAGGATTACACTCAACACGAAGGGGGCTAAATTTTTTTTTATTGTGTAATACGAAATTTATGACCGAAATGTGTTTTATGCGCAACAATTTGTCGATGTCGATGACGGCAGCGAGATTATCCTCTTCTATTTTTTTTTTTTTTATTGGTAATCGCTTTTGTGGCGCATAAACTCAGAGGTGAGATGAGTTAGTACGCGAGTATCTACGAGTATGTATCTGTATTTCCTGTGTTGGTTTTTTGTAATTATGTTTGTTCATAATATTTATACTTGTTTAAGTAGGATATAAAAATTGAAAGTGAAAAGTGTGTGTATGGGGGGCAGCGGGAGTGGGGGCTAATATATCGCCTTACGCCATCAGCGAGGTATAGAGTTCCTACGTGTCAATTGGAATTTGTAGGAACTTAATACCGTGCTCTTGGAGGGCTGATACTCATCAGATATTGTGGTTTCCTGTTTTCTTTTTATGAAAGTGATTCAAGAAAAAATATTGGTTTAAAAATAAGAAAATTTGTTTGTGTATCTATAAACTGTATATTGATGCCAGACGGAAGATGAATCATATTTTAAGAACACATGAATAAAAAATCTTCCTTTCCTACTTGAGTGTGTGTGACATCAATAAAGTGCTAAATGGTAACGGAAATGTAAGTATTTTCCTGACAAATAATAGGAAAATTAGGAGGCAGATGCAAAAGCGTTAGAAGAAAACCATCCACCAGTAAAATTGTATAACACTCTTGCATTGCAAACTGTATTCAACAAAAATTACGACGTACGAGTAGGTATCAACTTCGGATCTTAAATACCCAAAAAAAGCAGCAGCTGTCCCCATCTCGAAGAAGACCGAACAAAACATCCAAGACATCAACCCAATCCAGAGAGTAATAATTGAAAATGCATACACTGAGAGGACGCGACAAACATTAAAAGATTCCAAGCTTCTTCTGTTTGATTTAAATTTTGTTCTACACACGGGTTATCAAAACCATTATAATGTTCACACACAGCGGAAGCACATTAAGAACAAAATCGAGAGAAATACAGATCGGCGTAGTGTTAGGAAACTCAGATATAAAGTTCCGACTAAGTCTCTGGGTGGTGTCCGGGATAATTGAAGAGTTGTATATTATTGGAAGTTTTGTCGCTGCTTATGATTCACAGAAGTTTTTTCAGACGTTTCTTATTATTCATTGATTGTTCGATCAGTGCCAGTGTTATGCCTTTCCTTTCCCAGTAGGTTTTTAACATTAACTTTTGAAACTTTTATTTTATAATAGATTTCTCAGAGACATCTGGATTTGAACCGTGAACCTCAGCGTGAAAATTGACGATGATTACCACTATACCAGAGCCACGATGCACGAGAAGAAAAGAGCCTAAGGTACCGTAGGTGATGTTAAAATATTCTTTTATTAAAGACCCACAGAACGTCGATTGTAAAGAAGTTAGGAATTGTAAACTTTCTAACCTCAAACTAAACTGATAGGGATCAACCAACTCTTGGAGATGATGGAGGATCGATTAGCCTATTGAAACTTTTACAAATGAGAATTTTCATTTAGTATACAGTCAGATTTCGGGTTTTGTCGGAAACTAGTTTAAGGTGTTAGCTCACGAAATTTTATTGGATCTTATCAGCGATGGATCCCACTACCAATATTTTACAAAACTAAAATGGAATTAAATCAAGAAAACCACAATTTTTTAAAAAATGTTAAATTAAACTTTTTTTTTTTTTTAAAAAAAATACCAACATATTTAAAAACAATGTATCTTGATTATCTAACTAATAATGAATATATAAAGAAAACAAAAAACAAATTAAAAGGGTGAAGCGTGTTCTTAAGATATGAATAAATGATGGCAACTTAAGAAGATACGCATCTACGTAGAGGTAGCTGCGTCCTGCGTATGACAACAACCTTTCAACACAATCGCTTAGGTTGAAAAAGAATTGCTCGCTTGATGACGTTGCCATTGCTACTGTTGTCTACGGTCTTCCCTAATTACTCATAAATTATAAACGATATAATAAATATAAGTATATTTATATATTTATACATTTTAATGTTCAGTGATTAAAGTTAATGAATTAATAAATTAAAATTAAAAGTAAATTGAAAAATGTTCACACAGCGCTGCACATCGATTTGTTATTCATGCTCGCACAAACTCAAGTATCTTCATACATACATATGTTCACTTTAAACTCAGATGCGCACGTCATAAGAGTCATAAGAGTAAATTGATTATCTAATTTAAATAATTAATTTTTGTATTTAGAAAGCGTCCAGTAGAAAATATAAACGCATTTTATTATTTATGTATAAAATAAAAATATGAAAAAAAAAAAACTGTAGCTTGAATGTATAAAGAAAATATTGAAGTAATAAAAATTACTATTTTAAAAATAATAAGCGACATTTGTATTCCTTAACTTTATTTTACTTGAGAGTCCCTGCCTATAGCCGACTATAGTTACAGCTGGCACTAAATAAAAAAGCCGGCTATAACTTTTCGTTATTCATAAATACATTTTTGCCTGTGTATTAGTTAGTATCGACTTTGGTATGTTTTTTCTTGTGAAGTGATTTGAACGAACAATCAAACCCAAACGTCAAAATATTATATGAGAAATTTATAGCCGACTCTATAAGATCAAAGTCGACTATAAGGCGACTATGAATAGCAAAAAGTATATTTTAGGTTATGTAGGTGAATAAATAAAGTGGGCACCGTAGCGCAAGTGGTTAGTGCGTCGGACTACTGTGCCAGCGGTCTTGGGTTCGAATCCCGCCGCAAACACCTAAAAGTTTTTCACAGTGCCCACCTCTTTCGAAGGTCTGACAAGCATCAAAGAGTATCATTTGTCACGATTGAGCTTCTCAAGGAGTCGGCAAAAAACTGTAGGTCCCTTCCATTCGTGCAAAAATATAACACGCACACACAAATGGTTGCGAGGAGCAGGCCCAGGTTCACCTCGATCTGTAGCGCCAACTAAGTAAGTAAGTAAGGTGAATAAATTCTTTTATCGTCGGCTCTATCTGGCTATGAATTTGCGCCAATACATTTATGTATATAAAAGATTAGATACTGATGCGCATTGGTCTTAAATGTCTGGTGCCTTAATGTCTTAATGTTATATGGATACAATATATTGATTTTAATTTTTCTTCGGTGAATTTTTTTTTTCAACTGAAACCAAAAAATCACCTTAATCAGATTTTTGATGGCAATAACGATACAGCATACACGGTTCGTCCTAAAATCTTCATCTCCCATTCTTTTATTTTGGTAGAGTAAAATATGAAGAGTTTGATTTTATTTCGGTCGAAATTAAAAAATGTTAAAAACTTAAAAAGAAATATTTGTATATTTTTAAAAAGTGTCAGATATAGTCTCAAATTATTTAAAAGTTGTGTCATATTCTATTGGCTTCAAAAACAGTCAGAGTCACAAGCACTCGTAGTTCTACCAGAAAAATGAAATTCAGATTTAGGTTAGATTAGAACGAGGTTGTGAGGCTGAGCCATCACAAGACACTAGACACCACAGTGGGGCCATCGCGATCTCTTGGATCCAGCCGAAACGTTTCCCAGACAATTTTTAAAATTTGATTGTGGCCTGTTTAAGCCTAAAACTTTTTTTGCGCGAACGAGCAATGGCATAACACTCACAAAGGATATGTTCGACATCCTCCGCTGAACCGAAGTCATTGCAGTATCTGCATTCGTCCATACTAGAATGTCCCATTCTTTTGGCGTGATTTCTCAGCAGATAGTGTCCGGAAAGTATTCCTCTTAAAGTTCTTAATTTTTCCCTATTTAGTCCAAGTATTACTTTGGTCCTTTTGTGATCTAAGACCGACCAAAGAGCCTTGGACATCCTATGCCCCTCTATGATTGAGCATCTATTGCCCGCCATACTAATGATAGTATTCTTTATTTTCGCCCTGATGTCGCATCTCGGTTATAGGCAGATCATCTGCGAACTTATTTCCCTCTGGTAGCCAAAATAGTTTAACCAGAGCGACAACCTTTTACAAAATGCCGGTTTAACTATATATGATTCCGGCCTGACTGTCGATGGTGATATCCTTATCTGATATCAATTTCGTCACTAGCAGTTCTGCAGTTCGCGGTACCACCAGAACCTCTGCCTGATGCCCAAATCACATATGCAGAATTCTCTGCGCAGAAAAATTAGAACACACATGTTTCAATACGCGAAGCTACATGTAAATTCTGTATGCAGTGCTGTTCTGCAAGATGTCTCTATTTCTAAATTCTCTGCAATCGACAATGTTGACACAACACAAAAGAAAAAAATCCGGTCAAGTGCAAGTTATACTTGCGCAATAAGTGTTCCGTACTGTATCAGTTATTTTAACTACATACATATGTATGTCATAGATTTATGTTGATAGATCTATATGAACCCTTTCTTTACCATACGATTTCTACTAAAGATACAATGATACTTTGTTCGATACTCACATATATGTACAAACATAAAAACATATATAGGTACATATATGTACATATGCACTTGTATATCTGCAGACACAAGAAAGTACATGTGTACCTACATACATAGTTTTATGGTGCACAGCACATTTCAATACAAATAAATTGAGCACAATTTGCGAAAAATAAATTCAAATTTTTACCTACATAAATGTATACCAACAAGTAAGTTGAACAAATTACCTACATATGCATGTATGTATGTACATATGTCTCTGATGTCCTTTCTCATCTGCTCAGAAGAATAGTTATACACACACACAAAGTAAAAGAAAAAAAAAACAACAAATAAAGCATATATATACATACATACATATATACCTACATAATATGTTCATATGTATATGTATTTACAAGAAATGTACGCTTGTGCATCAGATTTCATTTTTCGTCTCGTTATTCGTTCAATTGCATTAACTGCGTATTTTGCGATTTGTCTCCCTCTCTGTGGCTGTATATACACAAATTCAATTTTTTCCAATATAGTAAAAGTAGAGACACCTACATTATAATAGGAAACCATCAAGCTTCCTTTATGTGTTATATTATGTATCATTGGTTTAAGTCTTAGGTCAATAGTTATCCGGTAGGAATATGCCACGAAAATTCGCTGCGGGTATAACACTTTTGCCATCAATTATTCAATTTTTACTCTCGTATCTACTTTTAGGCGTTGTGATATTTTTCTGGGTATGTAAACAGTAGGGTAGTTGAAATTAAAAAATTAATTAAAAAAAAACGGTTGAAGTAGGGCAGTCGTGAGAATTATGTTTCCATCTACACTTTATTCTCAATGTTTGTGATTTTATTCAGATTTTTCTGAGCGATATTTTCGGAGAAAAAGCTCGGGACAGCAAGTTGTAACGTTTTGTGAAAATTTGTTAAGAAACTACCCCCCCAAAGTCGAAATTCAGCTTTTTAAGTTCTGGTCTGTGTTTAGGCCACTAATTGCTACAACTGTTCCAAATTTCAATAGTCTAGGTTAAGTAGTCTCTGAGAAAAAGGCCTGTGACAGACAGACAGACAGACAGACAGACAGACAGACACCGAACTGATTTCATTAGTGTTCCGTTTTGGTACGGACGGAACACTAAAAAAACAGTTTAAGGTATTTAGTTTCACCGATGTTTGAAGTTTCTCTGTTTATTTATATTTAAAAATGGGAGATGAATGGAATTTGTAAAAGAAAATGTATTTCAAATAGGACTAATACACATATAAAAGCAATGTCTATTTCTGAATTTTTTTGTATTTTGTAATATGTACTATTCGTTTTTTCTCAAATCATATCAAAATAGTTTTCGCAAAAGCAAGTGTGATTTTAAATCAGTAGCAGTAATTGACAGTAGCCGATTCGCTGCAAATCAAATAATTTCTACACGTCTCACAGTGTTCCATTTCACATCAATAAGTGGACAAAATTCAAAAAATTCATGACAAAATTGAGAGTACTTGCTAACGCAATTCTTATAAAGGATAACTGAAAGATAAGTAAATCACATTTTCTCTTTATTTTAGAGCGTGTAAATGATTTTAGAGCAAGTCAAAGTGGAGCCTGTTACCATAACAGGTCGAGTGCACAATTAGTGTTCAATTTGTATTTAATTAATTTTTTAATTTTTTTGTGCGAAAAATTAAACCAAATTGGTATGGATTCAAGTAATCAAAGTGAATAAATTATTCTAATAAATTTTGAAAGACTATTTAACTGTTTATTAAAGATTTTTTTAATTATAAGATGTAAGTTTTTTTGAGGCATTTTTTATTTTTTTTTGCATAGACTTTTAAATATGAGCCCCACCTTGCCCCGGGTCAGTTTTTATTTTGATACAAAACTCGACTTCTTAATTATAGGCCGTGAAAAAATCAGAGTGCGCTAAAAAGTTTATCATTTTTTTGTATGTCACCCCAATAGCGCAAGTTATGGCTCTGTTAGTCGGCCCTGCCGTCCCACCGTTACCTCAGAAACGAAATATTGAATCAGATAAAGACTTCGATTCTGATGACTCATTCAATAACAGCAGCAGTGATGATAAATATGATATACACAATATAAAAAAAAAATATCAAAGAAATTTTAATTTTTTTAAATTTTTTGTTTTTTTACCCTATAGAGTAGTTAGTATCAAAACGTAAATAAAGCACTTAAAACATAAGTTTTTTATTACAATATACTTAACTCATAAGAATAACATGAAATAGTCTAACAAATATTTTTGTCCACTTAATATGTACTACGCGGAACACTGTGCGTCTTTTTAACCTGCAGTGCTGCGCGCAGTACTGCATACAGAATTTCTGCACATGTGTTTTGGGCATGACACTACAGTCGTCCAGAAGTCTTAGATTTAAGTCAAATAGAAAAAAAATCAGTTACTCTCCAAGGAAACTTGTTACTATACGATAGAATTCAAAATTGATTTAGAACTGCTTACATATTAACACTTCAATCGATTATAGTGCACTGAGTAGTGAGTACTGGTCGATGTCCATTGTTATGATCTGACTTAAATTCAAAAATGCTCGAGTACGTATTTTCGAGCTCCAACCTTATAAATAAACATTTAATAATCCATTTATATTCATATCTCATTCATACGAGTATTTTGCTGGTCGAGTGCTACCAAACCAACCATATTTAATTAAGATAAGTCGCCGTCTTTCAAGTCGAAGACATAGAGCAACTAAATATCACAAAAATCTCTTAACCTAAATTGTATTATTGGGGGAACAAAACCTTAGAGCCACAATTCAATTTGTCAAGTAAAAAAGAAGGAATCATATTATCCGTAAATTAACAGACAGACAAAGGAACAGGAAGTCCTTTTAACACAACACAAACATATATGTAGGTACCCGAAGGAAGCTCCAACTCCAACCCAATTATGTCGCGCTTTCGTTTTTTTGCATTTCAAGGAAAAAACCGACTTATTTTGCCATTGCCATTGCCACTTTGCTGTTGCTGTTATCTTTTTTAGCAAAAAGCCAGCAAAGCAAAATAAATTAGATTGAGGTGAGACAAACTAAAAGGGTTTTCCATTTCTGATTTTTTCCCTTCGAGTATATTCGATTATACTCCAATCCACTTCATCAGGATCGAGGAACAAGGAACGGCGAACGACATGACGACGCCAAAGGAGAAATAAAAATTCTCTTTTACCATGCTCGTACCCATTTAGCTAATTGAAGATACATGTGCGATTTCGAAAAAAAACGAACCTTTTTCTCCCTCCACTTGGCGAAAGGATGAACATCACACGCATACACATGTCCTTATCCATGTATGTACATTCCAGCGAAAACAAAAGGCAGCATAAAATAGCGGATTTGTTTTATTATTCATAACTTTACGGATGAGTTGAGATTCGCAATAAGGATCATCGGCAAATCCGAAACAATACCCGCATACACAAACACACATATGTACAAACACATCGAAGTCGAACGGTAGACATCAATTTTAATATCGGCCGGAAAATTTGCACATGCAATCAACCGAAGGACGATTTTCCATTATTCTTTTTTTGATTGCAACTTCTATACAGGATCACCGATGCAAATGGGTGTCTTAACCCTTTTTGCGGATTGCAATTTATTTCTACGAGGAGAGTCGTTTTCACCCTGTTTGGAAAGGTCGTTGCACCTTTTGATCTGTGAAAGGATATCTCCATGAGAAACGATGGAAGTCGAAAGGAATTGCGGTTGGAAGATGCTCTCACTTGCAAAAAGGATATGAGAACAGATCACGAAGTAATTGAAAGGAAATGCATTTTCTTTGTTTTTTTCGAATCCTTGGTGCAGATCGTTTCTCATTCAAATTGATGGGCCATTGTTCGTCGTCGGTTCAATGGTTCGCCTCCTGGGCGCTAGGGTGATCAGTGACCCACAAGATATTATCCTTCAATTAATCAAAGAGGATTTTATGGGATTTGGCAAATAATTTATTATGTAAGGGGATCGTGATTGTGATAGGTTCTGAAACACTGAAAGTTGCTGGTTACGGTAGGAGCAATTTTTCAATGCCAAAAAGGATCTAAATGGCCTTGAGCCTTAAGGGAATTGAAAGTATAAACACCATCTTGACAAAAATTGAACAAAAGGCGCGCTTGTGTTGACCTAAAGTCGCTGGTACATATAAGTTTGATGATACTCCAATAACTGTGAATTTATATATTTGAAGTTAATCAATGATTTTTTTAAAAAAGGCCATAGTAGGGCCTTAGAAGACTTCTAGTCCAATTATTGCTTTTGTGTGCATTCCTCTTATTGTATTATGTACAATATTTGATGCTTTGTTTTAGTATATAACTTAGAAATACCCTTTACAGAGCCGGGATTACTGGCCTTCGGGGACTGCCTAAGGGCTCCGCCGGCCGAGAAAAGCTAGTTACTTATTTTTGTACAAAATTCCTCAGTTTTCAACTCCTTTGAATCTAGAGAAGAGTGCTACACATTAATTGAAAAGCTGTGCCAAAATGCCTTGATACGATCCTGATCGTTAGCCATGAAGTACTTGATACGGTGTTAGCTGAATCACAGCACAAGTGCTTTTGCGAAGAAGTTTGACAATTGACACCCCGACGATTACCCTATTTGCCGAGGGTACATGTGTCATTCATTTCGTTTTTCTACAAAGTTTAATTTTATTTGTGAATTTATTAAAGTTCACCAGATTAACGTTTAGAAATTATGGGAAGAATTACAGAATGAAATTTCCAGCTGTGATACGGTCGAAGATTTCTGGAGTCCATACAATCACATCAAGCCTCCATCTGAGATCAAAATCGGATGCGATTACTCTCTGTTCAAAAAGGGAATCCGTCCAATATGGGAGGATGCCGCTAACCATCAAGGTGGACGATGGGTGATTTCATTGTTTAGAAATCACAAACCATCTGATATGGACAATCTATGGCTGGATGTTCTCCTGTGCTTAATTTGTGAAGCATTGGATCATTCGGACCAGATTTGTGGTGCTGTCGTCAATATTCGTGCAAAGGAACATAAAATTTCCATTTGGACAGCAGATGGCATAAATCCAAATGTTTTGGAAATTGGCCAAAAGCTAAAAGAAGTATTGCGGTTAACCCGATCCACTTTACAATATCAACTACACAAGGATACAATGGTGAAACAGGGACCTAGTGTCAAGCCATTATTCACTATCTAAGGAGCGTTCAGCATTTTCTGTTCCAAAATAACTGTTCTTTTTGGACAGAAGTCATCTCCCATTTTAATTTTAATTTCTCTTTTTTTTTTTAAAAAAAAAACTTCTCTTTAGCTATATTTAATTTTAATTTCTTAAAGAATTGATTTATAAAATAATACTTGTAAATTCCCATTCAGTCAGTCTTCGTGAGGAGAAGTCTATTCCGGCTGCATTCGATGAAATAGAATGAACTCAGGAACAGCAGCAGGTCTTACAAAATAAAAATTAAATATATTCCACTGAATGAAAAAATGCAGCTGGAATACGAACAAACTTACAAACTTGCAATGAGGACCTCTGAGTTGGCACACATAAAGAAGTCAGTTTCTCATATATTTTTAATATTTTTCTGTGACATAGAAGACGACAAATGAAAGTATTGCATTGGGGCTAGCTTGTCTTGTGATAATATCTTTAATATGATCTCTAAACACCGCGTTTGTCTTTTGCACTTCAGCATTCTCGTGTCAATTAAGGCACACTTAGAAGGATAGTCACTAGTCCAGGTATTTCTACAGACCAATCAAATATTTTGAAAGCAGAACACGTAAATCTTTTCTGTGTGTGTTGAGTTCTTAAAATACCATTAAAACTAACCAAAATACGCAACCGTATTCTAGAAACGGGAACAGTTACAATATAAACAAAAGCTTGAGTGTATATGCATCGCTTGAATATCGAATTACCTTTAGACACAGTTAAGTAAATATGATCTCCGATATCCATATTAAAGTCAAATACACAAATAAATATACAAATATACTCTGAGCACGACTTGATGATTGAACTTATAAGTGAAACTGAGAAGGAAGGTAGACTTGGGAAAGTTCAACTGCAGAAGATTGTTATTACACTATTTAAATTTGCGACTGCAAATAAGAACAATCGTGTAATAATGAAAAAGCACAAACAATTTTAACATCGTCATCATACACATATGTATGTATTAAACAAAGCGAGTACCGAAAAACAGATGGCAAGTAGTAAATAAATAAAATGTAAAGAATGGGACCTAGAAGACTGCCTTGAGGTGTACCGAGTACTACCTGTGTATGATTTGAATAGAGACATTTAATCTGCACAAATTTTCTCGGCTCGGACAGATAGGATCTTAACCATTTAAGGAAGTGAACGTCAAAAGCTATCAAAAGCTTTCATAGGCTACTGGTAATTTTTTTTAAAAACTATTGCTTAATTTGTTGTATTTTTGATTAATGCCTTTTCTTCAGCGACACTGCTATTTTTTTGCTCGCGGCTGTACAAACATCAATCTGTTTGCCTTTTTCCATTTGATGGGAGTCTGTGCAAATAGATATAGATAAGTTGGTCCTTGGTGTAAGTCGACCTACCTTCAACAAAACCATCTTGGTCGGGGAATAAAATTCCTTTAACTTCACAAGAAGTTCAAATAGTTTTGTAACTGCAGACAGCTTAGAGATTGGTCCTTAGTTCTGAAACACTACGCTGGTAAGCTTCCATTATTCTTGTAGCATCCACGTAATCAAACATTTTTTGATATGTTTGAACTAGAATTTGTCTGTATGTGTGTTTCGTTAGAATTCAACTTGCACTCATTTTCTTAATGCTTGCAGAAATCTGCGGAATTGAAATAACAAAAAAAATTCTGAAATGATTACATTTTATTTCAACTAGAATTGATCTCAGATTTACAAAAATATTTAATTTTTTATTTCCATCACTTCAGAGCTTTTTTGTTGCTCATTTTTAATGAAAAAAAAATAAAACAACAAGGAAACACGGTATTTTTAATATAATTTATTTATTTAATGCGAAAATGTAAGCTTTATGATAACAATACTAGTAAACCAGTGCTCGCATGTAGAAACCCGCATGTGGAAACCCTACAACCGCTTACGGTTCACGAATGGAAAAAAAAGAGAACGTAGGTATAGGCAATAATGTTTTTTCGTAATAACTTCACTCATATGCACTTTTTCAAAATTGTTTATATTAATAAACAAGGTCTTGGAATCATTGAAATCGGTGCAGAAATATACTCTCAATTATATAGAAAATATTATACCATAGCAGTATTCCTCGATATAGTACAGGCATTTGACAAAGTTTACAATGCAAGACTTAACCATAAACTAAGATAATTCCTGCCAAAACAATATGGTGCAGTCTTAGAATAAAACCAAAACATTCTTACTCGACAGTTGGCACTGACCGAAATCAAAGCAAGAGTTCCACAAGGTAGCGTGCTGGGACCCAATCTGTATCTCCTAGTGGTCTCCAAGAGCATAAAACACATTTGCCGCTAAGAAAAAAAAATGCAGATTCAACACAAATAGGTGAAAGTAAAACTAGTATTTGTACATTTCAATAACAAAATATTAAATCATATCGCGGTAACTATTGACCAAAGAGTAGAGCATGCTAAGTTAAGATAGAAAGAGCACGTTAAAAAGAAAAAAACGGAACTGGAAATGAAATACAAAAAAATGTATTGGCTTAATAGGAAAGTATTCAGCAATCATCAAAGCCAATATGGACATATGGTATTCAGCGATGGGTCTGTACCGAAAAGGACAACGCAGACATCGTTCAAAGATTTCAAAACAAAGAACAACGGATTATCGTCAATGCACCTTGGTACATAAAAAGTAATGACCTTCACAGTGTAACGAATCAAGGCTGCAAAGACACACAAATACTGAGGCAGTACAACTTTTAGACAACGCAAACTTAGTGCAAAACTGCAAAGGCTTTAAAGGACAAAGCCATCTACATTGGCCTAGGTATGAATGACTACAATTATTTGAAAAACTTTTTTCTTTTCTCTTCAAAACTTGATTTTATATCTCAATCGCTTGTAGTCTCTCTTTGGATGTTCCAGCTTTAATGTACTGCAGTAGTCAGCAATCGTACGTACAGTCCACCTTTCTTGGTATGCATCGTCGTTCAATTGATCGAATATCTTGATGAAATCTTTCACCTTGCTTTTCACTGACGTCACCAAAATTTTCACGAAAGTAGTCAAGATGAGCTGAAGAAAAAGAACTTTCGAAATCATACTGCGAACTAAATTATTGTCACCAATGTTAAGTTAAATCAGGGTAGGCAACCCATACATAACTGTGTTGTGTTACTCTAAGGATCAGAATACCTACGACTCTTGGATTTTCCTTTTTTTACTTAATTAGCACACCTGTTTTATTAGAATCTTTTCATCATCCTCACCATCCTTATCAAATTCAATTTATTTATGCAACAACCAAGTGAAATTAGATACTAAATGATATCGTATGGCGGCGCCCTTATCGCAGTGTAATTTGGTAACTGTCGATAATGCAGTGTATTTGCAAAAGAATCATTCTGGTTACAAAAATATCCCTTTTTGGAAATGGGAAATTTATTTGAATGATTAGACAGAGAGATTTATCTAACTAGTTTTCAATAGCCTAATAAGGATTATGCATCTTATTAGAATAGTTTCAAAAGAACGAAATGAAAGCATGGCTCTGGCAAGGATTAATTGGAAAATCGGAAAGGTTAGCATGTGCAAAGGAATTTGTCGATTTTTCTTGTCATCGGTTTGAAACTGAGTTGGTTTTGCAGTATTTCAGTAAGTCGTTGAAACTAATGAAATCAAGATTGAAGCCGTCCATAAAGTTATGGAGAGGTTCAGAGTAAAAGATTCGGGTGTTCTAGATGCAGTATGTGTATGTTAGGACCTGTCTCAGATAGTACAGAACACTAGAATCCTAGTACATAAGATATTGATGGGGCACAACTGAACAGGATTGAAAATTTGAGTACGCTCCGACCTGGCTTTATCCCATCAGAAGTCTAGAATATAAGTTTATATTGAAAATGAAAAATACAAGCGTTTTCACAGTGTCTTCCGAATGTCTGACAAGCATCCAAGAGTATCATTTGTCATGAAGAGCTTCTCAACTCGATGTTCGGAGATGGCATACAAACTGTAGGTGATTATCAGAAGCAGGCCCTGGTTCACCCCGAACTATAGCACCACCTAAAGAAAGAAAGAAAAAGCACGTAGGGGAGAGGTTTCTTTGTATTGTCTGACGGACCCAAATGGTTATAAGGTTATTTATCTTATATATATAAAAATGGCGTAAAAAAATGTATAGTAATTCATCAATTGAGAACGGCTGGGTCGATTTGGTTCAAATTTTTTTTCAGTTTTTCGTAATTGTCAGGAGAAAGTTTTTATGAAAGAAAATTTCGGGAAAACCCTCCGGAAAAGTCGGGAAATCGGAAAAATCGAAATGTATGGAATTTTGTTTGCAATTGTTCCGGAATGGAAAAATATAACATTCTTAGTGGAAAACTCGGAAAATCCCGGAAAAACGCGAAAATTTAGATTTTTTTTTCCACAAAATTTTGTAATTTTGATGTAAAGGTGGAAAATTCGTTGTGAAGCTTGGAACATGTCGGATAATTGTGAAATTCATTGTGATAAAAGACGTTTTGCGTGCATTTTGGACGGAGAAGTAAACGGGATAAATAATAGATGGCGCTGTGCTAGGATCAATGCCACAATGGCGTTATACGTTGACTTAGGCTGTGCGCAATTTGACAGGTATCCTTTTCGCATTGTCATTTTCTATTGAGCAAATGTCTTATTTTTCTTGCCGCAATTGATTCGAGTTTTGCGTATTATTACACTGATTCCGAATAGTCGTATATCGCGCATCACATCCGCAAACGGTACAAGCATTACGATCAATTGAAATTCAATGCGATATTTATCAATTCGATCATTTTTTCAGAAAATAAGTTTGCGTGTAAGAAGTGAGATTATCCAATTGGGTTGCGGGCATTCATCCGTTAGTTTTTTTTTTTTTTAATTTTCTTTTGAATAGGACTTATTACTAATGACTCCTATTAGACGATCAAACCTTGGAGGACGTACACGAGACGATTTAGTGGGGCTATGATATTGCTCTCCGCCAATTTTCGTCAAACGCTTCCCGTCATTCCGAAATCTACTGCTGCCGATGAACTTAACATAATGCATGCCTGAAATCGTCGTCTTTGTGGCGGCATGTCAAGAAGTTTAAATTGACCACGAACATGAGAGTCGCATTGCAGAACGACCCATCGGCTGCTAAAATTTCGGGACAACTGCTGGCGCATTGATATCGTTCCCGGCAAATTTTTGCGAGTTCACATCATCGAAGGAGGAACTCATCAGTCATCACCAAAGTGTTCCCCGGCATTGCACAACATTTTAAAAAACTCGATTGGATTAATGAGCGGACAGATAGACAGATAGACACACACAGGTAGATAGATAGACAGATAGATAGACAGACAGACACATAGATAGACAGGCAGATAGACAAACAGACAGATGGACAGACAGATAGACAGACAAACAGACAGACTTTTTGATTTTTGTACATTTATGAAATTAATTCATTTTGAGTATTTATTTTTCTTAATAAAAAACTGAATTTAATTCTTCAGTTGACACAACATTTATTAATTTTAATGCGGTACGAAGATCGCCGGGTCAGCTAGTTTAATATATATTTAGTCTATAAATGACGCAACAAACTTTGATGAATTAATAAGTGAATACATCATTATGGGCAAATAAATGTAAGGCGACAAAATATCCCATTTGTGTAGAATTTACTTGGTTTTTCTCACTGTCTCACCTCTCCCCTACCTGCTATTTAATAATAAAATCAATTCAACTTGAAATCGTATTTACAATTATTTCCTTGTTTTATAATTTTGGCCGACTCTTTAAAGTATGTTTGGCTTAACTACTGACCGAGTAAAGCCTTTTCCAAATCGTCAATCTTAAATCTCTACATTCTTTGTTGTAGTTTTATTCGGGTTGGTACTTACGCGAACGACTTGAAATAAACAATGAAATGTTTCCATCGTTGTGAATTATTCTAATAAAGCTATTTATTTTTTCGGGTTTTTATCGCTACTTGTTCATAGGTATATGTATATGGTTTATTTTTTAAAGCAACGGTGGAGAGTTACAAATATTATGGCGAGTGGTCCAATAAAGGCGCCAGGTTTGAATTTTTATAGTAAGTATCAATCTGCTCCAACAGCTACATAATAATGGTTAATCGTTAAATATGATTTAAATTTTAATTTATAAAATACAATTTCTCGCCAAACAACATCAACTTTGCATCTATTGGGCTCTTCTTAGTATTTACTTAATTTGAAAATAAACTTAAGCCTAACAATTAAAACTAAACAGGATCCATATGGCTTTTTAATACGTTAGATTGAAACGTTTCCAAGTTACTAACAAATATTTGATAGCTTATTTCTAAATTCAATTTAAAATCTTGTAGTTTTTTTTTTAAGTAAGACCATAATATGCAAACTTCAAGAGAAAGCGACAAAATAAACACAGTCAATGGCAATAAATTCTCATGATTCTAATAGAAACCCATCGAATTAAATTAAATCAGTGATCAGGAGACGTACAACTTTTGAATATGTATGCTTGAAGCTAACACTATTTCCATCAAATTCAAAAAAGAAAAAAAAAACACATGTCTGATTTATCAATAAGTTAATTGCCCACTTGTGTATCTACTATCTACATAATGTCACTCGACGTGTAGCTTTCTAAAATATCAGCGCAAATATTCTCGCCTTAAATAATTTCCAATCTAAAATCATTCCTCTGTCTGCCGCATTTCATAATTTATTCTAAAAATTAAAAATAATAATAATAATAAATTAAATGATAATCCATTTAAATAAAAGCCATTTGACTTTAATTAAATATAAACATTTCACAGCTTTTTACAATAAATAATATAATTAGTATGTTAATTTAGAATATCGAATAAATTAACGATTAAAAATATTAAATGATAAAAATCTAGTTTTAATTGGAACTTGAAAGGAATCATCAAATTAAGTCATTCATTTCTTGTTTAATTTACTCGTTAACTTTAAATAAAATAAATTGACAACACGCCAGTTTCTACAGTAAAATAACTTTAATTATTTTTCTACAAGTCAGCATAACATCCCTTAACAAGATAAAATACTGCCATGGCTGTGTAATTCCGAGCTTACGGTAATAACGATTACTTCATGGCAAAGAAATTTCGCATAGTCATTCATTAAATTCTAATTTCTTTTATACAAACAAACACAGCGACAAATTGACAGCTAATGATTCCTATCCGCGTAATCTCATGGCAAAGGGTGCATAATAATTATCGTCTACGATTTGCTTGGAAAGCTCATATACACGACGATTGTTTGTACACTCGCCACATGAGGTTTGTCTTAAACAAAACTTCGATTGATTCACCGCAGGTGGTCACCAATAAAATTAAGTTAAAACATCTTGGGGCTATTACCACTGTAACCGTTTATTTGATCATGGCAATTCAATTTAATTGAATTTCGTTAAACACGAACATGACAGTATTTATTTTTATTTTATTGATTATTGTGTTTTAAAGTTTTTTTTTTTTTTAATTTAATGAGGTGTGGATATTAGAAACAGATTCGGGGTATACTATTCCGAAGAGGGGACAGTTCCAAAGCGCTTATAATAAATGAAGAAATCATATTGGTTGGTATACCTGTAATGTTAGGATCCGCTTGAAGGTAGAGCAATTAATTTTGATGGAGATATGGCTCCGCAGTTTCCAGGTGGACTTTGAGAAGATTGACGATGGTATTTAGGGGGTGTGCCATCCGTCACTTAATATTTTTCAAAAAATGTTTGCTTTGTTGTGCACGGTTTCCGATTCACCGGTCAGTATGAATTTTGTGTCTGGGCTTTATTTCTCATTTCTTGAAAGTTCCTCATAATAGAACAAAACAGGTCTAAACAAGTCTGTTTTTGTAGCTACTAGAACGATATTACGGATTTTACCTTATTTCCATTTTACAAGTACCTACAAACATAGACCTGGGGCCTATATCACCAACCTACAAATTTGTATTTACAATTGTTTTTTAACAAAATTTGTGAAATATTTGATTAATGTCGTTTCACCAAACACTTGAACCGGGCCAAACAGAACGAGAAGTAAAAATTTGTAGTTTTTATTTACAAGTACAAAATGGTGGTTGTAATTTGTAGTTGGTGAAATAGGCCACTGCTATAAGTTCTGTTACACAATTTCCAGCGCTCATTGCTTAAAACTGTTTCCATGAATAAAACCGCTACCTTTTCTTTTTAAAAAAAAACATGCATTAATTCGTACAGAATACATATAAGCCAATATGATCTCAACTTGCGATGTATTATTATCATAGAGTAGGGTGTTAACCTTTAACTTGGTAGGTGGGGTGCGAACAACACCCCAAGCCCTTATTTTTAAAAAAAAAATTATACTTTGCAACTGACAACACCCGTTGTCGGTACAGTACCTTCCTGTTGTTTTCTATTATACAGATTCAGATGGTTTTAAAAAAGTTTGGTTGCTCAAGTAAGCCGTGACAGACTGTTCAAGCTGCAATGGTGCTGTCAACTATATTAATTAATTTTTTTTACTGGGTGAATTTTTATAGTTAATTTGAAAATATCATTTGAAAAAGATCAGGAACGTATTCAGCGTTTATTGACACTATATACATAAGTGAAGATTCAGGTGAAGAGCCAAACTTAATTGATACCGACGATGGCGAATTTGTTAAAACAAAAATTGTTTCAAAAAATAATACCGAAAGCACTATTTTGGAAAGGACGACTAAAAATTCTATAAAGGTGTCTTAAAGTTAATTTTTTTTAACATTGTTCTACCCCAGACCGATATCATAATGACAATTTTACTATAGAACCACTTTCCAGAGGAATGTTAGGAATGATGGGATGTTATTAGCACCGCACCTACCTATATACTTACGTTACTATTACCCACATACCTACTTAAAGGTTAAAGAGAATCGAATCGGGGTAATAGAGTTGCATAAGTGCGAAGAGAGTACTGGCCAAAGTTCTTAAAACCAATCGGAATATCGAGAATGTTAATTTATTGGGCTTATTGGTCGCTTCGGCCAATTGTCTGAACTAAGGAACAGGCCACGATTTGGTATTCCGCGCGTCCCTCGAATGAGTGCGGTAGTCAAAGGGGTGCGAGCATTCGGAGAAATCTCCTAGCGGAACTAGCGGAACCATGTCTATGAATACTCGGGATAATCTTCACATAACAGTCTGCCATCAGTAAGCGGGACATCGCTTAACTCCTAGCCTGAAAAAATTAGGCTGGAAAAATGCAAGCGAGTTTTGCAGTGGCCCGCGGACAATGGCCATGAAAACGTTCTGTTTACTGGATGAGAACATTTTTATCGTGGACGAAGTTTTCAACAAGCAAATTAAACAACTTTATGCTACGCAATCTAAGGAAGCTGAATTGCATCTTCCAACAGGACTCTGTTCCAGCGCTTAAAGCCAAAACCACATAGGAGTGTCTCGTAGCATCTGGTATCGGACAATGTGTAAGAAAACTTGCTAAGCTAGGAATATTTTACCTTATGAAAATAAATAAACAAAATTGTAGAATAGTGCTCCAATTCGCGTTGCGTAAGATGTCAGAAAAATTAAATTAGTTTGTATACTTGTATAGCCTTTGCAAATAAATCAGTACTAATTATTAGAAGTAAGAAGTGTAGTGTAGTGTTTAAATAGGCGAAGAAAAGGGTGAGTAATATCTGATATTATTGAGCTACCTATGTATTGCAGTATGTGCCTAGCCTATGTACCTTTGTACCTATATGGTGTTTTGCAGTTTACGCATCTTACAGTGCGAAGGTGCGTGTGGTGAGCTCTCTGGTTCCGTTGCGTATTCAAGTATGAGAAGCTCTTAGTAGTGTTTGCTGAGTTGCTTTGGTGTGGTGGATGCTTTTATTATGAGATCCAAAATAATATAATAGATTAGCTGTCCCGCCCGGCTTCGCCCGTGTCGAAAAAATATAGTGTTACTTACAATATATACATATGTAGGTACATTGTCATTTAGTTCGAAGAATCGGACGATCTGTCTGTCTGTCTATCTGTTTGCCTGTCAACCTATCTATCTATCTGTCTGGCTGTCTGTCTGTCTGTCTGTCTATATTAATTGACCAAAATGTTTCATATTCACATTTCACCTGAAATTACGAAATTTTGTATGACAGGTACCAAAACCACTGGTTGTTGAGTAACCCCACTGATGCTATGTTTTATTCTATATTAAGTAAAACGTACACTGAAAATTTTACCAAAATCGGTTGGGTAGTTTCTGAGTCTATAAAACACAAACATACATATATACGTACATTGTACATACATTAATTTTTATATATATAGATCTAATAACTTGACTCCAGCGCCACCTATACTTACTTACTTTACTATGTCTACCACATCGCCACCTATAGGCTCCAGATTTTATTATATAATTTCCTCTTTTGGCACTGAACCAACGTATGTACATACAGTGTGTGACAAAACAAAATCAACTTTTTATATTCTACCATTCTACCTTTGTTTTCCAAAGAAAATACCATGAGACGTTATTCCTATGCACATTTTTTGGGCATACGAATACTTCAAATATTAGTTTCTAAGAAAATATTAACTTTTTATTTATTTTAACACACTGACACTGACAAAACTAAAGCAACTCCGACTGAACTGGAACATTTGGTCCAAAAAATGAATGCTCATACACATTTGGGTACTGTTAGGTCATATACCGTTAAAAAATTCTTACTAATTTCTGTTTGCATCCATCATTCACTTTTTTCACATTTCATTGCGAAGTAATAGCGAAAAGAAGTTAAGTTTAAGTTTGGAGACTATTCTTAAAGAAAATTGCCAGAAATAAGTTTGGAAATTAACTTAAAAATAAAATAATTGAAGATTTTCTTAGTGGAACAAAACAAAAAGATATTTGTTCCAAATATTCCATGGAAAAATCGGTTGTTTCTCAAACGATATCAGCAGAAGGGGACGGTGCAAACACTTCATCTTGGCGGTAGACCCCGAAAAACGAAAAACATACCTTTTTATTCATACGCAAAGTAGAAATACAGGTAAGATACTGAAAGTTGCTTTTGTTTTGTCACACACTGTATGTATATTGTGAATATGAGACTTTTTGGTCCACAAATATAGAAGTTGTTAATAACTTGACTCCAGCGCCACCTTGCGGGATGAAATATACTTAACAAAGAATTCTCATGCTTACCAAATATACACAAAAAAATTTAATAAAAATCGGTCGAGCCGTTTCGGAGGAGTTCGACTACAAACACCGTGACATGAGATTTTTATATATTAGAAGATATTGTGGCTCACAGGATGTTTTTCTCTTCGCTTGTAGATTCGGCGTTGTCAGATGGAGGAGTAACAAGCTATAAAAAAAAATAAGTTTCACTTCAAAAAAAAATCGTTGTTTAAATAAATATAAAAAAAATGTATTCGGTTTGATTTGTTATTTTAGACATCTTCTTACAAATGGAACTTTACTCCTAGAAGTCAGAAAGCCAATCGTTTTTGCCTGACTGTCAGTATAAACCATATTTAAAGATATTTATATATTTTTTTTTTTTTGTGTAAGACAGTATTTTGCTGCAAATTCAAAATTATTGAATTCTGCGTGCCTTATCATCAGAAAAGAAACCAAAAATAGCAGATTTCAGCAAATTGAAGAAAAGTAGGGTACTAGATTTCAGTATTTTGAAAATAAAAAATTAATATTAATTTTTCACACACTAAAGTGGTTATGAATACGGTTTGTGAAACATTTGGATTTGAACCGTAAACCTACAGCGCTTATTATTACTTTGATAATGACATTTTTTTATTAGCATATAATATGTGTACTTATGTGCTTTAGCGTTGCCATCTGAGCGGGTTTTTTTTCGAAATACATATTCTTTCTTGCCTATGCGGGGAACGTCCGGGATAGTTTTTCTTGTCCGGATTTTCGATTATTCATCAATTAACATAGCTCATATTTAAGTATTCTAAAATTTTATCTACATATTACGTAATTTGTGTCCCAAGAATAACGCAAGATTTGATTTTTTCGCTGTTTTATGCGCTATTGTTGTCAACGAGAAAAAATACAGAGTGACAGTTGACAGGGTTATTATTAGGTTAGGTCTGTTACCGTACCTATCCAAAACTGCGAAAAACTAAGAAAATTTCCGAAAATCAGTCAAATCCTGTTCCCATACGAAGAGTTTTCGTAGTTTTTCACAGAATAACAAGAGAGTAAACAATTTCCCCATGCCGCGAATTTTAGCCCAAGCAATTTCTTCAAATGTCAAACATTTTCCATTTATTGTTTTTGAATGCGTTTCTGTGCTTTTGCACACTTTTACCTCTCTCTACGAGATTTTAAGATTTTAATTTTCGTACAAAAACAACGCGTTTTCATTGTTAAACAATATTATAAAAAATAATGAAGGTTTGGCACCTACTTTTCAAACGAAATCATCTTTAGGAATTGGGCTCATTTTCATATTCATATTTTCAATCGTCAAAATTGTCAAAGGGGTTCAGAAAATGCACGAGTGATTGTTGGGAAACAAATGCGTGTCACTGTTTGGTGCGGATTTTGGGCTCGAGGCATCAACGTACCATTAGTCTTTGAAAATGCGGCTAGTCAGGTAATAACAGTTATTGATGCTCGCTATCACGATAATTCATTTCTTTTTTTACCTAAAATGCAAGATATGGATATGAATGAGATGTGATTTCAACAAGACATTGGTATATGCCATAATGCCCGAGAAACAATTCAGTTACCTACTAAATGAGTCATTTTCTGGCCGTGTGATTTTCCGTTTTGGTTATCAGAATTGGCAGCCCAGTTCATGCGATTTAACGCCGTTGGAATTGTTGCTTTGGAATTTTTGAAGTCTAAGGTTTATGCCAACAAGCCCACGACCACTCACGAACCAAATATAAAAGTATTTAATACTTAAGACATGAAGTACCGCCATAAATGTGTTTTTTTTTTTTTTGTAACAAATAGTAGGTACATGCGTTTTTGTTCTAGTTTTGTACTCTTTTTTGGATCCAAATATGTCCGGGAAAGTCCAGGATTTTCATGTGTATGATACATGTACATATGTAGGTACAATTTTTAAAATAAAAGGTTCTTCGATGAATAGAAAATATGTTACCTACTAAAATTCAATTTCGAAATGAACAATGGCCCAAAATTCATATTTGACAATCGCAAATTCGCAATCACTGCCGTAATCTAAAAACAATTGTTCACTGCTGTCTGCTGTTAATTCGATTGAAATCCTCCATCGGTATGACAGCTTAATCTGGTCATAGCTTTTGAGTCAAAATTCATACCAAAATATATCGACTACAAACATTTTGTTAGCAATGAAGAGACAACTGCACAAGTAACATCGAAACCTTGCAAAAGTAAGTGAGGGTTGTTCAATGAACATACATAAATGTAGGTACAAATTCAGCTCGCCATTTAGATACTGAATTTTCCCTTACCGAGGCGACCTAATAACATCGAATACAGTATAAACTCAAAATCCATTTCAATCACCAAAAAAAAAACTGTTCCCATCAAATGTGTTACTACTTCTCCTGAAAACAAACACTCAATCCATTTAATCAACAAAAACCGAATGCACTCATTCTATGTTTACTCATTTAGTACATACTCAAGACGAATCACTCTTTCCCCTTGAGACCAGTTCACTATGTACATTCTACACACCGCTAGATGTCACATGATTCTATGCGACATCCCTCCTCAAAAAGAAAACAAAAAAAGGGCGGAGCTCTGCACTACGGAATGAGTAACATTGTGTGAAAACATCGAAACATCGCACAATATGTCTATCGTTACATTTCACCCATCATTACGGGCGTTGACAATTTCCCATCCCCTTTCCCCCAGTCTACCAACAAATCGAATGGAATTTTTCTACCCCTAAGTGGATTTTGCGCATCCAGCATCAAAGGGAGATGGCCTTATCTCACTCAGGCGCGCACTGGGTGCAGCGGATTTTCTCAGAATCAACGGGCAAAAAGGGAAAATTTACATCGTTCACTCAGTTTCCTTAGGAAATTCACGTCGTGTTGAAGGTACAAAGTAGTCTTGCTGTCAGCGTGCTTTACATCGGTTGAATAGGACTTGTGTTCCTTAGCGGAGGGGCGAACGGAACGTGTGGCGTGTCGGTGCGGGTAACAATAGAGAGTGAGTAGGGGGCGGTGATTTTTTTTTTCGCACAGAAATAGGGGAGTCTCGCTTGAATGAGTGAACGCCGAGGTGTGAGTGAGTCTCACGCGATGTGATATTTTTTTCGTGTGCTAGGATTGTTTTTTTTTTTGCTATTTTTGCAGTGAAATTGAGGAATGGAGAGAAACAGTTTTAAGTCCGTGTGTGTGAATTTGTATTCGAAAGTGGGAGAAGAGAAAAGTGTGTGGTTTTTTTCTTCTGTAAAATAAAAATGGCACCACCGTTGGAGGGGGTGCAATTTTGCGCGGGTTTTGTTTTTTTTTCTCGTGGGGTGGGGTGAGCGCTAAGTACATGAGTTATGCCGCCGGCAGTGGACGGACACATGATACGCAAGCGCCTCCAAGAGGCGGAGTTTTTTTTTTTAAGTAGTTTTGCGAAAAAAAAGTAAGAAAAGGAATTTTTTTTCCTTAACCTCATGGTGAGCCATTTCCTCAATCCACCCCCGAAAAGGAAAACATCGCGGTGAGGTGTACGGAGATGATGAGGTCTAAAAGAGGGTTGATGGCTGAATTTCTTTGGCTTTCCTACTTACAAGAGGAATGAGGGTGGAAATTGAATGTCTGCAACATGCTACGTAGAACATAATCCATCTCTGTTACTCATTCGCGGGCGAATCCTTACTGGCATGGGGTGCAGTTGCACCCCTCAACACAACCTGTTCTATTCCGTGCATGCATTTGCATACCAGAAATCGTGGCCCACCGGAGATGGCCTTCAATGCGGACTGAAGGTGGCTTACGTTGTTGTCGACGGCGGCGACGATGGTTATGATGATGGGGTTTCTGAGTGTTTTTTTTTTTGTTTTTTGTCTTATGGTGGTAGTAGATACTCGTAAAGTGGTATGTGTTGTGTGCCTATGATTTATCAGCACAGAAGAGACTCCTTGGGTTATCCTGTTGTCGAGTCTTAGCCAGTTTCTAGTCGGCAGCCGGTCTACGCAGTGCTTTTTCTTCCGTTACATCATCATTCTGAGAGAAGTCATTAAAAAAAAAACAAGCATAAACAAGTGAATGACAGTTGTGTCACATTTTGATTTTTGGCAGGTTAGCCGTAATTTTTTTTTTTTTTTTTTGGTTTAAAGTTGTCATTTGTCAACCCGGCTCGTGATTTTTATCATTTTGGGGCAAAGCCCACCATAAAATGTCCCAAACTGTCGGCCGGCGTCTTGAGAAAGTCATAAACTCGAAGAGAATAAGAGAGTGCTCTGTTGAAAGAATAAGAGGATGGAAGCTGTTTTTTTTTCCTTTGCATATTTTATACGGATTTAAAAGAGAAACACCGGTGGGTTATCCTCAACGGTAATGGCTAAAAACATCGTAGTCCTATTTTGATTTTAAGACGTTTCGGTTGGATTGCGCGAAAAAGATACAAAAGCTCAAAAAGTGAGACACCAATGGATACAAGTGAACAAGTGTTGTTGAATTTTGTCCAAAAAAAAGAGTGACAGTGAACAGACATCCAGTTTCCTACATCATGTGAAAAAAAAAAAAATCCGAAAATACGGTAAGTTTCTTTAAAATTTTCCAATTTTATTTTTGCCATTTTGTTTACAAAAAAAAAAGAAATTTAAACATCAACAAAAACAAAGTCACGTATCTGCCCATTTCTGGACAATCAACCTGCGTAGCACAAAAAAAAAAACACCAAGAAACTGTATGAAATGAAATTTCGTTCGTGCCTTTGCTGACCTATTTAACGTGACGTTCGCGAGATACTCCGCGATCCTGATCGTGATTTCTTGTTTTGTTCGTCAAATAAAGAACTGAAAAAGCAAGGGGAATACAAACAACAAAAAAAAAAGAAAACAAATTAAATAATAATACTCAGATGGCAAACGAAACGAGATTGCAAATGAAGGGTTTTTTTTCGAACGTCATGATGAACAAAAAAAAAATCCTCATTCGAAATCCAACCAAAGAATGAATAAATTTTTGGACAAGAACAGAAGAGATGAAATCCTGTTTAGATTTCTTCAAGTTTTTTGCATTTGATTTGAAAAGAAGGCAGGGTATACCTATAATCTTTTTTTTTCTGATCCGTCCTTGGGTTCGTTGATTGGTGAGAAAGAGAAAGATATGTAGTGTAAGATGCTGACGCTGAGGTTTAGGACTTTGGAATTTCAAATCAGCTGACATTGACACATGTTTTAAGAAGTTGTCAGAAATCTGTTTCGCTAGGTTTTATACCTTTTAAAAAGTTTTACTTTAAAGAATGAGAGGAATTTTATGTCCTAATTTAAATTAGAAAACGTCCAATTAACCCATTAGGTCTCAGCGATCTCGTTTGAGATCGATGCAAAGAATCTTTTTTATTTTTTTTTGTTCTCAAACGAGATCGCTGGGACTGGGACCTAATGGCTTAACTATGACAGGAGTTGAAATGATTTTAACTTATTTTAAAGTGATTAAATGTTTAACCTTTAAGTAGGTAGGTGAGTAATATTAACGTAAGTAGGTAGGTGGGGTGCTGACAACACCCCATCATGATTTTTTATTTTTTCACTTTATTATGCTTATCTTTCCGCTGGTAAGTGGTTCTATGGTAAAATTGTCATTATGATATCGTTCTGGGGTAGAACAATGTTAAAAGAATTAACTTTAAGACCCCTTTATAGAGTTTTTAGCCATCAATAGTGCTTTCCGTATTAATTTTTGAAACAATTTTTTGTTTTAACAAACTCGCCATCATCCGTATCAATAAAGTCCGGCTCTTCACTTATATAGTGTCAATAACAGTTGAATGCGTTCCTGATCTTTTTCAAATGACATTTTCAAATTACCTATACAAATTCACCCAGTAAAAAAAAAATTACACAACTGGGTAGGTGGGGTGTTGACAGCACCCTTGCAGCTTGAAGAGTCTGTCACGGCTTAATTATTGTGCAACCAAACTTTTTTAAAACCATCCGAATCTGTATAATAGAAAACAACAGGAAGTTACTGTACCGACAACGGATAATGTCAGTCGCAAAGTATAATATTTTTGAAAAATAAGGACTTGGGGTGTTGTCAGCACCCCACCTACCCAGTTAAAGGTTAATAGAAATGTTAAACTAAGTCCAATTAGGAATACAACATATGTGGCAAGAAGGAAAAAAGGCATAGTCGACTTATGTCAAAATTGAGTTATCGATAGGTACCATCGAATGCGCCATACTTTATTCTATTGTTAAAATTTTTGTCGTTTCATTATCTCTAACGGTTGGTGAGTTATAGACCTGGAAAAAAAGAACATAAGTAATTTTCCGGAAGTAAAAATAGAGTAAAATTTTTTCATAAATCTTTTAACATGCATATGTACATATGCTCTTACGCTCCAACGGCTAATGAAACTAACGCAAGCGTAAGTAAAAGTATATATAAAATTTATTTTTTCACATCTCTATGTCTGTGTCAGAAACTTTCTTATGGATAGTTTTTTGTAAGCTCAAGTCCAAACTTTCAACTTCTCCTGCCACAGATTTCTAAAGTATCAGTTTTCTGTCACACAACGTTCTTCGGTGTTAGTTAGATCTTAAAAAACTTAGGACCTTCCTACGCTTAAAATGATGAAGATGGTTAGCCATTTTGTCACTGGTGACAATGTTAAGGTAGAACAAATTTTACTGAAGAAATACCTGTAGCCAAGTGTCTTTTTTTGACAGTAATCTTATCTAGTACAATCCTTACTTCTGTTTATTTCGTTACTTGTACCGTAACTCTAATTTAAGTACACACTCTGAATACGTATGTATCTACACACATACAGTGGTGGTGAAAATAATAAGAGTGAACCATTGTCCTTTTAATAAACGCTTATTTTCACTATTTTTAAAATTTTCTTAGGTTATTCATTTGCTACAAAAGTTATGGGAGAGATAGATACCTATTCTGTCGTGTTAAGTTGAAACGACGTATCTACATTTTTGGCGTTTTTGAGTTAGGGCTACTTTTGACATCGTTGGACTGGTTATTATTTTATTTTTTAAGAATAAAAGCCGTATCTCGTCTGTGAGCGGCTAAAAACGCTTAAGAAATATGACGTATGTACATACAACCATGGTGTTTTAAAGAAATATTGACGTATCTTCACTTTTTAATAAAAAACGACGTAACTACCTATCATATTTGTAGATACGGTAAATAATCTTAACACAAAAAGGGGAAAAAGTAGATACGTCATTTAAATTTAAAACCGCAGAATACTTACTACATCACATTTATTTATTTATTTCTGAAATCGTTTATACTTACGTTTAAGTTGTTTCAGAAATATTTGAACACATTATTTTTGCTTTCTTTACTAATAATAAGAAAATTAAATTACATCATAAAAAATGTCCTTAAATGAAAATGCCGTACCTACACTAAGAGCTTAAAACAAAATGACGTATCTACTAAAACATAGTTTAGTATTCAATAAATGTAAGTAAATACATTTTTAGTCAAAAAATTATAACTACTTTTCTCATCATATCCTCAAAAGATGAAAGAAATTAGTCAAAGCTTAAAAAAGTTGCAGATAAAAACACAAAAACGCATTTATCTCAAAATTTGCAAAAACGTAGATACGTCAATTCAACTTAACACGGCAGTATTGAAGTTTGTATTCCCAAACGAAATTTTACATTTTTATTTTGCTTATCAAAGAACCGTTACTCTTATAAAAAATGCACACAATTTTCGGTGGACAAAATATTAAGAGTGTATGAAATTACCTACAATTTTTGTTTACAGAATTTTCTTATTGTACTAAAATGTAAATGCAAATCATTTTCATTTTCATCATTTTCGCCATCATTCCAATCGAATCTTTTCATTCCAAGCTACACACTGTAATTTTGACATCATTCCAGCAAGAATTTAATTTCAAAAATGATAGTGTGTAGCCTGCTTTAGGCACTGAAACGTCTGAACAAAATTTGTACATCTCTTTTACAGTTTCTACCTAATTATTAATGTATCATTGGACATGAATGTAATAGAATTTCAGCTAACAAAGAACTTTATTACATAGATGTGTATTCATTCAACCTATTCCCAAAACTACAGTATCCCGCCAAAAAATTATGAACACTGCCATGACTTAAATATACATATCTTTTTTGCAAAATATGCTACAAAATAATGAACCTAAGCCCAGTACGTACAAGAACTTAATCCGAGTTTTTTTTACTTATTTGCAAAGTCTACAGTCTCCTTTAATAGAATGCACCTTTATGTAGAATGGCGCTCCTGGCCACACTTAAAAAAAACCTTAGAACAGAACAAGTTCAGGAAATGTTAACTTTCCTCCTTGGGCGGCAATTTTCCAGACTTAAACCCTATTGAAAAATGTTGGACTTGATTAAAATCAAAGATGTAAAAAAAACATTGTTTTGATGTGAAATTTATAAAAGTTAAGAAAACTTTAAAATTCTAACATTTCAATCGTGTTCATACTTTTTTTCCGGGGTAGGTCTATGTACTGTAGTTTTCTCAAAAAAAACTTAAACCAGCTATAGGAATTCGAATGCAGTTTTATCAATTTGTTTCAAAACTGAAAGAAGAATGAACTGTGCACACCTTTTAAAAAAATGTAGGGACTTTTCTTCGCCTTACTCAAAAACTCTAATCTGCTAACGATCCATATAAATATGTATATGTATTGACCTCTGCCGCCATCAGGAAAACGACTTTCCTGAACTTGTCAAAATGAAGTTTGACAACTCGATTGACTTCTTATGTCAAGCAGTCATGTGAATTAAAGATGATAGTAAATAAATAAAACAATAAATATATAAGACGGATTTTATTTCAGCTTCCTTTTAAATATGTTTTAAGAAATAATTCCTTATTCGAGGCAAATATACTGACAGGCAAAATTAACCGCCCACCTTTGTTTAGTCTCACTATGTCTTTTTGAAAAGTAACGGTCAAAAAACACAATCATAATGACTGTCTTTTGTCAATTGGATATTTTTAACATGAATTTAACAGTTACTATACTTGTTCCGTTTATTATTTGTGTATTTCATCCATTTTTGTGATTCAGTTGGAATTTTACATTCTTGGGTGGGCGGTTAGTTGTGCCTCTCAGTGTAGTTAGCTACGCTGAAACTACTTTACCAATATTTGATCTTGCTAACAGCTCTACCGACTTACAAGCACATACAAACAATTACGCCAGCTCTTTTTTTTGTAAGTTAAAAAAGATTTGTTTTTACTCTGAAGGCATCACTAACGAATTCGCTTATAAAAAAAAAAAATACTACATAGGACTTTTCACTCCCATTACCATAACCGTAAAAAAACAAACAACAACAAATAAAAACTCCTCTCTAACCTGACAACAAATGTACGAGAGTAGGTAGTTTCCCAAATCGAATTCGGTAGCCAAAAATCACCGATCGGTAAACAAATAAAATCCATCGAGAAACATAACCTCACACAGTCCAGCACAACAAAATGACACTGACATGGTATTGGAAGTTGGGAACTGGCACTGACACACCATATCACTGCAACATTTTATTTTATAGATTTTTTTTGCGGATAAGCACACACAGAAACCCACTTATTGGTTACATAAAACACCAGAGACTCCCCGGCCGGACACTCAATTTAAAGGGGTTCTCGTTGTATGGTCACTCGTTTCTTTTTGTCGATTTTTTGGTTGCTGCCTTTGTCCCTTTATTTGCTCGGCAGCCACTATATAATCTTGTTTATGTCCACCTTTGTGCTACATAATGGCATTCAGAGGGTACAAAAAAAAAGTTCCTCCTTTATCGAATGGAACAAAGTACCTACCTTATTGGGAGACCAAAAATTGTGGTCGTTTGTTGCCTCATTTCGTCACACATATCCGCGATATAAAATGTTTTACAACCCATCATCAGAGAGTTGGTCCAGAATCTCTCACATAAAAAGGAACCTTAAAGTGAAATAAACTGTTGTTTGGTCCCGGAAAAAAGAAGTTCTTCTTTACTATACGTATCCTTGGAGGCAACAGAAACTGGTTTCTCGCGATTTACCTGTTTAGTTAGGAGCACCAGCATCAATTTTGTACAAAAAAAAAAAAATAAATAAATATACGGTACAAGTGCACAGAGAAATCGCACAGATACTTGGCCCGAAGGACTCGCTACGGAATAATCATAATCATCGACCAAAGGGGCAGGAATCGATGGAAGGTTTTTATGTTTGGGGATTTTTCCAAAATTGGGCCACTTGGAAGCAATGAGTTTGTCAACAACAATTGCTGGGCCGAAAGTTTTGCGATCCCTTTATTTGGACTTGGAGGACTGTTGATGGTGATGTTGATGAACTGGCTAAAGTGACCCTTTAATGGGATTTTTTTTTTCTTATTTTTTTCTTCATCTTCTGTTCGATTCGAATGCCTTCGCGTAATGCAGCGAATGGAAGAGGCAATTATGTGTAATTCAGGGCTCAGGTTTTTTTTTTTTTTTTTGGGAATTCAGGAATGATTTAGTTTTGGTAAATTACACGTTTTAATGTGATCGCCGGATCGCTCTTAGGAGTTGAAAAAAAGAGTGTAGTGCTTATTTTGGTAAACAGCGGTTTATTGATGAAATGCGAATCCTGATCAGTGATCAGATTTGCGATGAAGAAAGACGCAACGGGTTTCTTTAAAATGTGTTTAATTTATTTTAGTGAATTTTGGATTGAAATGATGGGGACACAGTTACTTACTTAGGGAACTCTTTTAATGCAGCTTTTTATTTTTTGAAATACATATGTCACTTCTAGACACAGGAATCGCTAAAACTCCTTTTGGATCGACAAAAATATTGTTTAGTCGATACTAACTTTCCAAATGGATATTCGTGGGGCTGAAAGAGTAGATCAAACTCTTGACAGTGGAGATAAATTGCCCCAACCGTAGCAGCAAAAGAAGAAAACCTTTTATCCCGAAGATAGTCTAGAAAAATCGTTTGCTCTTCCATCTAACAATAGAATCCACCTACCTTTGATGTACCTGAAGTGGGATCTACATATCATCATCGACTTAAATCATATGTCTAAGACCTCTATGTGGTCGCCGTGGCCGTGGTGGTTAGTGCGTTGGACTACCACGCAATGCTGTCCAGGTTCAACTCCTGGCCGGGTCTAACACCTAAAAGAGTTTTTTCACGGTACCACCTCTTTCGAATGCCTGACAAGCATCCAAGAGTATCATTTGTCACGATTAAGCTTCTCAACTCGCCGTTCGGAGTCGGCAAAAAACTGTAGGTTCCTTCCATTCGTGCAAAAATATAACACGCACACACAAATGGTTGCGAGAAGCAGGCCCCGGTTCACCTCGAGCTGTAGCGCCAACTAAGTAAGTAAGTAAGACCTCTATGTAAAGCCTCAAAAAAACAATACGAGCAAGTTTCTATCGGGATATGTAGAGGCAAAGACTGCACACTCACTGATTTGCTTTAAGCTGGTTTTACTCTTCTTCTCAATTAACCCTGGAAAGATAATCTGCGTCAAAATGACTCATTCGCGAGCGAAATATCCCGCTCTTTTGCTAATTATTATGAATCACGGGATGGGTGCTCGTGGCTTTCCAGCCAGTAGATATCCAGAGCAGAAAACTCACAACCCCTTGAGTAAATTTTATACATAAGTGTCATTTTATACATCAAAACATGATTATCTTTCTACGGTTACATCTTTGGTCTTAGAAGAATTCTGATAACTTAAAAAAAAATGTCTGTCGGGAACCTTTTGCGCTGTATTTTCATTTGTATTATTATGTAATTTAACCCTTCGGTATCTCGAGGTATTCTGCAAGGTATCTTCACTGTCCATTCTTATTTTTATAGTGGACGTCCAGTTTAACACTAGATAGACGGGAAAATTTGACCCCATACAATAAAAATATAGATTTTGATATAGTAAATCATTTAAAAGTGCTAATCAATCAGTGAACAAACTAAAATGTAATCATATTAACGTGTTTTATTAATGTCGATTTCGATTGGGCAAAAAAAACACTTTTTTTTATCTCGAGCAATTTTTATCGCTCTAGTACAATTTTCATTTTCCAACCGACCAAAAAAGCACTTTTTTTTTACTCTATATCAATTGTTGTGAATCTCGGATTCAGCTCGAGATTTACACCTACTTGCACTTACACTAGCACATTTTATATGAAATGTCAACGCAGTACATCAAAATAAATATCAATCAACAAAAATATTTATCAGAAACTGTGTAGAATATTTAGAAAATATAAAGAAAGTGTTTTAAAATTGTATTTTTTTTTTTTTCTGTTTCTAATTTATTTTCTTTTACGAACAAGATGTGATATGTCACACTAATACAATTGCAGAAAAACAGATCAATCTCATTTGTTTTCCAACCAGCACAAAAAATCTGAAATCTGAGAGCAAAATCTGAAAAGCCCAATCAAAAACGACATAACAAGAAGTTTTTTATTTCTTACTACAATCATGAAAAATAATTGTTTTTGACTGATTACATTTTCCACGTAATTGAACTTCACAAATATCGCACACATAACTAGATTTATTATTACAGCTGGAAATATAACAGTGACGTATTTTACCTGTACCTACAGCTGAAGGCTGCATCGGTATTGGTAGTTGTGTTAAAAATTACAAAAAAAAAGTTTAAAAAAGTGAAAAATTACACTATATGGGTCAAATGACCGGCGCCGGCTTTGTAGGTAGATGATTATGTTTATGTTATTCTTTATGAAGATATAACAATGAAACTATTATATGTAAAATTAAATTTACACTATTTTAATAAAAGTCACAAGAGAACGTGCCATAAAAATTAAAACTTTTAAAATTATAAGACGCTCAACTTCAAAATGGGTCAAATGACCATCGCCCGTCTTTCTAGTGTTAACGAATACCCGATTTAACGAATTTCCAATATAACGAATCGGATTTTTTTGTCATTAAGGTTCTATATTACGAATGATGAAAAAAATGTCCGTTCACCGCCTTATAATTTCTGGTTGAAAACAAAATACAATAGACGCTCGATATAGTGAACTAATAAAAACCAGGCCTGTTCACTGAAGCACTTAAAAAAACAAAAATACAACAAACTTAAGCTGTGCTGTTCGTAATTTTTGTGCATTTATCCCTACTTCTGTTATTTTATCTATGATTGTGAATTGATTTTTCGTTTTTGCTTGTAATAAATACATTTTAGGGATCATTAGTTAGATAAAATGACGAACGTTTTAACGAATTTTTCGATTTAACGAAAGTTTATGGTTTTTGCTTAGATTCCAGTGAATTAACATGCTGAAAATTGTCGACCCTGCATCTATCAAAGTTTGGTTACGCCTACAACGTTCAATTTATTTTCGTCGTTTAAAAATTTCAACAGAAATTAGTAGAAATCTAGACATGCCGAAACCGATCGTTTTCTTTTTAAAAACTTCGTGTTTTCTTGTCAGGTGACTGACAAAATGACAAATAGAAAAATTTGGGTTCAAAAAGAGCATTTTTTCCAATTAACAGGGTCAGCAAAAATGCCGATCTCTCATCGACAAAACGTTCTGTACATTTCCATATCGTGGATAAAAATTAAGGCAGTTTCGGAAAACAAATGTTATAATAAAATAGCAGTCAGCTTCTGACTTAAAGTTTCGTAACGTATTTTAAAGACAGGGTATCGTTATGTTAAAAATTACATAAATAATATCAAGAGAACAGACAGTCTTTAAATGAAATCAAAAATCAATAAGTCCCATGAATTTCAAGTCTCAATGTGAAGCAACAAGCTGCTCTTTTAAAAATAATAATAAATAAATTCTACAAAAAACGTCCTTCCAACTCGCATCCATGTGCCGTCATTCACTTTGAAAACCACAGAATAGATTTCCATCAACATCCCCAACCGACGACACTCTAGAAAAACATCCCTCTTGAACACCAGCACAGTTTATCATCATCATCTCCATACCAACCGCCCGCCGCAACCCCCCTAAAAGAAAATAACATAAAAAGCTGACCAGACCACAAAAACCCAAACGAGCAATTCTACCTCACAATTATTCAATTTAAGAGTCACATCCACACAAACTTTTCAAAAATATCATTTTTAGGGGATGAATATTTCAACATGATCTCCGTACCACCAGAATTGCCACCAACACCATCACCACCACCGCCAGACAAACCGACAGCGTGCATATCTCTTCATGTCATTATAAAGTTATAAATGTTTTAAAATTAACCCTGACCTTCAGAACGGAATACCTATAATGACCAAAGCCAAAAGGACTTGGGTGTGTGTGTGTGAGTGTGTGTTGATGAAAGGCAAATAATAAAAAGATTTTCTATTTTCCATCACAACGAACAACGAACTAATTGGTGCGAAAATTCCCTCCAATCGCATGGTCTCAGGGTTCTCTACTCCACCCCTAGGTATCAAGTGTTTAAGTCATGTGATATTAATAGCCCATACGTGTAACACCCACAATTTTTCTTTTCTTTTCTCTTTTTTTGTTTTTTGTTTGTTTGTTTGTCTCTCCTTATTCCTCTTGTTCTGTTTTTTTTTTTTTTTTTTTGGCATGAGAACATGAAAATCATTTTTCCATTTGATATGCCATTTAGAACAAAAAGTTTGTCATTCGATAAGGGTGGGGGGGTGGTCATAAGGGGGAGGCAAAGTACTGGTGAATTAATGATGGAAACACAACAAAATCACCTCAAAAAGAGAGTGCTGCTGGTGACTTTTGCGCAGAAAATTACTTTAGTCTAGAATCCCCTCTGAATTACAAAAAAAAAAAACACAAATACAAATACAAGTAAAGATTGACGAATTTACCCCTTCGGATGAATGGGAGACCGGTTTTCAGGTTTCCATTCACTTGCATGTGGATTTTTTTTTTTAAATTACCTTATGGAGTGTGTAAGGGGGATGATTACACGGAAGAGGGATGTAAAACAAAAGGCTTTTAATTTCCAACCCTAAGCAAGCGAGATACCATGTTTTTTTTTGTTTCTGAAATTTTGCAGACGTGGTATGGTGAGTTGGGCAGAACCCCCACTCCCTTCCAGATGCATGTGTTCCACTCGAGTGAGCTGTTAAACAGGCAAACATACCATGCTGTTTCTGTGCATCGCGCGGTTCCGCTTTGTTGAATGGATTGTCGTCAGTGTGTAGTGCGCTTTTTCACCATGCCTTCCACAGTTAAAAGTAATATGTACGACGATGTGCCCCCACTGCATCGGATAGGGGAGACATTTGCACACAACAAAGCTATACCTAATGCGCAGATACATTTGGAGTGTGGTGAATTTCTTCCTCCTCACGGCGGGGCGTTGCATTTTTTTTTTGTTGTTTTCTCTCGTTCTTTTGTATGCTGTCGCTTCGCTGTGTGTTCCATCAAACAACTGGCTTGCCACATAAGGCTGGATAAATATGGGAGGAGAAGGATCACGAGACGTTTGGCAAAAACAACAAAAAAAAATGCAAAAGATACTTCAATGTCCATCAAGTTGCCATCAACGTTTTAATACACCGCACAGTGACGTGGATGACGGTTGTGTGGAGAACGCGCTGAATTCATAATATACCATAGCAGATACTAGATACGAATACGAATACGAATACCCCAAACACATAACACCGTCGTCGTCGTCGTCACGTCATCTCTTCTCAAATACACCGAGAGAGAGTGTAACATTAACTTTAACAAAGTGGAATCATGCAAAAAGATATTTGCTGCTGCTGCTGCTTTTTTGTATTTTTTTGAAACAACCTCATTTCGGGTTCACGGTTCGAACAAAAATTCATCTAAAGACAGAATCGCGACTGCCGTCGCCGCAGTAGCAACTTCACACAGTCCAAACAGCAGAGCCAGCAGGCTCTCAGTAAAAGTGTATCTCAGCAGCGATACGAATTTCAATTTATTTCTCTTTTCTTTTTTTTTTTTGCGTTATTTCTGCATGGTGTAGTAACATAACCAGTGTACGAGATTAAGTGGTATATATTCTGTGGTGTGTAGTGTATTCAATTCAACTCTACGTACTCTGTACAGCAGAAAAAATTGAAAAAAAACGAAATACATTTTTGTATCCTATTCAAATGCTTATAAGACTAAGCTCCGTCTATGGAGTATCGTTAGTTAGACTCGCATTCACTTTTAAACGCTCGTCTAGTGCGGCGGTTGGTACTTGATTATCGGATCAAAAAATAAAATAACGCGAATTCTACAAAATTAAAAAAAAAAAAACTCCCTCGATTGAAACTTTTTCCAACGAACTCTGAAATGAACTCAAGTGACATGTGGATTTATTGTTTAAAAATAAAATAAGAAATTAAATAAAAATGAATTTCTTATAAGAAAAAAAAAAATTATTGTGCAAATAAAATTGACAAAGTGACAGTGATTCTGACAGATTCCCCAAAGTTCCAAATAAAAAAAAAAAAAAAACACCAGGATAAGACAAAAACAAATTGTCTGTTAAAAAAAGAAAATCCAAAACTAGGTAAACAATTAAGTTTTATTTTTTACCTTTTTCTAATCGCCTCCCAAGTTTCTGTGTTGCTTTTCATTCCGTGATCCAACCCCATCCATTTCAGTTCTGGTAAATTACTTCTGGTTTTAGTCTTCCCTTTTTTGTTCTTGCAATACCTACAAGAGGGCGTTAATAGGATAAGCGAAAAAAAAGGCGCACACGAAATGAGTTTAGCTGTAAGCCCTGAAACCAACCCAAAAAATTAATACAATAATTGAAGCCAATTTAATGTAATTTTCGTCGTTTTTTTTTGCTGCCATTCCGTTTTTATTTTTATAAAAAAAAAAGAAATATAAAAAATAATAATTCGCCGATAAGAGAGTTTGAATAAAAAAAAAGTATGTTGTGTTGCCATGCAACATGGCGAGTGGTGGTTCAGTCTTTCTTTTTTCTTTTTTTTGGAGACAAAATTGCAATTAGATTGGAGCATATAAGCATAGAAGTAGAGGGAGAGGTGGAGAATAAAAAAAAACATAGCATGTGCTGTTAATGAGTTTGTAAGTAGTTTTCATTAGGAACTGTAGTATGGGAATTCACTTTGGATAAAAAAGGGTTTTGCTTGCGGTTACAATCAGGTGAAGAAGGAGGGAAAAGGGAAGATCACGAAAATCCATCTAATCCGATGATGAATTTGCGGTTGTTGTGTAGATACGAGTACTTGAGTGGATATTATGTGATTTTAATTGAACACTGGATTTTTTTTTAAAAGTAATTTTCTAACGACCTTTTGGGTTTAATGGGGCAAGCACACCGATGAGAAAGTGTTGATAATTTGAATTGAAAGGCCAAGCAAATGGATTGTTAATTTCGATTTAATTTCGGCTGAGACTAGGGGCATGTGGAACTAGTGAAATGTGTCTGAAAATGTAGAATTTAACGATCTTTGGAGTTTTTTTTGTCCACGTTTTAGAGGACTGGTCCAAAACCTGCAAACTCATCACATGTGTTATTCTTGACGTCGGTCGTGACTCGAGGTTAACAATAATTTCGGCTTTAAAAATTGGACCTACTCAATCTTAATTTCTCTGCCACGTGGCTTTTTCAAAATTTAAGAGCTGGGACAGTTAAGTCTTGCAATACATGTTGGGTTTGAATTTCACCGGAGTTCTAACACCAAGGTGTACTTGCTCTTTATAAGCCATTCAGCATTTTTGAGCGAGAGCTACTTAAAGTTTATTCAGCTTATTTGTAGATAAATTCTATTGCATTAAACTCCACAGAGTAAATACCAATACTTCCACCATCGTCATCAACTTGGTTTTTTTTTCAGCCTTTCAAATGTCTGCTCTGCGTGGTGTCTATTTCTTAGGAAGCAGTGGCCGCCGGTTACGAGTACCAGCACTTAGGCCCATTTTAATACCAACGATCTTGGGAATATTTACCCCGGCTACTCATGAGAACCATTTGGAGCTTTGTATAAAGCGGAAAAAGGCTTCCCACGTCCCCCCATGCTAGGTCACTGAAATCGTGGAAGAAGTATTCTCCTAGGTGTAGTTTTCTGCTACGCGAAAGAGCTGGGCATATACAAAGGAGATGTGTTGGCATTTCTTCCTCTTCTTTGTCTCTGCAACCTCTGCAGAAGTCATTCGAAATGATGCCAAGCCTAGTTGCATGCTTGCCTATATAGCAGTGTCCTGTAATGACGCCGATAGTCGTGCTTATATGTAGTCTTTATAGGGCCCAAAGGTATTTGGAGCGGTTAAGATCTAATCTGGGCCAGATTTGTCTGGTGGCAACGCAGGTAGTTCCACCTTCCCATCTAGCA
This sequence comes from Brachyopa scutellaris, assembly GCA_949775065.1. Classification (NCBI taxonomy): domain Eukaryota; kingdom Metazoa; phylum Arthropoda; class Insecta; order Diptera; family Syrphidae; genus Brachyopa; species Brachyopa scutellaris. Next base: position 120,363,435 of record OX459113.1, on the reverse strand, counting down.
TTGGTTTTATTGACTGTGTCAAGTATGAGTACTATCTTGTAAGTAGCGAGAGGCATACATATATTTTCCGTATCGGGTAGAATAGGTATTGTTGTTCCTAGTCTATTTTCTTATACCTATGACATTCAATAACAAGATCGTTTACGAATTATATACATGTACATACGTACATTGTAGAGTATACTCTATCCTTACGGACACCTTTCATAACCAGAGATTTCAAAGAACAAAAATAAATTCACAATTTTTCATATAAAAAATTCTCCCATAACCGGACACAGACACCAATTTTCGTAACCGCAATAGAATGTCGCTCTCTCTTATATGGACAAAACACATCTACGTAGGTATGTCAAACTTTGTCTTTTTTACACTTTGCAAAGAAACGAAACAAAAATATAAACTGTGGAGTGTACCTTTGCGTTATTATCACGTTCGCGGACTCAGGATTTTCGGTGAGGAACGCTGGAATGAAACACGCATATCTCCGGCATTTTGAAAGATATTTAATATTATTTTGTGCGAATTTGGTATAAATATTTATAAAAAATCCTTCCGCGGGTCCCAGAAAATGAAAATGAAATGAAAATGAAAATTTGTCTCTGGTAGGACAAATAATGCCGGAATATGGAAGCATACTGTATTTCTCGTCGGGTTATCCCAACCCGTCTTGTCCTCACATACCTAGAATCCTTTGGCGGCATATGCCGTCATTTTTCATTTCTTCTCCTTTCTCCATCTAACTTGGTTCTTCTTCGTCTAATGAATAATGGTTTTACTGGTAATTTGGAACCATTCTTCCCTATTACCTCGACAGTTTCTTCGAAGTAAGATAACCTAAACTTTGTAAAAGAAATACATATGTCAAGAAATTGTACTAGAAGCCTTAAAATGTCAAATTCGTGAACATAAAAGTCTGGATGATCTCTGAAAGTCGAGTTTGTATCAGTTTTGTGACCTTAAACGTATTTGGTATTTGCTTGGTTGGCCAAAGCCGAGAAACAAGATCTTATTTAATTGGAGCTATGACTAAGTGAGCTCACTTGGCACTGATCTAGATCAAAAAACAAGAAAACAAACTCCTTTCAAGTTATTTCATCTTAAATACGCCTTGACACCTTACGAGGAGAACCTTTGACATTTCTATGTCAGCGTGTTTCATTGTCCAATTAAGACCAACCTTTAATCCAAGGATATTTAATTTCCCATAAATATTCCATTATGCAATTGATTCCAAAATGTGTTCAATGTTCTCGCCAAAAGTTTCCACTTATTTCTTGGCCCGCTTCTCACAATAAAATTTACATATTTCTGTAATAATTTCTCACTATATGTACTCGTAAACATAAAATATTATCATATTTACGCAATTTTCACAAGAAAGAAAAGCTAATTTCCCATCCGATTTAATTTAACGGTCAATTTTAATGCACCTCAAGTGTCATTAAAAATAATTTCCATTGCCACTGTGTGTTACACAGTTGAAAGATTAATAATAAAAATGTAATTTCATTGAGACATTAATATCGAATATTCCGCTATTTACGTCATTTCGGTGGTTGTTTTTGGCACTGCAGAAAATTCAATGCACTATAAATAAATAAACCCGACACCTTTACTTTTTTTTGTTCATTTGACGTTTGATCATAGGAAATGTTCTCACTTGCCAACCTAACACAGGAGGTAACCAGTATTGTCCTTTTTTTTAAAACAAAACGTTTTTATAGCTAAAAATAACTATGTTCTCACGTTTTGCAGTTCTATTTCACTCGTTACTGTTTATATTTTCTGATTTAATTTTAAGTATAAGGTTTTAATTTTATGGCATTTTAATGCATCATATAAATTACAGTCAACATACTGTTAATCTCTCTGCGTGAAGTTGATTTATGCAAAAATTGTTATAACAAAATATATGTTTGTATGTATTTCATAGTCGTTTTTTTTTTTTTTTCATAAACAAAAATATGAATTTATTATTAAGAAATTTGTATATTCAGATAAGTTATCTGGTGCCTAAGAGACATGTTCTTTTTTTTCGTTTGTCTCTATCTCCCTCTTTCGAGATGGGAAAGTGATAAAACTTCCATGTGGACTTGATTGCGGATTATTATTATTATTATTTTTTTTTAAAGAAATTTGAATTTTCTTTTGTGTATTATATTAGTAATTTATAATAGTTCGATCGTGTGTTCGGTGACGCCTTTATATATTTGTCTTTTTATTATCTTTTTTTGTTTAAGTGGCGATTGAGGTTTCTCGTTTAAAAATTCAAAAAAAAAGGAAAACGTTCACCTGCTCATGTTCATCAGTTTTATCATCGAACTTAAGAAATAAAAACACACAAATCACATTTAGTCACAAAGTGAGAAGTAAGAATAGAAATAGCGCCGAATAATTTAATTTAAAATTTTAAACTCAAAAAAAAAACCTCTAAGTTAAAGGTGTCATTTGATTCCATTTAAAAATATGCACTGACTTGATAGTTAAATAAATTGTGGTTAAAGCCTTGTTGCCTTATTTCGTCAAATTTTCATTCAATTGAGTACGTCAATTGAGTACGTCGAAAACAATTGGAAGCTACTGTCAAAATCCTACGTTCAGTTTTCTTTCGAAATGTCAAGTGCTCAAGTTGCCCATAATAGGAGTATGTGAACGGAAGCGATTGTCAGAGTGAAGTCGTTTTACCTGTCATTTGTGTGTTGTTTTGCAAAGTGAGTGAAATCGAATAAAAATAATCTTCTCTATATAATAAAAATGAAATGATGATCGTTAGTAACCGCATAACTGAAGAACGGCTGGACCCCTTTGGCTAATTCTTTTTTCAAATGTTCGTTATAATCTGAGTAAGGTTTTAACGGAAAGAAAAATTCAATAGGTGGCGCTAAAGTCAAGTTATTAACAAATTCTATATTTATTGACCAAATGGACTCATATTCCGAACATACATAAATGTTAGTTTGGTGCTAAGAGAGAAAACCGCAAAATCTGGACCCGATAGGTGGCGCTATAGTCAAGTTATTAGCAAATTCTATATTTATTGACCAAAATGACTCATATTCACAACATATATATTATATAACTCATCGCGCAACATATAGGAAATGGCAGGACAACGTCTGCCCCCGGGCCAACTAGTAATAAAATAAAAATTATCCTTTTTTCGTACAGCATTTTATTTTGCTGAACAAGATTTATTAATTGGAAAAGAAAATCGTAGTTTTTTAAGTTCGACGTACATATGTAAATTAAATCTTATAACAATTATTTTTTCAAATGATAATTCTATAAATTGCAAATTGCAAACAAAACGAAATATTTTTATTTGCAAACTTCCGATTTAAAATTTACACAACTGTTAAAGTCAAATGTCAAATTTTCGTACGAATGAGAGAGAATGAGTTCGCTCCTTCGTAACTGAACAAAAGTTAACAAAACTTAACGAATCGAAGCGGAAAGCTATTTTGGTTGTACAATACAAATTCCCTGTGTTAGTGTGTTAGCACAGTTATACATACGTCGACGTGTGCACCCATTTTACTAAGTTCGGCTTTAATTTTACGTCTGACTACTGGCAGAACGATCTTTATTTTCGTTTTCGATACAATCTTCATTTTCACCGCAGAAGAAAGAAAGCAAACAAGTATAATTTTGGTTAAATTGTTCATTAATGAAGTTATAATAAATAAAGCTACCTTACCAACAATTCTCTATACAATCATCTACCGTTGGGTGGGTTGAAGACTCTGGAACCAACACTGTAATCAAGAAGAAAGGATTGTGACATTTGCCGTCGGTACTTTAGCAAAATACGAAATGAACAATTTTTTCCACTAAAAGTAGCTTCGGCTAAGAACTCCCCTATGGACTTTAAATTCTTTGCTTCTCTGACTTTCTTACGAGAGTATTTGCCACTGGCTTACAACATATGGCCTATATATATTGTCATACAAATGTTCATAAACAATGGATTCGAAAAGGGCTCTGCCTAGTCTAGTCATTAATACTGATACCATTTTCATTGCAACCATTTTAAATAAAGTATTAGTTGCACTCTTTTCATCTTAACCGTTATTTCGCCCGTTGGTTTTATGCTTCTTTATCGCGGAATATATTTTTGTTTTAAGTCGTTAACAATAATGGAATGGGGTGACATCGAAAATCACGTGTCGTTGTGATCGGCTTACAGTCTTACACAAGAGTGTAATATGGCAAGAGGTGATATTTTACCTAACCACTGTTTTGGAAGACGTCGTTAAGCTTCAAGGCCGAAGAAGCTCTGGACATTTCAACAAGATTCTGCGAAAGATTCGGTGAAAACCATTCAATAGTGGTTACAGAAAAAATGTACCCAACTTCATATCACCGGATGATCGGCCAGCTGGTAGTCTGGTCCCCAACCCTTTGGATTACAAGTTGAAGTCCGTTTTAGAGGAAATGGCCTGCTCTACTCAGCACCGAAATATTGAGTCTTTGAAGCGAGCCCTTGTCGCACTGTCGACAACTTTCCAATGAATGAGGTCCGTAATGCGATTGATGATTGGCCAGTGCGTTTCAGGTCGTATTTTAAGGCAAATGGAGGCCATTTCAAAGAAATCTTCCATAACTTGTAGCTATATAGTCATTTAACAAATAAAACGACTAAATTTGGTTTTAACAATAGCGCGATTTCATTTTGCATTAGTTTTTCATTGTATCAGTATTTATGACTAGACTAGGTCGATAGGGAAATTTAAGCTGTTATGCCTGTAAACTGTCAGTTTGACAGCTTAGATTACCTCCAGAATGTCAGAAAGCTGAATCAGATATAAGACTGTCGAGTAATTAAAAATCTCCAGTCTCCAGCAGACGAAGGATTAGAGATCATATTTAATAATTTATCGTTAAGTGCCACCGGTATTTGCCTCACTATTCCTGATGATTTCTGTACAACTTTATCTACCTCATCATTGAATAGCTTGCCTGGAAAAAGTAATCTCTTTTCTAAAGGGTGATCGAAGACTACTTGGTTGAGATACATTCAACTTCTGTTAGTATAAGGTGAACAGCCTTGGAAATTCTGGTAAAAATTGACTACTACTGGCTCTTAGGTACTGCTTTATACAGTTACTGCTTTGATCTTCTTTTTCGAGGCCATTCGAGGTTTATTTATCATTTCTGTATTCACGAACTTTATGTCCAAAATGAAGGAAACTGGTGCTGCTAATAAACATGTCTGTCTAGTTTCAAAAATGTATACTAAGGTTATACGATGCATTTGAAAACGTAGTACGTGATTCTGTTTCACATTGTACCCGTATGACATCGGTGTACAAATCAAGTATCTACAATGACTCAAACGTGCTTCCAGCGGAAGTTTAAAGTCACAAAAATGTATCTATATACAAAGTTGCCATAAAAATGCATACAGGTTCCTACCTGTATAATATGAATCTTCTTCTACCCGGATATTTCCAGTTTTGCTGACTTTTGATTGATGACATACAATGCACAAAGAATACAATTACCTGTTAGCTTTTTTCGAACAAAAAAAAAACACAATCTTCTCTCATAATAGCGAAATAAGATAAGTGAGAGAGAGAGAGGGAGAGAAAAAAAAAAGCGAATCGAATTACACTGAACAACACATGAGGTAGTAGTATAGTATCTACTCAATTCTAAGCTCTTGCATCTAATACTAGCTCAGCAGCACAATACACGGAACACATAAAAAGAGAACGTTGGAAATTACTTTTCCCAATCACAGATACACAGAAATGCTTTCCATAAATGTATCTGTCAAGGTTTAATGCTGTCATTAAGCCAACAGCCACTCAACCCCCAAAGCCCACCACCTCTCGGATCTCGGCCAGCACCACACTTCATCAGAAGAGACACGTTAGTGTCTATAGATACTTTTCGATTAAGTCATAAATGATGAATTGTAAAAAAAATCTACTTAATGAGTGTTCGTATCTTAACTGCAATAACATATTGCATTTTGTAGTTGTGGATAAAACAAAAGATGAACGAGTATGTGCCTGCCTACCTACACCCTTTTTTTTTTATTTAAATTCTGTTTGATTTGTATGTAGGAATACAATACAAAAAAAGAAAGATCATAGTACAACGAACGGCGCAGAGAAACGTAAAAGTCAACAACTTAATATTAAATAAAATAGCCAAGCAAGCAAACAGAATATAAAACAAAATTGCAAAGCAAAAGCAACAACACAAAAGGCAAACTAAAATGCAAACTAGCAATTTTATTATCAATCTATTCAAGCAAGTTTCACAATTGTGATTAATATGCAAGGTACATGATGGGGGATGTATGTATCTACCAGTACGAGTGTATATGTATCTAAATGCATTGTTCAGATAAGTACATAGTATAATCTTTACAGTATATTTATGTTGACTATGCAATTTATTCCGTTCCGCAACATACATATACGATATACCTATGCTATGCTAACTCATCTTAGCTTTTGTAAAAAAAAAAATAAAACCTTTGCAGAAAAAACGGCAATAACGGGGATTTTATTTTTTTATTTTATAAATCAAATGCCAGCTACTACACTCTTTTGCTCCATCATCATCATCATCAAACACAGTGGAAGAGTAACAATTCAAAGAGCGATACACTTTGTATTTGTATCTAACAGAGGCTCGATTTGTACATAGTACTCGTAGAGATGCAGAGGGTCTGAGAACAGCAAAAACAAAATCAAATAATAACACAAACAATCCCCCTTACGAGCGAATAAATAAAATGCATGGTATTTTATATATTTTTGCGCGGCCTGACTTTTACAATCGCGCTGCTGGTTATTTTTTATTTTTTTTTTTTTTTTTTTTGTTCGCGACCCAATATCCACGATTTTTTGTTTGCATCCCCCTTGTACCCTTTATCAGCCACATTTACCCCAAACATTTTTTTTTTTTATTAAATGTGTGAATGCATTTTAATCTATACACTGTGTATCTATATAGATACTTGTACACATGTACTACATACGATTATACACGAGTATGTGCTTGTGTCCGCACTTGGTTTTATTAAAAAAAAACCACACCATAAACGAGCTGCAAAAAAAGATAGAAAGTGAACGGGAATTATCCGTCTGACCATTTGTTTGGTGACTTTATATTTTAATCAAGCGACAGAACTTAATGTGACATAGAATTTAATATAACAAAAAAAAAACAGCCACACACATAACCGAAACCAGATACTAATTTGTATCTGCAACTTAATAAAAGTCACAATTTAAATAGTTATTTTTATGTTTTTTTTTTCTGTAGTTTTTTTTTTTTTATTTGTTCGAATGGCGTTTGATTTCGTTGAAAGGCATTACCAATTTTGGGAAGCCGAATTAAGAGCTCGTATTTGTTAGTGTTTTCTATCGAATAGGTTGACATTTAGTAGCGCATTGTTTTCTCGACTGGGTGGCGGTTCCAGCCACAGTAGATATAATTAATTTCATTTAATATTCGTGGTGAAATGATACGTTTTTTTTTTTTGCATTTAATTTATATGGTGTGGGCTACTCTAATGGTCTTGTGGTATTGCCAATTAAAGAGATTGTGGCGCAGACCTCGATCCTTATTTGTTATGGGGTTCAAAATGCATTGATAGCGCGGAGGCGACATACTACCGTACCGTGGTTATAAAAGTTTATATTTAATTAGTCTGCGGGGCTAAGTTAATGTCATGCAGCACGTTTTTTAGAATGTTGTTGCCAGGCCTTCCCACTTCGACTTCTTAAAGTGTTTAAACTTATCGCAGAATGCAGTCGAAAATACAGCTCTGTCTAAGAAATTAAAAGGTTTCAAAGTGGGATTAGACAGAAAATATATAGCCTTTCATCGTACGGAAACGTCATATATGCCATATTTAAGGCGTCCCCCATTTAATGATTTGGACCATAAGTCAAGCCTTGGTCATCGGTAATGATCTGGTGATACTTAACCTCATCCGGCATTTGTCCGATTCTCTAAATAAATGGAAAAATGACTGGTAATATGTGTAAAGACATCGTAAACAATCATTTATTTGAGAATTTCGCAGACAAATTGCCACCAGTATGGATATTTCAACGACATAAATATCCCAATTATTTCTCCAGGATCGTTAAACCTTGGTTGGAGTCCAACCGCATCCATTTCCTTCAGTGGCTAGCTCAAAGTCTCGATTAAAACCCCCATAGATATTCGATGGGGTATTATAAAAAAGGTAGTTGCTGAAGAAAACCTGCAAACAAGGCCTCTGTTGCAAATTATTCAACAGGAATGGAACAAGATCACACCAACTCTCAATATGCAGCGCTGGTCAACACTATGAACGGTAGATGCGCCCGACGTTATTGGACAAAAAGGTTTTCCAACAAAGTACTGATTCTAAAAGAGATAGGGTATATTTTAATAGGCACAATCATTTTTTTAGTAGCTTTAACTTGGTACAAATGCATCGAAACTAGACGTGGTTAGTTTTAAAAAGCGTGTCCTGGTCTCACTTTAAAGAATGCATATCCGAACCACGGTGGATCTCAATATGGGAGACTGCTTATAGGAACACATACAAAAACGCTTCTTCAATGATGTTTTATAATACCTATGAATTGTACTTATACAGCAAACAATAATTTTGGCACAATTCGCATTGGATTTTCAACCGCACGGCGCGACAAATATTTCATGGATATGCCGTGTAGATTGATTCGCAATTCAAACTCGATTTTCTTCGTAATCTGGCTTTGGCCAGAGCCTAGACGGTAATAGTTTTTTTTTTAAAGCATGCCTTCTGAAGAGCGGGTTGAAGATGTAAAGCATTTGTGTCTGAAGAAACATTCAGTCTTCACGTAAAACCTTTGCAGTATTTTTTTATTTTTTTTATTTTTTTCAATCTATGCACTTTAGTATCCCTGTTTTGTGTCTGATAACTTTGTTTACTTATGTTGCTTACCATTAAAGTATCGTTTCCAGATATTAAGCCCAGAGTCCGGTATTTTCTTCTTCTCAGCAGGCAACCTTTATTATCTTGGCCTACTCCTGTGACTTCCGGGGTAGACCTGCACTTCAACTAAAAAGATTTTTCATTGAATTCAGTTAATTCATTTAATTCAACTCAAATAATAATATATATTATGTTCGATTTGGGTAGCCAGAAATATTTATTTTGAAGGATCTAGTTAACGAGCATGAAATTCTCAGACTTTCCCGGACAAATTTGGATCCCAAAAGAGTACAAAACTAGGACCAAAACGCATGTACTATGTACTACAGAATATACTTTAACGGCGGTACTTCATGTCTTAAATATGAAATAAGTTATAGTTCTCACTCTATATTTGGTTCGTGGGTGGTCATGGGCTTGTTAACATAAAGCTTAGACTTCAAAAAACCGCAAAGAAAAAGTCAAACAGCGTTAAATCGCCTGATCTGGGCGGCCAATTCGGTCTGCGGTCTTTTTTTTTTTGCTGACAACAATTTACCACATAAATGGCGTAAAAATCAAAACTTGCATACATTTCCTACACACATTACTTAATAGATTTTTTCCCCGGACAAACACGGACAATTTAGAAAAACTATCCCGGAGGTTCTCCGCATAGGCGTAAAAGAGTACATGTCTGGGAAATTCCGGACAGATGGCAACGCTATGTTCGATAGATAACCGAAACAGACAATTGGTCCCTTTTCGTCTCCCTTTCAGGAGAGACTCTCTGCATTTCTCTACAGTTCTTACCTGACTGTGATTCCTCGTGTGGACGCTAGCATATGTTTAAAAAAAAGTTGGTTTCATCCGCTATGGATCTTTGGCTAACTACGTAAAGTCGCCTGAAGTTTGGCTAACTACTTTCAGCTACGCACACATAGTTCACATTTAATTGCGCCACCTAAGTCCTAAGGTCTTTCTCTGCTGAGTGTCTCCCCCACAGAGTGGATATGAAGACCCTTTAAGTCTTCAAGTTTCTCTAACGCATTTTCTTTCATCCAATTCCTGGAAAGTTTTTGGAAGCCTTTTATTTTAACGCATGCCATGTCCGCAGTTCACTGTAATAAAATCTGTAAATAACTGCTTTCCAACCCGTTTTTATCTTAATGTTCTTTAAAGTTTTGAAAACACAGAGTTATGCACCGAGAGGAATATAACCGATCTTTCGAAGTGTTAAAGAGCTGAACTATTTATTTAAATCGTTTTTCTTGATAAAAATCTCGTATAGAAAAAATGACCGTCTATAACTACGGCATTATTATGTATGTCAACATAATTTCAAATCCTAATCGAAGGAACACGTAATGTTGGGAGAGAGGAAAAACATATAATCTACGATTAATTCCCCCCCAAGACTTTGCTTTGAAGTTATTAAGTTGCATAATTCCCCGTGCATTAGCACACCCTATCTAATTATATTCAATTTAAAGGTTCTTAAGATTATGGATGAACAACAAAAAAAAAAAAAAAAACGTTATCTACAATACATTTGGTGTCTTGGCTACTTCAAAGGAACTAGTGCCGCGCGAGCCATTCCCTACTTTAATTGTCTCTTCGCATTGTCATTCTTTGTCGATCAGCGCGTAGAGTGTTGATCGGGTATCCGGAGCTGGACAGCGGCGGACGGTAGATACCTAATGATAGTTTAATTTACTTCAAATCGACAGTTCTCTTAAATGAAGAAAGAAAAAAAAACCTGAAATAGTTTTTGCGCTCAATACAGGTTGATTGTGTAAAGGAAGTTGAAACCAACACAAGGACAGGGAGAGAAATACAAAATTCCAACAAAATTATCGTTCACCATAATCATGATGAGAAAATTAAGAAAAAAAAAAAAAACTGCTACATGCATCCGGCAATAGGATAGAGGTAGTAGATACCGGAATAATGCATCTATCAGATACTAATACGAGTACATGTGCAACGACGACGCACGGCAGTAATCGCCTAATCTTGAATCAAAAGAAACAGGTGCAAACGATTTTTTATCCTTTTATCCACTCCTATGTATGTATGCGCTGAAGCTGTCTTTCTACTCAAAAGTGGATACACCTCTATCTATTTCGATGATATTTTTTTTCTTAAGGAGATACATAGATACAAACGAACGAGCGAATGTCCGATCCCGCTGTGTTGGTTTTTTTTTTTTTTGTTTCTTTACTTTTTCGCTAGTAATTTATTATCGTTTATTTTGTTTTCCACCATTTTTTACCTCGATTATAAAAGAAAATAATATTTTATTTCACAACTCACACTCACAACTCATTAGATAATGATGTTCACTACTTCGCTCTGATGATCAAAACAAACAAAGAAAAGGTGTATCTGCAGGATGGTAAAATATGTATCTTAACTCATATGGGGAGCATAAAACAGTCATGCGGAGACATTGTAGAGTCAAATTAAATATGGAAATCCAAATGTGCGATGTAATAACATGCATAGAATGAAATACCTACACTTCTTTGGTGTAACTGAAAGGAGATCGTTTGTGTAGAGATAGCCGTTTTGATCGATGGCACTTGGTCACCTTAAGCTGTTCGGACGAAGAGGAGAGGATGAACAAAAATCTTCTATGTGAAGAGACCAAAAGACCTTCTTTGCTTCACCTGTGTGTTTTTGTTTTTGTTCTCTATGGCGTAAGCACCAGGTCGGTCGGCGTTCCATCTATGAAAAAGTATCTGTATCTGCTTACACCCTCCGCAGACGTGTTTATATTTTATTAAATGTATATTTTGTGGAGAGAGTGGTGATAAAGTTGTAAAATTGTGATCGTAAATTGCACTCCAGAGTGCAAGGTGTAGTTTTAGATGTCAGAATTTGGTGTCCCTCTTTAGAATTAAAAGCAAATAGAAATGTTGCTATTGCAAGTGTATCTTTGTGTATATATTATTGTGGCGCCACATGTGCAGGTGATTTTCATTCTTAAATTGGCTAAAAATAGATATAATTGATTTAGGCATGGATGAGGGAATCTTATTTAATCGATAGCAAATGGGAGATAACTGACAGTTGCGCTTGATGTAGAGGAGAGTGGTTGTGAGCTGGAGAAAAAGACGAGATGAGTTATGATGTCAATTAGTGTTAAGGTAGGCAGAGGGTATTTTTAAGAATTTTTTGTACTTTGTCGTTATAAATCTGTCATTTTAGCAGGTTTTTGATTGCAACTGAAGTGAATGCAAGTCACTTTCATGACTGCAAGAAAGTAGCTCTGTGATAGCTATAAATTATCGCTAAAAATTAACATTCGTCGCTTAATCGAGAAATCGAAGATTTTAGTTCTTTTTTTTAAGAATTAAAAATCTTTCACATTATAGTCGAAATCGAAGTGTGGTACAGTACAGCCTCGCTAGTCTGGACATATAAAGTTTTGCCTATGTCATCTTCTTTACTGTCTTCCTCTTCACTTTCATCGACATTTTGTTAGATTTGCTAAGCGGAATGAATAATGTCTTCATCAGAAAAGTCGTAGAATAGTTCATTTTGATCAGTTGCCCATTTATTTGTTTCACCTGCAGATGTACTACAATTTGAGTCAATGATTTTTCAGAGCATAGCGAAGATTCAGATTCAATTTGTTGCCGTTACTGTGCAAGTGGCATATCCCATTAGAAAGAGTGACAATGCTAGTCTTAATATTGACCAACTTTTAGTTTTTTTGTTTTTTCTCCAGTACATTTCCCATGATCAATTCAAGTCTGTACCACAAAAAATACGTTTTATCTTAAAAACACTCCAAACGAATGGAAAATTAATGCGACTGCGAAAGCGATCTATGAAATGCAACAGAGCAACACAGCTGGTTCGGGAACTCCCTGATTGTATGAACAAATGTATGGATGTACATTGTACATATTTCTATAGAAACCGAGTCAAATCAGGTATATTCGTATACGCATTTTAATAATCTGTCCGGACTGTAGAGGTAACATTTTAAAAGTGTCCGAAATATAGAGGTGTCCGGACTAACGAGCCTGTACTATATTTTATGTTGGACAGCAACTGGGTTTCGAACCTTACAAGTGCTTTCTTAATGTCAACTGATTCATTGACACGGTGAATTGGACTACTACGCAATGCTGCCCAGCAAACACCTTAAAGTTTTTTTTTCGGTGCCACTTCTTTCGAATATCTGACAAGCTTCTCAACTCGCCGTTTGGAGTCGGTAAAAAAAACGGTGGGTCCCTTCCATTCGTGCAAAAATATAACACTCATACACAATTGGTGCAGGCCCTGGTTCACCCGAGCTGTAGCGTCACCTAAGGAAAGAAAGAAAGAAGATCCGTTGACACACAAGCATTTACTTAGCTCGTGGTAAGTTGACAGTGACTCTATTCCTAGCGAATATATGACATCACCTGCGAGAGTCCTTTTTGTTATAACAACTTTTTCAATCCGACGTCGTCAAAGAGGTTATGGTTCTTCCATTCGAGGGGCAATTATGAAATAAGGACTTAAACTAGACTAAAACTGATTTATTCGGGTTCAAAAGGGGAAAAAAGGATTTGCATTTTTTTTCGAGTCGAAAACCGGAAAAATCCATGTTGCGGTTGAGATGGACTTTTTGTTATTTCACTCCTAGGGTCGGTCTTCCTTTCCTGAAGTCGCAAGTTTCGAATCTCCCAAAATGTTTGTGGTTGTCTCCGTTTCCTTGCAGCATGTCATTGGCACTTGGACTTAGACTGCTCCATATGTTTGCTGTTTTGCTGCCCGGTCCTCTTTCGTTTGGTTGTATTTTCAATGCTTTTTTGACGGCATGATCATCGAGGTGTCGCCCTATGTGCCCAGTATATATTTTTGGAGGTTTCACTATGTAAAGCGCTTTGCAGCTTCATCTGAACTTAATCAGTCCTTAGGTCTTACTTAACGGACGAATTTTTGCCAAATGTTGCTTCTATTCCTGTTCCTGGGGCATTCGTATAACTAAGGGATTCCCAAAGTGGAGAGTAGACATGGGCGCCGCGAGAAATTGCATAAATTCGCGGTTTCTAATGAGCTCGTTGTCTCACAAGACTTTTTAATTTAATTCAATTTATTTATTTAGAAAAGCCTACGCTTATTTTAATGTTCGATATGATATAAATTAGTGGTATGTATATAATGCTGTCCTTTTTTACGGAAAACCTTTCGAATATCACTGAATGGTTTGCAAAATAAACTATGCGAAAGACAATGTTGAACTATTTGCCTGGATCCAAGATCCTTTCCATGCTCAAGCTCCATCAGAATTCACTTCCCAAGAAAAAAAGAGTCTCATTGAACTCTCTTGCGATAACAGCCTTAAAACAAAATTCGCTTGTTTCGATTTGGTGGAGTTTTGAAAATTAATATCATTCCCTTTGCAACATCCTACTAATGTTCATCCGGATTTTCAGCTGTAGCTGTAATAAAGATCAATGTGGAACAAGAAATGGGAGTGGCATGGTCAAGCCTTATTTCGCGCTTTCAAAAAATGTATGGAGATCGTCAAGGCCACACGTCCCATTGACTAACTTGCCACTGATTTGTTTTCCATATTTTTTGTAATTAAACTGCTATGTGCATATGTACCTGCATATATGGGAGCCTCATCAGAATCTATTGTGTCATTTTCTGTGCCTAGTGTCATCTGTCTGAATGTTTAATACTTTAACGCATTTTCCAATATTAATTAAATAACTGAAGGTACTCTTTCCTGTTTTCAGCTTATTCTCAGTCTTTTTGTGTCTAGACCTTCAAAGTTACGGTAGAAGTAATAAGTTCTATTATATTTCTCCACCAACTGATGACGAAGGAACGAGTGCAGACAAGACGCCTCCCTCCACTGCTCTTGCACCTTTTTTGACATCAAGCGATGCTTTTTCTTTTTAAAGAATTAAGATAAATTAAAGGCGTAATTAAAAATGTTAAAAATCCGTAATTAGTTCATAAATACCCAAAACTTCATTCAAATTATTCCAATTCAGTTAAGCAGCTAGAAATTTATGTGGCAAAGGAAAGTAAATTAGGTTTTTATTTTAATTTTCGTTTAAGTGGGTGGATTCGATTATCCAAAAAGTCTATATTTAGCATCGCCATTAGTTGGCCTGCAACTACAATAAATTGTAAAAGCTAGTTCCATGTTCCATGTATTTATGCGCTTAGAAAAACAGTGGACTTTAGCCGCTTAACAGGGTTGGGCCCTTAACTGAACCTCTCGCTCTTATCTTAAATCTCAAACCAAGGTAATCGATACAGGAACTAACTCTCCTGAAAAAGTATCTTTTCCGTTTTTGGTAACTTTATCTAACACACGTGGGTACCTTTCAATAATCTGAAAGATTTAATGGAAATCCACATTTTTATCAAGATTACCGGTGTTTTTCGTTCCAGTAATTTGATTGTATTTATAAGAACTTGTAACTCTAAATGGTCAAATAAAAGCTGTCACCAACTGATGCACTGCACCCGTAATATATATTTAAGAGGTTTACCGACCCCAGCGTCAATTTTTCATTTTTTTTAATTAACACTTAACCATTCCGCACGTTTATTACGCATTAAAACCTAACATTCACTCATTGTCCCGCTGTTTTTCCATCATCTTTTAAGGCCTCAATGTCCATCTTATTTACATGTTAACAACTTTTAAAGTTTTTTTTTTTCTCTCTCTCCCTCTCCCCCCCTCGTAAAAAAATCATTACTTTTTCCTCTGTATGTGTAACGCATATATAAATCTAAACTCCAAAATCCATCCGGGGTCAGAGGAACACAACAACAAACAATGAAAGATACGCTCAGACGGAAAGCCTATAAATTTTCGATTTGACAACTCCATTGGGGCCGCACCTTATTTCCTCATATGTGGACAGAACCGAAATATGATGGGTATGATGGGTGACACCTAAGGAATATTCTGTGTATGGGTGTGCGTCGTGTGCTCGTGTGGTTAAATATTCAAATGAGCCCCAAGAACACTATCGAATGACAATCTTGCTGGCTGCGCGGCTTATTGAGATGTGACTTTGTTTTGCCGACGGAAGGTTGGAAAGTTAGAAAAAAAGGCGTCGTCGTAAAAAAAGTAAAAAAAAATTGTTAATCTCTTTAGCATTTGTAATACAAAAACATGCCCCTACACTTTGACTTTTTCTATTTTGTCAAAAGCGACTAATTACCGTTTAATGGTTTCTAATTTCTATCGGATTTCATTTTGTTTTTTTTTTTACAAAGCTAAGATTTAAAGTTCAGACACTGATTGGGGCTAAAGTTTTATAGTTGATTCTTTTATGTGCCATATATACAAATTGGTTTTTTTTTTACGATTTGTCCATGTTTTATGGTTTTGTTTATTTAAGGCGAAGCATTTGTTTGTTTGTTAACAAAAAAAAAAAACACTTTTCCACTTAAAACAAAAGCAAGCAAATTATGTTAATGCAATTTTTATAATAATTTCTTCATTTTGATTTGTCTCCTTGCAGAATGCTAAATAATGGAAAGAGCAAACAGGAAAAAAAAACCGTTGGATTCGTGAATAAATTGAAGGTAAGATAGATAATTAAGTTGTTTTAAGTTAAATTATTTAAACATGCAATGCCATTTGAAATTATAGCAAATAAATAAGAAAATCAATCGCTTTTGAGAGAAATTCTTTTAAAAACAGTATAAAATTTGAGAAAATTTACAATTTACAAAATTAATTAAATTACATAATTACTTAGCACACCAAAACAATTCAAAGCACGTAAAAATATACAAATATAGATATGTAATTATGAAATTTAATTCAGTTTATTCCCAAAAATAATAAGAGTACTGTGAAATTCTTATAAAAACACTACACTTTAAAATTTAAACAATAAAAAAATAAAATTAAAAAAAACGACAACTGGGACCTTTAATTTTTTTTACCTATGTACATATGTATGTGCGTAGTGCGTAGAACCTATCCTTTTGTTTATCACTTCTAATATTCTATTTCGCATTGATATTACCAAATTTTCGAGAGCGTTAACTGAAATTGTGTTCCAAGACAACATTTGCATCTTTTAGTTGTGGAGCATCTCCCATACATTTTCTAAGGGGTTTAGGTCCGGACTGGTAGTCCAAAACCTCAATTTCCCTTGGAGAAACCCACTCTCTAACGACTTGAACAATATCAACAGCAACGTTGTCCTGTTGGAATATAAAATAAGGACCACACACTTTCCCGACTTTATCAACCATCACTTCTTCTAACAGTTCGATATATTTAAGAGGATTCAGCTTCTGTGGTACCCACGCAATTTCGGCTCTACCAACTGTACAAAAACCTGCCTTAACCATAACACTTTTGCCCTCATTTTCGACTTGATTTCATTCTTTTATCGTGCCAATCCATAGCAAAGCTTTCGTGTACATCGAGATTAAAATTGTTTTCATTACTGAAATAAAGCTTTCTTCATTCTTCTTCATAGTACGTGCATTTTTTTGGCAAAATTCAACCATTCGATTCTATGGCTCTCAGAGAACTCGAGTTTTCTAACTGGTTTTCTAAAGTCCTTCTCGGAAAATTAACGATTTTTGACGACGACTCATAATGACGAATTTTTCCATACTGGGCTTGCAGAAGTAAGAGATTTCGAACAATGATATGTGATCGAGTGATTTTGATAGCAATATCCCAAGAAAAAAACCTGCATCATTGAGGCATTGGCTCGCCCAGACTGTAACGCTGCCTAAGTCGGTAAGTAAGTTAGTCTATCGACGCGATCGCGAATATTGCTTCTATGACAGTACGGATAGGAATCGAAACTTCGCAATTTTCGTCAAATACAAGAAGTTGACTTGTCCGAGACCTCAACTTGGCGACATTTTGCGTTTGAAACTGAGAACTCATCTTCCGCAAAGAAGTGCGTTTTTAGCTGAATGGCAAAATTGTCAAATATGTAACAATCTAGATTCAAAATAGTTCCAGGAGTTTCCTTTGCATGTATCATCGGGAAATAAATCTTCTTTTACGAGTATGAAAGAGACAAGGCAATAACTGCTGTAAAATGCAGTTATCTCTTCCCGATATTCCAGATATGCTTATAAAGGGATAACCCGATTTTAATGATTTTTTGAAAATGTAATTTTTGAGAGCAGGTTTTGAGAACTAAATCAAGTATCTTAGATAAAAGAACCTCAAGCAGACAAGTTTTCTGTTTTTTCGAATCCTACGACAGTGGATTGGAGAGACCTAGTGTCCTGCCGAGTTCATGACACAACTTCTTCTTCCTTTAGTTGGAGCTACAGTTCGAGGTGAACCAGGGAACCAGGGCCTGCTTCTCGCAACCTACGTACTGGACCTTCTGTTTTTTGCCGACTCCGAACGGCGAGTTGAGAAGCTCCTCGTGACAAATGATACTCTTTGATTGCTACCGGTGGCACCGTGAAAATACTTTTAGGTGTTTGCTGGGATTGAACCCGGGGAGCATTGCGTATTAATCCAACGCACTTACCACTACAAATTAGGTCCCCCAATATTTGGCTAGCACACGAAGGGAATAGGCAATTATAAAACCTTTGCTCTGGAGTTCTTCGAGAAACAACATCGGATTCGCTTACTAAAAATGTAAGTGGGCATTCAAAAATCGCAATCTTCCGATTTTTCGGCTGAGGAATATCTGCTCATAGCAAAAGTCAGCTTCTGTAGGTGTAGGCCTTTGTGTTTTGTTGTTAAAGAACTCTCACCACACAAGTCTAAACCAAACCCAGCATTTTCCGGGTACTATCTGGTATCTCGAGCACTCAGACCCAATATTGATCCATTGCACTGTGGACCAGGGTCGCCTTAGTACCCAAGCCCTGGGAGCGAATTGAGTCAACAATCTTTTCGTTATAAGCTAGTGATAGATATATGCACTAGACCACCAAGATGGCTACCATACACACCTTTTTGCCACCCTAAAAGCAACTGTCGGAGCCGTCAATATTGTTGCTAGCTTTGTGGGAAATCCATCTGAAGAAACCATTGCAAGGATCCACAGACCCTATTTGTTGGGTGGTTTGGTCTTCCCACTTGTCATAATACGTACATACAACTGCGTGGTTTCGACTTTATTATTATTGATTATTGGTTTTGTGTAGCAATAAAAAAAAAACCCACCAAGGTCATGCTGTAGCGATAGCGCCTCCTTTTTTCGTATTCCAAAAAAAAATTGTTTATAAATATTTAATCATTGTTGTCATTGCTGTGCTAATTTAAGAACCCAATGAGATCATTAACTCAATAATCGACTATTACCACTGCCATATCAACATCTGTATTGCACTATATAAAAATAAAGCAAACTCCGCACATGGTCGTTAAATAAAAAAATAAAAAAATAAAAAAATTCATTTGCATTTAAAAAATAAAAATAAAAATAATAATAATTTCTCTTCGAAAATCTCAACAAGCGCATGCAAATTTTCACTCTGATAAGCCTCCACTGCTCGGGGAATGCGGACCGCGATATGTTAATCAAGTGAAACAATTAAATTTCGCTTTTTATTGAGTTGTTGTTTGTTATTTGTTGGGTCGCTCGTTCTATATTTGTGATGTTTGATGTACGCCATATAGACACAGTGGCAGCGCAAAAAAAAAAAGAAGAAACAATTACTCGTACAAAGACACGATATCACACTTTAATGCTTTAACAGTCGTTAAGAAATTTGTTGATTACTTGTGAATTGTGATGACTTAAATGCTGCTCAGTAATTCAGCTCCGTTGTCGTCATCACTGCTGCCCGATGATGACTTTTAATAGTTCACATAATCATTATGATTTACTTAATCTCTCAACGCTACGTAGAGCTGGCATACTTGTAGATACCCATATCTGTGCAAAACGAAAAGAAAAATCCAAAAAACTGAAAGATCGTAAGAAAGTACACATAAACAGTTTTTAATAAATTTCGAACGAACAACAAGTATAGATACTGGAGACTAGTTAGTATCCGTCTTACCTTACATTCATAAATATTTATCTATTTGCCGAGTAAAGTGGCTGGCATGTTTGCTTTTAGATAAGTTTACTTACTTTTTTTTCTCTCTCTCCCCCCCCCCCCCCCACTGCTTTTCTCTGTAAAAAAAAAACCTCAAAATACCTTTAAAGTATAGGTGAACTTTGAAGTTTGTGGTACACGCATCGGTGCTACTGAGTTCGGTGGGGTGGTTTGTGGATTTTAACTGTTCCTGTGCGTACACAGTAGTTTTTTTTTTGGATTTTCCCATTTTCGCTTCTTAAGTAGCAAAACAAGAGAAAATGTACAAAAGTCAAATAGAGTGTCCTCTCTCTCTCTCTCTGTCTATGTAAAGGAGAAACAGAAAATCTAATCTGGTGAAATCTACAATTATAAATCATCTTTGTTTGATAAACAAACTCTAAACAGGTGAGGACAAACATTAAAAAAAAATAGATTCATCGTTCGTTGTGGTGGTGTATCTTTGTTGCACGTATCTATTTGCTGTTATATTTGAAGAGGCGTTTTTTTTTTTTTTTTTTTTTTTTGAAAATGTCACACAAAACGGATTGAGAATGGAAGAGAAGATAAGTAAATAAAAATCGATAATGGTTAATTCGATTTGTATTCTTGAACGAAAAAAAAAAAATTAATTTGTACTTATTGTGATAGTATCTGAAGAACTTGAGCATACACGATTGGCCTTATTTGAGAAAGTTGTGGTACTTCAGCAGAGTGTAATTTATGACAAGTAAATAGATTGTTTGTTTATTGTTTTTTTTTAAAGCATTAATTATTGTGTATGATTAAGATCAATGACATTTTATGATTGTGTCGGCAGAGAGGTGATGATCACCACCATCTGTTGGGTAGTGATCCTTCTGTCAGTGCTGGGTTAATATGTTTGGAAGTTTTTTGACTTCTTAGCTAGAAAGTTACTTACCACCCTGTTCTGCATTTCGAGTGAAAGTGGATTAAAATCGAATTTGGAATTCACTCGAAATAGAAATCAGTGTTCTGCATTCCGAGTGAATTCTAATTTTTGGAATCCACTTCGAATTCATTTGTTTGAAATGTCGTAATTAACTGTAAAACCATTTCAAAATTATTGTGAATTAACAATTTCCAAAAAAAAAAGTATGATATGATTGGTGAAAACGCTAGGCTGAAGGATGTTACCAAAGGTCAGTGGGCAAGGATTTTCATCTTGACCTTGCTAGATCCACAGTCAGCAAAGTTCTCGGCGAGACGTTAAACATTCTATAATACCAGTTGTGTTCGAAGTGGACTTCGAACTTCTACTCGCCCATAGAATAGCAGGTTTGTTTGTTTCCATTACAACAAATTCTCATTGTGTTCCTACTTGCCAAAAAAAAGTTAGTCAGTTATTCTTATTTCAACTGAACACTTAACATGTAACGTTGATGGAGAGACTATTAAAACCCATCCAATATTGGACTACAATAAATAAAAGGGGCGAGTGGATACAATGGATGGACCATATGGTATCATTTCACTCGTGCAAACGCGCTACTAATCGCTGACCACTGACTTTTTTTTTCAACTTGCTATGAATATGTTTCTGCACTCGCTTCTTAAATAATATACATTTGTTGACGGATTATTTACACAGGAAAAAAAAGTAACAAGTGTCATGAGTTTATGATTGAACTCGCGCATCAATAGTTAAAACCTCAAATGGAGTTACGGGCAGTCAATCCCAAAACATCGCTTTTTCAGCACATCAAAGATGCCATGAACATTTTTGGCATAGCTGCGAGTATCAAAATGTATACAACTCCCCCCTAACTATTATACAATTCCTTTGACTTCAAACATGTTCTTAATCGACATTGCAGCCACCATATTCTCCGAAATTATTGAACGATAACGGGTCTTTGTTTGCCCCGTCTGCCTCTTACCGCTCTGCAAATTTAAGTTCTACCAGCATGGAACTAAACCCGTCTTTCTTTTTTGTTCATCCTTTCTATCCAATAAAGGTAAGAATCTATCAACACATTGAAAAACTTTACTATACACCGCTTTTACCCATAATCTTACGCATGGAATAGACCATACCGCGATTTCATAGGCCACAACTGCAAAATGGATAATGTGGTCTGTCAGACCACAAAGTATGACTTACCGCCTTTTGAGTCACCGCTAAGCGGAGGGTTAAGAAAACCCTTTGCAAAATCATGATTTTCGTCCATGTAATTTAAGAGTATGATCTCTTGCCTCTTGCCGTGGTCGTGGTGGTTAGTGCGTTGAACTACCACGCAATGCTGTCCGGGTTCAACTCCTGGCCGGGTCCAACACCTAAAAGTTTTTTCACGGTGCCACCTCTTTCGAATGTCTGACAAGCAATCAAAGAGTATCATTTGTCACGATTGAGCTTCTCAACTCGCCGTTCGGAGTCGGCAAAAAACTGTAGGTCCCTTCCATTCGTGGAAAAATATAATACGCACCCACAAAATGGTTGCGAGAAGCAGGCACCCCTTAGGGCTGTCTATAATAAGAGTTGCTAAACAGTGCCTCTGGAACTATCACACCTCGAAGCCCTAACCCCATTGCGCCAATTTCAATGCACCGCTAATTTGTTACTGAATGAATAAATATTTTTATAATCGATATGCCCTCGAGTGACTTAACTTACATGACAGATTAGTTGCACCACAACTAAATCGAACAGTTAAAAAAGCCCTTAATTTGTTAATAACAAATGTATCCATTTGCTTAAAAAACAACACAATGTGTAATTAAAAAGAAATATTCTACATATTTTACATTTTCTTAAAACCAATTAGTCTCAGCACTATTATTTTTTAATAGCATAATTATACATCAAAACACCGATAATTTCAAAACAATTTCGCTAATATCACCTCAGTCACACTGGGTGTATGTGTGTATCTGTGTGCGCACTTAAGGAAATAAATATGTAATAATAGTAAAATTGTATAGTGCAATTTCAAAGCACTTACAATTTACACATTCCACTTAAGATTGTAGGTTTGTATTTTTTATTTTTTTTTATTGCAATTTAACCGAAAAGTGAATGTAGTTCTCTCGGTCTTGGCTTAATGTCATCTATGCCTTTTGGCCTGTTCGACAATAACCACCCACCATATTTGCGCTATAAAAGCATACCGACATTTACTTAAAATAATTGCCAGTTGAATAAATAAAGTTGTAGGCACTGGGATATCTATAGATACAGGGTTATGTAGGTTAACATGCCGAATGCTTCTGTAATTACAGTTGCACTTTGGGTTACCACCGAAATCCATCGTATCTAAGATACATTTTAGCGAACAAAGAAAATAAATCCATAAACGTTCAAGTGGAAATGACATCATAAACCCACTAGTGGTTGCGAACAGAAAAAAAAAAGTATCTGCAATTAAATAGTGAATCAAGAAATTTGGCGCGCAAAAAGAATGATAATTAATAATTATTAACTCTACCCTCTGGCGATATCTAGACTATCTAGATGCAAAATTACTGAGCTATAGACCACTTGTCACTTAGCCATTCGTATGAAATTCTATCCAATAGATACAATCGGCTCGAATGTGTGTGTATGTTTAGATGTCGATGGATTGAATTCCCTACTATTTTTTTTATTCGCTTTTGATGACAGCCAAAGAGCATACGAGAGTACGAGTATTTCTGGTATTATAAATTCGAAGTTAATGGTGTTCATAATTCATGTGGCGTATCTTTGAACTTCATCTCATTCCGTTGACTTCACATGTTAGCTTTATCTGGAAAAAAAACTTCAATATTCATTTAATAATCATTTCACTGCAACTCAAAAAAAAGCAAACCTCTACACCATCCTCGAGAGAGATACTCGTGTTCGCACAAAAAAAAAGTATCTGCAAATTAATAGGACAGCAATCTGCTAACGTATTCTCGTATAATTTGTATCTGTACTTAACCCTGTGTATCTCGGTTGTACAGGTACACCTTCCTGCTACCTGTGTCTAGATAAATTAAAAATAAAATCAACTCTCTGCACTATAATAACACACACTGATTGGTGTGTGCTGGGATGGTGATGCTAGTAGTTTGGTTGGAATAATAATAATGATAATAATAAATGGACGATGGAAGAAGACGGAAGAGAGGGAAAATCCCACCAAGCCAGAAAAACAAGACAAGCTTAAAATTAGTTGGCATCGCACTTAGGAACAAACAAACACCCAGCACTTGTTCGCACTCCTCGTTGTGTTCTACGAGTATCTTTTTTTAAAAAATTTTTTTTTTGTCGTTGTGTTCCTGTAAAGATTGGACAAAGAGAAGATATTTATATGTGCAACAACATGTGGTGGTGTGTTGCCTTCGTTTACTTTGTGTTTATGATGCTCTTGTGATCTTGTGATCTTGTTCTGCTGCTGCAGTGCCTTTTTGTTTATAAATTAAGTGAACGGAATTTGAATTAATGCAATCAGGTTATTTTGTACCCTTTCTTCTCTTTTTCTATGTGCTGGTGTTTTTAATTTGTTTCCTAGAAAAGATCACCACACCAAATGGTTAAAAAGAAAAACGAATAATTATATTAATAAAAAAAAATAAATGCGTTGATGCCCTGCTGCACTCGGATGAGTTAGGATAGGAGTCAGGACGTGAGTGTATCTGAGAATGTGTTTCGATGTAATTAACTCAGTTGAAGTACGAGTATCTTCTTCTTCGTTCCTCTTCTTGGTAACAAAAAAAAAAACAGAATGCGAATTTAAAAGGGATAATGAGGAGATGCAATGCGGGTCCAAGTGTGAACGTAGTACGAGTCCTTATTATATAGACATATCGCATTTCGCACAAATATGACAGGAATGAGAGTTTTTAAGAATGTAAGAGAACGTGGTCAAAGCCACCCCACAGCTCGGATAAAGGGATACCTCAGCACTTTGAAGAGGGCCGAGATTTTTATATAAGAAATGTATGCTAAATCATGTACTGTACACCCAGTTAAAACTGCTAGATGAGACCTTGGTTGAGTTAAGTTACGTTGGAAGCAGTTGTGAGACAAATGACACCTTAACCGAAACAGTCTCCCCTCTAGTCATCTAAATTGCCTACTTCTTCCATATTACTTGAAGAGAGTTGAATGAAGAGTCGATTCTCTTGGCATGCTTTCTACAGTGATGTGAAAATTAATAGGGAGACTCTTGTAGCAATGTTTCAAAAGCTTCTAATTTCTGTAAACAGTGCGCTTAGCAAAGAAAATTAACGGAATTGTAAGCTTGGCATTCCGGAAAGCAAAATACCATTCTCTGCAAACAATATTTTGTATTCATTCCAAATTGTATCATATCTACTTGTCAAACCCTTTCATTTGATACCCATATTAATAATGTAGTGAAGTTAACATAAAACCGCCATCTTGGGGGTGTCCGCCATATTGAATTTGGAATGACGTCATACCATCCTTTCATTTGATACCACTATCAAGGCGGTTATAAAGAAAAAGAAAAAAAGAAAACGGAGGTAATCCGCCATCTGGCTTGGTGCGGCCGCCATATTGAGTTTTTTCTGTGACGTCACATAGCCTAGGACACTCTCCGGATCAAGACGAATCCAACGACACCTCATTTGTCGAAATCGGTTCCATAGTTTAGGGTTTAGGCTGTACGAGGTAACATCCTTACATACAAACATACAAACAAACCCAGCCTGATAAAATTATAACCGTTCCTTTTGCCTAGTCAGGTAAGAAATGTCCTTATTATTTTGCACAACCAATGTTAAAGAAGTTGAAATGTTTCTATTTTTATATATTTTTTATGAATGAATCTATCTATATAATTAAATCGCTAGCGCAAGAGCTTGTGATTCCTCCTGAGGGTTTATTTCTGCACCGATTTCAATGATTCTTACACTAATCGAAAGCTAATCAACTGAACTTTGTTCATCAGTATAAACAATTTTTAAAAAGTGCATACGAGTAAAGTTGTTCTTGTAGGGTTCCTACATGCGAGATTTCTCGCACCCTTCCACTAGTTAAGAATTATTTTGTTTATTTTTCTAAAGCTGAAATTAAAGTCAGTTTATAAAAACTAATAGTTTCTTTTTTTACGCACTTTTAAAAATATGTTACTACGTGTCCTTATTATTTCGCACATCACTATGTATAAGAGGGGCTAGATGAATCGTACTTAACCTAAGTACATTATTCTTTGGTTCTTCTGTGGTCTAACGCCGACCACAATGCTTCGGATGCTCGAACTCCCTGACCATCAATGGCCAGGACAGTTAGTTTGTTTCCGGCAGGAGCTCGCTCACTCTCTTACCAAAGAGGAGGCAACGCCTCTCAAAAAAACCCAAAGTGATAAAATAGGTGTTCCCCAAGATTTGAAAAAAGATAAAAATATCTTGTCACAAGTCTTACGTTCGTCGCTTTTCCGAGTTTTCCATATTTTTTTTTTATAAAATGTTTAAGGTCTTATCTTTTTTGTTTTGGGAATTTGAAAACTTAAATTCCTCGAATATTTTTTTCTCTCATGAACATTGAAACTTTTTGCTAAACCCTATAAGTATAAATGAAAGGCATCACGTATTCTAAGGTTATCTTCCTCATGTCTTTGTCGAATATCGAATCTTCCCTAAGATGTGACTTCAGGTTTTGAGCTCTGCGACGCACGTCTATTGTTATGTTTGACGTGAGATTCGTTAGTTTTTGAAAGCGCACTTGCCTCGTTTATAGCCTAGATCCAGCTTATCCATTTCATCAAACTCAAAACTCTCGAAAGCGATTGTGACTTCGTGTCATTCTATCGATAGGGCACGGGTCATAAAAAGGCCTGAATTTTGGTAGATGAACTCTCCGTCAGATTTGAAAAATATCATTTCATTTGGCTCAAAGGAGTCCTTTCTTCGTAAAACTCTGCGTAACAAAAGCAGGTTATATATTTATCAATATTTTCTACTCGCCTACGATCGACATGAACCTTTCTAGGTCCCAGTAAGTGAATCCTTCGTAGGACTTCTATTAAGTTTATTAGTCTTTGTAAGCCCTTGAGAAGTTTTCCTGCTTCTCACGAGAATGTAACTTGCACCCACCCTCAGTTGACAACTCGCCAGCGTTTTCTTCGTTATTGATAAAAGTATCGAGAATGACCTCAGTCTGTCATTTGCGTGTTGCTTTGAGTGTTTGGAAATAAACAACTCCACCATATCTTAAAGTGTGAGTCACCTGCTAAACTTCTTTTAATTGCATTAGCTACGAGTACAAAAGTTCAATAAATCCAAATGCCACCCCATTGAGTTAAGTCTTCCTCTCAGACTTCGTAATCCTATTAAAGTCGGATTACCTACCTCTATTTTTGTTTGTTTATCATTTCTGATAAGCTACCAATCCCAAAAGCCAATTCGAACAACCGTACTCGAATACACAATACCTTACAGGTAAGTTATATCGGATGAAAAGGCAAACATGCGCAAGACTACGAGTACGAGTGTCTATTCACGTACGAGCAAGAGTATCTATCAATCTATCTACTAGTATTTTGCGAATTAAACCAAACATAATACGTTCGCCGAGTATACACTTAGGCGAGCGACAAGTAGCCAGATAATGTGTCTTGTATTAGGGTTGTTCTAGAACACACATCCATCTGCAGATAAATGGTAAAATTACTATTTAGGCGCCAAGCTATGGTAGCGAACAAGATAGTACAAGTAAAATGCACCCGTAGATACATTATACCATAACTTGTTAGCTACTGGTGGACGCAAAATTCCAAAGCAAAATGGTCTCACAACCATTGAGGCTCGTATACACCTCGTTTAGCTCCCTCATACACTCTCTGTTCATGATCTAGAAGGTGGGTTGCTCTGTTGTGTTTGTTGCTACTGCCGCTGCTACTGCTGCTTGTGGTGCCATTAAATTAAAATGCATAAAGATATTGTTGATGTTTTTAAATTAATGCAACAAGTTTTCCGAAAATAGTCCTCTCGTTGTACCGGCCGTGTACGGGGCGTGTGTATAAGGGGGTAAAGATAGACAGCCGTTCATATAATAAAATGTAGCTTTATGTCCGTGTACGAAAATTCTATCGATATGTGTAATTTATGAAACAAGTTTCCTTATTGGGAAGGAAATTAACAAAAAAAAAAGAAAAAAAGAATCGCATTCAACAGCGCTGTATAGATATACTCATACCTCGGAGTTGTATGGTTATAGATACTCGTGCATTAAAGATAGATATCCATTCACTTAATAACAATTTAACAGATTGATTTATGTTATGTACAGTAGGTGATACACACATACATTTATAAAATAAAATACGTGAGTATACAAAAGTATCTAGAGCTTGTGTCTGATCAATCGGCAGCGGAACTATTCATATTCGTATTCGAATTATCTTGAGATACGAATATAAATAAATTGTGTGCACAGTGTGACTAAATTGATAAACAAAGATTTAAGCTTAGCTAAGCTCGGCATTTGAATTCGATTGATTTTTTTCATATTCTATTATGAAAAATTAATTCAAGTTAAAATATCTTTTACAGAGAGGGTTATGCACAATAAGTTCTGAGTCAGTATCTACTCGTAAATAGGTCTCGTTTATGGTGATAGATTTTGAATTAAGAACACTTAACTGATTTAATTTAGTACGAGAGTAAATCCAGTTGGATAAAATGTATCTACACACATGTTTGTACGTATCTAGTATAAAAAGCAAAAAAAAAAATGTGAGGAAAAATTAAAAATTCAAATGAGTATCAGAAGAGAAAATCTACCGGTTGACATTTTGATAATAAATTGTCACTTAATACAGAAATGTTGTTTATGTTATGTTATGTTTCTGTTGCCATGTCCGAGGTGACACCCCCGTATGGTTTTCGTTTGGTCTGGTCTGTCGAAAAGTGATATATACGCTTCGATAGAGTTTAATGTTTACCTGATAATATTTTCTGTTCTTTATTTTTTTTCATGTAGGTGTAGGAGAACTTGATAATTGTTGGTTGATAGTTTTTTTTTTTTTTTTTTTCGGTTGCGTTGCCACGCGTCTATCAGCTCTGTTTTCGGTGAATTTGAATAATTTTACTTTCTTCGGATCACAGAACAGAGTGGACACGGGTGATATGAGATGTTTATTTTTATGTATTTATTGAAATTTGATGGGTTTTTGGTTTTGGTTTTGAGTTGTTTTTTTGTTTTTTTTTTTAATTGTAATTGTGTTGGTCTAGTTCTTGTATAATTTTGTAATTCTATTTAAGTAGGTATTAGAGCTAAGTTCGTGTTATTTTTTGAAATGTTGTATTTTAAGAACTCTTAGAGCACTTAATGTGAGTGGAATTGTGGCATGTTGATAGTGTTTGGTATAGGAATACCCGTTTTGTTTTTTTTAAGTTCTTGAAATTAGGAAGTGTGTCACTAATGACCGACCATAACCTTCTTTGCATTAACCATCTATTCTGTGACATACGGTTTTACGATGTCGTAATGAATACCTGCAGGTCATTGGAATACTGAATTATTGATTTAATTGGCTCATACATATGCCCCGATGTACATTGGTCTTAAGCCTAGGATGCTTAATCTTTGTAGATCACCTACAACTTGTTCAGAGGGGATCACCACGTAATGCCGAACGACTAAAATCTCGAAAATCTATTTGATAAATCTAGAAAGCAAAAATCTCGAATTGCCAATATCTAGAAAGTACAAATCTCGAAAGACTTTATCTCGAAAACAAATCTCGAAAAAAAATTGATTTTTAAAATCCCTTCATTTTATTACAATAATAATTAAAATGGGTCCATAATGAATATTCTGTAACTTTTTTGAAAATAATAGGAAGGAACAACAACAACAATTTTTTTTTTCAAATTTACTGTAGTACTGTCTTTACTTTATACAAAAAATAATTCTGCACATCACACTGTGTAAATGTGTGGATGTCACATTACTAAAATAATGCATTGAAATTATATAAATACATATTTGAAATCGAAGTTGTTGGCAATTCCCCTCATATATCCCACCCAACTTTTATCTTCTTTTTAAGTCCATGTTTTTTAAATTTCTTTTTTTTTTTTGATATTCTACAGACCAATGCGTAGACTTCCCTCAAACTTTTAGCGTTTATGCCAAGACGCAACTTTACTTTGTGTTCTTAGTAAGCTTAGTTGTGCTTATTCAGTACCTGACTGCAACCTCATTTGCATGCATGAACAGTGAATCAACAAACACTTTTCTATAAAAGTAAATCTCGAATTGATTTTTGTTTTCGAGACTTTATTTTTCGCGATTTTAATTTTCAAGATATCGTGGTAAACCCGTTCAGAGTAAAGGCCTTTCATGATTGGAAAACATAGCACAGAGTACCTGCGCGTAGTGCTACTTTTTAGCAAAAAGGTACCATGTTTTGTACAAAGTCCTTAACTTTGAATATGTAGGTTAAATCTACTAAATCGGTTTGGTGCCTTATCTTCGCTTTAGTGAGTCAGCATAAATCCACTGATTGATCAATGCTTCAAATCCACTCTAGATAAGAAACACTGTAGAAGAATACTTCACCTACTTTCGTCAGAAGTTTTTGACAGCTTATATTGAAGTATTTGAATGTAGTTTTAAAGTAGACAAGTTACATCGAATGTTTTGCGTTTGGTTTTCTTTTTCGAATTTTTAAAATGTTTTCAAAAAGCTCTTGGCCTTACAGGCTGGTGAATCAGATTATTAAAGGGTGATTTTTTAAGAGGTTGAGAACTTTTTTTAAAAAAAAAAACACAAAAAATTCGAAAAAATGAATGAAATATTTATTTGAATCGATAGTTTGAACCTTGCAATTTAATGTTTAAAGATAATTTCATGCAAATGTTGACCGCGGCTGCGTCTCAGGTAGCCCATCCGCTGAGTCCAATTTTGGCATACTCTTTCACACATATCGGCCGGTATCTCACGAATGAATGCATGGATGTTGGCTTCCAGTGCGTCAATCGAAGCGGGCTTGTCCCTATAGACATTAGCCTTGACATACCCCCACAAAAAATAATCTAATGGTGTCAAATCGCACGATCTAGGCGGCCAATTGACCGGCCCGAAACGTGAAATTAACTGTTCACCAAACTCGCCTCGCAATTGCGCCATTGTTTCGCGTGCTGTGTGGCATGTGGCACCGTCTTGTTGAAACCACATATCATGCAAGTCAAGAACTTCCATTTCGGGCAAAAAAAGGTGCTGTAACAAAGGCCTAACTGCTGGGAACGGCGCCGAATCGACATTTCGCGGTCTTCTGTCACACTAGCTGATACGGCCGCAATATTTTCTTCACTACGCACAGTACGTAAACGTGTTGGTGGTTTAATGTCCAACAAAGTAAATTTGGTGCGAAATTTGGTCACAATCTTCCGAATAGACTGCTCAGAAGGTCGAGAATGCCGATCATAAAATGGAAGCAGCGCGCGATGAACATTTCGAACCGAGCACGAATTTTGATAGTAAAATTCAATAATTTGCAAGCGTTGTTCATTTGTAAGACGATCCATGGTTAAATTGCAAACCAAACTGAAGCTGTTTGACAGTGACACAAGGTACTAAACACACGTCAGCTGTCAAAACCAGTGTTGCCAAAACCAAACCAGCTAAAAAATCACCCTTTATTATTATACACCATGAATTCTGCAAAATTGAAAATGCTAATATATCCAGCGGTTTCGAGAGGCAAGTGAGATATTGTAAAGAAAACTCAGTCTTTTATTCAATTAACTTCAATGAAGTAGAGCTCATGTTTGTTGAGAAAGGGATTAAACCTAAAATGTTGTTTTCTTCTTCAAATTTTGATCGTTTTGTAGCTCTTAGGTTCATGCAATCATCTGAAATGATTTTGAGACTTCATCTAAAAAGACTTCAAATTATGTACAATAATTATAGACATGTAACTAGGCTTGGCACACTTTCGAACGACTTCCGCAGAAGTTGTAAAAGCGAGGCTAAGGAAGAGAGGGCAACTCATAAAATCCGTTCATGTTAGGCTCTTTCCCATAGAAGAAAACTACACCAAGGTGAATACTGTTTTAACAACTTAGTGACCGAGTATAAATGAATGTTAAAAGCCTATCTCGCTTCATACAAAATGTATAATTGGTTTTATAAGTAGCGGCGATATATATCTTCAAGATCCTTGATATTAAAATGGTCTACAGGTCTAAGTGTACTGGTACCCGAATTAGCGGCAGCCATTGCTACCTAACCTTACCTACATATATTGGGGTATCCTTGCTGTTGGATCCAATCTGCCATCACTGACCTTCCAGTCTAAATCATATTAAATTCTCTCTATGTATCCTCTTTGTTTATTTTCAAAAAAACAAAAATTACTTAATGACTTATAGACATGATAGGTAGGTAAGTAAGTATGGCCTCTCTTGTCGTACACAATTAGCGCGTATGCGCCGTTTTGTTACTATAACCTAATTTGGTTAGACACAACGTTCCCGGGCGGTTCTATTTTCTTGTGGTTGAGTTGCGGGAACCGCCCGGTTGTGTGTAAACGAATATAAGGGCGACAATGTAAATAAAAACTACGCGGTTTCCGCTGTATCTGAACGGGGCCTTAACTGACCAAGTCTTTCTTGAAATAACACAGTTGTTGGGTTTTCCATTTAGATTCTCAGTCTGAATGTGCTACATGAACATGACCCTAGTGTGATAAGTCTTGTTATTTAATAAAGTGTTTTCAAATGAGCCTCTTCAAGTTGTGAATGGTCATACTAAGCCTTAGAGATCTTGCATCAAGAGCGCTGAGATATTTTGTCAAAAGTTCCTTAGAACCCTGGGATTGGAGATATGGCCAAAATCTATTATTGGAGTTGAAGTTTGAATATTCTTACATAATTTCCTTTTCTAGGCGACACTATTGTGATTTCATGTCTGATGGTATTAAAGTTAAGTGATTCTTAAAACCACGCCTGTCTACTTTAAGAGACTACTTCTCTGCGATTTTTGACATCATAACTTCACTCCAAACTATCGTAGGATGATCTAGCAACATCACCTGTTCCACTATACATAAAACGATTCTGCATAGAATTTCATTCACATAACAACATCAATCACTTTAAATTTTTATTTGATAAACAACTTCTTAGAGCCTCCACAAGTTCCATATCCCTTTCTCTTTGTACGTAAGAGCGCAATCTTTTGCCTGCGAATCTATACCTACTTGTATACGAGTACATCGCCAGCCATCATGCCTCATCATACATTTACTTTAATGTTTATAACGTGCTTTCACTTTGGTTTTATTGCGCCATTCCCATAATTTATCATTTAATTCAGTCCTCGGGGCATGGGCATACGAACACGTATATATGCACAAGTGCCTTGCTTCAATTATGCACGTTCATTCTGGGCCCATCCCTAAAATTGGAGGAAAAAAAAGGACTTCCAGAAACCAGCGTAGGTACCAGTATCTCGGCTCATTCAATTCAATCTCACATGGATTTTCGCACATCGTAAAGAGCACCGATCATCCAGCACGATGTGCATCCGATACGCAGATACTCGTACCCCTTCGTGCACCCCGCCCCCGTACTCCTGTACCTTCACGGTAATTATTATCCTTTGATGCCCGCCCCTATAAATTGGAATGTTAAACAAATTCGCGTTCGTCGGGCTTCATATTCCACTCCCGTCACCAGAGTTGCCCCCCCCAAAAAATGATCGATTAGAATCGTGAGCGCTGAGCAATGCGATCGCGAAAGTAGATTTCGCAATAAAATAAAAACATTTAAACCTCCAGAGATACCCGCAAGGATGCCAAACAAAAAATCCGTTGAAACAATTTTTTCATCGGAAAAAGAGTGTTTTTGTGTCTTAATTTTGAGAATCCTGTTTTTTTTCACTACCACATACTCGTATGCATATGTATACTCCGAACACATGCATCCATCCAAATAAAGTGGAGAAAATGCCGTCGGCATTTGAACCAAGAGTGCAATGTGCTGCAGAATTATGAGCTTTTATTGTGCTCGATCAAAAATGCAATAAAATGTAAATCAAAAAGATTGACGAAGAGACGTTCAGAGGAGTTGGAGGGGCGGTGACAGTCTCCCCATTTAAATTGTACTATGTAATTATGTAAATTTATATGGCTGAGTGAAAGGATAGAGACGACTACTCCTTCCTGACTTCCAAAAAAAAAAAAAACATTTTATTTCTTCATTTTATTTGCACCTTTGTACTCGAAAGAGGCAGCAGATGCACAAACACACAGGCACAGTGTATGGTTAAAATTACCAGACACATGTGTAGGCACATAAAGGATGCACCCTCGAGTGTAACGATATAGCATTTAGCATAGATGCGCGTGTATAGTGTCAAAATTGACCATTTTGGGTTTGGCAAAGTCTTTTTTTTTTTACTTATGAGCTGATGATGACTATCTGAATACAGTATGTGTGGCAAGGAAAGAGCCGGAATATATTTTACGCAAAAGTAAGCGTTCTATGCTCTTGCCACACCGGGGTGGGTGCTGGTATTTCTGGACCAAACACTACACTGAACCAAAAAGGTACGTAAATACAATAAAAAAGTTAATTGGGACAAGAACATTTTTATTAATATTCGTCCAACAAACGCGTTTATTGTGCCAATAAAAGCGTTTTATTAATTTAATAAACGTTTATTAATACTATTAAGAGTTTGTTAAAACTGTTTATAATTTTTTTAAATTTTTAATAAACTTGTTCGTTGTGCCAATGAAATAAAACCTCTTTTCAAGTACAAGTTCGTTGAGCCAATAAACAATTTTATAGTTTGAACGAAATGCATTCATTGGGACAACGAAACATTTTATTGAATTGATAAAACATTTGTTGAGCCAATAAACTTTTTGTTCGATTTAATAAAAATAGTTTATTGATATAATAAACTCCTCCAAAGCCCTAAAATAGTGGTTCTTCTAGCTTCTCGAAACTTTATACTTACTTTTTTTACCTTTTCCGGGATTGCTCATCTGAAAATTAAGATGAATAAAAAAAATTATATATTTTCAATCAATTTATTTTTTTTATTCATTCGAACACAATAAATGGGTTTTTGCACAGCTATGTTTTCTTTTGGTTTTTTCTTTACAATAAAGAGTTTCACTTAAATTAAACAGGAAGAGAAAATTTGAGATAAAAATGAAAAAAATGTCTTTAAACATACACATAACGACACAGTTTTTGAATAGAAAAAACTTAAAATACATACTACCACTACTTACTTATATTGTTGAAGCTGAGAACATCTTCTCGTATTACCACGATACAAAGTGATTTTCTGCTGTCCGGTTCAGGAACTGGATGTGGTCTTCAACAGCCTCGAATGCATTTGCAACGAATAAAATCATTTCCTGGGAGTCTTTTACCGTATATCTTATCCTGCGTCTATTGCCTTCGTTGTCCACTTTCACTTTGAAATGCTAATAAACATACAAATAGCGGGAAATAAAAAAATCGCTTTAAAGTCAACCACCATTTAGTTCATTAATTTATATTAATTATACGTAGACTTACCTGAATATTTTGTTCGTTTTTTTAACTAATTTAACACTTTTTAGTCAGTCCTTTTTTGATTTTCGTTTTCGTTTATATAATAAGTCTATTTTGTCACTTTTTCCACAGAATTCTTACATAACTACTTTTCGATTTAGTTTTATCCAAAGATGCTTATTGGTTCACGGAAAACACTAGAATGACTAAATGGCACAGTTGCAAAAGCGTTAGTTCGCTTATATAGGTACAGTTTCTTGCAAAAATCAAAAGGTTATTGTGACAATAAACTGTTTGTAGATTTGATAACTGTTTCATTAATTTAATAAAATTGTTTATTAATACAAGCAATGAGTGCATAATTTCAATGAACATTTTTATGAAAATTTAATAAACTGGTTTATTATCTCAACGAATGCATTTATTAAGCAGAACGAAACCCAGACTCTTCACCTAACAAAAGATTTGCTTGGCACAATGTATGAATTTATTGTGCCAATAAATATATTCTTAAATACAAGCAATCGGTTATTAATTTTTCGAAATCGTTTTTTAATAAATTGTGTTTTATTGGCCCAACGAACTATTTATTAAATGGGTAGTATCAAAATAATAATATTTCGTACTATTAACAAAAGTTTTATTGAGACAGTAAAAAATGAGTTGATAAACGGCGTTTATTGATATTACGAACGATATTTTTTTCAGTGTACAATTTCAATACCAATGGGTCAAATTCCCAGTGTATTTCAAGCAGAAATTCATGTCAGCACTAGGCTCAAACCTGATTGACTCCAAATCAGTCCTGAACTGCTTCAATACTCTCCAAGACCTCTCGCACAGAAACAAAGTCAAACTTTGGTGGGTGCCCGGACATGAGTGTATTGATGGAAACGAAAAAGCTGACGAACTGGCTAGGAAAGGTTCGGCTGAATCCTTTATCGGGCCTGAGCCGTTTTGCAACATTCCAAATTCAGCTATTAACTTAAAAATTAAAAGTTGGGAGAACAACGTGTGTATCCCTTATTGGGAAAATACCCAGGGTCTTCGTTAGGCTAAAAAAGCCATTTTACCCTTCCAAAATAAATCCAGTAACAACCTACTCCTCAGTAGAAATGACAGCAAAAGATTAGTGGGATTTCTATCAGGGCATTGCCATCTTCGATATCACCTAAACAAAATAGGTCTTATTCAGGAAACTGAATGTCGTCTTTGTATGGAAGACGACGATACTGCGGAACATATTCTATGTGACTGCATGGCACTTTGTGCCCTCCGGAGACAACATTTCCACAGAGAAATCCTAAGTCCCACGGAACTTCGTACAGTCTCCACCAGTGAGATCCTCTACTTCATCAAAAGAATTGAGCCTCTCCTGGTTCCCTAAACTGACTCTGAGGTACAATAGATCTTTTAGGTCGCAGTGCCCTCCGCAACTGGCGGGTCAGAATCCCTTTAAAAAAAAAAGCCACCGACCGTAAGAATTTATGTACTCGCTTAAATTGTCAAAACGAGTGTCCCTATTCATCAAAAGAAACGGAAATTGTTTTCTCGAACCTCGTTTAGATTCGTCAAATTTTCGTTCACTTTAGCCTTATTTCGTCGGTCATTATATAACGCTATTTGAAAAGTTAGTATTTCTTAAACATTTCATTACGAATGTGCACCAAAAAATTGTAGATTACATATTTTTTAGACGCACAATATCTACTGTAATAGTGACAGCACTTGAGTGTAATCTTCGTCAAATATTTCATAACACTTTCGACGTCAGAGTTTAACAACGCATATTTTCTGCTTTCGTTCAATAGATCAATTTATTAAGAAACTTTGCACATTCCGAACTAAATCAGAAATTTTGTATCGAAAGAGAAATATGATCTTTTCTGCGACCCATACTGTCTTAGTCTGTGCGTTGTCTGCTAATTTAAATTCTTTACCAAACAGCCGTCCTGCTAATGCTTGATTGTTATCGACCAAAAAAATGTTGCATGTCTGTTGTTAGACACCAGAAAAAAATGCACATCCATCGAAAAACACGTATCTAATGCATTTAATATGCAAATTAGTTTCCTTTTTGACTCTTTGCCCATCACATCCGCGTGGAAAAGGTGTGAATCTATCAGCCATTAAGTCAGGTGTCAAAGGATTATGCCCCATTATCTGAAGAAAAAAAAAGGACTTCTTAATTAAATGCAAAACCGTTTTGTCACAGCAATCGATCAATCAATAGATACGATTATATTCCCTTTCCATAACGGTTGGTATCCTTTAAAATTGATTTGCACAACCCTAAAACAACCAGTTGATATATAAGTAGCTTCCTTTTAGTCCTTCTGTGTATTATTATTTTTATTATATTCGCTACACACAACAAAAGGTCTCGTTTTCATCTGATTATTTGTATCTGAGGGAGAGAGAGAGAGATTTTTTTTTGCGCATAATGTCCTTGTATATATAATTATCCTTTTGTGTGACCCGTCATTGAGAGAGTACTCATATATTATTTTTTTGCACACAACATTTTATAAACACACAATAACCAGCCCATTGTCGGGGTAATTTACAAACAATACGCACATTGACATGTTATTTGCATTTATAATATTGTGCGCGGCTCTAAAGGGACACAGGGGACGTGGGCACAATTTTAATAATAATTTAATATCCTCGAAATCCCATTAATGAGAAACAACATGCATTGAAGAAAAAATCTGCACATGATTTTGATTTTTGTGGGCAGGTAAAAAAAAAGGGATGCGTTGGAAAAAAAATCCGCAATGCATGACAGTTACGCACTTAAGGGGTTAGTAGACAAAAGGGATAATGGTGCACACAATTTATCTATTCATTTTTTTTTTTGTGTTAGTTGGATGTCCTTTGTCATGCAAATTTTGGTTGGCATAGGTTTTTTTTTTTTTTTTTTTTGGTATTTTAATAGGGTGTCCTTTGTACAATGGCAAACATTTAGTGAAACATGATCTTCATTCAGTGAAATTGATTTGCAAAATGGATGACGCTAAGTGTCCACGATCGGTGAGTGATCTGCCAGTACATTTGTTTAACGACATGCGATTAAGTAACATTATACTTCCGAGTGATCGTTTCCGCCGACCAATCTGGGCTTTGGAAGACGCGATCGGTGAGAATTTCTTATACCTTTATGTGGAAGGGTCGAAAATGTCACTGGTCTTAAATTTGTATGTGCCTTACGATCAGTGATCAGCTAGCGCCTCGCCATGATCATTGCTGGATAAATGTTTTGTTTTTGCTAATCAGTGACTCATATCTATGAAAATAAATAGCAAAACCCGTTTGTTTTTAAGACGATCGACTGATGTTGTATAACCGGTAAAGATCCACGTTTTTGACCTATTCCATCACAGTTTCTAGGACATGACTATTTATTTATTTATAATTTTGGGAAACATTCATTGGAAATCTTTTATATCGTTGTAACAAACTTAAGCATTCGAGGATCAATAAATTATTTTTCTACTACTTTGATTATGCTAGATCATATTCTTCGTGGTGATCATTCGAGAAATCTTCCCATTCCCAAACCGTTCTTATTCTATCTGTCGCATCATTTTATGTAAATCAGAAAGTATCTAGTCTTCCTCAAATTTATTGGTTAAGTCGAAAGGCAAATAGAAAATCAAACTCGGTTTGAAAATTCATTTGAAAAGGATTAACAAATAAAGAAGCGCTGCTACAATTTGACATTTTTATGTGAATTTGACAAATGTACTCAAAGGGAACTGACATTTCTCACGGGTTGCCAGGATTTCCGTTTTGTATGCAAAACAAATTTGAATATTAAACAAATGTCCTGGGACTCCTTTTTTGGTCCACTCACAATAATGCTGTGTAAGTGTATGCCAAGAAATCCACTCATATGCAAATGAAGCGAAAGCAGATGTTCCTTACTTTTTTTTAAAGGGTAAACAGAGAAGGGTTGGTCCTATTCCCAACCAGCAGTGATTGTTACCATATCTTTAAACTATGTCCGCATATACATACATACATACAGAATCAATTAACATTTCTTAACCTTTGGGTAATGCTGTTCAATCATGTTTTTTTCTTTTTGTTTTGTTTGTTTGGTTAGAGCAAGCTTCTTAGGTTACGCGCGGAATACATACTCACAGCTCTCAAGCAGTGGCCTTCAATAAATCAATCCTAATGACAGATTATGGATATTAAAAAATCAACAGAAAGGCACTATGCTCGGCTCTTAGCAACAAACAACACAGAACAGCCACAAACACACACACACACACACTCAGATACGGAAAACGAATGAGTGAAAAACACTTAAATTATATAAATGATCGTAAAGTCGAAACAAAGTGATCATTATTGATTGATGTCTCAATGTAAATCACTTGGCTATAGGGTTTAGAGTTTTTGGTTCTTTATGTCCGTTTCTCTTTGGAGATGTTATCGTTGACAGTAATTATTGGCAATAGATCGACGAGATACATAGATATGTCTAAATTTGTTCTCTAGTCTTTTTTGTGTTTTTGCTTCGTGTATTCATTTTGATTTAAGGTTTTTAAAAAAGACTTTTCGAAAACGATTCCCAGTGAATAGGAGAGTAACTCAAGAGCTTGTTATGTTTTGACTCGTTAAATGATCTTTGTTAGAATTCTTTTGAATATTTTTTCATAATATTCTAGAATATTGATTTTTAATTTTTTTTTCTTTTTGTTTTGTTTCAGATTCGATGATGAAAGCTGAGAGATAAGGCTCCGTAATAATAAGGTAAGCGGGGCTTTATTTATAGTAATTTGTTAAAACTGAGATTTAGTAGATCAAAGGAAAACTTGATTTTGGTGATTCGTGACTTAACTTAGGCCTGGTACACAGATGCGATTGCAGTCGCAAAAAATAGAACACATAGCTTTCAATGTAAGTGCGCGCACATGAAACCTATCAATCGCTACGTGTCATGTGCGCACACTTACATTAAAAGCTACGTGTTCTATTTTTTGCGACTGTATAGTCGTGCGACTGCAATCGCATGTGTGTACCAAGCCTTAGTCTTGTGATCCTTCTTGATGGAATTATTATCATTATTATCAAGCATTTATGTGATTCATATTCTACAATTTTAACCCCCATTTAAGGCTGTATTTGCAGAGCTTTTTGGTTTTGAAAGACAACGATGTGAAGCAACAAAGTTTTGCAACTTCCTGGGGTTAAATTTTTTGCGCGATTTTGGGATGTTCAAAGCTCCTCTATGAATTTTCAGAACCATAGTTACTGACAGAATTTTTTTTTTCCGAGGGTCGGTGAAAATATTCCATAGACACCATGAGAATAAGCAAGCGCGTGTTCATAGTAGTGTCAGATTCTTAATGAACAAAAACACCACCCTTCGGTATAAATTTGTTAGATACTGCAACTAAGTTAGACTTATCAAGCAATTTTTCTACCACGAAATATAATCGTTGGGCAGGTTACTTTCAAATGGAAGATCCTGCATGTTCCGCAAGTTAGATGCGGTTAATCCTTATCTCACCAAGTTAAAAGTGTTTGTCCTTTGTAGTCAGCGCAATAAATTGCTTTCATCCAAAATTAGTAGGACTGTATTGTAAACATGTCCGATTAGTCGGTTTCTATGTTCTTGCGCGAGGCTTCTAGTTCCAGCTTCGATTGTAGGAATTCCGAGATCCCTGTGGATATCGTCGTTTCTAGCATACCACTGACAGAATAAACAGCTCCATACGACTCCCAGCAGCGTTTTTCAAGCTGAGGTTCTAGCAGTGACAAGGGCCGCTCAATTGGTGTGACAGCCAGGTGGCTATAAAAGCATAAGCTGCTACACAAATAACATCTAAGATTGCGAAATGTTGCCGCAAAGGACTTAAGGTTCTTGGAACGCAGCACAACGTAAATTTTTGCTTGGTCACTGGTCACATAAACCTCCACTCAGTAACTTCAAAGCCAAAATTGAATAAAAAACATCATCTGAAGCTAATGGCAGGTGGAAATTACTGGCTACCTGTGAAATATGAAGAAATGTGTGGCCAGAATGTAATAAAGGAAAAACCAGAAAACTTCTCCGAAAAACATACGAAATCGTTGTCAATACTGATAGGACTGGTAACTGGTTACAACATGCTAAGATTTACACGGAAAAATTACAATTTAACGATGATGAAATATGCAGGGGATGCGGTGATGAAGAGGCTCATGAGGACACGGCCCATTTCCTCTGTCATTGCCTAAACCTCTGCCAACTTAGAAACTGAAAACTAGGCACATTTTTTTTTCGAACATATCGACGAACTATCTGATTGATCCGCATCAGGATCAGGATCAGGATGCTTAAGTTTGCCAGGACGTCCAGATGACTGGAACCAATCCACTGATACCACGGGTGGGAAGTGGGAACACATATATAATGGGTACCACAATGGGTTCACATGATTCTAAGTATGATGAAGATATAATCATTCTCATCAGCCCCCTTACTTAATCTAACCTACTGACACGAAATGTTGAAAGTCGTCTTAGAAACATAGGGTAACTTCGGGCATTATGGCGCACTTTTTTTGTTTCTCAAATAAATTCAACATGAAAAGCTTTTTTATTAAAAAACAAAAACAGTTATAAAATATAAGAAAATCAGAACAAAAATAAGTTAAACAAATATAATAATTCAATGATTTAAACAAAAAAAATATAGGTTAAAAATGATTTACAAAAAACATAGGGCAATATGGCGCATCCCCTTGGGCAATATGGCGTGATGCTGTACTATCAAAAGTGTTTTTAAATGAAGTACACGAGCCGTGGGACCACTTCCGATTTATTAAAATTGTGACTTGGCCTTTATTTGTCTGCCTGTTCGAAGCCCTTAAGAAACAGTTGTTTTCTGTTATGAGCGAATCCATATGCGTGTTGTTTCCTTACATAAGCCACAATTTTCTGCTCGTTTTCTATTCCTAGGCATGTGGGAGCACCTAAAACATGCTTCCTGTCGTCATCGTTCTAGAGTCTTAGAATAATTTTTTTTACATGCTTTACATGCGAACTCCAAAATGCCCCTACGGCAAGTGCGCCATATTACAAAAAAGACGCATTTGCAGAAGACTTAAAAATACCCCCAGATTTTCATTTACTGTTACTAATCAATGCCACAAAAAGAAAATCAATAGAGCCACACGCAAATGAAAAAGAGCCAAAAAAATATGCAGATGCCAAAAGAGAAGAATTTTTTTGTTTATAATTTTTTTCACTTGTAAAAATAATCGCAACAGCTTTACAACTTGACATGGCACTCTATCAAGGAAGACTCAAGTTTTCTCATCGTTTTATGGTATATAAGAGAATCGGAAATGTTGTATTTACAAGGTGCACCATAATGCCCCCTGCGCCATAATGTCCGAAGTTACCCTAAGCTACATACATTACATATATATGCACATATGTACATATATCTTAAAAAAAAAAAACTTTACTGCTGCGTTAAAAAACTACATATACGAAAAGGCTATTTCAAGAAATACCTCTGAGAGGGAAAAACACTTAAATAATAAGGGTTTTGATAAACAAATTTCTTTAATAGATTTTAAATTCGCATTTTTTAAAAACAAAATAAGTTCGAAAAAACAACGATTTAAAATGTGGTCATCCTCGGCGCCAAAATATCAGAAATATCAAATCAGTTACATCCTTCTGTACTCCCATGTAATCGAATGTACATGGTTCTTGTCAAATTACCATTGTGAAAATAAAGTCTACTTCGTCTTCTACTACTACTTCGCCTACTATCATAAATAATCAGATTTTAAGACTAAAACTGCGAATAATATTTTTATTAGACAGTGTGGCGTTACTATTAAATACTTAACAATGTTCGAATTACTATTTAGATACTAATAACGGGCAATAAAATATTTTATGATGGCGTCCCACAAGGTTCTGTTGTGGACCCGCTACTTTTTATAGGAAACTTAACGAATCTGAGCATTGCCTGCATTAATGGCTCGATATCGGAGCGTTTAAAGCAGAAAAATATGAATTTCTATTTCAAACACCAGGCTATCGTTGTAAGGTCTAGGAAGTCTAAGAAACTAACCTTTGATTTGAACACTATCTTCTAAAAACTAGTCACCAGATAATAATTCACGAAAACGTCTATTTCTAACCTTTTCGAATGACAGTGGGTGCAGAAATCCTAACTACGAAAAGAGGTAGCGCCCATAAAACGCCCTCTTTCAGTGATCACACAAAACATCGTCGATCAT
The DNA here is from genome assembly GCA_949775065.1 of Brachyopa scutellaris. Taxonomy (NCBI): domain Eukaryota; kingdom Metazoa; phylum Arthropoda; class Insecta; order Diptera; family Syrphidae; genus Brachyopa; species Brachyopa scutellaris. Next base: position 120,319,776 of record OX459113.1, on the reverse strand, counting down.
AAACAACACATCAACCAAACAGCCAATTGATGTGTGTCCAATCTGTTCTCATAAAAGTGCGAGTATCTATTTCCTTTGACACATATCCACCCACTTCATTGGCATTGTGATGTATTTCCCCATAACTTCGACATTATTTTTCTATTCATTCCAAATCCGATACATCTCAGCGATTTCTCACTCCAAAATGCATTTCGTTGCACCTATAAATGTGGCCCCTAAACAACATAGATACTCGCCTCGTACAGTGTTAAACAATACATTGCCTAGCCGTCATTCACTTTCATCGGAATGTATTTTAACGAATTGTTTTCACTATATTTTTACATGTTTACTTGTATACATAAATCGAGATATTTTCAAAGAATTCATGGGCCAACTGCCAAGTGGTAGAGATCATACAGCAGCAGCACCAGCAGCAAAGGATCAATGAGGGCTAACTAAGCACTCAGCTTTCGAATACCAGCGGAAAAAAAATACGAAGAAAAAATGCGTGGAATTTTCACTTCAAGTAGATTAGTGGTCTCGAAGTGTGTGCGCTTGTTGGCCATCCCTAGTCTCGTGTGCGCATCTGTGTCAAATTGAGTGATATTTTGTCATTTAAATACGCAGAGGTGCAGTCGCGGTTCGTTTTTTTTTTTTCGTATTTGCATATATGGGAGAGTGAAGCTATAAATCATGATTATAAGTTGCGATGGATACACGGCATGCGGGTGTGTGTAGCTCCAATCCAAGATGTGTGAGATTTTTCGTTGAATCGAAAGCAGGTGTGGATGGGATTTGGAATTTCTCAGCGTCTTCTTCCAGTGTGAGGATTAGAGTGATGCCAGATAAGCCGTTTTTTTTTTATTGAATAAATAAGTGTGAGCAGACTTAATGAGTGCCATTAAATGGAAATTCTCATATAATCCGTTGATGAAGGAAATTTGATTGGATTAAATGCTGAGCCTAATGCCATAAGTGCGATAGAGACAGTCCTTTGTCTTAAGTTAACAGTGCATGCATCTAATTTATTTATTCAAACAATTAGAGGTCCTTTAACCAAAAAAAAAAAAAAAAACAACACCACCCTCTTCTCGGTGGTAATTTACCGTTAATTAATAGATTTTCACTGCAGGCACTGAATTTTATGAACTTCCTTTCCATTATCCAGATGTACTCATACAAAGTTCCGATAAGAGAAATAGAATAATACACTATTAGATACAAGTATACGAATACATTAATTATTCACACTGGTAATGATGACACTAATTATGTAATGCAAAGGACACAAGTCCCGGTGTGTCCATTAAACTCTGGAAAAACTTGTAAAGAATATTTTGGAAAAAATATTAGGTAATTGCAGTTTGGAACTGTTTATTAATACACGGTACCTCTATACCTTGAAATGTAATAAATTATACATGGAAAAACGAAACATCCCTTTATTTGGGTTGACCGAAATATACAATACAACAAAAAAAAAAGGGTCAGAAGCCGACAGGAGTTCAAATGCCCACATATATACACACAGAAAGGCAGATAGATACTCGTAGATACTCGTAGATACTCGTAGATGAATGAATGATTAAAAACGAAAAAGAAAATAAGTCGATTTGATTATATCAGCTGCTTGATGGTTTAATGACCTGGATTAGGGATGATTCTGAATGGGCATTTGACGGAAGTTGAATTTTTAACCTCTTTTCTGTGTATATCTGCCTTCCATCGCATCTAACATAATTAGAGAGCAGCGAGTGAAGTGAGGCAGATAAGCGCTAGATACCAATTAGATGAGGTATTTGTGTTTTTTTTTTTTGATTGTCCAGGTGGTCGAACGAATCTAGCAGTGTGAAGCGGTAACAACCAAAGGTGTGATTATATATAAAAGGGGTGAACATAACCATTTGGAGAATTCAAATTCATGATAACGGACAAATGTAGGTATGCTGGACCCAGAAACAACCAAATCAAGGCGAATAAAATGCTGATGTACGATTTACAACATCTGGAGGTATTTAAGCCGACATTTTATAGATTCTGAACATCTGAATGTATCTATATACGTCACAGGCGACAATTAGACTTTGCTTAAGACTTTGTTGAATTCTTTAGTCTCTATCGAATTCATTCGACATTCAGACTGACCTCACTGAATCTAGTTTGTTTCCCAGACCTTCGGTCATGGCTCCTTCTGATACTTAACTTTCTCGTCAGCTAATCCTTCTTCTAGTAGAGAAGAATGGAAAGCAGATAAGGTGCCCAAAGATAAAACTATCTCCGTCTACACGGATGGCTCTAAAATGGACATAGGGGTAGGAGCGGGTATCTTTTCGGAGACGCTCAAATTATCCATATCAATCAGAGTTCCAAACTTTGGCAGTGTTTTCCAAGCGGAGGTTCTGGCAGTAGCAATAGCCGCTCGTGCAACCGCATTGAAGGTGATACCGCGAGACGATATCATATTTTTCATTGACAGCCAAGCGGCAATAAAAGCAATTTCTGCCACTGAAATAAAATCGAAGCTTGTACGTTGCTGTCGCGAAGAGCTTCGGGTTCTTGGCGCACAGCACAAAGTAAAACTATGCTGGGTTCCTGGACAATGGGGTGTAACGGGTAATGAAAAAGCTGATGCACTTGCTAGGGCGGGATCGGCTTTAGGCATAGACCAAGCCGACCCTTCAATTCACATCTCACTATGCGCCATCAAGCAAAAAATAGAGAGTAGAACGCTTATCAGAGCAAACGACAGGTGGAAAACCCTCAACTCTTGTATAAACACAAGAAAGATGTGACCAATTTACGATAAAAATAAAACGGATAAGATATTAATGAAGGACAGAAACTCTCTGTCCAAGCTGGTAGGCATAATAACCGGGCACAACATGCTTCGGCACCATGCCAGTAAACTAGGTCTTAACGTCAGTGATCTCTGTAGACGATGGATGCGGTGACGAGGAAGTCCACGAGGATACACCCCACTTCCTCTGTCATTGCCCAGGTCTCTATCACATAAGGCATAAATCTCTAGGTAGACATTTCTTCCAGAACATAGAAGAACTCTCCGGATTCCCGGTAAAGGACATCTGCAGCTTTATTAAAGCTTCGGGTTGGTTTGACAATCCTTAGTCGCCGTCATCCAAACGAATAAGGAAACAACACTTATGGGCATCACAATGGATCTGTATTGATCTAAGTGTGGCGCCAGATGGGCATCCCTCGGCGGTAACCCACTAATCTAATCTAACCTAACCTAATCTTTCTTCATATTTCTAAGAAACCCAAGACAGTCTTGGTGCCCTTAACCAAAAAAGATTGGTGGAAACTACAACGTACGGGATACAACGCTTTGCCAAGTACCTCAAATGCCATAAACGCTTAAGAATCTCTCTTTAAATGCCTTGTTTATGCTTGTGTTAGATTGCAGAGTCTTTAGGTGGATATGGTGAGTGCTGAGACCCCTAGCTCATCACTATCGAAGCGAACTAACCTTTTGTACCAAAACAAGGAAAGTACAGAGGAACCCTCCTCTAGGAATCTAGGAAAATTCATTTGGTCTTTCCTAAATCGATGTCGAGTGTTTGATTTCGCATTTACTTGGATTGCCCGTCAAACAAGAGGAGGAGCATAAACTGGGGGTGCCCACTGAAGCTACAATGGAGCTCTGTTAAAAAACTTCAATCTCTCAACCTGATTAGCAACAGAACCCCCTCGAATCCAATAACAAACGCCTTACTGTGAACAGTAGTATCTCAACTCCAAGTGGTATCTCCCCCCGTGTTTGCTCTCTAGCCATCCGATTACATCACCCCCTACAACATCATCTGCATCGTCATCGGCCTAAATTTTCGCGCCAAATGGTTCTCATATCGTTGACCAACATATGCGCAGCGCAATGACAGCCAACGATTAATTGGGTTATTAAGTTGAAACAAAGTCTTATTGATTAGCAGTCCCAGCAGTTACATCATCATCGCATTCTGGCCGTTCTAGCTTCTAGCATAGAGCCAGCCTTTGTGTGTGCCTGCCTGTGCATCGTGTCCGCATCCAGAGAGAGATCTTCAAATTGATTACCATTCATTAATTATCATTATTCTGTTTGCGGTCCTTGCAACACACATTTTAATCTGCTTCTTGAAGTGTGTGAACCGTATGTACACACAGAGTATCTATGGCTACCTCAGTTACGTTTGCGATGTATCTATGACCTTTCCCATTGTTTGTTTGTTTGTTTCTACTTCTCTGTTGTCTTGCACTGAAAGCGGAGAACTGGAAACTCCACAAAAGCATCCCTATCCCACCTCATCTGCGCCGCTCCTGAGTGGAATGTAAATAATCACCCGAGGTGATATCAAAACAAATACAAGCCAACAAAAAGTAAAAAAAAAAAAAAATTTACTTTAATTGAAAGTACAACGACGGTGTAATGATGATGAGGCCGCAGCGCGCCGTCACTACCCCTACCTCCGCCACTACGAACGCTGGCCCGCGGGCAAACAGATTAATTTGCGCACAAATGTTTTGGCGTGTGATGTTTTCATTTAGATTTTCGAGTAACCAAAGAGTGAGAGTGGAGTGAGCCCCCAAAAACAATATAATGAAATCAAGATGGTGACGACTGACGACGATTCGACGGTGGGTGGACGGGACACGGGACACGGGACACGGGACACGGGACAGGAATACAGCATACACAGCAAATGCCAAATAGTTTCGTGGTTTAATATATCACGGGTGTAATTAAAATTCTTCATCAATCAGTATTAATGTGATGGCATGCCGCAGGGCTGCCACCTTGAGGACGATCGGGATTCAGATTCGCATTCGAATTCGAATTGGAATTTGCTCCTCGGAAGGCTTCATCGGACACATTTTGGTGTGTGAATGTGTGTGTGTCTGTGTGAATAAATCAGCGAAATTTGAATTTAATTATTAATCGTACGGATTTTATTTTGATTTTGTGATGCATTAGTGTGCGTTTGTTTGTGTGGGCATAATGGATTGACGGAGGCAATAAATAAAAATTGCTCAAGAAAGAGGTGCTTGGGGGTTGGTATTCGGCAGAAGATGAAAGCCACTTTTGATGTCAATAAATTAGGAATTTATTTTTTTTTTATTTTTTTTTGTCTAGCCGTGTGCCTTAGTAGAAATAAATCAAACACGGTCCAATGATTCCGTTACGCAATGTGTGATGCGTTTTTAAGTGGAAAATAAAATGACATAAGTCATCGGGACACGTGAGAGGAATGTAGGATATTTTTGGTGGTCTGGGAGTCCTACATTGCTTAGGAACTTGGGACCCTTCTTGCTTTAAAACGAACTGAGTGTAGTTTTAATCAGCTTTGGTAAAGCGTATAGCATGTCACAGTTAGGTTACGTCTTTGGAAGAGTTCTTAGGTTAGGTGGCTCCTATATTTGTTGGGATTCACTTAGACACTTAGTAGGTCTATTGTATTGCCACATGAGTCGATTATTATCGGTACTCCTACTCCTACTCCTACTCGCACTCCTAGAATGCCAACAATACGCGGTGTTCCCAAGCGGTCCCCCCTCTTAGTACTAACCGCGACGGACGCTGCTTGATTTCGGTGATCTAACGAGAACTGATGTTTTCAGCTGGGTATGGTCGTTGACTGGAAGAGTTCGTACTCTATAGAATCCGCCGGTTCCTAAAACCATATCTATAATACAGTGAAATCTCTCCTTAGCGGACACCCTGTTTAGCGGACAACTCGCATTAACGGACAACTTTTTGGAAAACAAATTTCTAATTTCTCATTTAAAATGCGTTTTTATAAACGGACAGCTCTCATAACCGGACAAAAAACTCCGGTCCCGTAGCTGTCCGCTTAGCAGAGATTTCACTGTACCCGCCTTTTACTGCATACATATGTATTTACAGTTTGATATCTCATTAGCGGACAACTTGCATTAACGGACACATTTTTGGGGAACCAATTTCTAATTTCTCTGTTTAGCGGACAACTCGCATTAACGGACACTTTCTTGGAAAACCAATTTCTAATTTCTCATTCAAAATGCGTACTTATAAACGGACAGCTCCCATTTCCGGACAAAAAACTCCGGTCCCGTAGCTGTCCGCTTAACAGAGATTTCACTGTATCCGCCTTTTACTGCATACATATGTATTTACAGTTTGATATCTCATTAGCGGACACCCCGTTTAGCGGACAACTTGCATTAACGGACACCTTTTTGGGAAACCAATTTCTAATTTCTCATTCAAAATGCGTTCTTTTAAACGGACAGCTCTCATTTCCGGACAAAAAAGTCCGGTCCCGTAGCTGACCGCTTAACAGAGATTTCACTGTACCCTCCTTTTACTGCATACATATGTATGTACAGTTTAATCTCTCGTTGACGGACACCCTGTTCAGTGGACAACTCCCCTTAATGGACACATTTTTGGAAAACAACTTCTAATTAACCATACAAATGCGTTCTTATAAACGGACAGCCCTCATAATCGGACAAAAAACTCTGGTCCCGTGGCTGTCCTCTTAAGAGAGTTTCCCCTGTAGTCTGGTGAGGTGTTCTTAAGGTGTTTAAGCTGGTGAAGGGAAATAAACTTACTGAAAGTGAGAAATAACATCATTTTTTGTGGGAATTAGTTTCACTTTTGATTTGAAGTTATTTCTCATTAAATGTGGGTACTCATTTCACTTTATCGGAGAATTCACAATTATTCTCTTGTGACATTCACTCTTGCCAGATGTATTACTGTGGAAAATTCCGTTTTTTTGAATGGTATTGCCGATTTTGTTTCTTATAATGGAATCTCTTTAGTTTTAGCGAATTCGTTTAATTTTCAGGGAGAAATAACTTTACATCATATGATTGCATTTTTCCCCCACTTAAGGTGAAGTTATCTCTCTTCACCGTTTCCGTCATTTCGTCTACTGCTTATTGACTGCAACTGGGATCTAATAGCACACAATCTTTAGCAGGAATTTCCGTTCCGAAGTGGGGTCAATCAAGGCTGTACCTTTTTTATTATGAGCTACTAGGCCACTCTTCCAGCTACGCACAACCAACCCTATGTTGAGACTAGACCCTCTGTATATTTGCCCTTTCGATGACAGGCCGATAGGACTTTCTTCTTTCATCTGGGATCTGAATTTCTGGTATCCTCAATCAGTAAATCTTGAATCTTTAGTTGATTGCCTCCAGATAGGTACACCAAGTTTATTGTGGCACTGCTCTCTGGTGTATAGCTGTGGAACTCAATTGGTTGTAAGCTTTGTCTACATGTAAGTAGGAAAAGCAGGCCTACCTTCCAGCAAGCGTCATCCTTATTCTCCAAATTAGTTAAACGGCTTACAGAGGTTCCTATAAATTGTCTGAAATTCCATATATTCTAGAGAAATCTCTGGTCGTCTTAGATTTCCCTTTAAAGATCCAGATCTTTGCCAATCAATTTCATTCTGTAATCAGTAATTAGGCTCTTGTTTCTCTGTCAGCAGGCTGCTTGAAATGGGTGACAACTAATCTCTAGGCCAGCATTTCTGTGAAAAAAAAATCTGAATTTATTCTATTTACGTGAAGACAAAGCCAAGAAGAATGAAGAGAGAGAGAGAGAAAATGAAACACACCATAAATTGTAAATCTTTAGGTATATTTTATTCCAGGCGAATAGATACTCCAACCTACCAGCCGCACATCTAGTGGCGCAATGGTAAGCCAATACATCCCATGAACCTCGACTGCATATTAATGATACCGTATAGACCCGCACAGAAAGCTATATCTAAAAGGATCTCTTGTCTGCGCGGAAAGGAATTAGATACTCAATCTTGCCTACTTATTTTGGGTTTTGCTTTCACAGCCCGTTGTTGTGTTGGTTGTTTTTGATGAAAATAACTATCAGGTTGCCCTCCCAAAAACAGAACTTAAAATTCCATAAACGGTCCATGGACACACGTGTTTTTTTTGGACATTTTTCTCCCTCCCTCTGTTTCTTTCCATTGGAAGAGGCTATTCAAATATTTCGCGCGTAGGATTTGTGACTTTTGCCTGGGTGTGAACTCGCGCGGTGAAAGCGCGCGTTGTCTTCGCGTTTGGTTCTCAGTTTACATATTAATATGGTTGTCCCTTAAATCGAATAGGCAACATCAACACCGCGACCGTCTTCTTCTTCGTCGCCGTGTCGTTTTCAAATTCAGTTTTTGTTATCAAAATTCGAAACTGACTCTGTGTGGGGGTTATGCTAATCACTCCAGAGTATCTATCGTCTCTCTGGTTTATTCAACTCCAAGTCTAATCTTCCAATTTTTTTTCTTTTTCTTCTCTTTCTTATTTTTGTTTGATTTACCTACGCCAATTTTCCATGACCAGGAAAAGATACTCGTTCTATGTCCGTCTCTGATCGTTTGTCATAAATAATTCTTAAAAAAAAAAACATAAGTTCTACGGATTAGAGACTTTGATTGTTTCTAGAAACGCATTATCGTTAAATTTTATTGTTCAACAAATGAATTTTTATTACGATAACGTTTTTTCTTCTTTTTATTTTTTGGGAGCCCTCTGCTCGCTTCGTGATAATTGGGGGACACAGTGCTGCCGCCGCGCCGACTGGACTTTTGTACATATTTAGTTTCTGTTTTGAGAAATTTGATCGTTAATAAAGGATGTGGGCTTCGTTTGGTTATGAAAAGAATATTAATTATGAATAGAATATTTTTTCTTTTAATTTTTTTTTTTTGTTAGCTTAGATACTCGTGTATCTTCTTTTTCTTAGGAAATTTGAACTACTTCAGTCAGGCGTGTAGCCGGTGATGTTGGAAGTAGACAACGTGAATGCAATATTAAGTGCTGGTCAGTTAGTAGCTCAGTATTTCATGGTTTTCTATTTCATTGGATATTGGCAGGTGGCTTGGAACTTCTCTAATGTCACTCTGAGCTGAGATGCAATCTCAAAAACAATTTTGTACATGGCACCTGGAGAAAGTTATGATTTTGAAACAAATACTGACTGCAAAGTTTTTCAATGTTTACTTGATCAGGTACTACGAGTCTCAGGGCTGTTTTGACACCTCAAAATTCAGAGATTGCTCTTTGGCGGTTGAAATCACCAGCAACTACACAAACAGAAAGTCTCTAAAACCATTGCTGACTATAAGAGCTGAGGCAGGAGGGTTAACCGTGGAATGACAAAGATAGGTTAGGTTAGATTTAGAGGGGCTTTGAGCCTGCGTCATCACAAAAACACAAGGCACCACAGCGGGCTCATCGCGATCCCCAAAAAGTCCATCCTAGGATGGCACCTAAAGCTCCACATTCTCCCCATACCATTTTTAGAACAAGTCTATGGCTAGGTGTGAGCGAAGCTCTTTCTAACCAATTCCTATAGGAATAATGACGAGGGGGATGTTCCTTCGTCTAGGACTTGTAGGGGGCACAATAGATCCTAAGGCCGCGGTGCATCTCACCCTTCAATACCCTTCTCCAGATTACTAAAGAAGTATCAGCCTTAAATGTTCCTGCGACAGCGTGCTATACAGCTGTACTCTGACATTGGGTGCTATGAGTGGTAGATCCTCTGCTGTAATTTGGTATTTACCCAAGCCCTTGAATCTTTTCTGGGTTAGTGCCCCACAATCCACTGGTATGTGCTCTGGAGTTTCACTGTACTCATTACAAAATCAGCATGAGTCTTCATTCGATGGACCTAGCTTCCTGAGATGTCCCTTGAGTTTACAATGCAGTCAGGACGCGGAGTTTGTTTTTGTCAAAGCCGATGCAAGATTTGAATCTCTTCAAGTTGTAATTACCCAAAAGTTTCTTCGCCTGTCTTAGACCCTGAGTTTTTGTCCAGGACATAGTCCAGTTTGTCTTCTTGGCAGTGATCGGAGCTCCTCATTTAGGGTGTGTTCGCCTTAGCTACAGAAGCGTTCAGGGCAAGTCTGTCCGCCTCTTCATTACCTTCTATCCCCAGGTGCTCTGGTGCCCGGTAGTGATGGTGACCTTGTTTGGTTTGCCCAGTCGATTTAGTTTATCTAGGCATTCCCAGACGATTGTAGATTTTATGATTTCAGCACCGATTGCTTTGATGGCTGCTTGGCTGTCTGAAATTGATGCTATGTCGCATCTGGTGCAGCTAGCACAGATTTCAGCTTGGAAAATGCAGGTGCAGCTGCCCATAGCTGCGAATAGTTCAGTTCCGGGCTCAAACACTCCTGCCCCCGTTCCTTCCTCAGTTCTTGAACCATTCGTGTACCATTTAATGGTATGAGGACTCAGCCAGTTCTTTGACTGTCCTGGTGCCATCGTCCCTAGATATTGCCAGGAGGGGAAGCTTATTAGTCATTTTTCAATAATCTTTATGGCTTATGCATTCTTTGGCCTTCTTTGGCCTTCTTTGGCCATTCTTAGAAACGTCCGATTATCGGTTACATTCACCAACAGATGCAATGGAGTAAGCTCCAATAGCAGCTCCAGTGATGCAGTTGGTCAGGTTCTCATTACCTCCGTCATGCATACATACATATGCTAGTCTCTGCACTTTATTCAGTGTATTTCTCATAGTTGCAGTATCTGCAAATATCCGTGCCAGTGATTCCGAACCTTTTGGCATGTCCCTAAAGCTATTCTTATCTGTACCCTGCTAGGTATAAGGATTTCACTAGTTCTTTTACGATCCAGTGCCGGCCCTATGTCCTGCTATATAAGACCATCTGTGGTCCGCCCTTCTCGTAATTTTCTCTTTCACCAACGATTTATAGATAGGCTAATATGGCAATAAATTTGGCAACTTACTCTAATTAGAGTAAAGTTTTAAGCATGAGTCGAAGAACGTTGAAATGGGTAGAAGCCTTATCAAGAGTTCATAGAGAATCATCTAAGAAAGATGGTCCTTATAGAGGACGATACCTAGAGAAATTTGAAACAGCAGCACATATGTATATACATATGTATACTGTGTCAGAGTCCGGCATTGGCTGGTTGAAGAATGGAGATCTTGTGGCATCACTGGGTGGAACCCTAGACGATGAAACAGAGATATTTTAAACAGATGCTAGCGGCTATCAGGGAAGAACTGTGGATATATCCAGATAGTGTCTCTTGGTACGATGGATCGTAGGAGACGGACGACAAGGGACACAGATAAAACACTGGTAGCTGTACACATTTACCCCAATCGAACCATTGTTCTTAATTTATCCTCATACCTAATCCAAGGGAACGTTTTCACCAGACCAAATGTATTGACGATGGAAAGAAAAGAGGTTCCCCTCTTCTAAAAACCGGCAATCCTTCCGGGAACCACCCCAGCTTCCAATTCAGTTTGAAGCAAAACGTTATACTCTTTTAAAATACACGAAAATTTCATCATTCTAATCTCATGTTTCCTTTCTTTCTTCCAGATAAATCGTACGTTCGCTTAAGATGAAATCGGTAAGCATTTAATTGAACCTACCTACACCCGCCCTATTCGTTCATCTTGCGATACAGCTAAACGCACTTTAGAAATTCATCATAGTAACACTATCCGCTCTAAATTTGTTAATATAACATCACACATCTAAATTAACAAATTCCATTCTGTATTTCATACGAAAATCGAAATCGAAAATCCTTGTCAGCTGTCAGCAAGTGAAATGATTTCCAATTAATTGTGGTCTCTCTAGTCGAATGACACATCAATAGGTACCCACAGATATGTATACCGATATGCTAATTTTATAAAAAAAAAAAAAAAAAAACATTCAACCACAATTACACGCTTTGTTTACCAACATAAAATATTAGATCACTGATTGTGCCTCGAAACCATGGGAATGGCAAAAAATAATTTCCCATCAATCCGCGTAATCCAAACTGAATTGCATCGAGATAGAAACCACATGAACAAAAAAAAAAGAATATTAAAAATCATCAGCAAGTGTGTAGTGTACGAGTATCTGTGTCAACTCAAACACTGTACACCACCAACGATACACAAACTATAAGTATCTACGACTAGTATCCCTGTATCTAATGGTGTGTATTTAGATCATTCTGGTTGTTTATGTTTTCTCCACCATACGAAGAGTATCTAATTTGATATAATTTTTTTTTTTTTTTTGAGATTTCTGATGCACTATCAGATGCATATGCACCAGCAGCAGCAGCAGCACGCATGACAAAGCTACAAATGCGTATACGCTCTATGTAGCTCATCGTGGTGTGGAAATTTTGTATATTTATAGTTTTTTGTTAAAAAAAAAAAAAAGAAAATAAAAATGAAATGAAATTTAATTTTATATTCAAGACACAAAGTATCCGCGCGTATCTCATTGCATCCCAACACCACTGTAGAGTAGAATGCGTTCCACTTTCAATCATTCTCGCCTCGATATTACTTTCTATATATTTTATTTTTTTTCGCTAGTGTTTGTCAGGCCTAATAAGCAATTGGTGACTAAACGATATCCGTAAAGTGAAGCAAGCGCTGCGCTGCAAGTGCCGCAGATACTGGTAGCACCTGCCAAAAGATATTTTCTAAAAATATTGAAACATATTTTTAACGAAAAATCTACCAAAATATCCGTTTACTTGTACTCGGGTGCCTTGTGCCGCTGGCTGTGTGGTGTTAATGGTAGCCAATAGCCATACATCTGCATGCGGCACTCTAAGGAGTTGCGTTGGCCCCAAACCGATGCGCGGCTGGTACGGCAGGCGCGCAGCGGCGATGGTATACAAACACCTAGTTCGTCTTCATCGTGCTTGTCGAAAATAAAAGAAAGTATGTCAGAATGCCATAATAGAGGTTTTTTTTTAGTCGTTTTGTTTAATTTTTGTGTTATTTAAAATCATCAAATAAATTTTCAGATTTTCAAGATGATCGCGCGTATTTCTGTCACTTGGCGATGCTGTGTGTGTGTGTGTGTGTTTAGATACTCGGACGCATCGTCAAAATTCATGTGCATGCGACTCGACATCTAAATGTGTCATTCATAATGGTGCGGCTTTTTTGTAATATTTTTTTATGGCTACCATTTAGTTTCATCCATTTGGGGAATACTTTGAGTGTATTTAGGACGGATAAGGGGGAGATTAAGGGTGGCAGGTTTATTACAGGACAAGTGGAAGCGGCAGGTTTTTCCATGTGGGAGGTGATTTTTTTTTGTGTTCTTTTTTTAAAAAAAAAAAAATCAAATAAAGATTTGTTGTCGGATCTATGTTTCTTCAAAATACAGAAGTTTCTACTTCCATCAACCAAACGCATTTGCACCGCATGAAGTCTCATCACATTCAGCGTATTAATTTCATTGCTACTGCTTAAAGACTTGGTCAGGTGTCCGATGACACCGAGGTATAAACACTCTCTGGCCGTATAAAAATGAAGTTCCGATAACCACTTTTATGGATTTTATTGGTCGTAAAAGATTGGTAGCGCACTTGTAGTTTCAAAGGCTTTCGAAAAAATATAGGTACCGCCTATAATGCTTCGTTAACTTAGATGATTGGGATTATCTGCGTACGCATCAGGTGTGATTTTACTGCTCAAAATGTGTTTACCGTGTTACCTGTCCCCATGCTTTTCAAATGTCTTTTTGATTGGCTCGGTTTTATTATGTGTTTCGTTTCGAAATGAATATAGAAGACCTATCAAAAGCCCATTGATTAAGGTAACAATGTGAGGCTTTTGTCGAGCGCTAGAAGGTCTTTATAAAGAATCTGTTGTTTAATCTTGCAGAGTTACGCCATGGTGCTTGAATCTACGGGCCGCGTAGAGCCTACTTTTTACTACATTTTGCGCTATCTGCTAGGCTCCAGAGAAAGGCACTTACAAAACCTTTCCTAGAAGCATTTGTTATGTATTATTTAGAAGGGGGTTATCCCATAGAGACAACAAGCACGTAGAGCTGTAGGCCCATTGTACTTTAGTGAAATACCACCCCATTCGCTGAGTTAGCGATTTGTAGCTCATACATCGATCTAAATCTACCCGTCGCTTTCGCAAAGCGAAGCAATAGGGCAAGATTGAGCTCCAGTAAATCAACGTCCCGTAGGACGTAGTTGCCTAGAGTGGCCTTTCTGATCCGAGAAAAGGCCGGACACTCGATAATGAAGTGTTCAGCTGTCTCATTTTCTTCCAGGCACATCTCGCAAAGGTCCGAGCTTCTGATTCCAATTTTGTTCATGTGCTCATTTAAGGGAGTCCTGTGAGAATTTTGAGGTCATTTCTACTAAGGTGTGACAGAAACTAAGTTCTGTTTGCCCTGGGCGCGTCTACTAACATTTTGTCCTTGGAGCATCCTCCGTAATTCAGATATCGATGTGGGTCACTTAGATAAGTCTATAGAAAATTTAGTGACACTTCCTTTGTTGACTCTTTACAAAGTATTCTAGATGAGCTCTCAAAAATCGGCCATTGCTGACACGTTTTTAGACAAAATCTTATCCCTAACTCATAGATTAGGGAAGATAGGAATACCGTTTTTTTTTTTTTTTTTTAAATAACGGATCCTATCCCAAAGCTGATACTTCGACCTAAAAGATCTATTGTATCAAAGAATACTCATTAGTTTAAGAGGCAAATCACCTTTCTAATAAAGGCAAGTATGTCGATGTCCTTGGTTGACGCATTTTTTAATTCATACGCTCTAAGGAGTTCTTTGTGTAGGGCACGCCGTCTGACCTCGAAAAGTGCCATACTAGACTTTTTGGGTCTAGGGTGGGTCCGCCGTTTGACCACGTGGTACGTTCCCCAATATGAACTGCGAATTTTCTGCAAAAGCAGTATTCACTCATCATAATATTAGCGACGGTGCTGATCCTGATCCGGAATAGCTGTTATAGGCAAAGCCAGAACAAAGAAGATGAACGGGAAGCCCATTGTTTTGCCAATGATCATGAGGGTACTTCAATCCGTTCTTGAGGGGCAGTGGCAAAAGTCAGAGTATTAATTTTATCAGGAGCCTTAACGAATCTCCAAAGCCCAGAAAGACCTGGTTACGGTTCATAACGGCTCTAGAATATTGTATCGTATCTACTAAAGCTTCAAGTGAAGCGAAATCGGCTCCAGGTTAGATAGCAGTAAGCTTATTTCTTTCACTCATTTGCAAAGAGTCCTAGAGCTCGTCGATAATACTTTTCCTTAAGCCAGGTCAGTAAACGAATGCATGTTCATTTTGGATCGCTTACCTTAATCTGTAAAACGCTTTCCAGTGTTCATGTTTAACAAGGAATGACGTTGCTGCTGTTTATGTATGTCTTCAAGTCGTAATCTATCTATCTGAATTAAACAATTTACACAAGTTTTTAAAAATGTTTTACTCTACGCCACAATGACTATTGCTTACAAGATACAAACGATTGGCAATCACTGCACTCAAAGATCCGGCCTAAAAGTTCAGATTTTTAAACCTTTCCTTACCATAAAATCGTAACTCGAAACCATAAAGCAGCATTTCATCTATATTTATCATCCAAGTCCGATGCGAATTTATGCAATAAACTGCACTTGATTCAATTCGTGATCATCAAACAATAAAAAATAGAAATAAAATCCTTGCAATAGATGGCGGTGCAGACGATGGCTTTGGTTATAAACTTTTATTAGCCTCAAACCAAATAGACCGCGCACATGAAACACTCAATTTCCGTTCAAATAAAAATTAATTTAAGTAGATGCGAGTATCTATATAAATATAAGAATAAAAAAGTAAAACGAGAATTAAAACGACTTTTCCATTTATGGAAGGCAAGTGGTCGTAAAGGAGGTTTTTATTTACAAAAAACAAAAACCGCATGTGGGAGTGGGTGCGAATTAGTTTTCTTCACTTTTTATCTCCGAAACAGTAGAGCTAATGAATTATAAATGGGTTTGGTCATATTTCGTGGTTCATTAGTGAACAAATGGATTTTGTATTTATTTGGAAAAGCCATGATGCTGTAAATGGTAAAATACGGGTAGATACGAGTATTCATATGAGAAGCGCACGGTGCGCGCTTTTTAAGATTTTAGGAGATTAAATAGAAGTTTACGATTTAATTTTTTATTTTTTTTTAACTTTAACTTCTTTTATTGCATGTGTGGTATAACGATATGAAAAAAAAGAGATAAGAAAATAATATATCTCTATTTTAAGTTTTAATTTTTAATATTTTATTTAATTTTTAAATCTGATTTACTGATTTAAACGGATTTATGATCGTAAAAAGTTATAAAATCTCATAATGGGTACCGATGGGCTTAATTTATTTCAAGTATTCGCTCATATGGCAAACGGTTGGGTATGGTGAATAATTAAACAGTCTTAGATAGTTTTTTAGGAGTTTTATTAATTTGACCTCAATTAAGTTGGTTGCGGTGAAGCTAAAGGCTTTTAGTTGTGAGTTGGACTAGGGAGCTGATGATCTCATAGGCTCGTGGTTCGAATTCGGGTTGTACCACGATTATCTGAATCTGCAATTGCGTTCTAAGTGCACTTCTGAACGCTTATGCAGCCTATGGCTGCCGGTAGTTTGAATACCAGCAAACTTAGATCGATTGTGAGACCAAAGTTCTTGGAGATATGCATCGAAATCACTTGGAGCCACTAAGAATGTTGAAGCTGTATTTACGTGTAGTTTCCTTCTACTGGAAAAAACTGTGCACAAACACTTACAAATAATAAAAACTAAATAACAGCAGATGCCTTTACCTGAGGTTTATTCGTCCAATTAACTAAAATCATGGGAAAAGTCACCTGGATCCGTCTCTCCAACTAAGGTGAATCATTCCGTGGAGACGTGTTCCAAAGTACACAAGTTATCCCCCTATGTGAATGGCCTTAAATATTTGGTTTAGATTAGGACATTAGGTTTTTGACTTTTACGAAAATTTTCAAAAATACCGAAATTAATTTTCATTTTTAAATAATTTGTCCGACCCTTTAGTAGCTATGTATTAAATCACCCAATTTAACCGTCCTGAACGTTAATTTTTCGAATTTTTCAAAAAAATTGTAGGTGCACTTTTATTGCAGGAAAGATAGATAAACTGTATCAGTAGATTTTTAATATAAGTCCTAGTATCCTCAAAATGTCCTGTTGCCATATGGCAACGCCGGGAGCGATAGGGTACAGGTCTTTTATAAAAGCTATGAGCTTACTGAATTAAACGGAGAGTATTTATGTTATCTTTTTTTACATTTTATTGATTTCATGTCCAATTGGTGATACAAGTTTGGTACGAGTGCGTAGTTATAAGTCTGCCGTGGGCTTGAAACGTCACCAGCAAAGACCTTTATCACACTTTGAGCAAGCAATTCGGACAAATTACTCTACGTGGATCTGTAACGGCTTTGCCCAGTGTAGCCACTGGCGAGCAAAGTACATACCAATAAAAACGCGAAGCTCTGGAACGAAATATAAGTTCTTTGCTGCACTATGGAGGGAAAAGGACATTACCACCAACCGTTAACAGAAATCTTCGTAAATTTATTTTCTTGGTAAGTGGCATATACTTCCGAACAATCGCAAATGTGCTGAAGCTAGTCATCATCTATAATTTTTTCGAGTTGCTTGTGTGGTTTTAAACTATGACAGTCCTTGTAATTGGGTTGTGGGAAAATTTGTATCATTGCGAAAGATTCATCTTCTGACCAAGTAAACGTAGTATTCTTATTGGATGCTGGCAAAAGACAGCTGGAGGTAGATTGCTAGGCACGACGCAACTGGAATGAAGGTGGCTCGTGAGATACGCTTATTACTTTAGTTACAGCTAGTGAACCAAATAAATTTAAAGAGGAATTATCAAGAACATACCGTAAAACACTATATTCGAGAACTTCATCTAAATTCTCTGCGGGCGCCTCGAAGTCTTTAATACGTTGTCCGTTTCCAAACCCAATTTCACAACCCGATCTCAACTTCGCTAGGCGAACATTGACTGGGATATCGCCTGCTTGTTCATCAGCATCGTCTTCTCCATTAAAATGATGGTTGAATATACAAAGCGTGGAGGTTATTTAAATGACCATTTCATCATCTGAACATAGCTCTCCTAAGTAATCGATATCTTCTTGCAGCGTCAATTTTCTCGTAAACCATACGATTTAAAAAAAAAACTCATGAAAATACATTTTCCAGCAAAAAGAATCACGTTTTATGATAAGATGAATAATTCATGTCATGCCACTGCATTCCTATATTTTCACTTCCATTTAGCGATTTCCACTCTTTGCAAGGTTCTTGGCCTAGATTTTGGTTTTTGCAACTATAATCAAATTTCTATTGTTACAGGAATACGACAGAAGCAGATAGCAAACAAACAAATGCATTGACAGGATTATTCTGTTGTGTCTCCTTGAGTCGTTTGTCATCTGACAAGCTGATTAAGTCTTCCATAGATTGGCAGTCCAATTAAAAGCAATTCTAGGAGCTAGTTCTGCAATACCTATAGATTCACATTTATGCCTAAGCTTACAGCCAAAAGATACCCAGAAACTTCACTTCTCAAAGACACATTAGTTTTTTTTTACTTGAACACATTTTTGGACTGCGAATTGGTTCAGAACGATTGCATTTTAATCCTTCTTATTTAGGAGCGTTTTTATTGAGCACACCACCAATTTGAGTGGGTCCTTTCTCACTTGAGCACGGTTTCTTATTCGAGATTCTATTTGTCGAATTTCCGAGCGAGGTTATGGTTACACATTTTATTCCCATACTAAGACTGTAGACTGACCCTGTGCTTGTTGGATTTCGCTTAGCCAAAAACAACGAACCAGTGGTTCTTTGCCTACTTTCTCTGGTAAACGAAGTCTCCAAACTACCTCAGCTCTGTCAAACGATTGGGTGTTGAGTGTTTTTTCCCTGTTGACAGCACATTTTTGGTTTCGACCCAATGCAACGTCACTCACAACTGATTCCACTTATTTCTCGTTTTACAAATGCAATCGTAGGGTTCCTGTTCGAGATCTCTCCACGGACTACTAACCTCACTGTTGTGTCGCTAATTATGATTCTTTTCTGTTTTTTTGTAATTCTTCGACAACATTTAACATCAATTACCTGACGAAAACCCAACTGTCACGCATACCCAAGCCCTTGCTGGTAGAACCGTGCGTCGCGTCGTCGCACCGTTCGCTGTCATCTTTGACAAAAAGAATACTCCCAATATTTTCGACAAACACGAATAAAATATTCGTCATATTTGACCGCAAAAAAATGAGAGAAAAAAACCTGCTAAACATCTCTCACACATTGCATTCGGTTCGGATGGATTGCATGTGAGGCCGATAATAGGTGGTTCCATTGTTGTACGAGTATGTTTGGTTTTCGTTCCTCCAGATAAACATCGTGTATCGTATGTAATTCCCCCCGAACGGATGGACTCCTAAATGACTGTTGACAAACAATTACAAGTAATTTTTGGTTTGGTCTGCATTTCGACTGTGCGCGAACTGCGACCGAACTACGGGACACGAATCTCGCTTTCTCGTTTTGTTGTGTTGCCATTGTATAATGGTTGTCATAATTTTTGACAACTTGACGAGGACTACAAATTTCCGACCATGAAAATGATGAAACAAACACGAAGAGCACCAGTGAAATTGTCATATGGAATGGATCATCATCATCATCACCGTTGACGTCGTCGTCGTGCAATCATCATCGGATGAGAGAAGAAGAAGAAGAACTAAATACAACTGGCCTGGGGTGAATACCAACAGAAATAATAAAACAATTTTTTTTATGTTGTTTTAATCACAGGCTTTCAATTGAAGATACAGAACGAACAATTGGAAATTTTGTACATAAGTACATAAGTATAGGTACGAGTATCTGTCGAGGGTATTAAGTAGCAGACATGCAAACTTTTTCGATTGAATGTCAGTTGTTCTTTTTCTATGTAGGTGTTTTCTGTTATTCGTTTTCACTCAGAAAGTCGACAAAGAGATTTCAATAAACTACGGGAAAACCGCTTTCACTTTTGAAATAAAATTATACAGCAGATGAGTTTATTGATGTTTTATTTTTGTTTTTTTTTTTTTGTGAAAATTCATGAATTCACAATAATTTTGAAAATAATAGGTGGGTTTTTTTAGGAGAAGCCCATGATCCATGACTTTGGGTGTGATTTTATTAAATTTAAATAAAATTACCACACCCTGCAGAAAAAAGTGGTTAAAGGCACCCGCACACGTTCAATTATGATTTTCACTCGGTGTTGTGTTTGCGCCTAAAAGCACAAACAACAAATGACTGCCTCATTGATTTATTTTGAAAGTTAACAAGATAGTCTAATCCCACTTAAACTATCGGACTATCTAAGAATCCAGACGCATTTTGAAATTTCAGGCACGAGGGCACTGAAGCGATTGAGATTTAATGGGACCTTTACAAAACGCTGCCATTTGGCTTATACATCAATTCAAGGACTGTGCCAAGTCAAAGTTCTTGTGTCTTTCTCAATCAAAATCTGGACGAAATTCCTTAGTTCCTTAGTCTTAATTCGAATTAGATTGTGCATGGCCGTTTGCATGATCCTTTCTGAGTAGAGAGGAATGAAAACCCAATAGAACGCTGACAAAATGGTCCAGATGTAGATCTACACAGAAGGCTCTTTGACAGATATATGGATAGCAGCAGGAATCTTTTCCGAAACGCTCAATCTATCTAAATTCATCAGACTTTCATATTACAGAAGTGTTTTCTAAGCGGAAATTCTGGCAGTGATCAGCCCCATGGCCGATACTGCGACCTAAGAGATATATTATATCAAAGGATACTAACTAGTCCAAGGGGCAAATCAGCTTTATAATAAAGGCAAGTATGTCGTTGGTTGACACATTTTTCAATTCATAAGGTCTGACGAGTTCTTTATGTAGGGTACGCCGGCCGTCTGGCCCCGAAAAGCGCCGGGCTGTCTTGACCTCCTCTTAACAGAGTCGACAATCTATCTCGCTAGACAGGCCTAACTTGTTTAGGTGGTGCCGTAGTTGACAGTGACCGGAGAGGACATTTTTTAGATGCCTTATATCCTTCTTATTGTGGTTTAGAAGTACACTGTGGCGGGTATAAGGTTTAGTTAACAGTTTGCGCTGGGACATTTCTCCAATGAGAGAGTGGGAGATTATGTTCAATTTTGATAGTTGCCCAGTTTATACCATTGAAGGGTTCAGGGCCTGAGAATGTCGAAAGAGTAGGCAGGCAGCAAAAAAAAATCGAAGCTTGTGCTTTGCTGTCGCAACTGAACTGAAAGTTTCTCTGTTTTACTGGGTTCTCGGTCACAAAGGTGCATCGAGTAACGCAAAAGGTGATGAACTACCTAAAGCGGGCTTAGTGTTGGATCTAGAACTGGCTGTCCCTTCAGTTGAAAGCGCTTGACTCTTGTATAGTAACAAGAAGGGATAATTACCGGGCATAATATGCTACGTACGATATCATACCAAGAAACTGAGACTGAATGAAAATGACCTATCCAGAGGATGCGGTGATGAAGAAGTTCACGAGGACATACCTCACTTCCTCACGACTAACTATGCCACATTAGATAAAAGACTTGGAAGAAACTTCTTTCTAGAACTTGAAGACATTTCCGATAAACCGCTGAACAATATCTGCGACCTTATCAAAGCTTCAGGGTGGGTTAAGAATCCTTAGGCCAGACATCGTCGCAAATAGGAAACAGCATAAGGGGCTTCACAATGGATCTGCATTGATCTTGTTGTGGCATGTGAGCTTATTCACAGTGTCAACCCCAAAACCTAGCTTAACCTATCTGCTCATAGTAGTTTCAGCAATTTTTGTAGCGGCTTCGTTTCCCCATTTAAATAAATAATTCAGCCTACAGAAGGCAATAGATACTAATATGATAAACGAACTCAGAAAG
This sequence comes from Brachyopa scutellaris, assembly GCA_949775065.1. Classification (NCBI taxonomy): domain Eukaryota; kingdom Metazoa; phylum Arthropoda; class Insecta; order Diptera; family Syrphidae; genus Brachyopa; species Brachyopa scutellaris. The sequence goes on along the minus strand of OX459113.1, from coordinate 120,297,965 downwards.
AACCAATGCATTGTGGTTTGAAACTTTACTCATGGAGGTGTGTCTTAGCTAAATCACTGAAAATAATCACGATGTCTTTTCATTTAGTAACAAAACGACATCATATGAATTTATACTATGATCTGTTAGCCATGGATTGAGACTCGAAACTTTCATTAACCTTGCCGTACATTTCAGTAAAATTTGAGTAAAAACCACAAAAGATCTCTTTATGTCGCAGTTTAACGAAATCTTTCTGTACACACCCCCAACGTGAGATAACAAAAAAAAAAAAAACTAAATATAATACATTAAAAATAAAAACCTTTTTATTCACTAAAATGACGTCTATGTTCACTATCAGCAAATGTGTAGTAAATATAGCCAAGCCCCATAAAATGTATAACAAATGAATCAGGCAAGCATTCGTTGCAGCAGTAAACACTTTCAGTTGATTAATGTGTTATCGATTTCGACCTTGATTCTTCATGATAGCCTTTTAAATAAAAATGGTAATTTGTTTGAGATATATGTATTTGTAGTTGCAATTGTATACGAGTACTCGTACACCTACAGAAAATGAGTGGACTGCAAATTTAAGGGCACTCGTACATATTTGCCTATTATAACAAGCAATCTTGTTTACCTGTTCAATATTTTTCTTCTGATATTAGCTGTGGAATTTGTAGCACCGATAAGAGCTTTTGGACTGGAGATATATTTTTCGAACTAACACTGGACCTCTTCTTCTATGGTGTCTTTTACATCTACAAGTATTCCAAGTTCGTTATATTGAAGTAGTGATCTGTCTTCGAGGATAAGGAATTGTGAAAATGCAACTCCACTTTCGAGTTCCTTGGACCATTTTTTTCACTACAATGTTATGTTGTAAAATTAATTTAAATAGTTCACTGCATTTTGGTTTTGAAATGTACGAAATGGCTCCACAAGATTTGACAGTTCACAATCTTTAAAAAGACTGCAAAAATTCGGGCAAGATAATAATTCGAGAAATATTGAAGAGAAAACAATAAAATAAATATGAGCTGGCATTCCGTATAAATTATCAATTTATCAGAATTATCAGCATCATGCGTCAATGTATCTTACAGGTATATTGTTCCTTTGGCTGACGAGACTGTGGTTATTTTTTTAGATAATCTACTATTTCTGAACGCAAGGCTTGTGGCCTAAATCCCTTGGTTTCGATTCTCTTTTAGTTCGTTTTTGGTCTTGGTTTGTATATTATATAATAGCCCAAAATTTTAATAGTCCAAAGTTAGAGGCTTATGAAAATTGAAACTTCTTGGAATCAATCGTTGACGAAGGCGTGCCTTAGCAGTGGTATCATCCTACTGGAACCCTTAAGGTTTTTTTTGTAACTACCGAACATCTAAAATTACACTATTTAACACGGTTCGTATACATATGTACCTTCGTCAAAATATGGCATTTCTCGCGGACTTAGGGGTGCTAAGTACGGATCGATGATTTATAAAATCAGTCGCTTCACTTGCAAATATTTTTTAAAATAAAAATTTATAATTATTTACGCTTTACAAATAAAAGAAATACTAAAAAAATGATTGATTTTCCTCTTCTTTTTCGGAACTTTCTGGATCAGTTTCCATATATAAAGACAATCGTATCTATGTACGGTTCCACAGAAATTCCCTCTTTTAGGTCTGCGTCCTGCAAATTTTACAAGAAAATGTGTGGTACCAATCTTATCTCCTGATTTACTCACTAAAAATCCAAATTAATGCAGATATCCTGTTTTTAGGGAACCCATAGTACAGGTCTAAGGCCCCTATTGTGAGTCAATCGATCAACGATCGATAAACGACAACTATCGATCGTCGATTGCTGATTTTGGTATTGTACATATATATATTGTGATTGTGATCGATATTTTTCGATTTGACGAATTTTTCGAATTTAAAGGGTTCTGTGCATATGAAATGATAGCAATTTTAATAAAAATGATATGTTAGGTTAGGTTATGGGGTGGCGGCTTAGCTTCACATAGACCAGTGTTGGTCCATAGTGATACCACAACTCCTCAGAGTTTGTTGCTTTGTTTAAACAAAATGAGTTTGTCTGTTGAGCAAATTTAATAAGAAGGTGAAGTTTTATGTATGCCACTTCTACGAGTGACTTGAAATAGAATTTTCCCATTAGTCTGTGCCTTCTTTTTGCCAATGTAGGACAAGCGCACAGGAGGTGCTCTAATGTTTCTACCATACCCGGTTCATTGCAGTTTCTGCATATGTCCGACGAGACTAGTTTGAGCCTACGAGCGTGATAACCTATAAGGCAATGCCCTGTGATGACGCCTAGTAGTAAATTGCATTCCACTCTTGATAGCGAGAGGATGTATTTGGTTCTATGGCTACTGCAGTGCGGCCAGAATATTTTCGTTATTCTACAAGAAGTGGATTGATTCCACTTATTGTCAGCTGTGCTTTGTAATTTAGCATCAATTTTTGAGAAGTAGTGCTGGATCGGTGCTACTATGATTTCGGGTTCTGAACTAAGTAGAACTCCCTGTTTAGCCTGTTCATCAGCTTTTTCATTGCCTATGATACCTTGATGACCAGGAACCCAATATAAGCAGACTGTGCTGTTGATATGTTAAGAAAACTGAATTATTAATTCAAATGCTGGCCGGCGCAGGTTACAAGGAAAAAGCAATTGGAGCTTCTGGTTTTATTAATGGAATCAAATACAGTCGAACTTCGATAACTCAAACCATCACTTGCCACAAAAAAAAATTCGAATTATCAAGACTTCGGACTATTAAGTTAAATACAAAAGTGATATAAATATGTAATTTTTCATCAAGAAATAACGTACGCTTTCCTCTTTGTGTTTTTTAGGCGCCTACTATTTTTTCAAACATAAAAACTAAGCTATGAGTTTGTATCGACCAATATACCAACTTAGTAATATTTCTGTTCCCGTTCTTTCTGTACTAAAATTTATAGATTCTCAAATTTCAAAGAGTGGGGATAAACATCTGTCAGAGAGAGGTAAAAGTGTGCAAAAGTACAGGAACGCATTGAACAACAAAAAATGGAAAATGTATGATATTTGACAGATTTGACAGTTTGCATAGTGCTGCCCAAATAAATTTCTTGGGCTAAAATTCGTACCATGGGGAAATGTCTTACTCTCCTGTTAACGCTCTATTCTACGAAAAACTACGAAAAATCTTTCTACTGGAACAGGATTTGACAGATTTTCGTAGTTTTTCATAGTTTTGCGCTGTTTTGGGCAGGTACGGGAACAGACCTAATATGTGTTCTAGCCCCTACTAACAAGAAATTTGACAATTCTTACTCACACATAACGAAATCACAATTTTTTACACTTATGTTTTCTAGGTCATATGAACATATAAACACAGTGCCCGAAAGCGATGCATTATAAATTTTGAATTTGGGAATTCCCCTTCAGAATTCGACTTATCGAAGGTGACGCCAAATAATCTCTTTGAGTTATCAAGACATTCGAGCAATAGAAGTTCGAGTTATCAAATAAAAATTACATGTAAATTTCAGTTTTGGCGCTATTGCCAACCAATTTAATTCGAGTTAGTAAGTATGTATTCGAGTTATCGAAGTTCGACTGTATTGATATCGCGAAAAAGCGAGCAGACAGGCCGGCGATGGGAAAAGATAATCAATAATTATTATTTGACTTATTTTCTTTAGTTTAATACCACAATCTGATGAAATTAAATAAGTTGCAATTTCAATTAAATTTTATTTGCTTTACTCTACAAATTATAAGGATATGGATTTGAGAACATTATTCCAGATTTCTATTGCTTCTTTGTTTCCAGTCCATTCCCTTATTCTTCAATTAAATTCTTTTATTTTAACCCGTTTCATGCCAAATGGCATAATTTTTTTTACTGTTTTCAATCGTTTGCTATTTAGTGAGTCAATCAACCAAAGCTTTCTAAGAAACATTCGTAGTTTTTTCTGCCCTTTCCGAATCCGGGGACAGAATTGTTCTACCGGCCGCCATTTTTGAAATATGACAGCTGAAAGCAGAAAAAATGTGAAATTTCAATTGTTTTTTTTCCAAACAAAAGTAAATTTTAACATAAGCCACCTACGATAGGAGGCTAATACTTCGTAACTGGTGGCATAGTCGATTATCTAAAAGATAGGACTGATAAAGTAAGAAAATTCAATATGCCGATTTGTACCAAATTTGGTATAAAGGGGTTTTCGGGGTCGCTGATCACAAATCTGAAGTCAGATTTGCAAAATCCAAGATGGCGAATCCGATATATCCGATTACTCCTAATACAAATAAATTATTATGAAAATAATTGCCAAACAACTGTCAAAAGTATGTGGTATCCACAATATTCACATTTTTATTCACAATAATGTATTGTTTTATCGATTGAGTTACAAAATACCAACACAAAAATCAATCGACGCATCGCTGATCGATACTTACGTGAGGGGCCTAACTTTTTTGCGAATATAAATTGTCTACAAACAAGAAGAACTCAATTTACATGATCTGTGAAATGTTTTATAAAAAGTTGTCACATAGTACAATGTTCAGGCTATTTTGTAGGTCATTTAAGGCCAGTTCTTCGAAACATCGGTTTTAATTGACGGCATACCATAAGCGGGTGAATTTTTGCTTTCACCTTTTTTTCAGTATCTGCTAGTGGAAGTTTTCGATGCAGCATATCTTCTAAACTTCATCTGATAGCTATAACTCTACCAGACAGATGAATTTGAATTGAAAAGCTTATAACTAACGATTCTCTGAATAGCTGTCTCTTCTGTCTTCTGATGTCGGGAAAAATAATATCGAACCGAAAAAACCACACATTTCCTTTCAATCTGTTTATTTGTCGATCTCCTGTATTTTCGAAAAACAAACGCCGAGGCTATCAGGTTTCGTTTTTGTTATTTCTTTGTTGTGTGTTTTTTTTTTTTGTAAATTTGTTTACTTCTTCTACCATTTATCGGTCACAGTCTGTCCTTCATTCTTTTTGTTTTTAGCACCAGAACAGAACAGAAAAAACAATCAGTTGGCAGCTACCTACTTGTAAATTGACAAAATTGATTATTGTTAATCTGCATCGACAGCGGACAGGCGGACAGGGGGACAGGTTTAATTATCAAAACAATACCTTTCAGAGAGATACGGATACAAAGATATATCCAAGAGTAGGGTTATCTATATCGTCAGCCAGAAGCAAAGTAAAATTTATTTATAAATGCAAATCTTCACGCGCCCCCGTTCATTTGCACCGCGCGCCGTGTTGGCCGCCACCATCACCACCGACGACGAACCGATACCAATAAGTTCTCCCGCTTTATCGTCTTCATATAAATTTGAAATTTTCCGCGCAATCCGATGCTAATCAAGCCCAAATTAATAGGTAGTCTTAGACATTTTATTATCACAATTAACTTGCTAAAAATAAGCTTCTCATATACGCGACGAAATACGACCAAACCGCCCGAAAGACGCGCTGTGCTATATACTCGCGTTCGTATCACGATAATAAAATTAGCAATTCTGTTTCTTTTCTTTATTTATTTAATTTGTTGTTTTTTTGCGGTCGATTACTTATCTAGATACACACAGGCACAAAGCAAAAAATTAACACTTTTATGTCAGATTGTTTATGCTACATAATATACGAGTACAACCACTCAGTTGATAGGTATGGCGCACGGCTGTATCTTGAAACGCGTAATTTGCAATTTGAGCAGGCAGTCATTTAAATTGTATCTGTGCAGTCAGTCAAGTGCGGTAGATGTGCTGCAGTATCTCAAAAGATACTTACATGCTTACATATTGCATTGTTTCCCTCTATGGTAATTAATTTACAACTCATTGTAATAGTGATAAATATTAACCTTTTTTTTAAGCAACAATTATTAATTAAAAAAGATGAATCTACATTTACAGTAAAATTTGTTCTTTGTTCGGATAGATTTGTATTTTTTTTTTAAATTCAAATGCTACTGACAAAGTATGCGGTATGAGTGCTCATTAAACGAAGCAATGTATTATATTTAATTAATCTGTCGATGCTGCAAGATACTCAAAATGAAAAAGAGAACAAGTGAGATGAACACAGAGTATTTAAGGAAAATATAAAACAAAAAATTAACAAAGATGCAATAAAACTTTTATTTATGTGTTCGGTTCAACGGTCACGTAAAATAAATTAAATTAATTAACAACTCTCAACGCGGTGAAGATTGATAATTATCCACTTAAATTGAAAACATTTTTCGTTATTTTTCATTTGGCATTGTTCGAGTTATTTGTTGCTGTTTCCGATACGGATACGAGTTTGATTTAATTTTGTGTAGAATTTTAATGCATTCGGAGAAAAATGCGCGCAAAATGATCTCTAGATGCGGAGATTAGGTGAACGTGATCTTAATTTTTAAATTGTTTACCGGAACGATACAAAATGCCTTTGTTTGGTTGGCATACTATCTGGTAAATGCATCAAATATTCAAATTTAATATAAATAAAACAGCAGAAAAATAATGATCCGGCTCGAAGGACCTTGAAATTGTCATGTACATTTTTAGATTTTATTTATGAAATATGCAGGGAAATGAAATGTCGGTTATGACTAAATGCTCTTTCCACTACTCACACCTAAAGACAAGTATATATGTATCCCCATGGATGACTTGAAGGGAATATACAATTTCAAGTACAAAATAACCTCTGATAAGTGACAGAATATCTTTTTCTATATTTATTTTATCTACCATAACTAGCGTCAACCCTTTTTTTACTTTCAACTCACACCTCACTTCGTATGTTGTTTATCTATGTATCTTTCACCGAAATCGACTAATGAAACTAAATTCCCTTTTTGGCACTCATATGTTATCCTTTTCATTTATTTGTCATTACGGTGGGAAACCACAAAAGTGCCAACGGCCAAAAACTACCAAAAACAAAAACACACAATTCAACTCAAAAAGAAAAAAAAAATGAAATGAAACTTAATTTTATTAAGTGTGTTAAATACATAATCATTCACATCGACATGCATGGCCAATCAGAAGTACAACACAATTCTACTCGTACACAAAAAAAAAATATCAAAAAAAAAAAAACAAACAAACGTCACAACATGTCCATAAAGGAACATAACACAGAGAGAAACTGACTTCCTAATTTGGCACCACTGCTGCACCATACAATTTTCACATTTCACTCGCTTTAGATACGAATCGCCACATAATTGCGTGCACAGGACATGCAAACACAACTCCATGATCGCTGGGAGGGTTACTCCCAATACAAATAAACCATTTACTCCATTTTTTGTTGTTGTATCCTTCTGTCATTGAAATGACATTTCATTAGATAATCCTTGAAACATTGTCACTAATTCACAATCGGGAATGTGCATTTGCACGACAATGCAAAAATCGAATGCACTTAACGAAATAATAAAAATGAACAAACACCAAACTGACATTTCCATTCGAAGTTATCTGTCAGAGTAATCTTCGAAAGGAAGGATAAAGATACGTCAGTTTGTAGTCGCATGACTTTTTCGAAGTTTATTAATTGATAAAACTATTTTCCTTGACATTATGGCAACCATATGTTAAGCAATTAAGGGTACATCGACACTTTACTGAGCAAAAAAAAAAGATACTTTTACTTTTGTTGTTGTTGTTTCGAGTAACCCGGTAATTACACTATTACACTTATGCTCGTGTAGTGGGTCTACCACTCGCCATCGTGCGCACTTTATTAATTAAATTTATGTTTAGTGGACGGTTTTTTTCGCTGTTGTTGTTGCTGTAGCTGGTCGATTTTTATGAGGAGCAGTGTCTGTCGTTGAGCCGCATGGTGCTGGAATTACTCGTATTTAATTATACCATAGAATTGGGTATGGTGAATGGTCATGTTATTACCCTTTTCGACTAGAGTTCAAGTAATAAATAATGATTTCTCTTGTATATTTTTTTTTTTTGTAGATTTTCCCTAGTTTTTGAGTACCCACTTTTGGGAGGGAGCATAGCGGGATTGTTAGTTTATGGGTTTGTCCATTAATTGAAAGTGATTTTTTTTTCCAATTTTAGTACTTCGAGAGAGAATTCGAGGATTTTTATTATGACGATTTTAGAGTAAAGGAATTGGATATTTATTAGTCGTAAATGTTGATGGATCTGCGTGTTGTTGTCTTGTGAGTTGAAGTCCTTCACTGATTTAAAATACCCGAAACACTTCAATTTAATATTTCCTAAGCGATATTTGGCGGTCCGTTAAAAATTGTGTTCTTAGTCAGCAGCACTCGATTTATTATCCATAGCCGTAGCACGTTATAGAGAAAAATTGATTCTTTACAAGTGCCATTAATGGTTTTGGATACTTCACTCCAGTTTTGTCTACTTCATGACCCTTCACTACGTTACATTGCATTTCATCAACGCTACGTTGCCTCTTAAAATGTATAAATGCACGTCAATACCGTTATAATGCAGCTGTAGCTGCAGCTGATGCTGAAGAAAGACCCGTTTAATGTTTTCTGGTTCTCAATTGTCACAAAGAATGACAGCTTCTTCTACGGAACTCCCCTCAAATTTCTTTGTTTTTGCATAAATGTCCAAATTCACTGTTATCACCTTCAAACTTTAAAACCCTTTTCGCCTCCGAACTTTCTACTCCCTCAACTCTCTTCGCTCCGATTTCGACATGCATTGTCAAAGCTCATCAAAGACTGTTGCTGCCTCTACCCTACCCAGCGATCCATTACTTCTTCACATGATGAGCAGAATTAAAGATGTGAGCAACAATGTCGAGGCTTCCCGGGTAACCATAGGCGATATAGCTGAGGACAGCAGGCTGACTATCAACAAAATTGATGACATCCCAGATTTATTTCAGCTGCAACAGAGTTCTCTCTACAATAGATCATTACTAACGGAATTGCTTGAATCCGATCACCCAGCGACAAAATCTCCTCCTCTTCAACCTTCAACTCTACTGCCACCAAGACTCCCCCAAGAAACCGCAGCTGCCCGAGAAGTTGTACCGACTGTAGACCCTGAACCAACTGTCGAGCGTTTTGGAACGATATGGACCCTTTCTGACTGGAACAAGAGGCTTAGTAAACTCGGTGATGGTAACATAGCGGAAACAAAAACTAATGCGTTCGCTTCGCTCATCATTTCTGGTGCCCCCCATCATGCTGATACTACCTGGATAGTGAATCTTTTCCACAAAAAATATTCCATTACCGTAAACGACTGTCAGAAGACTTCGCCACTCAGCTCCAAGAAGTCCCCGTGCTTTAAAATAACCATTGCCTCTAAATATGAATGGCTTTTTCTCAACCCGGCTAGTGACGATTTTCATCTGGATAGTTTAGTTAAAAAAAAGTAGAACCCAAAAAAAAGGAAGACAAAAAAACCTAGTCTTAGTTCTTATAAAAATCTAAGCTCTAATAATAACCCTAGCCCTAAGCCTAATGTAAGTCACACAACCCATAAAAATAAACCTAGCTCTAACTCAAATAAAAATAGTAATAGCTCCAACTCAAACTGCAGTTTTAAGCAGGGAACATTTCCTATCCACCGAACTCCGTCCCCCCAACTCCAATACTAACAAAGCCGCCATCCGTTAATAACACCTGCCAAAACCGTGTGTCTTTTAACTTACAGCCTGACCCATCTCATTCAACTAGCCGCACCGCACCAACCATCTCTACTCTCTCTACATCTTAATATCCGAACTTTTTTCGCTCCCACATCATTAATCCCTCCCCGTTCCCATCCTCTATGTCTTTCAAGTCATCTAATTCTACCACAGTCAACACCCCATCTAGTTTTTTAGACCCTTTGCTTTCTCCTACAGTTAAACTCACCAAGCAGCTTGTAGATGGTAATGACGACAGCCGCTATGTACTGTCGCGTTTGAGAGATCATAGAATTTACGAGAACGTCCGTCTATATCTTGCCTACCTTCATGACAAACCGGACTCCATTTGCATTAATTGAGTAACTAAGACTAACTTCATGGTCTCAATTCACCAAGAGGGCCTTCCAACAAACCCCGACGACCTAAAGCGCATATTTGTCCGTTTCCATGAGAGTTTCAGTATTTCTCCTACTGATGTAGCAAATCAGGCAAATCATTCTTCATATGATGGCCGCCTGAAAATAATTCATCAGTTACAGTTACACCCAACCTAATTATTATATTCGATTCACTCACTTTTGCACAATATCACTGCTCTTGTTACATAAACATAAACCGCTAGCCAATTGACACAACCACTTGACATTTTCCGCATGATCATCTGTCAGGAATTTATAAATAGTTGCGCGAGTATGTTCGTAAATTGCATTTTTTCTCTTTGTTTTGTTTCTTGTCACTTTTCAATCATTTTTCCATCACTCATCCTTTAACTAAATCAAAAGCAAACACACAAAATGTCTTAATCAAGTCTATATTTCCTTTCTCTTTACAGATTGCATACTTGGATTTATTCCAGAAACAAAACCACCACATCACAAATTGGCTTTACATTCACATTAGCCTGGGGTAAGGCACGAACAAATTTTATTTAGAAACAAAATAAATAAATAAACATCATGATCGATTACGCAATCATAAACTTCCAAGCCAATCAATTTTACACAGAGATACGAGTACTCATAGATGCTCGCAGATAGATTTGCAGTGCAGCGAATAATGAAAAAAATCCTCATCCCAGAGTGCACACTCACGTCACCACTTGAGAATGACATACCCTAGAAGAGAATCTGTCAGAGATGTCATAATTCATTTGCATTTCTATGTACACTCTGTCTATCCATCTGGTTGGTGATTGTGTATTATGGAAGACGGTTGTTTAGTGTGAAAATTGTTCACTTTGGGCGCGCGCTTCACAAGAGAAATGTCAATTGATTTGCATTTAACGTATCACTTAAGAAATTGAAAGAATGTAGCCTACTCTTAGAGGCGACAGGCCCGCGAACTCCTAGAAAACGTCAGCTGTCATAATTGAATTGCAATTTACATTTTACACACAAAAGCAATAATAACAACAGCAGCACAATTGCATATCGCAAGTCGCACAGAATGGAATCCATTCAGAGAAGCCAGCCAAGTGTATATCATAATCTGAAATATCTGAGTGCTGAGTGCGCTCAAGTGGGCATAGATTAAGGTTTCAGTTTTTCTTTTTTCTCTTATTCAGATTTTCCATCCTCACTCGTATCGCGATTTTGTGAATTAAAATAGCAACGGATGCAAATAAATCGCAACAAAGTGCATTGCTGTTATTGTGGTGCTACTTTGATTGCGAAAGGAGCTTTAATCTAAAAATATATCTTCAACAAGAAATAAACAGAATGGCACAAGCTGAATTAGAATTTGAGATACAAACGTTTCGAGTTATGCTCTCATGTTTCTCAATTGATATTTCATTGTGAGTTTTCTAGTATCCAGGGATGTCTTGAAATTGCAGATACAATGACTTGATAGGCGCAGTTGTACGAAAGATTTATCGGAGACTTGGTTAAGTTTCAAAATTTGTCAAAAACTCGTTTATTTTCCATTTCTTCGACCGAGCGATTTAAGATTAGCACAGACCAGAATCACCCGAGTTCTCCACCGGTTATCATCACCTCGCTCGGTACTCATTTCTATTTCCATTTGTAAATTCGGGAGCGTGTTCAGCAAGCGAGTAAATTAACTATCCGCGAAGCTTCAGATGTGCTGGGCTTTTCATAATGACGCTAGAATTGAAGCTTATTTCTACCTCGATTCTAGGTGTCTGCAGATAACCATGTTTTAGAACCGTCTAGCACCAAGATATAGTGGTTAGTGCTTTGGACTACTACACATGATGCCTTGGATTCAATTCCCAACTAAACGTTTTTTCACGGTACCACCTGTTTCGAATGTCTGACAAGACTCCATTCTTGCAAAAATATATCAAGCAGGCCTTGGTTCACCCCGAACTGTTGCGCCATCTAAAGAAAAGAAAGACAACCGTATTTGTGGTCTACGCAGTTATGTTCTGCGGTTCCAATCACTGAACTTTTTGACTCTTTTACACTTGAATGTAGATTCTATCAAGTTGGGATTTGATTCGAAACTGGCCATTGCTTGTTACATCCAAAAACATTTTCTAAAATCCATGTAAAAAATTATTGGAAGTAATTCAGTTCTTTGCTTTTATTGTCTTTTTCGATAATTTCATTCCACAATCCAATGAATTCTACGATTAATTGTGCTAAATATTCTGGACAATGAAGTGTATGTACGAGAAAGGGAAAGAGATGGAACTAGCTTTAGTTAAATGCCTTGACACTTATCGCAAAACTCCAAATTCTCAAACCGGAAAATCGCCTGCAGAAATTCTCCACGGCAGGCAGCACCGCACAGTACTTTCGCAAATGGTTCGTGAAAGAAACACAGCGCATTCATCAAGCATCGAAACAGGTAAATTTGAAATAAACGCCACTGTATACGTTCGCAATTATGCCAAAGGTCCCTACTGGATAGAGGGAACCGTAACCTCTCAGATGGGTAAGGAAATGTATCTCGTGAGGACCGAACGCGGGATATGGAGACGTCATCAAAACCAGATGAAGGGTCGAAGTTATACGAACAACTTCAAAATGGCAAGGGATCTTGCCCTTGTAGCTTTGCAACTTGAAGAACGTAACGACCACACAATTAAAAGTCCTCAGCACAATCAATTACCACAAGCTTTGACTCCACGACGCTCAACACGACCTCGCAGACCTGTGGAACGTTTGGGATATGATTCAGCGTGGGTTCAAAAATAAGTGGGGAGGAGATGAAGTGTATGTACGAACGCAGCCGCCGATTAAACGTCAACCCTTCAAGTCTTCGGTTGGCGGTCTAATTGTTCGGGTTATCATTTTAATGTATTAAGAGTATTGTAATAAATATGAATTATATGAAGTTAATTAACTATATATATTTAATAAACCTTTAAATATAACAGACAATATGTGCAAATTCGAAGGCAATAACTGCTGAATCTTCGGGATTATTTTCAGAAGCGTTAAATTTGGTTATTACTCGAAGCTACGGCTCTTCATTTTTCAACCGGACTGGACCACCCTGCATACATAACTTTTAACAAGCAAACAACCAAAGCATCGAAAATGGGTGCGTGTAACAGAAATAACAACAAGAAAAGGGAAAATATAGTTTTTAGCCCCATTTTTGTTCTCTGGTTTAAAAGTAGGCTACACACTGTCATTTTTGAAATTACATTCCTAGACTGTCAATTCTCATCATTTCATTCTATTCTAGGTCGATGATATACACTATCATTCTCGGAATGACATTTTTTGCTTATAAATTTGCCTAGACATCTTACTAATATATAAATCAGAATGTCACGCTTTTACCGGTCAATTTTCTGACACGATTAACACAAAAACTAATACACACAATAAAGTAAAACTTCGTATTCCCGTTCTTTAACATACTGTGCGAGCGATAGGCCGACTTTTAAATTAATTTATTCGCAATATTATTTAATTGAATGCAAAAATAAAAACACTAAGGAATGCCACTTTCTTGCGAAATGTCATTTATTCAAACTACACACTTGTGGATTGTATATATTGATAGACTGCAAGCCTTGAGGTGCGTTCGCACTGTCTTTGATTCTTCGAACAAAATGACAATGTATGTATTGTAAGTAACACTATAGTTTTTAGACACGGGCGAAGCCGGGCGGGACAGCTAGTTATCAATAATGCGTCATTCTCCATCATCCACGACAAATTTCAACGCTCATCATTCTCGCCATCATTCCAATCGTCATTTTTCATTACAAGCTACACACTGTCATTTTTACATCATTTCATCATGAATGTAATTTCGAAAATGATAGTGTGTAGCGTACTTAAAAGAGCAAAAGGAGGACAATTTTACTTAAAGGAGGACTGTCCTCCTAAATGGAGGACGGTTGGGAAAACTAGCTGGAAGTTTTATTAAATTATAAAAAAAATGTATTTAAACTCTTCTGACTGTGTCAACGTGTCTGCCGAAACACGTGATGCAAACAATCTAGTAATATGAAATTCTCGAAATTCTTTCAGCGTCCAATTACGTAGAATGACGTTGATTGAATAAACTGCTCCAAAAGGCTATTAAAACTCCTACATAACCACATGATCAAAGAACCCCTTGATGCTGCTCTACGCAAAGAGTTGGTCAGTCAGAGCATTGGTCATCAAATTCTGTTTTTTTTTTCGTACTCAAAGGCTGACAAGGATTAACATTCATACGTTCGCAAATCGTAACCACTGACTTCGCTGCTGTCACAACGTGTAATCACGTAAAACTGTTTCACTTGTCAAAAGCGATGCAGTGCATAACCACCCGGCACTGGTACAGTTACATACATTTTTTTGACATAACATAATTCCACTGACAATCCAGAACAAAAAAAAAAAAAAAAAAATTCAACGAACAACTTGGCATTTGGTTTTTCATCGTCATCTTCTGCCGTCACATCATGTGGGCTGCAGTAATTTTACACTCATTCGTTCATTTTGACATTTTGTCATGGCAATTTGCAAAATTAGACATCGTCTAAAATTAGCCTTAACATTCCCCAGATGTTGATTATGTGCACTTACACACTGCGAGTAGATATTCTATATGTGTGTACTCGAATACTCAACCGGAGAGTAGGTACTTGTGACAATAAATTCTTGTCATATCTGAGAGACAAATTATAACGAGCTGAGTGCGATTACGAGTACGCTGCGAATTGATGTACGAGTGAGTATCTGTACTCGTAATATATGCCTAGCAAGCGTCAACGAACTCTCACATCTTTTAAAGAATACAAAATAATCGGTCAAATATCTCTCCTCACCGAGAATACGAGTACGGATACGAATATGAATACGAGTACGTCGCGCCGTACATGTTTGTTATTTAGCCACCATCATTCCCGAGAGGTGACATCAGATGTTGTTGCTGGGATTTGGATGATGTGATGGTATTGGTGTTGTTTTTAGGTAACTGGCCGTATCTGCATTAATGCCAAATGTAGCCGAAAAGTCTCGAGAGTGATTTGTTTTGACTATGATTGAAATTTCGTATTTAGATACATTCATAGATACAGTGGTTTTTTTTTTATCAACACGTGGTTCGGAATAAAGTTCAACAAAGTTCTAAATTTAGAACGAGTTTTTTTTTGTCTTCTATTTTTTATTCAAATAACAACGGAAAAATGCAAAAATCCAAAAACACTGCATTCAACATGAGTGGTAACAATAGATCAGCAAAATTATGGCACACACGCTAGAACAGTCCACCACAACACCTCGGTTCGAGAATGAATTATCTTTTCTGGTGGGGCATAGAGTTCGAAAAATGTTTAACAACGATTTTTAGACGTCTGGAAGATTAATTGCCGCGATGACGTGTTTTGTTTTGGCCAAAGATACAAATTGATAATAGATGTACATATGTATATGTGTGTTGTTTTTTTTTTTTTTTTTTTTTTTTTCTACGAAAAATATCAGAATCAGGTTAGGAATGAGAATCTGTTTTTCTTTTATTTTTGGGATCAAATGAATCGTTTTGGGATGGATTTTGGATTTAGAAGGTCGAGTTCAGAAAACGGTTAAGTTATGGTGAACGCTTGATTTAGATCAGAGACGTAGATTCCATAAATCTTTATTGATTTAAAATTTAGCTTCATCCTCGTTAGTGGTTCTTTATGATAGAAATTTTCGTAATTTATAAAAAAGCTTCCATACCTGTAGAGCTGCCATCTAGCGAGGAGGAAGACGAAGGACTGGTTGTTGGCCTAGATAAATAAATGAGCTGGTTACATTTTGGCTTTTTTTTCAATTGGGACTTAATATAATGGAAGTCAATTACTAGATTGGGGTTCAATCTATAACACTACTATTCCAATATGAGTCCCTCGGGTCAGAGAAGAATTGATAATAATCCGTACTCGCAAGTCGCAAGAGATACGTTGCCAAGAGCATTTAAAGTTCATTAAAACTCTGTGAACTGAATTTAGGGCTGTCACAGATCTCTTTGGGGGCTCAAGGTTAACCTATATTTCGGACCTTAAACTGTTAAGGCCGTGCGAATATAACAGAATATTTAAATTTTCTGGCGTTGTGTCATCTAAGATAGGACCAGGAATTTCCGAACTCTAACGCCATCGAAAAAAAGAAAACAGGAGCTCTGTTTATGCACCAAGGGTTGTTTTTACAACATAAGAATTCATTTGATCAATTCGCCCATGGTAGGAGATGTATTTTAACTGAACCAGCTAGATCCTTTTATGAATAGATTGAATTCCAATAGTAGTATCTGAGCTAAGTCGTCTAAGCAGACAAGAAACCTAACATTGACAGCTTCGCCAAACGTCCTGAAAATCAAAGACGTTTTGACTTTGATGTAATATACTGCCGTGGCCTTTTAATATCAAAGCTTTGGCGATAGGCTGTGGGTTATGACAAAGCCGTTTGTGTTCACTGGCTTATGAGCCATGAGGCTAAATGTAATAAATAAGTTCTTTGGAGATGAGAACCACTAATCTGTCAGCCTTAAGTAATTTTTTTTTTTGTGCTGGTAGGTGGAAACCTTGCATGGGCACCAATGGTCTGACGGCCATTGATAGCGTCGGATTCTTACCGGCTAAACCCTCCTCTATACGAGCAGACCGATCTATGTCCCCCGCGGGACCTCCGTAAGGCATTACTTCGCGGGGGTCGGGTTAGAGCATAAGCTTAATCTATTCGATAGTATTATTTCTACTATTCGCTTTGCGTTGCCGTTCTAGGCTTCTAAGGACGCTGTTTATGTGTACCGCTACGTTACTTTCAATGGTCCAGTTATCGTCATGTTGAAGCATGTAAGATATGATACTATCGGGAGTGGGCCATTCTCCAAATTGATCTCGTAATGCGATCCTCCCGGCCTCGTATCGTGGGCAATGGAAAAACATGTGATCCGCGTTTTCCGGAACAGTTTCGCAATATGGACAGTACGGGTTCGTTTCGTATTTGCGTTTGATCTGGTTAGGTAAAAGTTCAGCCTTAAGTATATACATACATATATGTATATGTAATGTACAATACATGCATATGTATGTATGTCGGCCTTTCCTAGCCAGTTCATCTGATATCTAAGGAGCCTAATCTATCCGGCTATAATTTTATTTAAAAAATCTAGGTTTGAATCTGTTAAGACCGTTAGTCTCCGCAAGCTTTATAGGCCTTTTAGGACAGTTTCCATTAACGTATGGCAGCACTTTATTGTCTACGTCATTTTAAGAGTAGAAATTAATGAGCGTAATGATTTAATAAAACGGATGGCAGTGCTCCTTGTGGTGTTCCCTTCAGACTCCACCCCTGGCACCTGTTCAAATGCCTCTTAATCTATTTGAATCAGTAGCTGCGTATACCACCTAAAAGAGCATAAATTTGAGTCTTGTCTTTACCCTGTTCGATAAATATGCATTAAGTCGCTCACATTCCAAGAGAGAGGAGTTGATCTTCCTCTTTAATTGTCAAAAGTTTTCTGACTTCGACTAACCTTTTGACCAGAATGTTGTTGAGCTTCAGGCTGCTACTGCATAGAAAAACACCCTTCATTCTTAGCTGCAATAATGGTTTCCAGTAGCTCGATGTTTCTTATAAGAAAGAGATCACTTAACACTTATTTTGGTGTTCTTTTTCTTAGACAGGCTACCACAAACCCCTAAATCGTTACACAATCCAATCCCAACTCCTGAATTAAGGATAATTGCATCCTCGATCGTAATAAAACAAAAAGGAAACATATTTCACAATCGTTTTTTTTTCCTCTTTAAAAGCTGTTCTTCAAAATCCAACCCCATTCGTAAATTCCCAACGTAGGTGAAGGTACTCCTCGTCCTCGCCGAACTCCCCCGCGACTTCCAATTTGCAGCAAAAACATCTACTCACGCACTTTTTCCGGACAAGTTTTCCACAAAAGGAATTCATTTGCTTTGCATAAAAATGGTCGTTGCCACCCCACCTCTTCCCGCACAAGAAGTGAAAGTAATAAATTTTATTACCAATTTTCCGTGTGCGACCGAGGGGTACTTTCGCAGTTAAGCTTTTCAAGTATCCCAAAGAGCTAAACCTGCTTTAAGGGTTGTTATGTCATAACAAAGTTTTTTGTTTCCTCTCTTTTAGTTCGTTTTCTTGTTATGAATTATTGTTTCAAGTAACACGCACATGCCGCCGTGGCAATTCATTGTTTCTAACGTGCGTAGATTGCAGCTGGGGTGGGTATATAAATCGATATGAGAGGAACGAACAACAAAAAAAAAATATCCCAACTAAGGGCTTGTTTCCTGTTATTCGCGGTAAAGGAAATCGACATCGGTTCTTGTGTATGTGGGTGCATACGAGGACGAGTACAAGTACTCAACTCATATACGCATGAAATTTCGGGGGCGGGACGTCAGAGATATGAAGTACGTGTCCTACCCTCCTTCAAACACACATATGCGTGTAACATACGCATTGCACTTGTACATACATATGGTTATATGTTATATGCCTGCAGTATCCTCGAATGAGGACGAAGTCAGATCGATTTGGGACAGTTTTTTTTTTTTTTAGGGTAGGCGTGTGGTGAGTCGTCATTGCCGCCATTACTATTGCTGTGGATGTTTTGTTTCCGTTGCGCTGTTATTAGGCTAAGCATACCCAACACACCCCGAAACTAAATGCGGGCCCCAATAATTAGGAGTCATTTTCTTGGCATAAAATGCAGCAACAACGATTTAGGTACGAAGTACTACTCCTTCTTAATTAAGGTTCTCGTTCATCGTGAACCTTTTCCCATCGTTCACATTTTGTTGCATATTAATTTCGAAACGTATCCAAAAATACACATCGATTGCTGCACGTGGATGGTATCAATTACCAGAAAGAGTATCTCCGAGTCTGAATTTCAATTGTCGAAAGGGAACTTCTCCAACAACAACAAAATCAAATTGATTCCCTAATTGCATCCCAAAGGAAGGAGGCAGGAACAGGAGCATTGTGCATTTCCACACCACATTCACATAAAAATATCGATTGGCGCGTATATCCACATTATGTGTACGTATGTGGGCTCAGATGCAACGGTAAAAAAAAAATATAACAATTGGAATTTCATAAAGAAAGATACAAAAAAAACAGCTAAATAAAAAATTCGGATAAAAAATGCCGAACGTGAATGCAATTCAACGTTCAATGACTTTGTGCTGTGCATATGCCAGCTTGGGCCTATATATTTTTTTATCGACCGAACGAGGCATTTTATGATTTTTTCTTCTTTTTATGGATTTGTATTTATTTTTGGGTTTTTTTTTTCGCAATCAGACAGAAAATAATTCAAATTGTTCCGAAAGCTTATTCGACACACCTACGTTGGATCTATTTTCTGTTTTTATTTTTTTCAATTTAACCGCTCTGACAGAACATCCACCTGTCATGTTTGTCTACATGGATCTAGTCAGTTTTAGTTGGGGCCAGACTGTACACTAAGCGGAACAAAAAAAAGCACGTTTAAATCGTTAAATTTGATTGCCCTGCAGAGCGTTTTTTTTTTTTTTGTTTTTTTTGACGAATGCCACTTGTAGTTCATCAACTTTGGAAGTGTTGTAAAATTTTATGGTTATCAGTTCTTTGAACTCGACATCTCTTGTTTTTCCAGTTGAATTGGTACCATTATTTTGTCATACGACTGTAAATAGAATGTTGCTGTAAGAGGGCATTGTTGATTAGTAATAAATGAGTTTCTGATTTTTGGTTTAGTAAAAATGACGATGTGGCTTGTGTTGCGAAATCGGTTAATTTCTACAGAACATTCTTTTATGGCATTCATCGTAAGGTTTGACAACAGGCTCATATAATATAACCAAACTGACAGATGGAACTGATAGATTTTACAAGTCATTTTGTTTTTGTTTATAACGCTCTTTCAACGTACACCGTGACATGAGCTCTTTTTCGGGTTTAATTGGCGATAGCCCAGTTTCAATGCGGCCTTGAACAACTGTCAAAACTTGAATAATAACCCAACACTGACTGCACCCATTGGTTATTGATGTTTGTAGTAGACTGTGCTTTGAGCGCTATGTGTGCTAATGGAATCAATTCGGTGTTTGTCTGTCTGTCAGAGACTATTTGACGTAGACTATTGCAATTTGGAACAATTGGAGCAATTAGTGGCCCAAGCAGAGACCTTAGCTTAAAATATTTAATTTCGCCTTTGGGAGGGCTAGCTTTGGGGGTTAAATAGAAAGTTAAAAAAAAAATAATAATTTTGAGGTAATCGTCAAATGAAAGCTCGTTAAAGCACGATTTCAAAAATGTATGAAATATTTTTTTGTTTCCTGTTTCGTAACTCTTTTTCAAAAAAGAAAAAAACTTAAAAAATTCCTGTCCCCTACCTTATCTCCAAAAATATCGCTCAGAAAAATCTGAATAAAATCACAAACATTGAGAATAAGGTGTAGATTGAACCAAAATTATCAGGGCTGCATAACGTACGACAGTGTTTTTGGTAATTTCACTTTCCCAACTGTTTACATATCCAGTAGTGGCGTAACCCGATCAGAAAAAAAATGGATACGTGTAGGGAAATTTGTATGGGTGAGAGTAAAAATTGAATGTTTGATCCTAGAAATATGCCCCACAAATTTGCTTCCCATATAACCTTTGAGCTTAGACTTAAACCAATAATTTTACCTATAAATTATAATTGTACTTTTACTACATTGGGAGAATTGTAGTGTATTTATGTACAGACACGAGGGGGAGACAAATCGCGAAATTCCACTCAGTTAATACAATTCAATGAACAACGAAGACGAAGAATGATATCTGACGCACATGCGTACATTCCTGGTATACTTTATTTGTTGTTTTGTGTGGATGTATAATTATTCTTCTGAGCAGATGAGAAATGGCATCAGATAGGTATTTTTATCAAGTTGCTTACACTTGTGTCCATAAATCTATCAACATACTCGTAAATCTGTACTGATAGTACGGAACACTTATTGCGCAAGTACGAACGACTTGCACTTGACCAGATTTTTTTTTATTTATTTGGATAATTTATGAGCAGGAAAATGTTACATTTGACGTTTAACGCGCTGAAATGTTGAAAGTTGGATGCGTTTATTGCATCAAGAAGAACGTACTAAATTTTTATTTTTCTTGTTTTGACAGTTAAACTTCTGCATAGAATTAACTATGTACTATCCTGGCGTTAAGGCCTGACATATCACATTACATCTTTTGATAGAGTGTGAGTCTGTTTATTTGGATGTCTGTAAGTTTAGCTCTGACAAGAGCACTTATCCGTTGCAATACACCTCTCAACCACTAGCATTTACAAAAAATCTGAGTCATATTTGGCACCGCGAGTCTTTCAAATTTGCCCGCATTTAGACTGCTACCTTCAACGCAATTTTAGCGATAATTTTCGAAAAATAGAAAATATAATCACAGCAATTCCAATACCGCTAAATTACAATCAAATTCGACACTTTTTTTTCCTACAACCCCAGTCCAAGGCCAGCACATCAAAGACCCCGCATTGCATTTAAGCTGACATCATTTGTGTGGCATGATTGCATGTATCATACCCTCATTCGTTCATTTGGACTCAAGGCATATTTCGCAGTATATGTACAAAAATGTTTTCTAGTATCTATTGTACATACCTACTCGTATCATCATCATCGTCATTGCCATCGCTGTCATTATCATTGACGGGGTGTGTTCTCTGTACACTCGAAGCACAATCATCATATCGTAGTACAGTAGCAGAATTGGCAAAGCATCGTGGCCATACGATCTCAGGGCGTACATATGTTAACAGTTTTGTATAAATAACTGATACATGCAATCATTTATTATCAATTAACATATTACGTGACTTAATTCACGTTTTAATCACAATTAGCAATCTAACATATTAGTCAGCACATACGAGTCCATATGTACATACATACGAGTATGCAAAAATATAAAACACGTACATATGTACATAGGTACAGTCAGAGGGAAAAGTCTGTTATCACTCTTAGAAAAAGAAAAAAACAAATTTTGAACGCATTAGAGTCAATCGAACTTTGTTAGCCTTTATTCATGCAGATAGGATTCAGAAGTTGATCCAAAAAGATAAGCGGAACTTCCAAAATATCAAAAATGAGGTCAGACGAGTATAGGTACCATGGTGGGAACCTAGTCCCTCAACTTATGATCTGTAATTTCGGTGCTCGTGGAACTTTTTTGATCGGTTTTTAAACAGTTTTAACCCAGCGAACTTAAAAACGGGTACACACCATCGAACAAGAGTGTCAGTTTTGAAGGATAACACGCAAAATTTATGATACTCAATAATTATGCTCAGAAAAATGTTTGCTACTGCGGGGCACTCAGCGGCCATCTTTGTTTTTGTTCTATTGTGTGTATACAAGTTTCGTCATCCAAAAAGCAAACAAAGGTAGAGAGGGTCGAAAAACAATAACAACAACGATGAATTGAGTGAAATACAAAACCTATATTTTCTACACTCGGTTCATCGGTCAGTTTTGTGGGTGACACTCTTGATCGATGGTGTGTACCCGCATTAAAGAATGCATGGCTTAAGGTTCAAGGAATTTTTGTTTTCTCCTTTTTTAAGTGGCGCTGCAGTTCGGAGTCAACCAGGGCCTGCTTCTTGCAACCATTTGTGTGTGCGTGTTATACTTTTGCATGAATGAAAAGGACCTACATGTATTTATTTGCCGACTCCGGATGGCGATTTGAGAAGCTCATCGTGACAAATGATCCTCTTGTCAAGAATGTCACAGGATTGAAAAGATCAATTTTGCTTCCAAACAGTTGTTTCATAACATTACATTCATGAACTTAAATGATCAGTGGAATGCCCCGATATTCTACTGTCAAATTTTGTACCTGACGTTTTTATGAACTCGTGGTTTTTAAAGCAGATTTTCTTCGGTCTTCCCAGCCTGATCGTTATTACGAAATTAATTTGACGTGTTAATTTTTGGAAAAGTATAAGTATGTGCCTTTTTCCATTGTTAAATAATTAAAGTGTGCATATATTTTTAGCTCTGACTGTAAATTGGACCGCATATTGTAGATTGTACATGAATTAACTAAATTTAACTAGAAATGCATTTTCTTATATTTTTTATTTCTTGGTAGGTAAACTGTTGTCATCGTTACAATGTACAGTGAAATCTCTCATTAGGGGACAACTCGCACTAACGGACACCTTTTTGGGGAACCATTTTCTAATTTCCCATACGAAATGCGTCCTTTTAAACGTACAACTTACATTATCGGACAAAAAACTCCGGTCCCGTGACTGTCCACTTAAGAGAGATTTCACTGTATTTTTGTTTGTGCCAGTAGAGTTTTGCTAGCACATTCAGCCACATTTTATCGATGAATCTAGAGTCCTTAAATATCTTGGTCGGCAGGTAGTGATGTCACTTTGAATCCTGAGTTCCTTGGCAATTCCTTACCTTGAACTCCACAGTAAAACCTTTGCATGAGTTATATCGTAATAGGAATATGTGGCTGCCTTTCACTCCTGACATGGCCTTGTAGCAAATTCTTATCAGAACTATTTTCCAGCACATGGGACTCGGAATGGGCGGCTAATGGTGCTACCTTAAAACTTGGACCGGCTTGTGTAGGTAGCTTTATCTCATCCTGACTCAATGGAGAACTTATACTAAATATTTATTCTGTTCAAATAAAAACTTCGATTAAAATTTATTAACGATATTTGCATAATCCGATATTTTGTTGTAATTTAAAATCAATAAATTTGAATATTTTCAGTGAAAAATATTTCACTATCTTTACAAACAATAAAAAACTCGTAAAACTTTTAATATATGTAATACTCCCGAAATAACAAAACAAATTTTGTGACCAAAAATGTTCACGACAAAAATTCCCTTAAGAATTACCAACAATATGAAATGAACTCTACAAAAGGGTTCAATGAAAACCAAAGCAAACAAAACCAAACAAAAAAACCAACACGTGCAGCACGTAATTACCATCAAAAGATGATAAAAATTTTGTTAAAAAAATAATAAAATGCCTGAACGTGAAAATTTGCAAAAAGAAACAAAACTCAAAATGGTTGCAAAACAAACTGCAATAAATGAGGTCGCACGTACCTATGGTCTCAGTACGTTTCTCTGATAAACTAGGAAGGTATTTAAATTCCATTCAAAACGGACGCGAGAAGAAATAATTTCGACTTTCCTCGCAAGATCTGTTTCTTTAGTTAGTCAGTCAAAAATGGCACAGTATAGGTACGTCATGTCATGTGTCAAATTTAAACATTCTTCTGTTTCCCAATCGATGAAATGCATGTTACAAAACAAAATACCGCTACATTCATTCAATCCTTGTTTGAAACTGTTTTTGAGCGACTTGGAGTTTTTCAAAGCGCTTTTTAGAAGCGATATTGAAAACATAGCCTTTCTTCCTACTGTCATCTGTCACTCTTTTTTTAGACTCCACTCCAAAGTCCCGAGGTTTACTTAATCCATCAAATAAATTTGGCGCGTCTTACATTCAAACAAACGTTATGTACCTACCTACCTACATACATTTCCATACATTACATACATAATATTATGTATGTCGGTATGCCGTATGAGAGACACACTTTTTTGCGAAACAAGTAGGTACCAAAATATTAAAACTAAAAAATGCGTACGTGAACAGTTGAATTTTGAAGAAAAAAAAGCGTGACACCGACGCGTAAACAAGCGATCATCGAACTTGTGGAAGCTTTTTTTGTCTTCTTTTTTCCAACAACGGTGTTCGACTTTTCCACACATCTCGTTCGTTCATCTTTTTTTGTTGTTGTTTCTTTTTCCAGAAGCATTTCTCCTCTTTTTGGTACGTACCTACGCGGTCAGGCCAAATAACCGAATTTAGCCCGCGGCACGAACGCAAAACAACATCTCTAGCGAACGCAGCGATACACCAAACAAGAAAAGCAACGAGTACGACGGAAAACAGAACAAAAAAAAACGGTAATCGCCAGTGCGTATGTCAAACACAGAAGTGAAAAAAAGGCGTCGGGGCAGTACGGGACTAGGGCGGTGGTGGTGTATTGCCAGGCTACAAAGCTACAAAACCGTCCTCACCAATGTGTTTCATCAAAGGCGTGAAAGAGCGAGCAGGACTGGAGAGTCGCGCGCGCGATAAACGGTAAAACAGTGTGAGTGTGCGTGCGTGCATGTATAGTTCAAGCAGCAAAAAACAGTTAAAGAACGGCGTACGCGGCATATATGTTTTCTCTTTCTCTCTAGGGTTGGGTTTGTGGCTGTATATGTGTCAAAAAACACTTGGCGACAATCAACAACAATTCAACAGTCAGTCGGCGCTGTTTTTGTCTGGCCGCGTCGCCATCGTCGTCGTCGCTGTAGTATCAGTTCGGTTCGGTTCGGTGTCGGTCTGTGGTGGTGGAGGTGGTTTTCCAACTGGCAACAATTGTCGTGTACAGTTCGGCATCGACCGTTGTTGGAGAATGTTCACCGTTTCGTTGGTGGTTTGCCGTTGTTCACTCTCTTATTGGAAATGTGTATTTCGTCTTTGCGTGTGTTCGTTCGCCTTCCAGTGCTTCGTTCGGTTGGTTTCTCCGCAACATCTCCCTCATTGGAAGTTTTTTTTTTTAAGTGGTAAATCAAATGAAACGGTTTTCGTTTTTTGTTTCATGTAAGAAAAACTATTTTTCCAAGGAAAATAGTCGGAGAAAATGGAATTATCGGGAATGCTAGTCGCCTCACACTCAGTCAATTGTTGGCGGCTTAGCGTAACGGAATGTTTATTTTACTCCGTCAGTTGAACTCGATGACTGATCGGTCATAGATCGCGGATAGTGAACAACGCATGCGTTCTCTTTTATTACACGATTTATGTATGTCTATCACTGTCTCGGTGATAGCAAGTGTTTTCGTGGTGATTGAAAGAAAATTAAAAAAAAAAAAGTTCGTTGTCTTGTTTTTTTTTTTTTGTTTTTTATGGATGAAAAAATCAACGAAATTTTAAATAATTTAAAAAAAAAAAGTCAGCTTTTTGCCATAAGCGAGGTATAGAGTTCCTACTTGAATTTTACAAATTGTAGGAACTTCATACCGTGCTCTTGGAGAGCCGATTGCCATCAAATTAAAATTTCTATGTGATTTTAAAGTGATTTAAAAAAAATAATAATGGAAATGAAATAAAGTGCATTTAAAACAAATTTAACGTTTGTTTAAAAATATCAAAAAAAAAAAAAAACAAGTGAAAATGAATTTAAAGTGCAAAAAAAAATGTATAAAAAAATTAAATTAAAGTGACAGGCAATTAAAATTAAAATAATCGACTAGCTACGCCTATGAGATCCGCCCTAAATCTCTTAAAAAAAAGTTAATGGTGGCATTCAGTTGACGTCATCAATTATCAAATTTTTAAACAACAAATTGCGCGCCTTTTTATATGTTGGATTTGTGTGTATAATTGTTGTCACGTGGCTTATTTGAAGAGTGTTAGTTTTTAATTAGAAACTATGTACAAAAACCAAGAATTAATGCAAACAAAAATGTGGAGATGGAACAAATATAATAGTTAATTAGAAAATACCATGTACACCTTTCGATTAAGTTGGCAAATCAAATAAATTTACATTTACATGTCAACCAGGATTCGATTGAAATTAATTAGCACTACACATACCGCTATGGATTTTCTTCTTCTATTTTTTGACTCCCTAAAAAAGAGTTTGAAATTGTAATGATTTCCAAAAAAATGTATGCGACTCTCGAAGTACATACATAGTACATACGTTAAAAATCGTCGAAGAAGTTTTTAACTTGGTGACATTGTTTTTTTTATTTTGTTTTTTTGTGAGACATGTTTCGAGCGCCATTTCATCGTACCGTAGCGGGTTCAGGTAGCTAAAACTAATGCTGGACACGCCCAGAGCTCAAGTAACTAAAAACAAAATGGGTTAAAGGTCAAGGTGTCGAAAACTAGACGAAAGTTTATTTTAGGTTTTCAGAAATTGAGAAATGAGTTAAAGACGGGACGTTTGTATAAGATAATAATTAAGGTGTTGGCTGAGGTTTCCAATATAGGAAATCGACTTAAAATTATTTTTTTTTACTTAAAATGGTTTATACTAAAATATACCTACTGTGTAAGCATTGTGGAGAGGAAATTTGTTTTTATATTTTTTTTTTTTTATAAATGTTTAAAGTTTTAAAAAGGCAGGTTTTCCTTAGTAATATGAGTCGATGTCCTATCCATAATTTTTTTTTTAATAGCGCGCAGCGCTCCAACTGCCCAACAACTGTTTAATAAACCAGTTGAGGAAACAGACATACAGGACCCGGGTACTTCTTTAGTAATTTCAGTCGATGTCCTATCCATACATACCCCCAACTGTTTAGTAAACCAGTAGTGAACAAAAAAAAAATTTGTTTTATACCTAGTATTATTAATTTCCTCTCAAATCTTTTTTTTTATCATTTGTACGCCTTTTTACACTAAATAAAATTAAAAATAAATTTTTAGCGAATTTCCTATATTGGAAGCCCGACCCACTTTTCAAAATCGTCCTCCGAAAACTACGAAAACCCTTTCGTTTCTTTTCTTTATTTTGGATAACTAAAAACTAATAAAATAAATGTTTATTTCTTAAATTCATGTAATTAAAAGCTAAGTAATAAAAAAAAAAAATCACATTTCATCGGACATTAAAATAGAGACACTTACAAAAAAACGACAAGCAATTTCAAAACTAAAAAAAAACTTCAATAAACTTCAATGGAGCAACCTCCACCCTTACTTTTGATAACCGCCTGACATCTGTTTGGCATGGACTCAACTAATCGACGGCATTTTTTAACGGGGATTTCTTACCACTCTTTTTGAACTATACGCCATAGTTCAGCTTTATTTTTTGTTGTATGTATGTCTAGCAACCGCCTGTATTTGAATCTCCCCTATAGGATTTAAATCAGGCGATTGGGATGGCCATTCCATTAAATTAATTTTTTTGGCTTTTAAAGAAACTAGCGGACCAATGCGAGAACTCTCGCAAGAGAAATACCATCCCCGGAAATCCCAAACTTCCCATCCAACATCCGAACTTCCCATATGATTTCCATCATTCAACTGATAAAAAGCCCATGTAAATCATACGGGAAGTGTTTGTTCTTTTGGGCTGAATATTTGTTTTGATCGGGTATTTAATTTGTTAAAATTTATAAAGTGAACGTGCAATTCGTCAGTGCTCCAGTAAATTCTCTTTCTTTTGATACCTCTTTTGTTAAGATTGGTTAAGGATGAGAGCCGCAAATGGTACCTATACTACAGAAATAATATATATGATGCTTTGCTACCTTTGAGGTATGTTTCGGGTCGTTGTCTTGTTGTAGGACCCATTTAAGAGGCATATTTTCTTCTGCGCATGGGAGCATTGCATTATTTGTATTCCTCATTATATCGGTATACATATGCTGATCCATTTTGCCCTCAATTAAATGCAGAGGTCCTACACCATAACATGAAAAACATCCCCAAAGTTATATATTTCCGCCTCCGTGCTTTCTAGTTTTTATTGTGTACTGTGGACTGAGTTCTTTTAAAGTTGGCCTTCTAACGGCTTGTCTGCCATCACTTCCAAACAGGTTAATTTTTGTCTCATCTGTCCACAGTAGATACATTTCTCAACTTTTGGCTACCTTGAAATTCACTCCAATCTGAAATGATCTTTTGCAAATTGTACACGGCTCTTAATATTTTTCTTTTTTAACAGTGTACCCTTCTCGCTATTCTTCCATGAAGGTTACCTTCAACGAGTCTTCTGCGAACTGTTCTTTCCAAAACGCTTAACTCAAGCTCTGCTCGAATGTCATTTGAAGACTTAAAATTATCAATTTTAGAAGTTGTAATAATTTGGCGATCTTCGTAAACCGTGGTTTTTCTCGGCTGCACCCATTACTTGAAATTTGAAAATTTGAAAATTTGTAAATTTTGGTGCAGAAAGTACGGGAATACGCCTTTTTATACGTTATATCGAGGTTTAGACTATCTTAAGAAATGTCAGTGGACTTATAGGTGTATATTATATTAATTACTCCATGTTGTAAGTATTGCTGAACAAGGTGACACATGTTTGAATTACAACATCTTATTTTGTACGGTGTCACGTGTTAAACCCGGACTTTTGAAAGACACATGAAAAGCTCAGCTTCGCACAACAGGAAACGCCAAGAAAACTTGGACCAGTAATTTTCAATAGTTAATACATACTTCTTTTCATTGGCAGCTGTTATAATCTTATCACATGACTTATGCGAGTCAATTCCATAGCTTTGTTCAATGAAAAAAAAAAGCAGAACAGAACAGCACAATTTGGCGAAAACGTCAGAACAAGGTAAAACAAAAAATGACTGCAATGTTTTTTGCCAAAAATGACAACTTATTGTCTATTATTAGGTCTGTTTGGTGTGGTTTTTGTGGGCAAGTGATTGAGACCTGTCAAATACTAAAATCCTCTCAAAGAGAGAAAACTTGAACAAAAGACACCAAACTCTTTTGAAACAACACTTGGTCAAACCTGTCAATTTGTTTTTGTTTTCTACTAACAAGGAAGATTATGACATTTCACAAACTGTTTGACAGAATTGAACAGCCCACCCCGAGGAAAAGGTGTTGCAGAAAATTCATCGCAAGGAGAGAGCCAAATGAGAGTAAAAAAAATTGAGAGCCATGAAACTGTCATGATTCTATGAAAGTTAACATAATATTGCGAAAACTTGTGAGCCACCAAACAGACCTATTGTACTTTATATATTCCAAATTATTTATAGTTATCATTTTAAAATAACTGACTGACCTTTTTCTGATTTTCTTCCATTTGGTAAACTTAAGTCTGATGGAAACCCTTTTCATTTCAAGTTAAGAAATCAAATATGAAATCACAGCTGATTCTGACATTTCTCAGAAATCTGTTCTACCTCAAGAATAGGTGCAGAAAGGTTGCCCAGCTCAGAGTCATTGAACACAAACTAGATCAGTCTCAGACAAAAACTGATTGATTGACTTCCAATCAGTCCTGAACTGTTTAAATACTCTCCAAGACCTCTCCCACTTTGGTGAGTGCCCAGTAGGGTTCCCAATCGTCCCCCTTTTGGGAGGACAATTCTCGTTGTCAGCGCTTTGTCCTCCCGTCCTCCTTTAAGTAAAAATGTCCTCATTTTGCTCTTAAACCAAAAAAAAAAAAAAATAAAACTATTTACCTTTTTGTTTCTATTATTTTTATTGCACGCACCCATTTTCGTTGATTTGGCTGCTTACACCATTTACAGTAATCATTCATATCTCATTCATCTGCCATTTCCAAATTTCGATCAAGTGTCACTTTCAAATCAAAAAAACTGCAACAAGGTTTTGTTTTCCAGTTCCACTTGTTAAAAGGTATGTATGTAAATTACTTACTAATCAAAAGTTGGTAAAACAAAATGTGTGTCTCCCCAAGGTTTTCGTCAGGCTAAACGACCCATTAAGCCCTTCCACAATAAATCTATAAAACACCTACTCCTCAGTAGGAATGTTATTAAGAGATTAGTGGGATTTCTAACAGGGCATTGCCATCTTCGAAATCACCTAAACAAAATAGGTCTCATTTAGGAAACTGAATGTCGTGTCGTCTCTGCATGGAAGACGACGAAGCTGCGGAACATATTCGGTGCGACTGCATGGCACTTTGTGCACTCAGGAAACAACATTTTCACCGAGAAATCTTAACTCTAGGGGAAATCCTTATGTGAGATCCTCGATTGCATCGAAAGAGATAAACCTCTCCTGGTTTCTTAAACTGACTTTGCCGTACAAAAAACCTTTTAGGTTGCAGTGCCCTCCGCAACTAGTGGGTCGGACTCAGAGCTTTAAAATAAAAACAAACAAAAATCCATGAATAATGATTTTTGTACAATGTAACATATCTATGTATAACCTATGTGAATTATTTGCTCACCTCTTCAAGATTTTGCAGTAAGTTAAACCTTAACCTTTTTTCATATGAGAATTAATTCAGTGTAGGATTCCCGTCAAACTGTCATTCATCGCTTATAGAGATGGATAAGTAGTTAAAGACATTCACCTATACAGGTTGCGGGGCACAAACACATTCCAACGAATTGTAAAGCTGACGAACTCGCTAAATTAGGAACAACCATACCTATTCTACCGGAGTAGAAGCATTTATATGACTATATACCACTTGCTACATACAAGCTATCACTTAAGCTTGACACAGTTAATAAAAACAATGTTAGATGAGAAGGTGGATCTACTGGCCTTGCCCCCAGTCAGATCTGGCTAAGACTGGACTCAAACCGTATGATTATTGGTGTCATTACACTTATAAGCAAGCATGCAACTAGGCTTGGGCTTGGCATCTTTTCAAATGACTTCTGTAGAAGTTGCAGAGACAAGAAAGAGGAAGAGAGCCCAACTAATATCCTCTGTTCATGCCAAGCTCTTTCTCGTAGTAGAAAACTACACCTAGGAGAATACATCTTCAACGATCTCAGTGACCTAGCACAAAAAGACGTTGGAAGCCTTTTTTATAATTTACACACGCACAGGAAGAACAAAAACGAGAGTCAGACCGATCGACGTACTGATAGGAAACTCAGATGTTTTGTGGCCCTGAATCCATCTACAGACAAGGAAATCGTTTTCACTGACTGTCTTTCCGACTCTGGCCTACACCAATTAAGTGGCATCACTAACAACTTAGGTAGATAGCTGGATCTTATATTTTCATCAGACGTTGAAAATTGTGTAGTGTCTGCAAGCAATCATCTTCTTTCAAAATTAGACCGCTACCACCCACCTCTATCTCTTACTTTTTCATATAACAATCACAATCAAACTCTCCAATTCGAACATGCGCACAGTATCAACTTTCGCAAGCAGACTTTGTTAAATTAAACGATCTGCTCAATAACGCCAACCTCAGCCTTATCTTCGATAATGCTCCTATTACTGTTGATAACGCTCTTACGTTGTTCTACTCCAAAATATTTGAATGTTTTACCCTTTCCGTCCCTTATATGCAGCAGAAAATCTTTTCGTCTTCTCCACCTTGGTACAATATAGAGTTGCGCTCGCTTCGCAATAAACGAAACAAACTGTGGCGCACGTACCTTAACTCTCGTTCTCGTTCAGGGAGCTTTCCCTAAACTCTGGAAGTGTGCTTACATAATTCCCCTTCATAAAAAAAAGTCGTAAGAATGATATTTCCAACTATCGCCCCATCGCAAAACTCTCCTGCATACCCAAACTTTTCGAAAGCATTATCTATGACTGTGCGGGTGCTTCGTAAAAGACCCTTGGATAGGCGCTGGTAAATGATTTTCCTCGTGAAGGAGTTGAGAGATGAAAAGACAGGTTTCAAGTTCTGGTCTTTATTATGTACAAATTAGATGTCTTACCTCGTTGAGGGTACAAATGCAAAAGAGCAAGATTTTGGGTTACTAGGAAAAAGGAAATAAATTGGTTCGAATACCAACAGGTAACGACCTCTTACATGAAACTTAATACTACTTGAGAGTTATCGATTTACAACGAATTGTGGTTATCGATTTATAACGACTAAGAGTTATATGCTTTTCACATGAACAATGACATAATGTCTTTTCACTGTAAGTCTAATTTTTCCCTAACCAGAATGGATTCCTCAAGGGGAAATCTACAACTACAAACCTTACTGAATTTGTATCGAGCTCTCTGTGCGCTCTGGAGGATGGCAACGAAGTTGATGTAATATCTACCGACTTAAGTAAGGCCTTTGACAAAATCTCCCATGGCATTATCATTTTCAAACTCAAAGCACTCGGCTTTCACCCAAGGCTTATTATGTGGATAAAATCTTACTTGGATGAGGGCACATATCTAGTGCTCCTTAGGTCCTCTGTATCAAACTGCTTCACAGCCACCTCTGGAGTCCCACAAGGTAGCCACCTTGGTCCTTTATTATTTTTGTTAACAATTAATGATGTTGAGTGCATTATTTTCAATTCTTATGTACCTATCTACGCCGATGATATGAAAATCTATAGATTCATCAAATCACCCGCTGACTCTCACCCACTCCAAGATGACCTCAACAGGTTTTCAACTTGGTGCAAACACAACTTTTTGGAGCTTAATATCAGCAAGTGCCAAGCTATAACCTACTCCCGTAAATGTCTCCCACCCCCTTCTAGGACTTACTATGCATGTAATGAACTCGTCCCCTCTGTCACTTCTTTGCGTGATCTGGGTGTTATCTGCGACAGAGAACTCAATTTTCGCTCCCATATAGATAACATAATTAACAGAGCCAACTCTATGCTTGGCTTTGTTAAACGCTGGTCCAAAGAATTTTCTAATCCCTATGTCACGAGATCGCTTTATTTTACCTTCGTAAGACCGATTCTTGAATATGCTAGTTAAGTTTGGTCACCTTACTACGATATTCACTCTCTACGAATTGAAGCGGTACAACGCAGATTCATCCGGTTCGCCTTACGCGGTCTTCAATGGCCCGGCAGGTATAATTTACCACCTTATACAGATCGTCTTAAATTAATTAATGTTCAGTCTCTCGAAAAACGCCGTCAAATTGCCGATATACTCTTTGTTCAGCAGTTATTAGCTGGAAATATCGACTGCCCCGCACTGCTCGACAAGATCAGCCTTAGCAATAACCCACGTAGCCTTAGATCTATTCCCCTCTTCCGACTGAACTATCACCGTACCAATTATGGTTATAATGAACCGATTTCTCGAATGCTTCGCGTCACCAATTCCTTCCAAAACGCATTTGATTTCCATTTAAGCAGATCCTCTCTCAGAAATACCCTACACTACCACTCCACCTCCAATACGCACCATTCCTAGAACATTAAGTTTAGCCTTAAATTCTTAATTTAGGCTTAGGTTTTAGATTGTTTAAGTTTTTAGTTTTAAGAATGCTTGTAATAAGCAAATAAATAAATAAATATTATTGAAAGTTGTGTCCTAGCTTATGATTCACAGAAGTTTTTCCCGGATGTTTCTTATTATAGTTTATGCAATCAATTTCTTCGGCCATATCACCATTTGAGATTTTGACATTATTTTCTGAAACTGATGAACTTATTTTTCGAAGACATCTGGGTTTGAACAAGTCTGTCTCGCTCTATACAAAGCTTCAAATAATTCTCATAAGTAGCGGGGATATATAATACATATATTTCCCTCATGGGAAACAATGAGGATTTAAACGGGGAATGAAGTTAAGCGACATGTACTTAAAAGGGGATTTTAACAAGGATATTACTTTATAAACTTAGGGTTTAAAAAAAAGAGCAAGCTATGCGCACTTAAGAGGGTGGTTCTTAACCGGGTTTCACTTCCAGAGCAAGTAAGTATGTCCTTCGGGAGCTGCTAATGAGGCTTTAAGCCTGGCCGTATAACTTTGAATATCTAAGCCCAGGATGTACTGCAATCGTAAAGAGTAAAAACGTAAAACTCACTAGTATACACCGACGGAATAATAATAACTTTTGAAATGATGGATACTTTGGTTCGTAAAAAACCACATATTAATTTTTTTTAACGATTCGACCCTAAATTTCTGCCTCACTTCCAACGGAAATAGCACATCTGATAAGGATTTATGATTTGCCAATGAAAAATTAATTTATGTTAGCTTCGCCCATTTAATGGGTCACAAGAAGTATAAAAACTCATTCGAATCGATCAATTACACTTTTTTGGTGTTTTTTTTTTTTTAGCAGACGACCATTCCGTCGTCAATTGTGAATCATCACATAAATTGCACAATAAAACAGAACAACACTTTATTTTCTGCTGCATTAATTAAGTGTTAAAAATCATAAAACCATCCAAAGATACAAAATGTGTGTCCATGTTGAGCCGAGAGAGGCGAGAGTTCTTAAATAATAAAAAAAAAAAGAATTGTTCAACAGAAACTTTTAAATCATAAAATTTCCATAAATTTTCCATCTTCCATATTTCGAATGAGACACGCACTAAAGATGGCGCGCGATAACAAAAGCGCTACACAGCGAGTGGGAGACCGAACGATTAAGCAACAATTTTTTTTTTTTTTTTGCTTTTTTTTAAGAATAACATAAAAACCACATTCGGCACCATATCGCTACTAATAGCGTTGTCCACCACAGCCGCCACAGGGGATAATTATAAATCGTCTTTCCTATAAAAAAAAAAAAACAGAAGAAAAAAAAATCAAGCACTCTTCGGTATAATTCATAATCTGACTTTTAGATTCCCTCAAAAACGCTCGCTATTTTTCAATACATAGACAACGTGTTAGATACAGCACTTCCTCTCTGGCCATCCAAAAAATACAAAAAAAAAAAAAAAACACGGAAAGAATTAATTTCAACGAAACTAAAATAATATCCATTAAGTTTGGGAATTGTTTTTTTTATTATTTTATTCGTTTTTATGTTTCCTATTATTCATTGTTGGGTTGGAGCGCGCGTTTACATGGGTCGCTCCGCTATTAAATTTCGATTTGCAGGTTAGCACATCCATCGCGGGCGTAACAGGCGATGACGATGAGGAGCACCGTCACCGCTTACATCCTGGCAACATCAAATGTGGATGTAACGCTGACATGGGCTGTCAGTGATTTGTACAATCATTTACATATCTGAATTGGTGATAAAAGATGTGTGCTACATGGTGTGGATCGTAAAAATAAGGATACTCTATACTCACATAAATAAGGTGGAGATTAATAAAAATCGTTTCTTTATGGATACGGATACCGTGTGTGGTGAATGGTGATTGAGGTTCGAGTTCGATGTTCATTCATTACAGCGTTGAGGATGTGATGATGATCACCTAGTGCATTATGGGCTGTTTGAGAAATTTATAAGCGAGTAGAAGTTCAAATTATTCGGTACTTCGGCAAACTACAAAATGGCGAGTCCTTCGAAATGGTCGTGCAATTTCACGGTAATTTTTTTTCCTAAGGTGAAGCTCTTCTTGATTTACAAGCTCATGATAAACCTAAGCCTTGATATGAAACAAAAAAGGATTTCTTCACTGAAGCAGTAGGTGTATCAATTTTGCAAGTTCTTCAAAACAGCAGCAAAATCAACCAAAACTTTTCAACTAGTATAACGTAGAAAGCAACTAAATGTCGAACATCGAAATCACAGATTTGGGAAAACAGATGTCCGTACTCGTGTATCTGTAGACTAATACGTACAGTTTCAAGTAAAGACTACCAGTCCAACCATTCAAGAAGCAGCGGAGCCTAGTCGAAAATGAATTCGCTTGCACGCAGCATCTTGTAAGAGTCATCCTCAATCCTCCTTGTTGGGCGACCGACCAAATCGTTCAATTCGAACGGCGGCGTTCAAGCAAGTCGTCTAACTTATCGTATGGTTTTTCAAATTATTGAACTTTTTGCCTTGCTTGACAGATAAATCGTTCAATGTGAATACTTGTGGTCCAACTTCTGGTAACTGTTTCATTTTTGTTTGTGAATTCAATTAGTAAACATCGAAAAAATGGCGTCGAACGCGGCTAAATGTTTTGGAATTTTTGGTATTTCAAAGATTTAAAACTCCAAAAAGACCAGGAAACCGAAATGGTAGGATTATCTACTTTTGACTTGGAATTCCAAGACGATAATGCTGCAATTAAATAGATAAATAAAACACCAGCCACCACAATTCAACATTTTATCACAAATGATGTCTGTCAGACAAATCGTACAAT
Organism: Brachyopa scutellaris; assembly: GCA_949775065.1. Lineage (NCBI taxonomy): Eukaryota > Metazoa > Arthropoda > Insecta > Diptera > Syrphidae > Brachyopa > Brachyopa scutellaris. Next base: position 120,261,089 of record OX459113.1, on the reverse strand, counting down.
TCCAACGCTAACCCTAATTTGGTCGTCCGACAAATCTGTCAGACAAATCGTTCAATGTTAACCCCGCTATTCAACTATGGTATCATCCAACAAGAGGCAGTGATTTTAAATTTCGCGCCATTGTTGAACTGTCGACTGTCAGCATTCAACTATGTATCATCATGGCGCTGACTTTTGATAAGTAAAATCTGGGAGGTTATTAAATATGGAACGATACACATTCCCACAATGTGCTCAAATAGTGAAAATTCAAACGGTGAAAATATCACGGAAACGTTTCATAAAGTTCGTACTGCTTTTGGTCATCATCAAGCGCCTTCTCGCACAGCTATGTACAGTGAAATAGTGGTGTGAAGACTGCAACTCGTATTCGTCCGGCAAGGTCAGCTGAAAATATCGCTGCCGTAGCTGAGAATGTGTCTGACGATCACAGGAATTGGACCTATCCACAACCACTTTACACCGCTCTTGCATAAAGATCTTGGCCTACATGATAACAAGGTTCAGTTGATACAAGAATTGAATCCAGCAGACTACGCACAACGCCATACTTTTTTTTATTGATTTAAAATAACACCTTTTGTTGGATGACGCTATACCACTTTTTACCGTACACCATCAAGCAAAAGATAAAATCGTACGAAAGGGTGCTGTGTCACAGCAGGCATTCGGTGATCCTGGTGGACCATCCACAAGTACTCCCGTCAGGTTGAAAACGTCTTTTTAAATTGCGGCTGACATCTTTGGTCAAATATTTGGACTTTGCTACCGTTACCTATGTTTGTTTGTTCTTTTTTTCCGTAAATGGTTCAGAACCTTGGTACCGAAGCAAGTGTGTTTGCTTGTAAAGGGAAAGATTGACGGATCAAGTTCCAACCGGTGCGACTAGATTTAGAAACTCTGTTTTTTAAACTTTGTAGTAGCATTTAGGATTCGATCATTTAGAATGCACGGTTACATATCTGAAAGATGTAAACTGTTTTTAGTACAAACTTAGAGCTGGAAAGATTCCGGTCGAATGCCAAAAACGAACCCCTGCTTCGGATGTCTCAAAAATATCTTAAAAAGTGTCTGGTTGCAACACTTCTTATATGAAAACCGTTCAGAATATTTGGACGTTAGGTTAGGTTGGATAAGATCTGCAAGCGGATCGTCCAGGATTGTCAAAAGACCGAGCGCCCATACAAAAGAGGCACCGTTCTTGGAGAGCAGGGCAGTGATATAAGCAAGGCCATGTTTCCCATTGTGCCGTCTCCATAGGGATATTCAACTTGTCGCCATCGTTCCATGGCTAAACTATTGGTAATGTAGTTTATTAGATTCCAAGCTGTGTTGAAGGCTGGTAGGATCTCTCTGTCAGCTAGTATTATATCCATTTCAGAGTCGTTCCTGGCCAGTTCGTCTGCTGTTTCATTCCCACTTACTTCTTCATGTCCGGGTACCCACTACCCAGCAGACAAGAATTCCGTGGTGTATTATTCGTTCTGAGGCCGTGAGGCAGTCTTGTACTCATTTTGAAGACACAAAGGTTTGGACGATACATTACAATGAAATATGCAGCAAAAGATCATTCACATTTTAGTGGGCAAATAGGAAAAATAATCATTTCTAGAACGTGTCCAGCAAATCACAAAACTAGGAATGAGAAATGGGCGCCATAAGCTAACAGTGCATAAAACAGCTGAGAAGGAAAAAAGAACTGTGCGAAAAAAGAACTTGAGTGACAAGACTACCTTCCTTTTAAATATATTTTTGCCAGTAGGCACTTCAATGACCACGAGCCAAGTCATGTCAGTACCAAAGATCTGCAATCTTACTTACTTATTTACTTAACGGGCTCCCGACCCGTGAAGAGTCTCTGCCTGAGACACGGCAACCTTCCACTCTCTTCGATCCCGGACATGCTGCTTCCAGTTGTCTAGACTAAGCGCACTGGCATCCGCGGTAGCTTGGTCCTTAAAATGGAGGTTCGGTCTTCCTTGTCGTCTCGAACATGGGGGCTGTGATTCGAAGACCCTCTTTGCTGGAGCATTGTTGTCCATCCGCTCGATGTGGTCTCCTCCATTCGCCCTCGTCGCATACGGGACCAAAACTGCGACGAAGAGTATTCAAAATCTGCTCTGCTTTCTTGCATATCGTCCAACACTCAGCTCCATACAGCAGAACAGGCAGGATCAATGTTTTGTAGAGCATGATTTTGATACCAAGGATATTCTTGCTTACTCAAATAAGTTTCAGGGTCATAAGAGAGCCAAGCAAATAAAAGATTCAAGCTCTCAACGCAAATAAGGAAACTATAATAATAATTTACGCTCATTTTCACTGACAGTTCTGAGGACAAATTGGTGCTGCTAGGCATGTAGGATAGCGAATTCGTATGAGCCTGAAAAGAGGGAAATCTTAGGACTTTGTGCTTCAGTGATACCAAAAAAATCAATTGAACAGCGATAAAGGGGTAAGTTGTGAATTTCTGGACATATCCAAGAAGACAGGTCCCTCCGCTTCTGTTGAGAAGTTTAAAAATGGTTATCGTATAAGGCCCAGTTTTCAAACAGTCTTCTCAAAATGTATGAATGTAGTATGGACTGAAATGTTCGATGGGTATCCACATCAAAGGATCACCTCCGCAGTCAATCGTTTGACAACCCCTTCACTTTAACCTATAAATCGTAAAATTTTACACAAAATAATAAAAACAATGATTGAATCAATGTGAATTTTTGCATGTCATGTGACGACCTTATGTGCTTCAAAAAAAAAAAAGCATTTAAATTTAAGATTTAACACACGAATAATCTTAATAGCGACATAATTTCTTTCATGTTGCAGTCAACGGGAATTCTTGTTTGATTTTTATATTTCCCCAGATGTATAATCAAGTGCAATACAAAATTTAAATTATTTGAAGACATTTTTTTTTTTTTTTTAATTTTATTTACGTCTATTCCGACACTAATGTATTTTGTGTCGTTAAATAAAATAAAATGGAGAAAACAAAATTGTATTCAACAATTGAGTCAGCTATTAAAAAATTGTTAAAATTATTTTTATTTAATTGCTCATCAGAGAGCGCGCAGATCCGTTCTGTAAATTTGAACAACTGTTGTCACTTGCGTGATGGAAGATCGATTGGGGTGGGAGGAACGACAACAGGAACAAGTTGCATTCCTTAAGTGAGCTTAAGGGACCTGTTTAAATAAAATTAAGTGGCATATTCAATCGAGAAATTAGTGCTTAGTTGGTCATAAAATACTTGGATATTCATATGAACAGATGTGGTTGTTTTTTTTCCAAGCATATTGGAATTTGTTTTTATTGAAGCGGAGGCAACAGAAACTTCCCCAAGGATTGGAAATACAGTGGATTCCGCTTTATTGGGACGGCGGATAATCAGGACAGCCGCTTAACTGGGACAAATGGTAGGGAACAGAACAGAACAGTTTGGTTTTTTACTTGATCGTCACATCGCATTATTGGGACAGATGTTTAGTTGGGACAAAATGGATCTTGACTAGGGTTCGAACGAGTATTGAGTACTTCACTCGGATTGAATCTGAATCCGTGCAAACGGGGTAAAATTTAGACCAACTTTTCTGTTTAGTTTATATATTTGTTGCTTTCTTTTGTTTCAACCGCAGATGTCAGTATTCTTATGACGAGATGTACTGCATGAGAAAGAGAAAGGCATATAATAGTTTTCGGAATTTACACATTATGTACATATTTTATTTCCTACACACTCGGTCTCAGCTTTCTGATTTTAGCTTCTTCCATCTCTATCCAACGAATGTATTTTTCGTTTGCTTATCCTGTTTGATTGCAAAATAAATTTGCACCAACATGTACAGTGGCCGTTAAATTTCAATATTTTAAATTTTTGAACATGGAAAAGCGACAGCTATATATAGATATATATGTAGTCATGTACTTAATTATTGGTCGCAAGTTTATATCATACTTCTATCTTTTTAAATAAAAGTTGAATTTACTAAAAGATGTTTTGTTTTCTATTGTGTTTACTTTCTCAAAACCTACATAATGGTAATTTAAATAAAAATTATATCTCAATCTTTTTAGAAAGTATTCGATACTGAGTAGTATCAATACTTTCAGTTCGATACTTTCTGGGTATCGATACCCAAAGGTTCGATAGCAAAAAGTACTCGGTATCGATACCCGGGGCCGATACTTCGAACCCTAGTCTTGACCGAAGTGTCCCAAATAAGCGGAATCCACTGTATTTTCGAATAGTTAAGTTTTTAATACGAGAATAAGTAATTAAGTACGGCGACTAAAAGCATTTAAATTTTAATCTCATTTCGTTTGTGAGAAATGTTCAGAAATACCCAACTCGATTGGCCTGTGACATTAACTTTGTTCAATGAGGCTGTTCCAGATAAAAATCAGGTTTTCCTGTTCAATGAGAAAAGTTTCTGCCCGAGACTGTTCTGCTCTGACTGTTGTGTTCAATGACTCTGTGGTGGACAGTTTCTCTGCACCTACTCTTGAGGTAGAACAGATTACTGAGAAATATGAAAATCAGCTGTGATTGCATATTTGATTTTTTGACCTGAAATGAAAAGTGTATCGTGGAGATTTAAGTTTACCAGGTGGTCGCCATGGCCGTGGTGGCTAGTGCGTTGGACTACTAAGCATGCTGCGCGAGTTCAATTCCAGGAATGTCTCCTCTTTCGAATGTCTGACAAGCAATCAAAGAGTATCATTTATCATGAGAAGCTTCTCAACTCGCCGTTCGGAGTCGGCAAAAAACTGTAGGTCTCTTCCATTTCGTAGAAAAAATAACACACGTACATAAATGGTTGCGAATTTAGACGTATTAGGTTGCTAATACGCCTGCATGAACTAGCTTTTCGTTGATACCGAGTACTAGAGATAGCTCCAGAGCTAGCTGGTTCGGGTATTAGACAGACTTAGTACTAATGTGAAGAAACCGGCCGTAAGTATAGTAATCTGTCTTTTCTTTTCTGTCCAAACTTGATCTGACATTTTTCAGAAATTTGTGCTGTTCTGTTTTGCTTTTTTTTTTCATTGAGCAAATCTATTACTTAAACTGATCACTCATACAAGGTGTCAAAAAAGCTCCGTTCCCAATCGGTATTTCTTTTGCTGACATTTAGCTTCTGTCAATCCAGATTTGATAGCCGTTCATCTAATAATACAGTCAAACTTCCCTATAACGAACTTCTATACAACGAAGCTCTCCCTATTACGAATTTTTTTCAAGTACACAGCTTTCTCGTTCTACTTTAAGTGTGTTTTGATCTCCTTATAACGAATTTCCATACAGCGAATATTTCTCTACAACGAACAAATTTTGTTGCTGAAAATCTCATACGTTTTTGTTTCCATATAACGAATTTTTCAAATAATTTTCTGTTTCGCACATTAAAAAACTTTGTACTGAGAAAAAAGTAAGACATATTAGGGGATTCCCCAAAAGTTGAAATAACAACAGGATTTCTTCATCAATTGACGTCTTTCGAACCTTTCTGGCGATGAGGAGTAACGTACCGACTAATGTGTTTGAATCTCTAATGTATAAGAAGATTTTGTTGAGGAAGAAAAATGGAAGAGTGTATTTCAAACTCAAATTACTGATTACTATTAATAAAAGTTGAAAAAATTCCTATCTTGCCATGTTAGTTATACCCGAATTCACTCTGTCCTCAAGAAGGTGCATGGACTTCTTTGGATTAGCAATGGACGTCCATTTGAAACTTTTTTACAGCAGATTCTCTCTGAAAAGGGCGGTAATCATGTTTTTTGATACCGTTAATTCAGGCAAGCTATTTTAAAGATTGACCATCTCTGTCGATTTGAAGTAGCTGTTTTTTTTCGGGAAAGGCGGTTAAAGTGCCCTGCCATCGGCAAAACTTAAAAAATTATTATTAGAGATTCTGACAAATCAAGAGTATGGATTTAGAATAGCTTAGAACAGTGTCATAATTGTCGAACTCCACTTAGATTTTGTTGGATTTTAAGAAATCAGTCTATCACTAAAGGTAGGTAGGTGGAAAGAAAACTCAAATAGCACAATAAGGGGCTACTACACCCTCAGGTGACCCGTTTATTCGGATGTAGTTTAAGATATTCACCCTGCGGAGTTAAAGAAGGGGTTCTGTTCTTCAATTCTCTTCTCGGATATCTCTTTAAGGTCGTCGAAGAAGGGTTTGTCCAGTATGCGTTGCATGGATCTCGCCAGAGCCACACATTTGCACAGAAAATTAATAAGCGACTCTTCCTCATTTTAATTATTGCCACTTTGGGAGCGGGGGATCGCTAGTTTGGTCACATGGGCAGTCACTAACTGCGTACTGACTGCGGGTAGGTATACTCTTGCGATGTCTACGCGAGTTCTTTGTAGCAGCTCATTTGTTTTTGACTTGTTGTAATTTGACCATATTGTCAGACTGGTCCACCTGGGGTCTATAACAGAACGCGACAAGTACTTGTAGGACAAGTGAATTTCGACAATTTGTAAAAAATAGTGTAACACAAATCGACAAGTCCGTTAGCTCTTCAAAAATTGTCGCGAGGAAAGACGACAAGTGGAAAATCATATAATTTCCCACTATCTGTAACAGAACACAACAAGTGTCCAGGAACACTTGTAGAATTGTGGTTCAATTAGGACAGGTAACTGGAATATTGTCAAAAGCTGACAAGTGCACTTTTTATGCAATATCTTTGGAAAAGCAGAATACAAATATAGAAGTATGTAATATAATATTTAATTAAAAATGTACTTTCTTGATTGAGATTGATAGTGATAACAGTGAATCTCGTCACAGGTTAAAAGTTTTTAAGCCAAGAATTAATTTCGATGTAAGTTTGTTTACATTATGAATATTGCTGGTATTTCGAATAGTCCCTTCAGTGTGCACGAAGAATCGACGAACATAATGGTGAATGTCATCTCCGAGCGTTATGAGGGTCTAAATGTTTGCTACTTAAATGCACGCAGTCTTAACAATCGTAAATTAGACTATCTAAAGTACTTATTCTCTAACTCATATGTCGATGTTATCTGTGTAAGCGAAACCTGGTTCAAGCCATCTGTTGATGATTTCTTCTACAAAATTCCGAACTATGAGATATTTAGAAATGATAGAGTTACCGAAACCACAGGCGGTGGAGTAGAAATTTATTGTAAATCATCACTCAAATGTGAGGCAGTCACTAAGTCTTGTGGTAGTGGGATTGAATTTATTATCGTCGAAATACGCGACTCCCATACTAAATGTATTGTTTCATGTGGTTACAGTAAAAATCGGCTCTGCTCCCATGCTCCTTTCTTTTCAGCTTTATCTGATTTCTGTGCACTCTACCAACACATTATCATCTGCTGTGACTTCAATACAGACCTGCTAAAAAACGATTCTCTAACTTTTCGAATGAAGGACTCTATTTCATCGGTAGGGCTAAATATAGTAAACACAAACTCCCCAACTCGATTTGCTCATAACCGCTCACCTAGTCTTCTAGATCTATTTATCGTCTCTGATTCGTCATTAGTTCTTTTGTTTGATCAAATATCGTTTGATTCTGTTTCTGACCATGATCTCCTGTTCTGTACCTACAATATCAATCTATCTAAATCTGCTGTCGCCGAGTGTTTCACTTTTAAAGATTTCAGCTCTATTGATTTAAATGCACTTCATATGCAAGCGACAACAGCTCCGTGGCAAGAATGTTGGTTAAGTTCTAACACAAACGTTAAACTGAACTGTTTTCAAGCTATTTTGTCTTCGTTGTTTGACCAATGTGTTCCGACCAAAAGCGTACGCAATCAAAATAAAATCTGCCCTTGGTTTACGTCGGACGTGGTGAGTGCAATCAAAAAACGCAATAAGGTATACAGTAAATGGAAGCATCGGCCCACGGATACAAACTGGAATGCGTACAAGGTGGCTCGCAATCTCGCAACATCCATACTGCGCACATCGAAGAAAAACTATTATGCTTCCAAACTCAACATTTCCCTACCTGCAAAAAAGCTCTGGAGCAACCTTCGTAAAATCGGTGTCTCCAATAAGAAAAATAGTCCCAAATGTAGTCTGGATCCTAATGATTTAAATCATTTCTTTCTTGGGAGTGATTCTAGTATAAGTGATTTTGATTTCGACTTCAATCAACCTGTAAACTCAGCACAACCAACCAGATGTGAGGCTTGAAGATTTCGAGGTGGTCACGGAAAATGATGTTGCAGAGTGTATAGCTGTCATAAAGTCCGACTCCATCGGAGAGGACGGTGTGCCAATACGCTTTGTTAAACTCATTTTACCACTTATCATAACCCATCTCACCCATGTTATCAACTGGTGCTTTATAACTTCAACTTTTCCGGACTCTTGGAAAATTGCACGAGTCCTGCCAATTGGTAAAAAAACAAACCCTACCTCTCCAGCTGATTACAGACCGATTAGTATTCTCCCCTGCTTGTCCAAAGTTTTAGAAGGCCTTATATCTAAGCAGCTAATGAGATATATTTCAAACAATAGCTTGCTAAGTTCTCGACAGTCTGGGTTTCGAGCTAACCACAGCTGCTCCACGGCTATGGTCAATCTACTGGAGGAAATCAGGCTTGATTATGATAAGAATAATGTCACGTTTCTCTGTTTATTGGACTTTTCGAAGGCCTTTGATAAAGTGAACCATCAAATTCTGCTTTGGAAACTTAAACATCTTTTCGGGCTCAGTGACAGAGCTGTCAAACTTATAGGTAAATAGTTTTCTCTCCGGAAGGTTGCAAAGAGTTATCACCAATGAAAGTCATTCTCAGCTGAAGCCTATCATGCAAGGAGTTCCACAGGGATCAATTTTGGGACCGCTCCTATTCTGCATTTTTATAAACGACCGTCCAAATGTCTGTAAACACACATCAGTTCATTTGTACGCAGATGATGTTCAACTTCATGCTGCAAGGTCGTTTCACAACCTAACCGAACTGGCTGTCTTTGTCAACGAAGACTTAGAGCGAATTTACAGATGGTCTCTAGTGAATGGACTTCAATTAAATCCAAAAAAGTCGCAAATTATCCCCATCTCATACAAAAAATTTAATCTTAATCTTGTACCGGATATATGGCTGAACGACAGTAAAATTAAAGCTGTAGAATATGTCACTAGTTTAGGCTTCGTAATAAACCGCAGCCTATCTAGTTACAATCACATCAACATGGTTGTTGGTCGAATCTACGGATGTCTTAGAAAATTGTGGCTTACTGCTGCCTTTACTCCTATCGAAACTCGGCGTAAGCTCATATTTACCTTAGTACTACCTCTCATTACATACGCTGAGGTTGTCTACTGCACTCTCGACTCATTATCACAACGTAAACTCCAGGTTGCTTTCAATGATGCGGTGCGATATGTACATGGCCTTCGTAGAAGTGATCACATTTCCGTTTATTCTCGTAGGCTACTGGGTTGCTCTCTGCAGAATTATGTAAACGGCAGGAGCTGTATATTCCTCCATAAAATCATATACAACCAATGTCCTACATATCTGTTCACTAGGCTGAATTTTTCACGATCTTCCAGAACCATGAATATTATCACCTTTCGACACACGCACCTTAACTCGTCACGTTTATTCTTCATTCACGCTGCCAGACTATGGAACTCTTTGCCTACCCGTGTCTAATCAATTTCTAATTTCAAAAGATTTAAAAGAGCTGTTCTTCTTCATTTTTTATCGACTACCTCTCGCATCTAATACCATTCACTACCTTTCATCCTTCCTTATCTTCCTCGACTCTTTTTAAATTAATTGTAATTTTATTTAATTTAGTTTTAAGTACTTGAAATTATATAAAATCAATTCTAAACTCTAAGTACTATAAAAGACATTCCTCTTAATGTACAAACCAATGAAATTTAATAAAATTGAAATTGAAATTGAAAATAAGTGATTTATTTTTATTTTTTTCACGGAGGTATAAAAAAGTTAAACCACTTTTGACAGATCACAAATGTCAGTCTCCGGATGTAAGTGATCATCTGTTTATTGAAAAATGTTCACTTATCTCAATGAACTGCACATAATCTTGCTGCCAGACTTCACAATTAAATACAGTCCACTATTTAAAATATCCTTTTTTTGCACCCGCCGTGATTTTTACCATTTTCACTTGTAAGCCACTTGTCGACGAATGCCGACAGGTCAACGGAAATTAATTCTTTTGACAAGTGCAACGATTTGAGTTCTGTTACAGAATTAATTTGTACTTGTCGGACATTGGTACTAGTTTGACAAGTGAATTTAGACTTGTCGCGTTGTATTACAGGCCCCTGGTCTCAGTAAGCAGTGTGAGAGTACATATATGGCCCTTAACAGCACCACAGGAGTATGTGCGTTGTCCGCTAGTAAGCTGTTAAGGATTGTCCGTCGCCTGGCTAGTTCGTGGGATCAATCTTCGACACTGAAAATCCACATTTAATGTATTCGACAATCTCTACACGATTATCGCTTTGCAGAGATGCCATCTTGTCTGGTATGTTCCATTTTTAGCTACATTGGAATAGAAAATGGTCGATTGCTTGGACTGTTTTTATTATTATTTCTTATGAGGAATCATCGACACTGTATCAGTCTTTGGGCCGGACATGAATATAATAAGGCTTACAAGATGAAATCGACAAACAGTCTTTCGTTTCAGGGTCTTGTCAGCTTCCAAGTGTAAATTTCTCTGAACATGTTGTCAGTTGTAACTATCATCTTCTTGTAAAATCAAAAAGAAAACTTCCAATCTATCAATGCTGTACCATCTTGTGTCAACATTTCCAGCACATGTGCACATAATCTATCCATACATATGTACGTATGTATATGTAGATACAAGTATATTTATCTCTATCTAACTGAGGTCCACACAAAAGCACGAGTGTAAATTGTAAATTTTTATGTGCCATTATCATATTTTATAGAAGAAGATCCTAATCTGGACAGACATACCTACACAGCAGACGCGCGCGTTCTTTCTTTCCATTTTTTGTTTTTTGTTTTCTATTTCTTTTTTATTTCTTTATTTATTTTTTTTTTATCTAGTGGCCCAACCCTGTTTTTCCTAACTCCACCAGCACTGTTACCACTGACTGTTGAGTGGGTCTCTGGCTGTGCTGCTGCTCCATGTGGAACTAGGGTTAATAGACCTTTAGATGTTGATCGTCATTTTGCGCATTTTATTTAAATTTCTACACTTTCGCGCCAAACTCGAGAAGCCTCGCTTGGCTTTGGCTAAGCCTCATATGAAGAAAAAAAAAATAAATTGCAAAGGTACGCTTAGCACTCGGTTAGAATCTAAATTCATTTATACGCCAGTTATAGAATTTTTTGTTTGTTTTTATTTTATATTTTACCCACGAGCCGTTAGTGAGTTTGTCGTTTTTGTTTTTTTTTTGTCAATTTGTTGTCAATCACGTGTTACAAAAACTCACCTTTTGGAGAAGACCCACCTCTTGGTTTCCTCCTCATCTACGAGTACATGTTAACATCTCGGAGCTACGCTAGGAAACATTGGACTCTTTATTAACTAGCGTGTGAAGCAACTTGTAAGTTGGTTGTAAAGGAAAATTCCTATCATCACATTAAATTAGTCAGCAGCCAAATAAATAGAGTTGCCCCGGCAGCTCTAGGAGATTAGAGGAAAGGGTGAACCTCTACTCGAAGAAGAATGTTCTCCACAAAAAAGAAATGAGAATAATTTACGTAGGCAAGACTCGAAGAAAAGATACAATCTGGCACCCATATCCGATGGAAACTTATTAACAATAGACTAATTCGTAGATTTTTAGGGTTATGCATTTGGTCCCAATGGAACCCTAAAAAGCCCATTCTAAGGCGGTGAGTCTGTTTATTCATGGACCATTGGATCTATTCTTTATCTCCAACATCACCTGTCCTATACGTATGTCAGCCGCATCCCAACTCAATAAAGTGAACGTTTTTGTGGAGCGTTGTTCGTTTTACATATGTGTGTTTGTGTATACATGACCCTAAAAAAACAATCGCAATACACGTGTTATTGTTAGATTTATTTATTTAGCCTATTTTAGCTCTGAACGAGTCAATTTTAAAGCAAAAAAGAAGAAAACACTAGGTCTGTTTGGTAAACTGTAAATTTACGTAAATTCACATCCAACTGTCAAAAATCAAGAGAAGAGAGAGCCAAATGACAGTGCCAAAAAATGCCCCTCTTGCTCTTGCAAAATCGTACTACATCTATTTCATGGAGTCATCGAGGGACATCTATCAGACAGCAATCTGACAATTTGTGAAATCACTTCTTTTTAACAAAATAAAAGAAAATATTCAATATTTCGTGAAAATATTTTTCGTGAAAATATTCAATAGTTAAAAAAGAAGAAGAGAGGATTTTCCGCCACTTTTGCTATTTAACAGATGTCCCATTTGTGTTAATAAAAGTTACCAAGCACACCTTATATCGCAAATGTCGGACATAAAGAGACCTGTCACCTATGACAATGAACTGTCAAAATTTTACATTTTTCCGCATAAATTCAATTTCACTGCTTTTGAAATGTGGAGAGTCTTTGCCTGCACGTTCTCTGGTCAAAGAGTCCAGAGTCTTGGAATCGAAATACATATTAAAAAGAAACCCAAGTGATCAGATTTTTATTTAACAATGTTTCATTTGTATAGACAGCACTGCCAGAAATGATTAAAGGGGTAAAGTGCGTTGTTTTTTTTTTGTGTTGGTAGGTAGAAACCTTGCATAGGCACCAATGGACCTTCATATGAACAGAACGATCTATGTCTCCGTGGGTCCGCCGTAAGGTATTATTTCGCGGGGGTCGGGCTAGAGCATTAGCTTACACTATTCCATAGTACATTATGCATTTATTATTCCTACTATTATGTGCACCGCTACGTTACTTACAATAGTAAAGTTATTGTAATTTTGAACATGTAAGATACGATATTATCGGGAGTGGGTCACTCTCCAAATTGATCTCGTAAGGCGATCCTCTCGGCCTCGTATCGTGCGCAATGAATAAACACGTGATTCGCATTTTCCGGAACAGTTTCGCAGTATGGACAATTTGGGAGCGGTTCATGATTGCGTTTAAACAGGTATTCTCTAAAACAGCCATGTCCCGTCAAAAACTGGGTTATCTGAAAGTTCATTTCGTCTATTCCATTGGATACTACGATTCTCGAGTTTTATTTTTTTCGTTGTCTACCCGACCATTTCGAATTCGCTCGCTTTTTATTCTTTCTATTTCTTCAGCGAGTATGTCGATAGGTAGCATTGAAGATATGACTGCTATAGCAGCGTGAGAAACAGTTCGAAACGCATTGGCGACTCTTAGTCCGGCAATTATCGACCGTTCATAAGTTAAGAGCCTCATAAACCTATTCACCAGCCGCTATTAGTGCGTATTTACGAGCGCTTAAAAGACGTATGAGTGGTCCCAATCACTCTTAAGTTACAACTTAGATAACTCCGAAATAATTCAAACTCTGCTGTCATTTCAAATTTAAACTATTTCTGTTGATTTTAAAAACGGTTAAAAAAGAAAGAAATCCGAATTCATCCGACAAGGAAAAGAAACTTATAATGATCTCCGTGAGCATATTCCTTATTTTACTATTTAATTGAATTGAATTTGACGAAAAAAAATTGTATCCACCACCATCAATTTCATCATCTACAGCTGTGTTGCACTGATGGCATTGTCAGATATATGAATCGGGCATAACCAATGGTACGGAAGATTCCTGCACCTCCAGGCGCAACCAAAAAAAAAAAAAAAAAAAAAAATCTACAGCTGTGTTGCATCATCCCCACATTTACATTGCCATTTTGTCACTGACATGTTCGAAAAAGAGCGCAATTGATCGCATCCGGAAATCCGAAAATCGAAGTTAGCATAGACAAAAGCCTATTAGTGGTCGGCGAAACTCGTAACAAGCACTGTTTCCGTTTTATAATGGGCGAGTGTCAAACTGGGGCTTGATAACCACCGACGCGACGTACAGTTTCAATCGTATCGTTACTGTGGAGTTCAACTTCTTCTAGGGTTTTTGCTACAACCACCACCGCGATGTCGTTCGCAAAGCCGACCAGCGGGAAAAATAGTAAGCGCTTCCCAAGTATGCAGGGAATAAGCGCTTACTCTTCATAACTCTAGGAAGCTTCGTGGAAGCACCTCGTACAAAATATACGTCGAATAAAGGACTGCTTTCAATAAGATCATAGAGAAGCTTATAAGACGCATTGTTATGCAGTGAGTATGCTTACTGTTTATACTGTTAGGAAGCTCCTGGGAAGCACTAAGTATAAATTGCGAAGAATGAAGAACAAATGCTGTCTAGACAGTAGCTGTAACATTATTTTTTGAAAAATGGTGAAATTTTATTTCAGTCTTAAGTGTTGTTCAGTGGTTTTATTTTAACAAAGTTTAATTTTCGACAAATTTGTATAGGGTAAGATAATTCTAATGAATATAATTACAATCCACTAATTTTAACTTTTTAGGGAAAGCCAAAAATGAAAAGTTTTGGCTTCCAAAATTTTGAAAGTGAACGTTTTTTGTTTCAAGAGCATTTTGATTTTCGTTATTTTTTAAACTTAAGAATTTTTTATGATGTAATTATAATTAAATTATATAATTATGTTACATGAATAAAGGTACATAAAAGAGTTTTAATTTTATAAAACGCGTCAGTGCTTTCATATACCTTCCCCTGAATCAATCAATAAGCGCTTCAAAGTTATCTTTGAGTAAGCGCTTACATCTGGCTTCCCCTGCAGCACTATAGAAGCGCTTTATAGTAATTTTGCGTAAGCGCTTACAAAAGCGGACATCATAATGTAAAAGGGATACGGAGCGACATATAGTCAGGAAGCGCTTCGAGCATCTTCGTATGCGCTTATACAGTCCTTCATTTCCCGTTGGGCGATAATCGACGTTTTGCTAGGTATCGGTAATCTGTCATTATTTAACAGATACCATGCTTAAGTGATGCCAAATTGCAAACGCCAAACTGTCATTTTTTGTTGTCATTTATGCCTTAAAATCGGACTTTTAGAATTGAACAGGCTGCGAAACACAGTAAATGAACAATAACTTGACGTAATTAAACATGGCGTACCACCAAAAAAGCTTGTCTCCTGTTAAATTATGCCATCGAACAAATGAATTGGTAACTCAGTTTCGCATCCTACAACTGTACCCGCATCTATTGCCTATCTTGGCCTAATCAAACGTTCACTAACTTTAACATTATCCATATTATGCTACTTCAGTTGTAAGAAAAAAACAATTAAGTTTATAAATAAATGAGCACAAAACCAATTAAACAACTATTCTCTTATCAACAAAAAGAAAAACTCCCTTGACGACGCGACGCCAGCGCGCACCGAGTGAACACGACTTTACCAGCTTTGCTTTAATGGTTCATTGAACGATGCCAACATTAGCCGATGAACAGAACAAAACAAAAAAGAAATTAGTTATCCATTCGATTTAATAAAAGCAATTATAACCGAACAATTGTACGTGCGTAGCGTAACTAACCAATTACTCAGCAGGTGTTGCAAACGTATTAAGTAATAGGTACATAAAGCCACGACGACGACGACGACGACAGGGGAGGCATGTTCGTTCGCCTTATGTCAAGATCAGCGAATTCGCTGAGTTGATGAGCGGGAGTGGTTGATTTAACGTTACAAATGCCCGATATAAGGTTGTACACCTCATCAAAGTGCAAATTCAATTTCCGGTACGAAATTTCTGCGTGCGATAGAAAAAAATTATATTTTAATTTTTATTTACCGTTTTTTTTTTTTTTTTGTTTCTTTCTGCAATCAATCACATTCGATCAGAGCTGTAGTCGAAGTCGATGTCCAATCCATTGAGTGAGGTCTGAAGTGTGCCAATGTTTTCGCTGAGCTTAGTCGTTGGATTTTTTGTTTTTGTAGCAATGGGTGGTGTGTGGTGCATTTTAGATTTGTTCATCCGTGAAAGGCACTTTCAAAGCGGGGAGCTAGATATGCAACTACCAAGTTCCTGTCTTCAGATCGCTACATCATTTAGTCGGATATGCGGATACTTATACTTAACAAAAAAAAAAAAAAAACATGCCCAGGGGTTCTTAAGATTCAGCCAAGCAATTATGTAGAAGGTGATTACAATTAGTTTAGGTTAAACAGCTTGGGGTATTTTAGATAGGTTAGGTTTTTATAGTTTTAAGAATAATAAAAAAAAAAAACCGATAGAATATCCAAGTTTCCAAACGTTTCTTGGAATTAAATAATAGTGTTAGATTAGCTTAGTCGTAGTATAATTAGTTGAAGACAGAAAGGCAATATTTTGTAATTATAGAGTTAAGCCTAGAGTGCCCCCTAAGGACCAGTTAGCTCAGTGTTGCCGTTTCTCCTGTTATAAGAGGAGTCTACTGTTATTTAGCTCCGAAAAAACGAAATCTACTGTTTCCTGTTCCCAAACAATTTTTAGACCATTTCTCATGTTAGTTGTTTACTTTCTTTTATTAAAAACAAAAATCGAAATGGAACGGTAATATAAAAAATAGCAATGAATAATTTACGGTGTAAGCCCATAACAATAACATTCCTGGTTGTAGAATGCACTGCAAGTCTACAATGACATTGCAATTCAATGTGTTTTTTAACATGGATATGTTTTTTTTTTTTCATTCATAAACACAAATAGACATTTTATTACGAAACCTCGTATTTTAGTGATTTTTGGACGAAATTTTAAATCTCCTCTTACTTTGGTAAGTCCAACAGAAGATCTCCTGTTTTTTTACATTTTCGCGGCGGCAACACTGAGTTAGCTAGATTAAGAGCTTACAGACTTTCTATCGGCCGATACTTTGGTCGGGTTGGGTTTGGTAGTCTGCAGACTGAGCCGATTAAATAGCCGGGTTGGTAGTGAGTGCGCACACTAGAGACCAGCGTTGCCGCAGAACATTTTTTTTGCGTGCCACCACTGGCAAAATAAGGTGCCATTTTGAGCCATTGCGTGCCACCAACATAAATAGGTAGAAAAACACATTTTTTCAGTCTTCTTAATATAACACGTTATGACACATTTCTCCGACAACATTCAAATGATTCAAACTAAAAAATAATTTGGCAGATAAGGAGTTGGCACCAATGAGGATAATCGAAAATGAATGTTTTCAGCGCAGCGTATGTAAATATTGTGAGTGAATGCAAAAAGCGTTTGAAAAAAATTGTTCTTTTAAGGAATATTTTTGTGATTCCACCTATTTTACTTATACCAAAATCAATATGAAATGGTGCCATATGAAATCTTAAAGTGCCACCGTGCCATTTTAATCAAAAAGTGTCATAATGGCACGATCGTGCCACATCGGCAACGCTGCTAGAGACTAGACAACAGTCGGCCTACTGTTCTCAAACGATTTCCTATTGCTAGTCGAGAAACAGATTTCGCAGAGAACAGTCGCATAATGGCATCTTAAATCTTAAGTCCGCCACATTGAATTTTCTTGTTTTATTTTTAAAGGGTTATGAATCTTTCTCAATTTTAGTGCAATACCAGGACTTGACATTCTCCATCTACACCGTGACAAATATATTCTGTCCCAAAGGTATTCTTGTCAATATAGCGCATTCTATTTGCTTTTTTTCGGAAGAATATATCAAATCAGAGAGCTTGTTTATGGTAAGTATTCATATAGTTTTCAAGTAAAAAAAAAATATCCTGAACAGAAAAAATGTCCTATACAGAACCAAGCCTAGCTTCTCGCAACCATTTGTATGTGCATGTTATTTTTTCCACGAATTGGAAGGGACCCACAATTTTTTGCCGACTCCGAACGGCGAGTTGAGAATCTTCTCATGACAAATAATACTCTTTGATTGCTTGTCAGACGTTCGATAAAGGTGGCACCGTGAAAAAAAACTTTTAGGTGTTTTTGCTGGGATTGAACCCGGGCAGCATGCGTAGTAGCCCAACGCACTAACCACCACGGCCACAAAAAAAAAATAATAATAACTGTGAACTCCCACGGTACGACCGGACCCAAGTCACTCTAAAGTGGCACGCTGGTGACGAGTTAATTTTTTCTGATGAAAAACTGTTTGTCCTGGAAGAAAGTTTCAATCATCAGAAGGATCGTTTATGGGGAGCTAAACTAAGTCATATTCCTGCTGACTGTAGGTAGATTTCAAAATTTCAAAACAAGTCGTCGGTGATGGTTTGGCATGCCGTTTGTAAAGGAGGCAAATTTCCACTGATTTTCATTGAAAACGAGTGAACATCAACTCTCAACATTATTTGCGAACTGTTCTTCAAGCTAATGTGCTAAAACATGCTACCTGAAACTTGGTAGAGGCTTGGTGTCAGCGTAATTTGACTGATTTTATACCAAAGGGTGAATGGCCACCATCATCACCTGACCTTAATCCATTGGATTATTTTGTATGGTCATACATGTTAATGAAGCTTGATTACAAGTATTGAAAAAAGCCTTAATTAATATTTATTATTAATAATTATTTTTTAAGTCACTAAGCATACAATAAAAAAGAAACCACTTTGCTAAATAACTAATTTTTTTTTTTAGGGTAATTTTAATTTTGGACAGAATATATTTGTCACGGTGTACTTTATACTAGTTTATGTCTTCCGTTGACAGATTCCCAACCCTACTGCGTTTTTTTTTTCTTTTTGACGGAGAATATGAATATTTTAAAGTATCACTGGTGACAGAATTAATTAACGGAACTTTACAAAAAAAAAAAAAAAACTATCTCTATCCGTATAATCTTAATCTTTTCTATTCGAATAATAATATTGTTTACCTAATTATTATTATTTATGAATTTTTAAAATATCAAAATATGTAAATCACTTGTTATTGTTATAAGTTATCAACCTGGCGGCTAGCGAAGCCATGCATCTTTTTTTTAGATATAAATTTCAATATTTATGTTAATAATAATTGAATTGAATAAATAAATAAAATTAAAAATCCTGAACGATAATTCACTTGAGTTGACAAAAGTCTAGACTCTAGACTTTTGTCCAAATTTCATTCATTGAAATGAGATATAAAATTTCATTTGATTTGGTACATAGGCTAGGTGCATACATATGTCAATTGATTAAAACAAAGTGAATTCCTGAAAGTCACTGACATTTATACTCGTATAATATTTTATAGCTGACATTTGGCAATTGAATAAATACGAATATATCTGAGGATGCAGATACAGATACATAATAGCATGTCATGTTTTACATTGGACCAACGTTCAGTTTCGTGACATTTTGACAAACGCACCTAAGTCGAAATTAAAATAGAAAGTTCAAGATTTATTGGTTGTGTGTGTTTGAAACCCAGATAGTGATTTACATCGTAGGTGACATCTTAACCTTAACCTTAAAATTGTTGACGTTTTCACCATATCATCAGTTTATTCGAGATCCTCTGTGTACGAGGTACGTGCCTGTTTGTTTCTAACTTCATGTTCTTGCTTGTATTAATCTAATGCCAGTGTTCATAGTACTATTTGACATAGGAATAAGTTGGCTGGGACGCATTGGTATTGATTGAATTTAACAGTGCGTTTCATTAAGGGGTTACATGGGTTTTACAGATTTAAAAAATCGATTTTTTTTTAATACCTTATTAAATTCTACAACATCTCTAGAATATTGTCCTAAAGTCGATCGGAGTAATAGTTTCGGAGATAGAGCCATTGGGAAGTTGCGCGCTCAAAGCAGTTTTATTGTCACTTAAAACTTAAAACGCGTTTTTCTCGAAACTGTATTTGCAAAGCCGATTGTCAAGGTTTCTCGAAAACGAGTGCCTATTGTTTCATCTTTTTTATTTCGCTCACTGTTATTTCGTTTTGGTCACAATTATTTCTGTTTACTTCGCAAAAGTTATTTTGCTTTTTTTTACTTTGATTTGCGATCATTTCGTCTCACGATTGCTTCGTATTTCTTGTTTTGTTTTTACTTGTTACGCATTTCCATTACAACTGCTATGTATTACGTACACAGGTTGTTTCGCAATTTGTCTCTATTAAGATCTAGCGTCTTGTTATTCGATTATTTTGTCATCAATGGGATTATGATTGATTGTTAGTTGGTACATGTTATTGGGTAAGATGCAAATATTTAAATAGTACCTATTATTAAAAAAATGGAAATTGGAAAGTATGTAATTCGGTCTGTAGTACATTTAAATCAATAAGAGGAAAATACAACCTAAATAGTATATACCTAGTTTTGTTATTTAAAAGATTTTTTTGATTAAAGTATCTAATTTTTTCAATCGTAACTTCAAAATTTTAAATTTTGCAGTTCGAGGAAATTCGCGCGAATTTTCTCACTATTACTTCATCCAATGCTCGAAATTTCAAAAAAACGAAACAAACGATGGCGAAATGATTGAATTCGAACTGAACAAAATTCTTTTCAAAAGAATAACTAAATAATCGAAAACCGAAACAATTAAAGACGAAATGAACTTTAAACGAACTAAATAGAAAACGAAATGAAATTTGTCGAAACAAAGAAATACCAAATAATTGAAAAATTAAATAATAAGATGCAAAACAACAAAATGCGAAACGACTTAGACGAAACAACAAAAAGACGAAACGAACCATACCCCTCGAAAGCTACTGAACCGATCTTGATGAAGTTTTGCACAAGTCTTCGAGATATTATTGACAAGGACTTGGACGAAGGATTTTTATTTTTAAAAAAGAAATGTAGAGCAAACTTTACCGAAATTTTTAAATTTTTTGTAAAAATGTCTGCCAAAAATCCAATTTTCACTTTTTTTGTTTTTTCCTTCTTCCAAGTTCTAGTTTAAGGTATTAGCTAAAATATATATGTATATATTTTTTTTTGACTTCAGTTGATTCTGTCATGAGTTCAACGCGCAAGCGGAAATGACTTCACAGTGGCAGATTTTTTATTATTTTTTTACAAAAATTTCAGAAATTCTTTGTCGAATTTGTATATTTAGGGCAGTAAAAAGTTTGAATGAAATATTTCATTTTTTATATAAAAAAAAAAATTGTTAAAAAAAAGCCGTTTCTTACCCAAGGAAACCCATGTAACCCCTTAAATAAATAATGGCTGCATGGTTAAAGTTATAGCCACGCTTTAAGGCTCAATCATAATGCGCATAGGGAAATAATAAGCTCATGTCAAAATTGAACGAAAGGTTCCCATATGTTTCCCAAAGTACACGGAGTCCACGGTCGTACCCAGCATTTTTGTTAGGGGTGCGGCAAAAGTAAATAAACTCGATTAGTAATAGGAGTTTCAAAATGCTTTTTATATACTGGCCTTATTTCAGTAAAAATCTGCGAGTATTCTGACTAAGTCCAGCTAAAATCACGTTTTCAATCCGGTTTTCTGTCATTGTTAACGTTTAGATAGTGTATGTGGTACAGGGCTGTGCAAGTGCAATAGAAAGCACCTGCGGGATAGAACAGTTGTGTTTCTTTAGCGAGCGCAACTAAATCCATTACCTTCAGTTCGCACTGTGCCGCATTTTTTGCTCCCCCATGTTATAACGCAGTTAAGCTTCACTAAGAAAACCACTTAAATAGTAATAGTAATTACAAGGAGGTTCCATTATTTTTATTTTTTATTTTTTCAAAATGTCTTCATAAGGCCTTTAAAGCCTTACGTGCGGGTGCAATGTAAGCAGGTAAATTGCTCTAGAGACATAATTAAAGAATCTAGGTAGGGAATCATCAATGATCGATCTCTTCCAAAATTCCCTAGGAGTCTATGCCGGACGATTTGCAAGATGTGTCTTCTGATTTGTAATCCGTGGCATTCTAAAATCTATTTCAAGATTTTCAGCGATTGACGTCGTTGTCGTTTTCCCAAGGTGTCAGTTATTCTTTTTATATGGTTTGCACACTGTGAAGCAAGTCTATACTTTTCGACTGCAAAGCCATTAATACCGGTTGCAGCAGTGCGGCATACTTTGCTATTAGACAAACACCAAGAATAAATTCAGAATTTGTAGCTGCGCAATGCAATTAAAAAGCAGTTTTTCTGGTTGCACTTTTACCGTCTTTTGACAGTGTTAAAAGTGACATGATCACCTGGATGTAATGCTCCTTGAAAATAGCGATATCTAGAGCCTCCTTAGTCGATCGAGAAAGGAATTTACTACTCAATTGCGTTCTTATCCCAAAGAAACAGCGGTTGGCAAGAGTAATCCTTCGTTTGATCTCCGACGAGATGTCATTTTTTGATGTTATGGCAGAGCCGAGGTAGGCAAAGTCCTTTCCTACCTCGAAGTTGTCGCTGTCTATTGTGATGTCTAATTCGTCGATGTTGGGTGTCCCTTTTTGTTGACAACACATATTTTGTTTTGCCCTCGATTACCACTAAACCCACCGGTGACAGCTCGCTGTGTTTTACCAATGATGTCAATATCGTCGGCGTATGCAAGTAGTTGAACGGACTTTTGAAAGATCGTTCCTTGTGTGTTGGCTTGAGATTTTTGAACAATTATTTCAAGTTTGATGTTGACAGCGCGTCACCCTGTCTGAATCCTATTTTGACATTACCGACCTTGATGGAGCAGCACAGGTGGATGAGTTTGGCAGGCATGTCAAAACTAGACATGGCTCTATACAGTTCATCCCTCCATATGCTCTCATAGGCGGCCTTGAAATCGATGAACAGGTTGTGGGTATCGACTTGGACTTCTTGGGTTTTTCCAGGATCTGCCTAAGTATAAAAATTTGGTCAATGGTGGTCTTTCCTGCTTATTTAAGTCGTGCACAACTAAGTTCAGTTTATGGCTAGAGCAGTGAAAATACAGCACTTTTGTATATGTTTCTTCTAAAATTTTTTGAACACCACCATCCGCGGTAATTTTGAATTTTACCATCAAATGAATAATTAATTTTGTTACTTAATAATCCTTAATTTTAAGCCCCAGGGTGGATGGGGCAGATGTAGTAGCCATAATAGTTTTTGTGTATACAAATTTGCCTCTCTTGTGATGTTGGCAGCTATTTCCTCTCACGACTTTTCCTTCTACATCACATTGAAATGAAAATCATCTCTTTTGTTGTAAGGACACCTATTTCTTAATCCCAAACAGCTGTCAAAGAAAGGGCCATCACTGCGATGGATCCGGCTCGAAGGACCAAGAATGAACACGTCTTTTGTCTTCGACTGCTGGTACAAGAGAAAGACTTCAAAATCTCAATCAATCAATCAAATCAATTACAAGATCAATTACAAAAAAACAAAAGAACAGCGGTGGGCACTCAACGAAAAGTTGAGCGCCCTCTGTTTTCTCGATAACAGTCACAATAACATTTTAATAAGTATAATTATTTAATATGATTAATAATTATTTTCTAATTGGATTTTACATTTGAACAGCAGCCATTAGGCGTTTTTCATTTTTGGTCAGAGTGTGAACTGTCAAAAAAATGTTTCTTTGTGTCTTTTTTAGCAAAGAGTCTTCAGAGTGTGGAATATTGTGGAACGTGTGTTTTTTTTTTGTAGCTCAGAGCGCATCGCCGCGTTGGAAATAAAGGTCAAAAGCGAACTGTAAAAATGTGATTTTCATAGAAAAAAATTAAAAAAACTTCAAATTTTGAAGTGAATTACTTTCGTGAATTGTTTTTACAATTTCCTCATAGTTTTGTAGTAGGTATAAAAGTTGATCTTACGTTTGCATATGAGTACGCAAACAGGCCTCAAACTACCTAGAATTAAATTCTATTATCTTATAACAAAATAATAATATAGTACATGCTTCAACGAGAACATTATATTTAACATCCCACTGCATACAAATTGGCCGCTCCATAAAATGTCTCAATTTACTCACGACTATGTGGATGCGGATGGGGGATGTCATGTAATGCATGTGTAATTTAATATGCCAAATGACATTTCCATAATAATAATATTGTGAAATGTGATACTCGGTGTGGAATTGAATTCTTACAAGAAGAACATAAACCAAAAACACGGTAACAGGGAAAAGTCAGCTAAACTGTGAAAAAATGCGATTCACACTTACAAGAGGCTCCACTCCAAATAAAAAAATTTCAGGAATTGAAACGAATCGTATACGTTCGCGAACAAGATAATATGAGCAATTTATTGGACTTACCTTTATCAACTGACAGGGTGATGTGCATTTCATTCGGAAATCGAATCTCCAAATGAACGGATTAAAATATAAAACCCGCTAACTTATTTGGTTGTCATCTTTTTTATCGGACCAGTTCGGTGTGCTGAGTGCAGCGACACTTATAATTTTTTTTTTTGTCATATGACAGTGATAAGTAGGTAAATGTACATATGTACCTAGATACACTTTTGGTAACAGTGGTGATTGAAAGTAGACAGTCTTTTCTACTTTAAGTCGTCGAAGAATCAAAGGTTAAGTTTATTCAAGGAATATATTTTTAGAATACTGTTCGAAAGTTGCACCAGCCCCTTAAGGTCGTTGCACACATTACGTCATATTTGCTAGCCATTTCGTCTTTTTTTTAATTATGACTGCTCTGGTATAATATGCACCCATGTGCTCTAAAGCTCTTTTGCTGACTTATCACTGCGTTCTTAATTTATTGTTTAACATTTTGACATCCCTTGCGAGGATTGAACCCGCGACCTTTGGATGAAAAGGGAAAGGGCGAAAACGAGTGCAAAACGGGGGCAATGAATTAAGTTCCAAAATGTTGCTACTCATGGATATTTTCAATAGATAAATACCTGTCAACCAGTAGATTGAAAATATCACAGCTATGCATATAGTGCATCAATGCAAATAATAAATATAAAGCTCACAATCTCTCACTCGCATTATGCCGAAGGTTGCCCACGGGCCACAGGATGTGTTCAACAAATGACAGCCTGTGATTGACAACGTATGTTGAGGCTTACTTATATCCTTAGGTGGCGCTTAAGTCCGGGGTGAACCAATACCTCAATCAACAACCCTTTCTAGTTAACCTGGTCTTTCGTTAGCTTTCTACATTTGGAGGAACCCTGAGTGGTGTTGTCCATTCGCTCGATGTACAGTTCTAGCCTGCTTAAACGTCAAATGCGCATTTTTTTGATAACATCGATGTCGGTGTACAGCTCGTATGGTTCGTGGTTGAATCTTCTCCTCCAAAACCCGTCAATGCAAATGGGAACGAATACCTTACGAAAGATTTTTTTTCTCGAAGCGACGAATGATATCCTCATCCACTTATATTCATGCTTCAGCTCCATATAGATGATAAGGGTCTTCACACTCTCCTTAGTTGATCGGGAGTGGTCTTTACTACTCAGGTACTTTCTTAGCCGGAAGAAGCATTGACAAGAGTCGTCCTTCGTTTGATTTCCGATTTTTTGATGTTATATCAGAGCCGAGGTAGACAAAGTCCTTTACTACCTCAAAGTTGTAACTGTCTTTTATTCTGTCCAATTCCTCGATGCTAAGTGTCCATATTTACTGACATTATATGTATGTACTTATACATATACTTATACGTAATTCGGCTCAAGTATTTCTGATTTGGCTAAATGCTTCGAGCCACAGAGAAATGGCTCACATTTGGCTCATTTCGCTCAAAACGTTGTTCTCTTAAAAAAACTATTAAAAAGCAATAAAAACGAAATCAGGAAATAAGAATTCACTCTACACAACATTGAGACGGATAATCACAACCGCTTCAAATATGCAGTACACTCACTTATGAGTTCTAAAGAGCCTTTAAAAGGATTAACAAGAACATGTAGGAATTTTGATCAACCTAAAGATGAAATAAGGAAATGTTAGCCTTATTGTTTCCTTCCTTGATTATTTTGTTTTCGTCCTTATTTATGTACAGTGACTCAACTTTTTGATCACATGATTAGTATTTACAAAAATTATTTCATTGAAATTTTGAGGAGAAAATAAAAGTAATGTTGTTATTCAGCAAAAAACCTTAAATATATTTTTTAATTCCAATATAACTCGAAAAAGTACAAAATATGATACGTGAATAATTAGTTGACTTTGACAAACGTTTGTAGTTTAATATTCAGTATGACTTCCTTTTGCTCTAAGAACAGCTCGAATTCTTTTTGACATAGATTCCGCAAAGTGTTCTGCACTTGCTAGAGCCTAAACTGTTCCAAGCAGTTTGAGTCCGGTCCCAGAAATCGCTTGGATTTGGAAAGTCTCCTGGCATTTTTGAAATTGCACTTTTGACCTCAACCTAAAGATTTTCGATCGGGTTAAGATCGGGAGAATGTGGTGGCCAATCAAGCGTTTGAAACTGCTTACCTTCATGTCATGTTTAAGCCACTCGGGTAGTATGTTCCGGATCATTTTATTGCTGGAAGATAATGTCCCACACGTTCTTATTCCAATCATTCAGTAATTTCCGCAGTCCTCGTTCAAGGATGCTGACGTATTGATTGGCATACATTCTACATACCATACATCCCCATATCATTAATTTTCCGCCACCAAACTTAGAGATTGATTTTACGTGACGGTACTGGGTTGCTTCATCAGTCTTTTTCCAGGTCCATTCACAACCATCAGAGCCATAACGATTAATTTTGTTTCACTCGACCACACTACCCTTGCCCAGTCACTAATCGTATAAGTTGAGTATTTTTCTGCGAACTCTAGCCTAAGTCTCTTATGTCGTTTTGTCAAAAGTGTTTTTTTTTAAATTTCACACGTCCGTGTAAACCGTTTTTGCGTACAATTTTCCGAACAGCCTCTCTTGATACAACTATTCCATCATTTTCTCGCAAATCTTTGTTCATTTGGACTGCATTTTCGTGCACTCCGTACTTTATTTGTCTCAAAATACGCCTTTGTACTAGAGAATTTAGAATGGGTTTATTACCTGGTTTTGTTTCTTACATCTTCAGACTTGAATTTTTTTCTTATTTTTGTGATGGAACCCAATGAAAATCCGGCTTTTATACAATTTTCACGGTATTTGCACTTAGCATCATTAAGCATTTTGATTTATTCTATTTTAGAGCGGCTTAGTTCTTTCATCTGATCTCGAAACAAACAAACGTAAACAACTTAGCAAGTGCACAAATAGTAAATGTTTTTACCTTTTACCGGGTTCAATATAACAATACGTACATATGTACATAGAACTAAAGTAAATTTTGAAAAAAAAACCTCAGCATTTCGCCAAATTGGTGACGTCAAAAGCGAATGCAATTTTTGTCATTTCCAAGCCGTAATACCAAATTATCGCAGTCGTTCTTAAGCACTTTCACAAATGAAAGCGTTGTTTTGCTCTTCGAAATGTACATCTCTCTGAGAGAAATTTGCCGTATAATAAACAGATTTGGCAACTCTACACTTCGCTAGATCTGTCAAATACTTGTTGGCATTTGGACAGGGCTGTTCGTTAATATGTAGTGGCAGTGAGTACTCCGTTTAGATAGATCATAACCATTTAAAACAGTGAAAAACCATTGAAAGTCATTTGCTGGGATAGGTACTTCGAAAATAAATAGAAATGCTGCCGTATCGTTGCATACCAATACTTGCATTGGTTTTCTCTCCGTAGTTCCTAACGGTCGCCATTAGCCATTAACCATTAGTTTTCGTTCACTTTTTTTTTTAAGTGTCGGACAACTTTTTATCGTCACTCTTAAAGCACTTTGGCATTAATGATAACCACGACAGCATTGACATTTCTTTTCATTTTCATATACGAATATATCTACCTACCTACCTACTTACAACAATTGAAAGGTAATACCCCAATGTATCCACAGTTTGGCTTCCCGAACCGACAATACAACCGCGACAACAATGTCACTGATGTTGACAAAAACATAAAAACCGACTACGAGTATACCATGCACTTCCTTACCTCCTCCACCCTCTCCCAATGGGTCACAGTCACAGATATCCATATCAGCTATCACCACCACCACCACCACCATCACCTGAGTTGCTTTTTCTTTAGTGCATAGCGCGTTTTATGTTGTATGGGGTGCCTGCCGTCAAGGTAGACATAGCGTCGTCGTCATTGGCATTGTCATCCTCTCATCATCACAACCAGCAGCAGCAATGTGCTGTGCGGTGTCGTTCAGTTCTTCCTCAATGTTGCCTGTCGCTGTCGGCGGTGGTGGTAGGTGCTGGAATCCACATAACATTTTTAATGCGCTTACCAATTATGTCGGGATTTTGTATCTCACTGCGTGTGCAAATGTCTACCAGGGATATAAACTCGTAGCCAAACAATGGCATTCGCCAACGCCATCGCCACGCCATGTGTCTCCATACGGCTGACGTTTGGAGGCGGTTTATGTCTGGAATTAGGCTTGTTTATTTTTTTTTTATGATTGTAAACCTGTTCTGGAACTAATCGATGTCAGCGTCTGACACGTGGAGATAACAACAAGTTAACTGTTACAATAGCAATAAACATAGACAGAGACAATTGTCCATAAGAAAACGACATAAATTAATCCGTCACATATTTATTACGGTTTTTGCCATTTACACTAATAATTTGACACCTACTTTGAACCTATTGTGACACAATTCGTCAGAGTTCGACTTATAACAACTGATGGCGGTGGTGTTGCTTCGCACCTTATTATCCAATTAAAGGTGCGCCGTATACAGGGTGGTACAATCTCGTAGTTATACTCGTATCACCGTTCACCGTTTGCTCAACGACAAACAACAGAAGAAATGGAAGAAGAGAAAGCAAACATCAATCAAAGTCCAATGACAATATTAGGCCTAGGCATAGTAGAAGGTGTGAACGCGTGTTGTGCGGTCACAGAATTTTGAATAAGATTTAAAAAAAAAAAAACAATTTATGTTTACCATTTCAATCTGTCAGATAGTGGTCTACTTTTTTTAGCACCTCTCTTTGCGTACTGAAATTTTGCGCATTCCATTTGCGGTGTGGTGTGAATTTTTGCGGATCTAATTCGTATGTGTTCACGCACACCATTCGATGAGAAATGCCGCGCCGAAACGTTTTGCGCGTACAGGTTGTTGTACCGTATTCGAAGATGGAATTTCTAGCGTCCATTAATGTTTACGTGGGTGCGATCGTGATGGCATGATGATATATATAATTAGGAAAGAAACGGAACACATGCATGTATTCGGAGCTTTTGGGGTAAAATGACACGAGCGAGATATATGGAAAAAATAGCGTTCCACTGCGCTTTGTTTCGTCAAGTTTTCGTTCGATTAAGATAAACGTAATTTTGACAGTCGGCAATCTGTTTTAATTTCCTTTTGTGAGTCTAACGGACTGAACACAATGGAAAGTCCTACAATAGAAGAAGTCACTAGCCGTGCTTTATTATTCTCATGATTCTATCCGGATCATCGTTTTACACGCATTACAAAAACAAAAGAAGATCTTCCTTTTTATCGGGATCTCTTTACGTGATCTGGTTTTTAGTTCACACTAGCCGTGTTTTATTATTTGCATGATCCTATCCGGATCATCGTTTTACACGCATTACAAAAACAAAAGAAGATCTTCCTTCTTATCGGGATCTCTTTACGTGATCTAAAAACCAGATTTACACTATTTACCACTAGGTTTAATTTTGTTTTGTGAGGGTTGGTATGCTGTCAAAGGATTTGTCAAACACGGGTATTGCCAGATC
The DNA here is from genome assembly GCA_949775065.1 of Brachyopa scutellaris. Lineage (NCBI taxonomy): Eukaryota > Metazoa > Arthropoda > Insecta > Diptera > Syrphidae > Brachyopa > Brachyopa scutellaris. The sequence goes on along the minus strand of OX459113.1, from coordinate 120,231,419 downwards.
AGAAATTAAAATGTAAAAAGAATGCAAAATGCTATTTATTATTCTATCAATTTATAAATTGTTGGGCTGTGCTTTCCAAAAGGTCAACCTGAATTTTCACCTTTTTTTTATTATTTCTGGTAAATATATGTTATTTCAAAATGTTCTGTATATGAATTAATGTGAGGAAACATTTGTTTATGTGTTTAAAACAATTATACATTTTTCACAAAAGCATACAAATCTGCACAAAAACCGTACAAATGTCAGACAATTCGACATAAAAATGACTTGACAGGCTGTTTTTATTGCGTTCAATGGACATCGGTCGCCCTGCCTTAGTCTGTGCTGAACAACTTATGAAAAATGCGATGAATTTACGGCAGCTATCAGTTTGTTTCTTTGTAATTATTTCACCATAAAATATTCTGCATTTACTGTTTCGCTTTATTTTACTTGGCAATATATTATTTTGTATTTTTGATTTGTTTGCTTTTCATTTTATCACATGCGCGAATACAGAATATTTTATGGTGAAATACAGTGGAACTTCCCCAACTCGAACTTCTGTTACTCGAACTTTTTTTTAAGTCGAATTTTTATCGTGAGTACTATTTTTTCGTTGCTTTTTACATATGTTTTCAGCTGCCTAACTGGAATTTCTATAACTCGAATATTTTTATAACTCGAATATTTCTATAACTCGAACATGAGTACTGATTTTTCGTTGCTTTTTTGACATATTTCTTACTCCGTAACTCGAATTTCTGTGGTGCGAAGATACATAACAACCGTTACTCGAATTTTTTGGAAACATAATTTACCCACTAAACCAAGTTGCCTTAGAAACGCAGTAGGGAAAGTCCCTTTACATAATTACATATCGTCGGCCTAATAGAATATTTCTTAACTCACAAATTTCAAATTTTACAGGAACGAAAAATGTTCTATGGACTTTTACATGCTTGCAGTGGAGTTACGAGTAATAAACACAGAATGTTATTTTAGCTAATTTAGAGCCTTTAAAGACATATGTATGAGATTTTCTGAAATTTTTTATAGGATAGTGTTAAAAAGTCATTTTTACTAAAAAGTGGAGTTACGAGATTTAACTTAGTCATATGATATTACAATGCACAGCTTTTGTGGAGTGCAGGAATAAAGTTCCTGAAAATATCTATAAGTCTTTGTGTATGGTGGAGGATTTTGCAGAAAAAGAGAAGTGGCCACGCAAATCCCAAGCAAAAAAATTCATATTTCTTTCAAATAAATTAATAACTTGATATAGGTACATTACATACACACATGTATTTTCTTTAACTCAAAGTTTCTATAACTCGAATTTATTTTCTGGTCCCTTGGATATTTGACTTATGGGAGTTCCACTGTAATTACAAACCTAAATTAAAGTTTGCCAAATTAATAAGAAAATGATACTTTTTAGTTTTTCGAGGTTAGAATTTCGTTAATTTAAACATTTTTTTTTTGAATTTATTTGTTCTTTCCTCATTAATTTAATTTTTTTTTAATTTTTCATTAATAATTAATTCGTCTGAGCGACGAGTACTGAGCGATGCAAAAAAATTATAACATACATCAAATAAAAACAAAATTGAATGTAGAGCGACATCGCTCAGTCGCTCACTTCGTGGCCGCAGCCTTAGAGATCATTTGGGGCCTAAAAAAAATTGTTTAAATCCGAAGGTTGACCTATTGGAAAGCGGCTCCTTAGTTATTGATGTTTCAATTAAATTGGCAATAAATAGTTATCATATTTTGCATATTTTGTATATTTTTAGTAAAATATACGATACTTAATTTTATTAAATACATCAAAAAAATATTTTTTGGAAATTCACAAAATACAACTGGTAACTCCGCGTTTTATTTAACTTCGCGCCAAACACGAAACTGTCAAATGCAAAAAAAAACATATTCAGAAGTAAACAATGGAAAACGAGCGAAAATCCTAAGTTCGGATAAGAAAATTACAACATACGAGTATGTACATACATTACATACAAACATACATAATACAAACACACCAACGTACATGCTCCATGTCGAAACCGGTCTACCTCTCCTGCGACTATTCACCCTCAGGCTTCATTTCAAGTATGTTTTAAGAATCACCAAGCTTCCTGATCATAGGCTTCCAAAAGTGGTCCTCAGATATCTTATTACCAGGAAAGCGAACTTTTTCCGGAAGTGGCAGCAAATGAGCGAGGAACTAGGAGTTGAGTTGTCCTTAAGGTGGGAAGACAGATCCAGCTGGACTGTGGCCCTAGATGACATTTTGAGGAACTTAAATGAGAAGATTCACCAAGGATTTATGGAGAAAGCAGCATTATCATCGAGTCGCTTAATCTACAAACAGCTAAGCCATAGCTTAATGGATTTGAACTACTTCCACGAATCTATTTGAATTAACCAAATAAGCCTTATCTTCAAGACTCGTGGAGAATTGTTACCTCTGAATTTCAGACCATACAGGGAAGATCTTCCAGCACTCTGCTCCTTGTGTAACATACAAAAAAAGAAGATACATACCACTTTCTAGGAAAATGCCCAATTCTTCGGGAGACGAGGAAATACCATTACAACCATTCCGTTCTCTCAATGGAGGAGGTAATTCAGATACTCAACTGATCTAACTGGAACGTTCTCTGCAACTACGTATCGGACGCCCTTGCGTATAGGAACCAGTTTATGGAGGAATAGATTCCCTAATCTTTATGTTGCAAATCATTAAAATTGCCATACAAAAGTTAAAAATATATTTCAACAACAGTTGTACCAATCTTTAAAAGTTTAAATTTGAGATGATCTGCATCGATTTATTTTAAGCACTTGATCGGATTAGGATCACGTGAATAATAAAACACGGCTACTGTACTAGCAATGGACGTTCACAATGGTGCAGCCAGCACACGTGTTTTGCTGTCAAAAAATAAATATTTTTCCACACCTCCGCATTTTTTTAAACTTTTTTGTAATAAGGATGATGTCAAGTCCCATCAAATTTTATTACTTTTTATAATAAAGCAATAAATTGTTCTGTGCACTGCTCTTCTCTGTTTTGAATTGTCAAAAAGTAGCGTAGCACGTAGAAATTGGTTCAACTTGTGCTGCAGCTACATTTCATACTGCAGCTGCAACTTTGCATTGTGTGCGCGGTATTATAGAGTTTACGTGTATTTCAACTTTGACAGCGCTGCCTGTAGCCTCACGATTGTGTTAGGCCACTAGAGTAATATAAAAGATCGCACAGGTAGCACAGGTGACAGTAGAATTGACGAATCGTTCAATTTTGCAATTCAATTTTTTGTCAATGATGACACTAGATTGAAATATGTACGGACGGGTACATATTCGAAGATTTCGTTAACTATTTCGTTGGAGTCACGGCTTCTATCGGAGCTTATGATGGCCACCTGTTCCCCCTAAAACCAATCGATGAAAACTTATTTTTAATCTCCACTCCGCCATACTTTCCCCTGCTTCAATGGTTGACACTGTGTTTTTTTTTTGGAGGAAAGTCTTCTCACTCACTAATAAGATGTACGAAACAAGCAATAAAGTTAATTTAGGATCAATAAAATCACAGCTACATCACATTTCACATCATTCTCAAAACTTAATGTCCGGACCATGCCTCTGAATAATGTCAAGCATCATCTATCCGCTCGGACACAGTGAACACATGCTGAAATAACTCATTTTCGATAGTTTCATAAACGGACCGCACACTCCTCTAACCAATAAATCACCCCAGAAACTATATGGTTGACATTCATCGTCGTCATTTGTTTCTTCGTCTTCATGTGGCGGATCATCTAAAGACACAGCGATGTTAACGTCTGTCACCACATCCGTGAAGGGAACTTCAGGTCATAAAATAAAAAAAAAGGTAATTAAATTTAATTAAAATGTTGAAATTCTATTCAAAATGGGTTAGAAACAATCCGAATAAAAGGTTTGGCACTTATTCGACAACCTTCTGGTACTCCACATTATACAGGTATCTCGCACGCGATTCAGCGTAGTATCTTTCGAACCCGGAACTCTCCCATGACACACATTTTTATGTTGCGTGCAGTAACCATACATGTACATACAAGTATGCATAATTCGCTTTGTTAAAATATTCATAATGGGCCCTGCTTTTGGTTTTGTTTCGGGGAGCGTCATCATCGCCAGCATCCCATAGATCAATCCATTCATCTGCTGCGCGCAGTGTCCAACGTGTAATTTCGAAAGTTTAGTGAGGTTTTCCTATCGGTTTGGTTGTTTTCTTTTTTCGGTGGAAAATGAGAAAAATGAAAAGGGGAAACGATGGGAACAGCACAACAATAACAGCCATAAGATGAAAAGAATCGCCGACCGTGCTTTGCGTCTCACAGTCGCATTGTTTGACAGATTGACAAGCGTTTATTCTTTATTGCCCGAACCGGGGAGCAATGCCTTGCCGTTTCTTGTGCCAAGTACTGCCTTGCCCTCCGCCTCCCGATGGAGTCTTTTCTATTTTCTGGATGACGAATGAATATGCGTTTGCCTGCAACGGTGCAGCAGCAACGTGCCTACATAAACGAGGCAAAGATGATGTCGACGATGATCATGTTCTTGCTGTTGCTGATGATGATGGTGATATGTTACCCTGCCCATTGTGGATGGAGCCCAAAAACGCTGCTCCAAGGGTACTACCTCGGCACCGACCACGACGCAGCAGTCTGCTTTTAAGCGAGAATCGTACAATCCATTCATTTGTCAATCAAACGCGACAGCGCACTCCGCGGAAAGGTGTAACTCTCATGCTAATTTCGTTGAGGCCAAAACAAACAACAAACCTTAGGAAAACATGTTTTCCACACCATCTTCCACCGTCGTCCGTTGCGTCGCTTCGCGTCGATGGTACTTGGATATGTGTGCCTTCCGTCATCCGTATATGCGCGCTGCTTAGGGTTTGCCAATCTGGTTAGTATGAGTGCGTGTGACGCAGTGTCTAACCCAGCTCTAAATATAACTTTGGGTGCAGTGCAGCGACAATGACTGGGAAATGGATTGCAGGTGAGTATCTTCCGTGGAAAATGACAAACTGGAGCTGTGATTTGTGGACGCGTTGCTGAATGTTGAACAAATGGTTTCAGATCTGTGCACGTTTTGGTGACATGGCAAATGGAATCAAGCGGCAAAGTTGAAGTTAAATTGTAGTGGAAAAGATTTGACAGGAAGTCTTAACTGATTTGAGAAGACTAAAAGAGCAAATCACAATTAATTTATTAAAACGTAAGCTAGCTATACTATCATCTGTTAGCTGACAAAGCTTTTCTTTCATGCGAATTGACAATCTTAAAAAATGTATATTATTGGTGCATGAAATTTTTGACAAAAGTTGTGCTACGCTTTCAAAAAAAGCGGTGCTGGTGTTGATCGTACTGAAAAATGGCATTTTGATTATAATTTGTATTTATTTATTTATTTATTTAGTTCTTCAAATAATTATGAAGAATTATTATATTGAGATGCGTTTTAATAAGATCTCATATTAAAATATGAACGCCACGGTTAAGCGATTTCAAAACGACACACCTCTATATTCACTTTACAAACATATAATCTTTATAAATACATAAATGAGCTGTTCGTTTGATACCTCAAAACTCTAAAAGTAACCATCTGACTACTACATAGTTTTTATGATGTTTGAAGTGTTCGTACATGAAAAAATTTAAGGTTTTCCTGTAGATGGCGCTGGAACTCAAAATTGTTTAAACTCACCGTACGATTAAGCTGGAACTTACACAATATATTTTGTAATGCAGTGAGAAATGTTTGTACATCAAAAGTTTTCAAATTTCCCGATAGATGGCGCTGAAAACCAAAATCTCAAAATCATTACTACAGCAATGCACGGTGGCAGCTAATAGCTAACTTTTAATTTACGTGCACTTCTCGCTTGATTACAAATATATTGTGTAAGTTTCCAGATGACATCGTTCGGTGTACCAAAAGTCACTTGAAAAAATTTCATTACGTTTTATGACATAAACACTTTTCTAAATGGGTGTAGCGAAGCGCACAGGGTAAGTAATATTATTCACTGTGAGAAATTGGATAAACATTAAGAACGCGGCTGAGTGTGTAGCGTGTCCATTAACCTTTTCTACGCTGTACTACTGAGTTCAGCGGTCTCAGGTTCGTTTCCTTGCTAAATCGTTTTTTTTTATATGACAGCACAATTTTGGATAGCCTTTAATATTTCCCAAAATTATTGCTAATCGAATAGTGGTAATTTCTTTAAAATTGGTCCAGTAGTTTACGAGTTTATCGGTTGAGAAATTGAATTTTTCGACGTGAATTTCTCAAAAATTATGCAACTTACGAGATTCGCTATAGATTTGTTTAAAAATATAGTTAATCATCTACAGACTTTGATTTTTTCATATTTTTGACTTCAGTAATTTCCGAGAAAACCGTAGGGTACTTTTGATATGATATTTTCCACACATGCATAAGTGTGCCAAATTTTAAGTTTCTACGAAGACAGTTTATCGTGACAGATATTTTTGAGTTAGAGCGAACTTCCTTATTACTGGAGACCGGATTATATGCATTTGCTTATATGCATTTTGACCATTTTTCCGGCTGTTGCATATTTTTGCATATTATACTGAAATTCTAGTGATGATGCATATTTTCGCTACAAACCTACTTGGCGGCACCATGATTCACGCGGGAAATGGTAGAGCAGAACATATAATCCAGTCTCTAGTTTGATAATGTAAATAGACTCATCTCATCGACAAAGAAAGTGTTTCTTAAGGCACCAGCTTGCATTAAAGCCTTTAAAGAAAAGCTGCCAAATGTGCCTTTACCTCCTGAACCAGAGATAACTCGATGGGGAACGTGGATTGAGGCTGTGCTCTTTTACAGTGAACATTTTAAGGACATCAAAGGCGTAATTACAGACTTCGATAGTACGGAGGCTGTAGCAGTTTGTAAATCCAAGGAAGCGTTTAAGAACCCCAGCATTAAAAAAAACATTGCTGTGATTAGCAATCCTTTTTCCCAATACCTGAGTAATAAAAAGCTTGAAACACAGGATGAGAGAATAAACTAAATACGCCGAAACATTGCCAGATATATTCCACGCTGAACTTAAGGAGAAATATGAAAAAATTTTGAGCAAGAAACCAAGTTTTGAAACTTTGTGCCAAGTAAATATTTTTATCAATGGGACGGGTGAACTTTTGCCAGAAACGATAAGTGCTTACCTAGCACCAGTTACCTCAGTGGATGTGGATCGGTCCTTTTCCAATTACAAACACATTTTCAGTGATCGAAGACACAATATTACCACCGAAAATTTCGAGCAATACCTGATTGATTGACGTTTATAAAATTAACAAACAAATTTAAGAACTGCTAATTACATTCGTTTTATATATGTACTATTAATTAGTATTTCTATTACTAAAACTATGCTGAGTTAGAAATAAAAATCTTAAAACTATTAGTTTTTAATGTTGCATATTTTTACACTTTTCATGCATATTTCAAAGTTTTTATGTTGCATATAATCCGGTCTCTACTTATTACCATATGGGTACGGAACTCTAAAAATGAAAGAAGAGGAAAAACATTCCATATTATTGGGAAAAATATATATACAGTAGAATCCGCATAAGACGCTCTTCAAGGGACCGACAGAAAATAGCGTATAAGCGGGGACAAATAAAAAAATACATCCAGTTAATAATATGGTGATTTTATAAAAAAAAAAAAAGTTTAAATTATACATGTATTATGCTAGTTTTCCTTTCATCCATTGCACTAACCATTGTACGCAATCAAATTCTAATGCACTGACACCACCGTCCTGTATGTACACACAAGAAATGAAACAAAACTGACAAAAGTAACGACGACAAAAACGACACGCTTTATATGGTTTGTTTGCGAAAAACAAAAATATCTATAAGAACGGCGGTGGCCGTTGTGTCGGCGCCGCCGTATATCCCAATGTACCGAATGGTTTTTCTGAAGAAAAAAAAACAAGAAAATAAAAATCTTACGAAGTGTATCGTTTAGCTGTGTGAACGTATTAAGCGGGAAATAAAGCGTATTAACCGGATTTTTTGCATACGAATTCTTATCAAAATGAAGGGACCAGAGAAAAAGAGCGTTAAAAGCGGGATAACGTCTTAAGCGTGAGCGTCTTAAGCGGATTCTACTGTAGTTTAATTTGTCCCCAATTCTTGCGGCACCGTCTTTTTCTGTTAACTAGGGTGGCAAACAATTCCATAAGCTGATCGAATGGATAAAAAATTGACGCTTTGATGTAAGGGAAATATGGCGGGTAGAAAGTAGCATTCGTAACCTTAACGAGGATACCACATGAATTTTTTCATAGAGGTACTGGAGCTGATGACTGACAAGGATGTTATAGAGCAAAGTTAGGACAAGTTAGGAAAGATCTACAGATCGACCATTTTGCTGTTTTCGATATCATCGTTAACACAACTTACTCCGTTTTCAGTAGGGCCGAGTGGGCAACTTAAATACATCTGCACGTCATCGGCATACCTGCGGATTGAACAATGTTTCTCTATAGACGGTAGTTCATTAACATATGGCGAAAACAGAAGAGGGCCCAGGATAGAGCATTGTGGGATGCCACGAGAGGTTGGAAGAAGATCGGACAGAACATTGTTTAGCTGGACTGTCTGCATGTGATTAGTTAAGTAGGAGGAGATCAAAAGCTTCACAGCACAGTTGAACTGTCGAAGAAGTTTCCCACATTAAACAGAATGGTCAACCATACCGAACGCCTTGGAGAAATCTTAAAGAATTAGGAAATTAATGTTTCCAATGTCCGGGGTTTGTCGCATATCTTCCGTGACTTCTAGTGACACAACTACGACCTTACCGAAAACCGGATTGCTTTGATGATAATAAGTTTGAGGAGCCGAGATGCATGGTCATTCGATTTGGAAGGATTCTTTCGAAGACCTTAGACAGGAAGGGTGACACTGCAATAGGCCTAACTTCATCACCCTTAGAATTTTTAGCCACGGGTAATAACTTCCACTGCGCTGGATATATACCAGTAGTTGTAAGAATTTTATAAAAAATACAGGCTATGTAAGATAGGACGATTGGTAGTATGCATATGGGTGCATCTCATGAAATCAAACGGCATTTGATCTGATCGAGAGAAGACTTGCAACAACTTCGGCTTTTTTGTGTTCAATAATAACTAACGAACCCAGCGGTCTTGGGTTCGAATCCCGCCGCAAACACCTAAAAGTTTTTCACAGTGCCCACCTCTTTCGAATGGCTGACAAGCATCAAAGAGTATCATTTGTCACGATTGAGCTTCTCAACTCGCCGTTCGGAGTCGGCAAAAAACTGTAGGTCCCTCCATTCGTGCAAAAATATAGCACGCACACACAAATGGTTGCGAGAAGCAGGCCCAGGTTCACCTCGAGCTGTAGCGTCAACTAAGTAAGTAATAACTAACGGTTCAGAAAACATCGTTCACTCAGTAAATCGAAAAGAATGCATTTGTTAAGCGTTCTGTTTTATCTGTCAAAAAATGTTCTTTCATACAACCAAGCAGAGGTTCTCTGAGGTCAGTAGGATGAGGGAGAGAGGTAGGTATAGATTTGTAATAGTTATGTTAGTTATAAGAGAGATAGAGAGCTAAAATATATATTATTTACTGAAAAGCGTGTTTTACTCATAGTTTTAAGGCTTGCACACACCGGCGCGATAGCGATAGCGATTGCGATTGCGATAGCGATGGCGATAAACAACAAAACACACCAGCGCGATAGCGATAGATAGCGATTGAAGTTTTGTCAGTTTTATTTATGTTGTTTTTTTACTTTTTAAAACATTTGCAGCATTTACTTACATTCTAGAAAAAAAAATCCTCAAATCTAATTTAAAAACTACCAAAACTGACATTTTATAATAATAAAAATTACAAAATATTGCGCGATAGAACAATTGAATACTAGATGCGGCGATAGAAACGTTCAATCGCAGTCTATCGCTACATTATCGCACTCGGTGTGAATGAACAAACTTGAATACACGTGTTGCGATAGATCGCAATCGCTATCGCGGCGGTGTGTTTGAGCCTTCACTAGCAAATCTATGTCGTTTGAGACGTCACCAAGCAATTGGTTGATATTGTTGTATGTTTTTTTTATGCACAAATCATCGATATCTCGTATAGAAAATTAAGTTTGGTACCACCGTTTTTATCTCGGTTTTCAGCCTTTGATGAGATTGAAGTAGCAGAGAGGATTTCCTTTTCATTGCTCAAAGGGATCTTGGGAATTTCAATATTCACAGAATATAGTGTCCGCTCATGTGAGTGTGTTAACATTCCTCCTCTAGTATCTTATAGATATAGAGATAGGATCAATCGAAAGAAGTCATTGAACTCTGCGTCCCTCCTGATGATTTCCACATTGTTTTGCACCAATTGCACCATGCACACACTACTCGCCGGATTCGCCATCCTGCAACAGCTTGTCCCGTTTAGCGCCACTTACTTTACTTACTCTTAAACCATTTGGTCATAATACATAATGAAGAACCAATCAAGCGTGTGCGCCGGCACCACCTATCAACCAAATGAAGAGGTCAGTCATCCCGGTATGGGTTACATCACTTTGAACCGAGTCACGTCGATATCCACGTTCCGATGGCCATCACAAATCCCGCTTGACCGATCAACTAACTGTAAATAACCGATCTGCCATAATTGCATTGCAATTACTGCACTTGCTCTCATCATCAGGACATCAGCCCCCGACCGAGCAAGGTAAACACTGTGTGCTCTCTCAATCAGAAAAGAAGTTAAATGGAGGACCCGTGCCGCGCCGGCCGATGCGATGGTTAGTTGCGATAAAAATGTGCGAATTTTAAAAAAGAAAATAACTCAATGTGAAGGGAGAAAGTCAACGGTAAACAGTTTCAAATTTTGACAGCACCCGGGCGCCCCTAACCAAAAAAGAAAGAAACAAGGGTGATCGCTGATCACCGATCAGCGGTGAACCGATGCATTTCCATGGGCCGTGATCATTACTTGGGCGAGTGTCGAGAGGGCACAAAGTCAAACCCTCTTCCCAGTCGCGCGTTCATCCAGGAAATTCTAGCGCGCGGCTTTAAAATTGCGTCGATGATTCGCGAGTGATAACAAGCAACATACACATTGCCAACCACAAAAAAAAAAAAACAGTCACTGCATCTGTGTTTGTATTTCTTGTTTTTTTTTCAAGCTTTCCTTGGTACATTTTCTTTGCTTTTTATTGTTATTACAAGAGACGGAGAGATAAGCGCAGATAATATGGCTATTGACCCCGCAACGAGACGCAATAAACATGGCAACCCTACCGAAGACGACGACGCGACGCGTTGATTTGATTTTGAATGTGTGGTTCCACTGTTCTACGATGGTTCGATGTTGGTTCGTTCGCATGGAGATGAAGATGTTGTTGCGATACCTAACAAACAGTGTAATAACAATAATAGTAATAACGGCACTTTATAGGTAAACATTATTATTTTCATATTCTCAAGATAAAGAGGTTAGGTAGGTATAGGTAGGTAAGGTACCCTGTGGTGTTGTCATATCCGCTGGGCCTCTGCGATGGCGGACACCAGAACCAGTTAAGTCTTTCGATGCCCTTTAGAGAGAGAGAGCGAAAGAGCGACCTGTACGCTGTGCCTGTGTGCTGTGCGAAAGAAATTTATGACTTTGCATTTATGGAAATTCCATTGGAGTTTCGCTGGAGTGCGTGAAGTAGGTGTGGCGCTCGCTGGAGCTCGTGCGTTTAGTGGAACAAGAGGTGCACGTATAGCGTATTCTATGAATGATGCTCTTTGATTGAGTTGAAACACTTATGGGGTCATGTTTCGGTCGATGGAGTGTTTGAATTGTAAAACAAAACGAAACGTAGATAGTTTCGAAAGAAGGCTTGTACAGGGCCGGCCGCAGCTTATGCAGCGCCCTGTGCAGATGTTGCAAGGTGAATGAGTTGGCATTTTTCTGTTTGATTGATGTGGTTTTGGTCAGTATTTTCTATAACAGTTCAATCATATTATCGACGTGAGCCCTAAAACTTTGGGTAATTTTCTATAGACCACTCTGCAGAGGGAGCAAAGGCTAGATTCTGGGAGTTGCACGCAACTGAACTGCGAGTTCGATAATATTTCTAGTTCTAAATTATTTTCTATTTTTCATTTTATCTTTCTACATTTTAGTACTCTCAAAGGACCGTGAACTACGATGAGTGTGGAAATATGAATGACACAGCGTTCTCCGAGTCCACACACCTACTCCAACAAGAAAGTCACTGGCGACAATTCGACAGGCACTTAAGGTCAACTTTTCTTAGGCGGTAGCCACAACATCGACCAGTTTGAGAATACGTTTGCTCATAACGCCAGATATTTTGATAAAATCTTTGGACGAACTGACAGTAACATATGTCATCTGCCTCAAGTTAAGGTTTACCTAGGAAATGTAGACGTGCTAAGCAGTTACAGGAGCATATGATACGCTCCGATGTTTCTTCGTCCTTGTTGCACATTCGACAGATATTGTCTTGAGAAATTTTCAAACCCAGAAGGTGTTTCTGGATCTGGACTCATTAGTGTTCCGTCAAGAATGCGCTTACTGTATGCCTTCTGGACAATTGTAGGAGTTGTTTGGTTTGTTTAAGGAAAGCTTTTGGTCTGTCTGTTACCTTCAGCTTCCGTCCAGTAATGAAGTGATTGATTTTGGCGTCATAGATAAGGTTGGGTTAGGTTAGGAAGGGTGTGCCATTGTTCGAGAAATAATTTCCACTTGAAGACCCGAAGGTCCATTATGAGTCTCCTCATAGTTTGGGAGCAAATCCTCTTCTTGCCAACTTGTTAACCAGTTTGTGCTCTTGGTGTTTCTTAGAAGATCGGATATCTTTGAATTTTCCAGCTTAGCTATGTCTGCCGAGATAATCTTTGTCCTAATGTATGGAGGCGCCGTTCTTGGACGGCTGGGCGTTGAATCGATTCACTTTCTTCTTCATCTCCGAATGACTGTGTGTTTTAAGTGATAACGGTAATAATCTCTGTTCGTTCTGACATTCAAGGCAAAGCTTTTGCTTTCCCGATTCTACTACTTTTTGACACTAAACGCGGAGTTTGTTTAAAAATTATAATTTGCCGAAACCCATTGGAATTCAGTAGACCCCTAGACTTTGGATACAACCTTGTTCGTCCTATCAAACTTCTGGTGCTATGTAACAGACTCTCGAATAAACTCACAATCTCACATTTCAGCAATTAAAGGTGAAATGTCATGCGACAACTTCACCTACGATGACGAAAGCCAAAATTAAAACTGCACATGCCAATCTGTCATTTCATGAAAACTGCCAGCACTACTGTTTGCCACTTTCAAAAAAGTAAAGAGAAACATGGACGTTGTCAGATGTCTGCTACCGCTATGGGTGTCCGAGTAAAGAGAATAATTGATTACGTTCTCTCGGATGAGATGTTCGTCAGGATTCTATGTACACTGGATCAGCACCAGCACCAGAATCACCACTTCCATCATCATCATCACATGGTCGTCCTCGTCGTCGTCCTCGTCGTCGTCATCAGATGCGATTTCCAATTTGACCATGTTTACGCATTAAATTTGCATGAAAATCTGTCTCCATTTGCCTATCAGTCCAGTTCAATAGGCAGCAATCTGTCGGGCCGGGCCGAATGGATAACCGATTGGACCCGCCAACAACGGCGACGACGACAGACAGACAGATAGATAGACAAACGGGCAAAGCAAACTCTCTGTCGCTCACATGACAGACAAACACATCACATCGGGCAAACAATTTGAATTTTTAATTTCTTGCCATTCGCTTGACTCCTGTGTTCGGGTTTTTGTTGATTTTTTTTCCTCCACCTTCTTCCTTCCTCTTCACATTTATCCTGATCTTTTATTTGCCGTGTATACTCGTTGTGTTGCGTGGCGCGATGCCACAGAAAGTGGTAATCCAAAGCAAGGAGATAAATTGCTTCGGGTAGTCGTCGCCGTTACCGTTGCCGTGGACTCAGCCAATCCTCCTTATGTGGCTTCACATACACTCGTTGAAATTAATTAACTTCTGATCGAATTAAAAGCGGAAGTCCAAAAGTCAATTGCACACATGGGGCCAATACTGGCTGTCCAGCCGGCCAGCCAGCGGCGGTTTAAAGGGGCGGGCAACTCGGACAACTCGCATATCGGACGGAATGACTGACAGGTGAAAATCAATTTCTTGTTTTTTTTTATTCCGCTTCCAACCAAACAACCAGCCCAGCCCGGCTAACGAAACTACAGGGGATGATGATGGGAGCACCCCGATGATGGCCGGTGCCATGTTCCAACAACGGTGCTTTATTATTTATTGACTTTGCAATGTCAGACTTTTCATTATCTTGTTAAGTACATATTTGGATTACCGGTGCAAGGCAGTGCAAATATGCAGGCACACCAACCAGCCTTAGGTTTGGGCAGAGGGGTACGCTACGCGGATGGGTTGAGCATTAAGTTTACATTGTTAAATGTTACGGATATGTGTATACGACGTGTACGACGACTTGCAACTATTTGTAATCCCATGGGGCAGACATGTGGGGTGGATCGTGCATGTGTGTATGGACACAGAACTCCGAAGCCGGAGACGATGCACATTTCAATTGGAAGCGTAATTGAATATTCGTAATGTTTTAATGATTTGACGAATCCTTTTGGGTTTGTTTTATGTGGTGCGGTTGAGTTGGCACTACACTTAGTTTTGTTGGCGGAAGTAATTCATTTGCTGCTGCTGTTGGATTACTCTCTGTCTACACTAGTTTCGTGTTTTTTTTTTTTAAGACAAAGAGAATTCATCAATTTAATGCTGTCAAGATGACAGGTTATCCACGATGTTATTAACCCTATCAGAAAAAAGGTCATCACTTATGTATATTTGTTGATAGGTAGGTATAACGCGTTCGGTTTCACACGTTCACACAGTACGTTCGATTGGACCTTATTTCCTGCCACAAATCCGCCAAATTTTCGCGATTCTTCTGTTCAACATGATGTTCAATGTCATTCCAAAGATGCTCAATTGGATTGAGATCAGGTGATTGCGCAGGCCACTTTAAGACGTTAACATAATTACCTTCTAAGCAATTCTTAACCAGCCGAGAGGTGTGTTTGGGGTCATTATCATGCATGAAGCGCCAAGAAACCGGTAAGTTGTCGTCTTCAAATGGTATCATGTGCCTTACAATAATGTTTTTTTAAACATGTTGATCCATTCTGTTGTCTATCCCAGGAAAAGCCACCACAGACCATTATGGATCCACCACCATGTTTTACCGTCTTTATGGTGTACTTTGGATCATGTTGCATGTTTTGTGGACGCCATACATACTTCTATCTGTCAGATCCAAATATGCAGATTTATCAAACCAAAATACATTCTTCCAAAACGAAAGTGGTTTGGCAATGTGATCCTTTGCGAACTGTAGTCTGGACTTCAAATTTTTCTTCGACACTTATGGTTTCCGTTGCATAGACCCGCATTTTTTTTCATTTTATCGCCGCCTTATTGTTTTTGAAGACACAGCTATACCGAATTCTGATAGGACCTCATTTCTTATGTCACTGGAACTCTTAAACGGGTCTTTAGCAGAAGCTCGGTAAATTATCTGGTCTTCTTTCGGCGTTGTTTTGCGTAAGCGAGGGGCTTGTTTTACTTTTTTTGTGACTCCAAACCTTTGATAATGACTAGCGTTGTAAACCATCTTCCTAGAACACTTTAATAACTCAGCGATTTGCGATGAGTTTGTCACTTAAGCACTTGCTCCTTTTTATACTACCTACGTCTACATAAATCTCTCAATCTAAAACACTCCTGACAACAAAACAAACTATGTAATTAACAAAGACCTTCAGACTCTTAAATCATCACAGAGGGCCTTGAGGAATCCTATTTCCTCATCACAGCAGGTGTACCTTACCTACCGCTACCGCTGATCAAATTTCTCAATAACATGAATCAGGTCCTGGAATGTTGTTAAGCCCAGACTTCTGGTGTCTAGCTCTTGAAATATCCCGACAAAATTGACACCAACGTGACAGAACAGACAATGTCCTTCTTAAAAAAAAATATATAAATAAATATATAAAGTCTCCGGTTACCGTATCCCAAAATTGTTGTCAGAAAATAAAACAAACCAATCCATGCTCGAAACAATAACCGCAATGACGTCTTCCTCGATGTAAGCGGGGCGCAATAAAGCCCTCGCTCTGGTGGTAGACGTTGACAACCGAAAGCAACAGGAATAACAAACAATCAAGTACGAGGTACGACTGCCTGCCATCATATTCACCGCATTCGGTTGGATGTGTGCGTTTTGCTAAGAACAATCAGTGCACATATTATGGGAATAAAGTTTCTTGGAAGTTGGAACCGACTAACACACTGTTGCTTTATGCTGGCGGTAGCGGTATCTGAGATGGTTCAGTACCAGAGAGCGGGAGGTGTGCGTGTGCCCATGCCCACTAAAAGGAGATGGGGGCAGCAGGAGCTTCTTCTTCTGGTCGAGTATCATATTTTACGACGATCCACAACCACCGCCGCCATCTAGAAAATAACAAACAAAAACATGAAAAACTAAAGCAAGTTGAAGTATGACGGTGACGGACGCGTCGCCATGTTCGTTCTGTTGTAAACCGCAAGAAATTTAATTCAAGCATTCAAGGTCTCTACTTGTGTTCCGTCTTCGTCGATGTTGTGTCTCTTTTGTTCCTATTGAATTGGCTCCTTGCCAGGTTTATGAAGACGTTTGCGTGATTATGATGGTTACTCCTAGAGAACGTCGCGTCGTCGTTCCGTTGGATGCGTTTCCTTATTGTGAAGGTATCCCCGAATCGATGCGAACATCGTGCAGACAGAGCTCAAGTCACCGCCCACTTTTCATAGATGAGCGAATGTTAACCAGATGAAACCAAGATTAGGGAAATTCAACTGAATTGGGCAAACAAACAGCCTCCCTTCCACAGCGGGTGGAGGGACGTAAAACAAACTGCGGAAATATGAGATGGAGATAGTGAACACCAGTAGCAGAAATTCTGAACGAGGTGTTGTCACCTAGGTGACAACTGAAGATGTGACTTAATACGGTCTGACAGCTTGAATGTCAGTGGAATGAAATTCTTTTGGCTCATAAGAGGAATGGTGACATTTTGAGGTTTTTTGATTTTTAAGTGGGACTGGGTATTCATTAAGACCCTCTGGAGACTTCCATGGCTCGATGCAAATCCTGTTGAGCATTGGAAGCCACGGTGAAACTTGTAAAATCCATGTTTCCATACCATTTTGCAAGATTGCTAATCACGGGTTAAAAATAGTAGTGCAGGTGGCAACCATTTAGCGGTAATCAGATGGCCTCTAAACAAACACACCTATACATAATGTGTGTCTTGGAAAATCTAATTCTTAATCGTTAGAGATTAAAAGTATTCCACGTGTTTAGTCTTAAAGTCAATAAAATAGTATATGCCCGTGTGGGTCTAGAGCTCTCGCCGATAAAATGGAGGAAACACACTTCTAATTGTGACTAATTTTTGTGTGAACAAGAAAAAAAACTAAAACACATAGGCTGCCAGCGGATAAAGGGAAAACATAAAAATTTAATTAAAATAAATGTGTGATTAGAAGGAATTAAAATTAAGAAAAAAAGAAACAAGTTGAACCTTTTGTTGGCATGTGTTTTTTTTATTATAATTATGTGTGACTGACTCTGATCATTGCTTTCTAGATCTACATACTTAGGCTCTTTGGTGATACGACTAAGAGACCGCCGAGCCGCCGGCCGTGCTGATAAACAGCTGCTCCCCTCTTTCGGAACTTTATGGGAATGGGACCCATTAACGTTGTGACCTTCTGATGAAAGTTTTGTGTTTTTTTTTTTTTTAATTTGTAAAATTTGTACAGACTGGTTGATTCAACTGAGAATACAGTAAACGGGTCTGTTCCCTTAGTTTTATGCACAAAATCTCGTTAAATGTCGAATTTCAAAGAGCGGGAGAAAAAACAATCAAAGAGAGACAAACATCCCAGAAAAGAGACGAAGCGTCGTGTGCGGTGCTTAAAATTACAATAATAAAACTTAGAAATCTTAAATATAGGTACTGAGGACTGTTCGAGAAAAAATCCGGAAAGAAAAACTAGACCTGGACATTTTTATTGTTAAAAGAAACAGATTATATTTTATATTTTCTTTAACTATTGTCTGTGCACTTTATTATTTAAATAGAATTTTTTAACATTTTTCTTAATGCCTCTCATGAGGTTTTGTACAGCCACCTCGTCAATGGTTTTAGACATTTCATTCCATATTTTCTTAAAATATTTGATGTCTTTAGCCACTCCTCCTCTTTTTTTCAGTTCACGTGTCATAAGGGCCCAATATTGTTCAATAGGTCCTAGCATAGGAGTGTTTGAAGGATTACAGTCCTTAGGAACAAATTGCACACCATTTTCCTCAAACCATTTTAAAGTCTGTCCTGCGTGATGGGATGTTGCCAAATCTGGCCAAAACAGTACTGATCCTCTATGACGTCCAATAAAATGCAAAATTCGTTTCTGCAAAAACTCCTTAATGTAAACGGTAGCGTTGATTGATCCATTTGTAACAAAAGTGCCTGTTTTCAATTCGCATGAGCATATTGCTTGCCACACTCATTTTGCTCCAAATTTTTCGGCATTAACTTCTTCAAATTTTTCTCTAACATTTCCTTTTTTATTCGCGGTGTAAAATTGTTTGCCTGGAAGTTGTTTAAAATCCACTTTGCAGTATGTTTCGTCATCCATTAAAATGCAAGCGAAATATGGCAAACAATGCTGATACAATTTTCTCTTGTTGCTACACCCTGTTGCTTTTCAGACCTCTTCGGAACTTTTTGGGCCACAAATGTCTTCAGCCCTGCATAAGCTTTGTATTTTTGGACAGTCGATGCTGAAACTCCGAACTTAACCGGTGCTTTAGGATGTTTTTCCGAACTTCTGGGAATTGCCGGGCTCTTGGACGGACAGATCCGGCTGCGCGTTCGACACTTAAACGTTGCTCAAATGTATTGATGCATTTTTAACTGCTTTGCCACTTGATTCCGCGTTAAATATTTATTTTCCTCGTAAAAGGACAAAATGACTTTCCTACTATCCAATTCGTTTAGGCTCATTTTTAATAACCGCAACTCTATCGACCAATCCGCGACTTTAAAATAAATGTGATGACTATGAGAATATGTGATCAAAAGATAGCGGTACTGGGATGTCATGTTTCAGTACTGTCAGACCGCAAATGTTTCCGGATTTTTTTCCGAACAGTCCTTACATGTTCATTGTTCATACATAGTTCTTAAATAAATAAATATTAAATCCAAATTGAATGGAAGTATAAATAAAATAAATATATAATAAAAAATAAAATTGAATTGAAGTGTTACCAGTATTCGTTCAACCAATTTCCCACGTTTGTTTGTATTTGGCAATTTTGAAATATGTCTCTAGAATCATGCATCATATATATTATTTCTGAAGTATAGGTAGGTACCATTTGCGGATCTTACACTTAACCAACCATAAAAAAGGTTGTCAAGAGAAAGAGAGTTTCCTGGAGCAGTGATGAATTGCACTTTCATTTTATAAATCAGTTGCCAGAGGGAAATCATGTGGTAACTGTTTGTTCTTTTATGAACTCACGTTGGTTGATATATTTGCTATTGATGCAAGTGGTAGTGGACAGATGCATATATATATATCAACCAAAACGAAATTTAAAAAAAAAAAATTTCATGGGATTTCCATGAATTTCTCTTGCGAGAGTTCCCGCACGTCCATAGTCAGACTAAGGCAATAGCTTTGCACAATTTATGGACAAGAACCGTTTTACTTGGTACTAGAATTTGTACGAATTTCAGTAATAGAAGGGATTTAACCGCTTAGTTTAGAGTATACAAATCATACTTGGATTACTCATTCGTTTTGCATACAACATGGCAAGCAGATGTCCCGTAATATGTCAAACCAGCCGATTGAAGTCACTGTGACGCAAAATTACATTTCTTCGACAGAAAGCTTCTTAGACTGTAACGGAACATTGCATAGCGCTACCTAGGCCGCTGCTAGGACCAAAAACTATCCAGATTTAGATTTTCAATTTCAGCCATCTGTCAGTATACATATTGATACCCTGATTGTTGATGTATTTTAGATGACGAAATGACTCAAAAACGTTAAATATTGTAGAAATAACAATGAAGAAGTAGTTAACGAGGCTAAAGAAGCAGTTAAAGAGGCCAATATCTTACAGTGCTAATAATGGGACAGAAGACTGCCAATAATTAGCAAACTATGCTAATAAATGGCAAAAATGGAATTTTATTTTGTTTCGTTAGTTTTATGTTTTTTTTTTTTAATAGATTCTAGATCTTTTGATGTTATTTGTTATTTTTTTTTATGTATCTAACAAACCAATGAATTAAAAAAAAAAAATAGGTAAAACAATGTTTGTACATATTCTAGTTCGATCTTTGAAGGCTAAAATTATGGTGAGTTTTCTTAAGGTGCCAATCACTGGGTGGCTTACCCTACGTATGTATTTGTCCTTTTGGCTTATATATGTATTGTCCTGTGCCAGTTGAGGTTACTGCTGCAAACGTCCTACAAAACACAATTTGGTTATTTCAGCCACTCTAATAGCCGCGGCAGCAATATTTGCGGTTGATTTAACTGTTCAACTATGAGACGTTTTCATATAGCCCATGGGTGGCCAAACCGTAGACCGCGGTCGACTGGTCGACCCCGACGATGCTATAAATTAGTACATTATAACAAATACGCATTACATGAATTACATTCATAAAGAATGTAACAACACTGTAATGCACTCCATCCCAGAAAGTGTTTGCAATGGAATACTGCGTACTCTGTGTGTTCTTCCTGATTTGGGCAATTTGGGAAAAAATGTGAGGTATTGTGCCCAAAACGGTGTAGATATTTCCGATACCAACCGTGACCAGATAAGAACTGCGTTAGGTCGTAGTTACAGTTTCCGTGCCTTCGGTTTGTTCAAACGTCTATGGTTGGGATCAATCTGTAGGTCCATCTTCCCTTCGAAGTGGTGTCCCATCGAGCTGGTCACTGAAGTCACTCTTTCTTCTTCCTTGATCCTTTTGATGACCATCGCTTCTTGATTACTAGAAGTTCACTTATGAGGCTAAAAGCTAAGTCTATTGTCGAGTATTACTCCTAGGTATTTGACAAAGTTTGCGATCTGATAGTTTGACTTCCTACCCTTATGTCCACGTATTCCATATTTTTGTGAGCTGATCGATGCCAACATTTAAAAAAAATTAAAACTTATATAACCACTTAGCTTTGTGGATTATATGCCCTATTGGACATGTCACAGGAACTGTTGTTTTCGTCAAACAACGAAAGAAAAGTTGTTTTAAAAAAGGGCGAGACGGCAATTTACACAACAAACGCATAATGAGGAACCGCAATAAAGCATCTGCAGACGTAGTCAAGATTATAGTGCCTTTAAATTTTACTAAATGACATTCAACAAGGACTCATTCATACCACCTTTAATCCTTATCCCCAATCGCAGATGTATAAACAGATGAACATTATCCCCGCACTAATTACGAAAAAGGTCCATTTTGACACCTGACTGCTGACTTTTGTTAAAGGGCAATAAAAACAAGGAGAAAACTCCATCCCCATGGCAATTACAAACAAAATACCCGTTCATATATGAATTGCAATTTTCTCATCCCATTACTGCATAACCCACTGATCACTGCGTACAGGCATTACCATCATTACTGCAGTTCTTGTTCCATTTCTTAAAGTGTTCGACACGCCGCATTGTCTGCTCTCGAATTTAACCTCCATAAACTAATGACACCATGGTGTGCGGCCCAAATGTCAGTGTCATTTGCTGTGCGTGATACTAATTTCATCCGCTAGAACACCGAACACGAATCGCGATCATTAAACGATCCAAACCAGACGCGTTGTCCATCCCTTAAGCTGCGAAGATTGTTCGGCTCGTCGCGTCATCATCATTAACGGGTATAAAAAAAAAAAAAATGGCTGACCTCAAAAGCCCATAACCTTGTTGAACGCGACACCCTCTGTCACACAGTAACTTCTTGATTTATATGCCAACAAAGTGACGTCTACTCTCTGTCGCATAGCGCTGCATTGCAATTGTAACTGGATCGTGGTACTTAAATTCATCTGTGCATCTGGTCGGGGCCAGAGGGGACCTCTTCTCATTAATTTCATTTCATTTAATTCCGTCAAAATGAGAAGAGTTTTTTTTTTGTTTGTTAATTTTTTTGCTGTCAGCTTCATCAACTCTTCGGGTTCCGCGTTTGGTTCATTTGAGTTGCACTTAACGCTTCGCTTTCGTAATCTTTCACATGTCGCGTAGCTACACGCACTTTTGTCTTTCGGTTTCAGTTTCGGTTTTGTTTTTTTTTTGTTGGTTCCGTCGATCCGCCATCGTGGTATCGTAATGACCCTTAATAATGAAGCACAGACGATTAATTGAGGACACCGCCACGTCACAACCGCCTCCTCTGCGGATCGATGATGAACGAACATGTGCGTTGCTGATGCGCAAAATACTGTCGCTTTTGAACGCATTGCTAAGAAGATTCATTGCCACATTGCGGAGTTGAACGGTTAGTGTTTGAATTTTCTTTTTTTCACAGACGCCCTCCGATGACAAGAGATCCTTGTGTGTAGAGGGCTGTTTGATAATTAGGTTCTCGGTATCGCTATAATCGTATGAGATACAAGATACAAGTTTCGCAGCTTTTCCCGAAGAGTTAATTAAGAATTTCCAACCATTCTATGTATTGTTTGACATACTTGGCGATGAGTTACGCGCAGGCTGTTACTTTTTATTACGGAACACATAAATTAAAACCTTTTGTTATCGGCGTTTAATTAATCAAAATTACATTAACACTTGCGGGAATTTACGAGTATGATTTATGTGAACGGCAGACAGCTGCTGTGGATGCGTCAACTGCAATTTTTAATAGGAATCCGATTTTCATGATCCACCATTTTGACTGAAGTCTGGTTGAAAGCGGTGAATCTGCAATGGGACTGAAATATATTGCTGTTTTCGAGCACTTCCAAAATTTGGTGGATTTTAGCGGTAATTCTGCGATCAAAAATTAAGAATTGAACAGTGATTAAGTTTGAAAAACTGAAACCCGACTTTTTTTTTTTTATAATCTACACACGCTAAAGGGGATATGAATACCCTTTTAATGTTTACACACAGCGCGAGCACATGAAGGACGAGAACGAGAGACAGACAGATCGACGTAGTGGTAGGAAACTCAGATGATAGGTTTCAATTTCAACTAACTCTATGGGTGGTGTCCAGGATAACTGGAGAGTTGTGTATTATTTTTGTACTTGCTTATGATTCACAGGAGTTTTTTTCTACGGGAAAAACCAACTAAAAAGTACGAAACAAGATGAAACGAAACAATGATTTTCAGAGTATAGCTGTGGTCAATAAGCAATATAAGCAGATATCAGAGGACTCTATCGTTTTGCTAAAAGCTGTAATTGATTAGAGGGGAAGCTGGGGAAATATGTATATGATCCAGATAACACAATGGACCTCTACTTTATACCAGACTAGTTTAATGCAGGTAGCCGTTTCTGCCTAAGCTAACCTAAAGACCAACTTGCATACATATGTACATATGTACAGCACTTTTTCCATTTCCATTTCTTTCAAAGATTTTTGACGTTTCAAATTCAATGAAAGGAGTCCCCGTAAATCTGTCACAATACGTAGTGTAACGTAACGACGCGACGTAAGAATTATATTGAGCTTTAGAATGCTGAATTGTGCTTAGAAATTTCTGCAAATAACATTTTCCAAGGACAATTTAAGGATTACGCAGATTCGACAAATTTTGCTTTTGCGTAGCTACTGAAACGTAACGTAAGGACGGGACCGCTAAAGCATTATTTTGAATGAATGAATTGTGGTGACATTGCTGGTACCAGACACCCATAAAAGAAAATATCAAAATCTCAAGAAAATTCTGCACAAACCTAACAAAGAACGTGTTACGTAAGACGTAAGTAGCCTCAAACTACCACCATAAACCATTTGATTGTAAGTTGATCATATTTAAGACATTTATGTTTCCTTAGACAAAACCAAAAAAAAAAAACAGAATACTAAAAGATTAAATTTCATTTCATTACGTATCGTATCCGACGCAAAGACAATATAAAACCTATTACCCTGCTACTCATGCATCCGGGACTAAAGAAGGAAAAAAAAAAGGAAAATAAAACATTAATATATTTTTATATCTCCTTAAATTCCATTTACAGCATGCACACATGCAGCATGCATGCACTTACTCACGCTCTGCACCCCCACAACAAGGAACTCGGCGACGACAACGTCCAACTCTGGCAGTAGTGCAGTGTCACTCCACGCGCAGTTAAGATAAAAGGGTTGGGTCGTTGGTCTTTGATCGCTGGCAGTCAGCTACTGCCTGGTGGCATGGCAGTGGCGGCGCGCATAGGAAATCCACTCCTTGGAGCAATTAATTCCGAATGTTATTTCCTTTCATTAAAATTCCATAACTCGCTTGGGCGATAAACTAACAGTCGTCGACAGAGTTTGACAGTTTGGTGCGGTGCGGTGCGGTGGCGGTGGCGCTGGCGCTGGCGGTATCCATAATAGTGGACAGGCTGTTAACCCATCGGAATGCCACTGGTGTTGTACGCTGTCCCGACACAGTACAGCACTTATGTCCAAGGTATTGGGTTACACGCAGAGTGGACTCACGGTTCTAAGCCGAAAACTGTTTTGCCGGCCTGCAGGAGACCGTACACTGTATTTGGACACCGAAAACCGGCAAGGCTCCACGGTGCAGCTGTGACTCACAGGAATGTGGCCGATATGGTAGTTGCGTTGCGGCCCGTTTGATTATTAGAACGGGAGCTGTGCACCTTTCTCTGTCCCTCTAACGAGCGCGCGGTTCGAAACTATTAATAAACTTAAACACCTTTCGACGTAAGCGCCAATTATCCACACCCGTCGCTACACACCACGATGAGTAATGACATAAAAAAACAACAAATTCCAAAAAAGGACGAAAAGGGTTACACGCCGACCGTGGCTGTTCACTCGATGGAGTGCATTCATTTTGACATGGCGCAGACGGTTTTCATGGTTTCTTTTTTTTTGTTCTTCCACCGAATCCTTTTCTCAAATGTCATTGGAGTCCTTTTGTTCGCGGTCGCATCGGCTGGCGTTCACATTTCAATTAATTTAAGTTACAAGGCAAAAGACCAAAAGAAAAAAAATGCATTAAAGTGTGCACTTCAATTGAATTGAATTGACGCGACATATGCGTTAGATGTGCAGTCGCAGAGGAACATAAAAGGACGACGAGAAAGCAACACCAATTCAAGGATAAAATTAATATTTTAAATGACAAAAAAAAAACGTAATTCCATGTAAAACAACAAAATTCCTATTTCGGATAATTTAAAGGACTCGTTGGGAGGATTGAAAAATGTCCTGTTTTTTTCCTGAATGAGCCACCATCGAGCAGGGACAAAGGATTCTTTGTTAGGAATTATTTTTCATTTTTTTCCAAAGGATCTCCTCTGTAGCTCAATCTTGAACAGGATTCCATAGTTTTTTTTTTTTTTGTTTGTTGAAACTCAAATTTAACCCTTGCGCTCATTGTGCTGGTTGTTTTGAATGCGTTTTCTTCCTGCGAGGGTATGTTTTGATGGAGGGATAAGTGTATGCATAGTCGATTTGGATTCGGGAATTTCATTATTTTTTTTCTTAAGTTTTTTATATCTACGTCATTGTCCTGGTTGCTTAGTTTTTAAATCCAAACTGTGGTCGATTTTTTTTTGTTAACAATCTCCTGCTGGAGTGTGCTTTTTTTCTCTCTTTGGCCCGTATTTTGTAGTGTGTCACGCTGAACCATTTGCCAGGATTCAATTGCGCGTGTGCGCATTTAAATTTTCTTTTAATCATCCTCGTCCTCTGAGCTCTGACAGAGATGTGGAATTTAGATAGAGAGACATGAAAAATTGGTATAACGACAGACGGGAATGCTTATTTCTTTTTATAAAAATGGTAAATAGTTTTTTATAGATTTTTTTTTTTATATTAAAACAGAATTATTATTAAAAAAAAATAGAATCACGGGGTGACACGGGTCCACACTTAAATGATTGTATATGCGATTTGTTTGACAATGATGTTAACCTTTTCGGATTTTTGAAACCAACACCTGGGTAATGATGCTGAAGTAATATTATTAGATACTAGTCAAAGTTGTCTATGCAGAATTTTTTTTCATACAAAAAAGGTAATCCGCACCGAAATTTTAGGGTTCAAGGATTTTGTTTGAATTTACATTTGCTTTTTTTGACAGTCTGGTGGCAATATGGCAACTCCCTATGTCGCTGTGTGGCCTTTTATCTGCCACTTTTCATACAATTTTGGACAGCTTAAATCTAGTCCACAATCATCCTCCTGTCAATCGTAAATCGAGGGATTCTTTTGTACAACTGGAGATGCAGTTATATCTACATATGTAAGGTACTGAGAGAAGTACGCTTAGTTGCTTTCAATTTATTAGTTTTTGAAAAGAAGCTGAGTTTTTAAAGGTTATTTAATATATTATAACAAATTCCATTTAAATGGAAGACCCGATGACGTTAGATAGATAGAAAAAACAAATTTGTTTTACTCAGGAGTTCGACGTCAACTCACGCCAGTGAAAATTTAACACGAATTTCAAAGCGGTTTGGAAGAATCCAGACTGGTCATTTCAAGGATCGACCCAAATCGTCGACCGATGATACAAATGTGGCTGTGATGAAAACCAAAGTAGCCGAAGATCCCAGAATGATACATCAGCTTGAATGCCATGACTGTATCACCTGAAATATTGGAAGAAATCAGCTTAATGGTTTCCAAAGATTTGAATGGCTCGTGTACGTTTTTCCCAGAATTTTCTGGCAAAGTTCGGAAAATGTAGAGTCAATCGTAGCAAATTCTTTCTTTCTTTGGGTAGCGCTACAGTTACTCATGACAAGGGATCAGATTTTGTTGACCAAAAAAACCCAAAAAGGCAAAATTATACAGCAAAAAGCCCAAAAAAAAAGACATTTAAGAATAATGGTTCTTATGCATTATTTTTAACATTGTAATAACACTGTACAACCAAGAATATTTTGAAGTTTTGTGGTAACAATCACCTGCGATTATTTCTCAGGAAAAACTTAAATGAACTGAAGGATCTCTCAACATGAGCAGAGACTACTGGAGCTAAGATAAAAGATTTCACGTCGTTGACTTTAATATTTGAGTCCAGTTTGGAGTTTGCAGAGCATTTCCTTCATTTGCTGAAAAACCCGCGTGCAATTTTTTCATCACATCTTCAGTTACTGGCCCTTTAGCTTGTTGTTACTTCTCCTCGATTTCGTTCACAGTCTTTAACGCCTCCTCAATAGGCCCTCCTGGATATTACGCGTTGCACCAAATGTTCAAATTAAAATACACCTACTAGGACTCACCTGTTATTTGTAAACTCTTAAATATGTGCTCTTTCGGGTCGACCAAAATTTTTTTCCAATTTCACCAAAGATTTGAATTTTGCAACTGGCATCTTTGGGCATTTTCACTTTCAATGACAAGCAACAAAAGATTTTGGGAATAGCACCAAGTATGACCACTACGTCACGAAATATGAAGCTAGATTAAAAGGCGAACACTTACGGAAAAATACTTCACATATGTCTAACGGTTTTTGTTCGATAAAACGTTTGTAAATAAAACTGCGGCGAGATTGAGAAGTGAACTGAGATTGCACGTACGGCACAAGAAGAAACGCGTAAATATTTCGATACAAAAATGTATTTAGGGTTGTATTGATGTTAAAAAAAGTCAAATACCTAAAACGCAAAGTTCCGTTCCCTGGCTATTAAATATCTAACAATTACTTCCAAATTTCAGAGCAATACGTAAAAAATGTAACGCGAAAACGTAAAATTAGTGACATAGCCCCGTTGAAGTTCCACCGCCAACACAGGAAAAAATCCGTTTTGCTTATCACGCTAGTGAAAATTTTGCACGTATAAATTCACATGGAATCCCTCGTTACTATTTATTTAAGACCGGTTTCGAAGATTCCAGACCGGTCATTTCAGTGTGCATCTCTTGAAGGTCGACGTTAATTCTCGATCGATGACGCAAATGTGGCTCTGGTGAAAGCTGAAGTGCCATGACCGAATCACAAATGTAGAAACATCACCTAAAATATTCGAAGAAACCGACTCGATGTGTTTCAAACATTTTGAATAAGGAGCGAAACCCGGCTCGTGTACGTTTTTCCAAGTATTTTCTGGCAAAATTCGAAAATTGAGAGTCAGTCGACCCAGAAACCAATCACCAGATGTGCAGATGTGGTCCACCATATTTGTTCTTTAATTTCGCACTAATACCACATAATAGTGGTACTATGAGCACTATTTATTAATTGGCAATGTGCTTTTCTTGCCAATTCATTCCCATCTACACCAGAGTGTTCTGGCACGCTACATATTTTGACGCGGTTGTGTCTGCCTATTATCTTAAGCGACATCTTTCTGCAGTTGCCGATCTAACTGCCCACAATTTTAGTACCAGGAGTGCGACCTGAATCTACGTGTACATAAATGGTAATATCATTTTCCGCCGCTCTCAACCCTGCCTGGAAGGCACTACAGTCAAATTTAAGAGCTCTATTAAGCTCCGGTTTTACTGCGTAGATTCCAGAACCCGATTCCTTGACCGTCTTAGACACGTCCGATATGAGTAACCGCTGTCGATGTTGTTTAGTTAACATATGTTAACTTTTATGTGGAATACTTCTGTTAACTACATTATGTCATTGTCGATATCGTTTTAGTTTTTGTAGAATGAAGTTTAACAAAATTTGAGAAATCGCTTAAATATGTATGACTTTTTAAGTTTGACAAGTGAATGAAAAGACTCCTTCCTGTGTCCAATATTTTTTTTAAACTCGCTTCAAGCTCCGCAAATTTGAAAATAAAACTCATACCATACTTAAGTGGGGTCAAATGACACACTGAGGATGGAATAAATAACAAACCAAGACAGCTGTCAGATTAGGTTCGCTCGTATAAAAGTTTATTTGACAATCCGACTATCTCCTCACTCCCCTCTGTGTGATCATGTGTGCAAACCAACGAAAAAAGTATCTGTAATTTATTGAACCACTCATGCCCATCATAGATTCAAAAAAATAAAATAAAACTAGAAATAAAACCAAATTAGGTTTACCCTTTGATACTTCCGTTCCTTTCACAATATATTCCTTCCTTCCTTTAGTGTTAGCTTAAAAGTTTATATACCGAAATACGCCTTCTTTGGACCCAATATACGCATGAGAATCCATTATACATAAATCAATGCACAAGATCCGACTACAACGATGAATTTTTTTGGTCAATCTTCGTCGTCGGCGCTTCAATTGAAGTCGCGCCATATCAGCTCGGTTTTGGGTAATTTAACACACCGTGCGGATCTCGGCAGAAGTATAATCTTATCTCTCTCTCTCTCTCTCGTGTAGTCTATACTGGGCGCCGCACTCCACTAATTTATCTACATAATGGTTTAATTAAATTTTAATTGAGTATTTATGTTTGGCTGAGTGAAGTTGGTGTTTACGAGTATTAGCTGTTGTAGATAACCGCTTAATGAAGTTGAAAATTAAAAAAAAAAAAAAAATCGGATCACGCGTATTCTTCTATTTTCATTTTCTTTGTATTATAAATATTCATCGTATTTTAAAACCCAAAAAAAAAAAAATGTTAACCAATTTTGGAGAAAGAGTATGAAAACTAATTGGAATCATTATTCTTTGGCTGGAGGCGCAGTGTAGACATTTATGGTCGATTAATCGACTCATATGCTATGATTAACATAGTTCGACGATGTGGTATCACAAAGCGGTGTTCAATCAATGGGTTCGATAGTCAATTAAAACAATTTGAATAATTAAAAAAAAATTCAAAAATATTGCCTGTAAAATTTGAATTTGAATTTGTGAAAGAAATCCCCCTACGACGGGGAACTACCTTAAAGACTGATACGTTTGTCCCCATTCCATATTTTGTTACTTAAAATAGAATCTTAAATTTGCATCTGCTTAAGTCTTCTAGATAGCGAAATCCTAATATTCCCCAAATATTGAAAATTTGTCTATTTACTTGCGGACCATGTCTATAGATTCCTAGTTGACTCAAAAAAAAAAAAAAAACATTATTCCGAGATGGGAATTGCTCCCTTTGTGATCGAAACCCCTGGAAGCAGGGTCACCCTAACCTCAGGGCTAAATGGGATACAGCCCCGGGGCGCAAGCTTTTTTGGGGCGGCATTTTTTATTGAAGTTTTATTTTTATTTCTGTATTATCCTAGTTATTTAGTTATAAGTAATATTTATTCAAAATCGTTTCATAACAAAAATTACCAAATAACCTGTTTTAAATGAAATTGAAAATATTATATGCGTTCATTTCTTTGTTTTGGAGTTGGTAATAAATATGTGTGGGTTTCCTAGAATTTATCCGGTCACTTTTCATAGTACATATAGTCATATAATGTATCGATAAAATACGTTCGATTTTGGTTCGGTTCGCATCAGTTTTCTATCAAGTATCAGCCATATTGCTGCAGGCTCAGCAGCGCCGTCTTCATGAAACGGCCAGCTTCGTGAAATGTCACTGTCTATAAAAACACCTCTCTAATGACATCACTGTTGCAAAACGAATCACATTCTTACCATACTTGTGCCGAATTTAATACATGTTTCAATATCGGTGAAACGTCTCAAGAAACAGATAGTCTGTGATTTAACTTATTAGGTTCATTCGCATTCGCTACAAAAATCTTCGAAAGGGTCCGAAAACCTGTACCTATGCGTACCGAACAATTTCGTAGTTTTTCGTAAAAGAGAGTGCTCATGAGAGAATACGAAATTTTCCATTGCGGCGAATTTTAGCACAAGTAATTTCTTCGGGCAGATTTATGAAAACTGTCAAATATGTCAAATCACAAATTATTGCGTAAAATGCGTATTTTTGAGAATATCACCCCTACTCTTCGAAAATTGACAGAATACGAATATTTGGTGCTGAAATTACGCGAATGGACCTATTCTAACAATCTGATATTTTCAGTTTCGGCGTGATGTTTTAACGGTTCATTATATTTTTAAATTCTACAGCAACCATGGAATACAAACGAAAAAGGTTACCTGGGCTTCACCAATGGTAAATTAAAAGTAGAGAGAGAGAAGCTTTCCTGGGAAAAAGGCCTACAATTTGCAAAAGGAAAAGCTAGAAAAATAAATATACAGGGTGTTTCCAAGTTAAATGACAAGACTTTGGCAACTGATGTTTGTTCTAAGACAAAAATCGTTCTACAGCAAGGGTCTATCTCCAATTTGGACATCATTTACCGAGAATTTAAGAAAACACCTACTTTGGTGTACCTTGACCCATACTAACTCAAATATCTCCGCTAATACTTACTACATAAACTTCTTTTAGGGCTTTAATTTTAGAAGAAATAACACGTTTTTTAACTGTGTTTAAATAAATTGGATACTTTTTTTTTCTTTCCGGATATTTTATTTTTAAGTCAATATCCTAAATCTTGCCCATACTTTTTTTGACTTTCAGGTCGCTTTTCTACAAAAAATGCATAATAAACATACCGTTTTATTATTTTTCCTTATGAACGTAGCAATTATAAACAAAAAACTGTGAAGTAAGTATTTTGAAAAACTCACAGATTTTATGATACTTGGAAAAAACCGCAGTAGGTAAAAAGCGAATAAATGATTTTTTACCTATTTTTTTAACCACAGTTCGCAGTTAGTGCGATTTTCTAAATAAATCATGAGTTTGCAATTCGATTTTTGAATAAAGTATGACTTTACGAAGGTTTTAAAGTATGCTCATTTATTTGAATACCCGTCAAAACCCTAATTTCCATACCATTTTCCACTTAACATCGCAGACTCAAACCTAACTGAGTATGCAGGCCTAGTTGGAAAATTTAACTAGGAAAAGTGGTATAAATGATTAGAAAAAAAAAATTAGGGGAGCTATTTGAGTTAGTATGGGTCAAGGTACTTAAATTCTCGATACATGATGTCCAAATTGGAGATAGACCCTTGCTGTAGAACGATTTTTTTCTAAGAATAAACCCAAGAATCAGTTGCCAAAGTCTTGACATTTTACTTGGAAACACCCTGTATAATAGAAGGCGCATTATTTTTAGTAGCCCACGGGCGCCGAATATCTTAGGACGGCCCTGTCTGGAAGTCAAACGCGCATGCGTCTGGATATCTAACATATGTACTACGTGGGCTGAAAAGTCCCGGGATTTTTTTAATCGTTGGTGCCACTAGAAAATGATCTCGACTCATTGCGAGAGTCGCTGTCACTAGCTTATGTATGTATATGTATGTTTCATGACATTTCGTCTATTCGTTTGCAAGCTACAGTCGTTTGAGTGACGGTACTTTCGCCGTAGTAAAAATAATGGAAAAACAGGAGTATCTCATTTGGATAAAACATCGGGAAAAACTTCCGAACAAGCATTGTTCGTTATCCCACATCTGCTCCTTCGAGAACACCAGTTTATCGCTGGTTTAGTGAATTTAAAATGGGTCGTACAAGCACCGAAGATACACCTCGCTCTGGATGGCCAAAAGAGGCTGCGGATGCCGAAATCCTCAAGTAAGTGCAACGAATCGTTTTGAATGATCGAAAAGTGAAGTTACGCGAGTTAGCTGAGGCCCTGGGTATCTCAAAAGAATGGGCGCGATACATTCTGCACGGTGTTTTCGAGATGAAAAAGCTATTGGTGCGATGGGTGCCGCGTTTGCTGACCGTCGACCAAAAACAGCAGCGCGTGGTTGATTCAACGGCCGGTTTAGCTTTGTTGCAGCGTAATCGAATGGACTTTTTTCGGCATTGGAAGAAACATGGGTTCTTTAACATACGCTTGAGTCTAAAAGGCAGTCTGCTGAGTGGCTGGAAAGCCACGAAAGCCGACCAAAGCGACCAAAAGACCAAAGCTCGACCGGGAATGTTTTGGCCTCCGTTTTTGTGGATGCACATGGCATAATCTTCATCTATTATCTGCAGAATGGAAGAACAGTCACAGGAGAGAGGAGAGTATAATGCAGCGTTATTGGACAAACTGAACGACGAAATAAATAAATAAATAAACAAACCGTCTCATATGGCGAAGAAAAAAGTTCTGTATCATCATGATAACGCACCGACACACACGTCTTTGAAAACGATGGCCTAATCGGACCAATTACGATTCGAATTTGTTGCTCACCCACTATATTCTCTTGGCTCCCAGCGACTATTATCTGTTCGTAAGCCTCAAGCGGTACGGTGACTCCTGGGAAAGAGATTCAGATGGAATGAGGAAGTCATCGCGGAAACCGAGTTGTATCGCGAAGGCTTGGATGTTTCGTACTGCAGAAAGTGCATCGAAATATTGGAAACTCAGTATACCAAGTGTATTGCTCTCGAAGGCAACTATGTTGAGGAATAATTATAACTTTGCCTAGAAAACTAAAAAATCCAGTGACTCTTCAGCCCATGTGTAGGTCAGAGCATGTGAGATTTGATGCATACTTTGTGTTTACTGGTCAAGCCCCCCTTTACATCGATATAAAATGTGGCATCCAGCTCAGGATTAACCCCAGTACAGGAAGGGACTGGGGTAAAATGGTACCCCCCCAAGGCTATTTTGAAATCAGACAATTGTTTTCCTTATAAGTTTTGAAACCTGAGTTTTTGTGCTACTACTAAAAATGTTGTCCTGAAACCATTTTTAACGTTTCTAACGATCTGGGAGCATCCCATATACTTTTTTTTATATTTTCAAAAGGTTTACGAGTTATTTTCAAGCTTTTGCCATTTATTTATTTTATTTTTATCTGCCTGTGTATTATTTTTTATGCCATTTTCGTTGACAACTGCTTCTTGAAGGCAGTCCATTTCGTGATAAAGTTATATTTGTGAAAACTGAAAGTGTATTTCAGCTATGAAATTTAACTAGTTTACCATTTATACATAAAAGGAACTATATTTGACTATTGCAATTGTGAAAATATTGTGTATGAAAAAAATTGGTTGGCCTCTACTGAATTACGGTCCACAAAGAGCACACGAACAGTCAAATAGCTTACATCCTCGTTAAGTTCTTCAACCAGTTGATCTGGACTTTGAAGTCAGGAGAAACTTTTTTAAAAGTCACAAAGTCTCTGGTAAAATGAAGCAAACAAGATTACACTTAATTGATAAGGATACTAATTCCCATCTCTCCAATCAATCTAATAATTTAAATTAAGTTTCCTGTGAGTCTGAACAGGCACCCCTGCCAATCAAGTCCAGTATCTTCAGTGGGCACTGCCTCCCCAACAAGCATTTTCACCGAATGGCAGAAAAAACCTTTTACTGGACTTAACTTGTAGGCTTTTGCTACAGAATGATAAGACCTCGCTGCGGGCAATATAAGCATGTCCGGTTCTGCTATTAACTTAAAGTAGATAATGACTTTCTGTCACGGCCTGAAGTGTGTGATCTCCTGTAGAGCAAAACAAAGCAATTCTTATGGATTTCACTCAGTGGGTTGCAAAAAGCATACAACGGGTCTCTTATCTTCCCCAACTCATCCGTCATTATTCCTGCTACTGTCCACAGATTGCAGATTATTTAAACAACTGAAATTCGCAGAAAACCCTAATGGCGCTACATCACCATGGGTTGTGATCTTTACTGATTTCTGCTATCAATGTCCCAACTGCACTTTTCACTTCCTCTTGATTCTACAACTGATCGGTGTTTAAGGTGGAGATACATTTCACAATAAAAAAAAACTCACCTACTTAGAATTCCAAATGTTAAGGTAAAAATATCGGGGCTGGGAACACAATAGGCAATAAAAAGAAGTAAGTAAATTACCTAAAGTCGGATTAAAAAACAAAGCCTTGGTGAAAAATAGATCCCATATGCATATTCACACATCACAACGGGGAGTTGAGAACTGCGTGAAGATAAAACCGTATTCACGATCATAAAACCCCACAGCACACTTAAAACTCCACTTCCCCTGCCACAATTCACAGCATCAAAATCGAAATAGGCTTAACCGATTTGCATAAGATTTCCTTTGTTTCTTTGGGTATTCAATTTCAAGACTATAAATCATGTTGGACGATTTTTTCGGGACAGTCTTGGAGCTGTCGATTCTTCAAAGCACGTGGAGACGCGATATGTAATAAAATCTTCGCGGTAAGTGATGCCAGTCCTATCTATGGAGATCGTCGATCTCGATAACGGTTACTAAATTTATAGATAAATCTGTCGATCATACCCGTAGTGGGTCACAATAATAAAATATAAAACCGTCAGATGCCATTCACGAAAAAATGTGCATTGCAATTTCTAACCCATTGTCTACGGTTTCCCTAACTCTTTGCCTCCAGGTGTGGACAACCATAAAACACTTTTCAATTAACCAGGTTAATCGAATGCCCCGAGACATAAATCCTTCAACTGAAGTTGTTCTTCCACGCACCTAAATCGAAAAATCAAAAGTCGAAAAGCAGAAAAAGAAAAAAAGAAAACCGTCCGAAAATATTTCAGATGTGGAAAAGAGACAAAAAAAAAGTCATAATTTTCCATCATCCACGCAGTCTCTATACATGACGTTTATTAATTTCTTCGGGTGGGAAAATTGATTAATGTACACACCCACCGAACCTGGGGATAGAAATAAACGGTTCACCTCCAATGAACCAGAGTGCCGTAGAATAGTTCAATAAAAATAAAAAAAACACGAATACTCATATGTATCTTGCAACAGGCCATATCCAGGTGGGCTCCATCTATGGCAAATCAAATCAAAATAATAATAAAATTTATAAAACGCAACAACAACCACCTGATGTGATAACTCAAGCCGTAGTAGTAATCCTAATAAAGGTGTCTAAAATTACAACTCTACCGGAGAGATATTGTAGTTTGCCGTGTTGGCGGTTTACCTTTAACTCTCAGAGGTGTCCATGTCCACTCAACCCATTCGCGTGCATCAGGGGTGGCTGCAACCGGGGGCGAAGGGGCGAAACAAATCTCTTTTGTAACCTCTTTGGCTCCGTGGGATGTTTTAATGGGTGATTTGCACAATTACAGGCATTTGAGAACCGATCGTCGCAAATTAAGTGGACATTAGGTCAGACAATGTCGTGCTGTGCGACGACACACGATGCAGAAAATGACGGCGCAACATTGTTGACAGAAATCTGCATTTTGACATTCGTGGGCATGAGATCGCGATTGAGTGACGTTTCTAGATACGCAAATAATTCGGCATTGGGCAGTTAAAGTTGTAAAAGGCTCTAGCGAAATGTTTAGGAGTGCGATCTTCGAGTTGTAACTATGGAACATGTTTGAAATTCAGTTTCATCAGTTGGCCTTTTAATTTTCTGACACATTATCATCAAAAACTTAAAGTTTCGTGGAAAGAAAATAAGTTACAAAAATATTTTTGAAATCCTTACTCCCGGCGCTTTCTTACCATACCCCTCATCACTTACTTATAAATCTCTTTTTTTTTTTTGATTTTCTATTTTCCCACCGTGTTTGATTTTCTACACAATATTGGTGATAAGTATCGGAAATTATGTGTCAACATATGCCAAATTTCAAGTTTCTATGTCAAACAGTCTCTGAGAGAGATGCCTCTGATAGACTGACGGATAGATACAGAATTGATCTTATAATGGTTTCGTGTTTCCTTTTGAAATAAAAATGTCAGAAAGCTGACACTTAAGTGGTATTTCGAATCGACATTTTGCTTATTAGGTCAAGTTACTTAAAAAAAAAATGCAACACGATCTTATAATGAATCGAATTCGAAAAAAAGTAAAAACAGAAAATATTTTGTTATCTTAAATCAAATTTCGGAACATATAGATTGAAAAATGTGATGGTACAAGGAGTAACCGACCTTTCCTACCCAAGAATATTGAAAATGCATAAAGTATGTATATCTTAAAATTTGACTTCAAATGATGTATTCGTGTTCTAAAAAACGCTTTAAAGCCGTTAAGGCTGATATGCCGCCAATGAGAAACAACTTCTACGAAAATTTTCCAATTGACAGCACAAAGAAAAACAACAAGAAAAAAATAGCCGGATTTTGTTAAAAAAAGTCAATTTTTAAAAGTGTGTCAGAAAAGCGTGGCAACTCGATACCCCATACGTAGTATGTCTATGTAGGCATAAACAGTGTATATGCGTGTTTGATTTAGAATAAAATTTTAGTGGCTTACATAATTCGTTCTTAGATTTTCAATGCAATGACAAAAATGTAGAGCAGGCATGTCAAAGATAAGGCCCGCGGGCCATGTCTGGCCCCCGAGACAATTTATTGTGGCCCGCGACGTCATCATTAAACTATGTATTTCACCACTCATTCACACAATTTTTAAAAGATCTTGATGAACAATATTCAGATATACCCTAATTTACAGAAGTCGTCGATCAATGTTTTTTCGAATTTCGTAAACATATTGTTACGGTTATGGCTCAAAGAGGCAAACCCATGGAACACAGGGATGTGGCTTGACTCTATGTTCTTAGAAAATATGACGTTTGGACGTTTAACTTGAAGGAAACAATAAAATCGGCACGCAACTATACTCAAGTGTTCAAGCTTTTGAAATGAAGCTAAGGTTGCGGGAGTCAGAGCTGTAAGTCACGTACAATGCAGATAAATTTTCGAAGCGTTTGCTTGATCTTATTGCTGAATTTGATATGTGTTTCGCAGATTTTCGCGAGCTCAATACGTTCAACTTTACACAGTGTGTCAAATAATATCCCGGACATATGCGTTTTAAAGCTTGATTCTTTCTTTACTATCTGTCATGACATTCACGACATCTGGTTGCCATTGAACAATTATAAAAATAGAGCAGTTGTTTTCGAGTAGCATACACTTTTTTTGGGTAGCAGAGAGACGCTGGACGAAATACGAAAAGTTTCTTAAAAAATCAAGAGATTGATGGCCAGAATCCATCGTATTCGACCCGAAAATCGCGATCCAGAAAGTATGTGTCTGTTGCACGATAATGGACCGAGTCACTCAGCATTCATTGTTCGTCAATTTTTGGGGTCGAAATCAAGTGTGTGTGTTAAATCATCCGCTGTATTCACCTGATTTGGCACCGTTCGACTTGAAGTTGAAAGTATGCTTTTTTGACGACATTCCGACCATTCAAGCAGCTTCGACACGGCCACTGGAGGCAATTCCACAATATGAGCTAGAGTAGTTATTTGAACCACCATTGAATCGCTGTAACAAGTGTACTGAATCGGAAAGAGAATATTTCGAATAAAAACACTGAAAAATATACAGAAATCGTGTTTTAATTATGTTTTCTAGAGCCAGTCCGAGATATTATTTGACACACTGTGTACTCTTTTTAATGTGTATGTACTTGTGTTCGATGTGAGTAAAGAACCGACTAACTTGCAAATGGAACTTTATTACAGATTTGCAGTGCGATTTAAATAAAAAGTTCAATGACGTCGACATTGCATACAAAGTAGGTGAGGTTAATACTGCACAAATCGAAATAGCTATAACAACTTAAGGCACATTGTTGCCCGTGTTTTATGTATGTTTTATGAAGTTTATATGTGAAAAGATGTTTTCCATAATGAAAATTAATAAATCTAAATACCTTGCAATAGGTACTAATAGGTCCATTTTGAAAATAAGTACAGCATCGTTGACAGTTGACACCAAACATCGAGGAGATAATGAAACATAAAAGAAGTCGAGTTTCTGGATCCTCAAAATAATATTTCGGTTCAATACGTCTCTACTTAAAAAAAAACTTTTTTTATTTAAATTCTAATTATACGGAGTATTGTATTACATTTGTATTTTATTTTTAATATGGCCCCCTCTCATACTCGGGACAAAAAACTGGCACTTTAATAGTTTGAGTTTGACACCCCTGAGTCGTTCTGTGGGTAAGAGTGCGCACTTGCGCAGTGCTTTCTTACCCAGTATTTAACTTTTTATATGCTGATTGGAATACAATTAGTATAAAAACAATTTTGGGCTTTTACCTTCTATCGTAAGTGTTAGGTGGTAGGTCACAGCTCGTTACTGAACTATCTATCTTTCTGTTTTTGTGTTTCCAGAAAAATAACTGTTATCAGCCAAACACAAACGGAAAGGAAATTGATAACCCAAAAATAAATGTGCGTGGCTAGGGAGCTGATTTCAAATGGAAGGAGGCCATGGAAGGATGCCGAAGAACTTGGTTTGAGTGAAACCACAGTTTCAAACAATTTAAAAAATAAATAAAAAATACAATATAGAGCTACCAAACAATAGGCTCTTTTGTTTGTTATCTGTTGTACATTTTTCAGAATCTAAGCCCGAACTGCAAAATGCGCAAATTATCAACGTTTGAGCTAAGTTTTGATGAAGCGGGAATTTCAACTGTTTAAGCTGTTAATAAGATAAGCGATAAGTTTCGTCGAATAAACGGAAGCAAAGTGCGCAAGTTCGGTGAGTTTTTTCAGGTCGAATGATCTTTGTTTTTTTTCCCATTTTTTAATCGTCCAAGCGGCAAGTATTTGACTAAGGTTATCTTAGCCTACATGGTGAGTTTAAACTTGAAGCAATCCTAGTCGAAATAACTCTGAACGTAAGTCGAGTCCACAAAGAACCTTATTACA
The DNA here is from genome assembly GCA_949775065.1 of Brachyopa scutellaris. Taxonomy (NCBI): domain Eukaryota; kingdom Metazoa; phylum Arthropoda; class Insecta; order Diptera; family Syrphidae; genus Brachyopa; species Brachyopa scutellaris. Next base: position 120,191,436 of record OX459113.1, on the reverse strand, counting down.
AATGTGTATACGATATGATAGAAATTGTTAGCTGTGTTATACACTATCGGCTTAAAATGGTGAAACGTAATCCAATCCAGTTGTATGTGTCGTGGAGTGTTGTCAGTTTGGGGGATTTTCCACCCAGATTTAGGGGTATTTTTGCTCGTTAGGGTGGTGCAACCCATTTAAGGGGAGATCTGGGGGGAATGTTTATAGAAGAAATTTCAACCAACTTCAATTGGAACTAATGGCTTAAAGTAATGAAATATTTAAAGCTCCTTTCTTTCTTTCTTTCTTTAATTTTTTCGACAAATATTTATGCAATATCACATCTGAGAGCATTGCAAGAATAACAGCCACCCTACCACCAACCATCCGTTGCTGACAGCGTATAGATAGCAGGCTGAGCGTGCTTAAATTATTTTTTGTGTAGCTCGAAGGGAGACCCCCTCAACTGCTCTAATTACAGAGGCATCAGTCCCCTCAATATCGCCTACAAGATCCTGTCTGCCATACTGTGTGAACGCTTGAAGCCTTTCGTCAACAACCTGATTGGCCCCTATCAGTGCGGTTTCAGGCCAGGAAAGTCCACCATATTTTCACACTCAGGCAGATCCTGGAAAAAAACCCAAGAAGTCCAAATCGATACCCACCACCTGTTCATCGATTTCAAGGCCGCCTATGACAGCATATGGAGGGATGAACTGTATAGAGCCATGTCTAGTTTTGACATCCCTGCCAAACTCATCCGTCTGTGCAGGATGACGATGGAGAAAGCTCACTGCTCCATCAAGGTCGGTAATGACCTCACCGAGACCTTCGATGTCAAAAAAGGATTCAGACAATGTGACGCAGTGTCATGCGACTTCTTCAACATCATACTTGAAAGAATTGTTCGAAACTCACAAGCCAACACACAAGGAACGATCTTTCAAAAGTCCGTTCAACTACTTGCATACGCCAACGATATTGACATCATTGGTAGAACACAGCGAGCTGTCACCGGTGCGTTCGTGAGTATAGAAATGGAAGCGGCTAAAATGGGTTTAGCGGTAAACGAGGGCAAAACAAAATATATGCTGTCAACAAAAAGGGACACCCAACATCGACGAATTGGACAGAACGTCACAATAGACAGCTACAACTTCGAGGTAGTAAAGGACTTTGTCCTTTGTCCCGGAGGGTCAGCGCAGCAGAGGACGACATCGCCTAAGGTGGCGCGCACAAGTAGAACAAGACCTCAGCCAACTTGACGTGCGCAACTGGAGGCAGCTAGCTAAGGACCGAGCTGGAAGAGGTTGTTGGTTGAGGCCTTGGTTCACCCCGGACTGTAGCGCCACCTTAGTAAGTAAGTAAGTAGCTCGAAATAGACCAGTTTAGATATACTACTGAAGTCTGTAACTGATACCGATGACTTTGGAGCACCAAAAAGCGATCATCCACTGGGCTCGTCTTTTTTTTGGCCTCGCGGAGCCTTTCCTTCTGCTGGTATTCACGGTCTCACGATATTTTTTTAAATTCCATGCCACAGTTCGATGAGCAACATTAAATCTTTCAAAAATTTGAGGGGTGGTCAGATTAAGCCCTGACACACAGACATACATAATATTAGATTTGCACTCCGAACTGATTCTTCTCATTTTTTGCTTTTTAATTACTTTGGTTTATTTTGGACGGCTATCACGAGCTAAATGCACCTCCAATTCATAATTGCATCGACTTTTGTGATTTACTCGGTAAACCATAACTTGCTGTAGCAATTCTAGATTTTGAAAACCAGACTGCACCGAAAGGTTTTATTTTTTTACTATTACTTTTTTGTGATAAAATTTTTCACTTTTCTTACTTTTTGTATACATCGCACTTAATTTCGAATGTTGATGAAAACAGTTTTTCGCTTTTTGTGCTTTTTAATAAAGGTTTTGTTTGCTCGAGGTAGATGTTGCATGCGGAAATGAATAGTTATAGTTATAGTTTTTTAGTTTTAGCTTTTATCTCGTTAGCTGATTGTATTCGATATGTTACATTCATACATAAAAATACTCGAAAAAATGTTTTCTACATCATACTAAAATTTTATTGAAATCGAGGTGGTATCCACCCTGTACACAATTTTCTTTATTATGTTCAATAATTTGTGTTATTTTTGAATCAGCAAATGGTAACCCTACAGGTATTGCTCTCCGATTTGCGGCGATTTCTTATGCATACTACGGTAACCCAGTCAGAGCTTAAAAAAAGGGACAAGTTTATGCAAGCTATTGCAACCAGACTGAGAGGCAAACATCCTATCTTCCCTGTACTGGCAACTCTATTGGAACAGAGTATAGTTAGCTGTTCTAATAATTTATTAGAGATTTGTTAGAATTGTATATTCCGCATTAAATATGGAACTTGCTGATGTGCAAATTTAAAGACGCGATGTCGTAAAAACTAGAACTTGCTGCATTCTGTCAACAACACATTTTCCCGATACAATTTCAATTCGATCGCGTAACTAACGAAAATACGGTTCCAATTTTGATTAAGTTTCAACACGACTGCAAAGCCGATGGCATTTAAAGACAAAACTATCTGGGAAACCCCTCAGTAGTCTACACTTTCCTTCTTTCTAGTAATTTCATGTTGCCACAATAAATTTGAATCCAGGTACTTGTAGAACCGAATGAGTATGAATACCCATGCCTCGTATCTATAAGTCCTCTTCCAACTGATCTTTCAAATCACGTTATACAGTTGTGGACCTTTTGCTCTCGTCCGTCGTCGCGTCGGTCGTTGGCGCAAGTACCAGATACCAGATACAAGATTTCCAGAGATCCAGAGTGCATTGACATTTAGCTCCCGAATTCAGTCGATTAACCCTTCGTGTAGCGAATAACCTTTTTTCCTCAAAATCGTTGCCAGCCTCTCTTCCTTTTCCAACAAATTTTTTTTTTTTTTTGTTTAATTTTTTTGTATTCAATGTTCGTATCGTGGACATGGCATCGCCGTCACCGACGCCCGCCGCCGCCACCGTGTATCATAGTCGTCGTCCGTCGATATTGTAGCTATGAGTATCTTTGCGATGCATCATGTGTGCCGCAGTCAGGTATCAAGACTGGGCATACAGTATCTACACACGGGGCAACGCAGTTTCCATTGAAACTGGAAAAATTGTTTACATCGAGTTCGTTCACATTTCCCACGTAGTACGAGTGTACACCTTCCTACCTAATGTATACCAGTGCTTCGCCTTATGCGGTGGATGCTCCTCTTCGCGTTGAGTCCAAAGCGACTGTGCCTGTGCGACAATGACGACGACTCATCTATCGGAAAGGGGGACCGGAGTGTATTTACCTTGCTTGACCGGTGTGCTGCTCCTGCTGCCGGTGCAGTTGCAGAGTTCTCATTCCGCATCACGTATTGTTTGTTTACAATTTTGGAGACTTGGCTGACATTTTTGTTCCCTGTTCCATCGGTCATTGGTTTCGTGGATTTTTCCCTTCTTCTTCGCAGAAGAAAGAATGGGCCTACACAGTTTTATAGTCTCACATCATTAGGTCATAAAAATTAGCCTGAACTGCACAGCGGAGTGTCGCGTCGTCGTCGCAGCACAGTGGTGGCTGGTGGCACACAATTTGGGGAGTGCTGTCGTCTAAATCACTTTTCTATTAATTTGTTCCAGATTCGTTTTCCTTTCTGTCATCTAGCGACATTGTTACGTTTCTACGAGGAAGTACCTACTTCAACTTCTGTGTGACACATTTGTTTTATTTTTGGCGGGACCAGGAGCCACGGGAGATAGAAAGCATTTTACGCGTTTGATGTTTGATGTTTGAATAATGAATGAGTGTCGTAAACAAATGTATTTGTATTCCCTGGGACTTTTCAGTACGAGTCACCTCCTGTATCGTCGTGCACCGCCTCCAGGGTAATTAAAACTAAATTTATAGCAAATGAATTGGGAATAATGAAGTGTGTGTGCAGATAAGGTGGCCATAAAAATAGACAAAGTCGAAGACGTCTGGTGCTGGTGGTCATCACTGTAAAACAATTGGGTTATACCTACTACTCCTATACCTACAACAACTGGACTTCCTCAATTCATTGTGTTTGATTTGATGATAAAATATAAAAAAAAAAAAATTTAAATATTTAGGTTTATTGCTTTGCATTAACAAGGCTTTGATTTATGAACTAGCGTTGCTAATTTCCTAAGTATGTATAGATAAGTAGGCAATAAAACGAGGCTTTAGCCATAAATGGAAGAATTATTAACGTTGTTAATATTTGGGTACTTAATTTTGTCCAGTTTTATGCTGGCTGTCACATGATTACCAGTAGAAAAGTGTGTTGCTCCGTCATGAGGAGCAAGGAATGCAATCACTTGAATCAAGCCAATTCAAAATTGCTATTAGCTGACATTAAAAAAGGCAAAGCCTCTTTACTCATTTATGACCGATTAAGGAAATTTTAATGCACTGAAATCATAATACACGCTGTGCTCAGTTTCATCAAGCTTCTGCAATTTTATTGGGTCATTACGGTACATACTCGTCCGTCGTTTTGACAGTCGGTAATTTGTGTTTCGGCATTTTGTAAATGTCAAACAACATTAAGGAAAAAATAGCTAACTTTGTGATGTCGAGTCTCGACTTCGATAATTATGTCAATACCGCTATATTTGTTTGCAGATAATATTTATGAATTCGAACGAAATTATTGTCATGTCGTAATGAGATTAAATAAAACATTTGCTCACGCAAATTTTTAAACCTCGATTGATTCTTCCATAGTAGTTCTTAAGGGTTTTTGTGGTACGTACGTTCGTCGACGTAGGGTAAAGGTGTTAACAGTGGATCAATTTTTACTTATCGCGCCGTTGAGCTCGCATTTATCATAGTATAGCCATGATATTTTTTTCACAGCTTTTTCAATGTTTTGTCTTCATTTTAAGCCCAAAATCTCAAAGCTTTATTAATGTTGAGATAGTGAAAAAATTGTTTGAAATTACCCTTCCCATGTGATCCACTGTGTACTATGGGTGTACACAGTGAATCAGTACATGGTACACAGTGAAACAGAGATTTAAAATCAATTTATTTAGTAAAAACATACGTTTTTTCATAACATATATATATTTATTAATTCGTTTTATTATTTAGGGATAGACAAAAGAATAAAAACGAAAATAAAAACTCTTCAAGTATTAATACAAAAATAAATACAAAAAGCTTAACAGTTCTTGTAAAAATATCACAAAACGTTACTTTTTGCACGAAAATAAAAGAAAAATGAAACTGGTAATTCAGTTGCTCATAATTATTGCTAGCGAACATACAGATTTGCAAAATTAACATGGATTGAAAATTTTAAATTCTGGAGCCTCGAAGTGCTACCATGTTCATGATTCACTTTCACTGTGTACCACTTTCAACTGATTCACTGTGTACAATGTTGTCATTTCGCAAAAACATGTTAATAATTTATAAAATATTTCACCAAAGTAAAAAAATTGACAAAAATTATTAAGTCTATATAAATAAAAGTACGAATATTAAACTCAAATGAAGTTACAATACGCACTTTTTTAATAAGATCAAAAATAAAACAGAAAAAAAAAATTACTCACCTATGCAGAAAACACAAACACACGAGGATAACCACCTTCGACAATGCGATCGCGCAGACCGTTAGTCTGTTGCGAGGGGAAGTAAAAATGTGTTCTTTTCTCATTTCCAGATTCATTTTAAAATAAAAAGAGACATTATGAGAGCTATTAATTCACTGTGTACTCTGATTCACTGTTGACACCTTTACCCTACATACCTAACTGCGCGAACACAAGGAACTTCTATTGTACGATACGACCATAATAGCTTTTCGCTTTGATTATCGATTCTTTAAGTTTTCGTTCACTTTGGCTTACTTAAAGCGGGTACACACACAACACACTATCGAACAAGAGTGTCACCCAAAACTGATATCATTTTTGCGCTCTGAAGCGAGCGTACACACTATAACTATAGGTTTTGTATGACACTCAAATCATAGTTGTTGCTGTTGCTTTTCGACTCTCTATACCGAACCTATTCGCTCTTTTGTATGAAAATTTGACATTTGACTTTAACAGCTGTGTAAGTCGCTTCCGTTTACATACTTCTTTAAGGTCTGTTCCCGTACTTTCTGCACAAAAATTCACAGATTCTGAAATTTTAAATGTGTAAAAGTACAGAAACGCATTGAACAGCAATAAATGGAAAATGTATGACATTTGACAGATTTGACAATTTTCACAAAGCTGCCCAATGGAATTTCTTGAGCTGAAGTTTACAGCATGGGGAAATTTCTTACTCTTTTGTTAGCTATCTCTTCCGTGAAAATCTACGAAAAATCTTCGTACGGGATCAGGATTTGACTGATTTTCGTAGATTTTCGAAGTTTTGGACAGGTAACAGACCTATTATGGGCAACTTGAGCAATTGGACAGTACTGAAGAAAACTCAAAGTAGAATTTTGACAGTAGCTTCCGAATGCTTTCAAATATTCAAATTGAGTATGAAGTATTGTGAAGGAGAAGGATAAACGATAAGCGATTTTGATGTTCTTTAAATACACATAGCCTAACATTTTGTAAACGTTGATGTGTACGTAGAAAAAAATTAACTAGGACAAAGACAAGACAAACAACAAATTTGTAATCAAACTCCCGCGCTGTCATACTTTGAGAGTTTGCATTTTTTTACAAGCAAAAGAAAACTGAACGAAAGCACGTTTTCTTTCGTTCCTTTTTTTCTCCAACTTTCTCAGTATTCGAACGTCTTCGCAGAGTTTCATATCGAAGTTTACCGAATTAGCGCGTAACTTACGTCACAGAATTATTTCACATATGAATTTATAATCGTTTTGCTATTCTAAAAAAGCTAACAAGAAAATAAAAAAACAACTATGTACATATTATAGTGACATAAACTATGCCACGTTGACAACGCTGGTTGTGTGTCATTCTAGTGGTAGAACAGAAAATACAACTGTAAGATTTCAATCTGCTATAATTTTCACCTATTTTAATAGATACCATGTACATATGTATAGGGTATGGTCGGGAGGATCTGACAGGCAGGAGGAAATGACATCAGCACTTTTCTGAAAAACTAAGACCTTGGCGGATGAGAAAACGAAGTTAATAACGATTGGTTTGAGTGATCAATAAACAATCACTAAGGTCTAGGAGATAAGCGAAGTGGACGTCTTTTTTATTTTTGTGCCCATTTCATCTAACTTTTATGATAAGCAATCCAACTGTAATATTTTAATTATGTAGTTTTTGACATTGAAAGTGCAATATAGTGCACCTTCATTCGTTTTAAAATCATTAGTAAACAATAGTTTATTTTGAGCTGCATTACAAAAGTGTTTTCTTGTATTAGTCCCAAAAGTAATCAAAAAGGAGGATTTGACATTCTGAGTGAAAATAAAAATTGTGTGGTAAAACAACTTCTTGCTGTTTTTTAGAGTGTAAAAATGCCAAATATAATAATGCCAAATATTCACAACAACAAAAAAATCCCCACCTCAGCATCGATGAAACAAGTTTTAAATTAAGTTTTTATGAAATGTTTTTTTCTGTTGGTAAATTTATTTTGTTACTTAAATTCTACGTCATTAAACTTAAATAAAAGTAGACTGAACTAATAAACAAAGATTGATATGCATTGAAAATAAAAAAACAAATTTTTTGTGAACAAAAAAGCATTATAAGTTGTTTTATTATCCCTCTGTCAAAACCTCCTTCATGGTAGGAGGTTTTGGAAAAAACCTTACAACTCTGTTAAAAATATTTATATCGATTAATCATTAATGCTTTTATAATGCTAAAATAATATTGTAACTTATGTAAATTTTGAAAATTTGAAATTGTATTTGGATTTTAAGATATTTCCAAATGTTCGTTAACGTGTCAAAACCTCCCGACCTTACCCTACAAATGCTCATATTGAACTGTTTGAAAGCTTTGAGATGCCTATATGCAGTATAGTTTCCGTAACATAGTTGCGTTAGGTTATACAATGAAAACAACGAAAAAATACAGTATGAGATATTTGGGTCCGTTGTTAACTATCTATGGGCTGGCAATAAGTGCGTATTCTCGTTAGTTTGGTAATTTAATTCCTAGTCATATGACTGTTTGCAAGTTGGGCCAATTAAGTCGCCTTGAATCTAGCTTAAAACCTTCAGATGCACCGTAATGTTGCCGGCCTTAAACCTAAGAGTAGAGTATACACATTATTTATTTTCTGTGCCCATGAAACTATCTGTTTTGCTTTCTTGGTCCTAAAATCTAACAGAACTTCCCTAATAATTGATCTAGAGAGCATTAGCTTTGTCCATTGAGTTCGGAACCTCAAATTTGCGATTTTATTCTTAGTTACCCGTAAGTTTGTAACCCGAATTAAGAGTGTTATATTCGTATCAGTTCATAGACCATAATTTTAAACAACACCTCTTTTGACCCTTAAGTATTATGTGCTTGGCACACATGTGCACAAATAGCTAAGAGGATTAACGTTTCTAGAACACAATAGCTTTTATTGCTTAAGGCAGCTCGGCTCTACTTAACAGGTTACAGGTGATCTACGAGTCTTTCATCTTTTGTTTGGTTCCCATCAATCCAGTTCATCTTATTAGAGCGATCAGATTTCCTGATAGACTAATACAAACTGCGAGTTAAATCCGGTCCAAGTGTTCCTTTTGATGGCGCTACAGTCACGTATAATAATTGTGGCCCATGGCAAAAAACTTTATTCGGTTCTTTTGATCCCCATCAAACGTGTGGTCTGCCTCGTCATCTTCCTCCAGCTGAAAGCCTTCTCCACGTTTTTCAGATGACCTTTTCAGTGTTTCCACTTAATTACCTGGAATAAAAAGAAAACACAAATTACATACGAGTATGCACATATCCTTTTATGGTGTAAAGAAAAATTAAATGCCTACAAAACCTTGAAGGAACAAACTCATTCCGACCTAACCCAACCAGAAATTAAGGAGTAGGAAAAAAGTGGAGCCTCCCAAGTGGCGATGCCTAACGATGATGAATGCATATCTCACTCATTAACTATGCATTTGGTTGCAAAAACAAAAACTGCAAAAAATCATCTTTTACGATCATTAAGACTTACCTACAGAGGAGAACTTTTTTCTGTACATCCATTGTCGTCCTCTTTACTTCGGAGCAGCATGGAATCACCAGTATTGCACGAAGAAGAAGAGGAAGACCTCCATAATGATAATCTTATAAATTCCCATCGCATTTCACCATACGTTGCAGTTGCAGTCCATCATACCGTACCGCGACGTAATTGGATTTAAACGCTTTTCCCAGGAAATCCATACGGCAAGACGCGCCTGGAATTCGCACTGGGAATTTGGCCATTTCCAGCGATGTCATTCAAAAGACTGTGCGGGATAAATCAATTTCAAATATTTCAGACAGATCGGTGGATCCTCCTCTTTTTTTGGGCTCGCATATGTGAATCAAGCCCATATAAAGCCAGCTTAGGCACTTTACTTCCAGCTCTTCTATGAAACCGATAATTGCGGCCATTAAAATAAAATCAACATCCGTCGACGGGGAGAGATTTATACAGCGATCGGCTATAAACTGAAGGAAATGACATAAAAACGAGCGCTCGCGATTCCGAGTTCCGAAAGAACGGCTCAGCTTAAGCGCATGAAATTGGAAGAAGGCAGGTGGATTTCAGACGTCACCTTTGGATGGTGTGGTGATTTGTAACTTGAATTTGCCTGCCGGCAGGGTTTGATAGTGCGACCCATTAAAGGAGACTTCCGTCTTTTGGGGAATAGTTGGATTTACAGCGCAATAAATGAAGCCATAAAACTGACCCTCACTCATATTTATGGCTTTTGGTTAGGGGGTTCATATATTTTATTTTTTTTGAAATCACTTTCGAATGGTGAAAAGGTATGCTAGGTGTGCTTTTCTATTAATTGAGTTCAGCTAACGGCGGAAAACCTTCATGAAGACAACAGACTTCGAGGAAAATCTTTCTATGAACCTTGTCTAGCGAATGAATTTAAAGAGATCTTCAACGAAAACTCATTGAGTTCTGATATTGGGAATCTTTTTGTTTATAACCTTGCTTAGCGAACGAATTTACAGAAATTTTGCAGATTTTTCTGGCCTTAAGAAAAGTAGGGCTATTTGCTAAACAAAAAAAACGGTGACATTACAATAAAGCTGGAAGCCGGTTGGAATCAGTGACAATTTGATTTTTAAAGCTTATATTTGGTCTTTTTTTGTATTATATTTCTGAACCTTATGATTGGAGTCTGAATTCCTCCAGACTGAAGAACTCACCTTCATTCGGTTAACATGTTTACTGAAACCAATGTCCAGGCAAAGGGTCTTCCCATTCAGCTTTTATGCACATCTTGCTACAGCTTTTAGAAGTCTAGTTCTATTCACTAGGAAATACAAAATCCCTCATATCGACCCTCGCTCTTAGGTTAGGTTAGGCTAGGAATAGGAGGGTCGTTTGCAGTAGATGCAATTTCACCCAGAGCCTACATAGGTTCATTGTGAATACCCTATTTATGACCATTGACACATGGATTTTATCAAAACCATTTCGATCTTAAAAATAAATCTTTTTAAGTCTTTAAGCGTTATTTTAGCAAGGTAATCTACGCAGTCGAAGTACCGTGCTTCCATAGAAGATAGGTGCCGTTCTTGAAGAGACGGGCAGTGGCATCGCGACAGCCTGGGGAAAATACAAAGATTAGCTTGTATGTGTCGCCGTGGCCATGGTGGTAGGGACGTTTCGATACCGCCATGGTATCGATACTTTTACTCATTACTCGTATCGAATCAAAGTATCGATACTACTCATTTACTTGAATAAAAGTATCGAGTATGTACTCGTATCGAATCAATTGTTAGTACTTATCTTGTACCTAACTTATGGATTATGGAAAGGTTGGTGGTGGTGGATACATAGAACTAGAAGCTTTTGTGGCAATGAAATGACAGATGAAACGGCAAAAGAGTAGGCAAACGTTTGCACTGACGCAATGAAGGCATTTGGTGTCCCTTTCTTTTTTCTTTGTTGCCTTGTTTTTTATATGGTTTGAGTATGTATGTTGGAAAGAGAAGTTTATAAAAATTTAAAAATTATACAATTTGTAACATAACGGAATTTAAGTGTTCCTGTCCCTTTCAAATGAAAATATTTATACTTAGAATTGGAAATACTTGTTACTTGGAATCTTGCTCCGATACCAAGTAACTACTCAAATCAAAGTATCGAGTACAAAAAGTACTTGGATCGAAACAAAAGTATCGAGTATATACTCATATTTACTTGTATCGAAACGTCCCTTCATGGTAGTTAGTGTGTTGGACTACTACGTATGCTGCTCGGGTTCAATCCCAGCCCGAATCCAACACCTAAAAAAAAAGTGTTTCACGGTTGCCACCTCTTTCGAATGTCTGAAAAACAATCAAAGAGTATCATTTGTCAATGAGCTCCTCAATTCGCCGTTCGTGCAAAAATATAACACGCACACACAAATGGTAGCGAGAGGCAGGCCCAGGTTCAGTTGTAGCGCCACCTAAAGTAAAGCTTGTCTGTGAACAATGCAGTGTGTTTCATGCGGAAATGATTGTACTTTTAGAATCACTGCCCTGGATCAAAGGGAATGTGATATCTTCTAGCGATAGGAGCATATTTTCGGACAGTCAGGCGACAATCAGTCTGAAATACTTCAACCACCTTCAACTGTCGTTTGTCTCTTACGGAGATGGGTAAGCAGTTTAGTATTCACCTATGGCCTAAGAGGTCACAAGGGAAGGAAGAATAACTCGTAGACAACGCTAACCTGACTATCTACAGATCAAGAGTGGCTTTTTTATGGCACTGGAAGTGATGACCCTAGGTAAACAATGAAATTGAAGCTTAAGGTGCGATTTGTGAAAAAATGCGGTTGCGGTAGTCGAAATTTCTTAAAAAATATTAGGCTGATGGGTTCTAAATTTTGAGTGATTATTACTTATGAAAATGAGCAGGAGGTTAAAAGATTGAATTCCTTTGATGCATTTTGCAAATCGAAAAAAAAAATAAAAAATTTTCAGTAAAATTCTTTTCATTTTGGTAAAAGTCGGAATTTATCAGAATCCTTTGGTCAGGCACTTAACAATTCAATACACTTACTCAATCTCCCTTGGTTTTAATTTCAGATAAGCGGCTCGGAAGTTCTACGTTCTACCAGAAGAGCTAGTACACACCAGTACACGCTAGTACACACACGTCACATCCGAATGTGTACTCAGGAAATACCATGGCGAGCTGCATGACTTCAACACCGCCCACCCTGCCGCTGTCCAATGGCTACTCAACCTAGACATCCAGTTCTGGAGATCCTTGTGCAGTATAAATATTTATGTAAATGTGTTCATTTTTTGTATTTTTTGTTAACATTATCTTACTGAAATGTACCTAAGCCATACGCTAAATAAAACCAGAAGAGCTGTATTTCTCTAATTATTCAATACTAGGCATAATGCTCCGTTCGATAGCACAGTACACGTATCTAAGGTAATATATTGCGCAGGAAAAATGGCAGCAATTCGTGCCCTTTCTATAATTGTGCTGAGTTTGGCGATTAATTTAAATTCTTTTGTTTTTGAATGTAAACAAAAATATTCGAAGGGCACAAACGGCGGCCATCTTCTTGAATTTTCGACAGGTGTGCGAACTTGATGAAAAATTAACACTCTGAGTATACTACCTTATATACGTGTGCTGTGGTTCGATAGTAGGTATGGCTGAGTTCCAAAATGCATCAGATGCGCTTTAGATACAAAGTCATAAGTTCCGACACTAAAACTAGAAAATTTTGACAAAGTCGCAAGTTTCTAAACGCGACCTAAACGTTTTTGATGTGCATTAACTAAGCAAATTGCGCATCGATATTTATTTCGATGCTTTTATTTGAATTTCAATGAAGTTCATGTTGTTTCAAGTATCAACCACAGCCTTGAAATTTTTTTTTTAACTTCGAATGCACATATCTCGTGCAAATGTGCCATCCTTAAATGATGACTATGAAAAAAAACATTACTCGGGATATTTTTCAATTTTGAAAAAAATTCCTAGATTTAGGAATCTTCCTTTGGAATGCCTTAGCTAAGACTTTATGGAAAAGGCTGTGCAGTCTATTTTCGCGAGTTTTTAAAAAAATTCATGTTTTAGATACATTTCTATTGTTGGTGGATATTTCCGTAGGGTTTTCAACACATTCAAGCCACTGATTCAAAATTCTTTTAAAATTACCGTTATTAGATATTTTTTTCGTGGGAAATGTCAGTGCCAATCCGCTCTGTATAAAATGCGTTCCGAAACGTCAAACTTGAAAAGGGTGTTTTTTTTAGAGGTAGGTATAGAACTTCCGATAGGGATAACTGTCAAACTAGCTGTCATACTAAAGAAGTGTGTTTGTCCTTTTTATCAGTACACTTTGGCAAATCATCGTGCAAAGATTACACCAGAAAAACGTTAACAAATCGTGGAGAATTATTTACAAAATTCGCACTCTGTTCGCTGTATCAACTGAAAGTTGAACCAGATTTTTATCGTCAAATCATCTTCAGCGATGAGGCTCATTTCTGGCTAATTGGGTATGTAAACAAGCAGAATCGTCGTTTTTGGAGTGAACACAATCCTCATGAGACTCTGAGACTCCATTACATCCCGAAAAAAATCACTATTTTGGTGCGGTTTACATGCCAAAGGCGTCATCGGTCCATTTGTCTTTAAACCCGAAACTGGTACCAACATTACCGTGAACAGCGCACACTACAGGTAAATGATTCGTGATTTTTTTATTCCTCAAGTGATTGGAAATCATTTGGAGGATAAATGCTTCCAACAAGACGGCGCAACATGCCATACAGCGCATGCAACCATGACTTTGTTGAGCCAAACGTTTGGTGACCGAATCATCTCAAGAAATCGGCATGTGAATTTGCCACCTCGTTCGTGTGATTTGACAACTTTGGCCTACTTTTTGTGGCGATCGATCATTAAGAAGCCAACATTCGACGCACTATTGACGAAATAAGACCGGGTACGCTCGAAAAAGTGGTGGAAAATTGGACCGACAGGATGGCGTTCATAAGGCGCAGTCGCGGAGGCCATGTGCCAGAAATTATTTTTAAACATTAAATGCCATGAAATTTGTGAGCTAATAAAGCAAACATTTTGGTCATTCCATTGAATTTGTTTTGTTTTATTTTTAAAAAAAGTTATATTCCTCTAAAAGAAACACCCTATACAAAGTACAATTTATGCAAAGCATTAAGGTTGCATGGCAGATGTGTATCCAAAAAGTATTGCTACCGCATCGAAACATTTTTTTTACATCTTGGAACTCAGCCTATAATAAATATTTATTAGAACGGGAAAAGACCATGTTCCCAATCCCAACTAGGCGTATCGAATTCGAAGCTTTTAAATATTTCACAACGACAACACTTTTCTAGGGCAAATTTCTAAAAACCCTTCGCATAACCGGAAGAAGTTAATCATTCAACCCACAATCGCCCTTTTATTTTTGATTACCCAGATATATCTGTTGAATTATTCTCATTAAGGTGAGAGGTGACCACGTTTGTCACTCTCAAGTCTCAACTATCACTCATGCTGCAGCTTATCCCTCGGGATTTTCTATCTGCGACTAAACAATTTATGACAGCTCTTCCCATTGTCACATTTTACGTATGAACGTTTCATAAGACTAAATTTATTCAAAAGATTCCCGGCCTGCAAGTTATTCCAACGATTAAGATGCTCATTTAGATACTTAGCGCGGCCACAGCCACCGTATGTAGCCGCTACGCAAACAGAGGCAGCATTTCTTATCGACTCTAAAAGAAAATAACCGAGCTAAAGATCTCCATTTAACCGGACGGCCTATCATAAAATGCGTGAGCTACCCTGGCCTAACTTGTGCCCTTATCAATTAATTTATGTTCGAAAACCATTAGGCGAACACTGACCGCAATTAGCTTTGACAGGTTGTTGATATTTTCTCGACAAAAATGCATTCACGATCCATGGCTAATTACAAAACAAATTTTAATTATAGATAAGATTAGGGATCGCCTAGTGCTGGTGCTAGCAGGGGGATCGGTCATCTCTAAGTGACCAGAGGATAAATAAACAGATCATTTTCCGAGACGCTAAGTGGTGGTGGGCAGCAGAGAAATGAACTTTGTTACAGAAATTCCTGTTAATTATGAAAGGTTTTTAAATTATTTTTGTTTTTTGTTTTCAAAAGAATGCGGGACTCAGGGGAAGTTAATTAAATGAGTAGTCGTTGTTTGGTTAAAGAATTTATAAATTGGGTGATGTGTATGCCTCATTAACACGAAGTTGAAAAATATGCATTAAGCGGATTCGGAGTCGTGAGCAGTATTTTATGTCATTTAATTTTCACAACTGTCATATTATTTTAATTGACATCTGTCATTTCGTTTGTCGAGTTTTAAAGAAAGAAGCACTCTGATTAGAGGTGTGTTTTTTGGTGAGCTTTATGTAAAGCAAAGTATGTATTATAAAAGTGGTGAATGGAACGGAAACATCGCAACTCACTTTTGACTGAAGATAAGAAGCGTGGTCCCGCCCGGCTTCGCCCGTTTCTAAAAAATAAAGTGTTACTTGCAATACATACCTACATTGTCATTTAGTTCGAAGAATCGCACCCAAAGGTTTGCCAACTAGCAATAAATACAATCCACAAAAGGAGTGTGGATTGTGTTTGTGTTTTGAATAAGTGGCATTTCGCCAGTAAGTGGCATTCGTTAATGTTTTTATTTTTTAATTACATAATTTAAATAATATTGCGCATAAATTTATTTAAAAATTGGCCTATAATATGCACAGGATCTTAAAGAACAGGAATACGAAGTTTTACTTCATTGTGTGTATTAGTTTTTGTGTTTATCCTGGCAGAAGTTTGACAGGTAAAAGCGTGACATTGAGATTTATATATTACTAGCTGTCCCGCCCGGCTTCGCCCGTATCTAAAAACTATAGTGTTACTTACAATACATACATTGTCATTTTGTTCGAAGAATCAAAGAGCGAACGCACCCCAAGGTTTGCAGTCTATCAATATATACAATCCAAAAGTGTGGATTCTAAGTATTTGTAGTTTGAATAAATGACATTTCGCAAGAAAGTGGCATTTGTTAGAGTGTTTTTATTTTTGCATTAATTTAAATAATATTGCGAATAAATTAATTTAAAAGTCGGCCTATCGCTCGTACAGTATGTTAAAGAACGGGAATACGAAGTTTTACTTTATTGTGTGTGTTAGTTTTTGTGTTAATCGTGTCAGAAAATTGACAGGTAAAAGCGTGATATTCTGATTTATGTATATATTAGTAAGATATGATATGATGATATAAGCCGCTCGTTAGTGGGATCATTTGAAGTATGACAAATTTTTCGATTAGCTCGAGGCTCTCCAACTTTAAGTTTCAGAAGATAAGTCGGTGGTGAGTATTGGCATTTGAAGACATGTACAAAAATCTGATAGCAGCCCTCTGTTGGATGGTTTGCAGTGATGTATAAAATAAGTATCGTCAGTTTTAAGGGCCTATAGCGGGAGGGAGACAGAAGAAAATAAGAAAAAAACTTGCAGATTCAAAGATTGGCAGGAGGAGAACCCTAGATTATCTATGAATGGCAGTTTTTCGTCATAGGAGGAGTTACTTCCTTAACTTGAGCACCGTGGTGTAGTGGTAAGTGCATTGGTATACTACACAATGCTGCCCGGGTTCAATCCCAGTAAACACCTTAAAGTTTTTTCACGGTGTCACCTTTTTCGAATGTCTGACAAGCATTCAAAGAGTATCCTTTGTCACGAGTAGCATCTCAATACGCCGTTCGGAGTCGACAAATACTTTAGGTCCCTTCCATTTGTGCAAAAATATAACACGCACACACAAATGGTTGCCATAAGTTGGCCCTGGTTCACCCTGAACTGTAACGCCATGTAAGGAAAGAAGGAGGAAAAAAGGGCTTACTTCCTAGATAGCTAACCTCAGTGGGAGGCACCACCATCTTGATTTAGATTTAATTTATTGATCTTCCAGGTCGATTTGGGCAGCATTGAATTGCTTAGCTCTCAGTCTCAGTATTATTTTCTTCGGTTTGCGTCTTCAAGTACATGTACATACGTCTCATGTCCGCAATAGCTTTGTCTTCTAAACGATACGTTACGACCGCATCAAACTGGAGACCGAATGCATATGGACACACCGAGATAAATATAAAAATTTAGAATAGAATTTGTCAATCTGGTAGATCAAAAAAATTGTAAATTTGAAAGTATGCTTTATAACAAAGTTTTTGATTATTCCTACTACTACTAATACACACCGAGATATTTAGAAATTATCTTAGCAGTAATGTAAATTCAGACTATACTGCCCCATACTTGGATTTCGGGAGCCCTTTCCGTGGGCCTTTCCAAGCAGAGAACTGTGGGAGAAAAATGAAGTATCTGAAGACTCAAAGTCCAGCTACACCAATGGGTCAAAAATTAACATAGGTATATGAGCAGGTCGTTTCTCGGAGGAACTAAGTATAAGCAACTCCATACGACTCACAGACCAAGCGGAGGTTCTGTTAGTGACAAAAGCTGCCCAATTGGTGTCAATAATGACAATATCGCGTTGCCGCAAAGAACTAAATGTTCTTGGCATACACCGCAATGTAAAGCTCTGCTGGGTCCTTGGTTACAGCAGAATACCAGGCAATGAATCAGCGGACTGTAACCCCAAGGCTAAAATTGAATAAAAATCATCAATAAAAGGAAATTACTAGCACAGTGGGGTTCAATTCTAAGCAAAAAAGACGTATTTTCTGTTGATAATGACTCAAATCTAAACTTTTAAGGTGGGTACTTCCCATCGACCTAGAAGTTGGAAATTTGGCACGATGGAAGGTCTGATAACTGACAGCACAAGTTGAAGATAAAAAATCATTATTTTCTAATTCTATGTTGAATTGTAAAGTAAATTCTCACGGTACGGAACCCACAGGTCCGTATTATTTTACAACTTTCTCAGTATGCGAACGCTTTCGCAGAGTTTGACATCAAAGTTTATCGAAATTTACGCATCACTGCTGAGATACAGAGATCCTGGAGCATTGATTTCCAGTCGCTTAAAATAAAAATGTACAAATGCTACCTGAAGGATCTCATTCCCACCACTTACTATCTGGTAAACACTGTCTAGGTGTATTACTCAAAAGTGGCAGATGTAGTACACTACATTTCGGTGATGGGGAATTTTCCATTATCTTACAGAACCCCCCCCCCCCCCCCCCCCCAACAAAGAAATTACTCAGATCAGATATGCATGTATATGCAAACAAAAAAAGTAAAAAAAAAAAAATAACAAACACCAAGTATTAGTATCACCAAACCAGTAATAATGATTCACCCACCAGAGCAATTAAATATCAGGCTGACTGTGTCATAGAGTGGCACCACTTTACGAATCATTTTCCCCCTGACTCACCGTCCAAGCCCAGAGACGACCCAATGACAAAGTCACTTTGTCCAAAACAAAGACCAAATGTAGTCCGCCTGCGATCACGTTTATGAAGCAATCGAAGACGCTTCCACGATGCACTCCTATCTAATTACGTCTTAAATAATGTGAAACAATGAGCATTACTTGTTACCCGCGAAGGGAGCGAGGGGGGGGGGGAGGTTCGCTTTCCAAATCCATTGTTTGACATCAAACGCGCATTTGCCGCGCGCAGTGATTCAACTTTGCGCGCAATTCTAATTCCAAATTGCAACGAGTAGCTTCAGCGGCACATATACTGTGGGTGCAAGAGTGAATGGGGGTATTTCGTTTCAGAGGCTACGCAAGTAATTAGAACACAACAACTCTGTGATTATTTTAATTAATTATTCCGATGAAGTTGCTGATTTTTAATGAGACTCGAGCGCACACACTCATATACTCAACTCACCCGTTAGAGATAATGAAAAACGCTCGGTCAATCTGTCCTTGTCTGACCACAAAGAGATGTGTGTATTGTTATACGGAACTGTTCCGATTCTGAAAAGAGGTTAATTGGCATAATTGCAGCGCATCAACATCAACTGAAGGTGCAACGTGCAAACACATTTTGAGGAGGTGTTCGGTGTTCCTCTACTTAGTCATTAGCTTAAGCCTCAGCCTCGTCGTGATGACTTTATGATTTTTGATGACAAAACAGCTCACCGCGGGATGCCACATGCCACCCTCTTCGATTGAACTGCGAGCGCAATTTCAGTGGGAGGGTGGTTGGTTGTTTTTGTTTGTTTTTGATACGATTACGAGTAAGGGGATTTTTAATGCACAATCATTGGTAGCAAATTAGAGGGAGAAAATCACATTAAGCAGATTTCAATCTTTTAAATTGAAATAAATTTTATGCCTGTGGAGCAGTGACAGTGTCGGTGGTGATTTTGCAGCTGCTTCGGGCTTGATTGGGCTTCGAACATAAAATTTCACCTTTTGTGTACTATAAACAAACATACAATCTAAAACCTATTACAATGCTAATATGGATTCATTGGACAAAACTATTGTCAAGAATATTTATACCTAAGAGCTGTCTTACAAACACATCAGCGTTTTGGTGGCCTATGTAAGCAGCATTCAACTGTCTGTCGTAATTAACTATTCATTCATATTTTAATAAAGCCGCATTATAACTGCAGTATAGGTTAGGTTAGTGGTCGCCGTGGCCGTGGTGGTTAGTACGTTGGTATGCCACGCAATGCTGCCCGGGTTCAACTCCTGGCCGGGTCTAACACCTAAAAAGAGTTTTTCACGGTACCACCTCTTTCGAATGCCTGACAAGCATCAAAGAGTATCATTTGTAACGATTGAGCTTCTCAACTCGCCGTTCGGAGTCGGCAAAAAACTGTAGGTCACTTCCATTCGTGCAAAAATATAACACGCACACACAAATGGTTGCGAGAAGCAGGCCCAGGTTCACCTCGAGCTGTAGCGCCAACTAAGTAAGTATAGGTTAGGTTGAGAGGGGTTGAGAGGCTGGGCCATCCCAAAAATACCAGGCATCAGGATGGCAAGGCTATTCAAGCGCCTTAACCGCAGTCTGGTTGTCAATGTAAATATCAATATCCTTACCGGATATTCTTTTCATGTTCTGAAGCTCTGCAGCTCTAAGTATGGCTAGAGCTTCTGCCTGAAAAACCCTGCAGGTATCCGAGAGTCTTAAGGACACCTTTAGATATGGTTCCACACAGTAGATACAACACAGTAGATAATAAGCGAAAATCGACTGCCTTCATGCAAGAAACTGTCAGCTGTCATTCGGTAACATTTCGGTACACTCTTTACAGGTGACATATAGTTTGAGCAGCTCAAGTACAATGAGGTAGCGCGTCGTGGTAGTAAGGGCTGTCAGAAGTAGAAATTTATACAAACTTGACAGCGCATACCTGACTCTCGCTCATTTGATTTTAGCCTATTGTAATTTGGCAATATCTTCCTGGATATTGCACTGCTTGTAAGACTGGTCCATCTGAGACCAGCTAGTTTCAAGAAATGTGAGAGTACATTGCTCGTAACAGCACCTATAGGAATATGAACATTTTGGTCTAGTGAGCTATTAACGGCTGACCGTCGCCTCGCTAGTTCGTCGACTCTCTTTGTCTTGGAACGCAGAGAAGAGTGACTTTAGTCAGATTGCATAAGCGATTGAGTTTTTCTTGGCATTAGTCAACCAGTTTTAATGAGGTGATGAATTTTAACATGTTAAAACTTACCCCGCAAAAATTTTACAACTTGCCACGCCATGAAATTTAACACAAAGATCACTATAAAAAAAAAACGGAAATCCACACAAACCTCACATATATGTATGTATACACAAACGTCGCCAAAACATAAATGCATATCTACAAAAAACAACTGGCACTATATCTCTTGCCTGTGAATAGGAATACCAAAAATACGAAAAAAAATAAAAGGTACAAATCTCTCAATTTCGGGGACCCCACCCACAACTTTTTCCACTGAAGACCAATTTAAAACGGAACTAGACAAGTCGTTTGCTCTGGAAAAGACGAATATTTTTCTTTTTCACGCGACTTTTAATTTTCAGGGGAGCCCTTTATTTTTTAGCTGTTAAAACCTACCCCTGTTACTTCTAAACCCTCTCTCCGCTACTAGTACTACTACTACGCCACAGCTACCATGCATTGTGTGGATAAGAGCTGGTGTCATTATTTAACTGTAAACGGACTCAAGATTGGTTCTGTCAATTTTGACATCTGTCAATTTACATATTTATTTTTTGCATATACATATATATATTCGCACGATCACCTACGTTAATTTTACTTGAGTGAGTCATAGTAAAAAATGAGAAGACAAAAGAAAAACTAAAAATAAGAAAATTTGTTGTATGGTCTAAAAATCGAGATAAATTAGCCAAACTGTCACATGAAAAACTTAGAAACCTGCCGCGTATTATAAAGGCGATGATAAAAATATCTTTCGTTAGTTTCACTCAAAAAGGTTCCGATTAATTTTTGGTTCTGTTTGTATTGGCGGAGTGTGGAACGAACTAGCTGTCAAATTGTATTTTTGAGTCCCTTTCCGGCGTTCTTCCGCTTTGCTTCTTCTATTTTAGGAACTACTAGCCGGAGCCTGATAACTCTATGATTGTCACAGTGCGAATGAATCTGAGAAATTCTGTCATTGGTCCTAAAAAAAAAATAAAAAAAAATCAAATTCAGTTAAGCACCATCTATCGACATTTTAATGTAGCAAAGCTAAAGTCGAACACTTCCCACGGTCTCAAAAGTTGAATAACTATTTCTCCCTACCACCAGACCCACCCAAAAAGGAAAAAAAAGACTCAAAAAACAAAATGTAAAAATAAAAGGGAAAAGAAAAAAAATCCAATAAAATGGTGAAATGACATTTAACCATCAGATTCCGTAATTCCGCTCTTTCAAATGTCATGATCCACTCGGGGCGATTCTAGGTGAACAAAAAAAAAAACGAAATCGAACGGAGTTGCCATAAAAAAAAACTGGCGACCGGAGCGCGGTGCAATTGCTCTTTGCAAAGAAATCGAATGCACGTTTCCGTCGTCGGCGTCGTCGGAGATTCAGAAAATGAATTCATATTCAAATTACCCCAGCAGCCGTGGCTGTAGCTGTAGCCATACCCTCCTGCAGTCTCCTCAAGTGGTCATGGGAATGCCGAGAACAAGAAAGATGCATTGAAGGAAAGGATTTCTTTGGATTTCGATTGTTCGAGGCAGCAAGGGTTGGATTCGGATTTCGGAATGAATTCAATTCAGGTACCTCTTAGCTACACGAACGATGCTGTGCCATATGGTGGAAGTGTTCGTTGTCCCTTTTCAAGGTGCTGCTGCTGGTGAGCACTTAGAGTACGGATTATGATATGCAAATTAAATTGTTACAAATCATTGACTTATTATTTTTTTTTTTTCAATCGGATTGCACCAGAAACAGTAGATGTGGAAGTCTTCAACAGTTTTAAGTGTTAAAGATTAAGGACAGATTTAACGGTAGGTAGGTTTTTTGTTGAGTGTCTTTGGAACAATCAATTTGCACAATAACGAGTGAGTATAGATTTACGAATGTCCTGAGGCAGGAAATGTGTACATATTCGTACATATGTATGTAAATAGTTGGCTTTGAGAAAATATAAAAAGGAATCGTCATTAGTTATGAGACCGACAGCAATTTAAAATAGAAAAAAACCTCATAAGCTGGAAAGCCTTTAGTACGTCGGCCGTGTGATAGTAAAATAGTTTAATGGTGGCGGTTCCTTATATTAGCTTCACATGCCGATTCAGAGCTTAGCTCTAAATGACTAAGTGAACGAAGATGGTGATGATGACTTAAAATACTACTGGCACTACTCGCACCTTTCAAGAGCTGATTGTACCCGATTACAAAAAAAAATAAATTTTCTAATGGCTACTGGAGACCAGCGCCAACCAAAAGCGCCTGAAAGTATACATTTTTCACCCAAAATCGCCCATACCAACGATCACGGTACATATTTGCTGTTATATCATAGGTAAGAAAAGAAATGGTGGCATTAAAATTGTATACTACCAAGCAAGTATGATCGTTCCGCTTGAAAAAGCAAGTTAAAGATTACGTAGATTAAACCCGTGGTATGGTGGTAAGTGCGTTGGACTACTACGGAACGCTGGCCGGGTTCAATTCCAGCAAAACACCTAAAAGTTTTTTCACGGTGCCACCTCTTTCGAATGTCTGATAAGCATTCAAATAGTATCATTTGTCACGAGTAGCTTCTCAACTCACTGTTCGGAGTCGGCAAACAAATGTAGGTCCCTTCCATTCCTGCGAAAATATAACACGTACACACAAATGGTTGTGAGAAGTAGGCCCTGGTTCACCCCGAACTGTAGCGCCACCTAGATAAAAAAAGAAAGAAGAAGAAGATTAAACCCTAACATCAAGTTTAAAGCGCAGATGAGGCTTAGAAAACGCAATTTTTTAAGTCCTTTTTGAGTCCGTTAGAACTATGTATACGTACTTTAAAGTTTATGATTTCCAGTTGCGGAGATAACGCTTTGAATAATGAGAAAAGTTGACGATTAGAAATAAAAGGATAAACATTCAGGAGTCTTCTTTAAGGCACGTTTAGCCACATTCACTGTACGTCTGTACGTCAATACGTCAATAGGTTTGACATTGAAAATTCAGACATACCCCGGCTAACGTCGCGTCGTTAATCAGTTCCGAGAAAGCGAGACGTTAAGCGAAACAAGTGTGTTTGGGCAAAGACAAAAAATTAGTGCTTTGAAGGGGTTGATGTCGTTGCGTAGCCGACTTTCAAAAATCTTTACCGACAGCTTGAAGGTATATACATAAATATTCATGTATGTTTTCGTAGATATGTCTTCAAATAAATCGACATAACCGTTAAGATATGCAACGAAACGTAGGGATACGCGGTGTGATTGGGGATGGCGAAACGAGATGCTTGTTCTTGAATGACTTGCAAATTTCTTGGGATTCCCCGCATTGAAACTCTTTTTAATTTGATAAAATATTGCTTCATATATAATACATACAACATACATGATACATATGTATGTATTATACACCGGAGAATCCCAGAGGTCTGCAAGAGATTGGAATACTGCGGTTGAACAGTCGAACGGGAGTGACACAACTTCAGCGTGTTTAAATCTAGCGATGTTCGAGTCATAGAATATGACTTTAAAGTGACAGATCACCAATCATTCTACACACAACTGTCACTGAACATGACATGATCTCATAAACTCAAACAAGTTGAAGCACCCGCTTTAATATGGAAATTCTGCTCATCTTTCGGTCAACTTATTGCTGGTCCGGAAGAGAAACGAGAGAAACGATCATCCTGCATGGACAAAAATTAAATGTCCTTAAAAAAAACGCCAATCGTCGAAGTGTAGTTTATGTTGAGGCCGGCAGAGAGCAGTTGTATTGTTTTTCATTTACAGGCAAGGTGTTCAGTGCGTCATTTAAAAGATCGCCACAACTATGTTCTGTTTCAACCTTCTTACAGAGAGGTCGTCCAAAAACGTCAGAAGTGGGTAAGTGTAATTATTTGCATACTAAGTAGTTAATACATTTAGAAAAAGGGCGTTTTTGATGTAAACAAATTGCCAAACTGGAGACCGCAACCGGTTAGACATATCTTCTATCCTGCTATCTCTGTCTAGATTTTCGGCCTGACATCTACATACATATGTCCGATCATCAAATGTCACTTTGGTGGAAATTTTTCAATTTCGTTGAAGTTTTCAAGACAAGTGATATGAAAAGGCAAGACATGAAATGCCCCTCACACAAAATTGGACGTTCGTTCCGCCATCTTGTTTTTGTGCTCGCCAGATATGTCCGACATGAATAATGTCTCGTGGAGACGCCGCGCCGCCCGTGTGACGAATGTGACTTTTTGATTTCTGATGTCGGCAAGGCATCCCAAGCATCTATGAATTCCTTGACTATAAGTGGCCATCGTATATTTGCCGCAACGGATGTCCTACCGTGGATAGTCTCATAGAAACCTTTTTCACAGTGAAATCTGTTGTTTTTCGTTGAACTGTCAATCGTTTGTCAAGAAGTTCATCGGATAAGGGATTGGGTTACATTCCATAGCAGGCGTATATTCCATTCAGTTGTCAGGTGAAAACGTCAACGCATCGGTGGCGACGGATTCTTAAGTCTAAAGTCATTTTAAGGATTTTCAAAATTGAATACTTTTTCCATGACACGTTTTCTACACATTTCTGAAAGTTCGTGTCACCCGCACAGTCATGTTCGGGTTGATCTAAGGTTTACTATTTCCAGGATGTCCCGCTTAGGCCTCATAAAATGCCTTTCAATTTGGAGTAAACACTGGAATTTGGAAAAACCAAACTTTGTTCGGTCATAACTCATAAGTAGTAAACATGTGATAAGAGTAGCTTTGCGGAAGTAATATCACATAGGATAGGGCATGCACTTGTAATTTTTTAAAACGAGTAATTCCTTTTTTTTATTATCGCCAGCATGCTACGGAGTAAAACGCCTCATCGATAACACGCACTCTGCAGAAAGGACACGAAATGACGTTTGCTTCACACGAACCTCCAACGCATGATTAAGGTTATTATAGGACGCAACGTGCAACAATCACATTCAACCTGGTGCATACGTTTCAAACTTTGTTTATTTAACAAAGTTGCAACCCACATCGGAATCCGGAAGCCACAGGTCGACACTTCTATACACATTGGATTCAGGGTGTTGGCCAGTTGTTAGGTGGGTCGGTCGTCGGTGGTGTAATAACTATCGCCCCAGCACATCAGCAAACAGTGAGAGGAGATTGTTACCGGTGCGCCGTGTCCATCTAGTGGGATAGTCAGCGAAGGCAAACCCTCAGTCGACTTAAGACTCTAATTAGTTGCACAATTCCATCGTTATAACCCCGACCGTTACACACACTCCTGGGTTCCATCTATCCACACCGCCGCCGACGACGACGACAACGGAGCACCACTGCTACTGCAACTGAGGTACTGAAATTCGTATAATTAGCAGGATTTATATTTTATGACTTTATCGTGCCGGAGGTAGTTGCTCCCGTCACTCGGTCGCTTGGCCGTTCCAAGATTAGAATCTAACTATGGGCTCGTATGTCTCTTCACCTTCCGTCCGCCCTAAGCTAAGCCTTGGCTATCTCAAGATAACGGCGGCGTGCAGCGGTAATACAATGCAATGCGTTAATAGCTTTCTCAGTGTGTGCGTGTGTGTGTGCTGCATGACCATCACTATGAGATCCTCCCCCCAGCAGAAGGGAGACCTCCAACACTTCACGTTTTGTTGCGTTATGGTAATTTAGGGGCGAACGGTAGCAATAAAATGCGACGACTCCTTTAGGTGCCACTTATCTTTCATTCCTAGAGCTGTCCCGTTTTGTTGTTGGTTTTTATAGTTTCGCGCGTCGCCGCTTGTTGCTATTGCTGCTGCTGCTGTAGAGATGGTCAGGAGCTGGGGTCAGGTGCAAATGCACACACATACCTCGTATTCGTATTCATCTGCGCGGCACGCACGCACAATGGAAATGGGAAACATTACAAGGCGGGGGGTGATTATAGCAACGGAAATGAAAATTTATTAAATTTTCTACGCTTTTTCATTCAAATTTTGACATTTCGTGGGTGAAGGGTGACAGTCTGACAGTCTAACAGCCTGACAGGGTTCACCATTCCAGGTGAATAGTGTGAGAAAGAGCAATGGGGACGCCGCGCCGCGCCGCGTCCGCCACCGTGCTAGGACTAGGAATATGCGTTTGGCTATGGGTCGTCGCCTTTTCGTCTATGCCGAATGTCAAATGTCAAAATATATGGCGAAAATGTGTCAACTTTCTTATCAGATGCGGTCACGCTTTCAGCTTATTTTTTTTTATTTTGTTTAGCTGGTCACGATAGAGTATACGAATGCGACTAGCCACCATTGGAGTTTGTTGAACTAACTGTATGTGTGTATATAGAGTTTCCCCCTTGGAAGGTATAACTATATCATTAGGTATTAGTGGAATGTTAAATGGATTTAGACACGTTGTGCGTGGTTAGGCGCTGTGAGTAATAAGTCTCTTTAATTGTCATCCCATATGGCTACGTAACGTAGTGGGGTGTCGGTTATGGTTGAAATATGAATACGTTGGAGATTTTTAGTGTTTTGTTGGAGATATGTGCGTCAGAAAATTGGGTGGACAAAGAACAATAGGTAGATGTCAACCTTGACGTTTTAAAGTAGCTGTAATAGAATCCAACAGCGGGACATTAATATCAAAAACGTTGATAGGAAAGTTAGTAGCAGGCGAAAATCTCAAATTTGGTGACCTTTTCTTATTTCTTTATTATTCTCAAACCCTTGAGACCATCTGACATAAGACCAGAGTAGAATGAAAAGAAGAGATTTGCGACTTCCACTAGAATATTGCTATCAATAGGAAAACGCCCAATGTATTTCAGGCGCAAATTCATGTCATTAAGGTGTGCCCCAAATTCATCCCCCATTGAGGAATGAAAGCTGTCCCAATCCCATATACAGTGCTGTTCGAAAAATTTAGCTTAAACCTTTTCTTACTCTTTCGGATGGCAGTTCTTGGAATTTATGAGAACTTCGATGTTATTTTCACTATGTCGTTCAATAAGTGCACAATGTAATTACGAATGAAAGGTGCATTTAGCTCATGATAGCCGTCCAAGTCCAAGATGGACCAAAGTAGGTAATTAAAAACCAAAAAAAAAAGTGAAAAATCAGTTCGGAGTGCAAATCTAATATTTTGTGACTGTCAGGTCTAAATTTGACAACCCGTCACATTTCTAAAAGATTTAATGTTGCTCAATGAACTGTGGCATAGAATTTGAAAAAAAAATATTGTGAGACTGGGAAAAGGCTCAGCGAGGCCAAAAACGAGGAGCCCAGTGGAAGATCGTTTTTTTTGTGCTCCAAAAACGTTGGCATGCATCAGATCAAGACTTCAGTAGATATCTAAAATGATCTATTTCGAGTTACACTTAAAATAATTAAAGCACGCTCAGTGAGAAAAAGTCTCGTAAAAAGTGGACTTAGAGCACTCAGGCCAGTACTAAAGCTAAATTTTCCAATAAGAATAAGAGAAAAACGATTAATTTTGACTGAAAAACATCTTAATTGAATTCAAGACTTGTTATCCTTTTTAACTAATCCAAGTTTAAGCTGCATGTTGCAGAAGGGAGAATTCTTGCGCAAAGAGAACCAAAGGAAAGACTGAGCTCTGAATGCCACTTTGGATGCCTACAAAATTGAAGGTTTGATGGTCTGGGGATGGAGAAGCTTTTAGGTAGCACCTGCAGGTTCATTTTTCAACTGGACAATGCTCTTTTCCATACAGCCAAAAATGTAAATATGAACTTATTTTTGTCTTTTAAATGAAAAATTAATTTATAGCTTTAAAATAAGCTACAACTTCTATGACTAAAAACTATATTAGTATTTTTTTTTAAGTGAAACTTCTTTAGGCGCGGTATGGCGAATTCGTCTGAATCAGACGAAAAAGTGAAACGCTTCCACTTCTCCAACTTCAACAGGCAGTAAAATCTATACATAGTATAAAAGGAAGTCCCCAAAATGTGGCTAATCTCGAGAACCACTAAACGGATTTAGCTGCGGTTTTCACTATTATGATCTGCATTTCCTGGCGGAATTTATGTGTGTACTCAGACTACTCCAAAACTTATAGGAGCTGAGAGTTTGAGATCGAAGTGGCAGAAAATCAAATTTTCCGTCATTACGCAGCCCTACCCTAACTCAACAATGGCTTATTGGATTTAAAACAAGTTTCACTTCTAACGCGCGAGAGTCTCACGCATTTTTTTGTAATTTTTGGAGGAAATCATGATTGGAAGATAGCGTCTAGAGTTGATTGAAATCCTAAATAAATTACTAATCCGGACCTGGAACACCATACCGTCATCCACATGGAAGAATCTATCTGAGTCAATGAATCACAGATGTGCAGCAGTAATAAAAGAAAGAGGAGGTCCAGCAAAGTAGTCCTACTAAATGGATGTTTCTGGCAAGTAATAAAAAAAAATAAAAAACGCACTAATTAAGATTTTTCATTCATTTCTAAATATGAGCCAAGTACCCAACAAACTCATTTTTCGGTCTAAGACCATTTTGCTACCTTGACCACAGGTAAACAATTCTAACACTCTTAAAGCGTCGTGAAAGTTTGGAAATGCCTAAAAAAACAAAACTTCATTACGGAATATGTAGTTATCGCAGCTAATTCGCCAAACTTCGAAAAAATAGGCTCTAACCAGTCCTGCACTACCTAAATACTTACTTAGGTGGCGCTACAGTCCGGGAAAAACTGTGGACCAAGGCCTCAACCAACAACCTCTTCCAGCTAGCCCGGCTTCCAGTTGCGCACTTCAAGTTGGTCAAGGTCTTGTTTTACTTGTGCGCGCCACCTTAGGCGAGGTGACTGAGCTGACCCTCCGGGTTAGAATCGAACATTCTCCGACCTTATGTCCATACGCTCTACATGTCCTAGCCATCTTAGACGCCCAATGTGCAGTTTTTCGACCAGGTTAATGTCGCTGTACAGTTTGTGGTTGAATTTTCTCCTCCCGAACCCGTCAACGCAAACGGGACCGAATATCTTACGAAGGATTATTCTCGGGAAGCAACCAAGGATATCTTCATCCGCTTTTGATAAAGTTCATGCTTCAGCTCCATATAGCAAGACTGGGATGATATAGAGTCTCCTTAGTCGATCGAGAAAGGACTTTACTACTCTACTACTCTACTCACTACCTAAATGCTTCAAAATATTTCCAATCAGAACAAAGTCAAACTTCCCGGGGTTCTAAAAATCCCCACCAGAGAGACCAGAGATTTTATACAATGCATTGATCCTCTTTTAATTTCCTTAAACTGACTATGTATCTTAGGTCGCCATGACAGCCAAATTAAGTAGTCAAACAAACACAAAGCGGAAAGTTCAAGTTCAAGCTGATATATGTGGTGACAGCGTCGAATGAAAGGAGATAGTTGATCCAGTTAGCAGTTAAGCTACATATTTAAGCCAAACTTATAATAGCCAGGAGACGGAGAGGTTCTAACTGAAGCACCCGTATCCAGTGCTCATAAAACGATTTTTTATCAAAAAACAGAATGTGATTCCTCGTTCCATAGATTCAGAGAAAGACCACAGGTGTTAATCCCCTATATACATAAGTCTACTTTGAATTCCGAGACACGCTGAAATACTGCAAGAAGTCTCAAAAGTATCACTTCAAGGACAAAGACAAGCTGATGTGATCCCGAGGCTGCGCAGTATTTTCAAAAAGAAAACAATACTACTGACTGATGGTCCAAGTCCTGAGATTTACTTGGTCCTTTTCCAGGCCTTAGACGACTTCAGGCGGTTCTCCGTAGTGTTATGGAATGGGTCGAGTGCTGCGATGTTTTAACCTTTAAGTTGATAGGTGAGTAATAGTAACGTAAGTAGGTACTGGGGTGCTGACAACACCCCATCATGATTTCACTTTAATGCTCTTATCTTTCCTCTGGTAAGTGGTTCTATGGTGGAATTTTCACTATGATATCGTTCTGGGGTAGAACAATGTTAAAATAATTAACTTTCAGACCCCTTTACAGAGTTTTTAGTCGTCCTTTACAAAATAGTGCATTCCTTATTAATTTTTGAAACAATTTTTTGTTTTAACAAATTTGCCATCATCCATATCAATTGTTGAAAGCGTTCCTGATCTTTTTCAAATGGCATTTTCAAATTACCTATGTATACAAATTCACCCAGTAAAAAAAAATTACACAACTGGGTAGGTGGGGTGTTGACAGCACCCTTGCAGTTTGAACAGTCTGTCACGGCTTACTTGCGCAACTAAACTTTTTTAAAACCATCTGAATCTGTATAATAGAAAACAACAGGAAGGTACTGTACCGACAACGGGTGTTGTCAGCTGCAAAGCATAATATTTCTGAAAAATAGGGGCTTGGGGTGTTGTCAGCACCCCACCTACCCAGTTAAAGGTTAATGATGGCTTTCGAACGTAAATTTGTTTCCACATCATCTGATACGAATAACAGTTTGAATGTCAAAGGAACCTAGAACCAAGGTTCCCACTTTAGTTCTTAACCAGCAGATTTGTTTGCTTGGTGTATTTTTTCCCGAATTGATTCTTATTCCAAGCGCGTCCAACGTAAGCTGTCTTATCACTGATTTCATTGTGACACATCACAGAAAAGAGACGCATATTTGAAAATTTTAACAATCATTGTTTTCGGTTTGTTTTTCTGTCGAAAAGACAGAAATGCTGTTGCAACCATGCACGGAACATCGTATTTTATTCTTCTATGTCAATGGAATGCGGGTTCACCAAAGGTCGACTTTACCGCATACCTCCACATCATATTCCTATCATAACCATATTTGCCATCCGCATCTATCCATATTTCTAGCAGCAGCGCAGCAGAGCACGAGTATACTCGTGTCCATTTCCCATGGGAAAATATTTTGGAAATTCCCAAATGATTTGCTTCCTTGTAAATGTCGCATCGTCGTCGTCATCGGTCGTCGTCGTATTGATATTCAACTTTCAGTAATGTTCTCATCGGTCAATGATGTGACTTCCATATTCAATTGTGCTACCTTTGCTGTCGGTCGGCCGAGCTCATTTCGTATTCAGTGCTCCGATGCTCCGAAGAAATCAGTAAAACAAACAGAATCAAGTCGAGAGATCCTTTGAAAAATCCATCAATGCATGCGAGACATCCATCGTGTGTGTCTGTGTGTGCCAGGAAGCAGACAAGATCCAATCCATTATGCATGGAAACATGGTTGAATGGCATAAGATGCATCCGATCTTGGTATCATCGGCTGTCTGCAGTTTTGCGGGACCAAGTGCTCAATGTCTGCCACGACCAACACCGGAGATGGACATCGATCGATTGGAGATGTACTCTCCGTACCACGATCCATGCCAAGTAAGCTGGTATACATCTAAGCCGGACTCTTGACAGAAGTCACTTGGTTCCGATGGATGGCAGATCGGATAGCCAGCCGATCGCAATAGATCGCCGCCGATCGTAGACAGGAAACGATCAGCATTGGGAAGCAAAACATCGCGATCGCGATCGGTGGATTGGTATACCATTGAATGCTAATCACAGCTAGAGCTTCTCTCCAATGGATGACGGCGAGTTCATGAATTTTAAATTGAGCTCACGCATGTCCTACGGAATCGGTTACACGCCTAGCGTCGTCTTTTGTTTTGTCCTCACGAAAGACTGACTGTAATCGAAGAGTTGTTAGCTCTATGGAAATGCCAGACAGATTCCGGTTTGACTTTGCCGCTGGCTTGACACATTAGCATGTGCTAATTTCTGCCTTATTTCGCATGGAACTGTTCAGGCTGGAAGACGGTTGCACTGGCGCTGGTCAACTGGAAGGGGAAAAACTCGCAAATCCAAATAAATCAAATTTTGATCGATCAGCAAATTGATGCCGCGGGCTATTCTCTGGTTGAGTGGAATTGGAGTAGATGCTCTGATTCAGGGTGCAATTAGTCGGAGACAGGAAGTGAAGCTAATTGCTTTTGGGCGGGCTAATGAACTGAGTCTGTAAGTTTGTTGAACTTGAAGCAGTTTAAGTTGCGTTCGTCAATGTCTCCACTGATAGTTTAGTCTAAATGTTTTTAGACATTTACGCAAATTTGTATAAATCCTTGTGGATTAGAAACGGGTTCAACTGTTGAATGTCTCATGTTCCCATAACTATCCATCAACCTCACACTCAGCCCCTCCCATTTGCAGTACTCAGACTCACTGACAGTCATTTGTCTTGTCACCGAACAACCACCACTAACCAAACTAAATGTGTGCCATCTCAATAAATCTATTCTACGACCATAAATTCAAATGTTTGGGCAATTTTCTGGCATATTTTTACAATATGAGTCTCGGCTGGCACCACTCCAACGTGTGCTCTCACACGTTGCTCGCCGTCATCAGCTGGATGAGATCATTCGCCTCATCACCGACCATCGAAAGCGTCATCGGCTAATAGCTAAACAAGATTCACGTCGGTTTTAGTTCAGCGTGAACATCATCATCGCTGAACTGAAGTTGGTGCGGTGCGTGCGTTTAGTGTGGATGATCGTGATCACATTTTGACAGGATCAGTGAAGTGAGGATCAGTCTTCTTATTTCTCTTCCCACATGTTCTTTGAATCCAACAGAAAAACATAAAAAGGGAGAGAAAGAAAACTCCGATTACGATTCAATTGGATATGCAACTCACGAGGCACACGATCTCCCTAGGAACACACAACCAAAACATGGCCGAAGTGCAAGAGGCTAAGTGGCTGTGTCCATCAATACCGCATCGAGTCAATTGGCGAAATGTCATTGTATGCTAATTAGTTAGGTATGAGCGTCAATCAAAACATTTCTATGGCTAAACCTCGGCATGGAGTTCAGCGCTGCAGCTCGTGACTGCACGGTTGGATCGGGATAGTGCGGTCGGCGCAGCTGAGGCTTACCATTCCGTGCAACGGCAACAATAGTGCGTGTGCAGAGGAATTCAGTTGTCAGTATTTCAAACTCCCAGTCCAAGTCTTGGCGCTCCCGTTGCGCACCGTACTTGCCCGAAGAACAATCGCTTCACTTTAACTTTGCAGCGAGTTGTCTGCCTCTGCCGCGCTGCTGGTTGGCTCAAGAAATTCAAATGAAATCACGCTGACGACGACGTCAGAGTCCGATCATCGGATCGGTGCGATGATGATTCTCCCCTAGGCATGGCAGGGTGGAACTCGAAATCCACATTGATACGAGTATCTTGGCGAATTGCGGATGATGTCAATTGGAAAAAGTTTTGGCGGCTTTGACTTTCCGTGTTCGTTTACAGATTTGCGTGGAAAATCGTGACTTTGTATTTTTTTACGGTCCTTATGACTTTAACATGATTTCAATGTTAGTGCAGTGCGATTATTAATTTAATGGAAATGCGATTGTGTACGTGCTGACTGCTGATGGAGGGAATGACCACATAGTTGCAACCTGCAACCTGCGGGTAAATGAAAATGATTTAATCAAGCGATTGAAGCATTTGCTATAATTGAGATTGAAGTTTCCTGTGTATGGTGCGCTAACAAGGAATTCAAATGTGAGACAGGGCAGCTTTGCGAATGATTTCCTTGTGGGAAGCAAAGGGTACGCGTCTTTTAATCGAACCTTTTGAGCAGCTAAGAACGAAGTGGTAAGTATATACATATGTACACATACTTCATAGCTTTGGGTAACGTACGCAGGTCTTCACTTATTTCGAATGAGAGCAAAAGGGAATTAGTTGAATAGTTGTCATTAGTTTCAGTAGGTGACTTTTGACTTATATTGGTCAAAGGAAGGAAGTCCCAAAAATGTGTATTTCTGTATGAACACGCTAATCTCGAGAACCACTAAACGGATTAGGATGCGGTTTTCATAATTATGATCTGCATTTCCTTGCGGACGTTATAGGTATGAATGAATACTCTATTACTCGAAGTGACAGAAAATCAATTGTCTGTCAGTACACAGCCCTAACTCAACAATGGATTCTTGGATTAAAAAAAAAAAAAAAAAAATAGGTTTTAATAAATTCTTTGAAGATTCCCTTGAGGCATAGGCGCATAGCGTATAAATCATCTTCCTGCATTATC
The DNA here is from genome assembly GCA_949775065.1 of Brachyopa scutellaris. Taxonomy (NCBI): domain Eukaryota; kingdom Metazoa; phylum Arthropoda; class Insecta; order Diptera; family Syrphidae; genus Brachyopa; species Brachyopa scutellaris. The sequence goes on along the minus strand of OX459113.1, from coordinate 120,156,589 downwards.
CTGGAGCTGAGCTATGGTCAAAACAATTCATGAAATCATCGCCAACAATTTTCCATCAGGGAAGACCGAAGCCAACAGCAATACAACAGTGGCACATTTGAATTTTCTACTGAAATAGCTTTCTATTGATGTTTTATGCGCGGCCTACTACGATAAATATGATTGTAAAAGCAAATTCAAATTTTAAGAAAAGTGCACGGGGAAGGGGCAACGCCGTTCGGGCAACAACTATACAGCGAGCACTGGTCAGCTTTACTCTCTTCCACAAAAATTGTCAGTATACCTACAGGCTACAGCTACAGGCCTTAAAAAATAAAAATAAAAAATTACGGCGTCAGCAGCCCTATACAGAACCAAGCCTAGCTTCTCGCACCCATTTGTGTGTGCGTGTTATTTTTTCACGAAATGGAAGGGACCTACAGTTTTTTGCCGACTCCGAACGGCGAGTCGAAACTAATAGTTTCCGATGTATGAGATTTTTACATACAAATACTCGAAAAAATGCCCTCTTCTAATATTTCATCGCAATTGAGGTGTTGTGCACTTTTTTTTATATATATTTTTTTATATTATTCACGCGCGCTAAAGGGGTTATGTCTTGCACAGCGGGGGCCAAGAGAAATTTAGGGAGGATGAAAGAGGAGATACCGATGCGCATTGGTCTTAAATGCTTGTAGATCGTAACGGGAGGGAAAAATCGTGTTTGGTAAAGCATTCCACATTCGTGTTGAGCGGTTAAAGAAAGTATCCCTATATTTTACTGTACGTCCGAAGTTGGGCTTAAGGGTAAACTGATGGGCATTCCTTGCGAGACGTGTGTTGCGGGAAAATTGTTGAAGGGGAGGAATGCAGCTGGCTATTTCGCTGGAGCACTGTTTGTGGAAAAAGCGATAAAACAGGGAAAGACAGGAAACATTCTGACGGTGTTCAAGAGAGTCAATTGACTCAGTGATGTTTCTATCCCCTATTAGTTTTATCGCGCGCTTTTGTATTCTATCGTTCAGGTGCAGTGATGTTTTTGGAGCACCCGACCAGATATGAGCATTCTACTCGAGCTTGGGGCGAATATACGCCATATAAATTGTAGCTAGATCAGAAGGGGTGAAGAATTTCTTACATCGTTGGAGGAAACCTAGGCATTTCACGGCGTTTTTGGCGACTACGAATATGTGGTCATTCCAACGTAGGTTGGCATTAACACACATACCGAGAATGGAAAGCTTTTCGGTTTCAACGATGCAAGAGCCATTCATGGATAATGGCTGATGGGTAAGATGACGCTTTAACGACAGAAGACAGCATTGGGTTTTTGAAGCATTAAATTCCACTCTATTATTTATACCCCATTTGGTTATGCTGTCAAGGTCGGAATTTAATGAGCTTAACATACGCAACCGTTCCAGTTCCACAGCCGAAGACCAGGGACGTGAATCTGTAAACGAATATGTAAAGCTGAGGGTGCTATCCGTCAGCGAAATCGTTCAAAAAATTATTTTGTTTTTAATTCAGCAGATGCAGATGGTTACCCCACGGGTATTGCTTTCCGATATGCGGTGATTTTTCATACATGCTATGGTAACCCAGTGAAAGCTTAAAAGAGGGACAAATTTATGAAAGCTATTGCAACGCGAATAAGAGGCAAACGTCCTATCTTCCCTGTACTGACAATTTTTGTGGAACGGAGTATAGTTCTATACATAAGCTAGGTAAGTTGTTATTGTTTTTTTTTTTTACATAAAAAGCTTTTTTAATATTAATATTACCGTCTTTAAACAACTGGCCACACGCTTATGGAAATAAAAGTCGGTAGGTTTTCAGTGAGTAGGAAACAGAAGGGTAGATTGCACCCAAAGTCCACTTTCAATAATAATGCTACGTTCAGTTTGGATAGAAATTTCATTCGATTACTGATCGAGGAGGAGGAGTGCATTTGTACGAAATAACAACAGCGTTGCCACAGTGCTACTTTTGTAGCAAAAGTGCTACATTTTTTTTTTAGGTTTGTTCAATTTGCTACCTTGCTACTTTAATTTTCAAATTTGACTACATTTTGCTACATTTTATATTTTGAAGTTGCCTGCAAAATATTTTGTTTATGTTTGGTAGTGATTTTTGTTGCTTTCAATCCCAACAATGCATTTAAGGGTGAGAGCTGAATTTGCTGTTTTGTGCAACCAAAACATGTGAATTCAAAAAGTGGCCAACTGTGTTGACTGAGGCAAGCAGGAAAATTGTTTTAATGCATTTCTTTGCTTAAGTGTAAAATGGATCGATAAGATGATAAATTGTACTAATTCATTGTTATAGATCGCTCATCGAACTTTATGTAACTGTTGCAGATTGGTAATAAGAGATTGAAAGGAAAAGGAGGAGGAAGATAAAAATTAATAAATAGGAAATATGGAAAATATGGAAGTTTCGCAGAGCATTTCCTGGTCATGTTTTGCAATGTGAATCATATTCATCTGTCTGTCATGAATTCTCTTCCAAACGTTTTAAAGAAATGTTCTCTTGACTCCAAGGTAGCACAGCATATAATTTGTAATAGAACGAAAAAGATAAGCATTATAAGCAATCAGTTTTTTTTAAATAAATTGATTGCTCTTACAAGCGGTTCTTTGGCCGGCAGGGAAATGTTAGGACGGAAATCTTTCGAAATATGTTCCATCAGCTTCAGAACCCCTTTTAACATAACCTAACCTACAAAAGTTCTTGTTTTTGCTTTTGCTTTGCCTTAGGCTTATCTTCGGAATTAGAGATTTTGCTACTTTTGCTACTTTTCCGAGTTTTTTGGGCTACATTTATGCACAGTCAAGCGGCAACGCTGAATAACAACAATACATTTTTCTGTTAAAATTGCTTTCATTCCAAAGACGCTTCTCTTTTTATGTGTGGCCATTGCAATGAACGAAGTGTAATTTCGTTTATGATTTGAATAGTTATCTCCAATTTAACTGCAAATGTAGAGAAATAGGAAAACAAATGCATTGGCAGAAATGAAAATTGAGATAGGTTTGGGCCACTGAAGAGTATGGTTCATAAGGTCTCTTTTTTTCAACTTCGATTCATTAAATCGACTACCGAAGCCGATACGATGGATCGCAAGTACTTAAATTCCCCCTTCCCTTACAACATTCCATTTACAAACTAACTTACCGACCAACGCCTCTCGATTCCTAATCCCAATCTAAAACAATGAAACAACTCAGCACCTTAGATACATCGTTCACACTTGTAGTAGCTGTCTATGTGCACTCAATTGACCCCGAAATCGCACCTTTCTCTCCGTTTAATCTCACAGCCTAGGTGTTTATAAGAATTTTCACACCTCAATGCCCACAAAAGGCACTCACACTCCGCAGTGGCCAACGCCAAACTCATAATTTCCCCTCTAAGATGGATGGTGCGCGGCCGGCCGGCGTTAGAAAGTTTATTACTCGGATTACCGACCGACTCGTACCTCCACAATCGAATTTAATTGGAAAAGAATGCCTCGCATCGGATCGCACAGAACAAATACAAATGGAAATAAATTTCCACCGATCGTATCCTTTATTCGAAGTTCCATTTCTCACAGTGGTGGTCGGTGGTGGCGGTGGTGGTGAACCTGAGGTGCAAGGCTCTTAGCCTTTACGACGTGTTAAATTATCCCTTCGAAGAGATGCATTTGATTTATGGTATAATTGGTCCCTGCGCTGATCCGCGCAAGGTGGAGATTACTTTTGGAAAGCTCATAGGAGCACAGGTGCAGGAGTCTTTGGCGATATGAATCGCGGCCAGCAAACACACACACACACACCCATGCACACATGGAGAAGTGAGAAAATTACTAACCTCAAGCGGTTCGACCTACCTCCGGGTCCAATCGATTGAATCGATCGATTGAGGCTGCTGTGGCTGGTGGCCAGTACACACATCCGTGTCCATTTGCAATTGCTGAACAATTGATTCTGAGAAGAATCTCACAGCCGTACAGAGATCAATGAAGAGGAATGTTTGTTTTTTTTTTGTCCTCCACTGATGACTGCCGCCACCGCCATCGAAACAACAGCACTCTTGGAGGAATTTCTGTTGATGGAAGTTGAGCTCGGATTCGGGCGATCAGTTGGACGATCTTGCTGGCGGTTCCATGAAAATTACTTTGTGGCTCCATGTCGGTTTGACCGACCAATTTTGGTGTGTGCGGCCAAAATGAACAGCGAACGGTTTACTTGTTGCACTCGTGCCAAGTTGACATATTTGCCGCAAATATGCGCAACGGGTCGTCGTTGTTGTCGACAAGTCGAAGATGGCGCGCGACGGCTGGAGGAAGGATTGCTGACGTTCCTTTGAGTGGCATTTCCCTGACGGTACGCGCACGTACCACAGCCAACGTCATCGACGACACAAAAGCAGCAGCGGCACGATCGTGACATCTACTGGAACATGGTGTAAATTAATAAAAGCAATTTGTCAGATAATTAAAATGCGGCTGTGGTATTCGATGCGAACTTGTGCGCATCCGCATATTCGTGTCTTTTTTTGTTGAATTTCAGGCAAACTTTAGCGGTGTACATGAACAGTTTACGTTTGTTTAAAGAATTTGCACAATTTTTGATAATTTTCGATATAAAAACCTGCCGAAAGGTTGTTTCGATATTTCCTCTGTGGTGGAATTGCAAAACAAAAGCGGAATTTTTTGCAATTGTAATACAAGTGCAGCCCGGTCTGTTGGATTGAAAATTGTGTATTGATGACTTCCAGAAATGAAATCGCGCTTGCTGTTGAATAATAGACTGGCAGTTGAAATGGGTTCAATTTTTCTTTAAATTTTATCGCCTTTGCAAGTGCCAACTGCCTACAATTCGTTAAAATATAAGCAGTTAGCTTATTACAGAGCTGCTGGTTACTCCATGGGTAGAAAGAAAAAATGCTCTTAAAACATAACTTCCATCTTTAAATATAAAAATGAGCTGTTCGTTTTATACCTCAAAACTCATAAACTAACTATCCTATTGTCCTGAAATTTACACTATAAAGTTCTTAAGATGTTCGAAGTGTTTGTACATCAAAAAATTTCAAGTTTTCTAGTAGATGGCGCTGGAACTCAAAAATGTTTACACTCGCCGTACGATTGAGCTGAAACTTACACAATGGATTTTTAATGAAGTCAGAAATGTTCGTCCATCAAAAGTTTTCAAGTTTTCCGATAGATGGCGCTGGAACACCAACATTTTAAAACCACCCGATTGAGCTGAAACTTACAGAATATATTTGTTATGAAGTGAGAAATGTTTGTAAATCAATTAGCGCTGAAAACCAAATTCCCAAAATGATTACTACAGCAATGCATGAAGACAGCCAACAGCTAACTTTTGATTTGCCTGCACTTCTCACTTCAGGACAAATATATTGTGTAAGTTTCAGCTCAATCGGATGGAAAGTTTGTGGGTTTTTAGCACTTAAATGAACAGGTTATTTTTATGATATGAACTAATGATTGTTGGGCCAGTTTCAACATCTAATGCGGCCCTTACACGGTCAATCAAATGACATCAATCACCCTGTACGTGTAAAAATCAAACATGTTTTGATTTTCGTCAATCAAGCGATGTGACACATACAATCATATTTTCACTAACACACATGAGTGATTGATGTCATTTTGATTGATCGTGTAAGGGCCGCATTAGATGTTGAAACTGGCCCAACAATCATTAGCACTTCTTGAGTAAAATTTACAAATTCAATTCTAGCTTCCAGATGACATCGTTCGGTGCACCAAAAGTCACTCGAAAAAATTTCATTGCATTTTATGACATGAACACTGTTCCCAATGAGTGTAGCGAAGCGCTAGTGAGTAATAAATTTGTTAAAGCATTTAAAGGGCAAAATGCTGTTAAATGTCATCTAATCGTTGTGTTGGATTTGCTGTTGATGTTGGAATAAGACAGCATAGCCTGTTTTATTTTTATAAACTTCAAAAACGCCACGTGTCATTCTGCTCAGTTTTCAATTTCTGTATCGTAAGCTCTTAACTCCTAACTTCACCCCGCAACTTGGCCTAGAAACGCTTCTGCACCTTCTACCGATTGATCTCTCTATAAGAAACATGGTAGCCAAAGTAGCTATCAGATGAAGAGAGAATGGCAACTGAAGGCCGCCCCGTTTATCTGGATATACTTAAAAAGGACTCATGCCCTGCACAGATTACGAGAAGCCTCGACTTGACTTCACCAGATACTTCAAGGTCTCCTAACCAGGCAGACAGACGGATTTGGAACAACCTCGAGAATGCCATCATCGGATCATCCATCTCTACAGACGGCTCAAAAACAGAGGAAGGTACCAGAGCAGGTGTCTTCCAGGTGCATAAACCAGTTTTACCGACCAACCGACTATTGCAGCGTCTTTCAATCAGAGATATATCCTATAAAGAAAGCAGCACAAATATTCTACAACCCGTAGGAGAAATCACCATTTGCGTGGACAGCCAAGCCGCACTCAAAGCACTGGACTCCACTTCCGTGAATTCAAAAAGGAATGTCTCAAGGCTCTTGGAGCGATAAACCTCCAGTTCTACTCTGCTGGGTATCCAGACATGCGGGTATAGAAGGGAAAGAAACAGCAGACGAACTGGCCAGAAAAGGCTCTGATATGGATATGATACTAGCTGACATACAGGTTTTACCGACTTTCAACACAGCTAAACATCTAATAGACCGCATCAGCACTAATTTAGCCGAGGTCCGATGGCGCACCACTACCGATTGTGCCATACCCCGCAACCTGTAGCCCGCAGTCGACCAGAAAAGAACAATATCCCTTATGAAAAAAGCCAAATCGATGAACCCATCGGTGTTATAACCGGACACTGTATAACAGGAAACACGGCCAGAAGATACGGCATCCTTACAAATGAATTCTGTAGATGTTGTTTAGATAAGCATGAAATAGAATCTGTACCACACCTTCTATGCCACTGCCCGACTCTTCAAGAACGGCGCCTATTATATTGTATGGGAGCACGGTTCTTCGACTGCCTAGACAACCTGGTTAAAATACTGCTCACAGACCTAAAGAGATTTATTAAAAGATCGAAATGGTTTGATTGACTGCGTGTTTCGACAACTAGGGTATTCACAATGGACTTTTACGGCCTCTGGGTGAAATTGCACTTACTGCAAACGAAGCTTCTAACATAACCTTACCTAAGCTCCTAAAGACTTAGGTAAAGCGCCAAGTTGCGTTACTTCTCATTCGATTTGCCATCGAATAATGACTGCTGTACTTAGCTTCGCATCCCTACTCTCGTATTTGTTTACTTCAAATGTGACATTTTCGCAAATTCATTGTTTCCACTTCGACGCGAATATCTTGCCGCTTACCCACTCTGACCCGTCTTTAAAATTCCAATGCCAGCTAACTGCTGTTTTGAAAGAACTTAAGTCCACAGTACATCTAAGGATCAAGCATATGGTAAATACCCAACTCAATCCTACTGTGACAATAAAAAAGAATGCGCCATGTGAGCTGTGCGGTACGATCCACTCGCAATCTCTGACCACGTGAGCTGCTATTTTTCTAACGATCAGGTCATTCTAGGAAACGCATAGCTCGAAAGTCTCAGGCGCACCTGCACCTAAAAAAGGGTTCCGCATTTAGTGGAACTCCGTCCACTCCATGATCCATGATATCGAAGACAACAATTTATTGGTTTATCATGCGAGTATAACGTCTCGTCGCGCCCCCTGTCCCAAATGGCAACAAAAGTAAATCGAGGAGGAAGTTGGTGTGCTTTGTTGCAGCAACATTGCAACAACTTGGCTGAGCGTGTGAGGTGGATTTGTCCACTACGCTGTCAAAGTCGACAGATGGATTTATTATTTCCCTATAGGGTAAGCCGATTCTGGTTGGTTGCATGTGTTGCGTGCACATAGACTTCTGGTCTATTTTTATATAACAAAAAAAAAAGAAACGATTTATTGCCGCCACACCGTGATATGTCAACTACGAGTATGATTGAAAAGAAAGTACTCGTAGAATGCGGCTCATTTCAAGTCGGTATCAGGTCTTTGATTGGTAACGGATACATAAATGTTGGCAGCTTCGGTTACAGATTCGATGACTGTGAGTGTGAGGGGGTTTTTATTATTATTTATTTTTAAATGCAATCTTTCGTTCACTCCGAATTCTTTTAGTCAATGTATTAGGTATTTTCATGCTTTGCAGATTGTCTAGATTGCCTAGAAATTCACTGGCAATGTTTGCTCCTATAGTGTTATACTCGCAGAACTAATACATATACGATGGTAGAGTTCAAAGTCCACGGTTTGACCAATAAAACAAACTTATAAGTGATAATTAACTAGTGATCCAGATCATCTTTACTATTTTGATTGCTGTTTGATCTTAAGAGTAAAGTGGTGGATCCAGGTCATCAGAAATCTGGCCCAAAAACCTTCTGGAACGTTTCAAACGGTTTCGAAACGCAAACTGCAGAATCCTTTGAGAACCCAAGTTCGTTTTGAATGGTGTTTTGCGACAGCGCTGCCAATGGCATGTGGAAAAATTCATCAATTTTTCACAAAATGGTTGCGAGAAACAGGCTCTGGTTCACCCCGAACCTAAAGAAAGAAGAAGCAAACTAAAAAGTCTTTCAACATATGCAGTCGAAAATAGAAGCTTAAGCAGCAGCTTTATAAATATTTATAAACTAGTGTGGCCGCGCGAGAACTGTTGTAAGAGAAAATCCATACCCCAAAATCCAAACTTCCCATATGATTTCCATCTGTCAACTTATGGAAATCCCATGGAAATCATACAGGAAGTGTTTATTCTTTTGGGAGTTCATTTTGGGAAGAATATTTGTTTTGATCGGTTTTTTAATTTGTTAAAATCTATAAAGTAACAGTGCAGTTCGTCACTGCTTTAGGAAATTCTCTTTCTTTTGACATCTGATTGATTGGTTAAGTGTGAGAGCCGCAAATGGTACCTCTACTACAGAAATAATATATACTAGTGTGCTCATGCGAGAACTCTCGCAAGAAAAAATCCAACCCCTTCTTTTTTAATTTATTAATTGAAAATGCAATTCGTCAGTGCTCCAGGAAATTCTCTTTCTTTTGACATCTCACCTGTTAAGATTGGTTAAGTGTGAGAGCCGCAAATGGTACCTATACTACAGAAATAATATATAGGGTTTTCCAATGAGAGGTGTTATTGTGAATGGCCCACTATTTCCGTAACTGTCACTTTTGAAGCTTTTATTTTTTGACATTTGACAAAAAGAAACTACGCCATTACTAAAAATGGAACGATACACGCTTCAACAACGCATTGAAATTATTAAAATTCACTACAAAAATGGTGAAAATCTTGCAGTCACAGTTCGCAAAACTAAAGCATTTTTTTGGTCGTCGTGAAGCACCTTGTCGGACCGCAATACAGCAAATTGGTGGAAAAATTCGAGCTGTTGGGACAAGTTAGTGATGTAAAGAATAAAATCCGTGCCAGTCGCTCAAGAACAACTGAGAATATTGCTGCTGTAGCCCAAAGTGTTGAAGAAAACCCAGGTTTGTCCATTCTTCGTCGTTCTTTGGTATTGGGCATTCCACAAACGTCATTACGCCGTATTTTGAATAAAGACTTGGGTCTTAAGGCTTATAAAGTTCAGTTAACACAAGAACTCAACCGGCCGATCATCAACAACGTCGTGTATTTGCTGATTGGGTCCTTGAAATGCATGAAAATTATCCGGAAATCCATCGAAAAATCATCTTGACTGATGAGGCCCATTTCCACCTCGGAAAACCCAAGAGTTATTGTTGAGAAGCCCCTCCATCCTCAACGTGTGACTGTTTGGTGCGGTTTATGGTCCGGCGGGGTCATTGGACCTTACTTTTTCGAAAATGAGGTTGGATCAACAGTTACGGTGAATGGATTGCGCTATCGAGAGATGATTAATGATTTTTTATGGTCGGAGTTGGATGGTATTGATCTGAACAATGTTTACTTTCAACAAGACGGCGCTACGTGCCATAAAAGCAACGAAACCATTGATCTTTTACGGGAAAAGTTTCCGGACCGTGTTATCTCTCGAAGAGGTGATCACAATTGGCCACCGAGATCTTGTGATTAAACACCTTGCGACTTCTTCCTTTGGGGCCACGTGAAAGATAAGGTCTACGCCAACAGCCCAGCGTCGATTCAAGACCTCAAAGATAAAATTCGTGAGGCTATCGAGGACATAGGGCAGCCACTTTGCGATTTGGTTATGGAAAATTTCATGAAAAGGATATGGTCCTGTATGCGTGCTCCTGGTGGCCATTTGGCTGATGTTAATTTTCATTATTAACGGCATACCTTCCTCTTTATTATGAAATAAACATCCGATCATTTATCTCAAAAAATGGCATTTTTCTTTGAATACCAAAATAACGCCTCTTATTGGAAAACCCATTATATGATGATTTGTGAAATAAGGGCCCGTAACTATCTTTTGTTGATTTAACCACTTGTTTCCAATATTTGACAGTCCCACTAACTGTCTTCTGATTGAGCATTGATATATTTTTTCGTCTTTTCAAAGTAAAGCGTTGCAAAACGGGATTCGAGAATTTCATGGAATATGTTTGCGCAACTCTTGGGTTAACAATAGGAATAATTTCGAGGAGTGTAACCGAAAAATTAAATCAATTTTTGATTTCCTGTCATAAAAATTGGATTTGTTGCATGGTGCACTGCATTCACAGCAGCACAGTTATGGTAGAAATTATAATGTAGACGATTGTGAATTCAGAAAAAGAAGTAAAGGAAAAGCTAGATAACAGAAATATATTGTACACACATATTACATTATGTAAATGAGGAGTGAAATTATACAAAATATAAAAACCAAAATAGGGTACAAACAATTATAAAGGGTGTTTTCTAGGATATTTTGTTTTTCAATATGGCAGCACTTAGACAGCTGACATCATCTTTTTATTTGGCTACGCTACGTCAAGGAAAGACTTTTGCCGGACACCGTCGTGGAACTTCCTTTCCCAAATCAATGTTCAGTGAAAAATGAAAATGTTTATAGAGCGCTACGCCAATTTAACGGTCAACATAATCGACCAACTGAGTCGGGTATTCGCAACATATCTTATTAAATAAGTTCGAACTACCTACATTAACTCTTTTGCACCCCAAGTCAATGACAAAAATTCGCAGAGTGAAATGAAGATGAAAATATCGGGCCCGTTGTGACCAGTCTTGAGGTAGATCCTAATTCATCGATTCTTCAAAGTGCGCAAGAACTTGGCCTGTGTCCGTCCATCGACTTTGTGGAAGATTTTGCGCAAGACTTTTGATTTATACGCTTACAATATGGTCTGGTCTCTGAAAGTGTTCGATGACAATATAATTTCCAGATATGGACATGTGACCTGTCCTCAAGATCTACGGGGCTATTTGAAGTCATTGGCTTTCAGCCTTGGAATCCAACATCAAGCGCACAATTCATGAGATACGCCCTCAAATGCTCGAAAAAGTGGTCGAAAATTGGAGCACCAGGATGCAATTCCTGAGGCGCTCAATAATGCACTCCTCTGGCAAGGCTGGTTTGTCTTCATATGAGATGCCGACGATCTTCCTTATTCTCAATCTCTGTGGTCTACGATGATACAATGACAAAATTATTCGATATTTCCCTCTGTTCATGGTTCATGGTCTTCCACAGATTCGATCACTTTTAAGGCCTACTCGTTCACGTTTAAGCTTGGCTTTTACAACTTTTGAAATGCTGTTTTCAATTAGACAGATTCTCCTTAAGTTTCCCCATGAATTTGCTTAAGGTTGAGATTTTTACTTTCCATCTTTCAAAAATTACTTTACATTGTGTGAACCGAATTAAATACAACAAAACACAGAAATGAAAACATGTGGGTGGCCGTGGCATAGTGGTAGTCGGTCGTCACTTGTCACGCTGAAGGTTCACGGTTCAAATCCAGATGTCCGAAACATTTATTTCTCACGAAATAAAAATAAGTTGATCAGTTTCAGAAGCTTATATCAAAAACCTACTTTGAAGGCATAACACTGGCAGTAGGATGGTGGTATGGCTGAAGAAATTAATTGCACAAACTAATAATACGAAACATTCGGAAAAAACTTCTGTGAATCATAAGCAATGGCATAACGTTCAATAATACACAACTCTCCAGTTATTCTGGACACCCCCCATAGAGTTAGTTGAAACCTTACATCTGAGTTTCCTATCATTACGCCGATCTGTCTATCTCTCGTTCTTGTCCTTCATGTGCTCGCGCTGTGTGTAAACATTATAAGGGTATTCATATCCCCTTTAGCGTGTGTAGATTAAAAAAAAAAAAATATATATATATATAGATGCTGCTCTGGCCAGAGCCAGATGTGCTTTTGCCCTTACAAAGATACAAAGAGACTGTTCTATAGCAGCCAACTCGATACAAGGGTAAATGTAATCTGCTACATTGTTTTGTATTTGGCCAATAACCGCATATGAATATCCCATGTGGTTCAACGTTGGATCAAGCCCGATGGTAAGGAATCGAGTTTTTGAGAGGGTGCGTCCTAGGGCTCGCTTTAAAACACCAGAGTCCGAGAAGAAAAAATTATATTCTTATGAGGTCCTGTACGGCATCACAGTGTTCCATTTCACACCAATAAGTGGACAAAATTCAAAAAATTCATGACAAAAAAAGAGTACTTGCTAACGCAATTTTTATAAAGGATAACTGAAAGATAAGTAAATCACATTTTCTCTTTATTTTAGAGCGTGAAAATGATTTTAGAGCAAGTCAAAGTGAAGTGTGTTACCAATTAGTGTTCAATTTGTATTTAATTAATTTTTTCATTTTTTTGTGTGAAAAATTGAACCAAATTGGGATGGATTCAAGTAATCAAAGTGAATAAATTGTTCTAATAAATTTTGAAAGTCTATTTAACTATTTTTTAAAGATTTTTTTAATTATAAGATGTAAGTTTTTTTGAGGCATTTTTTTTTTTTTTTTGCATAGACTTTTAAATATGAGCCCCACCTTGCCCCGGGTCAATTTTTATTTTGATACAAAACACGACTTCTTAATTATAGGCCGTGAAAAAATCAGAGTGCGCAAACGTGCGCAAAAAAAGTAATCCTTTTTTTTGTAGGTCACCCCAATAGCCCAAGTTATGGCTCTGTTAGTCGGCCCTGCTGTCCCACCATTACCTCAGAAGCGAAAAATTGAATTAGATAAAGACTTCGATTCTGAAGACTCACTCAATAATAGCAGCAGTGATGATGAATATGATATACACAATATAAAAAAAAATATCAAAGAAATTTTAATTTTTTTAATTTTTTTGTTTTTTTACCCTATAAAGTAGTTAGTATTAATACGTAAATAAAGCACTTAAAACATAAATTTTTTATTACAACATACTTAACTCATAAGAATAACATGAAATAGTCAAAAAAATATTTTTGTCCACTTAATATGTACTACGCTGAACACTGTGCGACAGTTCAAATAAAAAATCGTAGTTTTAGGCCTTGAAAAACATCGAAAACTCGTCAAAATTCAACTCTTAAGATAACCAAATATCTACCCTAACCGTTTCATGTTATATCGCTACTAAAACTCACATACAAACAAAAAAATAAAAAATAACAGACACACCTTTTTAGCTACCTTAGTCCTTAATCCATTTTTTTTTGCAACCGAAACCAATCCCCTCGGCAAATTCCTCACAATTGAGTAATTTAAAGATGTAATTGCAATAAGCTAACAAAAATGTACAAGCAAACAAAATAATCGCTCACGAAAGTATTAAACTTGCCTCATTCCCATCGCCACATGCAATGTACACCGCACTCTAAGAAGGACTTAAGGACTCACAACTCCCTTTGGTACGAGTATAAAATAAATGCGAAATGCTCGCCAAGTTTACATCCCATTTGCGAAATTATACCTGCCACATGGACGACTCTGTACCTTCCGCAACCACCGCAATTGCAATTTTCAATAATTTCACTCCCGTGGGGTTGTCCCATCACAACACCACCCGCACCCCACCCCTTCCACAGGCATCGCGAAGCACGATACATGCTCGCGCGAGTAAGTCCATCATCGATAACTTATGACAACATAATGCACGCAATAATAGCTCCGTAAACAAACAGTCTTCGGTCTATTCCATCAGGACTCGATGGTTCTTTTTTCCCTTTTTTCCCGATCGTTCTCAAGGCTCGCCAAAAATCACCCGCTAAGAGGGTGAAACGTGGAATACTCGTACACACCCTCCCCCGAGTGGTGTGGGTATTGGCATAGAAATATTTTGCTACAATTGGAATTATATTTTTGTTCGACATTGTTGTGCCGGTATTAGGGGATGTATGCAAATAAGGATATTTCGCCATTAGTCGGATTGACGAAGAGCAAATACCGTGGAGTGGGAGTAGGACTATAAGAAATGAGTCTAGTCGTTGGAAGATCTCTGCTATAACAATACTCGTCATCGTAATGGGGAACACTCGCGAGCATTTAGCACATCATTAAAATTGTGTTAGTAAATTGCGTGTGCGATTTCGCGATGCCATTGTGCGGTTTGTTCATATGTCGACTTGGTGAAATGATATTCGCCGTTGCGGGCGGCGGTTGCCGATTGTTTAATTGGAGACGTCGATTCGAAACGCTTAGCTTACTTACTGAGAATTATCGAAAGCTGAGTAATTTAGGAGGGACATGCAGGGCATGGGGGCTTTGTTGTGTTAGTCCGAGGTTGAGACAAAGGAGTGTTGGTTCGTAACATGTTGGCGACTAATACACTGAAGTTCCAACATCGTGTGATGAATAAGGACCTATGGTTCTTAAATCCTTGGGTTTATTTTCATTGGATTTTGGAAGCAATTTTTTGTCAACTTCACCGTTAAGAGAATACATTTGTATGATAGGTCCATCTTTATCTTTTTGCTGTGGGAAGAGTCAACGGATCAAGGGCTTTATAATACGATCGCGAAACTGGCCAATTTATTCCATTTTTACAGTCTGACAATAGAGTCGTTTACCATAACCATAAGCAAAAGTTATATAGTTCAGAGGAATTGATTAAAACAATGCGAAATCCGGAAAGGACCCAATAATTTTTATATATGTATTTATTGTTATATTTAAAGGTTTATTAAATATATATAGTTAATTTACTTCATATAATTCATATTTATTACAATACTCTTAATACATTAAAATTATAACCCGAACAATTAGACCGCCAACTGAAGACTGAGCACTGGTTGACAGACACTTGAAGGGTTAACGTTTAATCGGCGGCTGCATTCGTACATACACTTCATTTACCTTATTCTATGGGTATCAAATTATAACCGACGATTTCAGTTACTAATTTATATAATTCTGGACTTTAAACTGTCACCTCTCCTAAACGGATGTGGACTATACGTAAGATGGTAAACCTAAAAAATAAATCTACCTTGAAGCTTTGGAAAATACTTTAAACGCTGATTTGTTTATATTTTAATTTAAATGCAAAATCAATAAATTTGCGAAGTAAACGCAATGTGTGGACATTTTTACAAGAGTATGCTTGAAGCTTTCTTTTTGTTAATTTTGGTTTTACTATTAAAAACTTTTATATTGATTTTGTTTCCCTTTGCTGGACACCTCCCTTCAAATGATATATATTTCATGCCGTTGCTCAAGAGGGTCAAGTTGCAAGATCGTTGATATAGATACATATGTAAATAATAGCTGACCCGTGCTCGCCTTGCTTCGCCCCCTGCCACTGTAAAGGCAGAGGAACATTTGACAGCTGTCAAGTAAAAGAAGCATTTTTAATATTACGATTCACATTTGGCCATATAAATAAGGATACCGCTTTCGTGAACGGTACCCGTTCACATCCTTCATCTAAAATTGGCATGCTAGATGAAGACTAAAAAGGTTACAAAAGTAGTCCCGAACACTTCGGCGAATAATTCTCCTGGTGCAGTGTCTGTGAAACAGCTCGCCCAGATTGGGAAAAGTTATTCATAAGCTTCAATTTGTCTGAGAACTTTACAAATAGAAAAACTGAATCGTATTGTCAAAAACGAAGTGTATTCTTCTGTCTTTAAAATGTGTAATAAGCTTCCTGGAAATGTATAAAATGTTTTCGACTCCTTTAGATTTGGTCATCAAAAAGCTTACTTCCCCCAAGACACCACTCCAAAATTAAATGGTAATCAGCTCAGCTTATCGGATCACGCCAAATATCTAGGTTTGGTTCTAGACTGGAAACTGAGCTCGAAATTGAATGTACTGGACCGAGTTAAAAAATCTGCTGCCGCATTGTATTCGAGCAAGAAAGTTGAAAATAGGGAGTCCACCCCAGATAATGCTGTGACTCTACACACTGCTGTAATCAGACCTTTACTTATAAATAGAATTATTGTAGTCTGATAGACAGCACTGAACAAAATCAGCTACGTCAATATACTTAACAAAATCCAAGAAACCATCTGCATTACTTGGAGCTATGGGAACCACCCTCACCGAATTGAATCTGCACTGGAGATCTGAGACATATGATGGTATAGGAGAGGGTGTCTTCTCAGGCCAGCTCAGTGTGAACTTGTCTAAATTGGTGCAAAATTTACAGCCTGCTAAATATCAGCAAAGCACATATCGGCACCCTAGTTGGGATATTGACAGGTCATTGTGGGCGCAGGGACATGACTGCAGGGGATATAAATCCATTATGGACTTATGTCCCACCAAAGTAATTTATTTTTCAAAGATGGGACATAATTCCAACCAGAAGAAGTTATCAGAAAACAAAGTCCAAAACACACAATTTTGAAAGTATTTTTTTATTCGCTTCTTCTTTTTCTCAAATTTTACCTGATGTTTCCTTTCGAATTTAAATAGAAACGTTATGTAAAATGAGATTTTGTTTATGAGAATTAAAGAAAATAAAAGCATAAATTCGCGGGAAATTTTACTTTTATTTTCTTTAATTCTCATAAACAAAATCTTATTTTACTTAACTCTTCTTTTTCTCAAATTTTAAGCGTGCAACAGGTACAGCTGTTCTTTAAAAACAAAACATGTCAGATGGGACATAAATCCAAATTTTAAGTTTTAAGTTATGGACCCATAAAAGTGGGACATAAGTCCATAATAAAATTGTGGGACATAAGTCCATAATGGGTTTATGTCCCCTGGAGTTATGTCCCTGCGCCGTCATTGTGCAGTAGGCAGACATGACAGCAGATTGGGAATCCTCGCCAATGACTTCTGTCGCAGCTGTATGAAAGGATAGGAGGAAGAATACCCTTATCACCTCCTTTGTAGCTGCCCAGCACTCTCCGCCTTAAAAAAAAAAACAGATTCTGGGAAAAAATTTCATAATAGACCCACAAGATTATTTCCTTAAAGGATATCAATATGGATATTTATCCAACTTTCAAAATGATTTCAATTCGAACTGGAAAGAATCGGCACACACGGTAGCACCATTGCGCTAAGTGAATCCTACCAAGTACGGTGGACAGCCACCTACCCTAACCAAGCCTTAGTCAAATTTGGGCTGAAAATTCAAAATATGTACAAGATTTTGTAAATTATGAAGTAAACATACAAACTCAACATTTTCGCCTGACTATGAGCTGTCAAAGCACAGTAAAGTCAATAGCACAGTAAGCGGTTGTCCACCACCACCAAGTCGGTCGCATTATTTTTACTTCCACAGCAAAAACTATTGTCAAGCATTTTTCTCTGACGAATCATTAGAATCGCTATGACTCACAGTCACAAAACCCCGCCACCACCCGCTGTTGCTGAATGACTGACTGAATGGTTTCACATCTGACAGCTTGCTTGCAACTACCAGCTTCATACTCATGTCGTGAGTACACAGAGTAAAAGGGTTAATTCGCCAAACAAAACTCATTGCTGTGCAAAACAATAAATAAAATAAACAAAAAAAAAATAAAAATAAAAACATAATAAGATTCATTAAACAAATAAAAAAAAAACCGTGCAACGCGCCAGATACTTTCAAAACAAAGCGAAATCCATTTATCCGTACAAAGAAACGTATAGATACGAGTATCTATAGCAACGCGAAGAGGTGGCGCAGCGGCAGCGCTGAGGTAGTGTTTGCAAGTATACAACAATGAAATGAATCCGCGATTTCGCGAGCGCACTTTCAAAAAATTCGAATTCGTGCCGCGCTACCAACACGTCCAGATCCAACAGAATACAGATCCATATCCATACACCGGCCGCCACCGCGCCGCGTCGTCAGCACTGGAATCAGAGCGCCGCGCGCCGATTCGAATCATCATTATCATCTGTCAGCACACTTGTGTTGCTGTCAAATTGAAGGTTTGTGATCCGATATGGCACGCGCTTAGCGTTCAGTTCAGGTGGACTCCAATGAAACAGCAAACAGTGTGCTCCCCAATGAAGTCACTGGCTCCAGATGTCTGCCTTGGATCGTGTCGATTTGTTGTGATTTTGAGTAGCGTTGAATTACTTCTTTGCGACTGGTGCGACTATACTCGCACAGACAACTCCCTGGACACATTCGAGGAATATGAGCCGGGTTCGTCTTCCATGGAAAAGTGCATAGCTTCTCCTATGCATACAAAAGATGGTCTTAATAGCTTGGAAAATTGATCAAGCGGTAGACTGTGCTGGCGCCGATGATACATGCTCAGGTGACCAGGAAAGGGGAGACAACTCAAATGTACATGGAATGTGAAAGGGAGCAACTACTGTCAGTGGATAACGGGTTTGTTTATTAGCCGTTTGTCGATAATTAATACAATTTTAGTGGCGCCATGTTAATGCGCGTAATTAAATGTCTAATTGAGGCGAGATACTTGTAGGCGTTAAACGATTGTGTAACGGACGTGTGATTTGATGACAGTTAGAAATACGAGTAACTGGGTCAACAGTGTGACTGAGTGATATCGCGAGAAGTGACAAAAGTTAGTGAAGGGGCTTAGAGTAGGTAGTGAATGGGTGTGGTTGCACCGAAGAGGATGGTCTCGTGGAATAGAAAATCACGAGCAAGACTGACGTAAAGTAGAATTTAAACAGAAAAGTGGTTCCTAATCTTTTCAATTTTGTAACCCCTATTACATATAAGTGAGCCTTTAAAATGTCATTAACGAAAACTATACATGCAAATACAAATTGTCTGTATTAATCATAATAAATTGCACAAAAATGTGCCTTCCTACAATTTTAATATCGTCGCACTAATATTGGGTTACCATAAACGCCAAAATTCACTTTTTGAGTTTTGTATGCAGTCTTATGTTTTCGGGGTAGCTCTTTTCAAATCTTTTATCCGTGTTGCCCTAACTCTTTCCATTGCAATGATATTCAGAATGGTTTTGACGTAGATCCATCAAATTCATCGAGTTCACGTATTGTTGTTGAAGGAAACGCCAAAATTTGGCAGTTACGTCAAATTTTCCATACAATTTAAGCAAATTTTTTTTTAAGAATTGTTTTGACGTACGTCCTATTGTCCTACAGCGTACGCCATCAAACTTCAAATGCTTGTTCAGTATTGTTTGGACTTATGTGCCTACAAAATGCCAGGTAAAACTATTTAATCGTGTACACGGCAGGGATGAAAAATGATTTTTTGCAATTATATTGCAAACTAAATACAAATTGTACTTAAATGCGTTCAATTGTACTTTTTTCTTTTGGCAGGTAAATAGCTACATATATGCTCCAATAATAGCGACGTGCATTAACTGGAATGCTTATTTTAATGGTTTGCAACTTGTTTAAGATTAAATTACTTTTATTTATTTATATTTCACTAGCTGGCCCGTGCTCGCTTTCTTCGCCTGCCTACCACATTTATGGGATGTAGTTGATGGAATTTTGATTTACTTTGCTGTCTTAATAGACCAAGAGCCTGCAGTAATTTTCGGTTGTAAATAGTAACCAAAAGAGTCACTGTTACTCTTATCACGATCCCTCCGATAAATCCGAACATGAAGAGGAATAAAGGGTGTCCCAGTTTAGAGGTAGATATAATCCGTTAACTGTAAATTCCTGCAGATTAGCGAACAAAAAATCGTATGACAGGGGGTATATTTTCAGCCCGTCGAAGTAAGGGACCTCCGATTCGGTGGTAGGGCCACTTTAAATGATATTACTTCTGAACTACTACAGATACAAAAACAATTTCTTAAATTTCGGAGAGGCAATTAGAAGCGCATACGTAATGTTGAAGACTGTACATCTATGTACATCTATGCAGTCATAAAAAACGTATGGCCCCTTAAACTCAAAATTTTGAAAATTGGTTGTTCAAATTTCTTACCTTAAATGCATTTTTCTCAAAACTTTTACTTCATGAAAAGCTCTTATTTTACTACACTTTTATCTTTGGCGAATTCTCTAAAAATTATGTTAAACAACTTTTTCACGTACGGCTAACAGAGGTGGTAGTAAAAGCCACTTTTCGTCAGATAAAAATGATAAAAACAATGCCAAACAATACATATTTCATATTGAAAACCGGAATTTTTTCTTTCGGGTCCATGGCAGCGAAATATTCTCATGTGGACCATTTTGCTGGCCTCTTGCTGTATCAATTTGATGTAATCGAGCATTTCATTTTAATTTTGCATTTCGACTTATTCGCCCAATATCAGGCCGATTTGATCGCTAACTAATACAATTGCCGATGCCAACTAAATGATAAAAGATAAAACAGAACAGATAAAGAAGAAGAAGAACCCTGCAAAAAAAGATTAGAACTCAATTCCAATCCAACTCAATAATCTAAAAATTGCACTCAAGTATAACACACGAAATACAATAACACGAATACGACACACACCTCTACAAAACTTTACCAGCTGCATTACTCAACTAACTTTTGTAGTGTATACCAGTGATGGAAAATGGGTTACAATTGTAACTTTTTGGATACAATCAGAAATCAAAGTTACAGAGTTACAATTGATAAGAAAAAGTTACAATTTACCAAATACAAAAAATCTTTAAAAAAAGTACCAATTGCAAAGTTTTGGACTGAGATTAGTCTTAAGGTGGGTATGCACAGGTATGCAAGAATGCGCAGATTTTCGGTTTGTGCCAATTTTTTGCGCAAATTATTTTCCTCATATGACTCACCCTTATCCCACCACAATTCGGCCAAACTTTCATAAATGTCACTAGATTCATACCAAAACAAATGACGTAAGCAAAACAATTTCCGCAATCATTGCTTTCCACAGGCGGGCACGAATGCGCAAACCTGTTTTGCGCACGCATGCCAGCGGATTTCAAATAATTTTAAAATCACACAGGCATGTTTGCGCAAACACCCTGGCAAGGCTATCCACAGGCTGGCATGCGTGTGCAAACACGAATTTGCGCAATCTTGCATGCCTGTGGATACCCAGCTTTATTCAAAATGAATGTGGTTATTTTATGTTAAACATACATACAGAACCTTGTACCCTGTGCATGACGAGTAGACAAACAACACAGTAACTCGGCATATAGACTCTGCAGTCTTCACGGACAGGTCAAAAACTACAAGAGGCACAGGGTCTGGTATCTACTACGTGGAACCAGATCTAAAGGTGTCCTTAAGACTCCCGGATAGCTGCAGCGTTTTTCAGGCAGAAGTTTTAGCCATATACTTAGAGCTGCAGAGCTTTTGAATATGAAACGAATATTCGGTAAGGATAATGATATTTACATCGACAGCCAGGCTGCGCTTAAGGCGCTAGAATCGTGCACTATTAAATCGTAACTAGTCAGGAGCTGCCGCAGAATGCTCAGGGCATTATGTGCGCAGAACCGGGTAAGACTATGTTGGGTGCCTGGTAACTCCGGAATAGAAGGCAACGAGTTTGCCGATGAGTTGGAAAGAGGGGGGAACTGCCTCTACCCGAAGCGTTGGAAGTAGCTCCACCACTTTGCTGCATCAAATCAAAGGTAAAGGATATAATTACGAGAAGGTCTGACCATAGATGGTCTAACATTCCAGGACACAGGGTTCCCAAGGCACTTTGGCCAGCGCTGGACCGTAAAAGGACCAGCGAAATCCTTAGAATTAGCAGGGCAGAAATAAGTACAGTTGTAGGAATATTATCCGGGCATTGCCTTCTAGGCAAACACGCTAAGAGGCTCGGACTCTTAGGCACGGATATTTGCGGATTTTGTAATGATCTAGGATTAGCAGAGGATATCACACATATTCTGTGTGAATGCCAGGGCATAGCACGTAGTCGCAGAAACATTCTAGACAGGTACTTCTTTAGTAACCTGGAGGAGGTAGGCCGAATCAACCATAGACTCTTACTAAAATTTTGCAGGTTAATAAAATGCTTTGAGGAAATTGTGACGGTTTAGGTGCCATCCTTGGATGGATTCTTAGGGGAAAGCGATGGGCGCACTCTGGTGTCTAGTGTTTTCGGATGGCTCAGTCTCTCAGCCCCTCTTAACCTAAACTAACCTGTATATAAAATAGGTCAAGGCTTACTTTCAATACTACATTCTTCGGCCTATGTGGTAAGCATTTTTTTGCGTTAAAATTTAATAAAAACTAAGTGTAAATCGGCTACAGTTGGTAACTTGCTCAGCTCTGAGACACTAATATACTGATAAATGGTAATATCACAGATTATCAAAAGAAAAGTTACAATTCAGTCATAAAAGTTACAATTTCAGCTTGGGAAAAGTACAATCTAAAAATTTCATTTTCCATCACTGGTGTATACACAACACACATCCATGAACATAATGTAAACAAAACAGAATGAAAAAAATACGCACCAACAAAACCTTTGCGCTTGAGCGCTGACGCTGAGCAGAGCAGACACATACACAAATCCATTCCACTCAGATTTAACGCGTATTTATAGGAAAAATGAGAAATACAAATTACGAAGAGAGATCGAAAGGAAACCAAAAGAAGAAAACACCACTGAGATTGGTTTCAGAACAGTGATCAATTAACAAATTAATTCAAAAAGGCATTTTGCAAAGATGTTATTAATATTGCTCAGCTTGTAGAGCACGTAGAAATATAATTTTGGACTTAAAAGACGCGTATTTTAAAGCTCTTAAAACTAATCTGAATTTCAATAAAATAGACGAAGGAGAAGTTTACCTTTTTTAGGTTCAAAGTCTAATTATTGAATTTCTTGGTTTTCAGACTTTAAAATCAGATTTTATGCACGAATCTGCTCCTTATCAAAACCTAATCAACAGAAAAAAAATTATCAAAATCCGTTTCGCCGTTTGCTGTGTAGGTCCATGCAAAGGAATTTTCACTTAGTTTTATATTAGGCGTGTTTTTTTTCAAATCTATATAGGCTTAGCGGAAAATGAGGAAAAAAAACGCTGAACAGTGACTTGGCAGGACTATGCTATTTGACGTTTGACAATTTCACATGGGCATTGTTTTCATTGAAAGTAAGGCCGGTAGTTTTCAAGCGCTCATTAATAAGTTGGTGGACAGAATTTTTTTTCGTCAAATTTAATTCAATTAAATAGTAAAATAAGGAACATATTTACTTAATTCATTATAATTTTCTTTCTTTTCTTTTTTTTTTTAATTTCTTCTTGCTTGCTTCCTTGCTTATTAAAAAGCTGTGACAAGATTCGTTCCTTATTATGTTTTTAGTCTTTAGCCCTTTCAACGCATGCCGATGAATGCGGAATTGCTAGCGAACCTTGAGCTATTCGATAAATGTTTTTGAACATAGGTAGAATTGTACTTGTGTACTTTTAAAAATCCATTGTACTAAAAAAAGTACAATTGTACGTCGTTTTTCATCCCTGGTACACGGACGTACGTCATTAGAAAGAAAAAAAAATTTTTGTTTTGCCGTACGTGCATACGATTTTACTGTGACCGTAAACAAGTACAGTACAATGTTTCGGTGCATTTTTTTTTCTACTTTCGCAACATTTCTACTATTCGCAATTTTTTCCACTATCGGCAACCTAATTTCTTTTAATATTTTTCGATCAGTTTCGATATCGGAGTTCAGAATGTGTACTTGTTGAATGTAGCCGCTAGCAGAATGAGACACACACGAAAAGAAACAATTGAAATGTCGAAATTCTGGAAAAAAGAAACGAAGCCGACAAAATATGAATTTTGGCTCATTCATTTCTCGATTATACTATTGAAGAGTGAATTTGCATGGAAATAAAACAAAATTCAGTGAAAAATGTTTCATTATTCAGATTGCACAGGTTTCCACTATTATAAGAGTATGTTTGTACGAAGAAAATCAAAATTGGCATCCAAAAATGTTCACTATCCAGGTTTCGCAAGATTCATTTATTCGCAGATTCCACTATTCTCAAGTTTTACTGTATAAATAACATTCTCTTTGAAAAATATTTCAGTTGTTTCCCATGTCCCATCTTTTGTCGTAAGAAGATGTGATTGAAGATTATAAAAATGAATTCTCTAGTACCCATTATGGATGAGTCCCTTCTTTCGTAAGAATTTACATATAGTCTACATACGTTTATTAGACGAGCTAGTCCCAAAAGAAGGAAAATTTCAGAGAAGAAACAAATAGTGCTTCAGCAAATTTATCGGAACAAGAGTTTGGTAAAAAAATTTCAAATCACTCTGAGTTTATTTTTCTTAAATGTCGTTGTTTTATGTTCGTAGGGTCAGATGAAAGCGTAAATGACCCTAATTAT
This sequence comes from Brachyopa scutellaris, assembly GCA_949775065.1. Classification (NCBI taxonomy): domain Eukaryota; kingdom Metazoa; phylum Arthropoda; class Insecta; order Diptera; family Syrphidae; genus Brachyopa; species Brachyopa scutellaris. Next base: position 120,131,885 of record OX459113.1, on the reverse strand, counting down.
GTTTATGAACCAAATTTTCCACAACCTTTAACAGAGAGTGTAAGAAGTATGCCATCAGAGTGTGAATTTTCTTGTAAATAAGATATTATACAAACATAGGAACTAGTTCCATATACAAACTTACATTAAACATTTTTTAATAGGAAGCGATATAACTCCAAAAAGCTCTACCTGAAAAATACAAAAGAATTCTGAAATGTAGAAACAGTACCTTAGGAAACGTTTGCGAAAATCTGGAATTTTTGACGTACGTGTATGAGTAAAAGAAAATATTGATTTTAGTGGCGTATACAGCAAACTCATTTTGTAATAAATTTTAAATATTTTAAAAACTAGAACATTTCGAGAAATGTTTTATCTTTGATGTTTGAGTCAAACTCTTTTTGTGTTTTCTGGTTTTCAAAAAACAATCCTATTTCTTCATGCAGCTCATAAAATAGGGTTTAAAATTTCCCTCTTGACAACCAGCGTACGTCTGTGTGGTGCAAAAGAGCATCTTTTCTATATAGTTAAATCGCCAGCGCAAGAGCTTGTGATTCCTCCTAAGAATTTATTTCTGCACCGATTTTAATGATTCTAACACTGATCGAAAGCTTATCAACTGAACTTTGTTCCCCAATATAAACAATTTTGAGAAAGTGCATATGAGTTAAGTTATTATGAAAAATCATTATTACCTACGTTTTCTTTTTTTCCATTCGTAAACCGTTAACGATTGTAGGGTTTCTACATGCGAGATTTCTCGCACTGGTCCACTAGTTAAACTTTAAATGCATAAAATCCTAAACAACCTGAAACTCGTAGCGCTGCTGGTACGAATATGAGTCACAATTAGTAAATCTTAGCTTAGCAAATCTGGAGGGAGCGTCTTAACAGCCAAAGCGTAACGTTGTCTTATCTTTATGATAAGTTCAAACTTGAGGGGCTACTTTTTTCACGAGTACTTAAAATCCAGATTAAATACCCGTCATGGAAAGGGCCCTACAAACAGGTAGCTTATTTGAGCATTCCAGTCCGTTTTCATCTTCGCCGTGAGTATTGGTGGGCTGCTGATCACGAAAGAAATACAAAGTAATGCAATTCCCAAAACCCGGGGTCTAATCAAAAAAGGCGTGAAAAAGAAACGATCAGTGCAAAAAGAGTGGCGCTGATCATTATTGATCATCAAATTTATTATCTTTTATGTGCCAGCTTTAATATCCCCGCGGCTGGAATTGCCCGCAGATTTGAAACCTAGAAAATAGAACATATGCGAGTACTCGATAATGCTAGATTTTTTTTTTTTTAATTAGAATGACAGTCCCTTAGGAGCACCGGCAGTGTCAAGTTCTTGAGAAAAACGTTCATTTTACTCATAATGTTCGATTGCATTGGCTTTGGCAGCATCACCAATTCGTTGATCTCTTACTGATTAACACTGTAGCCAGTAGCAAAATGAATTTCATTATACTCTGTCACTAACCCATCGCTATCTTAACTTTGCCACTTCGCATTGGGTAAACTATTAAAAAAGTACTTTAAACATCACAAACGCATTAGCCAGTCAAAAAAAAGTAGCACACTGACAGCTGTCAGCACACCTAATGTGTACAAAAAGAGAAACATACAACAGCTAAGCAACGGTAACTTAAAACTGTCATTATGCTTCTTAGCAAAGCACAAACCTGCCTCTATCTATCTTCATCTGCTTAATTAATTCCCAACCGGTACCGCTCACACCATTTACACTTCATGCTAATCGCGAATGCAAATCTCAGCACCTTATCAAAACAAGTTAATGACAACCATGCTCAGAGTGTTTAATGCCGGTCACCATATCCCCATTCAAATGGCTATCGATCAATCAATCAACTGACGATAACAAAAACAAAACATCGAAACGAAAAGCGTTAAGCCCTGCTACACCGCGTAACACAAATCGGTCAACACCATTCGAACTTATGGACGCGTATGCTGCCGCACCATCGCCGCATCGCATCCACGCCGCGCCGGCCGATCGCATCTATGGTCACGGCCGTCATTTTATAATGCGGTGCGTGTTTGCGCAAAGTACATTGTCCCATTAGTGATGTGCAAATTGCGACCGTCACTAATCTCTAAATAAAGATTTAAATTCGAGGAACTCAGCAAAATGGGGACCACGACCAATGCTGCAACTGCGACTGCACCCGTTCCTGCATTCGGCAGCGCTCGTGCGATCGGACGGTGTTCATCATCGATCGATGATTCGGTTCGATTGTGTTCTTGTGACTCTCGGCGAAAACCCGTTTGTTGGCTGACATTATCGTGGCATCTGAATCGCATAAGTGCGGTCTTTATGCGCGAGAGATGCCATAAATCGCCACGGATACAGGCGGCCGAGAACTGTGGTGTACGAGTATAGTACGCTAGTGTGCGAGCCTTTTACGTTGGCATTTAGCCGTAATCGCGCATTTGGGCTACTGGTCTTCCGTTTGTTAGCCTTTTGCGGCAGTAGCAGTTTCTATTGAAATCGCATAAATCGAACCAATTGCGCCGCGGAGTGTAAATCACTTGCATCCATATGGCTTGGCGCTCACATTGTACTCATACGACGACGACGACGACGAACTGTGCTTCGGGCAGTTCGCAGTTGTTAATCCAAAGGTCTGAACCCACATGCAGCAAGTACATACCGAGTGCTAATCAAGCCGTCCGCATATGGTCATGCCTGCCAACCCGGGCCTGTCATAGCTCCAAATGCCAACCGAAACAGATAGATCGTAGTCCAGCTGCCATACATTACCTTCCGAGTGTCTCCGAATTGGGAAATGTCAGTTCTTAATATCTTGACCGTGTATATCACTCATTTCTGGGAAGAAATTTTTCCAGACACTGACTGTTGATACTGCCATAACAATCATAACTGCCAGCCATCTGACGATTTAGTGACGATTATGGTCTAAGAGGCGAATCCACCACAGATGATTTCGTCTTCGATTTCCCAGAATTCGCGGTACCAGCCGCGCACAGGGATTAACTGTGCGTGTGCGCGCAGTTACAAAAACAGAAGCATTGCTGCACTCCGGCCGCAAATGGATGCCGGCAATCCGCCACTCCTCTGAGATCCACCATCATCATCACGGTCTTTCGTTTGCTTCATCCAAGTCAGGTCCGCCATAATCTTTGGTGTGTTGTTTCCTTTTTACGTTAATTAAATCAATGGAAGGCATCTTGACAAATAGATACAAATGGTCTGGGGTTTGATATAAATTTCTCGCTGTGGGCATATGTTGTCCGGATGGCATTCCGCATTATGGAAAATTCATTAGCGTTTCACAAAGCACTGGAGCGCTGTTCGGAATTCGCAAGCAGTGATGGAGAGATGCCGTTCGTTGTTGGAATGGAAGGAGGCTCAAAGCTGGACATGGATATTCATTCGAACTGGGTGACGCAGGTATTGACGACGATTATAAATCAAAATTGCTTGTTAGACATCAAGCAAATGGCGGTTTACAAATTGTACTTGCACCGCTGCGCTGCGCTGCTGGCGATAATTATGACGTCCGCTGGAAGATAGGAAAATGATTTATGAGATTTTAATGTTGGGCGGGGCAGCCTCTGAAGTCTAGGATTCGAAGGATTATCTAAATGCGTGTGTAAGCTGATAAAAATAATTAAAAATTTGTTTGGCCGTACTCATTGATTACTCGTAAATAGCCAAGTCAGAATAGGTACGGCATTGTAAGGTTTCTATGATTTAATACTTTAGCCGAGTTCAATCATATCTTGTCGCAGATGAGTTTTGAACTTAAAACCTAACATGATTTAACGTTGCATGTCTGATACGTGAGATCGAATTCCTTTTTTTGAACTTCAGACGTCGGTAGCACCAGCGCACTCTTCGGATTCGGTGTACATATTATTCCGTAAAGGTAATCTTCCGGAATACAGACCAATCGCTATTCTTCTTTTTCTCTCCAAAGTTTTCGAATCCATCTTGAGTCATCAAATCAAAGAATATATAGAAAACAATAAGTTGTTAACAGCTATGCAATCAGGTTTCCGAGCAGGACATAGTTGCATAACAGCTTTACTGAAAGTATCTGATGACATTCGGCATGCTATTGATGAGGATAAAACTACTTTACTGACTTTGCTTGGTTTCTCAAAAGCATTTGATTGTCGTCGATTCTATGTACCAAACTGCTCTCACAATTTAACTTTTCTGTTCCTACTAATAAGCTAATCTTCTCATATCTTACTAACTGTGCCCAAGCTGTTTCTAACAACTCCAAAATGTCATCCTTTCATGCTGTTAATAGTGGTGTCCCGCAAGGATCTATACTTGGTCGTTAACTTTTTACCATGTTTATTAATGACCTTCCAACAGCGTAGTCTCACTGTAACTTCCATATATACGCGGACGATGTCCAGCTTTACCTAAGCTTTCCTATTGGTATGGTGGAAGATTCTGTAGCTAAAATTAATTTGGATCTATGTTCTAGAACAAAGTGGTCCACAGAAAATTCACTTATGCTTAATCCTGACAAGACCAAAATTATCCCTATTTCTAAGCATAAACCATGTCTTTCTAATTTTCTCCTATTCAACTATACTCTACCCATGTGGAATATGTCACTCATGTAAGGAACCTTGGTATAATTTTTAACAGTGAACTAACATGGAACAACCATATTTGTACCATAGTTTCCAAAATATATGTATCGCTCAGAGGCCTCTCAGTAAGCAAAGAAATTCTACCTGTCGAAGTTAAATTAAAACTTGTAAAAGCACTTAATGTGCCCATTATTTCCTATGGCTGCGAGCTCTTTGCTGACTCTGATTACGTTTCCATGCTAAAGCTTAAACGCGCACTTAACTCGGCTGTTCGATTTGTTTTCAATCTCCGTAGGTATGACCATGTTTCAGCAGCAAGTCACAAACTCCTTGGTTGCGACTTTGATGCTTTCTTAAGATATCGGTCATGTATCTTGCTTTTCAAGATTATTTACAAGAAGCAACCAGAGTATCTTTACAACATACTTACGTTCTCCCGATCTAGCCGTTGTATTACATTAAGACCATCAAGATATACTTGCTTGACATCTCGCAGACAGTTTTTCATTTATGCTGTTTATCTCTGGAACCATCTGCCTTATCAGGTGAGGTCGTTAATCGAATACAGACGATTTTCTTCAGCTTGTTTCTCTCATTTCGCAGCTTAACTGAAATTACTCACACTTTTATTTTTTTTTCTTTTTGTCTACATACTTGGTGTTCACACATTAATTTTGGCATCTTCTTAATTAATTTATTATTTTTATTTATTTCTTGATTAATTTATTCAGATTCTTTGTTACTATGTATATACATATATATTTGGCTTCAGCAGTCCTAGGTAGAACCAAGCCTAGCTTCCCGCAACCATTTGTGTGTGCGCGTTATATTTTTGCACGAATGGAAGGGACCTACAGTTTTTTGCCGACTCCGAACGGCTAGTTGAGAAGCTCAATCGAGACAAATGATACTACTTGATGCTTGTCAGACATTCGAAAGAGGTGGGCACTGTGAAAAACTTTTAGGTGTTTGCGGCGGGATTCGAACCCAGGACCGCTGGCTCAGTAGTCCGACACACTTACCACTTGCGCTACGGTGCCCTATGTTGTGTTACTATGTAAGTGTCTTGAAATCTTTGTATTGTTTATAATATCTAATGTTACTTGCTAACTGTACTTTTTATAAGCGTTTTACTCTTCATGTACAGCGATACTTATCATCCAATAAACATACACATAAACATACATGGTAAACCAACATAGTTGAGCTACAATCGAGCGAAGAATTGTTTTGGGGAAAAAACGAGAGCGTTGCCGGAATGTCATCATCGACGTTTGGCAGCGCCGAGAGCCCAATAAATTTTTGTGATATACACCGGTGGACAAAATTCGAGGAACGCAAGCAAAAAGTATCTTTTCAACATATGTACTTACCTATGTATCTTAATTTTTTTTTATGAGGGTTTATAATTTGTTCAATTTCACATCATATTTTTAAGAAAAAAAGTCTGTAACTTGTTTCCATGTGAAAAATAAGCACAAAACCTGAAATAGGGACATTTTGCCAAAATCGATGGTTTTCTTTAATTTACAAAATTTCCAGTATACCTTATAAGCTCATCGAAACTGAGGACGATTTAGTACTGGGAGTCTTGCTGTTATAACCCCTAGAAATCTCTTTGGCATATTTCTGATGATACTATCGATGTTATTTTGGGGTATTTGGTCAAGCACAGCACTTTCAAACTCCTCCAAAGTGGATGGGTCCGAATTTCTCTGCTTCAACTGTCTGCCAAGCATGAGCAATCTGGCTAGACTAGGGTACTCAGCTGTGCCTCTCGAAGATACCAGAAGAAACCCTTTTTGCAGACTGGGGACGAGCGTTATCTTGGATTAAGCATTAAGGGGTTACATGGCTTATTTTTAACAATTTATTTTTTTATATAAAAAATGAAATATTTCCTTCAAATTGTTTACTTCCTTAAATATATCTACACATTTGGGAAAGAATTTCTGAAATTTGTGTAGAAAAATATGTTAAACTCTGCCACTGTGACGTTATTTCCGGTAACCCTTCGGAAAAAGGTGCTTGCGCGTTGACAGCAGAGCTCATGACAGGATCAACGGAAGTAAAAAAAAAAAATACGAGTTTTAGTTAATACCTTAAACTAGAACTTAGACGAAGAAAAATCAAAAAAAAGTGAAAATTTAATTTTTGGCAGACATTTTTATAAAAAAAAAAAAAATAAAAATTTCGGTAAGATTTGCTCTACATTTTTATTTTTAAAATTGTTGCAATTAAAAAAAAATCCTTCATCCAAGTCCTTGTCAATACTATCTCAAAGACGTTTGTAAAATTTCATCAAGATCGGTTCAGTAGTTTTCGAGAAATCTTGACAACCGACTTTGAAAATACAGTTTCGAGAAAAACGCGTTTTAAATTTTAAGTGACAATAAAACTGCTTTGAGCGCGCAACTTCCCAAGGGCTCTATCTCCGAAACTATTACTCCGATCGACTTGAAAATTTAGGACAATAGTCAAGAGTTGTAGAATTTTATAAGACAATACAAATACAGTCAAATTTCTTTATTACGAACTTCCATATAACGAAATTCTCTATATTGCAAAATTTGTTGCCAGACTTAAAAGTTCCTTTATAGCGAAATTTGTCTCAAACTTCTTTATAACGAACAAACTTATTGGTCCCTTGGAGGTTCGTTACAAAGAAGTTTGACTGTAATTTAATTTTTGAAATCCGTGAAACCCATGTAACCCCTTAAAAGAAAATTGGAGCTGATACTTGGGGCAAACGGCACAACAATTTCTTCTAAAATGTCTCTTACATACCGCTCTGCTATTAAGGACCCGTTTTCTACCATGTGTAAGTTTGTGCGTGCTCCCAAACATATGCCACCCCAGACCATTATGGAACCTCCACCATAAGCCACTCTTGGAACGATGCTGCATTGGGCATATCGTCCTGTGAATAACTTACAAGAAAGCGGTTGTCTTTTTGCGTCGTGGCCCCTTTTCTACATTATCCCCAATTTCTTTTCAAAGAACCGGTTTCTCTATATCGCTATACGCTGCGAAAAATAACGGACCTGGACACATTTAGCATTGTGCCCACTTCTTGGTACGAATGTCAATTTTCAATCCAACGTACGGCATAGGCTACATGAACTTCAGTTAAGTCTGAAATGTTCACGTTAGTTATTCACTTAAATTATAAACAATATTCCAATAACTATTTGATAAGATAATCGAAAGAATAACCCAAAAAAGGACAACAACCCAAAACACTCAAGCTTGCTTATACGCATTTAATGACCAAATGTCTACTGGCTGCAATTAAAGTTCTTTTAGTGCATTTCCGTTAGCCAAATGGGTTTAAATTTTGTCACCTACATATCATAAGAGTACATTGATACATGAAACATTTAAAAGAAAACATCCCGTTAGTTCATATTTAACCGTCAAACAGAAAACTATCAGCGTTCCTCTAATTTTGTCCAGCAGTGTATTTAGTAGCTTCGAAATAACTTTATTTGACTAAATCTTCCGCCTGACGCTTAGGTATGTCAGTGTTGATATTTCCATACAAACAAATGATAACGCATATTGGAAAAATAAACTTGGTAGCACTGGTTTAACAAAGTTTGTCAAAGACCGCGACAAATATTTTTACTTCTCCGGCTGATAGAGGAACATCTTCTAATTCTAATAACCATATGAAAACATTACGTATTTGCTACGTTATGATTACGTCACGTTACGTTAGCGTTACGTTATTTATTTTAAAGACAATTTAGTTACAATTTACCGAAAACCGACTGGAAAGTGATCAGACCGAGATCTATAGATATCTACATTTTCATCCAATTGTACCACTCCTACATGTGTTCGTGGAGTGCGTCCGACACCGTATTACGTATTAATTTTGAAAAGCAATTCACTTGATTTTCATACTCCCTATAACCACCGTCACCTCAACATATTCATCACAGTGCGGGAACACTAAATACACATAATTTCAGGATCATTAGCTAATAGACAGTAAACACTTGACGAACTCCGTCACGTCACACTGTTTGCTGTGTAAACTTTAGCTGCAATTCTGGTCAAAATGTCGCACGGTAAACACTCTTCACAGCTGCAGAGTGTAAACAAAGCCATCTACTGGAACGGTAGACCCTTTAAATTATGTTTGCTCTGCGGAATACATATGTATATGCAGCGTGCAAGGACACTTATCGCCACACATCACCATCATCATCATCAGCTTCGTGTTCTGGCCTAACTCCAAATCACATATGTGTAGGTACATTTCTCCGCTTTCACCTTCCTCCGTGTAGCATCAGCATGCCATAGTCGCAGCAGTGTCCTGAAATCCCTTTTGAATTGTTGGCCACTTTTGCATGAATTCACCACTTGAGTTTTCGTGCACTTGCCGAGATTCTTGAGGCTTCGTCCCGTTTTTATTCGTTTTTGGTTTAAGTGGCTCGACGGTTTGTGTTTTTTATTTTTGCCACTCAAGTACTTGGGAAGGCGAAAATCCTGTCGTCCTGCCAGCTCAATCAGTCAGGCAGCTTCGCATGAGATGGTGGAAGCGTAATTCTCGAGAGTCATTGTTGTTATGCACAAAACTGAAGAGAAGACAACCAAACAGAAAAAAAAAACTCGAAGAGAATGATAGTCCTATCATGGCAGGGATAAACTGCAAGGACTCTCGTTGACATCTCTCATCTTTTGGGCTTGATAGCGTGTCGTGTTACGTTACGTTAAAGAAAAAGTAATAATACATAATTCCTTGGCACTTCGAGTGGGAGGGGGACGGCCACACCCCCGATTTTGGTTGTAATTCTGAAAAGCCCCTCTGTATGTATGCAAACTCATGTAATGGATGCCATGCACTCGTCATCATTGTGTGCACGCCAAGTGGGCTCTCGACGAATACATGATGCTCCGGAGAGAATGGCTAAAGGATAAGAGGATGTACGTGCTCAATGGGATGGATAATGTTTAGGCTTCTATCCTGGCTCCGGCAGAATTGTGTTTATTATTCACCGTGGTGTGCGCCGACCGGCGAGAAGTGATGGATGTGGGTGTAGCTACCTTCACTCTATGACGTGGTGTTATTCTCAATCGAGAGGAGTAGGAAGTGAGTGATTTTTTTCCCTAGCTACTTACGGGACATATGCACGAGTATCAGTATGTATGAATGATTTCCTTTCTATTCTGGTGTTGGATACTTCTTGTTGTGCTGATGGCGGATTGATTTGCAGCACACACAGCATAATAATATTTCTATGGCGGAATTGATGTGGAACGCCTTTAATCTTTGCGGCTTTTGTGTGCGGCGCGGTTTCCTATTGAATGTAACCCTTTGAAGTGAGAGAGGCTAATTTGGAGCAGAAAAAGTGGTAAGTGTAGTCCGCCGCAACAAGTCATTAGTGGTACAACAGCGGTGGAATGTATATACCTATATGCATATGTGTGCTTTCTTAATGAAGTACTTTAAATGGACGGATTTGTCCACCAGCGGCAATCTTTTCCAGAAGTGGGATGCATTAAATTTCACTCTAGCATTTGGATGTCTGAATATGAAGTTTTCAAGAAATGTAACCTGAACGAGCGTGGGAGATGGAAGAGAAACGTTCCACCCTCAGTGTCAAACAAGTAGTCTTCACCACTCTGCTGACATTAGTAAGCAATACGTAGTTTAATTACGTGGCGTTACGTTACGTCCAGTGCAAATTAATATTTGACGACTTTGATATGGTTGTTGCTCCAGCGACGATTAGAAATTGCACCAATCCGATTCCCCAAAAATAATCATCAAACTATCCGGCCCAATCGAGTTCTACGAAAATAAAACTAGTAGACAACCTCTCGATGGGAATTCAATTTTATTTTCTAAAAAATAAACGAAACATAAACTATTTCAATCGCAATTTTATACACAAGATTTAACTTACATTGGTCGGGATTGTGCCGCCTTATCAAAACGCTTGCCAGGGCAACTAAACATAAAATACTGCTCAATCTATTGTGGGCTTCTAATCTATTGATAATAATAACATTTAAATTCAATTTTCTAAATAGCTTAAACGCGCAGATTTACCTGGAATATAAGAAAGCAACCGCCACCTCAGATTATCCTTACTTGAATAAAATTCAATTGTATTTGAGGTTATGGCAGACGTTAAATTGAAAAAACGAGGAAAAGAATTCGCCTACAGCAATGACATACTGAAAAACAATTCGCCACAATCAGAGGGACGGAGTTGCCAAGGCAGCACAATCTCGACTCGTTATTCTAATGAGTTAGAACACTATTTGAGTGATATTTATAAATTAATAAATGAACGATAATGGCATGAAAATGGAAACTTTAGAATATTATTGTTCAGCTCGATGACATTCCGGGGGCCGTCTGAACTTCTAATGTGAAGACCGTACATCTAGAACAGCGAGCCTACCAACTGACCTCTTTGACTTGATTGTACCATTCGGTAGCCGTACGTCAGCTATCCGCACTACTCCATCGGGACCTGGGTACACCTTCACCACACGACCCATCTGCCAAGCCCCGCGGAGCTCGTTGGGCTCAATAATGACAACAACGTCATCAACTTCCACTTGCCTTGAACTGGTATGCCACTTACCCCGTCTGGTAATAACGGGTAGGTACTCCGCGTACCAACGTCTTACAATTTCAGCCATTAAGTGTTGCGTGCGGCGACTGTGAAGCTTGCTGCAGTGATCTCTCTCCGTGAAGATTCCGGGGGCCGTAACGTCTCTGTCCTCTTCACCGAAAAGCATAGCGTTCGGAGTGAGGGGCTTGGGGTCTTCCGGATCGACTGGAATATGGGTTAGCGGACGGCGATTTATTTGCCCCTGGGCTTCCATTAGAGCGTTTCGAAGGACATCTTCTTGCGGGATAACTCCTTTAAGAACGAATTCGACGCTTTTCTTGATGGATTGAATTAGACGTTCCCACGCACCTCCCATCCATGGAGAATAAGCCGGGATGAAACGCCACAAAATGCCCTCATATTTCGCAGCGTAATCACTAAGACCACTTTCCATCTCTTTGATGTCCTTATCCAGTTGGTTCTTAGATCCGATGAAGTTCAACCCGTTGTCACTGTACAGGAATCGAGTGACGACTCTATTGATCAAGAAACGTCGAAGTGCCATTGTACAGTGATCCAAGCTCAAATCATTCAAAAGCTCAAGCTGGACTGCACGAAAGGTAAGGCATGTGAAGATCATCCCATAGCGTTTCACCGTCCCTCGCCCAAACTTGACCAAAAGTGGCCCAAAGCAGTCGACTCCGACATGGGTAAAAGGCCTCAAATTAAAAGCTAGGCGAGCTTCGGGGAGCTGCCCCATAATCGGCATCGCTGGTTTGGCCCTGAGCCGTTTACATGTGAAGCATCTGGATCTGACCCTCTCTACCGCCCCTCTAATGCTAATAATCCAAGCTCGCTCACGTATGTCGGAGATGATTGAAGCTGAACCCGAGTGAAAGTTGCGATCATGATGGTGCTGGATAAAAAGATCCACCAGCGGGTGATTCTTTGGCAATATTGCAGGATTGCGTGCCGCATAGGAAATGCTCGCCTTGTGTGCCCTCGAACTTAGCCGAATCGTACCGTCTTTATCAAGGAATGGAGATAGTGACAGGATGGAACTCGAGAAACTGACCTTTCCTTTTAAACGTAGAGAGGTAACATCGCCTGGGAAAGCATCCCGTTGAATCCTTCGGAATAGCCAATTTTCCGCACGGTAAAACTCTTCCGGTGTGATGTAAGATTCTTTATTTACTGGCCGTTTACACATGATATCCAAGAAACGTAGCATGAACGCCAGGCACCTGACAGACGATGTCCACCTTGCGCGAAATCTCGCTGACAGCTCGTTGTAAATATCGACCGCGTCTGAAGGATTCTTAACGTGAAGCACAAAGGTTGAGTTTGAGATTTCGCCAATTCCGATCTTGTCCACGACGTTCCCCGGGGTAATAGGCCAGCTCTCTATGGACTTGTTGAGAAAGCCTGGGCCTTTGAACCACCTCGACTCTTGGTTACCCATTGAGGAATCGAACCACTTCGTACCGTCGTCAGCCACATTATCACAGGATCTGACATAGAACCATTGCCGTGCTGAAGACGAATCCAGAATTTCCCCGACTCGCACTGCGACAAAAGACGGAAACTTGTATGTTGACGAATTTATCCACGAAAGTACTGTTTTGGAGTCGGAGAAAAATGATGTTTCGTCAATCCGTATTGTGTGACTACTCTTAACTGTTGAGGTTAAACGAACAGCCAACACTGCCGCTTGCAGTTCCAACCGGGGTACCGACAGCTTCTTTACTGGTGCCACCTTAGCCTTGGCCATAACTTGAGCTACCTCCACGTTGTTGTTGTGCTCGAAACGTAAGTAAGCTACAGCACAGAAGGCCTTTTCCGAAGCGTCGGCGAAAACGATTAGGTGAACCTTGGAAACATCTGGACTCCACGAAACGTAACGTCGAGGAATTTTGAGTCTCTCAATGTTTCTCAACTCCTTCATGAAACTCGACCACTGGATCCTTAGCTCCTCTGACACTGGCTCGTCCCATAGGAAACCCTCACGCCATACTTCTTGGAGTACAATACGCCCACGGATTATGTAAAGAGAGATTAGACCAAGCGGGTCGAAAGTTCTCATAATCATTCTCAACATCTCTCTTTTGGTTGGTATAGCATCAGGTAGCATCATCCTCTCCAGAGAGTCATCAACTGATAACTTGTAAGTAAAGCAGTCTGAGGATGGGTGCCAATACATACCCAACACTTTTGACACGACACTATCACACTCGTTCGGGTCAATACTAACGAGCTTAGGATTCACGTGGCTCTCGGGCATTTGCTTCAGGAGCTCAGAACTGTTTGATTGAACGCCCACAAGGTCGAAGTTCATGGACTTACAAATCCGGATGGCATCTTTGGTCACAGAAACGGCTTTAGCGATGGAATCGTGGCTGTTAAAGTAGTCGTCTACATACGTTCGCTTAGTTAATCCGTCAACGGCTTCCGGACATTCCTCCCGGAACAGGTTGGCATGATGGTTCTTCACGAACTGAGAGCACGTTGGCGAACACCTGGGCCCAAACATCATTACTTGCATAATGTAGACTTTGGGCTTTTGAGAACTATCCCCGTTTCTCCAAAGGACACGCTGACACTGTTGGTCCTCGACTTTAATGCTTATCCGGTGGAACATCTCCTTGACATCAGCGTTAACGGCTACTTCACGCTCTCGAAACTTAAAAATACCCGCATGAAGAGGAACGAGATTGTCCGGGCCCTTCAACAAGTGGGTATTGAGCGAGACTCCACAAACTTTCGCAGCGACATCAGCCACATCCCTGGGCTTCGGCGGAAATTTATTTGGGTTAATGACGACAAAGGTGGGAGCGTACCAAACTCGTGGCCACTTCTGCTGTAATTCTTCTTCGGAAGCGATCCTCGCATAACCCTTTGACACCAGTTCAAGCATGTGCTTATTTTTCCAATCCAGAAGATGCGGCCTTTTCTTCAGAGACTTCTCCAATCCAATGAGACGCTGTAAAGCCATTGGATAACTGTCGGGAAGTTTAACATCATCTGCATCCCATAAAAGACCGATTTCGTAGCGGTTGTTGACAAGCTTCAAAGTCCGAGTCATGATGTCCTCTGCCCGTCTGACCTCTTGACCTACTAAGTCACCTCTGGGGGCCATGACACCGAATTCCTCTGTGGTAAAATGACGCTTTACTAATTCGTGAAGGTCCTCATCTAACTTGATAGCATCATGAAACATCAACTGGACCGCAGGCTTAGCGAATTGATGTAAGCACGAGACCTCAACAGTTGGAGCTGACTTCCCGTACACGATCCAGCCAAGAAGCGTTTTCAAAGCACAAGGATCCTCGTCTTTACCGTGCCTCTGACCACGCCCTAACAGGAACTTGGCCTGATCCAATCCGACAAGAATCTTGGGCTTTGCGTTTACGAGATCCGTGAGTGGCAGACCTCGAAGATGCGGGTATAAAGCTTTTAACTTGGCGACATCGATTGACTGACTTGGCAAATCCAAATTATTAATGGTGTAAACATTTTTCAGGAAATGTCGTTTACGGCTGTTGACGCCAGAAACCGACACCGTCGTTCGCATGGAAAACTCGTGCCGCGAGACTCCTTTCGTCCACTGGAGTGTGAGCTCTTCTGGCTTTCCTTCAAGCCCAAGCTCGTCGAAAATCTCCTTCTCCACCATTGTCAACGACGACCCGTCATCGAGGAAAGCGAATGTGTCCACGAACTTCTGGTCCAAACCATGAATTCGAATCGGGACGATCTTGAACATCACTGGTAAGTTTGAACCCACACGAGAGGAATGAAGGTGTGGTTGCGGAACGAAAACTTCGGCATCGGTGTTAAGCTGCTCATTGCTGGGAGGAGACGTCTGATGAAGTAACGGATGATGACGTCCCTTGCAGCCGCCTACTCCACATGATCTCTTTCTTGCACACGCCTTCCAATCGTGTTTCACACAGTTCAAGCAGGTGAAGCACACAAACTTTTCCCTTGCATAACCGAGCCTATGCTCCGCTGACATGGCTTTGAAATCTTGGCACTGACTCAAAGGATGCTGATTACGACCACACTTTTCACACGAAAGTGTGGGAACAGCTGCTGGAACAGGTTGATGAGTCAGAACTCGCCGAGAGGTTTTCGGACCAGCTTGCGCCCTCTTGGAGTCAACGATGCCTGAAACGGTCAACAATTCAGGTGGTAGATCAATCACCTTTCCAGTGAGAAATTCCGCAAAATCAACAAAATTCGCCCGCGGAATTGACGCTTTCCTTTTCTGCCACTCCTGATACAACCCCGCGCTTAACTTGGAAGCGAGGTCTGTCAAAACGTATCCATTGGTGAGGTCTTCTTCTCTATTCAACGATTTGAGGTCGGCAACGAAACCATTTACCTTAACCGCCCATAACCGTAACCTGGGGTCAATGTTGGAGGTTAACTTTGGAAGACTGAGTAAATCGGCCGTCAAATCGTGAACCAGCACGTCCGAGCGACCAAATATAGCGCGAAGCAAATTCATAATCGCGTCCGCATCCGATGAGTACTTCAGCCGATCGCTGACCAGCTGATATGCCTCCCCCGTTAGGGCTTTCCGCAGACGAGCGACATTTTCCTTACTGGAGTATCTACCTTCCATGGTTGTGGATTTAAAAACTTCTTCGAAGTACGGCCACTCTCGTTTGTTAGCGCCTGAGAAGGTGGGCAACTCCTGGACATTGTTTCGGTTGAGTATAGTTAATAAACTCGCCATGTCGATCTCTCTGAAGGATGAAGAATCTCGAAAACTACCGTGGTCACTCTGCCTGTCACGAATAGGCGTTGATTGATGATGTTTAATTGACTTCTTTAGCAAAGATTCATGATTCGCTTGAATCTTCTTTATCAGCTCTAACCTTTCATCTAGTTTCTTTAATTTAGGCGACTTAGGGGCACCAATAGAAATAGTAGGTGGTGGTTCTACAGTCGAAGAAGCTTCAGCTAATTTTTCTTTTAAATCCACCATTTCAGCCCGCAGCGCGGAAAGTTCAGAGTCCCTCTCAGCAACGGCTGCTTGCGCAACTGCCGCAGCTTCTAACAATAAATCCATGGAACCAACGACTTCATTCTGATCGGACGAAGTTCCACTACCTTTGTTCTCAATCTGGATGCGTGAAGACTTTGAACGCTGATCAGGAGTAGCTGAACAGTCACTCTGCTTGCAGAACCATGGTGTGGCAGTGTCATAGCCACCTCAGATTATCCTTACTTGAATAAAATTCAATTGTATTTGAGGTTATGGCAGACGTTAAATTGAAAAAACGAGGAAAAGAATTCGCCTACAGCAATGACATACTGAAAAACAATTCGCCACAATCAGAGGGACGGAGTTGCCAAGGCAGCACAATCTCGACTCGTTATTCTAATGAGTTAGAACACTATTTGAGTGATATTTATAAATTAATAAATGAACGATAATGGCATGAAAATGGAAACTTTAGAATATTATTGTTCAGCTCGATGACAATGGTTTTTAACAATGCAGTCGTTTGTCGCTATTTTAATCTGCAAAAAATCGCAAAACTTTGAAATGCGAAGTGCCACAAGGTTGCATACTTTCACCACTGCTATTTTGCTGTCGTTTCAATGGTGTTTGTTAACTGTCGTGAAGTGCATCGCACGATGCCGCTACCCTAAATTACCTACTTGAACAACGTGACTGATATATATTTGGGTTGACTTGTGCGCAAAATTTTGGGCTAAAAGAAAGCAACCATTCAATCTAGATGATGATAGCCAAAACTCCCAACCACCTGATCAAAACGAAATGAGCAATATCCACGCTAAAGTCCAACACGGCTGCTGGACCTGACGGTCTACCGACAGAGCTATTTAATGCAGCTCGAAGTGACTTGTTAGTGAGCATTGGTGTATGCTCATCTCTAAGAGTTGGTCAAAAAAAAAAAAAAAAATGATGAAAGTATGTCAGATGAATGGAATTTCAGCATCGTTTGCCCGGTCCACAAGAAAGGAGACCCCCTCAACTGCTCCAATTACAGAGGCTTCAGTCTCCTCAACATCGCTTACAAGATCTTATCCGCCATGGGATTCAGACAGAAACCCGAAAATCCAAAATCCCGAAAATCAACAATCCCGAAAATCCAAAATCCCGAAAATGATGGTTTATCCTGATCCTTTCGGGGTTTGGTTTTCGGGATTGTGACCCCAACCCATCTGCCATATTGTGTGAACGTCTGAAATCTTTCATCAACAACCTGATTGACCCATATCAGTGCGATTTCAGGCCAGGAAAGTCTATGATACACCAAATTTTCCCACTTAAGCAGATCCTGGAAAAAAAACCGCAAGAAGTCCAGATCCATACCCACCACCTGCTCATCGATTTCAAGCCCACCTATGACAGAATCTGGAGAGATGACCTATATAGAGCCATGTCTAGTTTTGACATCCCTGCCAAACGCATCCATCTGTGCCGGATGACGATGGAGAAAGCTCGCTGCTCCATCAAGGTCGGTAATGACCTGACCGAGATTTTCGATGTCAAAAAAGGATTCAGACGCACTGTCATGCAACTTCTTCAACGTCATTCTTAAAAGAATTGTTCGCAGCTCACAAGCCAACACACAAGGGACGATCTTTGAAAAGTCCGTTTAACGACGATATTGCCATCATTGGTAGAACACGACGAGTATAGAAATGAAAGCGGCTTGAATGTTTTGAGCGGTAATACCCCGTTTCCACGAGACATTTCCCAAGACATGTTCTTCGACTTGCAATGCAAATGTCTCGTGGAGACCCCTAATATGATGTCCAAACTAAAAACATGCCCGCGATGTCAGCATTTTAGTTTTGTCTTCTCGGCAAACTGAAATCCAGATTTTCATTCGGTTGGTTTTTCGGTAGAGTGAACATGTTGCGCTGAGTTGGTTTGGTAGGTTGATTTTCATTCTTCGGTATTTCCGTAGAGTATTTCACTGCTTTTAAAGCGAGAATTGCGCGTTGTTTCTTTCTCGGCGTCAGCTTGTAGATTGAAATGTCTTGGCATGATTTGCCCAGCGAAGGTAAACAAGAAAAAAACCTGTTTCTAGTCAAGATGTAGTTTTGGCAGAAATATGTCTCGTGGAGACACGGTGTAAACAAGGCCAAAACAAGGTATATTTTGTCAACGAAAAGGGACACTCAACATCGACGAATTGGACAGAACGTCACAATAGACAGTTACAACTTTGAGGTAGTAAAGGACCTTGTCTATCTCAGCCCAGCTATAACATCACAAAAGGGCATTTCGTCGGAAATCAAACGAAGGATTACTCTTGTCAATCGCTGTTTCTAAAAGCCCTCTACCGATCGAGCTGAAGCATTGACTTTATCGAAGGTGGATGAAGATATCCTTGGTAGCTTCGAGAGAAAAACCCTACGTAAGATATTCGGTCCCGTTTGCGTTGACGGGTTATGGAGGAGAAGATTCAACCACGAACTGTACGAGTTGTACAGCGACATTGACCCGGTGAAAAAACTGCGCATTGGGCGTTTTAGATGGCTTGGACATGTAGTGCTCCAGCTCGGAGAATATTCGATTCTAACCCTGAGGGTCAGGGCAGAAGGGGTAGACCTCGCCTAAGGTTTTGCGAACAAGTGGAAGAGGACCTCAGCTAACGTGGAGAGCGCAACTGGAGGCAGTTAGGTTAGGACAAGGCTAACTGGAAAGGGTTGTTGGTTTAGGCCTTGATTCACCCCGGACTGTAAAGTCACCTTAAAAAGTAAGTCAGAAAGTAAGCAAATAAATCGCCATCTATTCTTTAGTGATGTTACGTTGTGCGATACATTTTTTTTAAATGCGCCCTCTAGTGTAAGCTATTAAGTTATGTCATGTTACTTAAGTACTAAAGGCACTCCACAAGATTGTAAATTAGTTGAATTTCACAACTACTACCTTCTGGATGACATTTCCACAACTTGAAAAGCATGCGTCTGACGTTCTCCCAAACACCAAATTAAGAAGTCACACTACTCTTAGATTGAATCTAAATACGTGCACCCTACCTTAGAACCTTTCTGACAAGTTGCAGATTTATTTCTATCTTCTTTCCTTTTCAGCTGAAGTCTTCCTCCACATCATCGTCATCTGCAGACAATGGTCTCGTTCGTTCCATTTACTATCTGTCAGGTTGTACTGCCCCCCCACTCGGCAAAACAAGCGAGAAAACAATTGACGTCGAATTGTTTTCCATGAGGAATTTCGCAATTTATCTGATTTATTATTGCAATTTCTCATGTCAATTCGCCTGGTTGGTCGCGTCGGGCGGCTGCAGCAACCCACCATCGAGAGGTTTTTTTTCTTGTCCAATTTCTTAGCCATCGAGCGAGACTCGAGCTGTGGATAGCAGCAGGTACTTTGCCTCCTTTAATTCTCATCCGTTGAAATAATTTTATTTTATTTTATTTTTTTTTTGCAAAAGATGCCATGCAACCAACGAACCGCATATCTAGATACAGTATCTGTTGACTATTGTTATTCCAAATGGTGGTATGCCCACCTTCATAGTGGAATACAAAAGTGGGAATTAGCTCGCTAAGGAAAGCCAGGTGCTCTATGGTCTGTTCACAGCGCAACCACGTCCGGGTGGCGATCATCTCTAGCTGTTAAGATGTCGTCTCATGGTCATATTGGCCATTGTACGCGAGGTGGCCCGATAGTATCTTCCTGCTTGGGAGCCACTGATGATGATGTACGAGTACGAGTAGTACGCGGATTCAATTGAGTGTGTTATCGGGAAATTTGTCACCCACCACCACTGGCCATGGTCATGGTAAACCGTGTGCGGTTCTGGACACACACAATATATCTCATTTACCTACCAGAACAGGACATTTGCGAGTGAAGATGTTTTCATTAGATTCGCTGCACGGGCATTGGTGTTGGAACATTAACCAGTTAAACAGTCAATGGAACACATTGACACCCCGAAGGAGTCGGATGCTCGATGCCAATGCAATTTCATCATCATAACGATGCGATGAGATGCCACACACTAGTTGCTGCCGTTTCGCTCGCGGAGGAAGACAGAACTGCTCCGTTGATTGGCATAAAACCCATTATGCAGATTACCACGCCATGGCGCGGCAGCAAACTGATCTTGCAATGGCAGTGGCTGACTAGCCGACTGACTGGCTGTCTGTGGCCGCTTCGGTTCTCTGGCCTTCAGCGGGCAATTTGGCTCACGTTTATGGCCGAATCGTGAATATCTGACTCATTTCGCGTTATGAAATGCATGTAATTGATGTCCATTAGAGATGGAATTAGTAGCTGCAGTGACGGTCGTTCAAAGGTGGTCGATGGTGCAGCTGCCTGGATGTCGGTTGCCAAAGTGTTCCGCTTCAGGAGGTGGGATTGAGTTTCGGTGAAATCGATCTGTGATATGCTGTCCATTGTATGTATATGATATGTGTATTGGTTGGTTTTATTTGTGGCACATGCAGATGACAGATGAGACAATGCTGCGATGGTAGATGGCGGACGTTATGGTAAGTGCATTTCAATGCAGGTAGAAATTAGCATAAGGATTAGGTTGTTCATGGAAATTATTTATTCGGACGCGCGTTTGTGAATTTCAATGACATTATGTGGCTGTTGATATCAGAGAATCGATATTTTAGTTGTTTTTAGCGTTTTACGTCATTTCCAGGAAACAGTAATGAAAATTTGACTGAATTGATCATTACGTTACATGATGTTACGTTACGTTATGTTACGTTACGTTGTGTTACGTTACGTTATTTTGAAAAATACCCAACTATCGATAACACTTTTAAATCGATCGTTTTGATTTTTCTTCAATATCTGGATCACTCCAAATCACAACTTTCAAGCTACGCGTAGTGGCTTACTGTATTTTTCCCTCCATCCATTGGTGTCAAGAATTTTAGAAAGCACCACCAACGTCAGAGGTTAACTATATGATTATTGCTGGCGATTGCAACCTTAGTCTAACCGATTAGTTGCCGATAGTAAAATCATTGCATTCCACGGTTCCACTTACCGAGTCTTGTACTGCTTCGGCAACAAAGTTTCTAGATACACTGCTCAAGTGTTTGGGTAAATGACATTCAAGGCTCTTTCTATATATACGCTGCGCTGTCAGAACTCTTATAGATAAATATCTTCGAACGTCATCATCAAATACCATTCCCACGTTTAATTGGCCCGTCGAAGCGCTTTCCTTTCACTTCGTCGGGTCGGGTGGTGGAAAAACAAAACTTCGCGCAGAAAACATTTTTGTGTCAATTACACATTTTTGTAAGATAAATAAGTTTCCGTTGCAATTGCATAACATCACACATCCGGCGGCTGGCGGCGAGCGGTGCGGCGATTGTAACAATCGCTTCGTGGCCAGTGGCTAGCAGCCGGAACTATCTATGGCCGAACAGAGTTGGCCTGTGTTGGTTGTTCGTTTCGTTCAGCTGGCCGGGCCGTTTGGATTCCTGGCGGTCACCGGTAATTGGAATCAATTTATCAATATCACAGGGATAACCTCTAGTAATCATAATTGCGAGCTCTTATAATTGCGACAGTGCCGTTTTTATAGGTTTTTTTCTTCTTCTATTATTTGTCTTTGATGAAACTTTTCATTTTTCATGAAGGTAACGTTGTTGGAGTTGTAAACAAAAAAAAGTGGGTACCAGGATTGCAAGTGTGTCTGCGGAGTGCCTGCCAATCGACGATCCAAAGAAATCGTCCAAGCAACGATGCCGACCGACGCGATGGTGTTTTCTTAAAAAAAATGATTTGCAGGTGCAGGTTCGTTATGTGCACGCGCAGAACACCGGACGCGAACACATGCTATCGAACTGGAAGCCGCTCTTGGCCAGTGGAGGATTAATATTTCTATGGGAACCTAAACAAAAATAATTGAGCAGAAGATGTGAATGAGTAGATGAAGGCTTTGTCTTTTTCTATTTTTTTTTTTATCTATCGAAGGCTTAAACAGGAAATATGGCACCATAACTGTGCCATAAAGCCGAAAGTGAGAGTTAAGAGTACGTCGCCGGTAAGCTTAACATGTGTGGGGTATGCAAATTATAAAAATTATGTGTCCATAGATTAACCAATCGACGAAACATTCATTTTATAGAAGGAGCGATATAATTGCTAGACCATGGAGCTTTTGGAGCTGCAAGTCAAAGTGGAAAGTTGTTAAGTTGAAGAGTTACTTTGATGACGTAAACGATAGTTATAATGGTATACCACAACTCGACGCGGTAAACTGCGAGCTTCAGGTCCATCGAAATAATTAGTCTCCATCCTTCCGAACCTTAATGGCAGCTAATGAGACAGATTGAGAAAAGAAATCCGACTAATGAACAAAGATTCTGACAAAGAATCTGGCTGATTGTAGGTTACAATATCTATGTGGGAACTTTAAAAAACGAGTATGTTTTTTTTTGTAACGTCATACTCTTGATACCTTCATAGGTTGAGTTAGGTTGAGAGGCTAAGCCATCCCAAAACATAGGGCACCAGAGTGGGCCCTTGGCGATTCTCTAAAAGTCCATCCAAGGAGGGCACATAAACCGCCATAATTTCCACAAAGCATCTTATTACCCTTCAACATTTTAGAACGAGTCTGTGGTTGATTCGGCCTACTTCCACCAGGTTGCTAAAGAAGTAGGATCCTATAATGTTCCTGCGACTACGTGCTATGCCGTGACATTCACACAAAATATCTGCCTACCTAGATGATTACAGTATCCCCAAATATCCGTGCTTCTGAGTTCGAACCTCTTGGCGTGTTTGCCCAGAAGAAAATGCCTGGATAATATTCCTATAACTATACTCGCTTGTGCCCTGCTAAATCTCAAGATTTCATTGGTCCTTTTACGGTCTTTTGCCGGCCAAAATATATCTGGTTCCACACAGTAGATACTAGACCCTGTGCCGCCTGCAGATTTTGACCCGCCCGTTAAGACTGGTAGAATTTATGATGGCATTGGATTTCTTAAACCTGCAGAAGCTCAAAATCGATTCTAAACAGGAACCTAGTACGCGCCTTAGAAATTAGACACTACAGAGCTACACCGTCGAGAGAGTTAATTGATTTCGGTTCGGACTCGGATAGTGAAGCATATGTGCCACGCAAGGAGTGATAAGATCACTTGTATTAACTAACTTCTACGCCATAACAAAAAGTCTTGTACGCCAATGCAATTGTTTTCCATTTTTTCCTATCTGTCAAATGTGGCTTTAGCTATGCTCAGTATTTTACTTAGAATGTTCAGTCAATTTTTGAGTACTTAAGGAAGAAAAGGAAGAATATGATATTGGCTCAAACATATAGATGAAGCTACCCCTTCAATATGGGGTAAGAGACTCTTTGGACTCTACTCTCATTCATGAGTGAAAATTCGAAAAAGGTAACAGAACACCCGAATAAAAACAAAAATCCAACAAGTCAAGTTGTGCCACTCGTTACTTTCAATTGTAATTTTTTTCTGAAGTCACTAAAGTAGTATAGCGAACGAATTAATTTACCCGAAATCTCACATCCGCTCTTTTGCCGAAATTATTAGGTGAAAGATCAAAGTAAGAAATACAAAACAAGACAAACATGAAAACGATTTTTGGACTGGGAATGCCTCCCACAATCAACGAGTCTTTAGTGACGTTTACCTTTCTTGCAAAGTAGAGTTCCACGAAAAGTAAGTTTTTATTGTAGATTCTTTTGAAATCAATTCCACATTAATCGCCTTTCAGACAAAGCCGCTCTCTGTTGTAATCTAACAAGACTGCCCTGCCCGGTGGTCGAACGTCAAACGTCTAACCTGTCATCTCTCTGCCAGCACAGATGCTAACTGACAACGGTACCTACTCTTTGAAACGATTATTTGCACACGTTGATACTATCGAATTCAAAAGCCGATAATGTCATGTTCGTTGGACTTAAAATGCAAAATGTCTCCGTCGCCTGTCATTTCAGCCGTATTCATTATTGCCAGAGCGAAACACGCAACACGTAATCAGACCCATTTAATGCCACATATCTCATTTGGCAGAGGAAACCCCTTGAAACTTTGTAGACTAAAAAAAAAAGAGAAGAAAAACGTCCAAATCGGTGGAACCGTTCACATTTGTGATATGTGAATGGCCACCATTTTCGGTCATGAAAGCACCACCTACCCTTTCAACACTACACATTCGGTGTGATATATTCGACTAGACGATGGCCACCTGAACCCATTCCAGCTATAATGGTGAAATTTTTGGCGATTTGCCGCTGGTCTCCTAGACATGTTCCACCTTCGAGAGGGGTTAGCGATTTCGAAACTTCTTACTGACATGCACTGGGAGCACTATGAGCACATGTGATGTTCCTCTATCCTTACGAAGACACCAAGGTGTACGAGTACGTGGGATAAACAGGAACAACAGGAACCAAGTGAGATGCCCTTTCTCTGATAAGCCAAAGAATTTTAACCTTTTTTTCGTCGTTTTTTTGTTTGTGGCAGTGAATCTTGTTGTCGAAAGGATTTTCGTGTCCTTTCTTTGCTTCCTTTTTTCGGTGGATTTTGCGGATTAGGTTGAACCGGTTTTTTTTTTCAGCACAAAAACAAAATTTGCATGTAGAGAGTCTTCGAGGGTTGGGTCTGGAGGGAACTAAGTCAATCGGCTTCGTCTGTGGTTTCCGGGAGTTTTCCTTGCTTTCTGTTGATTAATTCGCGAAGATAAAATGGGACAGGACTCTCCTCTGTGCACGGCGCTATGTTTGATTGCTGTAATAACAACAGGCAGACACGACCTTAGACAAATAATCTGATTAATGTTTATTTGAGTTTTATTTTTCTGTTGTTTGTTATTTTTTTTTTTACTTCAGATTAAGTTTGCGGTGTGTTAAGCGAGATTTGGAGAAAGTTGGTGCCGGACTTAAAATGGGTTTAAAATCCATTAATACTCGTATCAACATCAAATCCTCTCTCTGTCACTCACTCACACCACCATAGTCATGATTGTAAATTGGCAGCTATCAACAGATTGATGAACGATGGATGTATGATTGATGATGACGGGTTGAGTGGTTGCGATAAAAATTCCGGTTAACACATCACAGGCCGAAGAAAAACCACATATGTAATAATAATTTTCCAAGACATTTTTAATTGATAGTCTAGACTTTAGAGAGGAAATCCTTTATTTATTACGAGGTCTAGAGGCCATGGCTTGGCTTAGCTAATTCATTTATATCAAATTCCGATGTCAAGAATTCGAGACTGGTTTTCAACTGATAGAGTAGTACAGTGATACCAAACTACCTATCACTTTTTAGATAAAATGAAACATTCCATGCGAATCGGTTTCATGGGTGCTCTCGCGTCTCCTCAAATGGCAGTTAACGCTAACTGCAGCCAAGATTTGATTGTCGTCTGTGGTGGGTGGACATCCAGAGCGAACAGCGTCAGCAAGATCGTATTTCCACAACGAAAGCGTGAAAACCAACGCTTATAACTGAATCCCCATACTAGTTACAAATCTCCTATCGCTTTGACAAATTTTTAAGAAAAAAAGCAAAATATGCTTAAAATGCACTTTTTTATCCTCCATTTTAAAAAAAAGTGCGTGAGACTCTCGCGCGTTAGAAGTGAAACTTCTTAGGGTCTATACTCTGGTCCACAATAGTTTTTAGTACAGTGAAGATATGACATTTTCCTCTCAGTCTTGTTACAAAAGATTGCATAAATCTGTCCCCCTTCTAAACTCTTACTGGGTTACCGTAGTATGCAATGCGAATCGCCGCAAATCGAAGAGCAATCAATACCCGCAGGGTTTCTTTATATGAAGGAGGCTCGCACTCTTTTTGTACTTGTCTTTTTATGCATTTCACTTGTCACACAATGGAAATTGTTAACTTATATTTATATACATACTAGTGGCTACCCGGTGCGCTTCGCTACACCCATTGAAAACAGTGTTTTTGTCATAAATGTAATGAAATTTTTTCGAGTGACTTTTTGAGAATAGTAATGACTCTGGTGGAGAATTAAATGCCGACAACTCTATTTTAAGAAAGCTGTCCAAACAATAATATCCTAACAACTCAAAACTTACCATCCGATTGAGCTGAAACTTAGACAATATATTTGTTATGAAGTGAGAAATGTACGTAAATCAAGATTTAGCTGTTAGCTGTTTTGGTTTGATTTGGTTTTCATGGCCATCTATCGGGAAACTTGGAAAACTTTTGATTTATAAATATTTCTCACCGCATAACAAAATATATTCTGTAAGTTTCAGCTCAATCTGATGGTTTTGAAATGTTGGTGTTCCAGCGCCATCTATCGGAAAACTTGAGAAGTTTTGATGTACGAACACTTCTCAATTCATAACAGATACATTGTGTAAGTTTCAGCTTAATCGTATGGTGAATTTAAATTTTTTTGAGTTCCAGCGCCATCTAGCGGAAAACTTGAAATTTTTTGATGTACGAACACTTCGAACATCAGAAAAAGTATGTAGTGTAAGTTTCGGCTCAATCGGATGGTAAGTTTATGAGTTCTGAGGTATCAACAATGTTCCCGTTCTGGTGACTTTGTCACTATATCTAGTAGAATTTTCACTCAAAATAAATTTCCATGTCACCAGATTTCTAGTGCTTTTTCTAGTGACTTCTCAAGCAAGCATTTTTGTGGCATACAAAAAAATATTTTTTCTTAATATTCCTTCTCTTTTCAACTTACTTAAAATCAAGCTGTCTCCTGTACACGACTTTGAAGTTTCAATTTCAATCTCAGGAACATGCAGCCCTCCATTTTTGTCACTGAGCTGATTAACATTTTATTTTTCCTACAATATTTTTTCCTGGTGACTTTTCTTCAAAATTTCAGTAAATCTAGTTACTTTTGGAGGTTGGCCTAGTGACTTTTTCAGTGGTAGTATTTTTTCGGAGCAAAATATTTTGAAAGTTGTGTAGGTGTGCATTAGTTTCCTACATCATTCAACCGCTCAGACTCGGTAGAAGATTTTCAGTCGTTTCTTACCGCAGACCTCAGTCCCTTCGCCTATAAAATTGATTTTCTGCCGGCAAAAATCATCTCGTGTGCGGTGGCCCAATGTTTGCATGGTGGGGTTGAATTTGTTGAAAATAAGAATTTTATTTTCTCCGCTTGTTTTGTTGTTTTTTTCTTCGCTTGCTTGTACTTTTGATATTTTGTGGCTCGATATGTATGTATGTGTATTTTTTTTAGAATTTATTCTACTGCCTGTTGAAGTTGGAGCAGGGGAAGCGTTTCACTTTTTCGTCTGATTCAGGGAAATTTGCCCTACCGCGGCTGAAGAAGTTTCTCTTCAAAAAGATGAGCACGTCGGATTAAAATAAAATTCTGGTAACAATAAAAAGATTTCTGTATGTACAGAGATCTACTGAAGTTATAAACACCACTGCCAAGAAAAAAAACCGCAGTACTTATTGAACAATCCAATAATTTGAGTTTACTTTACAGCTATGTATAAATTTGATGAATGTCATACACAGACGAGTGCTGCCAAATTTGTATCAAGTAATTTTTACAATTATTATCTCACAAGATACAAAAACAATAACATTTTTGCCACTAGAAAAAGTGGTTAGCCTGTTCGTAACGAATGACTGCAGTTTTTGAACAAGACGTCCAAACATATGTATGTAGAAAACTATGAAAGTAATGTAGATACGTAAGTCTTTTGCTGATTGAAACTGTTTTCAAATTCGAAGAACAAAATCGATGCCACTGTAATGGTTTATCTTTCCTCTTTCGGATTGGAGCCTACCCCTAAGCTATATGTAGTTAGCCTGCTCTTCTGATGCTTGATAAAGCGCAGCTCCGAGTCAGGATTGTGTTCAAGACTAACTTTATTTTGATCGATAGATTTCTATTTATACAAATATTCTTAATACTACCCGACTCCGGGAAATCGGTCCTCATATTTCCAAAACCATTTTTTGTCCAAATGTGTTAGGAATGAGAATCATTTTCTACTTGAACGCATCGTTTATCGCAGACGAATGCTGTGTTCCGTTACGTCGACGTATTTATCTGACAGCTGGATAAATTACATGCGTGCTTACAGAAGGTGCACAGGGCCTGGTATCTACAGTGTTGAACCAGATCTAAAGGTGTCCCTAAGACTCCCGGATACCTGCAACGTTTTTAAGGCAGAGAGTCTAGCCGTACTTAGAGCTGCAGAGCTTCTGAACATGAAACGAATATCCGGTAAGGATATTGATATTTACCTCGACAGTCAGGCTGCGCTTAAGCCGATAGAATCGTGCACTATTAAGTCGGCACTAGTCAGGAGCCGCCCCACAATGCTCAGTGCATTATTCACGCAGAACCGCGTAAGACTAGGTTGGTTGCCTGGTCACTCTGGGGTAGAAGGCAACGAGTTTGCCGATGAGCTGGCAAGGATAGGAGGGAAACTGCCACTAGCAGGGTACAAGTGAGTATAGTTATAGGAATATTATCCGGGCATTGCCTTCTGGGCAAATACGTCAAGAGACTCGGACTCACAGACACGGATAGTTGCAGATACTGTAATGATCTAGGTGTAGCAGAGGATATCGCACATATTCTGTGTGAATGTCAGGGCATAGCACGAAGTCGCACAAATATTTTGGGCTCCTATTTCTTTAGTAACCTGGAGGAGGTAGGCCGAATCAAGCACAGACTCTTTTTAAAATCGTGCAGGGTAATAGAATGCATTGAGGAAATAGTGCCGGCTTAGGTGCCATCTTTGGATGGATTCTTCTGGTGCCTGGTGTTTTGCGATGGATCAGCCTCTCAACCTTTCTTAACCTAATCCTAACCTAACCTACGGACGGTTAAGTTCAATCACCAAAAATAACAAGCGGGTGTCATCGTACGACATATTTTATTGTTATTGTTCTTACCGTTAAAAACGTTAATATCGACTTAACGTATGCAACGGATTGACATTTTGGGACGGAGCCTTAAGAAAAAGTACATACTTACCTACTTACGGCCTTAATTATCGTAGTAACCTGTTAGTGCAACAGCGCTGAACACGTTAAAACCCTGTAGACGACTTTTTTGTTCCAACATGACCATGTATAAGTATGAGTTCGAAATATACTGTTCTCCGTTAAAGCAAAACAATAAAACAAAAGGACAAAGAGCCACAATAAAAAGTAGTTTACTCAGCAGTTATCCCCAATTTAAGATGCATCTCGCCCTTAATAGTCACTGCCCACGTCAATAGACTCTCACGAATGTACATGTGCATGTAAGTGTTTGTAGATAAAAGCACAACAAACAGGCGAATGATCCGTTAATGACCTAATAAATTAAACAATTTAATGAACAGAACCTCACCAGTCAATTGTGACTAATTGCAACAGTCCACCTAGAACAAGAAAATCCACAAAAACAAAAGCAGCAGCAACAGCAACAAACAAAACGAAAAACAACAACAACAAGAAAACACCATAAAAGGCGGAATTGGTTGTTGTTGCTGTTTTTTTTTTTTTTTGTATTTTATTAACAAAGAACAATGATATGTAAATTAGCGCAAATAAGCGGATCGCAATTTGTAATGACACAAGTCAGGGACGAGGATAGACAGTGAATGTATGCGGGGGGAGATGTTCTAATTTTTCTTGTTTTTTTTTTTTTTTTTTGAAAGTCATTGTTGAACAAAATTAATCACCGTTCGTTCCAGCAGTCAGTTATGAGGCCAGGAGTACTCGTCGTATAATATCAGCTAGCAGCTAATTAAACAATGAGTCTCGAGTCTTGATGGTTTTCTCAGCGGCAGTCACACTCGCTTTTGTCATTTATCATAAAAAAAATTAAAAAAAAAAATAAAACTTTAATTATTATTTTATTATTTTTTTTATTTTTATTTTTTACTGTTTTTGGGTGGCATACAGAGTAACCTGTAATTTTTTGTGGCGGCTAGACACGACGCGCATCACTTTCATTGACCTTGGGGTCTGGCATTAATGTTTTTTTTTTTTTGTTTTGATTCCAATTACTTGGTCAGTCGAGTGGGACGGATGTGTGTCAGTCTGTAATTTTTAATTTTTTTTTTCGGTTTTTAGATTAGTGGGTTAGGCAATAATGATTATTTTCTTTGGGAGTTTAATTTGATTCCAATGAACGAGAGTGAAAAGGACAGAGATGGAGTAACAAAGAAAAGAAGAGCACTGCAGACAAAGTGGAGTGCGCAAAGAAATAAACTAAAAGTAACTGTTTTCGAAAGTTAAGAATAAACAAAATGTACGTGCTGATAGAAATGATAAAAAAAACATATCTTTACAAACCTGGCAGTGCCGTCGCAACAGACAGTAAAAAGATATAGAGTCTCGATGTCTGATCTGTTAAAAAGGGAGAATAGACATTCTCCGTCCTTTCAGCATTAGGTCTGTTTGTACAAATTCGTACATATTTTCACAAATTCCTGTTTAGTAACGTAAAAAACTTGCAACAAATCGTAAAAAAGAGAGCCGAATGAGAGAGTCAGAAACTTTCCCTCAATTGAGAAACTTGCGAATTGTTACACCACTTTTTTTTCGGCTGAAGTTGGTAAACCTGTCAAAACAGCCATCTGTCAGTTTCTGCGTATAAATTCGGATTAATTGGAAAGCGAATGTGTCACCAGTGTCACACGTATGACGGTTTCTACCCAAAAAATGTTAGGATAAACGCGGTCGCCGTGGCCGTGGTGGTTAGTGCGTTGGACTACTATGCGTGCTGCCCGGGTTCAATCCCAGCCCGGGTCCAACACCTAAAAAAGTTTTTTACGGTTGCCACTTCTTTCGAGTGTCTGAAAAGCCATTCGGAATCGGCCAACATTTGAAGGTCCCTTCCATTCGTGCAAAAATATAACACGAGCACAGAAATGGTTGCGAGAAGCAGGCCCAAGTTCACACCGAGCTGTAGCGCCACCTTAAATTAAAAAGAAGCAGCCCGAAGCCAAAAAAGCAAAAAGCTAGACCTGACGCTATCGTCATTAAAGCGACGGGGACTCTCTTCTATGCCGAATTACTGCCAACGCAGACCCCAAACTGGAAGCAGTAGGAAATGCGGTGTCTAGAATCAGGAGGACACAGAAAGGAGACTCAAGGTGACGGGAACCAAGATCACTGAATATAAAGGTGCCATCAGCGAAGCCCTAGCGTAGCAAGCGAGTGTGAGGTCACTCACGCACCGTACTTTCCTCGAGATAAAAGACATCGATGAGATCACAACAAAAGAGGACATATAAGCTCACGGGCTGAGATCTTATCCCTGCGAAATGCGTATAGAGGAACCCAAACAGCGACGATGAATCTTTCCGCAGAAGACGTAGGACAGTTGCTAGCAGCCCGAAGAATTAAAATTGTTTGGGTAAACTGTCGCATCCGCGAAAGAACACTACTAAAGAATTGCTTCAAATGTCTAGAGTTTGGTCATCTAGCTTGGCAATGTAAAACCGGAGAAGACCGCTCCAAATTATGTAGATGTGGAATAGAATGCCACATCGCAAAGAACTGCGACAAAGAGCCATCATGCATGTTCTGTAGAAAAGACCGACCACCCAGAAGATGCAAAACATGGAGCCGGTAGCAGCAAATGCCCAGCCTTCAGGAGAGCTATTACAAGTAAAGACTATGAAGATACTACAGATAAACATCAATCACTATAGAATAGCTCAAGATATCCTAGCACAAACGGCCAAGGAAGAGAGAGCGGACGTCATCATGATCACTGATCCCTACAAATGCCCCAATGAGAATAATAATTGGATAATTGGATAAGGGAAAACAGGCGGCAATATGGATATGTGGACGCCATGCCTTCCAGGAAATAAAAAAAGAGATACTGAACGGGAACTTAACACTAAGTGGAACAGCTGAGACACTCGCACAGCGCCTTGCAGGCCTTGCCTTGCCTATAAGGACAAAATAATAAGAAGGTGCCACCATGTTACTGGTAAAACGACGCAATAAGAGAACTTCGGACAAAATCCCTTAAAGCCGGACGCAAAGAACGCCTGGATACCCATAGAGAAGCGAGACGTAACCTAAGCGAAGCTATTACTTACTTACTTACTTAGTTGGCGCTACAGCTCGAGGTGAACCTGGGCCCGCTTCTCGCAACCATTTGTCTGTGCGTGTTATATTTTTGCACGAATGGAAGGGGCCTACAGTTTTTTGCCGACTCCGAACGGCGAGTTGAGAAGCTCAATCGTGACAAATGATACTCTTTGATGCTTGTCAGGCATTCGAAAGAGGTAGTACCGTAGGTGTTAGACCCGGCCAGAAGTTGAACCCGGGCAGCATTGCGTGGTAGTCCAACGCACTAACCACCACGGCCACGGCGAAGCTATTAAGGAGAGCAAAAGCGCATGCTTCAAACGGCTCTGTTAAGATGCCGACATAAATCTTTGGGGCATGGCATACAGGATGGTGATGACGAAACTGAGAGGCTATAGGACCCCGGCAATAACATGTATGTGGGATGTGAATCGTTTTTGGTATCTTGAAAAGATTCCTACTCCCTGGCGCAACCAGGAAAAAACCCACAAAATGTCGTTCATGTGGTTCAATGCGTTTGGTAACTTTCTTATAAGCTTTCCACTCCCTGAGAGAATTTTCTGCATCTTTTAAAGTTTGACAGGTTTTACCCACTTGACTACAAAAAGTTACCAAACAGACCTATTGTGAGTGTGTTCATTAGAAATTTTAGGGGTTCCATCAAACACGCGATGTGTAATTGAAGATAATCACGGAAATTTCAAATAAAGTAGAACATAGATAACAGACCACCTGCGAAACGGATTTGAGCAACTTATGGCCATCACTACGTTTTTTTTTCTATTTTGTTGAAAATCTCTAGGACCGAGAGAGGATTCTCTCATTTCAGAGAAAAATACCACAGGACATTGAATTTTCAGCTTTTTCCACTCGAAATACGTCAATAAGTTGCCAAACCGAACAATAGGCAACTTAATTGCGAGTCATCGCTCGTGATGAGGACGACCGCCTCTCTCTGTTGGCAAATATAATTTTCTCACTTAAATCGGACTCAATTTCCAAGGGTCCCAATAAGCACTACAATTATGTTGGGTTGACTTAAGTTTATTGCTTTACTGGGTCTTGTACATATGGAGGCTCAAGTATTCTCCTTAAATTCGCCAAATTAAGATATTGCAAAATACCTGCTTATGTAAGCGACGCACGGGTAAATACAAATTTTCGTTTGGTTTTGTCATTAAGTTGCATTGCATGATAAATTTGAGCATCTTGCTGAATAGATCCGTTAAAAAAAAATACAGCGAGCCCCAAACTCCAAGCTCTTCAACTAACTTGTTTATGCCTCTTTAATGCCGAAGCGTCAGCGAAAACCATGCATTTTTCTATATTTGATTTAAGTGGTTTTGGCGGTTGGCTTTTCGACATAAATATGTCAAATTTCGAATTTCTATATCAAACAGTTTCCGAGATAAAAATCTGTCACAGACCGATGGACCGACACAAGACTGATCTTACAATGCTTCTATTTTTAGGGCTCCGTACCCATATGGTAATACGGAACCATTATAAGTTCGCTATAACTCAAAAATGTCTTTGGCACACTTATACATTACGGTGGTCCACATACATACATGGACAACATATTACTCAAAAATATTGTGAAACAAACAATGTAATCTCAAAAAAAAAATAAGATCCTGAAAAATATATCATGTGGGACCGCATTCGAAAGGGCTAGAAACAAAGAATTCAAAAATATTTTGCTTAGTTTTTTCCGTTAGAAACTTTGCGAGTTATTGCCGAAAATGAGTGAAAAATATCATACAAAAAGGACCACGCCTTTTTCTCGGAAACTACTGAGGTCAAAAATATGAAAAAAATCATAGTTAGCGAGTCTCGTAAGTTATATAGTTTTTAAGAAATTCACGTCGAAAAATTCAATTTTATGTCGAAAAATTAAATTTCTCAACCGATTAACTCGTAAGCTACTCGAAAAATTTCAATGAAATTATCACTATTCGATTAACAATAATTATGGGAAAACTAAAGGATATCCAAAATGGTGCTGCGATATAAAAAAATAAATAAAAATACGGATATTTCCAGGAAACGAACCTGTAGTGGAATTCCCAAAATTTCAACGACCGTTAATCGTTATCGTTAACTAACGACATTTGTCGCTTGCGATAGCGAAAGTCATATTGTATTGTAAAAGCAAATTCAAATTTTAAAAAAATTCACGGGCAATGGCGGGCGGGCAACAGCTGTACCTATGCTATAGAAATGTATTAGAAGAAAACAATTTGTTTTCTATTAAAAGTTGCAGATGGGTGAAGAATGGCGAGCACGGGTCAGCTATCTCTATGTATAAAACAGTTCACTGACTGCCTGACAGACAACGCATAGACCAAACCGATGGACCTAAAGGGCTGAAATTTGGACAATACATTGCTATAATAACATAAACATCCACTTAGAGAGGATTTTTTGTAATCCCACCTCTAAGTGGGTGAATTCGGAAAAATAATTCGGCACTCATCTCCAATACAATTTATTTTGCCTTAACAGTGGCAGGGGGGCGAAGCAACGCGAGCACGGGTCAGCTAGGTCTAAAATAAATAACATTAAACATCAAATTGGACTAGAAGAAAAGCGAACAAAATTAGGGGTTCATTAAAAAGCTTAAGTTCTACCAAAATAAGGCTCATATTGGCCAAAAAGTTTTATAAAAGTAGCCTGGACCACGCTAAAATACATTTCCTTCAGTTTCAGCTTTTGGTGACTTATGAACACACGAAATCAACAAATTCACATATAAATTGCTTAGAAAAAAAATTCGTTAGAGATAACGAGGGCAAAATTTTCGTCGCTACGTCAACGAAAAATATCGTTAACTATTATCAGTTTTAACCACTTTTTTTTTTAGAATACCACTTAACGATAATTGTCGCTATCGGTAGTTATCGATATCGAATATCGATCGTTAAGCGTTTGGGAATCCCACTACTGGGACCTCAAAACTCAGTAGTACAGTGCAAAAAAGGTTAATGGACGCGCTACACACTCAGCCGTGTTCAATGTTTATCCAATTTTTCATAGCGAATAATAATACTGATTATAAGTTTGTAAAGTGAATATAGAGGTGTGTCGTTTTCATTTTTTGTGTTAACGAAACGAAACAGTTATTTAAACAAAATATGTATAACTAATTTTAAAACTACGGAACCCTTTGAGCGCGAGTCTGACTCGCACTTGGCCGGTTTTTTCCTTTTAGGTACGGGACCCTTAAAAACGAATAAAAATCACGAGCCAAACCGTCCTTTTTGAGATATTTTCCCACTGATCACTGATCTGATAAAACTTTGGAAATTCCACTGCATCCGCCATTTTGACAGAGTTTATCGCGGCTATCCACCACATGGTTTATTCGTTACACTTATGGCGCCAGAGATTCCCGAATTCGCCGCGCACAAACTAAC
Source organism: Brachyopa scutellaris (assembly GCA_949775065.1). Classification (NCBI taxonomy): domain Eukaryota; kingdom Metazoa; phylum Arthropoda; class Insecta; order Diptera; family Syrphidae; genus Brachyopa; species Brachyopa scutellaris. The sequence continues at coordinate 120,096,263 of OX459113.1, read as the reverse complement.
AGAACACATCAACTTGGATGTTTTAAGTTTCCTACGTTCGAAAGGTAACATATTTTTCTCCATAACCCGATCGCTACCAAAAAATGTAAAACCCGAAAAAAAGATCTCAAATTTCGTACAAAACTCAGACATTGTGAAATTCAATACAAGTTCAAAGGGAAATCACGTCACTTTAAGCTCAGCAATGCGTTCAAATTGCTTATGCGATTCATGCGTGCGGCTTCCACCTTGACTATGCGCTTTGGTTAACCCACCTTGTGTTCCACAATGGAACACCAACATCCTACAGATTCAAATACATCAAATACATAAGTGGAGTCAGGAGGGGCAGAAGTACTCCTTATATGAGAATTAACCGCTCACAACCCTCGCAGGCTATATGAGTGTGTACCGCTTTGGTTTGGGCCGAAGTTTTTATCTAAAACAATCTCATGTTGTATGTAAGTAGATGGATGCATTTCAGTGTTGTGTTGTTGCTACCACACTGAACCAAAAAGGTACGTAAATACAATAAAAAAGTTAATTGGGACAGGAACATTTTTATTAATATTCGTCCAACAAACGCGTTTATTGTGCCAATAAAAGCGTTTTATTAATTTAATAAACGTTTATTAATACTATTAAGAGTTTGTTAAAACTGTTTATAATTTTTTTAAATTTTTAATAAACTTGTTCGTTGTGCCAATGAAATAAAACCTCTTTTCAAGTACAAGTTCGTTGAGCCAATAAACAATTTTATAGTTTGAACGAAATGCATTCATTGGGACAACGAAACATTTTATTGAATTGATAAAACATTTGTTGAGCCAATAAACTTTTTGTTCGATTTACTAAAAATAGTTTATTGATATAATAAACTCCTCCAAAGCCCTAAAATAGTGGTTCTTCTAGCTTCTCGAAACTTTATACTTACTTTTTTTTACCTTTTCCGGGATTGCTCATCTGAAAATTAAGATGAATAAAAAAAATTATATATTTTCAATCAATTTATTTTTTTTATTCATTATTCGAACACAATAAATGGGTTTTTGCACAGCTATGTTTTCTTTTGGTTTTTTCTTTACAATAAAGAGTTTCACTTAAATTAAACAGGAAGAGAAAATTTGAGATAAAAATGAAAAAAATGTCTTTAAACATACACATAACGACACAGTTTTTGAATAGAAAAAACTTAAAATACATACTACCACTACTTACTTATATTGTTGAAGCTGAGAACATCTTCTCGTATTACCACGATACAAAGTGATTTTCTGCTGTCCGGTTCAGGAACTGGATGTGGTCTTCAACAGCCTCGAATGCATTTGCAACGAATAAAATCATTTCCTGGGAGTCTTTTACCGTATATCTTATCCTGCGTCTATTGCCTTCGTTGTCCACTTTCACTTTGAAATGCTAATAAACATACAAATAGCGGGAAATAAAAAAATCGCTTTAAAGTCAACCACCATTTAGTTCATTAATTTATATTAATTATACGTAGACTTACCTGAATATTTTGTTCGTTTTTTTTAACTAATTTAACACTTTTTAGTCAGTCCTTTTTTGATTTTCGTTTTCGTTTAGATAATAAGTCTATTTTGTCACTTTTTCCACAGAATTCTTACATAACTACTTTTCGATTTAGTTTTATCCAAAGATGCTTATTGGTTCACGGAAAACACTAGAATGACTAAATGGCACAGTTGCAAAAGCGTTAGTTCGCTTATATAGGTACAGTTTCTTGCAAAAATCAAAAGGTTATTGTGACAATAAACTGTTTGTAGATTTGATAACTGTTTTATTAATTTAATAAAATTGTTTATTAATACAAGCAATGAGTGCATAATTTCAATGAACATTTTTATGAAAATTTAATAAACTGGTTTATTATCTCAACGAATGCATTTATTAAGCAGAACGAAACCCAGACTCTTCACCTAACAAAAGATTTGCTTGGCACAATGTATGAATTTATTGTGCCAATAAATATATTCTTAAATACAAGCAATCGGTTATTAATTTTTCGAAATCGTTTTTTAATAAATTGTGTTTTATTGGCCCAACGAACTATTTATTAAATGGGTAGTATCAAAATAATAATATTTCGTACTATTAACAAAAGTTTTATTGAGACAGTAAAAAATGAGTTGATAAACGGCGTTTATTGATATTACGAACGATATTTTTTTCAGTGCATGTTCGACCGCTACTTAGTAAGAGCCGGCGAATGTTATTCGCAGGCACTGGGTGTACAGGAGACACAGAATCCGTCGCAACAAAGTGGCTGCGCGGATGGAAATACGATATATCCATCGAGAGAATAAGTTATTGCCCCGTTAAGCGTTAAGGCGCTCAAAATCATCAGCCCGGTGCCCGGTCCAGTAGTGGTATGAAAAAAAATCGAAAAATGAGGTAAAGTTTTGCTGGATTACTGCCAATTTGTTTCGATGACAGCACCTATAAAAGACCCAAGCGTAGGCAATGTTTTCGCATAAAGGCCGTGACACCGACAATATTGTGGTAACAGTGCAACAGTGCATTGCGGTACATGCGATTTGTTCGAAAATGAGTGACATTTATAAAGTGGGAAATATTTAGTGGCTTAAATGTGAGAAGAGATTAGAGAGTAAGAGAGGGCATAGACAAATCCATCCAACCATTTGCTGTCTTTCGTGGATCAGGCAGCCTCTCAAGTTCATCAACTTTACCCGATAAATATAGAATCGACCAGTCCCATCTCTCTATCATTTGTATCAAACCGGTAATGATGCACTGGCTATACGTCATGATACTCACGTATGTGACAGCAGTCTGGCGGAATACTGCTGATATGAAAACTACGCTGGCAAGATTGGCAGCATTACAGAGAACAGAGCTGGTGTTGCCATCACAGGTGCCCTTCGCACGACACTCACGGTGGCGCTGGACACCTTCTGCCTCTCAATCTGCATTTGAGGCAACTGACGTGTAACAGGGCAATAAGACTCGCCAACCTAGGTCTTTTCAAGAATAGTGGCAAAGGACATTGTACTATTCTTACATAAATCCAAATTGATAGTTCAATAAAAACGGATGATACCCTCTTCACACTTGATTGTAACATACCGTACACTGTACGTGAAGAATGGACAAACAACACAGTAACTCGGCACATAGAAGCTGCAATCTTCACGGATGGGTCTAAAACCGCAAACGGCACGGGGTCTGATATTTACTGTGTGGAACCAGATTTAAGGGTGTACTAAGACTCCCGGATACCTGCAGTGTTTTTCAGGCAGAGGTTCTCGCTGTACTTAGAGCTGCAGAGCTTCTGAACATGAAACCAATATCCGGCAAGGATATTGATATTTACATCGGCAGCCGGGCTGCGCTTTAGGCGCTAGAATCGTGCACTATTAAATCGGCACTATAGGTAGTCAGGAGCTGCCGCACAATGCTCAGGTAAGACTATGTTAGGTGCCTGGTCAGTCCAAGACAGAAGACAATGAGTTTGCCGATGAGTTTTCAAAGGAAAGGGGGAGCTACCACTACCCGAAGCGGTAGAAGATGCTCCTCGTTAAATCAAAGGTGAAAGACATGATAACAAGTAGGGCTGACCATAGATGGTCTAACTTTATAGGACATAGGGTTTCCAAGGCACTTTGGCCGGCACTAGACCGTATAAAACACCAATCAAATCTTTAGACTTAACAGGGCACAAATGGGTATAGTTATAGGAATATTTTCTGAGGATTGCCTTCTGGGCAAACACGCCAAGAGGTTCGGACTCAGAGGCACGAATATTTACAGATACTGTAATGATCTAGGTGTAGCAGAGGATATTGCTCATATTCTGTGTGGATGTAAGGGAACATTTTAGGCTCCTACTTTTGTAGTAACCTGGAAGAGGTAGGCCAAATCAACCATAGACTCGTCCTAAAATTTTGCAGGGTACTAGAATTTTTCTTCTTTCCTCTTTACGTGGCGCTACAGTTCGGGTAGAACGAGGACCTACTTCTCGAAACCATTTGTGTGTGCGTGTTATATTTTTGCACGAATGGAAGGAACCTACAGTTTTTGCCGACTCCGAACGGCGAGTTGAGAAGCTACTCATGACAAAATGATACTCTTTGAATGCTTGTCAGATATTCGAAAGAGGTGGCACCGAGAAAAGCTTTTGGATGTTTGCTGGAATTGAACCCGGGCAGCATTGCGTAGTAGTCCGACGCACTTACAACTACACCACGTTACTCACATGGTAATAGAATGGTTTGAGGAAATTGTGACAGTTTAGGTGCCATTCTAGGGGATCGCGATGTACCTCTCAACCCCTCTCGACCTAGCCTAACCTGAAATAATAAACTCAAGTTAACCCAGCAGTTGCAGTGCTTACTGTGCCTTATAACACTTCGAAATTGACTCTGTTTTACATGAAAAAATCATCTTTATCAACGGAGGTTCTTTTGAAGGCGCAATCATCATAATGAGCGATAATTATTGTTCCCTTTTTATGGACTTGACAAAGTATCGATGTATTGGGACTGGGACCTGGGAGTAATAAAAAGCAAAATTCAAAAGTCCTGTATAACCTTGAGGCAGTGGTGCCAGATCGTGGTAAATTTCAACTACAATTTTTATGAAATGGTAAAAAGGTAATATTTTCCGTTTTCCATACAATAACAAGGAAATTCTATTGACAAATTTGTCTCCTCACTCATTTTCACTGCAATAGTGAGTAATGAATTCATCCCATAACTGGAAAGGGGTAATTTCACCGATCTCACGTAATTGGTGATTGTATGCGTAGCGATCTACTATTGCTGCGTTGGCAAATATGTCAAAAGGAATTGAAGACAACAAGAAGAAACAATTCCAATCGAGCTGGTTGGAAATTGTGGAGTTTAAGGGTTGGCTGAAACTGGTGCCAGCCGATGATGCAAAACCAAGTCATCGCTTAAAAGATTCCTTTTTCTATCTCTATATGATGCTATTCATGATTTATTCAGATATGTACATAACATATACATATTGTAAGTATTGAAGTAAATACTTTTTGTTCGTTTTGTTATCAGTGTTAATACATATTCTGAATTTTTAAAAGGATAACAAACCTAGCAGTTGTTTTTTTTAATATGAGAGTTGATATAAAATGTTTGTTGTTTCGTTAGTTTTGTGGTCTTATTTTCATTCCATTTCGTGCTTTTTGTCGTACTCTGTTGACTTTGAATTTTACTTTTTACTTGTGTGGGAAATTTTTGGTGGAAATGGTAAATTTTCATCCATCATGTGGTATTTCCTTTTCCATTTCCATTTCCTGAATAAAGTCTGGCAGCACTGCCTTGAGGTTTTCCATTTTTGCCTGCTCATTTTTCCATTCGAGTACTTTTCACTAAAATAAAAGAATCCCCTTTCGGTTTTAAAAATAACTTAATAAATATTTGGCTTCAGCAGTCCTAGGTAGAACCAAGCCTAGCTTCCCGCAACCATTTGTGTGTTCGCGTTATATTTTTGCACGAATGGAATAGACCTACGGTTTTTTGACGACTCCGAACGGCGAGGTGGGAAGCTTTACATGACAAATAATACTCTTGAATGCTTGTCAGGCATTCGGAAGAGGTGGGCACTTTGAAAAACGTTTTAGGTGTTTGCGGCGGGATTCGAACCCAAGACCGCTGGCTCAGTAGTCCGATGCACTAACCACTTGCGCTACGGTGCCCTTTCGGTTTTAAGGGGTTTTATTTTGCTTACATTATTTTTTCTGTTTTTATATTTCTTTCTACAAATTACCGGAAAAAATTTCAAAATAATATGCAAATATTTGTTCCGTTTTCTGTGGCAGTTGTGTTGGCAGCTTAATGATCCGTCGGTAAAGTAGGAGTTTTCTTTATGTCTTCTTGGGAGGAATATTTTAATATGTTAACAAATTGCCCAAAAAAGGAACTAAAATTGACATTCACGAACTCGAACTCTGCCTCTTGAAAGGCAGTTTCGCTATGTGAAATCTAGACTTCATCTTTTCCATCCTGTACCTGGATACCAATAGAATATGGGTTTCGAGAGGAACTGCTCCATTTTGAAACAGCTCCTACATTTCCATGGAACTCCCCACAGCGATGATAGACAAAAACGTTGATTTATAAAGAAGACATCAAAGTCATATCCAACCGTTTCTAACCTTCACTGTAATTGTCATAATGAAGCTATTCTCATCTTCCTAAAGGCGTTCTCAAAAGAAAAGCAAACCTTCTTACAAATTAATCCAGACCACCTGAAGCAGTACAACTCAACTCTAGGAAGTGAATATAGTAAGTCTTCGTCTGTCAAATGTTTACATAAGACTTACTGTTATACACAGCCTCGAAATCAGTTGCAACAGATTAAAATAGCACCACGGGCATTAGTCCGCTCTACTTGGCTGAGTCATGTGTTGTAGTGCCTCCACCATACCACTAACTAACCCAATTCAAGCTCAATTGCAATTAATCGCATCAAAACGGTTACCCACATTATCTGCGCCACAATGTGTTATCAATTATCGTGGCTTAAGATGGTTTCCACACCTTGGCACCTTTCCAGTGGTTGGTAGCGAATTCGCTTCGCTGGCACTCGGGCACGTAATCTCAGAGCTTATAGATTCCACCCGGTCCGGTCTCAGTACCGCGATACTCTTTGACTTAAGCTGACACGTAAAGCGATTAATGTTCTCGTTTCGCGCCAAGCTAAGCCCTCCATGTTTTCTTCGGTTCGGTGTTTTTTTTGCTTTTGTCATCTTATTCCAGAGCATATGCCATGACATGCATTGAAGGTGTGCGCATGCATCTATTCACCCCTATCCAAGATCCGACCGTAGATGGATTGCTCCGCACACATAATGAGCACCTATTGAGAGTTGAGTTTTTTTTTCTATCTGTGTCCTGGCGAAGGTGGTTCTGCATGTGGAAATCCCATTCAATGCGATTTTCCATTCACTTCAAGCTTCGAATGAACTAGAGCGGAGCACCATCGCCATCAACATTCGCCCGATGATCCTTCAAGTCACACACAAGTGAGATGTGCAGTGTGGGGGGAGTTGGAAGAACCCTTAAGCCACCCGAAAACCACGAGTGGAGAATTGAATATTTCAAAATTCTATGATGCTGATGGCGGGCGGTAGGTAGGTATAAGGATGTACGGATATGGATGATGATGGTTATGGTTGTTCCATCATTAGACCTACTCCCGGGCACACACACAAATTGGGATACATGGTGAGAAATTGAATCCTCATTACTGCTGCCGTTCCATGTTGAATGTGACACAAAAGAGGCATCTCCAACCGAGCATTCTCGGTGCATCATGGCAGCACACTGTGAATGTGTCGATGGTTAAATCCACTTAGACGTCAAAATTACGGCTATAGTAGATGAAGTTGCTGCCATTATCTGTAGGTAGAGGCGTACAGGTACCTTCTGTTCGAAACACTGCACCAAAGAGGATGATGAGCGGTTGAGTTGTCCTCGTCAGTTGAATTGATGCGGATTCACCTCCGCCCATATGCATCGCTTGTGTCATTAGAAGAGGTGGTCGGGTGGCAGCAGGATTTTGCTGCTTCGACAAATCGCTGATGTGTGAGCGAATGCAATGGGCATTTGCAATGGCGTATAAGTATACCGGCAAAGGGAATTTCTAATGAAGGGCGGTGGTCGAAACTATCCACTCCGTCGGCCAATGAGGATAACATGCAATAATGCAAGTAAGAACTAGAGCGGCTCATTTTGGACGACTAATTTGTATCTGCAGCGTATTGAAAAGGTTAAAGGAAGCAGCACTGTGTGAATGGTCTTTGGATTTTATTGAATTTGTGGTTTTCGTAGGTCCGCGTATGCATGAAATTGCATGAAGATTCAATCCTTAAATGAGATTGAGCACCAGCAAATATGATTTTAAAAAGAAAGGCAAAAGAATAGATTCCTGGGACACTCGTGAAGAGGGTATCCCGTGAACATTGCCGCTAGATTCCTCTACCGATTTGTCTGGGGCTGTACAATATATGTTTTCCGGGCTTAACGTGGTCATCAACGAAGAAGCCTACATTTACGTATTCCCTTCGGGTCTATTTGTCTTGACATTGTAGGATTTCTTCAGATTCGGAAAGTCTCGATGCTGTAGAATTTCACGACGGTTTTCTCGTGGCCAACAAATTAACCTATTTGCAAACTTGAGCCTACATCTAGCATTTTAATCTTTTTCAGAAACTTTTCATGTCCCTTTTTGTCCTTGTTGATGGTGAAAAGCATTCTTCGTGTAGTTTAAATATTTTTGTACTACTTACTTGACCTTCCGATGATGACAGGGGTGCTCTACCACCCCAGGTAATTTTATTTTAACTGTAATTTTGATTTGGCTTAATTTATTTTTCTGCCGTTCTAAGTATTTATCATTTAATATCTCAGGTGTCAGTTGCTGATGAGCAGTCCACGCGATTGGCTGTAGTTTTTGATTGCGAGGGCATACGATATACACTGGGGTTGTATAGGTTGTTGTTTTCCATGTATGCGGAAATTTTTAAGAACTTTTTTTTTCTCCATTATTTAGGTAAATAAAATGGCATCCTGGCTGGTGGATATAGGAAATTACTTAAGAAATGCTTTGGAATGTGAGGAAGATGAAATGGACTCAGGTTCCGAAGATGAAGGTTCAGAATTTACAGATCATCTTGTTCCAAGCCGGAATCAACTCGATGATACTCTTTCTATCATATACACGCTCTACTCAACCACCGAATAAGTACAGATGGATAAATCTTAAGGAATTAGGATTATAACTGGCCAAACCTCATATGAAGCGACGCAATGCACAGTGGGACGCAACGGTAGATTTACTGGACATGGCATTTTCACGCAGTAATTTCCACTAAAAATGTTTACCGTGGATCATATTTTGTGTATTTTTCACGCTGAATCGAATGGTGAAGTCTGTTTGGCTGTAGGAGCAACGCCAAAGAAGCTACAGCCCATAGAATATCCAAGTTCGGTTTTATTTAGTTTTATATGAAATAATATTTCGTACGAATTGTAATAACTTTTAACTGTAATAAGCACTAATCAATTGTCTTTCAAACAAGCCCATTTTGGTTCTAAGTTTAATACACTAAAAGTTATGATTGAATAACTGTTGGTACCTCTTTCTCCGAAGAAACGTTTTTAAACACCCTGTAGATCAGTATGTGTTCAAGATAGACCCCCCCCCCCCCCCCCACCATCCCATGCGATTTTTTTCATAACATGAACCAATGAATCAGATCCCAAAATATCTGTATCCCAAACCGGACCACCCTGTACGAAAATTTTACTATGGGAGGCAATGTTCAAACATGAATAGCGGGCGAAGTCGGACCGAGTCGGATATAAATCTTTCGTATATCTTTCACTAAATACCTAAGGTAACCACATGTGAAGTCCGTTTTTCGGAACAACTCGGAACTTTTTTGTACGGTTTTAATTTCCCGAAAATACTGTCAAAAAAGACAAAAAATAACATGCCTTGGCTACTTAAGAACATAGAATGTTTCTATTTCCTGACATTATTTACTACTAAACTATGTAAAATGACAATGTTAAAAAAAAAAGACTCAAACATTCTTCCCGACTTGATTATATTGCGATAAGCGAAACCCAATTTATCACGAACTTTCGTTAAAATGGCAGATTTTTATACTCGTTTTTGAGGTTGTTTATTGAAAAAACTTATGAAAAAACGAGACCGTGGTTGCCACAATTTAACTGACATGCCCACCAGTGTCTATATAACAACTGTATATACTTTGGAAAGCCGTAATAGATGGGAACGGCACAAAATCCCGACTTTCAAAATCCCGACTATACAAAATCCCGACAAAAAAAAAATCGCATTTCTAAAAATCCCGACTCACAAAATCCCGACTGCCAAAATCCCGACAAATGAACTTTTGTGAAAAAATCCCTTTGTCGGGATTTTCGTTTCGCAGCGAATTTTTTATTTTTTTTTTTTTTTGCTGAAAAAAAAATTGAATCTTTAAATCTCTTATCATTTTTTTTTTCCACATTCTTAAAAGAATGTGTTCGCCCACTACCCCACCATGTCACTACGAAAAAAAAAACCAAGAAACTTACCAAAACACAATACGAATTTGTTAGCAAAATCGTTTGGTTAAGTGCATCTGATGAGAATCGAAAAGCGCTGTTCTTTGTGATTCTCATTCGGTGCACTTAACCAAACGATTTTTGTATCTTATTCATAGTGCGTGTTTTGGTAAATTCTCGGTTTTTTTGTTTTTTTTAGTGAAGTGTTCAGGGTGTGACATCGCGAGGAGGTTGTTAGTGTCGAAACAACTTCCTTTCAAAATAAGTATTTTGTGGTGAATATTATTTTATGAGAATCAAAAAGAACAGCGCTTTTTGATTCTCATCATGTCTAGTTATCCAAACGTACTGAGCCGTGTGATAAATCGTTCTTATAAGAATGAGAAAATAGTTCCGCGAGGGGATATAAAGATTTTCATACAAACCAAAAAAAATAAAATGGCCGCACGTTCATGACTCGCGCGCGCGAATTTTAAACTATTATTTTCTCCAAAGTCGGGATTTTGGCAGTCGGGATTTTGTAAGTCGGGATTTTGTCAGTCGGGATTTTGGCAGTCGGGATTTTGTCAGTCGGGATTTTGTTGTCGGGATTTTGTAGTCGGGATTTTGTGAGGCGGGATTTCATGCCCAACCCGTAATAGATACATGCAATTTCGACCCATGTCGCAATTTTTACACCATTCGTCCCACTGTGCGACGTCTAGATAAGAATTAGCTGAAGGAATAAAGGGATTTCTATGACACCCCATGGAGTCCCATGAAGGTGAACCCCCTCCTAAACTACAGAAGCATTCGCGGTTGTAATTTGTCCACGGAAGCAAGACCGCAAAAGCAAGTTTTCGTGTCTAAAATGTCAGTGTTCTGTATGTCCTGAACACAGAAAAGAGAATTGCATTAATTGCATTTAATTTTTTTTTTCCTGTCAATATATTTTTTTTATGAATTTCGTTTTTTCTGTTATTTGTTAAAGTCTATCAATTGTTTTGTTTGAATAAAAAATGTATGTTATCCTTAAAAGTTTTTTTTTTTTTTTAATTTAAGCCTGGCTGGGGTGTTCTACCACTGTAGTTGTGTATGTATATGTATGTATATTTTAAATATGTTGTTATCGGAAGGTTAAGTTGGTATAACAGTCTGCGGTTGACCTGCGACTGAAAGACAAAGCTCTGATATTCTCCTATGCTATTCTAAAGGATGCTGCAGTCTGCGGATATTTCTTTAATCCTGGTACGAGACCTTAAACCTTAAATTCCAGTGCGTGTTAGCTTCGTTGATTGTCGAAGTTCTTTAAAGCCCTTATTTGAGAATTCAGACAAAATTGATTTCTTGTGGCCACGTTCTCCACTTGAATCTGTGATATTGCTTCAACCGCCCGCCGTTTTATTACTATAATTCGGAATGTCTGGATCTGCATCGTCATTGAGAGCGAGTATTTAATGATAAATTTGTCGCTGTCCGCTGTGACCTCCTTATTCATTAAAAACGTCTTAAAAATCGCCCATCTTGTCTGATGCCTGACTGCAGTAGAAATTTCGTACAAAAATTTGCGTTTTGAAACAGTAGTCCAAGTCCGAACCTGAGGGTAAACATACTTTCAAAATGGCTAACGCGGATTGCATATCACAAGTGATTTACGATAACATGCCATCTATGTCTGAAGTCTCTCATCGCTATCTTTGTCCGCTATTAGGTGTCACTTTAGAAAACTTTCCGCAGAAAGGGTTTTGAGGTGTGAATGAATTTCTATTCGTTTGCTTTTTGATCTTGTTTACGTTTCAAGTGCCAGAATCCAATGAAATTCTTGAGTGCTATACTGCCGCCATATAAAAAAAATATTCTGTATAAAATTTGACATTTGTCATATCTGTCGGCCATTTGCATGACAGTTGCATGACAGGATAAAAAATTGGGTGTACTGGATTGAAAAAGTCAAAAGCCAATGTGGTGTCACTATGGGACTATCGGAAACGTCAAATACTTTCGTTTATCATTTGGTAATTCAACAACTCTTACTTACTTAGGTGGCGCTACAGTCCGGGGTGGACCAAGGCCTAAATCGACAACTCAGCCCTGGTATAAAATTCAACAGAAAAGCAGCAGAGTCTGCTATGAAAATTTGAATACTAATACTTGATTAATTTCAAAACTCCAACTACACGCCCATGGCCACTGTCACAGTAAACATTCTCCTTCGAATACGTCAGGATTCTACCATCCTAACAGTTGGCACACATGTACTTCCTTCCTTTCGCGTTGAAGGTATCGCTACAATCTGTTGGAAGGTCATGCACCTAACTCAGCACATTGTTTCAAAGTAATAACGCTTTTCAAATCAGTTTTTTTGTTGTTGTCGAATAAAAAAGAAACGAATCTCCCCACAGCCATCGAACTGTGGAACAGTAAAACAAATAAACAAAAAACACACACATCCGGAGAACGCTGCACAACAATGCATTCAAATGATGATGATGAGTCCTTATAGCACCCGGGTCATTGCGCCACGACCATCTCTTCGACTCCTGTAGGAAATCCACACAGGAGAGATTTCATTAGACGATATCTATTCCTCTGGTGCAATGGTGGCGGCAGGTAGGAGGTTGTATCATCCGCTCTCCCTCTGACTATGGTCAAGTCAGGCGCGACTATCAATGTTAGTAAATTGATCACGTAGGATGCCGCCCGGGAGACTATGGCTGACTATCCTTTCAATCAATTCTTACTGTTTAGGATATTTTCCAACCACCATCGCCACCATAAGGACCAACGACGACGCTGTGTATAGAGATGGGATGGGATTTGAATTGCTTACTATATTAGCTCTCTGCGTGCGTTTTCCATCCGTTTTTGATTATTTTTTCTTATTTCTCCTTTTCTTTTATGTTTAAAATTTAATTCCCATGCGTTTTGTTAGCGTTTTGTTACCTAATCAGGTGCATCTTTGGACATAAGGACTGATGCAGCGTACAAATGCGCAACAGCAGTAGATGTGCTCGTAGTGTGTATAGAGTCGCCTTGTGGCCAAATGCTTCAAATTGCAGTCAAGGTGTTGACTTTGGAATTCCATGAGAATAGTGGATTTGATTTTTTTTTTTCGAGTAAGGATACGACGGATATAGCATTAATTTTTTTGTTATTTATTTCTTCCGCCCTTAAATGGAATGGTATTTAGTATGTACTTGATGTGTTCATGTTTAGAAGGACATCGGTGTGAAGAGAGGACTTAAAGACAAAATCTTTTGCTTTAAATTTTATTTTTACATATGTCATGAATGGGATTACACTACTTGGCATTTCTGTTCTAGTTTGACACATTTGAAGAAAATGTCAAAACGGTTTGGTTCCACTCTGAGCAGTTTCATCCAAATAAAATAATTTACACTTTTCGATAAGAATGACAGCTCGAGTTGATTTTGACAGAACTGGTCTGTAACTAATTTGCAAAAGTCATAAGGTTTGTTATTATTTGCCTTAGGATGCAATCACTAGTGTCAATTATTTTCGTGGCTGTCAAAAATCCCAGTACAATCCCCGTTTCATCCAACGCAAATACCTTGCCCTGACAACTGGCATTCTTTGAGAATTCAACATAAATCAAATTTGGTTAATTTCCGTATATTTTTGAACTTGTTTAGTTCGTTGTTTTATTAAGCAACCTATCTGAACACAAAAAACCCAAGCACAATGAGGAAAACCAACGCAATGAAAAATAACCAAATGACAAATCAGTTGATTTAATGTTTTGACAGCCCTTTTTTCTTGCACTGACGAAATACTCGGGATAAATCCAGTGAAGAACCAGTGTCGACAACGCACGCAGGGCAGCATATTCAGTGCGTTTTCAGTGTCGCACTGGCAGACATAAAACGCATCAGTACATTTCCAGTGCGACCTAATGCGTCCTAGAGCTGACATCAAACAAACCTACAGAGTACTCACTACTACGAAAGAATAATTCGAAGAGCAAAACAGACAGTTATATGTAGATGGTGGCATTGGCGGATTAAATGAATACTCCGACCTAGGCAAAGCATCTCATCGCCGCCCTTCTCGCAGTCAGCCTAGAAAAAATATTAATATTTGATAATAAACAAAAGAGAGTTTTGAATGTTAGTACAAATGTGTTAGTTCATATGTTCATATGTATGTATATTTATTATTAACTTGACATTCAATAAAAAGTGTTAAAAAAAAAGATTACAAATGTCTGCGTCTACATTCCAGCCATGGTCGCTCGAAGATAAACTTCTACTCTTTTTTAGACAGGAAAAACTCCTCTCACCCCTGCAATTGCTGATTGGATGGCCGTCGATACGCACATTCTTAAGGCTATATCTATATTTGGGTAGATTGTCTCAAGTTCTTCTTTTCTTATAATCTTTAAAATTGCGTTGGTTGTTCGAGGCAGTGCTCCGTTTCGCCCAAAGTTGTCAAATAAGAGCGAAGATGGATGCATTCATCAACCAAGCACTTTTGGAAATCATCAGAATACATTGTAACCAACATGCATGCTCTATTTTCAACTTCTTCAGAGTTCAAATCACATAAATTGCTTAAGAACGAAAATTTGCTATTTATATTGCTGTATGCTACTTTTCTCTTTTGAAGTTCACCCACAAGTCTATCTACAATAACTAGATAACATGCCACTTTAAATGTTTCCCGACCAGATAATAAAGTAGTCATATCTTCGGCTGATTCATCTGAAGTGACCATCCTCTTTGGGTCCTTCTAATATTTCTTGACTTATGAAATTTCTAAGGCTTGCTGTTCGTATTTATTAAAGTTTTCTCTTTCCGCTGAAATAAGTTAAATCAGAGTCTCATACATTTGTTTAACTGTAGAAATATCAATATCAACGGACTGTAATTTTTTGTTGGATTTGTTGACATGAACCCAAATAAAACTCCAAAACACGATCATGAAAGTAGTTTCTAGTCGTTCTAATTCCAACCATATGCCTTTAGCTTCACTAACAGCAGAACGCTTCTGCTCAGAATTTCTCTCGAAAGCTTTCAAAGCATTGTAAATTCCTGGTAATGATTCCTTCATACTTTTACAAGCATCTGCTCGAGCTGACCAGCGTGTGTCCGAGGGTGTTGCATACTATGGTATAGTTACATACGTATGTACATATGTACAGGCACCGTAGAGCAAGTGGTTAGTGCGTCGGACTACTGAGCCAGCGGTCTTGGGTTCGAATCCCGCCGCAAACACCTAAAAGTTTTTCACAGTGCCCACCTCTTCCGAATGCCTGACAAGCATTCAAGAGTATCATTTGTCATGTAAAGCTTCCCAACTCGCCGTTCAGAGACGGCAGAAAACTGTAGGTCGCTTCCATTCGTGCAAAAATATAACGCGCACACACAAATGGTTGCGGGAAGCTAGGCTTGGTTCTAACTAGGACTGCTGAAGCCAAATATTTATTTTTATTTATTTTTTACAGGCGTTGTAGTAAACATCAAGAAGGTAAGGTACGATTCGGAATCTCTAGAAGTGAAGAATCTTTTTAAATTGTTTTGGTTTTTTGCAAAAGTTTCGCGCGTGTGTCTCTTTGTAAAAAACCGGGCAGGCGCCCCTTGTAACCTCGCGCCCGTATAGGCAATTGCCTAGTTTGCCTTAGGGATAATCCGCCACTGGATGGTGGATCAACTGGCATTGACTTTTATAATAGCTAACTGTTATAAGGTCTATTCCTGTACCTCCTGCACCAAAACTCACAGAGTCTCACATTTCTAGGAGTGGGGGTAAAAATCTTTCAGATAGAGCTTAAAGTGTGTAAAAGTACAAAAACGCATTGAACAACAAAAAATGGAAAATGTATGACATTTGACAGATTCGTCAGTTTTCGCAAAGCTGGCCAAATAAATTTCTTGGGCTAAAATTCGCAACATGGGGAAATTTCTTGCTATCGTGTTAGGTCTCTCTTCTGTGAAAAACTACGAAAAATGACTGATTTTTGTAGTTTTTCGCTATTTTGGGCAGGTACGGGAACAGACCTGTTATAAACCGAATTTCACGGCCATTTTTTGCCATATTTTCGGCTTGACAATGCGACCGTTAGCTCTTGCTTCTAAATATATTTTATATAGTCCGTCCCGTAAAAGTCCAACAAAAATCATTGTCATCTAGTGTGACATAAATTAACTCGCCCAGGTAACACGGCGTCTCCACGAAACATTATTCATGTCGGACATATCTGGCGGCAAAAAAAACAAGATGGCGGATCGAACGTACTGGGCAACCCACCACAAAAAATTTGACGTTCGATTGTCTCTCCATTTCATTCGAGTTCAGCTCACAGCGAGTAGATGCCGCAAAATAAATATGTTCAGTGCATTACAGCACTTAAAATGTTAAAAGAGTTAAAAACATTGAGAAAACAAGGAAACATAAATTCTGGGTTAATCTGGGCTATTATTTATCAACTTTTACAATAAAAAAAAAATGCTTTGCAAAACTATGTAAACAACCGAATCTACCAAAATCTTCATTCGAATGAAAAATTTCAACGAAAGTGACAGTTCATGTCCGGACATAATGTAGGTTAGGCCGAAAATCCAGACAGAGATGGCAGGATAGAAGATACATATGGATGTGTGTGCGGCCTCCAATAGTATGTCAAATATTTCTCTCGGAGAATCAATTACATTACACTCATTTCGTAGGTCATTTTGAAAGAAGTCAGTTTTGAAGGGAACTGCAGAACAGATCGGAACTTTTTCCTTGGGTGGGTTTGACCCACGCTGTCAAACCAATCATCTGACAGTTTGTGAAATGTCATAATCTTCATTGGTAGTGGAAAACAAAAATACAAATTTACAGGTCTTACCCAAAAGTTTCTTAGCGTGTTTGGTTACTTTCTTACGAATTTTCCACTGTCTGAGAGGATTTTCCCCCACTTTTCAAATTATTTATTATTTCACAGCGTTGGCCGAATAGACCCAAAAAAAACAGACACCTATTGATTGGGTGTTTGCTCATTTATCCATTTTTCCTTATCTACACATAAGGAATCAGTTGCGAAAAATTCCCAGCAGGATGATCTTTCACCTCGACAAGAGTCATATATCGTCATATTGCACCACTGCCTAAAGTTTCAGCATTCCATTCCAATCGTTCCACTTCAACAGATCGAAAGTTTGATTCTTATCCAAGAAAAAAAAAAGCTATATCCTGTAACCTTCTTATACCTAATTCGGTTGGCAATTGAGCCGTGTAGACAACCTTCCGCCCACTCAATCAATGATCTATCTCTGTCTCCCTCTCTCTTTATGTCGATTTTGATAATCGATGGTGTATATTGGCCTGAACACGGGTGTTAAATCACGTCAGCTCCATATCGCGATTAAAGTCCCTTTCTTATCTTTAAGCGAAATTAACTCGCCACCAGCGGCAGCTAACCGCCATTCACCATTGACGGTCGTTCGCCCAAATGCAATTAAACGCAAATCGACGGTAAATATTGTCTCCACGCTCTCTGTGTGTCAGTGTGGCAATTGGCAATTGGCAATACTATGTTCTTGCTTCAGATAATCACTCAGCGGCTCCATAAATTTGCCCCGTAAGCCCGTGGAATTCCTCTAAGCTGAGCAAAGCGAATGACGTGTGGGTTGACGGTTAAAACTAAGAACAAGTTCCCGTTCCGAGGAGAATGAGCAGATAACCGATTTGTGCTGGTTGCAACAATTTAATTTGCCCGCCCGCTCACCGCTGCAGCACAGCGCAGCGTGGCTTATGGGATTATTATATTTGACATTAGCATCTGTTGGCATTCAAATAAATTTGTGGCGAGAATACTTGCCGGCGCGGCGGTAGCGGCAACGTGACGTTACGTTTCTTCTTGTTTATGGTGCGAGTGTGGCAGTGATTTAGAAGTAGAATGTCAAATTGATCTCAAGACGTCAGCGGTGCATCGCTTGTCATTTATGTGCGAATGATTGCCAAAGACTCTAAGAGATGGCGCACATCGCCAGCGGGCATCTGGCCTGATGATGATGCTCGTACAATAAATTGGATTGCTGGTGTGCGCAGCGCATTTGGGTGGCCCGCGCCTTCTCTTTTATGGCTTGGCAGTTATATTTCTGCATCCGATTCCAATTAGGCGTTAACTCATCACAGATTCAGTGCAGCGCCTACTTGGGGTGTGTTCGTTGTGTTGCATGGCATATCACACGCTCGTCAAATGAGTTAAATGTCCGTCGACGTCCGCCTTGTTGTCGGAATGTTGTTTGGGGTTGGACACGCTTGGGATGGTTATGACTGTTTTTTGTTTCAAGATTTATGATGTTCTGATCGTGGCAGCATGTAGTTGGATTTGAAGTTCTGAGTGGGAGCGAAGTGGCAGTGGGTTGATCTTCATGAGGTTTGTGTGCGTCAAATAGGAGGTTAATCGAGGGGAAGCGCAGCTCACAACGAGGTTTAGGTTCGGTTCTGATTCTGACCTTGGTGCTCAGAGGTACCCACGGTGTTATTAAAATGGGGGTGTAACGCTATAATCGCATTTAACCCGTTTCAGTTCTTTCCTTGTATTCGGTTGGGTAGATGGAGCCAATTTGGATGGCTGATGTATTTTAAAGGGGACAAGTTAGGCATCGCTTTAAAGAATTGAATTTGTGCCCTCGAAATGTATTTATTTTCCAGCTTAGCTTTTTAAATGAGCTTCCTGGTTGAAGCAAATCGTTTTTGCACACATCGTGGAAATTTTATTCGTCTCCGATGCAGTTGAATGGGTTCTGGCAAAACAAACTTGCGTCGCTTTTAAATCGCCGCCTGAAGGACACTCCACAAAACAAAAAGCATCTGTGGTCATAAGTTTGAAGCCCGTAACCGATTAACTTTCTCCAGATAAAGAATGCGGCTGCCGACTTAACCCTCAAGTATCAAACACTTTTCACTCCGGCAAGTTGACATATCAATCAAGTGCACTTGTACACTTCCTGCGTTGGGACTTGGGTGTCCTCTCCCGATCGATTACCATCTGCCCATCGGAAGCAGTTCAAAATCCATACCCAATGACGACAGAGAAAGAAAGAAAGAAAGAAAGAAGCGTCTGCTTTTTTAAATTATTTTCACCACAATTCGAAGAAGACGGCGACCACTATATTACAAAGGTTAACCTGTTGCCTGGGAACCGAACCGTTTTTCAAGAGTCCAATGCAATCCTCTATCAACGGACCGATTAGTGGTGCACAGGTGTAATTGGTGCAGCAGAGTCGTGCGATAGCCTACGGTGCCCAAATAAGACTCACACATCAAAGCAAAAACCTCCAAGATGCAAGCGTCCGATAAAAGGTGCAATGTACAAAGGCGGCAAAGACCCACGCAACGCACCCGATCTCCACTGAAGACGATGATGATGATGACGACGACGACGACGACGACGACTCACTTAATCCGTGGACATTTGTTCCCACACGTTCGTTGGACGTTCGAACATTGTCTCCGCTGCACCATTTAGCCGAAATAAAAGAAAGGAACAACCATTTAAGGTGTGTCATTTATACAGAGCTGTGAGCAGGTGGAAGTCATCACTGCAGTATCTTCCGTGTCCCAGTCATAATGAAGGACATTTTGGGCAGCTGAACACAATACCCACTGGCAAATGTGCCAATCCAAGTGCCACTTAATCCTGCCGAACGAGCTGTGTCCTTTTGTTGTCGCACCGAATTAGTGCAACTCCTACTACAACTACTCTGTGTCCAATGTCCAGAGGCTGCCACTTTTAATTAAGATTCCTGCACATTGTGCATCTCTAAGTCGCGCAGAGCAGCTTAGTGTTGCCAGTAAAGGGACAAAGAAACGCCAGTTATGGTCACACAGCGAATCGCATAGAATGAAAGTGAAAGGCGTCTGCATGTGCTCTGCGGCGCAGAGTGTGGACCCGCAATTGATACAAATGGGAGCACAAGTATGTGCTCTGCATCTACTCCTATGTGTGTCGCGTCGCCAATGGATGGAATATCGCATTAAAATTGATTTATCGCCGGCGATATTTGAATTCGAGAAACGATTAATGCCAACTGCCGGAACATAACGACTCAATCGTTTCCGCTTGTTTTGAAATTTCAGATGGAAATGCTCGAATGTGTGTGCTAGCCGCTTTGATAGTTTTCGTTCAGGTGCTGATTATTCGAGATCAGGCGTGAGTTCAGATAATGGGATGGTAGCGAGTCGAATTTGGAATGAATAAATCGCGCTTTAATATTTCTAAAAACCCATGGGAATGAACTAAAAAAAAACAAGTTTTGGTTGCAGTCTTGTAGCCTCAAAGAAAAGTGTAAGAAGGTATTCATCGTGTGTCGATTTCATTGGTTTTGGAAATATCCGTAGCTGCATTTGTGGATGGTCAGCGTTATTTCAAGGACTTTTTATTAAATTTTGAAAGCATCTTTAATCTCTCAATCCTTACTATAGTAAAAATGTAACTTTTTTTCGACTGCAAAGACTTTGTTCCCATTTGTCTTTAAAACCACTGCAAGAAATTAAATCCGGCTTTCACAGTTGGATTGCAAACTGTCTGGAATACAGGCTAGGATATTTTTTTTCCTTATCTGCTATCCAGAAGCGGAAATCTAAGCTGATATCTGGACAGAGATTATTTTTATGAATAGCTTCAAGCTCCTAGCTTTAGAATGCCTTGACCGATGGGAATGGAATTTCTTTTATTATAAAGTTCAATTTTGTACAAACAGTTTACTATATAAATCATCTTCGTACGTTATACAGAAGTTGAACAATAAGCATTAAATTAAAATTAACGATCAATTAAAAATGACATACAATTCAAGAAAAGCTTTACCAACGACCAGTGGAGATAATTTCGTGTGTGCGCAGGTTTTTTTTTCTGTGTTGTTTTATTTTTATTTTGGAACTGTTTGAATGCACGTAACGCAGAAACTAATGGACGGATTTTGATGAAACTTGACATAGTGATTGCTTATGTTCTTGGTCGACATTTTTTATACTTTTTAGCCCCCAAAATGATCTGGTTTTAGCAAAATATTGAAAAACACTGCATATCTGTAACGAAAATTATAATTATTCAGCCCTAGCTCAATAGTAGCTTATCGGATTGAAAAACAAAAAAATAGGAAATAGGTGATTTTAGTAAAATTTTCCACTGATTCATTTGAGGTATAAATCATGCTTCGGCGTTATACTGAAGCTGAGCTATGCTATGAAATGTTCGCCAGTAATTTTCCATCACTGGAGACCGCAGACAACAGCCGTGCAGCTGTGGGTGACGTCAATAAGTAAGTATGTATGTATATAGGTATGCCGTATGTATATTAAAAGTAGTGTTTGTGTGTTCGACTCTTATGCGTTCGCGCATCGCTCATCTGTTTGCGATAAAACTTTGGGGCATGTGCAAAAAAAAAAACGTTGTTGTTGTGCGCACCCAGGAGAAGGATCCTTCTACGTTGGGGGAGGGTTTCCACTTCATTGCAATTCCATTTTTTTTTATTTTTTTTTTTCCAAAAGCAAACGCATTCATCATGATCTCGAATCTGCACTCGGTGGAGACAATAATATTATGTACAGTCAAATCCCTTTATGTCGAATTTTCACGGGCGATTAAAATTGGTGCAAGTTAGAGGGATTTTTGATAAAATTCTAACTAGAACGATTATCCCTTTTTGTTGAAAACGCATTTATTCATAGATCATAGTGGAAGTTAACAAAAAAAAAAACAGAGAGAAAAAAAACCTTTAAATGAACATTAATTAATAACAGAATAATTTGTGATACAAAGAACAAAGTTACCAGTCAGTTTCCGATTTCCTGGTATGTTAGAAAGTTAAAAACATGTTTTTTTAACACTTCAACTTCGAAAAATCATTTGGACTTACCACAAAAAGCATTTAAATACGACGAAATATGTAGGCCAAGTTTTGAAAATCAGAAAAAACATGGGAGGTGGGCGAAGCAAGGCGAGTACGGGTCAGCTAGTATGCAATATAAACTTAAAAACACTAGAAAAATAACCCTTAAACCTAATCTAAAACGAACAGAATCTAGCTTACTCTATTACATATTACAAACTCTTGCCTTTTGCTAATCTAACTTACTTTTTTACTTTTTACTTCCAAAAACGGTTCCAAGTCGCAAACGGGATCACCACGTAATCTCAAACGCCTAAAATCTCGAACGAAAAAAATCCCGAAAATTTATTTGATAAATCTCAAAAACAAAAATCTCGAATGGACAAAATCTAGAAAATCCACATACCTCGAAAGACTTTATCTCGAAAAAAATTTAAAATCTCTTCATTTTACTGCAAAAGTAATTAAAAACGGGTCCAAAATGTAAATTCTGTAACTTTTTTGAAAATAATAAGAATTTAACAAACTTTTTTCAACAAACATTTTTTTTTTCCAAATTTACTGTAGTACTGTCTTTACTTTGTACTAGGAATAATTCTGCACATTACATTGCGTAAATGTGTTTATGATTAAAAACTAAAATTACTCATTTATATACGCAAAACATGTACATATGTACATTATAAATGCATTGGCCCTTAGTCATAGAAATTCGTAAGGTCGCTCCTAAAGTCGAATTTTGTTAGGTGTAGCTATGGTACTTTTAAGTATTCGTAGTAATAAATCAGTTTTAACAAAACTCGTATTTAACGTAATCATTGTGACTCAAATTTATCCATTCGCTATTATGAGCTAGCACAGCAGGTTTTGACAGAACAACAAACTGAAAATTTGATTTTTTATTTGAAATGGCAAATTCGAATGCTCATTAATAAATTCCACTTTCAGTAATTTATTTTATCTATTATACTATTCTATTATATTTAGAAACGTGAAAGGGAGCGTAATTGGACAATTGAGGAAAAAGAATTTCCCAAAGATATCATCGCTCCATATCTGAACATCGTGGATTCAAAAGCCAACAATACCACAATGAAAGCAAAAAAGAGATTTGTGGATAACAATTGCCGAAGAAATGGCTAGTATTGGTGTCAATTTGCCAATTCCAAAATTAAAGGCACAGTGGATGAGGATGAAAACTTTAGCACGCTCCAACATTCTACATCACTGTAATATTCTAGTGCATTGAATCGTGTTTTATATATTTTTCGTGTTCTATTACTTTCCGTATCATTAATAATATCCAAATCTTGTGAAATTCGATCGAAACTAATTTTGAAACGTTTGATTGTCACTGTTAAATTCGGCTTAGATACGACTCGACCACAACTAAGTATTTGTCGATTTTAGAAGTAGATCGATTATTTATTACTACGGATTTCGTGTTAAATTCGAGTTTACGTAAAACTCGAGTTTAAATTCGTTTATTACTACGGGCCATTGAATTTATACTAATATTTGAAACTCAAGTTTTAGGCAAAGCCCCTTAAATATCCCATACAACACTTTTCTTTCAATGTGTGGACCCAAAACTTTTAGCGTCAACTTTATTTTTTGCTTGGTAAGCTTAGTAGTGCTTGTTCAGTACATGACCCAAAGGAAGGCAAATTTATTAGTTTATATAATTTTTTTGTAAAACCATGTCCACGTCGATCAGATTTTAGAAGACCTGTTTGTATTGAATAAGCTCATTTCACTGTGCTTACAACATTCAAGTGGGTCTGTGAAGTGAAAATCGAAGGTGGCCATTGGAACTGTCAATTAATTTGGGTAGTTCATATTTAGTTAAAAATTCTATGTAGAGTAAGTGGACCACTGCTTCCATTTTTCATTCCTGTATTGTTATTGTTAGCTCTTTTTCAAAATTAGTAACTTAAAATCTTGCAAAAAACATTTGCTTATTACTTTAAAGTTAAACTAAGCTAATCATGCGGCCTTTGCTCTTTTGAAGGGATAAAATGTGCAAAAAGTCAAAAACCCTTAGCTTCAAAAGTGTCCGGGTGATGTGGACCATACGGTCGGGTAACGTGGACTGTGACATACCATATGAACATGTCAACTTCTTCAGCAGCTTCTCTTAATTTTTCAAGGTCATATTGTCGCAGTTTTTCATTAGATCTCTAAAAAAAAGTATGAAGGCCAGATACTTTAAAGCATGTGAGGGTAAACTGGACCATGGTCCACATAAGCCAGAGGGGTCCATTTTACCCGACAAAGTAGGAGCTGCGATTTTATTTAACAAAAATAAACAAGACTGAGTCAAATATGTAAATTTACCTTTTCCAGGACATAACGCCATAGAAGGAAACGAGAAGGCCGACGAGCTAGCCAGCCGAGGGTCAGCCCTAACAGCTCACTAGCGGAAAGCGTTTATATTCCTTTAAGTGCTGTTAAGGGCAATATACTCACACACTTCTTGAAACTAGCCGGTCTCAGGTGGACTAGTCAGACAAACTGTGTTATATCCAGAAAGATATGGCCAAGTTACAACAGTTCAAAAAAAAAAAGCAGCTGCTATAAAGAACCCGCGTAGACATCACTAGAGTAGTGGCAGTCAGTACAGGGCACTGGCCAATAGGAGGCCATGCAGCAAAACTAGCGACCCCTCACAATAGTTTATGCCGTAGCTGCAAGGATGAAAATGAAAAAGAGTCACTTATTCACTTTCTGTGCAAATGCAAATGCAAATGCCCAGGCAACGTATACTGGGCAAACTATTCTTCGACGACCTCGTAGAGATATCTGGGAAAAGGATTGGAGAGCTGATCCTCTTCTTAAACTCCACAGGGTGGTTATAGATCTCTCAACATTACATCCGAAAAAACGGGTCACCTGGGGTTTGTGGTATCAAAACGGCGCTTTACGCGCTATTTGGGTTTTCTTTCATCGAAACCACCACTTCTACCTACCTACCTTAATGTCTAAGAACTTAAAAAAATACAAATATTTTCGTTTATGTTATAAGCAAGACCGCACACAACTTTTTTTAGGGCTTAAAAAAACACGTTTTTCTTAGCACGACAACCTTACACCATAAGATCATGAAACCAAGTGAATCTTTTACTAATCCCGTAGTCTTTTTTGCGTGTCTAAACATGAACAGTTATTTATTTAAATGCAAGCTGTTCGATATATCCAGGTGGTCCACATTACCCGACTGATCCATATTACCCGCACTTATTCTAGATGCTTTTTTTTGTAATGCCAGGACCCCCCTTGCTGGACTTAGTAATAAGCCACCGTAAAATTGCCTATAGCCTCCAGAAAAATAACTTCAAAAGATTCAGTCTTCATTGGCACTCTCTTTACCTACATACTGTAATTTATTGACAATGGCTGATTTCATTACTTTACACGATTTCTCTTTAATTATTACGCAATACGTTTTCTTTATTATTCTTCTTCAAATCGTCGACTTCTTTCTCGTATACCTAATTTTTTTACATCTGTAGACGTGTCACCGTTGTTTCGCCAATATTCAAAAACAGAACAAAAATAACTCTCCACCATGGAGAGTGTTGCCATACTTGACTACAAAATCAATATTCGAAGCCTGTAGTCCTATAAAGAAGCAAGCCTAGCTGCAACCATTTGTGTGCGTGAATGTAACGGCGAGTTCAGAAGAAAGATACTCGTATTTTGGAACGCTTATTGGATACCAAGAAAACACCCTTTGAACACGGACAGCACGCTCAGTAGTCCAACGCCCTATCCGCTGAGCCACAGAACCTAGAAGCCATTGAGCCCAGTGCTGCCAGACCGTGGTAAATTTCAACTACAGTTTTTATGAAATGGTAAACAGGTAATATTTTCCGTTTTCCATACAAAAATTGGAAATTCTATTGACAAATTACTCTCCTTATATTTTCATTGCATTAGTCAGTGATGAATTCATCCCAAAACTTGAAAGGGGTAAATTCACCGATCTCACGTAATTGGTGATTGTATGCGTAGCAAACTACTTATCTACCGCGTTGGCAAATATGTCAAAAGGAACTGAAGACAACAAGAAAAAACAAATCCAATCGGGCAGGTTGGAAATTTTGGAGATTAAGGGTTGGCTGAAACTGGTGCCAGCCGATGAGATGATGCGAAACTAAGACATCGCTTACACTATTCCTTTTTTTATTTCTATGTGATATTCATGATTTAATTAGATATGTGCATATATTATACGTATTAAAGTACATTTTTTTTTGTTTTGTTATCAATGTTAATATGTACTGAATTTTTGAAAGGATAATAAATGTATTTTACATTACCTAGCAGTTTTTTTATAATAAGAGTTGATATAAGATGTGTTGTTATTTCGTTAGTTTTGTGGTCTTATTTTCATTCCGTTGCGTGCTTTTTGTGGTGTACCTACTCTGTTGACTTTGAAAGTCACTTTCTACTTGTGTGGGAAATTTTTGGTGGAAATGGTAAATTTTCATCCATCCTGTTGTATTTTTCTTGAAAAAAGTCTGGCAGCACTGATTGAGCCCTTCTACTCTCCGTAAAAATAAACCGAATTGAAAATGTCAAAATTTACGCTTTTCGGTCGAAATTGTTCGGAAAAATTGTCTTTAGTTAGAAATGTAAATCAGTTTCCACCGAACTTTAGTCCGAAATTTAAGGCTTGTACACACCGGCGCGATAGCGATTGCGATAGCGATAGCGATAAACAACAAAACACACCAGCGCGATAGCGATATATAGCGATTGAAGTTTTGTCAATTTTATTTATGTTGTTTTTTTACTTTTTAAAACATTTTCACTATCCATTTGCAGTATTTATTTACATTCTAGAAAAAAAATCCTCAAATCTGATTTAAAAACTACCAAAACTGACATTTTATAATAATAAAAATTACAAAATATTACGCGGTAGAACGATAGAATACTAGATGCAGCGATAGAAACGTTCAATCGCAGTCTATCGCTACATTATCGCACTCGGTGTGAATGAACAAACTTGAATACACGTGTTGCGATAGATCGCTATCGCTATCGCAATTGCGATCGCGACGGTGTGTGTGAGCCTTTAGGCGGACCGCAAGATGTCATTCTAAATTTAGAAATATCACTAAATGGGAAATGGGAATTCATCAAATCAAACACATCTGTCAACAAATTGAACTCGCCGTTTTTAAAAGTTCTTTTGTGTTTTGGATAGCATTTTGTTTTTGTTTTTTTTTTTTTTTGATTGCAAAATACCAATCAGCTTCGACATTTATATTTTGGAGTCATTTCGATAACAAACTGTATGCGCAAGTGTCAAATGAAATTTTAGTTCGGTGGAAACGCTTAGTTAAATTTCGCAATCTCATCCATTTGCGTTCGATATGTTAACGTAATTTTTTTGACGCAGTCTCTGTAGCAACTTATAATACAACAATTCCATCCTGGGGCTCGTTTCTACCTCAGACTACGAGTACCACATCCATGAATCCAGTTTACCGCCTCTTTCTCTGAATGCGCACCAAGTGCAACTGCAACTATCGCAAACTTACCCCAGACATGTCCGGCAAAAGATACAAAAAAAAAAAAAAAGGAATTGGTCAGTTGTGCCACGAATTGGATTCAAATGCGTCCAAGGAATTTTTCTCATTTTAACTTACGTCCAGTTGGTCTACGGTCTACCATCAAGCACTTTTGCACTGCGGGTGATTTCCAGCTAGTGGCTTGCGGCTGCCAAACTAGTGTGTCACTACCGGCTGGCGGCTAAAAATTATCTAAAATCAAATTGACATCTAACCACAGGAATTATGATGGCAGAGACCCGCATCGGCGCTAAGACGATAATTTAATTATTGAGTCTCAGTCTAACTTAATTAACTGTGAAGTATTTTTGGATAGTTTTCCCGATTTATTTGCTGATTTTTCTTCGTTGAATTTTTGTCTATTTTCGTGTTTAGCTTTGAATGGTGGCCTGGCCGTGGTTGGGGAGAGTTGAACGGTTGTGCGTGATTGAAAATTCGCGTTGCTAACGGTGTACGAGTAGTTCCAGTTCTCAGGTGGGTTTTCTTGGTCTGTAATTTTTTTTTTTATTTTTTTTTTTTTTAATTTGAGTGAGTGGACATAGAGTTGCATAGCAGTCGACTTTGCAGCATTCGGGGGACCTTGGCTGACCGTAACATTATGCTTATGGTAATGACAGACGACATGAACATGATGGTGGTGGTCATAGACGGCTTGCACTGGCAGAGATGACGGTGTGCATATGTGAAATTGTCCTTTCACTTGAAAGCGAGTTTGATAGATATGTATTTTTAAATTATGTTTATGGGTGAAGTGTGGTTAGGCTCTGAGGCCTTGACAGACCTAAAGTGGTTTCAATAAATCTTACGCAATGCATTTTGTGACCATGAACGATGTCTGTTATTGCTAGCGGTTGCCATATTAGAAGTTATGTCATTTTTAAAGCTAAAAAAACATGTTTTTACTTAGTGCACAGGAGTGTCTTGTAACTATCACAACTCTACAGCAACTTATGCGTCATCATGTTCCACCCACCCCCAGTGCCCGCATCCTGACTACAAATAAATCGCATTTTTACATCTATTTTAATATCTCACATCGCTAAAGGATCACTGGATAAAAAAAACTCACTTTGTAAGGATGCACAGCGGAAGAGAAAAAATTTCATATTTTATGAACGCCAGAGCCAGACCCGACTAAACCCCAAATGATGTTAAACACATGTAGTTGCGACGCCCGACGCTCGACGCCATCGCGGATCCTTGTTCTGTGCCACACACACAAAAAAAAAGAAGTGAATTCCCAGCTACAACGATGACAACACATAGTCGAGGGTCCTTTGTGTGCTGTTGCAAATTTCTAAAGGAGTGCACACATTATTATAATTTTTTTTTCTGCATTTTCATGGAGAGTATCTATACTGCTGCTGCATCTTGCTACTGAAACGTCACGCTGTTGACGGCCGGATTCATCACAATGTGAGCTGAAAAAACAGTGTAGAAACTCCACATCCTCATCAGAGCAAACATGATGGAGAATTATTATTATAATAACGATATCCTTCATCCTGTCTGTCGCCGATGTCTGTGTGTGACATTTGTGTGATATGTGCAGTTTGTGTGGGATGAGCCACCACCATGCATCACTTACATTCTGTTGTGATAGAAAGGCTTCAGGAATTCCCCCGCCACTTACAAGGATTTTTCCCGCTGTTTTGTCCTTGTTTTTTTGTTCATGTTAAATTCGACTCCTTTTGGGGATACGTAAAGGTATCTATCCCATTATAAACATGGTCTCGTTAAGACAACAGCGTGTTATTCATTAATTCCAAGCCCCCTATTCACGAGGAGCAGGATTTTATGAATCCTGCCAACTGTGAACGCGACATGTTCAATGTGTTTGCGCCACCACACCATTCTAGGACACTTGGATTGTCACGTTTTTCTGTTAATTAACGAGGTGCAAAAAGGTAAGTCCTCCCCGTGACTCCTTTGAACCATCGTCGTCGTTGTCGCTCCTCATCTCTTCAAGGATCACACTTAGTATTTATTTAAATAATAAATTGTAAAAAAGACAGATACAACCAACGCGTAACCCTACAGGATTACACGCGTACACACACCAGTCTCGGTTATGATTATATGCCGCCGTCCGTCCCCAGGGCAGGGACATGGAAACGACTAGTACTTAGTCCTTCAAGTGTTGTCGTCGGCAATGAGCTGAATCAATATTGACATTTGATGTTTCCAGCTAAATAAATTTCTGTTTTCATTGAAATTTGATGCTGATGAGGATATTTTTCGAGGGGCGGGAGGCAAGAGGGCGGACTTGCGGATGCCAGATAAATAAGACTGTCTGGCAAATGAGTGGCACTCGTAATCCTTTCGTCTGTGATTTATCGCGAATGAATGAAAGACAATACTTTTTTAATTAATTTCGAAATATAGCTCAGAGGGGAGCTCAAAAATCTTTTAGGTATATTGACTGCCTCAGGCGCATCTGATATTATTCAGATATTAAATTTCATTGAAGCTGGTAGGTGGCCAAAAGTTAAGCATGAGTTCAATTCAGTAGATTTCTAAAAATATATCCTTGACATGCTTAGGCGGGTTTTTGGTTCTTAGTGTTATTCTGCAAAGTTGTATCGTTTCACCACTACTTTGTATTGTTTAGCAAATTTTAGAATATTTGATACATTTTCGTAGTCCTAATTTCCTAGAGTAGAGAGACCAGTGCATTAAAGAAATATAACTTACCATTCTTTAAGTATTTAAGAGAAGTATTTTAAAGTCTATCGAATGGAATGGCAGTCCAGTGCTCTAAGAAAGTAAGTATAGTCGTTCGGGGCAAGAGTGCGCATTTCGGACTTTGGGCTCAAATTCTGAAAAAATCACAGCAGATAACAATTAAAAGAGCCTATTATTTGGTAGCTCTATATTTTAGGAACAAAATTATACAAAAATATTTTATATTTTTTTTAATGTTTCATATGTTTTGATCAAAAAACCAAAGTAAGTCAAGTTGCGCACTCTTGCCCCGAAGTCAAGGTAAGAGTGCGCAGAGGTATGGGTAAGAGTGCGCAACCAGTTTAAGTCACAGTTTTCGTACTTGAAATGGTTTGAGACTGCGCTTTCGCTCAAACCAAGTTCTTCGGCAGCGTTTCATGGGCTCCTTCCATTTTAAATCAGCTCCCTCCCCTCGTAGATTTTCTTTTGGGTTATCAATTTCATTTCCAGTTGTGTTTGGTAGATACGAGGGATTTTTCTGAAAAAACAGAAAAATAGTTCAGCTACGAGCTACCACCTACCGCCTATGACTGTGATGTGCTCCTTGCATCTTCAGAAAGAAGGTAATAGCCTAAAAATTGATATTGTTATAATAAATTAAATACTGGGTATGAAAGAACTGCGCATTCTTACCCACAGAATGACTGCGCACTCTTTCCCGTTGCCATTTTCTCGCTGCGCACTCCTGCCCCAAACGACTTTAATATTAAATAGAGCCAGTTTGAAGAGCCATATTTTCAGTAGGCATTAGCTGATATTTCAAAATGTTAACCAAAGTTAGAAAATAAAAAGAACCAAGATTCTTGTGGAACTCCATATTCAACTCATCAACTGTCCTCTGAACACGTTCGCTATTCTTAATTTAAGACCTCGGCTCATCATGTTTTAGCCAGTCTGTCATTCATTGACCTAAGATAGTATTCACATCGAACTTATAATATTGAGTAAAGCTTGTGATACACTGGCATACGATAAACTCTTTGAAAGCCTACACAGAATCGGACTCGTGGAGATCGCGACGAACATGATTGAATATACTTTTTAGGAAGAACATACGATTAGCGGATGTCAACGAAGTCTGCATGGTGTACCACAAGAGTCTAAAATAGGTCTGTTTTTGCAATAATAGACAACCAAACAAAGTAAGCACACGGAATATTAACATGGCCAAATGCTTCGAAAATTCGTCTCGATAAGATTTCAAATATCCATATACATGATGACAGCAATTCTTGAGTACTTACTGCGATGATGCTCGCTTTTAGCAACCTATCAGTCATACCTCATACCCAAAATACACGAAGACGAGCTCAACACCTTCTCGAAATACCAGCAGCAAAGAATTACAGAAAAATATAACTTGTCCATATATTGCTTTCAATTGTTATTAATTCTCTACCGAACAACATAAGAAATATAAGGAATTTAAAGAAAAAAAACCTAAAAACATAGCCAGGCTATAATTTTTGAATTTCAATTCAATTATTCAAATCTTAATTTTTATTTTTGATTTATTATTTGGTATTTTTGTAGTGTGCTGGCCCGCTAATTACTGTGGGCTGTACTACATAAGATATCTATCGTACTGCAAAGTCAATTTGTGAGACCATAGCCCAGTCAAATTAGATGAAATTTCAGTTTTCGGAATTCCAAGCCTGTTGCGTCATCCGCCATCTTGAATTTGAGGGTGAATTTTTGTTTATTGAATAACTCGTTTATTTTCAATTTTACACGAAAAATGGTTATCACCGAAGTTGTACTGTACACCTGGAAATAACAAAATAGAATAAAATAAAAATAAACGATTGTAGGAAATTTAGTTCCAAACAACTTTGGTTATGACTATTTTTCGTGTAAAATTGGAAATAAACGAGTCTACTAAATACACTGAATATTAAGTTTAACTACATTCTAAATGATCGGTAGAAGAACATAATTTGAGTTATTAGGGATTCACACTTTCCAGAGTGTTTTTTTTTTTTTCTAATTTTCGAACTCCTACTGTATTTTGAAGTTCCTCAATCCCTATGACTTTCTTGAGAAATTACTGTATTCCTACGGCGCGACGCATAGAGCCATCGTCTTTTATACAAAAGTGGCATTCAGTTTGCTGAATAATTTTATGTAGTTTATATTAAAGCTGGGCAGTGTCTCCTTAGAAAACCAACCACTCTTCTAATAACATTCCTTTTAGACTTAGAGGTTTAAGAATAGCTTGGATTTGCTTGGAATGGAAGGGTTTCATAGCTTGTTTCGTAGCCTGTCGAAGACTCTAAATGTTCTCCCAGTGAGATAAGCACATTTTTAACTCCCAACTTTTTATCATTGAATTTTTTGATGAGTCCGGCATGTCGCAGAATGGTTCTGAGCCATTTAACGAATAAGCTGAACATTTTCTTACCAGTTGCATTCCCATCGATATTCTTATGTCCTGGTAATGGCCAGATTTTGACTTGGCTTCTTTTAGATACATAAGTCTTGAACGGTGTTGAAGTAGTGTAGTACTGATCTGGAAAAGGTATCAGCCTAGAGTTGCTTAACTGTCGGTGAGTATATGGATGCGGGCGACTTCTATTCCAGTACAAGAATAATAGTGGCACATGTTTGAAATATATTGAAAGACACTGGGACTTTTTCCCATTAGTCTAGCGATGTTTGTGTAAGGCCAAGGATACCTGCACCTACTCCGGTATCTCTTACTAGTCGGTAATATGGTGAAGTAGACTGACTGGTCTTTAGAACTGTGGAACTCCAAAGTTCTGATCTCGATTTGATTTGTTCTTTTACTTTAGGTGGCGCTACAGTTCGGGGTGTATCTGGACTTGCTTCTCGCAACCATTTGTGTGTGCGTGTTATATTTTTGCACGAATAGAATGGACCTACAGTTTTTTCCCGCCTCCGAATGGCGAGTTGAGAAGCTATCGACAAATGATACTCTTTGATTGCTTGTCAGACATTCGAAAGAGAAGGCATACTTTTAGGTGTTGGACCCGGGCTAGGATTGAACCCGGGCAGCATTGCGTAGTAGTCCAACGCACTTACCACTACACCACGGCGCCACTGATTTGTTGATTTATTCTGGCCGAATGTAAAACTTTAAAACTCTAAAACTCTCTAAAACTCTCTTATTCCTGCGAAATGTAGCAGATTTTCACTGCGTTACGTTCCGTTTTGATTACATTATACGTTTTCAATTCGCATGACGTAAGCAAGCTGCTAATGGAAATCACTGATGAAGGTTCGCTGCTTTTCTCTCATTGATTTGACTTCCATGTTTTAATTCAATTAAAATGAAAATTATTCTATAACCGCTTGGTATTTGCAGTCAAATCGTTAAATTAATAAACATTTCTACCAGCGCCATGATGCTGCGAAAATGTACATTCCACTCGACACGAATCGCAGCAATTAAATCGCATTAATATTATTTACACGCAGCAATTCAATTAAGCAAACACTTTTTCATCTGACCAGCCACTAAGTGATAGTTATACAGGGTGTAATTTCATCCCCTATGAATCTATGATACTCCACACTGCCACACACACACACACACACACACACCTAACTCAACATTGTCCACAAATAAGTTCACAATACTTGGCCACAAAATGGTAACACACACATGCGACCACTAACCGCAAACGAACCTCCACCCACCCCCCATTCTCCACCCCCAATCGGATACATAAACATTTAATTACAAATCTGCATGCATAATTTTCAAAACCCAATTGCCGAACGAAATGAATTTAAATCACGTCCACCGTTACACCGCACCGCGCGCCGCGCCGGTACGAATAACCAGCGAAACATATTCTCATATTCAGTATTTAGCAAATAAAATTAACTGTACACCTTTGTTCGGGTGGGGGAAGGACGCCAGTAAAATCCCAAACACCGGTTCCATTAAAATATTATACCACGTTAAGTGCAACACGTTGTTTGGATGCAAAAGCCAAGCACATCCATACACCGGGGCCGGGCGGAGAGAAATACAACCAAAGTATACTCGTAAGTATCGCTAACAGCAGAGGGGTGGGTCTGTTAAATGGATACCTCCCCAAGCGGATGTGTAGTGCAACGCAATCAACCACCCAATTTGGTTGGGATATTAAATCTTTTCCAAACCTAAAATACGGGTGCGAATTTCACTAAAAGCACTTCGTAATGAAGTTAAAACTCTCACTTCGTCCGTCCGCCATTGCGGCGAGGGGAAGGATCTGCAGGGGGGATGAAGAGTTTATTTAAAATATTTACACAAAATATTTTGCCATTTCTATTTGACCGTTGCTTTGACCTGGACAGCGGGTGAGGAGGGCTGCTCAATTGAATGGCGCCCAACGGAGTACGCCTGAACTATATTTCTATTTCCTGTCCACACACGTAGGAGCTAGTGGCCATCCCTGACCGGGGACGCGCAGGTAAAAGTTCGCAACTTTGTAAATAATTCCCTGGTCAGATATTCACCTGCAAGTTTGGTGGTAGTTGACAGAGTCAGGGATGAGGGTCGTCCGTTGGTTGGAAAGTTGAGAGCTTGTTATCAGAATTTTGATTGTCGAGGTGGTAAACTTGATGTGGTTAAGTGTTGACCTCATGTAGGGTCGTATACTCGCATTATAATAATAAAGTAGTCGCATGCGAATCAACAGGATGCGGTACGAGTAACAAAGAGATAATCGCTATTTTGCTGCGGTTTTTGTTTGGAACGTTTTTATTATAATGACACGATGAAAAAGATCTCTCGGGATATTCCCACAGCGCTTAATGAAGTTTTGCTTTGGATAATTGTGTTAGTTGGGTTGTTGTTTATGTTGTTAACCACTTGAGAAGGAGGCAGAGAAGTGTGTATCTTTGAAACGATTAAAATAGAGGAGCCGAGGGCAGCTTCTTAAGTACCTTAAGGGTGAGCATTGAGGAATGGATAGGTATATGCGATTGTATCATTGGACGAATGCTTTTCTTCAGGTTAGTTAAATTGAAGTTGTGGTTGATGCGCGGAGGAACCAAGGAAAAAAATTGCCAATTGGCAGTTTGTCCTATGAAACCCGCACTGAAAATCGAAAGCTTATATCGTATCGGCAGCTAGCCTAACTATTTGGCCATTTTATTTCGGTTCCACTTTAGATGCTTTGTGAATAATTTCCCGCTCATCGAGGTGTAAATGATGGAGTGCCGCAGGGATTCATACTATCACCGATGCTATTTCGACTCCACATAAATCGCCCCTTAGACGCGAAAAATCTGGATCTATGATTTTACCGGCAACGTAAATACGGATACAGAGATGTGACTGAATTCGTGAACCGATCTGCAGGGAGATCTTGTAGTAGAGAAAAGTAAGATAATTGGACATCTGTTGAAAGCTAAGTTAACTCAAATATCAATCACCATCCAAAAGTACCACTTTGAAACCTCTGTCATTCACTAACTTATTAAATTTTGTATCAGAAAAGGCATTTTGTGTCCCACATGAGCAATCGCTTACAGTGAGCTATTTGATTATGAAGGCTTCTGCTAGACTTGTATAGCCTTAGCGCTATTTTTTATTTTTTTTTTTTTTTTGTAGTTAATTGAAAATTTTACTGGGCTGAAAAGTCCCTGGATTTTTAATGAAAACAAGCGTTTTTCAGACAAAGTTATATTTATTCCTCAACAAAGTTGCATTTGAGAGCAATACACTTGGTAAACCGAGTTTCCAACATTTCGATGCCCTTTCTGTAGTACAAAACGTGCAAGCCTTCGAAATACGCCTCGGTTTCCGCGATAACTTTCTCATTCGATCTGAATCTCTTTCCCTGGAGCCACTGCTTGAGGTTTCGGAACAGATAACAGTCGCTGGGAGCCAATACTGGAGAAGGAACCAGTGAGCAACCAATTCGAATCGTAATTGGTCCAATTTGGCCATCGCTTTCAAAGACGTGTGTGCCGGTGCGTTATCATGAATGGTACAGAACTTTTTCTTCGCCATATGAGGCCGTTTTTTCTAACGTTTTCTAACGCTGGATTATACTCTCCTGTGACTGTTCTTCCCTTCTGCAGATAATAATCGATGAATAGTATGCCATGTCCACCAAAAAAAAACGGAGGCCCAAATCTTCCCGGCCGAGCTTTGATCTTTTGGTCGCTTTGGTCGGCTTTCGTGGCTTTCCAACCACTCTGCAGACTGGTCGAAAAAAGTCCGCTCAATTACGCTGCAACAACGCCAAACCGGCCGTTGAATCATCAACGCGCTGCTGTTTTTGGTCGACGGTCAGCAAACGCGGCACTCATCGCGCCGATAGCGTTTTGATCGCTCGGGAACCCGTTAAGTAAACTAACGATAAACTGTTGTTCTCGAAGGAGCAGATGATGGTTCGGAAGTTTTTCCCATCAAAAAACGATGTTTGATCGAAATGCGATACTCCTGTTTTTCCATTATTTTTACTACGGCGAAAGTAGCGTCACTCAAACGACTTTAGCTTGCAAACGAATGGACGAAATGTCATGAAACTTCATACAAAAACTAGTGATAGACGAGTCCCTCGCAATGAGTCATGATCATTGGCGCCACTTTTAAAAAAATCCCGGGATTTTTCAGCCCACGTTCATACATATATAATTAAAAAAAAAATGGTAGCGATAGTCCAGAACCTTGCGGAGCTTCACTAAACTGATATAGTGTTCTTGGCGCGGCCTTCATTTCAATAGAATGGTATAGAACTGTCTGACACTTAGTGGCAGAAGGCAAGAGAAGATATTAAAAGAAACATTTAAACATTTAATTAATTAAATAAAACTGAAGTAGTATTCCCCAATTGTGTATTGCTTTCCTAATCCTGCTTATAGATCTGGGCATTCGCAGTGAAAAAAAAAGCTATACCTACTATTGGGCTGCTTCTCCTCGGGACATTGCTAATTTATTCAAGTGCCTTGAAAGGACTTTATTTGAAGTTATAAAAGAGTATTTCTGTCTAAAATAGAAGACAATTTCAGTTCCTTTAGTTAAAAATTAAGTTAAATTCTTGAAATTCACGTTCCACCGCTTCTCTTCCCAGACCAATAAAATTAAACCATCACAAACCGTCTTCACCACAGACTCCTCCTCTGCCCAAAATAAAGAAATAATATACCAGTACATATATACATACATTGACATGTGTACATGTACATCTATTTGTCGTCTGCAATTTTTTGATTCGTGCAAATTCTGAAATATCCTTCCGCAAGGTAGGAATCCATGCCAAACTTCCATTAAAGTAAACACAGCAAATCAGCAAGCAACAAAGAAGTCACACATCCCAATCCCAAATGTGAGACATTTCTTTGTTTCGCTATGAGTATCCTTTAACACCCCATGGTACAAGAATGATGGAATTATCCTTAATGTCTGACTGTGTGCGAGCGCGCACATACCCAAACTCATACTCGTACCAGATAAATTCATTTCAACGAAAGTGAAAGGAATTTTTTTTTGGTTCTCAATTGCATTATAAGGACACCCGCCTTATTGATTTTTGTTTAGGTCTGCCTAACGGTGTCCTTTCCTAAGTTTAAGTGAAAGTTGAGAGGGAATTCTTGGAATTTTTTGCGCCCACCTTTTTCCCCGTGCGACTGCCGCTTGAAGGACACAGCGGAAATTACAAACTTGTGTTTTCGCAAGTTTTTGTTGTGTCATGAATTCCCGATGTCCTGGCGACGTCGAAGCAGTACTTATTTTTATTTTTGCATAATAGAATGTCGTTTTTTAGACTGAATGACAGGACATTTTATCCTGCTAAGGACGTGATGGTGGTTGTGGTTAAAAATCGAGAGGTATTGGAACTTATTTCTCAGAAATGAAACCCGCGCAGACATTAAGGTTTTGAAGCGATGCCTCATTTTGAGTGAAGACTTTGAATGCGGTTCAGGGATTATCTTTCCTTAAAATAACAAAAAAGAAATAAATGTCAAAGAAACCCCTAGAGCCGGATATATACCATTCTCGGTGACCTTGCGTGATCAAACCGATTGCGTAGGTTTTTCGGAATTTTCTATTCTTCGCCATTTGGAGTCTCACCTCATTATGATAATCACGATCGTTTGAATGATCACTTGGAATGGGAATGAATTAATTAAGTCATGCAGATGATTGGTTTGGATGATTCGACGGCGACGATTGTCGACAGTGATAACTTTTGCGGACTGTTTCTTTTGACATTTCAGTGGCGCAGCAGCGCGA
The DNA here is from genome assembly GCA_949775065.1 of Brachyopa scutellaris. Classification (NCBI taxonomy): domain Eukaryota; kingdom Metazoa; phylum Arthropoda; class Insecta; order Diptera; family Syrphidae; genus Brachyopa; species Brachyopa scutellaris. The sequence continues at coordinate 120,057,874 of OX459113.1, read as the reverse complement.
CGCGCGGTGGAAAACCAATAGTCCAGTCCACTGACAGAGAAACAGTGTAAAAAGTCACTCGATTGGAACAGTGATTTGCTGCAAATGGAGATATAGTTGGACATTTTGATTGTGATTACGATCGTGTGTCCTTAGGGGCACATTTAATGTTGGCTGTCTTGTCACGTGTGTAGGCTGATAGGAGAGTTCTATTTGGGTGCAGCGTATACGGCGCCCCCTTGTTATTGAGAAGAATTTCACATTCTGACAGGTATAATCAGTTTGGCAGATGGCACGATTAGAGGCAATTTACACCTCAATCTCCATGCCAGTGAGAGGAACAACATAAAGATTTTATTTTTGTTTGAATAAATATTCAAGGTAAGCGAAGATAAAACGATTCTATTAAGATCGTCAAACTTGAGCCGATTTCTGTGTTCGTATTGACTGGCCAATGACTGCAGTTTCTTTCAAGCGTCTATCCACGAAACGAGTTACCAATACCAAGCAAACAAATTATATGCATATTATGCCCTACTTTTAGCACTTTAACATTTTTAACATCATTCTAAAAATAAAAAAACAGTGCTCAGTGCATTAAGTTAGGTTGTGAGGGGTTGAGAGGCTGAGCCATCCCAAAACACTAGGAACCAAAATGGACCCATTGTGTGCACCTAAGCCGCCACAGTTTCCTGAAAGTATTTGATTACCCCGCAAAATGTTATAACGAGTATATGGTTGATTCGGCCTACCTCCGCCAGGTTACTACAAAAGTAGGAGCCTAAAATGTTCTCTTACATTTACACAGAATATGTGCGATATCCTCTGTTACACCTAGATCATTACAGTATCTGCAAATATTCGTGCATCTGATTCCGAACCTCTTGGCGTGTTTGTCCAGAAGTCAATTATCGGATAAAATTCCTATAACTATACTCATTTGTGCCCTACTAAGTCTAAAGATTTCATTGGTCCTTTTACGGTCTAGTGCCGGCCAAACTGCCTTGGAAATCCTATGTCCTATAATGTTAGACCATCGTTGGTTAGCCCTACTCGTTGTCATGTCTTTCACCTTTGATTTAATGCAGCAAAAGGGAGGAGCGTCTTCCACCGCCTCGGATAGTGGTAGCTCCCCCCCTTTTCTTGCCAACTCATCGGCAAACTCGTTGTCTTCTATCGCGCAGTGACCAGGCGCCTGACATAGTCTTACCCGGTTCTGCGTGCATAATGCCCTGAGCATTGTGCGGCAGTTCCTGACTTCCTATAGTGCCGATTTAATATCGTGTACTATTACCTTAGGCGCAGCCCGGCTTTCAATATTATTATCGGATATTGGTTTCATGTTCAGAAGCTCTGCAGCTCTAAGTACGGCTAAAACTTCTGCCTGAAAATCGGTGCAGGTATCCGGGAGTCTTAGGGACACCTTTAGATCTGGTTCAACACGGTAGATTCCAGACACGGTGCCCAATTGCAGTTTCTGACCCGTCCGTGAAGACTGCAGTGTCTATATGCGGAGGTACTGTGTTGTTTGTCCACTCTTCACGCACAGGGTACAGGGTTCTTTACGGTATGTTAAGCTCAAGTATGGAAAGAGGTATCATCCGTTCTTATTGAATTATCCATTTGGATTTCTGTAAGAATAGAACAGTGTCCTTTGCCTCTTTTCTTGAAAAACTCTATGTTGGCGAGTCTTAATGCTCCGTTGTTCGCCAGTTGCCTCAAATGCAGATCAAGAGGCAGAAGAAGACGACATAACATAATATATTACCGCAAACGGACACATAACATTACGTTCAGTTTAGCAGGGCCTAATCAACTTAAAACCGTGCTTCTAATGGCAAACCAAATTTCACATTATGTGACGTTACAATATTGTAAGCGTAACGTGTCACCCTGCTGAAACGAGAAAGGAATTGGTTTCTGAATCAGATAAAACCGATAAAATTTCTGTGTCAGTATTTAAGATGTTAATTCCTACTACAATAAACAGATCCTTAAATTTGATCCCTTTTTTTTTTTGAGTTCGCACAACAACACAGCATTCGCTTAAGTCCAGCGCATGTCGTGATCGTGAATCTATTTTTAAAACCCAATATCGTATGTCCCAACGCTATATTGCCTAACAAAGGCAAAAAGAAAGCAAAAAAAATTCCATAAAAGAATACACGGTCTCGTGGCATAAAGTGATTCTTCATTGCCTTCTGCTACAAGACTCTGCAAATGAAATCCCGAAATAACTGGCTCTGCAATCTAAGGATCAACGACTGATTACAACACGCCAGCCACTAATTAATTGCTGTTAAGTGTTCACCTTGAATTTATTGCCTCGCTTGGACACGACCACTCAACTGCGCTCTTACTCTGAAACCGAAAGGCAGTCAATGTACTCCTTTTGAACAGTCCTCCCCAATTAGTCATAACCTAGAAATATGTAATTCATAAGTCCTTAATTGAATTAATCGCGCAAAAATATTCGCCAGCCCACACACCCACCCGGCGCAGCAGCGTTCATCGTGGTCGTCATCATCGTCTTCTTCCTTTTCGTACACACTTCCCTCGGGAAACACCTTAACGTTTGTTGGTGCTCCTCCAGTAAAAAGTATACTCTTTTGTACTCGTTTTATACATACAATGCGAATACATACATGTATATGTCTATGTATGTGTGCAGGTATAGCGGGCCCGGTCAGTGGCGCATTTTACTTTAACGGGGAAAATTTATTACCCTGATAGAAGCCCATGCTGAGGTCCTTTCGTGTCGGGAATCATTTGTCCGAGCCGTAAATACATTTTCGCTTATCCGAAGTAAGTAAAGTGCAGTAAATTTGGAATCTGGAATGGGAAATGGGGAATGGGGGCCAAATATTTATGTATAGCCATAGCCAAAACATAGCCACTCTCCTCTTGGCCGTTTTAAGCAAACGAAAAACCTGTCAGGATGTTGAACATGTGAAAACATACACGTATACACTTGAAGGTAGAAAAAGGGAGTGAGATGGATGATAGAAAACTCGAGAGGTTAACACGCAATCCTCAAAGTTAGCTTTTTGACTAAGGGCGCGAGAAAAAATGAAGAAAGGAAAAACTTTCCAAATATTATCCTGGTTTCATTTTTGTAAGGACCTTTCTTTGGATATTGCTTTCTCATTCGAAGGAAACTCGAATGAAAAGACCACTTAAGGATGCAAATTTCCCGAGAAGCAGGCCAATAAACCGTATGTGCTTGTATGTGGAAAAAAAAAACAAATTCAAAACGAAGGATAAAGATTTAAGCAATTTTTTTTGTCCGTGCTGCAAAAACTTTTTAAAAGGATTTACGAGTATGAGATGTTTAGTTTGGTGGGAGTTTAAAAAAGCGATAAAAAAAATACGGTAAAAAAGGTGCTAAGCTCTTAGGGTTAAGTTTTTTACTCTTTTATTGGAAAGTTGATAGACGTTTACCTATGGTAAGTGATTCATGACTCATGTACATACAAACATACATACATTTGTCTGTACATTGGAGCTGTTGGAAGTTGTAATTAACTAGTAGCGTCCTACCAAACGAACGACATGGACAGCCGATAAAGATCGAAGATGAAGAATCGGGAAGACTCTTGTCTGAATCGGAATGAAAACGTCTTAACGCCATGGGAATGAAGCAAGGAAATTGGGTCCCATGTGAATTGAAACCAAGGGAGGTCAAAGGCGGGTTTTCACCTGTGAACAGCTGCCTCAACTGCAGAATGGGAAGGCGTTTTTGCATCGAATCCCAAACGCAGAAAATCATGGGCTTAGCCCGGCCAACCATCGACATCAATGACAAAGACAAATACCCATGGGTCCAAGCTCATGATCTGTATTTGATAGGATTAGAAGGGTGTGGTCTTGGTCTACTAGGAGCTGCTCAAACCGAATGAAATCATCACTGAAGATCGCTGCCGACTATTTAAGAAAAAACGGCCGTAATACTTCGAAGGACAAGACAAAATGATTCTGCAGCACGACAATGCAAAACCGTTCAATTAATACTTGGAAACCAGAGTATATCTAACAATGAGTAGGGACACTCTCCACGTGTTTCTTATCAGTTCCATTTTTCGTCACACAGACACGGAGAGATAGACGGTAATTAGAAGTGTTGTTGTGATAGAAGAGAAGCAAAATTATTTCAGAATTTGCAACAGGGTGTTCTTTAAGAAATCCGAAAAAATTAATTTGTAATAAATTATTGTTAAAAAATATTTGTATACATCTTTGCCTTTCGATCTTCGTTTTTACATTCAGTTATAAATATTAGCTTTTTTTTTTTAAAAGACCAAATCAGGTGTACCCGAATAATTCAAACACTTGAAATACATGTTTTTTTTTGGAAATGCCTTTCGTAGACTCTTTAATCCCTCGTTTATGTAAAAAGTGTGGTTTGTTAAAACAGTGGAACACCGTTCGCTCATCTCAAAAATGGAAAGGACAATAAAGTTTTAGTATGCACATGTTATTACAATTATTTAATTTTTGTAATTTTGCTTAGATCTCACAATTTTTCGGTACGCTAAAATATTTTACGCTTGATTTTCAGTTTTCCTACCGCCAAGCACTTGTAAAAATTATTACGTACCTATGGTTTAGTTTTAACTTTTAAAAACGAACTTCAACTTTTACTCTTCCTTTTTAACATTGCTTTTGTTTGAACTTATGTGATTTTGGATTGGACAAAAAAGCATTTCTTTCTATCTCGAGCAATTTTTATCGCTGTAGTACAATATAATTTTCAATTTCTAAAGGGCAAAAAAGCTTTTTTTGCTCGAGATCAATTTCGGTGAATCTCGATTCCAACTCGAAATTCAAACCAACTTGCACTAACACCAAAACAATTTATACGGAATTGAAACTCAGCACATAAAAATGCTACCAATCAACACAAATATTATTAGAAGCTCCATACAAAATTAAGAAAATATAAAGAAAGTGTATTTAAAATTGTATTTATTTATTTTATTATATTTTATGTTTTTTTTTATCTATCACGAATGCAAATGCAGAAAAATAGATTAATCTCGTTTGATTTCTGAAATCTGCGAGCAAAATCTGAAGATCCCAATAGAAGGCTGGTGTAAAGTGCTGAATATACAACTAAATATGAGTTTTGGAGAAGTAATTGGAATGTACGAATGTTAGATTTCATATTTAAGATTGAAATATATATTTTAGAAATCCATATCTATTCCTATTTGATCAAAAACAATTGCCAAAACCCACAAATGAAACCAATTTCACGAAAGCAAATTCGATCACATGAATTCTTTCCATGACAGCTCGGAGCACTACCACATTGAAGTTCAAAGAAAAACGCCATTTAAGAAAGCATTATTAGAAAACCACACGTAATCTATCTTACGTAGGTACCCGCATGTGGTGGTGCTGCTGAAAAGTATTGCCGACTCTTTTCATTATATGCAATCGCAGGTAAGGGTTGAAATCAATCCTTCTGAGCTGCTTTTACTTATTGGGCGATTTTTTTCACGCTTTTCTTTGAATTAGTAGCAGTTAAATTTGTAGAGTGTCCCTACTCCCTACTCATTCTTAGATATACTCTGTTGGAAACGCTCAAATGGGAAGTGCTACCCCACCCATCATATTTGGCAGACGTTGCCATTCTGATTATAACTTGTTTCGATCCATGACTCATGACACTCCCTACTCCCTACTCATTCTTAGATATACTCTGTTGGAAACGCTCAAATGGGAAGTGCTACCCCACCCGTCATATTTGGCAGACGTTGCCATTCTGATTATAACTTGTTTCGATCCATGACTCATGACACGTCTGAGCAGAATATCATTTCTTCTGAAGATTGCTAGAAATGCGTCGATTTGTGGATTGCGTCTTAAGAACAAAGAGGAACCTCGCGAGTTTGAAAACGAAATGAAAACGAAAAAGCCACTCATCAGCAACTGAACAACTTAAAAAGGCCCAAAGAACCTAAAAACTAATCTCTTCGACCGTTGTGAATATCGACATATCGAAATATCAATTGTTGAAGTTCTTCCACTGCGAGAATTGATCGAGATGCTTGAAGAAGTATAGTAATCGGATTGCGAAGGGGAATTGAATGCCCTTATAATCACCCCTATCGTGGAATCCGCCGGATCGGAGATTCCCTTTACTTGTTCGATTCACTTTCACTTAAGCTTGGTATCGTAGAATCCGTCGGCGAAATTTCCTTACCGACGTGAATGTCGAAAAGGAAGTGTCTCTGTCAAGCAGAATTTATGACAACAAAATGAGTTTGTGTTTTGGAATTGTCTTTTGGTGTTTGCAATAAAAAAAAGAATTATAAATTAATTAACAATAAAATGGATAGCATAGTTTTATTTCTGGACATGACGTGGCACCGTGAAAAAAATTGTAGGTGTTTTTGCTGGGATTGAACCCGAGCAGCATGCGTAGTAGTCCAACGCACTAACCACCACGGCCACGGCGACCACTATGGAATTCTTATGAAATTTTATTAAATCAAAGTGAAAAATAACTTCACATGATTTATGGGAGCTATGATTTAGCGCGGCAGGGGCTGTCAAATTACCTATAACCACAGTTCGCTGGCTACGTTCACAAATGCACCTGGCGTTTATTCTCTAGTTTGAACCAAAGACTGCGTTCCAAAGAAAAGCTTTTTAGTTTTAGGTTATGAAGATATTTTCATTTGCCGGCCACTACATTTGTAAGTGTTTAACAGATTAGTTAAAACATCAAAGTGTGAAAGTCGTATTTCTTTGTTTTTCCAGAGCAAATTTAGAGCGAATATTGTCAATGTCAAAAATATCATTAAAACATAAAATAAACGGAACGCTTTCAGGAAAAATTTACTTAAAAGAGCCTCTGGCAAATTGCAAAACATTTCCCAAAGGCCGTTAATAGCACCATGCCTATAAAAGAAATAATAATCACACACATAACGTAATTTATTACAAGAAAATTGTTAGTCTTTTCGCAGTTTATTACCATCATTACCTTTGGCAAAACCGTTTAGACACTTGTTTAATGCAAGTCCAGTCATGGCGCTAATTTATAATTACACACTACAACCCCACAGTCTCCAGCGACATAATATAATTTTCTACCGGTCGCTAACCTCTTTCTACCAGACATTCCCACCCAATTAACCAGCGTCGTTAAAATAAAAAAAATACATAATGCCAACCATTCCCCACCAATTATTTAAATCACCCTAATTTACTGACCACTTGCATCGATTTTTTTTTTTGTCGCCCCCATTAGCATTACGTCATCTGAGCAAGGACACCCAGTTAAAGACGGTGACACAGAAAAGGCAAATCCTAAAAAAAATCTAAAACAAAACAAGGAAGAGGGAAAGATACAAATTTAAAAAGAAAAATAACTGACCTTTCCTAACTAATAACGAGGACAGAGGAGGGCAAAGAGAAAAAACCGCTAACTACCCAGACAGTCGTCGTCACTTGTCCGGCACAAGTTCATCCCAAGATTCCAATCTCTCAAGGTCACAAGGCCGAGAAGAGAGGGGGCGGGAGCATAGAGCCGCGCACAGATTCATGGAAACCTCTAAAGAATTATCGTGACTTAAAATAAAATTAAATAAAGCGAGCGAAAGGACGAAAAAAGCAACAACAGAGGAATCTCCCAGTATAAGGCGAATTGGAAGAATCTTTTTTTTTTTCCCCATTATGGAATTAATTTCATTAAAGGACGACGATGGTGAACGTAACGGCGCGCCGTAGTCCGTTGAAAGAAAATGAAAGTTTCATTAATCGACAAGGACCGTTCGAAGGACTTTGTCTCTCTTTTCTTCCCGCCTCACTCTTTATCTGTTTGTTGAACGCTTTAAAATAGACTTTTTTTCTTTTTCTTCTTCGTCTTCTCCAACTTCGTGATCCTGTTGCAGGATGTCGTGAATGGAATTTCTTCAATGAATTTCAATTTCATTTATCCTTGGGTCGGGTCGTTCACGTAGCGAATAAGACTTAAATTAAATAAAATGCAAAAAAAAAAAAAACACCAAAGAAGGACGAGGACGGGAGCAACAAATAAAAAAAAAATAATAAGAAATCCCCTAGAGGAGTAAGGAATTCTTCTTCGTCTTTGGCCTTATTAATATCTACCACCTACCATCTTCCATCTACCATTTGCAGTGCAATTCTCGTTGGCAAAGCATCAATCTACCAAGTATCCCAGGGCAGACAGGCAGCAGAAAGGTGACGCGTGTTTGAACTTCAAAGTTGAAAATTGAACAAGGAAGTGAAATCACATCTCGTTTGGATCAACGTGTTGATGGAGCGACAGCATCGATGGGTGGTTGGTTGGGTGCTGGATAAGTGTCCTGTTATTCAATTCCAACAAGTTCCTTAGTGGTTGAATTAATGTGTAACGTAAATAAATGAAGCTGAAAAGTGAATAGCCCGGCTCTTTCTGTATATGTGCGTAGGCAAGTTGACAGAGTTCATTGGAACATGGCAAAGATAAACAGGATTACAAATGGGGTTTGCGGCTGTAATCTGTGGTAGGGTTCGTTCTATCGATTGTGGAACCATAAATTGGGCCTGGGATGAGATTGTCATTGCAAATCCATGTCAATGCGGGATACTGGCGATGTGGAGTTATTGCATTTTATGTGGTCCGGGTGGAAGATTATAGGGGGGTTAAAAGGATTTACGTTTTTCTAGAAGGAAGAAGATTTAATCGAAAATGATATAACAAAGCCTCGCAATAGGCATTTTATTCTACGAATCGAGACTAACAGACTGTAAACTGAAAGGCTGTTGGTTTTGAATACCAGTCACTAACAGGCCTGACGTCTAAAGTGGTGATCTTTAGTAAGTGTTGGCGTGGAATCTAATTGAAAGGGCAGTACAACACAATGCTGTACCCAAACTTTGCCATCCTATGAAAATGAATACATGATTTAAGTTAACTATGAATGCTTCATTGAAATTGACTGATTCAATATTTTAATGAACTAAGTTCATTCAGTTTTGGTGATGACATTAAATTCATGAGCTATGAAGGAAATTATCGATGAAGCATGGTATTTCACTGAAAATGTTCTAAAATTTCGTTCAATATAGTAAACAAATTAGTTTAAGGAGATTCGCTTGACCACAAAAGTATCCTGCTTAGGGGACAGGATATTAGTTTCTTCGTAGAACGTTTCTTCAACGATTCGGTTAGATTGGCAATGATATTTAAAGGTCATTGATTTTCTTTCCTCCGTGAAAGAGTGTCTGGCTATCGAGTAGCACAGCGATGTCCAATGATCATCATATTTATTATTTCAGTAGTATAGGTACCATTTGCGGCTCTCACACTTATTTTTTTTTTTTTTTTTTTTATACAAATATGTGCCTTTTGAGATAAAGTCTCATAGTGGGCTATCTTTACATTAAGGATTATAACAAATAAAGAAAAATTACTAACAAGAATATTTGAAAATTGTAACAAGAATTAAGAACGTTATTGATAATACTGAACAAAGCAGATTTAAAATAAGAGTAAAAGAAAATTAACTTTTTTAACCCTAGTACAGGGGCAAGCTCCATTTACAAGTTTTAAAGCCTGGGGTAAAATTTGACCCCAAGAATAAAAAGACGTAAGTAAACGGTAAATGAGGGCTAGATGTGGCAAGATTATTCACATAAAATTAAGCGTCGTTCTTCTATAGGCCAAACAAATATAATTTAGCACGAACTTGACTGCTTTCAAGAAGCAGTCGTCAACAAAAATGGCATAGAAACCAATGCCCAGGCAGATAAAAATAAAATTAATAAATGAAAATAGCTGAAAATAACTCGTAGGTCGTAGACTTTGGAAAAAAATATGGAAAAAAATATATGGAGTACTCCCAGATCGTTGGAAACGTTAAAAATGGACCCAGGACAAAATTTGTAGTAGTAGCACAAATATCTAGGTTTCAAAACTTGGCAGAAAAAAATTTGTCCGATTTCAAAATAGCGTTGGGGTAACATTTTACCCCAGTCCCTGTACTAGGGTTAAAGCAAAGAATTAACTAATAAAATTTTGTAAGTAATAAGTAGATCACTGAATAGGTAATTTCGCAACATCTAAGTTGGGTTGTTGTATTTGTTAAGTAAATTTAATTTAACTTTTTCTTTAAATTTGTTTGCATCATAGTTTTTAATGTTCAGCGGATAATTATTATACTGCTTGATCGATTTACATAGAATCGAGCCGGTGACAAATCTTGATGTACTGGGCTGGAGATTATGGATATTTCCTCCACTTCTGATGTTATGATAGTGATGACATTTTCTTGTTTTTAATTGTTGGTTGCAATGTATCGAAGACTTTATTATTTTGTGCATATGACAGACCAAATTTTAGTTTTTTGTATAACGATGTTGTACTGGTGAACCTGTTCAGTTCGTATAGGTTTTTTAAGGTCCTATTTTGCATGGTTTGTAGATCTTTCATTAAGTTTTGACAACAAGTACCCCAAGAATTTATTCCACATGTCAGGAGGCTATGAAACAGTGCAAAATATATTTGTCTTTTCAAGACGATATCGGGAGATTATTTGCGATTCGTCTAAATACTCCTGCAGGGGTTGCCAATTTTTTGAGGAGCTCATTTACATGAAACCTCCAATTTAGTGCCGAGTCCACGCATAGACCAAGGTTCTTAAATTGGTCCACCTGGTCAACAGTTTCATCATTTAATTTAATACAAAGAGGAGTTGGTATTCTTCCACTGGCGATAAACTTTGTTTTTTTTTCCCCCCCGTTTAAAGAGAGCTTAAGTTCATTCATCCATATGTCATCCGCAAATAGGAAATTTGCAGAGGTCGTTTATGTACAGGCAGAGCTATGTTGGTCCCAGCACACTTCCCTGTGGAACTCCGAATTCTATAGGTAGCTTACCGCTCGAGTTGTTATCAACTGCAATGTATTATTGCCAATTTTGCAGGTACGAGCGAAACCATCGATGTGCTGATCCTATTATTCTGTATGAAAAAAGTTTGCGTAGAAGGATTTTATGGTCTACGGAGTCAAACGCCTTTGAAAGGTCAAGAGAAATGGTAGCAATAATGTTACATTTGTCCCTACTTTTCTCAAGTTGAGAAATCATATCAACCAAAGCTGTAAGGGTCCCTGATTTATTACGAATCCATATTGGTTTGGTGATGACAGTCAATTTTCTTTAATAAATACTAGAAGCTGTTCATTAATTATTTTTTCGAAAATTTTTGATATCACTGGTAGAATTGAAATAGGGCGATAGTAATTAAAGTCGAGTGTAATACGAGTACCCTCGATTTTAATGTTGAATTGTACAGTTCCTTCTTTTATCGACTTGTTGATTAGCATGGAAATTAGAATGCTTAATTTATCTTTACACTCGTTGAATAGTATTGTTGAGAATCCATCAACGTCCTTCGCGTTTGACGAATTCCTTAACCTATCTTAACAAATGAGGTGTCAAAAGAAAAATCATTTTCTGGAGTAGTACGTTCTTTCACTTTATAAATTTTAGCAAATTAAAACACAAATCAAATCAAATAGTCTACCCAAAATGAACTCCCAAAAGAATTAACACTTCCCGTACGATTTCCATGGGATTTCCATTAGATGACAGATGGAAATCATATGGGAAGTTTGGATGTTGGGGGTTGGATTTTCTCTGATGAGAGCTCTTGCACGGGCATACCAGTATATTTTAACAGCAACGCAGACAATTCAGAACCCTGCGGAATACCAGACGTTAGGATTGCTGTAGAAGCCCACTCATCATATGCATATGCACCTGAAGCTCTGCTTTCAGTTCCCTACGACGATACTATGTCTTTTCTACCATCTTGCTGAATACACTCGGTCCTTAATTAAAACAATCATGGCCACTCAAAAGGTGTTAGATGATAGCGCACTCCAGTATCCTAAAATCTTAAAAATGGGGGGATTTCAACGTTATTTTGTTTGACTGAACGGGCGCTTATGTATGCTTTGAAAAATATGAGAAAAACATTGCAGCAATTCAGAAATGTTCATCTAAATGATAATTATTGCTTTTGGTACGTTTGTCCTCCTCGAAAATGTCTACAAACGGTCTATAAGGGTCATTGGCCGAGTTGGATCACGTATGTAATTATCTGTCAATCTGTTGTCATATTTTTATTTTTGACATAATTTGAATCTTTTTCGTTTCAAATGTCCTTAAATTTTTTTGTTGTAAATTCGTGAATCGATTTTGAATAAAAATTGGTTTTACATCATGCCCGCAGTCCAATACTGCCCAACTGAGTATGACCCCCTTGAAGTCCTTTTTGATAGGAATACAGGAAAAAAAATGTAAGAAGATGAAAATAATAATAATAAAAATGTTTCCCGTTATTGATGTCGAAAGATTCTTCCCGAAGCGCAATTCTCTTGTAATATTCCGCTTCATGATGAAGGACATAAAAGCATAACAGTTAAGTTCAAGAGTTTGATGACGCGGTTGGGGGATGTAGCCACCCCCACACTTCCTGCCGCAAGCTTCCTTCACATCTTGTCACGACAGGAATTTTGTTATTCTTTTTTTTTTCCTCTCATTTTCTTCCACTTGCACACACAGAAATAATCAAACTCAACCCCCAATAACAGGGGAAGGGAATAAGAACAGAAAAAAAAAACAAATAAATAAAATGTACCGGAAACGCCTTTCCTTATTTCGAAGGCGAAAGATAAGTGCAATAATGGTTCGGTAATGTGAGCTCCCTTTTTCCAAGTACACACATTTGTGTCTTTTTTTTTTTGCATTGCTCTTGGTTCCTGTTGGACCCCCGACCAGGGTAAATGTAATTTTCCTGGCTGAAGCGATTTTTTGATTTTCTTTTTCCTTGCGGCAGCCATAACAACAAAATAAAATTTGACTCAAAGGAACGGCGATTGGATTGAAGTGAATTGTAAAGGAACCAACCCGAAATCTTTCTGAAAATGAAATAAACTTCACATGTGGTGGGTTTTGCGCCCCAAGGGGGAGGATAGCTTGTAGGCTGTCTTTTTTGGCAGTGAATCCTTTGATAGGTTTTTCTTCTTTTCTTTCGCTGTATATCCTTTGTGATGTTGCTGATGAGGCGAAAAAATCGCATGCGCTTGTAAGTAATTACATATGTATGTACGTCGTACGAACAGTTACCGAAGTTCATTGGGCGAATTTTGGGTTAAAATTAATGAACGCTTCAATGCGGGAAAGCGCAACGACTATTCAATTTTGATGAACATATGTAAATAGCGTCGCATTGGGCCTGTGTAGAGACTGAGAAACTTTGGCGTAAAAAACAAACAGTGCTTACATCTTCCTTGTCGGTTGGAAACTCCATTTACTGCAGTCGGAGAAAGTGTAGAATAGAAAGAGAAGGGAAGAAACGGTTCGAAACTCGGATAATGGTTGCTTCAGATCACCTAAAAGGTGGCGTCCACAGCTACTGACTCTGTAGAGATGCTGCGACTTGCTTTGGTGATAATTATCTTGGAATATATCTGTTAAGATTAACCAAATATTATTACGAAGAATTGCTAGTTTAAGTTTTGAAAGGCTTCTGTAGTGAATCAGTCATTTCAAGCCCCATGTATCCAGTGTGAGCTAGAATCCTTTCCAAATTACCATTTTTATGTGTAAGTTTTCTTTCCGAACGATGGATAAGTGTTTCCCTAGATCAACTGATAGGTTCACAGAATAATTGATTTACGAAATACGTCGCGTCGGCCAAGTTCGAAAGCCAGGCAAGCCAACGTTCAGTGCCCTGATATTCCCCCGTCGCGTCGTTCTTTGGAAACATGAGTATTTTTTTAAGCTGAACCTCCTAAGAATAAACAACTCCATGACCACAGCAGCGTTTTCCAATCTGAGGTTCTAGCAGTGACAAAGGCCGCCCAATTTGTATCAGTGATGACAATATCCCGAGAGGATATCAGAACAGCCAGGCATAGAAGCATTAGCTGCTACGCAAATAAGACCTAAGCTTGTGAATTATTGCCGCGAAGAACTTAAGGTTCTGGGCACGTAACACAACGTAAAACTCTGCTGGTTCCCTGGTCAAAGCGGAATACCAGGCCATGAATCCGCTGTTGAATTGGCCGAAAAAGACTCACCCCAGGAAACAGAGCAACCAGATGGTACGGTTAAACCTTCACTCTGTAACCTCAAGGGCAAAATCGAACAATTATCTGAAGCTAATAGCAGGTGGAAATCACTAGCCCCCTGTGCAGTATCAAGAAAGATGTGGCCATAATACAATAAAAGAAAAACCAGAAAACTTCTACAAAAAGAAAGAAAATCGCTGTCAATACTTGTATGGCCACAACATGCTAAGATATCACACGCAAAAAGTACGACTTAATGATGATGACTAGAGACCGGATTATTTGCAACATAAAAACCTTGAAATATGCATGCAAATATGCATGAAAAATACTTAAAATATGCATGAAAAGTGTCAAAATATGCAACATTAAAAACTAAAAAAATATTAGTTTTAAGATTTTTATTTCTAATTCAGCACAGTTTTAATTAGGTGGCGTGACAAAAGGCCATGTGACATAAGGCCATATTTCAAAATATTTCATGATATGGCCTTATGACGCTTTTATAAAGCGACATATATACTAAAGACTGGATTATATGTACGTTTGCTCTAACTTTTCCCGCGTGAATCGTGGTGCCGCCAAGTAGGTTTGTAGCGAAAATATGCATCATCACTAGATTTTCAGTATAATATGCAAAAATATGCAACAACCGGTCAAAATGGTCAAAACATGCAAATGCATATAATCCGGTCTCTAATGATGAAATATGCCAGGGGATGCGGTGATGAAGAAGCTCATAAAGACACGGCCCAATCCTGTGCCAACTTAGAAACAGAACTCAGGGAAAATTGTTCTTCGAGCATATCGACGAACTATGTATCTGACCACCAGGTCTGCTTAAGTTTGCCATGACGTCCGAATGGTTCTTGGAACCAAGACACTGATACCACGGGTGGTAATATTATAATGGGTACCTCATAGGATTCAATAGACCTAAGTGTGATGACGATATAATCATTCTCGTTAGCCCGCTTACCTAACCTAGCCCAAGTCACTCACTGTGTCCTCCGTCACAAAAAGTCACGTTATAACCACGATTCATGTCTGCGAAAGGATCACTCACGATCATCCCTTGAAGTATAATTATTTTCCTTTTCACCCAACAAAGGACTCCATGCAAAATTCATAAAAATCGCTAAATGCAAATCACCCAAGGACCTAAGTAAAACGGAAAAAAGGAACTCCCCGAAAAAAAATATTATAATATACACAACGACTCATGTGCTTTTGTGTCACACATTGCAGCTTCGCATATTTTTCGGTTAAATTGTAAATCCTTTCCCTAGAGTAGCGGAATAGGGATACTCCGTGCCGGGTAATAGCGTGTAATTTTCGGTAGTCCTGGATAAAACAAAGGATTTTTCTACCACGAAATAAAACAAAAAGAAAACAAATAGGGGTGTGGTAGTGGTACTATGGTAAACGGCGGAAGGATATTTTTTTTCTCACTTTTTTTTGCAAAACAACCAACCAAGTGAAAGAACGAGATTTTTCATCCATGCAACTCATTACTTGGGCCATTATCCTTGTGAATTTCGTGTGTATTCCACTTGAGACGTTCTTTTGTTTTCGCTGGATTCATTTATTTATATTTTTTTTTTGTGTTTAGGGTCCTTTGGCATTTGCCGCGTTATGTTTTTATTTTTATACACTTTTCCAGATCCATCTGTGAGGGGTATTTCTATTTTAAAAATAATTTGCTGGATTTTAAGATTACCCTTTCGGTTTCGGCTGTGACCAGAAAATAAAAGAGTGTCCTTTTGTGTACGAGGGATTAAAACTTGGTAGGCACTTGGGAAGTACATTTTTCTGCAGCTTCTCAAGGACTATTTATAACTCGTGGATATTTTGTCACTGTTTCAAGGATCGTGTTTTATTTGCACAAGTATGGCTGTTTTTTTTTTTATGAAACTAAAGTTAAGCAAAGTCCATCCACCTGCAGACATGATTCTATCAGTATTCCGTACTTCTTCCACTGTCATGTCCAAGAATGGTCTAACAAATGACCACGATTAACATTTAAAAATATTCACAATAACTCATTACCCCCGGCTTGGACATGCACAGAGGCAAATAGCAAATACATAATAATCCCCTCATTACAATAATTTTTTACCCGACTGTTTTACAAGCGATAAACCTACCGCGGTGGATAATTAATTTAATATTCGCCGTCTGCCATGCCAGTACCGGTCTAACATTTATTTCCATTGTTAGAAGCTGGAAAAAGGCTGAAAAGCAAACCATGTCCCCGACGACACGGAGTGGACAAGAAATGTAATAAATTTTCCGCCAATATGCCGCGCCACCGTCATCCAGCGCTCCAAGACCCCCTGTGAAATAAAAAATATTTCGAATCATTTGATTCCCACTGTCTGTTAAGAAAATAAAAAATAAAATATGTCGCTGCACTTGTTATGCGCAAAAGTGTACGCGCATTATGATGTTGGAGCAACAGTAAATGATTTAAGCAACTTGACATTATTCATTTGGCATACATAAATGGCATAATGGATGGAATTTATTGTTCGTTGAGTGCACACTGTGGAAGGATAAATAACTTAGCAGTGAGCCCAAAGTCAGTTT
Source organism: Brachyopa scutellaris (assembly GCA_949775065.1). Classification (NCBI taxonomy): domain Eukaryota; kingdom Metazoa; phylum Arthropoda; class Insecta; order Diptera; family Syrphidae; genus Brachyopa; species Brachyopa scutellaris. The sequence goes on along the minus strand of OX459113.1, from coordinate 120,041,212 downwards.
ATTCCAATACCTTTCGAATGACGGTAAAGACTGTTTTCTTATTATTTCAAATATTGGCATCTGATTTAACGAAGGAACTCACATTCTTTTAGGCCGAAATTTAAAAGTAGAATGGGTGCGTTCGTCGACGTACATAACTATGCGAACACAGGGAATTTGTATTGTACGACGATAATAGCTTTTCGCTTCAATTCGTTAAGTTTCGCTCACTTTTGCTCACTTAAGCGTGGTACACACTATCGATCAAAGCTGGCAGTTTTGGTTGACGTCCATCAAAACTGAAAGTGTGTACAACTGGTTGATGGTTTGTCGATCAAAACTGACGAGGTGCAGAATTGTTTGCTACTGACTGACGATCAGCGGCCATCTTTGTTTTCGCTCGGTTGTATGTATACAAATTTCGTCATTCGAAAAGCAAACAAAGGAAGAGAGGGTCGAAAAACAACAACAACAACGATGATTTGAGTGTCAAACAAAAGCTATAGTGTGAACACGAGACTCTTCGATCAAAAATGACATCAGTTTTGGTTGTCAGCTTTGATCGATAATGTAATGTGTACCACGCTTTACGAAAGGTGCGAATGCGAACCCATTCACTCTTTCGTACTTTAACAGCTGTGTAAATCGCTTCCATACAAACGAGGGCGGTCCGATAAGTACTTAGCCTCACCGCCCGATGGTGCCAGTATCGCAAGAGAGATTTACTATCGTCTAGACGACTACTGTCAAAATTTCAGCCGAATCGGACTCGTAGTTTTGTTTTGACCACGTGTGGAAGCCAGCTTGTCCGCGAATTTTCGAATGAGGAGGTCATAGCCGCCACGGAGGCCTACTTTGCAGACCTCGAGAAAACATGTTTTTTGGATGGGTTCAAGAAGTTGGGGCATCGCTGGATCAAGTGTATCGAGCTAATGGGCAACTTTAGTAATTGAGAGTAGAAAACTTAACGTAGAATTTTGACAGTAGCTTCCGATCGCTTTCGAATATTATGGTTGAGCCTTTAGTCTTACGTAGACCTACGTAGACAAAGCCAATTTTTCATTTACAGAAGTTTCGTCAAGTTTTCCTTCACTATATTGCAGTGCGGTCATTTTGACAGTTGGCAATCTGGCAGGAGATTATTTGATCGGAGAATGCGAGAATGAAACAAAATAAAAGTGAATGAGAGAAAAGAGCAACTAGCTGACAGATGATTTCGGTTTCTGAGTGTGGATACTTTTATATGTTTCAAGTTCACCAGTATGGGAGATATGTAACATTCGTTGGAACCTAAGACAAAAGCCACTGCTGTTTAAATTTAATTTCAAAACCGAGCGATGTACAGAAAACAAAGTAATTGCGATGATTGTTTCGTACACAATACCGTAATACAATGCGACCAGTTGTGACCTATATTACTTACAAATCAAAACCCGATCTTTATTGGATCTTGGTTGAAACAGTTTCAAAATATTAAACGAGTATAAAAGGTACCGTTGTACTGCTGATTTCATTAGTACATACTTTTAAGTCAAACATCTCAGGATGTCGTTAAAACTATTCAGTATCTTTATTTTCGTAATCTTTCTTTCGATAAATGTCAACGCCGATGGAAGTCCTCTCAATTCCAGTGAAGAAGACCGCAGCGATTCAGATGAAGACATCAATCGAAAGATAATTAGAGGATCTCCACAAAACCAGAATCGGGTACCGAAAGAAACAATTTTCGGAGTACCTATTCCAAAACCACCTAAGCTGGATATAAATTTTAAACCAACAAATCCGAAGCCAAATCCATATCCCACTCCCAGACCAACGAATCCGACTCCAACCCAGAATCCATATCCTTCTCCCAGACCAACAAATCCAACATATCCCACTCCTAGACCAACGAATCCGACTGCAACCCAGAATCCATATCCTTCTCCCAGACCAACAAATCCAACATATCCCACTCCTAGACCAACGAATCCGACTCCAACCCAGAATCCATATCCTTCTCCCAGACCAACAAATCCAACATATCCCACTCCTAGACCAACGAATCCGACCGCAACCCAGAATCCATGGCCCACTCGCAGACCAACGAATCCGACTTCAAATCCAACAAATCCCACTCGCAGACCAACAAAGCCGACTCCAACACAGAATACATATCCTACTCGCAGACCAACAAATCCAACATATCCCATTCGCAGACCAAAGAATCCGACTCCGAATTCGTACCCAACTCGCAGATCAACAACTCCAAGGCCAGATCCTACCCGCAGACCATCTACTAGCGAACCGTACCCTACAAGCAGGTGTGAAGACGGCCATAGCAATTTGGAATTAAAGGATTTAAACAACTGCAATGGAGTTGCAAACTGTTTAGTGCAGATAATACTACTTTTACAAGGAATCCATAAATGTTAAGTTACTTGATTTTGTTTAATGTAAATGTAACTATTTAAAATAAAAAAAAAAGTTGGCAGACACTGTTACGTTTTAATTTTCCGTTAAATAGCTTGTGGAGACTTTTATATTATTTTGAACAGAATAATGGTTCCCTTAGGTCGGAGAAGGATCAACTTGAAGTTATTGTTTCACCTAACTTATTTACTTACTCTAGGTGGCGCTACAGTCCGGGGTAAACCAAGGCTTCAACCAACAACCTCTTCCGGTTAGCCCGGTCCTTAGCTAACCGCCTACAGTTGCGCACTTCAAGTCGGTTGAGGTCTTGTTCTACTTGTGCGCGCCACCTGATATCCATACGCTCTACATGTCCTAGCCATCTTAAACGCCTAATGCGCAGTTTTTTGACCAGGCCGATGTCGCTATAGCTCGTAGAGTCCGTGGTTGAATCTTCTCCTCCAAAACCTGTCAACGCAAACGGGACCGAATATCCTACAAAGGATTTTTTTGTCGAAGTGACCAAGGAGATCTTCATCCGCTTTCGACAAAGTCCATGCTTCAGCTCCATATAGCAAGACTGTGATGATAAGGGTCTTATATAGAGTCTCCTTAGTCGATCGGGAAAGGACTTTACTACTCAATTGCCTTCTAAGCCCAAAGAAACAGCGGTTGGCAAGAGTAATCTTTCGTTTGATTTCCGACGAGATGTCATTTTTTGATGTTATGGCAGAGCCGATGTAGACAAAGTTCTTTACTACCTCGAAGTTGTTGCTGTCTATTGTGACGTTCTGTCCAATTCGTCGATGTTGGGTATCCCTTTTTGTTGACAGCATATACTTTGTTTTGCCCTCGTTTACCGCTAAACCCATTTTAGCCGCTTTAATTTCTATACCCGCAAACGCACCGCACCAGTGACAGCTCGCTGTGTTCTACCAATGATGTCAATATCGTCGGCGTATGCAAGTAGTTGAACGGACTTTTGAAAGATCGTTCCTTATGTGTTGGCTTGTGATTTTCGAACAATTCTTTGAAGTATGATGTTGAAGAAGTCGCAGGACAACGCATCACCTAGTCTGAATCCCTTTTTGACATCGAAGGTCTCGGTGAGGTCATTACCGACCTTGATGGAGCAGCGAGCTTTCTCCATCGTCATCCTGCACAGACGGATGAGTTTGGCAGGGATGTCAAAACTAGACATGGCTCTATACAGTTCATCCTCCCAGATGCTGTCATAGGCGGCCTTGAAATCGATTGACCTAACCCAATCTATAATACATTTTTCTGTGTCCAACTCTTAACGTTTCTCTATGCTTTTGGCACCATTTGGAACGTAATGCAAATTGTACATTTTATTTAATAGGCGGCAACGCGTTTGTGCCGCGTTGATGTACAGAGAAAGAAAATCTGACAGTAATGCCTAGTATACGGTGTTCGCGCTCAACCATATTTCCGCAGGTTTTCAAAAATGCACATGGGAACCGGCCAGCTAAAGATTTTTTGTAGAGTTGTTTGTAAAAACTGAAAAAAAAACTGCCGAAATGTTTAGATTTCTTCTCCATCATAAACCATTTTTTTTTTTTTTGGAGTTCCCCTAGCATTGCCAGTAGTATTCGAATGACCACAATTCACTTTAATATTACGCAATAACATGTGTACATAATATACTCGTTTGTACATTCATACATACTTTTAAGCATGTAAAACTTGACACGTGTAAATTGTTCGCTTTGTAAATTAAATATCAAAACATGTCAGAATTAATACGAAAATGGTTTTCTATTAACTATTAAAAATATAATACGTAATACGTATATAAAGAAAAAATAGTATTTATTTTTATTATGGAAAATCAATAAAATAATTTCTTTACTGGCAACGCTGGTTAGAATTCCGCCTATAAGGAAGTGTCCCGCGCATTAAGATCGGTAGTTATTAAGCGTTCTGAAATCGGTTTTTGTCTATGTTAATTCCAATATGCGAAAAATCGATTTTCGGTTTCCAAAAGCGGCCTAAAATGAGATTCCGAGCTCTCTTTCGAACATGTCAGTGTTGACAAAATAATTTAGCTAAAACTAATAAATGGATGGATGTGGGCACCGTAGCGCAAGTGGTTAGTGCGTCGGACTACTGAGCCAGCGTTCTTGGGTTCGAATCCCGCCGCAAACACCTAAACGTTTTTCACAGTGCCCACCTCCATTCAAAAGTATCATTTGTCACGATTGAGCTTCTCAACTCGCCGTTCGGAGTCGGCAAAAAACTGTAGGTCCCTTCCATTCGTGCAAAAATATAACACGCACACACAAATGGTTGCGAGAAGCAGGCCCAGGTTCACCTCGAGCTGTAGCGCCAACTAAGTAAGTAATAAATGGATGACATTAAAGGAGGATAATGAGGAAGGCGTTTAAAAAGCTAGTGGAAGCGAAGGAGAAACTATTGAAGACATTTTTGAAACTATTGGTGAAGGAGAACGGACTATTGTGTATTTGTGCATGACTAGCTGTTACCCGCCCGGCTTTGCCCGTGCACTAAAACAGTCGCGTCTTTGTCAAAACTTTGCAGCATTGAGAATATACATTCCCGTCGACCGGAACCCTCTCTCAACAGACGCATGATCAATGACAATGACTTACGGATAAAAATTCGAATTAAGAAATTAATGATCCAGATTGGATATTTTTTAATCCATTTACCGAAGTAATTCAAATTTGAAATGAGGGTTAATTTCGAATTTTCGAATTTTTTCAAGATATTACTGCTCTTAACTTTATATTGGTTGGGCTTGGGTGTGTACCACTCATAAGTCATAAATACGCCCTTATATTCGTTGCTGGGGTATGAGACTCTAAGTTTAAGATAAGACGGTGAATACCGGCCTAAATTATTGGCTGAAATTCTACGGAGACTCTGAAGCGCTTCTAATGCGGTATCTATGCAACTATCCATTTGGCGCATATTTTAGGGCGAACCGCACCACTCACATAAATTCCCCACGGAATTTTATCTTTGCGATTAGCAAGTTTGAATTTTGTATGGAAAATCTCGTTCAGGCTTAACGAGAAAAACCACAGAGGTTTCGGCAAGTTTTCAGTTAATTTTAGTGCATTAAGTCCAAATCACAATGTTGCGTTCGCGCGGTCTCGCATTAATGGGCTTTATATCAGCTTTACGATAGTTTCCGTCCAACGCACGAACTCGAAATTCGAAAAACCTAATAGGTTAGGAGTATGACAAATATAATGTTCTGTTTCCTGAAATCTGCCATTCACGAATTTATGATAGAAAGAAGACTTGAAATGTATTTCTCTTTATTTTTATTGTTTGATGAAGAAACACAAAACGTAAGAAATAACTGGTGGTGGTGGCCGTGGCCGTGGTGGTTAGTGCGTTGGACTACTACGCATGCTGCTCGGGTTCAATCCCAGCTCGGGTCCAACACCTGAAAAAGTTTTTCACGGTCGCCACCTTTTTCGAATGTCTGACAAGCAATCAAAGAGTAACATTTGTCATGAGAAGCTTCTCAACTTGCCGTTCGGAGTCGGCAAAAAACTGTAGGTCCCTACCATTCGTGGAATAAATAACACGCAGACACAAATGGGTGCGAGAAGCTAGGCTTAGTTCTGTATAGGACTGCTGATGCCGTATATATTTTTTTTTAAGAAATAACTTTACAACCAAGATTGTACGAATATGTATATGAATTAAAAAAGACCGCACACAATTAATTTGTGTTTAAAAAATTCATTTAGCCACTTAAATCTGTTACACATATTGAATGTAAAAAAAATTGAATGTAGTGTTGTAGCTTTAATCGAACAGGCCAACGAATAGTATAATGTCAGCACAGCTGTGAGCTGTCACAACTTACGCCCTAATGGAAAGTAGCTCTACTCAGCCATTGCCCAGCCGTTTACGATAATAACGATATAACGCCTGAGGTCACATTTAAGGGAACCCCATATGTTTGCATTGTTTCTACTTTATCTGTCAACGCGAGAGCGCAGCGCCCGAACGCGACCATTGTGAATTGGGCTTTATGGTAGTTACTTTATTGTTGGTCATTTTGACAGATGGCAACCTGAAAAAAAAAATCGCTTGATCGGAGAATACAAGTATGGAACACGACAAAAGTGAATGAGAGTCAAACGAGCTAACAGATGGTTTAGGGGCCTGATCTCTAAAGATGGTTTTTTGGTTTTGTAAACCCATATGGTTTTAGCAAAATATTCAAGTTCATCAGTATGGGAGATAATATTGGTAGGAACCTCAAAAGCCACTACTGTTTAAATTCATTTCAGAAAAAAAAAAAAAAAACAAAGTAATTGTGATGATTTTTTTGTAGTCAAACACAATACCGTAATACAATGCGACCAGTTGTGACCTATATTACTTACAAATCAAAACCCGGTCTTTATTGGATTTTGGTTGAAGCAGTTGCAAAATATTAAACGAGTATAAAAGCTACCGTTGTACTGCTGATTTCATTAGTACATACTTTTAAATCAAACATCTCAGGATGTCGTTAAAACTATTCAGTATCTTTATTTTCGTAATCTTTCTTTCGATAAATGTCAACGCCGACGGAAGTCCTCTCAATTCCAGTGAAGAAGACCGCAGCGATTCAGATGAAGACAACAATCGAAAGATAATTAAAGGATCTCCACAAAACCAGAATCGGGTACCGAAAGAAACAATTTTCGGAGTACCTATTCCAAAACCACCTAAGCTGGATATAAATTCAAAGCCAAAAAATCCGAAGCCAAATCCATGTCGCACTCCCACACCAACGAATCCGACTTCAAATCCATGTCCAACTCGCAGACCTGTAACTGTAACTATTTAAAATACAAAAAAAGTTTGCAAATATTGGTTTGTTTTAATTTTTTCTTAAATAACTTGTGGAGACTTTTATTTTTACTATTATTATATTTTATTATCTAGTGATTAAAATTACAGGGTAATCTTAAAATTAATGAGCCTGGCTGCGGAGACTATTTATATTATTTTGAGCACAAAACAGGTTCCTTTTAGTCGGACAAGGATCAACTTGAAGTTTTTATTTGACCTAACCTAAGATAGCTTTTCTTGTATCAAACTTTTGTCGTTTATCTATGTCAGTGGCACCATTTGGATCCTAATGAGAATTTTGTGATGACAGAGATTACAGTTCCACGTCATTTTTAATGCATTTTTATTTACGATTTCAATTAAATCTTAAATGCTAAACAAAAGTGCTTAAAACTAGCTCAACTCACCTAACTATCTTACTCTAACTTACTGGCCCCACACGGGCACTCTAAGCTTAACTTAATACTTATACTATGTCTTTCGACTTAACCTAACTTTTACTTTTTAATTTTATTTAAATTTACAATTTTAGAGCTAAGAAAAGTTTGAAAAAAACTTAGCAACATGACATGTTTTTTTTTGCTCAATAATAAAACTTAGAACTACTTAACCTATCTTACTCTAGCTACGTAATTCTATAGGTCATTTTTTTTTTTTTTTTTTTTTTGTGCTGTTTTATTTTATAATTTTTTTTGTGGCAAGTGCAGTACGTTTTTTTTTTTGTTAAACTTAAATACTCCTACATAAAATCCTGGATCAGACCCTGTTGGTCTCACTCACTCACTCTCTCATGGTACGTGAAATTAGGGTAGTAAGCCCCGAAGATCAGGCAATTCATCGAACTCATAGCCCTGTTGTATAAGACATCATTAGCATAGAATTTTTTGTACTCGGACTCTGGAGCTTGGTCCCAAGTTGAACCACACGGAACAACCATATGCTATCATTGGCCGTATAATAACCTTTACTCTCGCATCGAGTTGGCTGCTGTAAAACCGTCTCTTTGTAAGGGCAAAAGCGCCACTGGCTCTGGCCAGAGCAACATCTATATGTTTGTTAGAAAACAGATACTGGTCTAGCCAGAGCCCGAGGAATCTGACTACATTTCGACATGCAAGTGGCCGCCCGTGCCGTCCAACGATTGCGAACTTTCGCCAATTCCCCAGAGGCCACAGACAACGGCGTCCGAAACAGAATTGTTTCTGACATCTGTCAGTTTACACCCAAACTGGCATGCATGCCATTTAGTAGTGACTGCATTTCTTCTTGATGTTTTTTTAAGCACTGATCAGAACACTAAACCTGACAGCTCCAGAGAGTCGCTCAAAAAGAAATCTGAATAGCAGCTGTCAAATGCTTTTTAACGTCAATTTTTTCCATTTGACAGTGTAAAATGGGTTGACGTTTACTAAAAATGTGTCAAACAGTTGCTTTGTTCAATGAGGCTGTTCCATACAGTTCAGAACAGAAAAATATCAGGTTTTCGTATTCAATGAGAAAAGGTTCTGCCCAAGAATGATCTGTTTGGAGCCCAATTCGACAACTAACATATGGCTGTAATTTTCTGTTCTAAATTGATCTGACGTTGTTCACAAATTTGTGCTGTTCTCCGTTTTTTCTCAATGAACTAAATGCGGCCTGTCAACTGAATCTTCAACTCAATTTCGTGTCAAAATGTCTTGTGTCAAACAATCTCTTCAAGATTAAAAAATTCGCAAATATGTACATATGTATATCCAGATGTGGTCCATTTAAAAGGCGAAGTAACTTTTATTAAAAAAAAAAATATATATTAGACATTTGAAAAGTAACCTCAAATAAAGCAAAAAACTACCCGTAGATGGCCTTCAGGTTGCCATGCTGTGTTGCTATGCTACAATGTCTCAGCAAACTCGTCCTGAATTGACGAACCACTTAGACTCCTCAAAAGCTCGTATAAATAACTAAAATGCATTCAGTACCTATACAACACCTTCAACTCCAATCCAAACCAACATTCTTCACAATTATTACAAACAAAAAAAAAATCTAACGTCTCTGCATTAAAACTCGTCCTTTGTTCCACCACACCGCCCCCATTCAATGGGGTCTATCGTCTTCAATTGAAATCCTGAAAACACCCGTGTGCACCGCTATTCATACTCTTTATCTTTCGACTCTGGGTGCACACGCGGACACAGTAAGTGCATTTGCCTTGGGAATGGAACTCACCACCTCTAAATGTGGCGGCTATTGCAAGCTTTTTTTTCGTCCTTTTTCCTTTTTTTGTTTCAGTACTTTTCAAGGATATTTCGTTCGTTTGAATGGATTTGCTGTTATATTTCGTGGCTTTGTTCTAAATTCATTTCACCAGCGAGGGGTGTAAGGATAAAATTGCAAACAAAAAAACAAAAACACAGAAGAAATGTTCATTAAAACAAAAGCATCCTTTCATGTACCACGGTAGCACTCGGAATTTTTTTGTATGAAGTGAAGGAAACAATTTGAGTTGTTTTTGCTTTTGAAAAGGGGCGGCGGGACGGAGGGCGGGTTTTTCAATGCAACGGCTTTTGAAAGTTAATGGGTGTGTATGTGTTTCAGCGCTTCTGTGAATTAATTGAAAAGAAGTGCAGAAGAAAAGGATCTGGATCTCCAAAATGAAAGTTATGCAGATGCACTTAAGGGTGAAAGGATTTCGTGAGTTTTGTAAGAGTGCAGTGTGACTACTGCACAGAGCTTCCTTGAATGGCTAAGCGATGAATGGCGAGCTGTGATTATGTTGACACTTGGATCTCATTACATTGGGTAAACACGATACACAAAGTACCTTGTTAGGTGTAATGCGGACGAACTTATAGTCCTGTATTTATTCATCGCACAAGAGTGTGGCGCAGATAGACTCGCACTGCTATTCAGTGGGCGAATGAATGGGATATGGTTTTGTTTCTTTTCTTTTTGTAACGAAAAAGTAAGCATATTAGTCAAAAGGAAACGTGTAATTACGGAAAGTTCAACTGTGTGTGGCTGGGAGTGTGAAATAGCATCTGCAATATTTAATTGAAGTGGGTGGGACTTTTTTTTAATTGAGCTGCAATGTCTACAAAAGGATTCACATTCATTAGATTTTTCCAAAGTGGAAGAACTCAATTTTTAGATTTCTTTACCACTGCAGAAATCCCAGCCTTACAAAAACCTCTTCAAAACCACACTTGGCATCGGTGAACTTATTTTTTAGAAGACGCTACTATTGGAGACCTATTCTTTAGGTAAAGCTAGAACGATCGCCTTTACGGACTTTTTTTTCTCGTAGTCTACGCTTTAATCGCTGGAATTCGAAGACCTTTTTCGCTGAAGCTAACCTAGATTTGGTGAAAGCAGTTCAACTCGGAAGAATGTTTATAACTCTGTGACTAGTAGGGAGCTGCAAGCTTATCTCGATCTGGTAAACTTTGTGCTAGAAACTCTTTTCTGTAAGTGTCGGAAATGCCCTAATAATACATATCGCCCAGATAATCAGTCTGAAGTTCAAAATTTATTGAACTTTTACAGAGCTTCATCGTATCTCGAAGTAAATTTATTGATTATGACAACAGCTATGCATAAGTTACTCATACAAGCCATTGTACGATAAGTTTCTAGACAAACTGTGTGCAGAGCTGACATTCCAATCATATCTAATACTTTAGTTTCTTAAAAGGTACATCAACGTCTGGTTACCTTTAAGAAGCCCATAGTCTCAGTTTTAAGCTTACTCTTCAACTTATTTGAATTTTCATACATTTTCTAGGCAAAATTATCCTCTACACAAATAGATACTCGCATTCTGGTTTTGTTAAGCGTAGCTGTCCCTTTTGCGTTCCTTTGATATTACCTCTTCCATTGTACGTTGATCGTCCTTTTCCAGAGGTTTTTTTTCGGTTATGGCATATTTGCCAAAGTATTCAACTTTCATTGATATTATGGTGCAACGCTCGACTTTTTGTAGCCTCTTACTAACCCAGTCACGCAGCAAATAAATCCAAATCCATAGCACCTACTCCATATAACACCTACCCGGCCAAGGCAATGCTAGTACCATTCACAAGAAAGAGGAAGCTTCCATACCTGAAGACTATTACCTTCTCAGGAACAATAATCACTCCCATGCAAATGTACCTTGACAGTAAACTCAACTGGAAGAAACTCACAGAATAGGTTATAAAGAAAGCATAGCCGGTAAGTCATGGGGCTGTCGAGCTCATATTCTCAGATGGCTTTGAATTGGCATGTGCATAGGCAAAAAGAACCAATCTGACTACTATAAGAAATACACTGAATAAAGTACAGAGACTATCATGTGTCTGCATAAAGGGTGCAACTGCTTCAACTTCAAGAACCGAAGAAGAGACGGGAGCAGGAGTGCTTACGCACGGAACTAAACTACTACTCGAACCCACGGGCAGCTACACCGGCATTTTTCAAGCTGAAATCTCTGCTATCGACAGATGCACCAAACTCAATCTTGATAAACGCTACAGCAGACGCGACTTAGCAATAATATCAGACAGCTAAGCAACTATTAAAGCAATCGGGGCTCAGATCATAAAATCTAGCATCGTCTGGGAATGACTTGATAAAATAAATAGACTCGGCGAACGAAACAACGTCACCCTACTGGGTACCAGGACACCTGAGGACAGAAGATAATGAAGAGGTGGACAAACTTGCCAGGAAAGGGGCTGCCAAACCCTTTGTGGGCCCTGAACCCTTCTGCGGCATAGGGAAGAGGAGCTCCGATCACTGGAGAAGACAAAAAGGAAAGTCCAGGAAAAAACCTCAGGGTCTAAGACAGGCGAAGAAACTTTTGGGTAATTACAACTTAAAGAGATTCAAAGCTTGCATCAGCCATGACAAACTCCGCATCCTGACTGCGTTCCTTACGGGGGACTACTTAAAAAGCTAGGTCTATTAGACAAAGACTCATGTAGATTTTGCAATGAGTCCAATGAAACTCCAGAGCACATACTGGTGGATTGTGGGGCATTAACCCAGAAAAGATTCAAGTGCTTGGATAAATACCGAATTACAGCAGAGGATATACCACTTATATGTAGCATCCAATCTCCTACTGCGATTTCTCGGGGAAATTGGTCTGGATGAGTTGCTGTGACCTATGTTATTTTCACCTGGGCTAGATGTGAGCGAAGCTCTCTCTAACCAATTGACCAATGACAAGAGGGATGTTCCTTCGTCTAGGATTTGTAGAGGGCAGAATAGATCTTAAGGTCCCGGCGCATCTCCTCGTTCAAAATAATAATAATAAAAATAATAATAATACCCCTCAGTAGGGATGATAACAAGAGATTAGTGGTACTTTTAACATCCAGGTCTCATTAAAGAAACGGAATGTCGTATCTGCATGGAAGACGACGAAACTGCGGATCATAATGTGACTACATGGCACTATGTGCCATTAGGAGACAACATTTTCATAGAGAAATCTCAACTCCCGGGAGAATTCATAAAGTATCCACCAGTGAGATATGCGATCCTCAATTTCATCAAAGGAATTGACCCTTCTCTGTTGTCCTACTTAACTGACTCTGTGCTGCACAAGATCTTTTAGGTCGCCGTACCCTCCGCAACCAGCGCGGCGCACAGTGGGACGTATGGTGTAAAAATCGCGACATGGGTCGAAATTACATGTATCTACTACGGCTTTCCAAAGTATATACAACTGTTATATAGACACTGGTGGACATATCAATTAAATTGTGGCACCCACGGCCTCGTTTTTCCACACGTTTTTTCAAAAAAAAAACCTCAAAAACAAGTATACAGTGCTGGGAATAATTTTTCATACAGATCGATATTAAATAAATCAACAGCATTGTTTAACCAAAAAACAACGTAATTTGTATTTCATATTTAATATTTGATTAAAGCAACCTTTTCGAGAACAACTGTATGAAAAAAAAACAAAAGAAAGTAAAATGTTTAAGAAGATATTTAAAATTATTTGATTCTTCTTCAAAAATGAGTGGTAAAAATGTTTCATACAAAGTATAAAATTTATATTAAAATGTTAATTTTAATCTATTAGTACTTAGTATGAAGGCGTTTACTTTCAAATACAGCATTTGAATTACGTGGCATTGACTGTACAGGTATCCATTCTGCTTGGGTCCATCTTATTCCACTCTTCGTCGATAGCGTCTTCCAGTTGTAAGTTCGTCTGAACTTTATGGTCCATCGTATTTTTCTATTAAAGTGTTTCTACAGATGCCCAGTTGGGTCGAGATCTGGACTTTGAGCTTGAGTCTGAAGAACATGGGGGCAAATATAAAGCAACCAAAGCCGAATAATCACAGCTGTATGCTTCGGATCGTTATCTTGGTACAAATAAACATCCTGTGTGCAATTATTTTTTGAGGAAAAGCGACCAAATTCAGCTTGATGATATTTTAATACAGATTGTGTCCATATTTCCTTTCACAAATACAAGATTTCCACTCCGTAATATCACATCGCCTCCCGAACCATAACGTTCCCACCATCGGGTTTAACTATCGGCGATACATATTTTGGTTGCATCGTTTGGTTCTTTTTTTCTACACACATTTTCTTGCTTTCTTTCGCTTTTAAAGATCTTAAACATACTTTCGTCTGAGAAAATTAATTTTTTCCAAAAATCAATCATATCGTTTTTATAAGTTTGCGATATCAAGTCTTCGTTTAAAATGTTCGTTTCTCAAAAGTGGCTTCCGCCATGCAACACAACACTTGAACCCTAGAAATTTTAGTTTCTTGTGTATTGCCGAGTCCGAAACTTTGTTGCACTAAAATCGTTTAATTTGCTCTTTCCAAAAATAGCTGTAATTTTAGGTTCGATTTAGTTTCTCTATTCAGAAACTTTTAATCTAATGGCCTAATCTTTTCTTTTCGTCCAGCACCACTCTTATGTTCTAAACTACCTTCTCTATAATAGCGATCACAAATACCTTGCACTATTGAATGGGTTAACACTGTTAAATTACCGAGTTCACGTTATGTTTTCCCGATTCTCTGTGATAAATCACTTGAGATCGCTTATCGATCAAAAGTATTTCCGTGAGCTAATTGCTTAATTTATTCGAGCAGAACTATGCAGAATGTACAAGCACGATGTAGGAATTTGTAAATTTGTGCAAAAACTTTAAAATATTCATACATGGAACTAACAGTACACTCTTACGCTGCCAAATCCTTTAATGTATGAAAAATTTTTCTCATTCATTTCGGAGCAAGCAAATATTTAAGTGGTGAATTTTTTTTTAACTGACCTTTTTGTTAACTTTTTGTGCGTAAATAATTTGCATGATGTATTTTTTTTATTGAACTCCGTATTAAGAATTTAAATTTACATTATATTTGTATGTATAAAATGAGAATGTTTTACTCAAAGTAGGCTTTTACTCGACACTGTAAAAATCTGCCATTTTAACGAAAATTCGTGATAAATTGGGTTTCGTTTATCGCAATATAATCAAGTCGGGAAGAATTTTTGAGTCTTGTTTTTTTAATATTCTCATTTTACATAGTTTAGTAGTAAATAATGTCAGGAAATAGAAACATTCTATGTTCTTTAGTAGACAGGGCATGTTATTTTTTGTTGGAAATAACGTCTTTTTTGACAGTATTTTCAGGAAATTCAACCCGTACAAAAAAGTTCCGAGTTGTTCCGAAAAACGGACTTCACCGGTATTTACCTTAGGTATTTAGTGAAAGATATGCGAAAAATTTATATCCGACTTGGTCCGACTCCGCCCGCTATTCATGTTTGAACAAGCACCTCCCATCATAAAAAAGGCACCATAGGCAGTGCCTATATACTGGGTGGTCCGGTTTGGGATCTAACATTTTGGGATCTGATTCTTTGGTTTATGTTATGAAAAAAATCGTATGGGGGGGGGGGGGGGGGTCTGTCTTGAACACCCACTGAGCTACAGGGTGTTTAAAAAAGTTTCTTCAGAGAAAGAGGTACAAACAGTTATTCAATCATAACTTCTAGTGTATTAAACTTAGAGCAACCAAAGTAGGCTTGTTTCAAAGACAATTGATTAGTGCTTATTAGAGTTAAAAATTATTACAATTCGTACGAAATATTATTTCATATAAAACTAAATAAAACCGAAAGTGGATATTCTGTGGGCTGTAGCTTCGTTTGCGTTGCTCCTACAGCCAAACAGACCATTCGATTCAGCGTGAAAAAATACATAAAATATGATCCACGGTGAAATTTTTTAGTGGAAATATCTGCGTGAAAATGCCATGTCCAGTAAATCTACCGTTTCGTCCCACTGTGCGGCGCGGCGAGTCAGAACCTTTTTTTTAAAAAAGAATATATAAAAAAAGCCGAAGTCACAGTCATGCCTGGGCATTTTCTTCTGGGCGTCTTGTAGCCATTATTGTTAAGACATTAATCTTCGAATTCGATTGCAACCAAGAATTAATCGAGCATGAACAACGAGTGCATGTGCACCTTTTTGGCTGATGTTCTTAAATGTAGTTTAAAAGAGAGTCTTGTACAAAAACCCGTATTGTTGCAAACTTTTCTGATAACTGTCAAATCAACTTGTTTCTGGACTTCATTTTGGCGTGCCTAATATTGGTATGAATAGAGACAGTCATCGATTAAATACTGTTAGCAGCAAAACGTATAATTTGTCAGAACTTTTAGCTTTACTCGCTACAAAGTGCCGACCATAACATTGCAAATCAATTTCAAAACCGTTGATATTGTATTTTCCTTACATGAGCCATAAATTTCAATATTGAAGTGAACACTTATCACTTTCCGCCCCTCTAAAGCAATAAGGAGAAAAGTTATATGCATACCCAAGCCATTGTGCTCATAAATCTCTATATCACTAGCATACAAGGATACCGGAGCACAAAAGAGGAAAAAAAAAACTTAAACTCAAAACATCTTCAAAACATTTTTTCGTCTTCTCCTTCTTTTTTCAAGCTTTTTGTGCCGTTTTTTTTTTCTTTCCTAAGGTGCACACACTGCATCACCCTTCATCAGACTCTGCTATCGCCATGCGCCACCTTGTTTTTCACTTAGCTACACAAGAAAACGAAGAACGAAATAAAATCCACCTCAAGCCACTTTTCCATCCCCCAATAGCGATGGAAAAAAGTCATTTTTTCCTTTCATATTTTTGAAAAGCTATGAAAAAGTCCCCCTCTACTGTGTTGAAGGGTTGAAAAGGAATTGACGCGTTCATGATACTCGTTCTTGCCAGCAGCGTCATCTTTCACATGCTCCCTCCCACCCGTACAGAGAAAGTACCTCAGGGATGATGACGCTGCTTTTATCACGAAGGAACTGACTTATTTTCGCGCCATGTTCTTAAGAGGTTTCACAGGCGCTAGAAGGACCCTTAACCAAAAATAAAAGTGTAAAATGTCCTTCCTCGTAGCCTTGAAAAGGAAAAAAAAGAAAAATTCTTATAATTGCACTCCCCCCAACACATAAATACATGCATACAAGGATAAGTTATGAATAACCAATGCATACACACACGATCCGATAGTATGAGACCTCTTCCTTTTTTTTAAGGAGTAAACAGCAAACAGGAAAGGAAGAAGAACCAAATCTCCAAAAGCCTCTTGTTTCTGTCCAATATCGCCTTCGTCTATGCACTGCGAATGGAATCCACATACGAGTATTATGCATATGGAGCGTCATCATTATCCTTATGAGAGCACAGACAAAAAAAAGATTGGTAGGGAAAAGGAATTCATTTTGTCCTTCAAACAAAAATGTTTGAATGTGTATAGCGAGGTGTTGGTGTGGGAGGACATTTTGAAAGATGCACTTAAAATGTCATCTCAGCAGCAGTGGCAGCGGTGGGTGGTGAACTTGAAAAATGCTCGCTGCTATACCCAAAGGACATGTGCAGGGATATGTCTGTTATAAAATATTTTGTACAGTTTACTGCAAAACATATTTTTCAAAACAAATTCATTTTACAGCGTCGCGTTCTAAGTTGATGGTTGGAGGGGTGTCACCGCTTTAAGTTTATGCTTCATACATACATTTGTATGTATATGTTATACATTGTACATAAGTGTATATAGTGGAATTGCACCTAAGAGCTTCTACCAACTACATAGTCTTACGGGTTTTGGTAAAGGAGTAGATTAAATAGGATCTTAGCCAGTTTCCTTATTAGGCAACAAATGAAGATCTGAATGAAGCAGGGATGTTAATATGGAATGAATGCGACCGAGAAAACGGAAATATATCCTCAAACACAACGCAGTAGAATATCTTGTTATAACTCTGGACTGCAAGCATAATGCAGATAAAATCCGCATCAAAACGAGCCGGGAAGGCTACCACGTCACTGAGCAGACTCATGGCAAACTTTGGCGACCCAACTGAGTGTAAGCGAAGACTCCTCATGTCAATCAAGCATGCCATTCTCCTGTATGGCTGCGAGATATACAAGAAACAGTTTGCTGCAGTACAGAGACGCAGAACCCTCAGATTCGCAAGCTGATATCGCACAGTATCGAAACCAGCCGCTCTTGTAGTCGCAGGAGTAACCCCAATAGACCTCCAAGCCTCAGAAAGAAAGCACATCCACAAGAAGAAGACGGAAATGGGAACTGTAACGGAAGCTGCAGACGCGAAATAGCTCACGAAGCAAAAATAGCAAAATACGTGGAATCCCGAAACAAGAGGAGGATGGACCGCTAGTCTGATCAGACTGACCTCCTTCACCTGTAATAGATGGACAACAGAGAGGAATCGCCTGGTGGCGGAGATAGGCAATTTTTCCCCGAAAATGCAGTCAGAAAAATGATCTCAACAATGAACACGTGGAACAAGATATTTTCGTTTATTGAGGCAGTCCTTAAAATGAAAAACAGAGAGGAAGACAGCGTTGTCCCCATTTCGATGAAAGAAAATACTCAATCGAATCCAAAATTGTACTCAAATAGTACTAACAGTAGTACAAAGATTAAAATACTTTTAACCGCAGCAGATGTATTTACATCCAAGAGTCTCTAATTAGATGCAACTTCATTTGCTGTTGTTGTTGAAATGTCTTCAGAGGCATATTGAGTTCAAAGAATGTCATTTTGTAGCGTCGCTTATGTCGGTAGAGCATGCGAGGTTCCGATCGAAATGACAACTCAAGCTAGGTAGTTTACAATGGCAGTAGGTTGCTTTATTTTAATTCAAAATATTTAATTTCTTGATGTTGGGTTTTTTGTCCCACGAGTATGCTGTTCGAGAACTACAGTACTCGTTGAAGATGAAAACCTAATAAAAGTTAATCGCGCAGAAAGTGTAGCACTTTTCAATTTGCAGGCGGTAGTATACCTCCGTACCTCGAAACTTGCTAAACTTCCGATTGACTCAGAAGTGAATCTTCCGTGACCAGGGTGGTCTTTTTATAGTACTCTGTGGGAAGCTTTTGTAAAGCTTTTCCTTACCACAGCTAATAGAGCTTTTACACTTGGTTTTACACTTGGGTTACACTTGTTTTTGGCTTGTTTCTTTTGTACAGTTCGTACAAATATTTTATATTTTGAATACATTTCTTTAAAAGGTAAAATTAATTCAATGAAGAAAATAAAAAATAAAAGTAATTCAGTGAAAAATAAGATTTAACTGTTGCAAAATATTTAAAATGATTTAATAAGAAGTAATTTTCAAAATTGTTACAATTTGTCTTACAAAACTAGAAACACTTAGAACAGGCAATATGTGAAGTAGCAAATACACGATACAATCATTGTACAACGGTTGTATGCAAGTTGCGGTTGTATGCAACGATTGTATCGATTGAACAACAACGGTTGTACCGATATCGCACGGTCGTACGCTTAGAATCGAAAACCTGAGGTCGCATGCGACCGATTCTTTGGAAATTGTATCTGTTGTACAACCGTGGTATAAATTTCATTTACGTTTGTGATTTTGTCGGTGAATGTCTATCGGATGACCGCAGCAAGGAGTACCGTAACAAATGTTTACGAGAAGATGCCTTGGGAAAAGTGTTCGGAGCTGATCCCGGCTGTTGATAAATTAAAATATAATATTTTTACATAGTAAACAATTTTTTTTTTGACATGATCACTTAACGACAGCTGACAAAATGTTGGTTGTATGGAAATCGCACGCAAATTGTATAGTGTGTGTGCTACATACGGGAGTGGGCTGTGGGGAAATTTATTTCACATATGGCATATGTCAGGGATGTGGTCATGTACTTTAAGGAAAAAACAACAAAAAAAACCATACGTTCGAAGAACATACACAAATAGTCGGAATAAAAAAATCATTATAAAATAGTAGTACGTCGCACCAGAAAAGTAGTACGGTACTGAGTACCAAAATTTGTACTCAAAAAGTACAATTGTAGTACGGGGGCGACGCTGGCGAAGACATAATCAAATCTTCGTAAAAGGCCAAAGAAGAAAAAACAGCCCACAGAAGGCAAAAAAAGCGCCCACCTTGAAGTAATGCGAAGAGCGGTCCCGGAATGGGATCTCCCCTGAAGATCGAGAGTTTTTGGTATATTAGAGTTCGACACACCGACTGTTCGGCCTTAGTCTCATGATGTTGCATGAAGCATTTTTTTTTTCAAAAAAAAAAAAAAAAATGGAATGAATTCCTTTTTTTGAAATTAATAAAAGCGGTTTCCATCACAGCTATACATTCATGTCACCCATTGGACATGCTCAGTTCTAAGGCCATGTGACACTGTTAAACATATACATAAGTATGTATGTATGTGCAATGTATTAGAAAATTACAAATGTCCGTTTACTGTAAAACTCGTTTGTGTCAAAAATCTGATAAAGCTATTTGAGACTACGAAGCAGTGCTTAACGGTTTTTTTTCATTCATGACATGATATTTTATCATCATCATTTGACAATCATTTTATTCTTTTTACTTTTGAGCAATTTTTTTCACATAAAAAAGTACATTTTCACATAAATAAAATTGTTAAGTTTTCGCTGTCAATGTTTCAAAATGTTTGAAGCTTTACTTGCCTTTTTAATCTTCCTTGGTTCCCATTCTTTTTCGTCATTGCTCCAATCTGTTTGACATCAAATACAAATTGGATTTTTTATAAAATGTTTAAGGGTTAAATATGTTAACGCAACTACCGTGGGATCCCAGTATGTAATTTCAAGTTTATGTAACGCTGTTCAAAATTAACTAATGCGATTACATAAGTACATGCTACACTAACACCCAGTCCGAGCTAACTAGCGGCAAATATTTGGAGATCGTGGGAAAACAAGTGGCGTATGCCATATTAGATTTACAATGTCATAAAACATACTATGTATATTCTTTGAGATTCTATTCGTCAAACCCTTCGATTTAATATCCATGTCATGCGGGTTGTGAAGAAAAAAGTAATCCGCCATCTTATGGCATCCACCATATTGAATTTAAAATCACGTCACTTAGCTAACCGTGCTCTACTTGTCAAATCCTTTCATTTAATACCCGTATTTAGGAGGTCGTGAAGATGATGGTAATCCACCATCTTTGGGCGTCCGCCATATTAGATTTACAAGATCATGAAATATACTTATTTGAGTTGTCACCGAATACGCAAAATTTCAGAATAATCGGATATCTGAAATTGGGTGTAAAATCGATTCGCAGATTCCGCCTTCACAGAAATTGAAGTTAAAAAAGCGTCCGCCATATTGGATTTACAACCTCATCAAATAACCCACATTGTATTGACTCCGGAAAAGCCAAAATACATCGACTACACTGGCTCGGCCACATCGAGCGAATGGACAACAATGCTCCAGCAAAGAGGATCTTCGAATCACAGCCCGCAGGTTCGAGACGACAAGGAAGACCGAACCTCCGTTTTAAGGACCAAGCTACCGCGGATGGCAGTGCTCTTGGTTTAGACAACTGGAAGTAGTGTGCCCGGGATAGAAGAGAGTGGAAGGCTGCCGTGTCTCAGGCAGAGGCTCTTCACGGGTCGGGAGCCCGTTAAGTAAGTAAGTAAGTATTGTCTCCGGAACTATATACAGGTGCAAAATTTCAGGATGATCGGATATCTGAAAGTGGGTGTAAAATCGATTCCCAGATTCCGACCTCACAGAAAGTGAGGTTAATATAAAGCTTGTAATAATATTTTATTGTTAAATGCCTTTTTGGGGTATAATTGGGCCCTTTTTGACTTTTTTTGGTCAGCAAAATCCGATCTCTTGTCATTACCAATATGTTTTACAATTCCGCTTGTTTGGCAGCACCGCACTCAACTCATTGAAAATGTGAGCTCATATGCTTATAAATATTCTTCTATAATCGAACTGAGATGAACTATTAGCTGTTATTGCAGAAATTTGTAAAATAAACCCCAAATTGGTCAAAACTGTAAAAATATTTCGATAGTTGATATCGTCATTATGTTACATTATGTATCTCATGCGTGCAACGTAACATTGTGATTCGGTTCGTTTGTCTGAATTAAAATAAAACATCATCCGACCGTTGCGCAGTTGTGTAATCTCGGTGTCCGACGCACTTAAACACAGGCGCCCACCCAATAATTATTATTGTTCCAATTTGTTCAAACATAAAAGGTCCCGTGTATTACATGACACAAAGAAAATTACTACTCTGACAGCTTGAACCGTTAATGGATATAATCCCACCCCAGAAATGCAGTGGTTTTACATAATGTGGGCTGTTGCTGCTACTCAAAACACCTCCAGTGGGCCCGAAGAAGATAACAAAAAGCACAAAGCTAATTGAGTTTTGGTATATTCGCCGTTATTTAACAAAGAAACAAGTTCCAAATAGCAATCAGCAAGCAAATAATACCGTAGGTGTAAACAGCACCTTAACGCACGGTTGAGTGTTGTTGCACATTAAACTCATCAGTGATTGGGATTTTTTTTTCCTTTATTTATTAATTAAGTCAATCAACTCACACCGATCGTCTACCTGTCCCGCTTTCTCACTCTCAGGTGCGAATTTATCCATAAGGCATTAATTGTGATTTCTATCGAAATCCTTAGCACTTTTATTTTTATTAAATTTTGCACTTATGGCTGCTGAATTACGGTCCATTCACGGTGATTCGTTTAATTTTAATTGCAAGTCACTTATGAGCGAGCGGTTTTTTTTTTTTTTCTTTTCTTTCAAAAAACTAATTCACGTTGTCCGCCGTTCGATTGTGTGGTATTATTGACGCCTTCGATAACAGCGGCCGATAGAAAACGGGTTCCATTTATGGGGTAACAATTGGCCCCAGCGTACTCGATGGTAAATTATAATGTTCGTTTTAAATCTCTCTATTTGCGGTGCGCGGAACGGGCCTAAAAGCATTTCAAGGAGAGACTGTACCGAGATTTACGCGTACTGATAGTGCGCGTGCGCGTGTGCGCGTTGCGGTAGCTATAGCGCCGCCACAGCGTCAATGAAATAAGTTTAACTTTTCTAACATTTTACATCAATTAATAAGATTCTTATCGGTAGAAAAGCGATTGCGATAAAGGCGCCCCCTGGCTAGATAGATCCGCTAAGTACCGAGATAAGTTCACTGCGGGTACACACCCATCGGTGGAGGGCGGGGAGGTTTGCTTATGATGTAGTCGGTCTCCTACCAGTTAACAGAGAACACGCATCATAAGATCTATCGGGGAGATAAGTCGTTTTGAGGTTGTACCATAATCAAATGGGATGGTAACTGTTAATTGTTTTTTTTTTTTTTTTTTTTCAAATTACTCGAATATGACGGTAGTTTTGTTGGGTTAAAATATTGTATTTATCTACTTAGCTGGTTTAAGTCAAGGTAAGTCAGTGAAAGCATTCGGCTTTAAATAGCCAATTTGAGTTGAGATAAGCTGTGAAGAAGGGAAATAACTTAGCAATCATTTAATGCCTGTTTAACAGGGAATGATGATTCCTTATCTGCATCAGATGGTAATTAGAACGTCATGTAATTTGATTTACCGTGGTTTTTACGGGCCACTGATCATTGAGTAATCTTTTAATCCATACATCCTACGAGCTCATACAGTTTAACTTTCAGATGACTGCAGGTCTTTAAGTCTTAGATCAGGTTAGGTTAGGTTAGGAGGGTCATTTGCAGTAGATGCAGTTTCATCCAGAGACCATAAAGGTCCATTGTTAATACCCTAGTTGTGCACGTTATAAATAATCTTTTTAGGTTTGTGAGTGGTATCTTAACCAGATCATCCAGGTAGTCGAAGAACTGTGCTCCTACACAAGATAGGCGCCATTCATAAAGAGCAAGGCAGTGGCACAGAACGTGTTTTAGGAAATAGAATCATCCTCATCAATGCAGCTTTTATAAAAGACATTTGTAAGGATGCCATATCTTCTGGCCATGCTTCGTATGAGTGAGTAAGTACATAAGTGACTTAATCAATAAATTTTGAATATTAAGAAAATCTAAAGTAGCAGAGCAATAAAATATTTGGTACATTACATTATACCTGGTGACTACTCATTCATTCTATCCTATAAGTTTGAGAGCTGAAGTAGCATCCAGACCGAAGAAAATGTACGGTAGAACCTTTTTGGAGCTCGAATTAACGGGGCACTTTTGTGAGTGGGTGAGGTGGGAGGTGTGGTGGTCGGAACTGGTTAAAGAGAACTTCGCTCACACCTAGCAAAGGTGAGAATTTCATAGGTCATAGCAACTCATCCAGACCAATTTCCCTGGAAATCGCAGTAGGAGATTGCGTGCTATGAGTTGTAGATCCTCTGCTGGAATTTGGCACTTGAACCTTTTCTGGGTTAATGCCCCACATTCCACCAGTATGTGTTCTAGAATTTCGCTGGACTCCTTGCAAAATCTGCATGAGTCTTTATCTAATAGATTTAGCTTCCTGAGATGTCCCTTGAGTTTACACAGTCAGGATCTGGAGTTTGAGTTTATCAAGGCTAATACAAGCTTTGAATTTTTTCAAGTTGTCTTAGAGTTATTGTCCAGGACTGGAGGAGGAGGAGGAGGTTCTGCTTGTCTTATCCAGTGATCGGAGCTCCTCTTTGACTGTGTGCTCTCCTATGCCGCAGAAGGGTTTAGGACCCATGAACAGTGTAGCAGCCCATTTCCTGGCAAGTTTGTCTGCCTCTTCAATAACTTCTATCGCCTGGTGCGCTGTTACCCAGTAGATAATGACGTTGTTTCCGCCCAGTCTAGTCGTTCGCCCAGACAGACAATTCTCGATGAAGGGGGCACTACAGAACCCCAAACACGAAAAGGTCGAATACTATTGCCCAAGTGTCTACATGGTATTTCTTTTTAAAACTACAAGAGTATAGACATAGAGCAACTGGTTTAATTTGTGTGAAGTCCCGAGATCAGCGAATATGTTCGCTGTAAAAAGGCTTTCGTTGTAGGCCGCCATTTTCTGAGATTATTCTTTGTATAGCCTATGTAATAGTCTCCCGTTTTACTTGGTCTTATAAGTTATATTATTTTCTATTTTCTTTATATACATACATAAATACATACTATAAATACACATACAATAGACTCTCGTTAGCGTGAACACCGGTTAATGTGAACTCTGGATAACCTGAACAGATATTTTTTTTTAACATTGACATCTCTAAAACGTGAACAAATCATGAACACTCAAAAACGTGAAAAAACAATTTCCGCTCCAAATACGTTTCGAGCAAAATACAAATTGAAATTTGTTTTTCTTTGTAAAACATTTCGTCTTGTACAGTTTTGAGTTATCTACAAGTCAGTTCGTTCGTGGAGTACCTACTCCTCGGTGCTATTTAGCTTGAGACTTAAAATATTTGTCTTTAAAAAGACATTTTTGGATGTCAATTTTGATTTTGTTCATACAAACTCACTCTTATATTGTGGAAACCTGCGAAATCTGAATACTGGAAAATTTTTCAATGAATTTTGTTTGCTCCCCATGCAAATTCACTCTGCAATAGCAGAATCAAGATATGAATGCGTCAAAATTCATTATCATTAGACATTAGGTCTGTTCCCGTACTTTCTGCACTAAAATGTTATGGATTCTCAAATTTCAAGGAGTTTGAGGTAAACATCTGTCAGAGAGAGGAAAAAGTGTGCAAAAGTACGCGAACGGATCATTAAACAAAAAAAAATGGAAAATGCATGACATTTGACAGTTGGCTTAATGCTGTCCAATGCAGCCCAAAGAAATTCCTTTGGCTAAATTCGGCTACATGGGGAAATTTCTTACTCTCTCGTTAGCTCTCTCTTCTGTCAAAAACTACAAAAAATCTTCGTACGGGAATAGGATTTGACTGATTTACGTAGTTTTCTGCTGTTTTCGGCTGTTTTGGACAGGTACGGGAACAGACCTATTTTGTCGGCTTCGTTTCATTTTCCGAGAATTTTGACATTTCAGTTATAGTCAAAATCGGTTTTAACGACCTTCAAGGGACCGACGAATTTGGTCGTTATAAGCGATAGGTCGCTATAACCGATATCAAGGTTAATTAATCTGCTTTCAAGTTAATACTCTTTTTATATTTGTTTCATAATGTTTATTTGTTCTTGAGGCGTACATACGTATGTACGAGTAAATTTATTTGTCTCCTTGGCAAATTCATTTGCTATAGCTTGCAAAATGGGTCTACTGATGGGTAAGGGTATACTAGAACTTCTCGGTGTCTTAAGCCATATTAGCAACGCCTTTTCAACCTCAGTGTGCAATGAACTCTTTTTTATGGTAAGTTGTCCTTCTTCAAATTGTTTTTTTTTTTTTTTTAATTTTTTCCTTATCCTTTAGAATTGTGAATATAGTGGAGAGTGTGAAACAGAATACTCTTTGGCAAGGTTTATTTTGCACTCCAGCGTCCAATCTAAAATGTATACCTGCTTTCTCGTCAATTGTAAAGATTTTTCGTTTCTGATTCATATTCCAACTCAACTTTTTGCGAACCGAACAAAATAAAACTTCTACGACAACTCGTTACATTGAAACAAGCACTAAGTTATTTTCTAAACTTCTGTTGAACAATCTTTAAAACAATAATAAACGCAAAACAAAAAAAAATATAACATCAACAAATGGTAAGTTGAAATATATCCGAAATTATATGAACATAGATACATCGCATCTACAGATAAACAGTTAATCGTTTAAACAAAAGGAGTCGCACCAATAGTTGTGTCGATTTTAGTCGTTATAACCAATATCGTGTTTTTAAAAAATGGAAAAATAGGTCGTTGTAAACGATTTGTTTTTCAATGGGATTGTAATGGAGCTCAATCGGGACCTAAGAATTTGGTCGTTATAACCGATATGTCGTTATAACCGATGTCGTTGTAAGCGATTTTAACTGTATTTCTTTTCGTGTGTACAAGTACACATTCTGAGCTCCGAAATAAGAATTGATCGAAAATTAAAAACAGAAATTAGGTTGCCGATGGTGGTAAAAATTGCGAATAGTGGAAATGTTGCGAAAAGTAGAAAACAATGTGCACCGAAGCATTCCACTATTCACAAGTTTTACTGTACATACAAACTTTGTAATTTTGACAGCACTTGAACGCGTGTACTCTTCGTTCAGTAATTGATACAAAGATTCGTTGTGATGAGTAAATTATGGTTCCCTTGAAATTTATAGCAAGTTGATAAATTGATAAATGATAAATTGTGCGAATTCAACAGTCAGATATAAGATTATGAAGCCCTAACAAACCAAAAAACATGTGAAAGTCAACGTCTAACATCATTTGGGGAAAACCCCATAAAAAAAAAGATGATTTCCAAAATTTCCCCACAAACACACAAGTCCAGTCAACTAAATGAATCGCATTCCATCATCGGCGACAATAAATCGCAAGAATAAATTCAAGAAAAATGTTTCTCATAAACGTGTTCCGAAAATGTCAGCATCATCCAACCAACAGAGATCGGATTAAGGATTTCACTTGATTCTTCTGGTAGAATACTGTATACCCCAAGGATATCCAGACGAATTTTTTTTATAATATCCCGGCGAAAAGGCTTCGCAACAGAAAAGATGGAAAGATGCTTGACTGAATCCATTGGATAGACGGGACGGGGTATCCTTAAGCACGGAAAATATACGTCCTGTGGATGAGTTGAGAACAACATCAAATTTAATGGAAGAAAGGTTTGTGTTTGGATTGCTTTACCGCTGTTGTTGTTTATACGTACAAAAAAAAAAAGGATTCGCTTTCAGCAAACAGTTTCAGAACTGCTGCCCGAAAGGATTCTCCAGAAAGGAAAATTGCATAGACAACAAACAAACACACATTACATACATTTCCTGCTGAGATACGAACCAATCATCTGAGAGACGAGTCCTTCTCGAGCATGTGAAGAAAATCCTGACGATGTGTGTGAGTGAAGATGGTGGATGTCAGTTTTTTTCCCCATCCAAGGGAAGAAAAAAAGAAAAATGCTCAGCGAAATAAGAAATCCTGACGAATCGGGCACGAACGTGGGTGGTGGTTTCCACACATGACTCCGGTGAATGCGTGTTTACACTTCTCACCCGCCAGGGTAAGGGATTTTTTTTTTTTTCGTGGAGGACCTGAGGGGGAAGAGTTTGATGGAAGTACACTTCTTCCGCCCGCCAATGGTAGTGACAAATTGGAATAAATTGGCAGCCGCAGCAAGAATTTCACTAGAGTTGCTTCTTTCAATATTTAAATTGGATGAGCTTCTAAAGGTAGACATAGAGAAAGTCTCATGTCAAGGGTGGTAGTCTGCAAAAAAATTAATAAAAAAAAACTCCAATGAACTTCAAGCTGAATAAAGAAAAGGATGCCAGGCATGGGGAGTCAGACTCCTATGCGACTCACCTGCTTAGTGAACTGATAAATTCTGATACAGTCGAATGGTTCCCGTCGATATGGGAGTGGAATCCCTTGGGTTAGGTTGATATGTGCACTTTACGATGTAGTCAAATCAATCATTTTATATTTAAGTGTATTGTGTGATGAAGATGTCTGCGAATATCTTTCACAGTGGGGGAGGGATGCGTTGTTGCATCATTGGGTAGCACATTTCAAAAAGTTTTGTTTTATACGAAATACACAGTCAAACACTCTTTAAAATGGTCTACGTAACTTAACGAATAGCAGAAAAAATAATAGACTCTAGAGCACTACCTTGAAGAACTGCATTCGAAGGGAAAACCGCTAATATTTGTTAAAAAATAACATTCAGGAGTTTTCTTATAAGGATATTACCGAAAGAGTTTGGACAGGAATAGCTCAGCAGATGAATACTTTTCTTATGCATTTCTTTTTTTCGGTGGCAAAGATAACTAGGCAAAAGAAATTCGTCTTCATCACTTGATATCCTTACGCTTTGTATTTTGACGATTGAAAGTTGCCGTACCATGATCGTAGCTGCACGGCAAAAATATGACGTGACGATATCGATACGCGCCGTGTGCGGATTGCCTTAGGTTCTCCAGAAAATGCTCGCTGTACGAGTACAAGAACGTTATGGTTAAACTGACTAATATTGTATACTTTTTTGTGTATAAAAAGCGGTCTTCCAAGCTATTGTTAAGAGGTCCGAAATAAAAAAAATTGGTACTACTCAAAATTGCACGAAATAAACACGTTTTTTCAAATTTATTCTACGGCTACAAAAAAGAAGCCAATTTTGACAGAAAATGTATCTGTATATGTATATGTACATATGTATGGGTAGGAGGATTTTTCTCTCGAAGCGACCAAGGAGATCTTCATCCGCTTTCGACAAAGTGCATGCTTCAGCTCCATATAGCAAGACTGGGATGATAAGGGTCTTATATAGAGTCTCCTTAGTCGATCGGGAAAGGACTTTACTACTCAATTGCCTTCTAAGCCCAAAGAAACAGCGGTTGGCAAGAGTAATGCTTCGTTTGATTTCCGACGAGATGTCATTTTTTGATGTTATGGCAGAGCCGATGTAGACTAAGTTCTTTACTACCTCGAAGTTGTTGCTGTCTATTGTGACGTTCTGTCCAATTCGTCGATGTCGGGTATCCCTTTTTGTTGACAGCATATACTTTGTTTTGCCCTCGTTTACCGCTAAACTCATTTTAGCCGGTTCCTTTTCAATACTCGCAAACGCACCGGTGACAGCTCGTTGTGTCGTATCGCAAGTATGTACATATCGGAACGGAATTTTGAAAGATCGTTCCTCTTAAGTTGGCTCGTGAGTTTCGGACAATTCTTGAATGTTGAAGAAGCCATATGACAGTGTGTCACCTTGTCTGAGTCCTTTTTTGATATCGAAGGTCTCGGTGAGGTCATTACCGACCTTGATGGAGCAGCGAGAGTTGATTACCTCTGGATTTTGAGACAATTTTGTATGTAGGAATTTTCGATACAGTTGAACAATATTTCAGCGTTGGTGTATGTTTTTCGTAATAATGGAAGATACGGTTACAAAAGATGGGTCTCGAAGCGACTGTTCGTTTTCATAATTTAACACCTTTGTGAATAACAATCTATCAACAAAGTAGTTCACTTTAGGGGACTTATTTCTTTTAACAACACTTGCTGCTTTCGCGTCTTCACAAATGTATCATATTTTGGCACGTTCAAAAGTAATGTAATATTAGACGCTTTCCGAGTTTAATCAAGAAATACAAAAAAAAATAAAAAATCAAGTCTAAGAAAGTTACGGGTTACGACCTGATTTTTGAGCCTTTTAAAAAAAAAAACACTTGTCAGATATTGACTCAAAAAGCATTAACTGAACTTCTTTACATTATAAACGCCGGGATTAGATTAGAATGCATTCCGAGTCAATGGGAAGTCCTTGAAGTCATTTGGGCTTGGTTTTAACACTAAGCAAACCACCAATTGGAAAAATTCGTATAGACCCATCTCGCATCTTCCAATTATTGTCAACATTTTTGAAAGAATATTACTCACTGAAAAAGTTCTGCTGGACTTTTGATTTTGATAAGATATGCCACGAAGGCCTCCAGTAAAAATTAAGATGCATACATTCTGCCTGAACGATTATACATGTGTATAAAAGTCTATTGTCGTATCTTGAGAATGAAGTTTTTCTTTCTCTTTCAAGCACGGAAGCGAATATTCGGAATTTAACGAAACGTAACGGAAGGTGTACCACAAGAAAGCCTTCTGTTCATATCATTTACACGTGATAGACTGCAGAAAGAAGGCACTACCAAAGCCTCGTTTGTACATCAGAATCGGAAATCTGCGCAGAGCTCACGGAGTCTACAGAAGGTCTGTTCTTAACCCTAGAAAGATAATCATATTTTGATGTATAAAATGACACTCATGTATAAAATTTACTCACGAGGTTGTGAGTACATATTTCCAAATTGATGAGACTTAACTCAATGACGCGTGAGTTTTCTGCTCTGGATACCTACTGGCTGGAAAGTCACGAACGCCCATCCCGTGATATAATTAGCAAAAGAGCGGTATATTTCGCTAGTGAATGAGTCATTTTGACGCAGATTTTCTTTCCAGAATTAAATGAACAAATTATTTTGTAGTGAATAGAAAAGACAATTTTTTTAATTTTCCATTAATCCTTTTTGACCGCCCAGAAAGACAAAAAGTAAATATAACACCTGGAGCCCAAAATATCACATTTAAATGAAATTGGCCTTCAGATTTATGTTTAAAACGTCAAAATTGTTTTCAATTGGCACTGAAACGGTTAGAGGGCTAAAGATGAAACTAGCAAGTTCGCATATAAGAATGGCAATTGAAATTGACTGACGCGTTAACTGGTGAAAATTCTGGACAAAAGAAATGTATTGCGCCGACCACGAAGAACAAAACATTCCGATTTAGCCCAGTAATTATAAGCCCCGTTAATATTGCGGGATTAGCAGGAACTATCGCCGGAGAATTACCTGACAAACGTTTATATACATTACTTCGTGGTAAAAAGAATTACTAGATACTCGTAAGTCACAAAATGCTGACAGCACGCGCCGACCGGAACTGGAAGAAAGGTTCTGAATGAGAATTGACGTCATTTGATAACAGCTGATCACCAGCATCATCCGAAATGTATGCTCGTGGTCGTGACTGACATTAATATTCTTTTCATTTATTTATTGTTTCTAATCAATCAGTCGGAGGAGTGTTTCTATGACGATATAAGCCATTTTCTTAACGTCTGTGGCGTGTTTCCAGCTTTTATTCGCCAAATGTGATCGGAAATCTTTCTCTTTTTCTTTTAATTATTAATTAAAACTCCCTTTGGGAGGTGACAATATCGTTCGTAAAAGACTAGATTATCTGTTTTGAATAATTATGAAACAACTTAAAGGCTTTGTTGTTTCTATTATTTAAATTAATTAGTTTATTACTAAATCAATGGGGCTTAGATACATTTTATTTCGTTGAATACATAAATTAATTAACTCGTTTAGGTCTTTCTGTTAAGATGAACAATAAGCTAAAGCTAATTTATCATTGCTTAAAACAAACGCCCAATTAATTGAATATACAAAATCAGATAAGCCAATGAAATCACCTTTCTTTTTTTTTTAAATCCGGTGTTTTGAATTAGATTTGGGCTTAAAATGGTGTTCACATTAAACACGAGTATCATAGGAAAAGCTGTGTGTCAATAAACTCACTCCTTGACATTTTCGTGTACCATAAAATGAGTCTGAGTTATTGGATGGCCTCTTCCACCCACTCAACGGAATCATTATTTAAGATTAATTTCATGAACCTGTTTCTTCTTATGGACAAAAGGTATAAGGCACGCTTCCATGCAGCTCCAGTATTTCGTATCCAATGACTGGACTGGGGGAAGGAAACCAGAGACCCATACAGAAAGATCTCAATCAACCCGAGCACTTTATGAGCTGTAAATTGCCCCCTGCTAATGAGTGGAAATTAATAATAATTATGTTACGAGTATGTTTTGCTTTTTGTCCTTTCGGATTGTGCTGTTGTTATAACAAACAAATTAAACAAAAAAAGAAAAAAAACATTTTTTAATGGAGAAATAGGCGCCAGGAAGTTTTGAGGCACTTGCTGTTGAGTTTATGAGCATATAACATTTTTAACTGCTGCCTTATAGCGCTTTTAATTGGCATAAACATTTTGTCGATTAATTGAGTTTAAGTGAGGTTAGGAGTCTGGGAAGAAAGGCGCAGCGCGCATGCATGTAAGTTCTAATGATCCCGACGGGTGGTAAACGCGTTATTCCAGCAAGAAATAATTGCAAGCGGGCATTAATCTTTTTATTTTTTTATTAGCATCAGTTGAAGTTAAGGAAAATTTATCAATTTTATGCTTCGACGAGTTGCTAAAGTGAAAGGTATACATTTTCAACAAATTTTGTAGTTCTGATCAGACGAAATATATTTCTTTGGACTTTTAAGAGTCTTAAGGAGATAATTTATATATATGTATGTTGGTTTGTCTGTGTACTGAAACAGTCGCATCATTGTCAAAAACTTTGCATCATTGAGCGATACACCTTCCCGTCGTGTCGACCGCAAATCCAGCCACCACTTGAAGGTTGCATGAAAATTTAGGGATGGAATTTCCAAAAATCTTCTCTAAGCGCTTACGAATGCACTGTCCAAATTTCTGTCCTTTAGGTTCAGCGATTTAGTCTGCACGTTGCCTGTCAGTCAGTCAGTGGACTGTTTTATGTATACTACTAGTGGTTACCCGGTGCGCTTCGCTACACCCATTGAAAAAAGTGTTTAATCGTCATAAATGTAATGAAATTTTTTCGAGTGACTTTTTGCGAATAGTAATGACTCTGGTGGAGAATTAAATGCTGACAGATCTATTTGGATTTAAGAAAACTGTCCGAACAATAATATCCTAAAAACTCAAAAACTTACCATCCGATTGAGCTGAAATTTAGACAATATAGACAACATTCGAAGGTTAAACACAACTAAACAATTTAAAAAACATCTATTTGATTACTATGTAAACAGCAGCAACTAAGTCATTTCATTCCCATCTCATTCCTGTTTTGTATCCGTCCTTATTTATTCGTTGCCCTTTAGACTCATGTAATTAGGAAATAAGAAATATTTGTTAAGCCAAATTATACCCTGTATGTCATCAAAAGTCAAAAACTTATATGTACAGAGTTGAATAAATAAATAGATTAGATTAAGAATAAATAAATAAATTGAATTGAATTAAAAAAAAAATTTAATTGAATTGAATATATTTGTTATGAAGCGAGAAGTGCACGTTAATCTGGCTCCAAAATATCGACATCTAAATGTGAAATTTTACATATATGCAAAAAATATAATTGTCAAAAACATATTGTAGGAGTTAGTCTTAACAATCTTTCTATTAAAAATGTAAACTCTTCAAAAATATTAGGGATTATATTTGATACAAAATATAGTTTTAAGGAACATTGTACGCATAAAAAAGAGCCTTACTACCAGGGTCAATTTAGTAAAGTATTTGTCCTCAAAAAAAAGTAATTGTAATGTTAATACTATTGTCAATGTTGTCCGATCTATTATCCTGTCCAAAATCGACTACGGTCTACCAATTTATGGAAAATGCCCTAAATAATCTATGCAGCTCGTTTCAACACCATACCATACAGCAATAAGGACTAGTTTGGGAGCTTTTTGTACAACGCCCATTAAAAATATCTTAACTGAAGCCGGACTTCCTCATCTAACTGATAGAATTGAATTCGTTACCTGGCAAATCATTCAAAAAATAAACTCACCGCTCACAACACCCATCCACGATGACGCAAAGAAAATGCTTAAACGTAAAAAAACACCAAAATACGCATCAGCTCTACAAGAATCACTAATGGCAGCAGCAAACCTAAATATCCCAATCACAATAGAAAACAAAACCAAAATCGATCTTCCTCCATGGAATTTGCCCAACCACTCTATTATTTCTAATCTCACCGAATATCCAAAAGCATCCACCAATAACGCAGTCTACAAAACAATGTTTCTAGGATGGGAGCTTTGGTTTTCTGATGCTTCGAAAACAACCGACGGAACTTCCTTCGCTGTGGTCACTGAAAATGGTTCTATTATCAGTAAGGGCCTACTCCATTTTACCTCATCCATATTCACGGCAGAAGCTGCTGCCATACTTAAAGCATTGCAAGCTGCAAAAAATAAAAAAACGATCATCTTCACCGATAGCCTGTCCTCAATAAATGCCATAAAAAACATAAATAATTGCTCCAATATTGTTTCAGACATCCGCGACAAACTTATTGCCAAAAAAAAACAACTTAAGATTGGCTTGGATACCGGGACACGCAGGCATCATTGGTAACGAAAACGCAGACACAGAAGCAAAACGGGCACTCAAAGAGCCCCTTACTGCTTTCTATCAGCATAACCAAAAAGACTTAAAGGAATACCTCAAAACGTCCATAAGTATAAAGACGAAGAACGCTTGGTCTGAATATCATCACGTGTACTCGATGCTCAATCCAGCCGCCGTGAAGGCTATTTACCCCGCAAACCTACCAGCTTCGATGATTAAATCCTATGTACGGCTCAGAATGGGACACACCAACATAACCCACAAGCACCTAATCACCAAAGAACCTGCTCCACTCTGCGAATTCTGTGACCCAAAACCAACATTCACAGTAACACACATGCTGCAATGCGAACAAATTGACTTAATCTGCAAAACCATTTCCGGAAAAAACTTTCAACAACTTCTAACCATCATCTCCGATAGTAATATAAGATGTGTATATAAAATCCTGCTTAAGCTTAAGTTACAACTATTTATTTAATCGTTTGTTTTTTTTAAATAGCCGAAAGCCCTGGTAGCTAGCGCTTTATTTTTTTTTTCATTATTGATCATGTAATTCTATTTATGTATCAATAAAGTTATAATAATAATAATAAATAATAGCTGTCAGCTGCCACCGTGCATTGCTGTAGTAATAATTAATCAAACGAACAGCTCATTTTTATACAAATATAAAGATAGATAGATTACATCAGTGATGTCAGATCGTGGGGTTTATCCCATATTATGGGATTATAAACTCCTAAAAGGGATGAAGGGATTTCAAACGAAATCGTGGGATTTTTTGCCCAAATAGAAAAATTCAATAAAACATAAAAGTGCACAATTTACCGACAATACAAAAAAATAAGCTTAATCAAAAATTGTGTTAACAAACATGATTTTGAACGCTGTCGTTTCCAATCTTTTTAAACGCACTCGTTTTCACTCTAAACTTTGACATTTAACTAATGAACGCAGTCGGAATTCGATTCTCGATTCTCGATTGTCATTTGCCTTCTCCTTTTACTTCATCCATACTCACGTCATTCGTACAAACAAACAAATTCTAAGAAGTTGTAAGAAGTAGGTAGCATAAATCTGTGAAATTAAGGTAAAATTCCCAATAACAGTTCGATTCAAAATGTGCAAATTTATAATAACTTATTGAATTCAGAAACTACAAGCAACCGATTTAAAATTGTTGTTATAATTAGTTTTGTTATTTTTGTTTCAATACTTAAAAATCCATAATGAATAAGGTTTGTTTAAGAGACAACTGACTTATTTAATAAAACTTAATTTTACAGCAAAGACTGAACTGTTTTCTTAAAAGGGATTTTAAAAGTGATTTTTGGGTTAATCGAATGGGATATTACGGGATTTTCGTATTAAAATTTGGGATATCGGATCAAAACAATCTGACATCACTGGATTACATACACGTACAAGTTGGCTCATAAAACGTGCTACTAAAAGAAAACTTAACTTTTTTTTCTGTGTATTTATTCGGTTCCATTCTTTTTTATTTTACAGATTGGCATTTAGATTAAGAGAATTTAGACGAACGTTTGACGACATTCCTCCGAGCAGATGGACTGTGATGAGGCCAGTTAACTCTTTTGTGTTATATACGGCCTTAAGCCAACCCTGTAACATTAAAACAAGTGAAGTGTTATAAAATGGCTTCTTTCCTTTTACATCCTTTTTCCATTTTTGAAGTTGCTGGTGAAAAGCGAGAATGAAGTTCTTCTTCTGACTTCAGTCAAGCCGACCACACGCCTCTCTCTAAGTATCTTATATTTATCCATTGAATTAAATATAGTTGTTTTATTAAAGTCTTAATTTATTTTATTATAAATGAATAAAGAATAATTAATTAATTTAAAGTCGAAAGTTTTCCTTTTATTAAAGTAAAGAAAAACCTAACATTTGGCGACGAGGAAAAAAAACGTCCACGTGTGTAAGTCAAAGTACGAAACAAAAAAAAAAAAAATAAAAAAAAAAATGTCAAGATTAATCGGCTGTGTGGAGCCGTTCGTCAGCGGTGGAAATTTTTTGGCGTATGAAGATCGGGTTCGTCAATTCATTAAAGTCAACGACATCCAAGGAGAAGAAGCCCTTACGCCACTTTTTATCACCATCGCAGGAGCAGAAATTCACGAGCTCCTAATATCGCTAACAGTGCCAGATTTGCCCAGTGCAAAACCATTCGAAGAACTCATATCGCTTCTACGTGCTCATTTTGCTCCTAAGCATAATAAACGAGCAGAGCGATATAAATTTAACAAGCTGAAACAAGAGGAGGGTGAACCTATTAATGAATTTATTGTGCGTCTAAAGGCTCAAGCTCAGTTCTGTAATTTCGGGGATATCATCCCAGAAAAGGCTAAAGAAGACGTCCAAAAGTACAAAATTAAAATGTTAGACGATGTATTGAGTGATCGTTTTATAGTGGGATTAACATGTGAAAGAATCCAACAGGCTTTATTAGGTGAGGATAACCTTACTTTCGAAGAGTACACCACGAAAGCACTTAATATGGAGCTTTCGCAAAAAACAACAAAATCGTTACATTCCCCGCAAAATATACATGCCGTCTTTCAACAAAAGAACAATAAACACGTGCCGTCTAAAGCACACACAAATTCTTTGCCTAACAAGAAATTTAATCGTCATTCGTCAAGTACACACCAGCATCAAACGTCAAGTGGAAGCTACCAAAAAAATCGTCATGTATTACAGCTTTCATCATCGCAGCAGTCTTGTCATCGTTGTGGAAATAGTCATCACCAAGATAACTGCCCAGCTAAGAGAGAAAATTGGGAGTGTTTTACCTGCCACAAAATTGGTCACACGTCCAGAGTCTGCAGGTCCAAAAAGTCGCATGGTCAAAAAGGCGCAGTCAATGTCGTCAGTACAGAGAAAGAAAGAAGTCATCACCCAGAACCAGCAGAGTGTTCTCTGCTTATCAACAATGTAAGAACCGGTTTCGAGATCGATACCGGAGCCTCGGTAACTATTATGTCAGAGATACATTATTATGATTATTTTTCTAATATCAAACTAAAAAAGTCATGTAATAATTTGTGTACTGTTTTAGGTAATAAAATTGAAGAACTAGGCATTATGAGCGTTGCGGTGAAGTTTGGAGGTGGATGTTGGAATTGTGAAATAATTGTTGTCAAAGGAAGTTGGCCGAGAAAACCCTTGTTAGGAAGAGATTTACAGGATGTTTTGTTTCCAAACTGGCGCAAAATGTACTCGGAAAGTTTAACAGGTATGAACAGTGTAAAAAGTGAAGTTGTGTGTCCCATTTTAAAGTCGATTCAAGAAAAATACCCAAACATTGTTGATGACAAGAATAACGATCCAATTAAGGGTTTTACCGCGAATATCGTTTTAGATGGTTGTCAGAAACCAATTTTTCAATGTGCATACAGTGTACCATTCAAATTAAGGGATAGGGTAAAAGCCGAACTCAATCGTCTTGTGGAAGAAAAGATTTTAGAACCTATTAAATTTAGCCGATGGGCTACCCCTATCGTGATAGTTCCAAAAGCTAATGGTGAGTTACGGATTTGCATGGACTGCAAGGTGACCATCAACAAATGTATTTTGATGGAACATTACCCACTACCAAAAATGGATGAAATTTTCGCGGAGTTAGCCGATTGTGAAGTTTTTTGTGTCGTTGATTTAAGAGGAGCTTATCAACAATTGTCAGTCGACCAAAACTGTTAAGAACTTTTAGTGATAAATACTCTTATAGGACTTCTAGTGTATACACGTCTTCCATACGGTGTGTCTAGTGCTCCTTCCATTTTTCAATCCGTCATGGACCGAGTATTGTTGGGACTTAAATCTGTGTTTTGTTACTTAGATGATATTATCATCGGAGGCAAGACAAAAGATGAATGCTACCAAAAATTGCTTTTAGTGTTGTCACGTCTTAATAATCACAATATTAAAATCAACGTCGTAAAGTCCAAGTTTCTAGTTCCGTCTGTTAAATATCTCGGTCATGTGATTTCGGGCAAGGGTATATGCCCAAATCCAGAAAAACTTGAAGCTATTCTTCAAGCTCCGGCGCCAATTAGCCTTAAACAGTTGCAGTCATATCTCGGGTTATTGAATTTTTATTCAAAATATATCCCTAACTTGTCGTCTAAATTACGTCCACTTTACGATCTCCTAGGTAACCAAAAATTTATTTGGAATTCAATTTGTCAAGAAACTTTTGACAAAAGTAAAACATTTTTAACTAATGAAAGTTTATTGGAGCTGTATGACCCCAATAAACCTATTGTGGTAACT
Organism: Brachyopa scutellaris; assembly: GCA_949775065.1. NCBI lineage: Eukaryota > Metazoa > Arthropoda > Insecta > Diptera > Syrphidae > Brachyopa > Brachyopa scutellaris. Next base: position 120,002,444 of record OX459113.1, on the reverse strand, counting down.
ACAGACGCATCACCTTATGGGGTGGGTGCAGTGCTTTTGCATGTAGTGAACGGTGCTGAAAAACCTGTGATGTTCGTGTCCAGCACACTTAATGAAGCTGAGCAAAACTATTCCCAGCTTCATCGCGAAGCATTAGCGATAATTTTTGCAGTAAAAAAGTTTCACATTTATATTTATGGACAAAAATTTACCTTATGCACTGACCACCAGGCTTTGCAAGAAATTTTCAGTCCAAAGAAAAATAATTCAGCCGTTTCGGTCTCTAGGCTTCAAAGATGGAGCATAATACTGTCGTCATATACTTATACTATAAAATATCGCAAAGGAAAGTCTTTGGCACCTGCTGATGCCTTATCAAGGTTACCATTAAATAAAAGCACAGAGGTTGAACAAATACCGATAAATCATTTCTCTGAAAGTGAAAGTCCTATGTTAAAAGTATCCGTCATACAACATCACATGGCTCATGACGATGAGCTAACAGAGGTGTATAAAATCTTGCTTGACAAAGAATATAAATATGAGTTTTCATCCAACCTGTTTAAAAAAATACACAATAATTTATCTACAGAGAATAAGTGTTTGTTTTATAGAAATCGTATTATAATTCCTAAATGTTTAAGGAACTCTTGTCTAAAATTGCTTCACGAAAACCATTGTGGTATTAATCGAATGAAAATGATAGCTCGTTCATATGTGTGGTGGCCTCTAATTGACCAAGACATTGATGCATGTGTGAAAAGCTGTCAGAGTTGCACTTTAACTGGAAATGTTAAGAAAGAAATTGTCACTACGAAATGGCCTGAAACACATTTTCCTTTTGAGCGAGTTCATATCGATTTTTTTTATTTTCAAGGCAAAAGTTTCCTTATTATTGTCGATGCTCACAGTAAATTTAAAGACATACATTTAATGAGTTCAACAGACGTTTCGAATACACTAAATGCACTTAATAAAACGTTTCGAATTTTTGGATATCCTAAACAACTTGTTTCCGATAACGGTCCACCGTTCAACTCATTTCAGTTTAAATCGTTTTTCAAAAACAAAGATATAGAAGTTTTAAAATCACCAATATACCACCCACAGTCAAATGGGTTAGCCGAGCGTGGAGTTCAGTCTGTCAAAAATGTTTTGGTTAAATTCTGTTTGGATAAAAATAACACAAATTCACTGCAAAATAAGATTGAACAATTTTTATACAATGATAGAAATATGCCGTCCACATCCACTTCTAAAAGTCCATCGGAAATGCTCTTTTCATATAAACCTAGGTCTAGCTTAGATATTGTAAATAATAAATTTAAAGAAAATTTTGATTGTAGCAACAAATTTTGTGAATATAAAAATTCTTTTCCACCAAAAACACCAAAACAAATTGCAATTGTTAAAAATAATTTTAAAAAAGGTGATTTAATTTGGTATCAAAATCCACATAAACATTTTGTACGCTGGATACCAGCCCAGATTATGGAAGTTTTAAGTAACTTAAGATATTTGATTAAAGCAAACGGTTTGATAAAATATGTACATCAAAACCAAATTAAATGTTCAACTTCAAAAAATAAAATTTTTTTATCAGACATTAATGTGAAAGAATTAGATAAAAGCAACGATGAATTAACATGTAATAAAAATGAAAATAAATCCTTTGAAAATTGTAACAAAAATCTCGTAAAGAAAGAAAAGGAAGATATTAAAAGTCCTTCTGAGACAAAAAGTAAAGATGAAATAATATTACGAAGATCTAATAGAGAAAGAAAAGTTGTTAAAAGATATATATCTGAATTTAAAACTAGTAGAAAGAAAAAATATTAAATTGATATTTTTGTTTTTTTTGTAAAGGTAATGAAAAGAAAGAAGTTATTTTTTTTTAAGAAGGGGAGAGTTGTTATATACGGCCTTAAGCCAACCCTGTAACATTAAAACAAGTGAAGTGTTATAAAATGGCTTCTTTCCTTTTACATCCTTTTTCCGTTTCTGAAGTTGCTGGTGAAAAGCGAGAATGAAGTTCTTCTTCTGACTTCAGTCAAGCCGACCACACGCCTCTCTCTAAGTATCTTATATTTATCCATTGAATTAAATATAGTTGTTTTATTAAAGTCTTAATTTATTTTATTATAAATGAATAAAGAATAATTAATTAATTTAAAGTCGAAAGTTTTCCTTTTATTAAAGTAAAGAAAAACCTAACATTTTGCAGAGCTCTTTTGCTGACCAGTCAAAAATAGCTGCTGCCATGCAGACCAATCCAAGCATTGTGACCCGGAACTTATCAACTTAATTGGGAATAAGCAGACAATTACTGCAGAAAATTTCGCACAAGGATTTGAGTTTATTGACTGCCATACAAAGTTCAAATAACAAGCAAATTGAACCCCGCAGGCTTGTCAATTCACTTGGAATTTTGGCAGAAGATCATTCAAATGGTGGAAGAGGACAACAACATGCTAAACTTCATTTTTATGTCTGATGAGGCCCATTTTGATTTAAACAGCAATGTAAACAAGTAAAATTCTTAAATATGGAGTCACTCTAACCCGGAGATATTCCATGAGACGGAACTGTATGCAGCTCGAGTCCCGGTATGGTGTTAGGGTTACCAGATTATAAATGACGAAAGGGGAGACATCGCGAGACAAAACATGTTTTTGAAAAATGTAACAACCGCGTAAGAAAAGTGAAGTGAAAACGTTAAAGCAAATTAAACATGTCGCATATTCAGGACCTTCTTTGCTTTTTGTTAACCACTCGAAACACTTTTCCCAGCACTGATTATATGCACACTTTTTTTATTGGCTTTTTCAGACATTTAAGGTACTATTAAACGCAAACGAAAATAATTTGTAAATAATTTGTAAACAAAAACTGACAAAGGACAGAAAGCAACACAAGTCATAAACTGTCAAATGAAGGAAAAATTTTGCGCGTGAAGTTGTAGGTCATTGAGTGGATGCGTTCAACTTTGAAAGGATTTGGAACTTCAAATGGATGTGTTTACAGAGAATTCCTTTTTGAAAATATTTAATGAAAATATTTTAACAGTTTTAAATTGAATGTTTTTCTCTTTATGAATTTTACTTAATAAGCGGGACAGAGGTTTCAGTAAATGGTGCAACTTCACATATAGCCGTCCTGGTTATGAGAGAATTATAGCAAAAAATTCCCAAATAAGCTGATTTCCATGAACTCCACATTCCGTTGGCCGGCAAGGTCGCCTGACTTGACTGCATCGGATTTTGAAATTTGAATGATTTGAAACAATCCATTCCAACAATAATTTCAGAAATTCCCGCTGCAACCCTACAGGCAGTAAATAACAACTTTTTAATAGGATGTCGCACATGCGTCATCGAGCGCGGATGCCATTTGAAATCAGTAATTTTTAGGAACCATTAAAAAAACATAATGAAAACGAATTATCTTTAAAACAAACTAAAAATAAATAAATTACATATATGAATTGAAAAACATTCATCAGCAATATTCATCAGTATATAGAGTTTTTCATTGGGAAACATTTAAAACTTGAAAACGTTGTGTAATTTTATATCCAGAGTAGAGCCTTAAATTGGTTTCCAAAATCAGCTAAATGGCTTCTCTGGCTTTCCTTCTTTTCTACTTGATCTCCGCTTTATGAGTTACAATTCTGTCTATCATTGGCATCAGATCTTCGTGAAGCGAAATTTTGCACTCAATCATTGCACAGCCGATTTTGCTGCAAAAAAAAATACAGGACAAAAATAAGTCAGTAGCGGAATCCATGAACCTTAGCGGAAGGTCCCAAAAAACCGAGTCAAACGATTACTCTTAAAATTCCACCATCTTTGCTATGAGTTATCACCATTTCTAAAATTTGTTCAAGTCAATATTGATCCATCGCCAAAGTTGCTTAGAAAGTTGTCAAAATCACCAAATGCCTCTGTACTCCCTGTCAAATCTTGATTTTTTCCTGCCTCCTTTGTGTGGCCTTTTTATTTTCCCCAAATTGGCTTTGAAATAATCTTTTCAACGATGTGATGAAATCCCACTGCGGCATAACTGAACGAAAACTTGACGAAACTTTTGGTGGCAACTGAAAAACTGTCTATTTTCTGAGTTAGTTCGTTTAAATTAAAGGGACCTGTGGTTTTGTCTTTGCAAAAAAAGGAAAGGCCCAATGCATCTTCATTGTGGTAAACCATTTGAAGACAAATAATAGATCGATGACCTTGCAACTTTGTGGTGAAAAAAAAATAACCGCGTTCGATAATAACAATCTACATAATCACAGACTTGCAGCACCATTTCAAACATGTTTTAGCGCAGCGGTTCTATTAAACAACGTAAACATCCATAAAATGATCTCTCTCTCTCTCTCTCTCTCTCTTTCTCCTTCTCTAGTGTTGTCATAAATTCTATCTGAGTCTCGACGACTGGAACTTCTGGCTATGCCTTGTGTACTCCACAGCCTGCGTTGACTTCCCGTCAATTCATCATAGCAGAGATTAATGTATCCCCCCAATCAACATTTCATTGATGCCCGATCCCGTGCGTATGTAAATGTTCCCATTTTATGTTCCTGCATCACGCATCAAGGACATTGAACTGGCTGGAGCACAGGAGACTCTATAGCGGAACACCGGCTCGTGTTCCCCAGATCGCGGTGCACTCTGCAACATTAAATCAAATTAATAATCATTCAAGAGATCGCGCGATAGTAACATGATATCGATCTTGTAAATTGTCCATTGTACACTGAGGAAGGAGCGAGGAAGAGAGAGATAAGGAGTGTGTGCCTAGAAACGCGTCGGGCGATTGTCCTTTTGGTCGTCGTCTTTGCTGATGACGGTAAAAACATCGACGTCCACGATGATGATGATGATGATGATGATGATGATGATGATGATGTTGATGATGATGATGATGATGATGATGGTGGTGGTGGTGCCGGTGGACACACCTCGCATGCAGATTACCCTTCGGTGCAGTGCACTGCAATTCATCAAAGCATGATTGCCCTGGAGTGCTTGATGCCTGGAGGGCAGCCTGAAATTAGTGAATATACAGTGCCCGAAGCTATAGAGAATGGGCCAATGCTCCCAGCAGGTGCTCGATGCCCATCGTTATGTCGATCGGTGGCGTTGTTGTCGTCTTCGTTGTTGACTCTTAGTGTCGCCTGTTGTCTATGCCGGCACAGACCCAGAAGTGGCCATCGGGAGTTATCTGTGGCCGCAGGGTGGAGAGATTTGTGAATGTAGATTAGGTTCATTACACGACGTCTAGATAATGGATTATTGGTGGCGCTGGATGAATGCGCTGTGATTAGCGGCAACATGTATTTCTGGTGAAGTGATTAAGCGGGAAAGAAATCAAATTGATGATCAAACATGGAAGATGGAATGCTTATATCGCTAAAGAGCATATCATCTACGGAACAAGTTGGGAGTATTTTTTTTTTAACATTGCTTCGAGCACACCAATGGCATTGACTCGATAATCTAATCTAAATGAGGGGTTTTTATTTTTTTAAATTTTTATCGCGATAGTAACAAGAAAAACCACCGAACAGAGCAATGACCTCCAAGTTCTCACAGTAAAATTGGTTCTGTCGTAAAAAAAAAAATATCTGTGTATTTCCATCGAACCTCAACATCTTCGAAAGCGTATGAACACGTCTCACAGCATGCACTTAGGTACTTTGACAACTAGATAGAGCTGTACAATTATTTGGCTGTTTAATCAGCTTTTCCCCGAAATTCGGTCGCTTCAAACTTTGAAGTGTGTTCTACTTAAACTGACCAATGGATAAATTTGCATTCGAGTCATAAGGTCTGTTCAGTAAAAAAAAGTCAGATCAGAACAGCACATATTTGTGGGAAAATGTCAGATCAAGTCAGCACAGAAAAATACAGCCATATTCAATTAAAGCTGATTTAGACATTTCTCACGATTGTGTTCTACCTCAAAAGTAGGTGCAGAAAAGTTGTCCAGCACAGAGTTACTGAACACAAAAAAGATCAGTCTCGGACAGAAACTTTTTTAACTGAACACCAAAACCTGTAGTTTTCTGTATTTTTCTGTTCAGCACAGAGTTACTGAACAGACCTATAGTCATCACTTTGCCTCGTGACTTTTATAGAAAACTACAAGCTCATAGAAATATACTACGCTTTCGTTTACGTGAGTAAGATTCTAGACTCTTCCTTAAAAGTATTGCAAAATAAATTGAAGTGCAGCTTAAGTATGAAGTTACGACGTTAAAATGGCAATTGCTGAGCTGGCTGGTGGGAAACATCCAAAACTTGGCCATAAGCAATATGACGGAGCTGTCCTTTTGGTTGCTTAGTACGGGATTGGAAGGTTTACTGCGTAGCTTAAGAGTAAAAAAGAACAATCTGAAAGACTAACGGGCTTGTGGATCTTATTAGACATCTTTCTGACCCTTCGTGCTTTTGTTGTCACAGATAAAGAATGTCTTGCAAATAGTAACTCACTTGTTAATTTGAACAACTTGCAGGGAAAATTAATACGACGTCGTTACGTGAAACGTCTGTTGTGGATCGTTTTCAGGCTTATGTGTCTATTATACCTCCAAGTAGAGGCAGAAGTTGCAGTGAGTAACAGAACTAATCGTCGCACTCCAGTTGAAGCAAAACTCAATGCCCGAGCTCGTAAGAAGGTTCCGGTTTTCAAAAGTGCTTATACAAAAAAGCAGAGAGCTTTTGCCAGGTCACTCCTTATACCGAATGATCCAGCCAAAAATTAAAAACGGTGGAGGAATGAAGTGTGTAGTGACGAGACAACTATTAACTTTGATTGGCTAATTTGTACGTTGTTCAAAAGACCAAGCTCATAATCCTGCTAGCAGACCCGTTCTCGCGTTGCTTCGAAGTTGCTTGCACTCGATTCATGCATAAATTGAGTTTGATTCCAGGCAAAGAACTCGGTTAAAAAAAAATATAATGTATTTTTAATTCATCTAGCTCAATTCAATTTATTTTATTTTCCTAAACTTTATTTTTGAGTGAAAACTTAAACATCACTCACATACTAATATCCAATATGAATACCAACCAAATAGGAATTAGAATGGGAGCGAGAAAACGTGCGAAAACCGCGGAATGATAAGGGAAATGAAACAAAGCAGCAGCCTCGTCATTGCGATTAAATCGAAGTCGTCGATGTAAACAAATGAAAATAATGAATGCTTCTAAAATAATTATTTATTTATTTCTCAGCATGTAGGTATAGTTCAGAGAAGATTAAGATCTTAAAATTTGCGTAGATGTTTACATTAATTTTATGCAAACATTTTTTTGTCAATTCGCTTAACTGCTAGGAGTTAATATGTGGGCCAACTTCAATAAAATAGGTACATATACAAAAATAAAAAAAAATGTGTAAGCCTCATCCTCATAAGCTCACGGGGGAAGTGAAGCAGTTATGTATGTGTAATGTGTAAGAGAAGAAGAGAGTTGTCTAGTAGGTACAATCGATAGAAAATGTGTGATAAATTTTAGTAAATATGTATACATACATACATATAATAATATACAGCTGATTTTGTAGTTTTTTCATTAGGTACTATACTAACATAAATTGTGAATATGAGTCATTTTGGTCAATTAATATAGAAGTTGTAAATAACTTGACTCCAGCGCCACCTAGCGGGCAGTCTTTTGGCATACATATGTCCTTCCTCAGGTCGCAGACTATCTCTATACCAAATTACATTATGATTGAATCAGCGGTTTAGACGTGAATAGGTAGACAGATAGACAGGCAGATGGATAGACAGACAGACAGATGGATAGACAGACAGACAGACAGACAGACAGACAGTTGATGTTTTGTATGGAATGATTTTCTTTTATCGTAACACATTTATCTAACACATTTATCGTAACACATTTATCGTAACGCTACATTTTCAAAAACAAATACGTCGCTAAAGAAGTATATTCACTTTAAAAATACATTTTCTTGTGAACAAACAACATTTAAACAAAAAAAAAAACATAGCCTAACTTATTTTGACGAAAATAACGATTATTATAGAATTTATTTGACTTTAATCGGTGCGGTATTTGCGGAGATTATCGCGCACAACGTTTTTGAAAGTTTCCTCATTATATAATAATAATGATAATGATAATGATGTATACGAAACCTACTGTTAAGCATGGGAGAGGCAGTTTGATGCAATGGTTTATTTCTCTTGGTGTGGATGTGGAATAATAAACCTACTGGAGAACGACATGCTTCCATGAACTGAAGAAATATGCCACTCAAGTGATTTCAATAAGACAGCTACCCCGAGCATTCGGTAAAAGTTATCCAAAATTGATTTAAGGACAAAAACCTTCAGATTTTGCAATGACCTTCTCAGTTACCTGACTTAAATCCCATTGAAAACCTTAATTAATGTCTGCAATCGTCACCGATTAAATTTGAAGAATCTCTGGAAAATCGTTCAGGAGAAATGACATTCCATTTCCATCATAAAAATTGCCAGGATCTAGTACACTCGATGCCAAACCTAATAAAACCAAGAACATTCAACGAATTTTTCAAATTATTATTTAATTAACTTAAAAATAATCTACAGCACCGCTACGAGTGATACTGTTAAATAGGAAAAAACAAATCACTAAGTTGCCCGAACCAGATCCTATTCCCATTTCATTGTTACCGTGGAAAATATTTCAAACCCATTACCCTTTGATGCCCAGATTCGGTTTAGAGAACTTCAAAAAGAGAATATTTATCAACCACCTTTAACCATTTAAAAATTAAGAAAGAAAAAAGAACGTTCCCATTTCTGTGTCATTAGAGGCACTCCACCAATCAAGGCTTAGAATAAAAAACAACCATTTCCATCCCACTAACCGATTTAATAGCTCGAATACATCACCTTCTAATTGTCATTAATGACGGTCCAGTGTGATCAGCTCAGCTCAGCATGGGTATGGCCCGTGATTGCACAACTCCGCAACGGAGGCAATTAACCTTTTGACGTTGCATAATGTTTTCGATGACCTTGCCCAAGTGACCGCTCCATCAGCGAAGCCACGCAACTTACAGAACTCTAGAGCCCAGAGGACTCCCATTCATCGCACCGATACTGGTTACCAGCTGCCGCTGCTGCTAGATGATCATCGGTTCGGAGAACCGTCACTACCACCGCCAATCAGCCATCGATCGGGAATCTCAGAGATGGTGATCTCTGAGGCCTGAGCCGGTTGCTGTTCCATTCGCAGCATGGACAGCGAAACAATGGTGTTTCAGATTTTATGGCCACCATAAAGATGCAAGTTTCTTACAATGTTCCCAGATGCGATTAAAATTGAAATGCCAATCATGTGAGACGTGTGTGTGTGATGGTTGAATGGATTTTTAATCGATGCGGCGAGGCGAGGCGATATTAAATTGGGGTCTTCAAACTTTTCAAATGATTTGCCACGCTCGAAATAATTCATGAGGTGATGTGGTTATGCGTCAGTGGGAGGTCAATGGGGGAGTGCAATCCAAACTGCAGTAGTTGCTGTTCAGGACACAAGTCGTCTCTCTAAACGAGCGAATCTTATTTAATTTTCTCATGGTTGATAGGTTTTTTGGTCGACGCATGTACTGTGCAAACCTGTTGTTAGAATAAACGATCACTTTGACGCATTCCCCTCCCATTTCTCCGAATGGCTCCTATGACAAATATTATAGCTGGGTTAAAAAGCATCCGTCAACGCCATCAAAAATCGTCTTTTACTTTAAAATGCTGTCATTTGTTTCCATATTTTGCAATTGGTAAGCTCTGCCATCGTTTTTTAACATTCATGCGACTATACAATTGGCGCTGCTACCGTAATTGTCACGATTGTACCGTTCAACTGGGTTTACATTTCACTTTACTTCTTAAGAAACGCCCATCAGCTTGAGTTGATAACCAATTTGGTGTTCCACAAGGCTGTATACTGACGCCAATATTGTTCTTGTCTCTAAAAGACAACGTTTGCTTTAGCTTAGATCTCTGGCGTTATTTTAAGCGTTAGTCAGCCGGTTCCTGTTTGACTAAGTGCATCAGAAACTACTGCAACTTTTGACAAGTTTAATATTTCACCTGTTTCCTGGGCAAAACCACTTTAAGAATGTCTTCTGTAGATTTTTTTTTTTTTTTGGTTAGATAATTCGTCGATTTTTCTCAAAACCGTTAATTTCAAACACTTTCGAAAAACAAAAACTGACTTCTTTAATAGAAGAAACACCTGTTCCTGTTAATTCCTCTAGACAGAAAAAATAACCCTTTAAAATAAACAAATCCCAATCAGAATTAAACTTTTCTCTACCTGCCCATAGATGGCGCTGTAAAAATCCACCTCTAAAATACGGGGAAAATGCAGAATCCAATTGCATTGTCATTCACACTGGCTTTCCAACATTTCTGTGCGATGTCGCTTATATTTGATTCCAATTCCACCCCCATTAAATTCAATTCAAAGGACAATGACATCGTCCTGTAAACACTCTTGCAACATGCTTCCACCTTTCTATGCCAAATTTATTGTATTAAAATTCCAAAGGTTTGTGGATCCTTTTTCCATTTAAATAATTTTTATGCAGTGCGCGTTCACATTCCAAGTTCCAACCAATCAACCGAATACCTATGGGTTCCTCTTAACCACAGCTCTAGGTCTATCATTACGCTGGCTAATTTCAAGAGCAGTAGCGATTCACGCGAAGCCCATTGCGGCGGGCTACTGTGAACGGAACGACGATGGCGACGACCCAAATAGTCAAGTGGAATGCTTCCTGTTGCTGCTGCAGGCAAAACCTCGTGTATTGGAAGCGTGGTCCTGCCACGGCTAGACGTACGATTTAATGACATGGCATTAGCCAATATTTCAGCGCGCTTCATCTGTTCATTAATCTTCGGCGGCTATATGGGAGTATAGAGAGGCTTCTGGAGGTACGCAGTAGCTGCATCAATAGCAAAACAGCTCCTGGCCACAGATTCGCACTTTCATCATCGAACCGAGAAAGGCAGATAAATAATCGTCGGGGCGCGCAAGAAATTATGAGACCCAAGGAATGCTGCTTCACTTTCGACGCAAGAAATCGTCCAATTTACTCAGAGCCGATTGCTAAGGCCACAAAGGAGAAAGGAGGATTTATTGCCAGTACCACAACACACACAGCGTGTGAAACTACGATAGGCGTTGGCTGACTGTTGTTAACCATGAGTGCGGAGCCACTCGAACTCGAGAAATGCTTTAATGGGCCATAAGTCATCGTAATTACCGTTTACAAACCAAAAAAAAAAAAAAAGGAAAAAAATTAATTTGAATTGGTGGTGGGATTCCCACTATCACCACACACATGTCTGCGTCTTCATCGTCATCGTCATCTTAACCGATGGGTTTTTGGAGCTCTCGATTCTCATGTGGGGACAATCTACAATTTGCCCAATGCCCAATGATAATGGTTCTCTGAAATATGACTGCGCCTTTCAAGGATCTGTCGTTTTTATCGCCCCAGCGAGGCTGTAAATCTCTGCGATGCTTGACATGGTGGGAATTTTCCAGCGCTAGGGAAATGGGGTCGTTGTGAGTTGGTCAATTGGTTAAGCCACTATTACCTAACTAAGTGGCAGTCAGGACGTTGACCATTAATCACGAGATTGGCTCGTATTTGTAATAGCTAATAACCAAATATGGGGGTGTAAGAGATACCGCAGTTGCGCGTGCGATGATTGAGAGGAGGTGGTTGGAGATAGACCACTGGTGAGTCAATCAATTGACTCGATTTGCTGTATACAGACGCAAAGGCTATGTCTGTGACGCTGCTTCCTTGTACAGAGGATGACATTTCTCTTGATTGGGGAAATAATTTATTGTTATCTACAAAAGAAAATAAATGCGGGATATTTCACTGGCGCAGCTGCTTAAACGGATGACAAAAAAGTCTTCGTCATGGGAAATATATTTACTATCGAAAGGGTAATTCAACCCTCTTTGTGGTTTTGCTAGGCTACAGAAGATGGCGTGGGTGATGATTGGAGGGAATTGCGTCAGCAACAATTTTAAATACCGTTTAAAAATTCCGTTATTAATACGCTAGTAATCGCCGGTTAGTTGCATCGATGAAAAATGCGCAGTGTTTGACGCAATTAATCGGGGAACACAATACACAAATCCCGCTTAATTGTGTCAGTGAATCAGTTGAGAAAATTACGCTTTATTATTGTGATGATGCGATGCGGTTTTGTTTTATATAAAACACAAAACCAGTTATGGGTAAATTTATGCTTTTATCTATGTACAGTCGACTCTCGATAAATAAAACTCTTGGTTAAATGAATCTCTCGTTAAATTGAAGCTTTTCTTTGGTCCCTTGCAAATCTCTCGGTAAATTGAACAAATGCTATGTATTTATATACACTCGTTAATTTGAAGCAATTGTGCCGGCTGTTTCTCACACAGAACACGCTATAAATTGAACCCCTAGAATTCGTTAGTACATTGCTGCGACGTTTTTAACTGTCAGGTCTATAGAATACACGCATTCTTATGGAATGTGGCCCATACCATAAGCCATAACCAACGCATACATATGAACTTCGAAGCAGAAAGTAGGTTTACAAATTGAGAGTACCTAAGCAGCACATTCATTGGTGAAAGCATAGAGAGGAAATTGAGAAACTGTCATCGCCGTGACGTTGACAATCGGTTGACATTTCAAAATTTAAATCAATTTGAACGGGCACAGTGCATAGCTGTCGTCTCTCAATGTAGGTATGCAACGGATTCTATAGGACGGCTCTCTCCGGAAAACGTTAACGTCGAAAGCAACGACGTCGACGCATTGTATGAGTCGAGGCCTTAATGTACGTAAACAAATCACCGGAGGAATAAGTTGCTTGTTTGAACCTGTATACTTTTTTGACAACTGTATAGGATTCTTCTCTACGTAATTCAGTAGGCATTTGATCTTAATCCATGACGTATGTAGCTTGGCTCTAGCTTGCATTAATGTAAGTGTCGTAAAAAAATGAGTCGATATATACATACATAAATAACAAATGATTTTTAAAAAATTGGGCTCTCGATAATTTGAAATGTTTCTTATTTTCTCTCGATAGTTACAACTTTCGTTAAATGAAACTCTCAATAAATGGAAACTTTTGCCAGATCCCCACAGATTCAATTTATCGAGAGTCGACTGTACATATATACTTTATACATCTATATGTATATAAAACTCCATGTACTTATGCATGCTTGTAAGTATGCTATGGACTTCGAAGCCACCTAACGGACTGAGCTGAAATGTTCAGGCGATGGCGATCTTTGGTATTGGTATTACTAACAAAACTTAGAAATGAGAATGTTTTGTCAGTACAGAGCTCAAAATAGTTTATGAAAACATCGTCAACGATTTTTCATCAGTGGAGACCACAGCCAACAGCTATCCAGCAGTGAGTGACGTCATAGTTTGCAAATGATTGAACATGAACAGTTTATACGGCTAATTTTATTTTCTGTGTTTGCCAGATAAGTTGAATTTCAGAAAATGTTCTGTAGTACATCGTATAATGAAGGCTCCTTCCGCAAAATTGGTAGTTGAGCACACAGACTAATTGATCATCCGTCCTTTCTTGACCGTTTCACGCGAGTCACTCACACCTTAAAATAGCTTACAGTGCGCCCTAAGCACAGTTTCACCTAAAACTCAATCAGTGTGCCTCATTACACATAGTCTCTACTCTAACACAGCCATCCTGCAATATTCTGGACCGATTTTTATGAAATTTTTTGTGTATATTTGGTATGTATGGGAATAGGTCGTAAATTATATTATATAATTACATTTATGTCCTTTCTTACCCAATTTCTAAATTAAAAGAGACTTCGATATTGAACAATTAGCTATTTATTATAAAGAAGAAGCATCAACGCAGAATTTGTTGAACTGTCATTGTTGAACAGTCACTGGCATGCATAGTTCCCTCTGAATATATTTTTTTTTTAATTTTGTCGTCTAAATTTGACACACTTGACCAGCTGCAACCTGCTCCTAAATTCGTAACTTGCACAAAAGAGATGGTGCAAGTTTGCGTAGTCATTTCTCAACTACCGCGGGCACACTTGAAAGATTTCCCTCCAATGGGCGTTGTCAACCACCGAACATCTACATTCAGTTCAAATCAAAAGCAAATCCAGTCGCCATTGACAAAAGGGTGTATCCAACAATCAACATTTGATACCTTTTCAGCAATTGGCCAGTGTAACATCCCCCTTAGCCACTAAGGAATCCAACCAAGTGTAGCTAAATCTCATGTTACCCGTACATTTTTTGCATGTCACTCATGGTGGTGGTGCTGCCAAAATGTCTTTCATAGACCACACGGCTGCACCATTTTTGATGATCGTCATCAGTATCTCTCACCTTGTGTTGGCTCCCAATAAATAACCGAGATTTACGGCTGCTATTTCCTTGATTAGCTATCTCAAAACACGAGTCTTGATTCCAGTGTCTTGGCGCGACGACGGCGCTCGTGAAATGTTATTGGCTTTTAATGGCCTCCAGTGTGAAGTGGATACTCGTATCGCACGATCACCGATCTGTCTCCGTCTCGCTTTTTTGATTTCTCCCTTCTCCTTCCATTCGGCTGCCTTTTAACGTGCAGTGATTTGTAATGACGGTTATTACCACCTGACCAAACTGGCCGCTCTTGCATTTCAAATGCGAAAAGGTTGTAACGTTTCTCTTGATCACCGCAGGTGGTTCCCTGGTTGGTCAAGCGAACACTGCACAACAGTGACACTCGTCAAAGTTAATAGGGCTGGTTTGGCTTGTTTAGCTAATGCCATATCAAAACTGGGTCAAGATACGAGATTTACACAAAGGAAGGGATGCCAGCTGAAAGCCAACCCACATCGGATCGTTAACATGTGTTCCCAGCCCGATAGCCGCCGACGCCACAATCTGCTTATTATCCATTCAACCTTTGTGCAAATTCCGAATTCAGACGAATGATTAAAATTCACACGAGCCACACGATCGGAGAGCGATCAGTGCACGTTACGTAAGCGCAAATTTTCAAGAGATTGCGCCTTCCAATTGCATCGAGCACCAGCACTGGAACCTCCACAGCTGCTGCTGCTGGTGCTGTGACGATCGATCGATCGTTTACTTTACGGGGGTGTCAATCGATCGGTGATAAATTATTATTTCCCCTCTGTATTTGCATATAAAAAATCCGGCGAAGAATGGGTGCATTAATTAGGCGGGCGAAAGAGTGGGATGTGGCAACAGCGCCGACCGCAGTGGTGGTGGCATTTGCTTTTGTTTGCCATATTCTGGGTCTCAATTGTTGCATGCGATAGGAGTTGATTGTGTTGGAGGGCTGGAATTCTTTGTTTTTTTTTTTAATGACAGGTTTTCCGCTGTGAGGCGAGTAATTAATTCCGCCCGAAAGATAATTAACTTGGCTTGATGACGAGCGGTGGAGCGCGGTGCATCGGCTAAAGGGAAACCTTTCCGATGCAGATCGATGGTGGGGGAGTTGCGAGGCGGTGTCGTTTGGTATTTTGTCATTTTGTCATTTTGCCGTTTCAACATCTTTCAAGTAAGAGTTGTGTGTTTACTTTGCGACTGCGTTGGTGCTTCAGCACTGGGAAATCAATGATCTTGTTGACTCTTTAAATGATTATGTATTAATTAGGTGGCGTAGGCGTTGATGATCACGATGGTAAAATGTTGTACGATGGTAGGGCGGAAAATGTCGTGCGTTGGTGGGAATGGGAAATTGATTTACAACGAAACTTAAACTGGTACGAAGGGAAGTAGAAATCGTTTTTCACATTGACTTTCGCAATATTATTAAGACATGCTTAACATATCAATACAACGTTGCATGGTTATGTTTCTTACTTTTGAAAGCCTTTCGTTCTTAGATTGCTGACTAGGTCATGACAAGTGGACGAAACTTGGGATAGCACCTAATACATATATGTATCATCATATATATTATTCCTGTAGTATAGGTACCATCACACTTAATCAAAACAAGTAAGTTGTCAAAAGAAAGAGATTTTCCTGGAGCACTGACGAATTGCACCTTCACTTTATAGGCTTTAACAAATTAAAAAAAACTTTCAAAGCAAATATTCTACCGAAAATGAACTCCCAAAAGAATAAACACTTCCCGTAGGATTTCCATGAGTTGACATATGGAAATCATATCGGAAGGTTGGATGTTGAATGGGAAGTTTGGTTTTGGGCGTTGGATTTTCTCTTGCGAGAGTTCTCGCACGGGCACACTGGTATATTTTATATCTGTAGTATAGGAACCATTTGCGGCTCTTACACTTAACCAATCTTAACGAATGAGATGTCAAAAGTAAGAGAATTTCCTGACGAATTGCACTTTCGCTTTATACATTTTAACAAATTAAAAAATAAGGAAGTTTGGATTTTGGGGGTTAGATTTCCTCCTGCGAGAGTTATCCCACCGGCACACTAGTAAGTATATACTGTGTATTAGATATTTACCTGAAGAAAGCCAACGACGTGCTTTAATACGTCGATAACTTGTTCCCAATCACTTGCTTTAAAGAAAAGAATATCCATTCCAATTTCAAAGAAAATTTTGAAATTCGATTCATAAAGTTTTCATTAAACAAGTCAAAAATTTGTTAAGAATGTTACAGTCACAGTGGCCAGGTTATTACTTATCGTTGTTTTTTTTTTTGTGTGGCCAAGTGGATTCTATTTAATTAAAATACGTGGTGAATGTTTCCAGGCTAATGCATATAATAATTTCAAATGAATAAAAAAAAATTTAATATTGGCTGAACGAGCGTAACAACTTGATCAATTGAAATCTAAATTTGAATTGACATAACTTGCAAGTGTGGTCTCCATAGCCATGGTGGTTCAATCACAGCCCAGGTCCAACACCTAAAAAAAAAAGTTTTTCCCGGTTGCCACCTCTTTCGAATGTCTGACAAGCAATTAAAGAGTATCATTTGTTTATGAGCTTCTCAATTCGCCGTTCGGAGTCGGCAAAAAATGTAGGTCCCTTTTATTCGTGCAAAAATATAACACGCACGCACAAATGGTTGCGAGAAGCAGACCTAGGTTCATCCCGAGCTGTAGCGCCACCTAAAGTAAAGTAACTTGCAAGTTTCTCCAATTCGTACTTTTGGTAGTTCTACCAATTTTTTTTTAACAAAAAAAAAATTCACTCATATTCCATTGGTTTCACTCCAGAATTCACTCCTTCTAGACTCAGATGAAATAAATGAAATAAATGATGGGGAAAGAAAAAAATGTCATTTCTACGACAATGCCCCGGCACGCACCTCCGCCGTTGCAACAGGGCAATATAACGAATTACTCTTTCCGACTATGTTCTGCTTTCAAACATGCATAAATGTCTTGAAGGTAAGAAAATCGCATCATGAAGAGGTTATCGTCGCAACAGAGGCCGATTTTGCAGAGTTCGACAGATCGTATTTTAGACGGCTTAAAGATGTTGGGGCATCGCTGGGCTTAGTGAATCGAGTTGAAATAAGATTATATACCTAAATGTTAAAAAAATAATATTCACTAGTGTGCCCGTGCGAGAACTATCGCAAGAGAAAATCCAACCCCCAAAAATCCAAACTTCCCATCTATCATCCAAACTTAACATGTGATCTCCATCTGTCAACTCATGGAAATCCTATAGAAACCATTAAAGAAATGTTTTTTTTTTTTTTGAAACTCAATTTTCAATATCTATGTATTTGTCCACTTCCACTTGCATCAATAGCAAATATATATTTCCAAAATGCGTGAACTATTAAAACAACAAATACTTCCCATATTTACTTATGTATATAGCCAACATATCAACCAAAATTAATTCATAAAACAACAAACACTTCCCAATTAATTTCCATCTGTCAACTGAGGGAAATTCCATGAAAGTAAGAAAGTGTTTATTCTTTTGAGAATTAATTTTGGGTAGAATGTTTGTTTTGATTTATTTTTTAATTAAAAATATTAAAATTTATAAAGTGAAAGTGCAATTCGTCCGTGCTCCAGGAAAATCACTTTCTTTTGACACCCCATTTGTTAAGATTGGTTAAGTGTCAGAGCCGCAATAGGTACCATATACGACAGAAATAATATATATGATTTTTGGCGAAAACCGTGCTTTTACATATGACTGAACTAATTGGGTAAGTCCAAAAATGTACGATTTTACCTACATTCTGACATTATCTACGGGTGTGTAGGTATAAGCACTATACAACCTAAAGTCCTTCTGCTAACCGGACCTTAGTTGCTTAAGAAACTGCATAGCCGACTTCCATAAAATCCACTACTGCTGTTTAAAGTAACTTCGCCAAATTCCTCTCGAACCGATCAAATGTAATGAAGTCATACTCTAATTGAGCCACTTAAATTCGACAAGAAAAGAAAAGTAGCTAGACTCGTAGTTCTCCTCCAGCACTGAACATGTCTAATCTCAGTATACGACCATTTATGGCCCTAACAACTTGATCACTCAATTTAGACTCCTCCGAGTCCCAGCAGGCAAACCTCGTCCTCCTACTAAATTGCTATCGATAACAAAGCAATAAATTCCACACGTGTATTGTTGTTTGTCGTGCATTCAGTGCACTGATTGGATTTAGTTAAACCGCCCGGTTAACCGATAGCTGAGCATTTGTTAGAACCGCTGTAACATATTTCTTGTCACCCTAATTGAACGGCGGAAACACTATAGGAAAAGGAAACCCACCAGACGACAAAATGCGCATGCGCAACAAACAATACTCGTACATATAGCCTTACACCATTACTTCATTTGCTTTGACTCTCTATTGCGGTCTCATGCAATTAATGGCCCAGTAATGGAATTCTAGACAAAAAAAAAAAAAATCCAAAAATCGTGGGCAGCCCTCTGTCGTCGTGAAGTACGGCACACGGTACGTCCGTCTGGACAAAAGCATAAATAAGCCACAAACACGACCTATCGCGACAATGATGACAGCTAGCAAACAGCAGCTGCTGGTGTTTGGTGTTTCCTTACCAGCAGCAGCAGCAGCAGCAAAGCAACGAATAACGACCGACGACGTAACGCGACATGGAAGGAAGACTGTTATAAAGACGTGAACTCTATTTGTGGCAAAATCCTTGCTTGGAGATTCAATTTACAGACGCGAGGCTGGCCATCAATCAGCCCGTTTTATCCAAAACGTTTTGCTTTTACTTTTTGGTGTTACAATTCGTGCGGCAAGTTTGTTTGCGTTAACTGTGGCAATTAAATGGCGAACGTTGCGTTGGTCAAATCAAAGAAACGATACACGGCACTCGTTAGATCCACTTTTGGTGGTTCTTTTGGTCTAGTTTCATATAGTCAACCGCAGATGGTTGTGGCAGTGTAATTCGAACAACTTCATTGGCAAACTGCAATAACGATGACCACATGATCACAAATACGACATGGACGTTTAATTATTCCCATATACGTTGGGATTGCGACTGTGTTGCGACAGTTGAAAGAAGATCGTGCGTGCTGCTACCGATCGCAAGAGCGGGAGTCTACGAGCTTATTGACGATAATTTAGAAAATAAAACCCACGCAAATACATTTCTAGATCGTTTACAGTCGTTATCGACCACGATTTGGAGTTAAATCTCTTGTTCTTGGGATAAATAATTGAATTGCGTTTATAATAGAAATTGCATTCTTTCGTTAAAACTATTAGCTGTCAATAATATGGAGGCCAGCTTAAATGTTTTGTAGAACGAAGTAACAGCGCCATCTGTTGTAGAGCTGGAGTCAAACTATGATACTTACCAAACAGTGAGCTTTGGAAAATGTGTCAATTCAGACAGAACTAGAAAAATGTCAGGGGGAGTGACAATGTCAACATTGCATTAGCATCAGTTTAGTTGGGCTTCAGCAACTCAGCATTGCAAGGAAGCAGTGATGGAAAAAAATTTCAAGTTTTTGAATTAACAGCTCTGTTCTGCGTAGCTATGAGTACAGTAAAATCTTTCATTAGCGGACACCTTATTTAGCGGAGAAATCGTGTTAACGGACATCTTTTTGGGGAACCAATTTCTAATTTCCCATGCCAAATGCGTTCTTATTAACGGACAGCTCTCATTACCGGATATAAACTTCCGGTCCCGTGGCTGTCCGCTTAAGAGAGATTCCACTGTACCTAGAAGCAGAGAGATGTCTCACGCTTATGTAACAAAGTGTCCTATGAAATCAAAAACAGAATAATTGTCTCCTCTAGAAGGTTAAACCATTGATACTTATTTGTACGGAAATGTCAAAACTAACGTAATATAAATGTCAATTACAAGATATCACAGGTTCAAGAAAGAATTAAATGCGAGCTTCGGCTTAAAAAAAGGAACTCGAAAACAACACTGAAAAATGTGAAATATGTGAGAAGTGACAGTTGACATGTAATCAAGCTCGTTTTAATGATGGAATACTTCTACTAGCCCAAAATTGAAGATAGTTTGAGAGCGTCTGGCAAGGACTTGGCGACAAGGAAAATGTCTTGGACTTATGTAATTGTATGCACGGTATTGTATTCTATGTTTTGGGAAAGTTTTGTGTGGTTACTTCAATTTTCCAAGTTCTGGTCCCATGTTATGTGAGGGCAGATAAGATAAGTGCATTTTAACTTTGAGAGCGTCTGCGTGGGCACCGTAGCGCAAGTGGTTAGTGCGTCGGACTACTGAGCCAGCGGTCTTGGGTTCGAATCCCGCCGCAAACACCTAAAAGTTTTTCACAGTGCCCACCTCTTTCGAATGTCTGACAAGCATCAAAGAGTATCATTTGTCACGATTGAGCTTCTCAACTCGCCGTTCGGAGTCGGCAAAAAACTGTAGGTCCCTTCCATTCGTGCAAAAATATAGCACGCACACACAAATGGTTGCGAGAAGCAGGCCCAGGTTCACCTCGAGCTGTAGCGCCAACTAAGTAAGCGTCTGGCAAGAACTTGGCGACAAGAGAATCGTCTTAGACTTATGTAGTTTTATGCAGGGAGTTGTGTTCTATGTTTCAAGAAAGTTTTGTATGGTTACTTCAATTATTAAAAGTTTTTGTCCTATGTTTTGTGCGAACGAGGGAACGACGTGCATTTTTAACGATTTTTGATACTTTGAGAGCGTCTGGAAAGGACTTGGCGAGAAGGAAAACGTCTTGGACTGCCATATTTGTATTCAGGGGGTAATTTACTCTACTTTTCAGAAAAAATTAAGTTCATCCACAATTATTCCAAATCGGTATTTTTTCGATATTTTGACTGCGTTTGGCAATGCTTTGGCGAGAAGAAACACGTCTTGGACCGTTACATTTGTGCTGAGGGTGTATTCAGCTATGTTGTATCAGAAATTTGTGTAGTTACCTAAACTCTGCAAAATGGGGAATTTTTTTCGAACTTTGAGAGCGTCTGGTGAGGACATGGCGACAAGAAAAACGTCTTGGATCTATGTTTCCCTACTCAGGGTGTTCTATACTGTTATTTAGGAAATACTGTTATTGTGGAAAAAAGTGCATTTTTAATGCACGGTTACTCTTTTTAGCGATGATATGCTGCCAGATGGTAAAATTGGAGATCTCTTTCATCGAGACTGCAGATTAATATGCATTTCATTTGGTTACCTTTAACAACCAAAAATTACTGCGGCGAGCTCTTGGTCTATTTGTGACTGGTTTGTTGCGACCATAAATTGTCGCGTGCCGAGGAATATAAAAAAAAATTTCAATCCTAGATCGAAGAGCTCTAGGAAGGACCATAAATACCAAATAAAGCTAAAAGAGGAGCACAGTCGATTTGTCCCGTTATGACATCTCTTGCAAATGTAATAGAAAAGTACGTCCTTTTGCATGATAGAGGGCTTAAACCGGTAAGGGAATGTACAAATTCAATTCTTGAAGCTCATATCTCGTGAATCTTTTTTGAATTTTTTCAATACGCTGCAGATCCTTGTTGAAAATGGGAGACCATACTACATACATAGAAATATTCTTAAATTGGATGAACTAACGCGATGAATAGGGATTTTCATGTATAAGGATCTTGAAAATTAGAAGAATTCCTAAATAAAAATCCCCACAAAGTACGCTAAGTTGTAGCTCATAATCAGGGGACGGATTTTGTTGACTTTGCCTTTTTTTGCCTTTTTTACTGATATTGCCTTTTTTTGCCGTTTTGGTACTATTTGTCAAAGTAGCTGTGCACTTTCTTCCTAAATATACGATTTATTCTTGCTCACACGAAAGAAATTTCAGTGTCCACACGTATGAGAGCAGGTTTTTCTCTTGTATGAACATGCACATAACTTCACGCGTTGTTTGCACTAGCGCGAGTTACATCTGTACATACCTACATAATACATAATGCACCAGCAAACCCGCCTAGCAACAACAAGCGTCGAGCTAGTTACATATGTACATACTTACATAGTACATAATGCACCAGCAAACCGCTTAGCAACAACAAGCGTACCATCAACAACAACGCTAACGCATAACGCTTAGCAACGATCTTCGACAATGTATGGGCTGGATAGCATCGAAGACAACAGCAACAACATCAGCGTCTTGCATATAATACACAATGCACAGACCAAAAGCTGCAGCCGCTACCGCTTACGAAGAACACAAACTGTTAGCATACGAGTGAGTGGGAGAGCCTTTATGGTGTTTAATGCTACATATTTTTTTTGATGCTAATGATTGTGTAATGTGTATATAGAATCAGTTAGGTTTAAGTTTCGTTTCTTTGATTTTTGTTAGAATTGAGTTAGTCTTAAGTTGGGTGCGAAAAAATAAAGAACACGGAACAATAAAGAAAACTTTTTTTTTCATATAACATAATTCGCGCATAAAAAAAAATCCCTACACACCAATACAACCTTAAATTCATTTGTATCAACTTAATATACATGCGCTTCTTCTTGTGCCGTAAATGCAATCTCAGGCATTCCCCGCAGTTTCATCAGACAAAAACCGTTAGACATCTGAGAAGTATTTTTTTTCGTAACTGTGCGCCTTTTCATCTAGAATCTAGATTCTAGATTCATATTCTGTGACATTATACTGGTCTTACTTAGTGCTGGTCTGTTGAATATTTTGTTGCTTGTCATTGAAAGTGAAAATACCCCAAGACAGAGTTTGTGGTGAAATTGGAAAAAGATTTTTAGTCGACCCGAAAGACCGCATATTAAAGAGTTTACAAATTAAAGGTGACTCCTAGTAGTTGTATGTATTTTAATTTGAGCACTTGATCTTAGTACACTGCGTGTTAAAGACTTTGAACGGACTCGAGGAGAAATTACAACAAGCTGGCCAGTAGCTGAAGATGGGATGAAAAAATTGTACGCGGGTTTTTCAGCAAATTAACGAAATGGCGCGGCAAACTCTAAATTGGACTCAAATATTAAAGTCAAGGACGTGATATCTCTTATCTTGGCTCCAGAAGGCTCTACCCATGTTGTTAGGTCCTTTATTTCATTCAAGGCTTTGCTGAGAGATAATCGCAGGCGATTGTTACACACGAGAGAACTTCAAAATGTTTTGGGTTGCAATGTTAATAATAATGCATAGAAACCTTTATTATTAAATGCCTTTTTTGGCTTTTTTTGGTCAACAAAATTCGAACCCTGCTCATAATCAAAGATAATAAGCGTTACGGACCTGGAAAAAGCAGATACGGCGCATTTGTTTACATTCAGGTGCAAAGAGTTTGAGCAGCAACATTCATTTAAATTATTGACATGTCTTTGCAAATCAAAACAGTCAGCCTTATACATATATCTTCACGTCATGTCATCAGCATACATTAGACAATTTGACAGCTTGATCACTGAGGGGCAGATCATTAATGAAAAGCAGGAACAACAGAGGTCCAAGATGGCTGCCCTGTGGTTCCCCAGAATTTATAGAAATAAATAATTTTGCTCATTATGCTACCTAAAATCTATAAAATAACGACTCCAAGCTCCTTCAGGCCCTCGATTCCACATTTTGTCTTAGTTTCCTAACGTGACTCTAATTAAACTAAAGCTTCGTTCAGAATTTATAGCCTTCTCACCGAACTATTAAAGGCAACATAAAGCTTTTAGGCGTGTCTAATAAAAAACGTTTTGCCTGTAAGCTATGCTACGGCAAACAGCAATAATACCGTAGTGATTTCAAATTAATAACTCTCATTTCAATCGCAATCGTTCGATTCATTTCCAAATCGAACTACTCAGTATCTACGGCCAAATGCAATTCTAACTTTTATGGTCAAACTTAGCGAAACGGTTTTATGTCCCTAGACTGAATTTAGTCCGAAAAAAACACAAGCAACATGACATACAAGACTCAGCCACCACCTCCCCCTCCTTGTCGAGACATTTGACTATATCAATTACAATCCCCAGTGATTACATTGTGTGGCAATTCTGATTCGAAACAAACAACTTTGAGTAAGCCCGGATTAAGACACTCGCGCAACACTTAATCCGTCTGTCGTCCAGAGGCACAGTGAATTTAATTAAAGCAATCACCATGGATTGCAACAATGTAATACCAGCCGTCAGCGGCACTAAATATTAATAAATCTCCACAAAACATGGAAACACGAGACACAGGATTGTCATTCGGTGACGGTGGCACATTAGCTACAAATCAATAAAAAAAAAAACAGAAACCAAACCCGATCCATGCGCCTTCCTGACTAATTACTGTTCTGCCCGAACTCGCTTTTAATTTGACAGCGCTGCGGCCAAGCCTTGATCGACCTGGGCCGAATCACAGCATCGCGCACACACCTTTCGACCATCGACCAAAACGTCAACAGCAATTAATCGCCGCGTTATTTTGGCGGGATTTCTGTTTTGCCAACCGCTAGCTCATCGCAAATGACAGCCCGGCACTCATCATTCAATAAAAAAGTGATTTTTATTGCTAACGAGCATGACGTTAAGATGCCCATAAAGCTACGCCGTGCAATTAAATGTGCGCGCGGCCAGCATGGCACAGCAGCTGCCGCCGGCCGGCCATCGCTGCTGGATGCAACGGTGCTGATGGCGGGGCTATGTCCGAAGAGTATTCCATTTCGAATTTGAAATTCAATATTTAACCGATCGAAAGCAATCAGCGAACTCATGTACCTGTCAATTGGAGTTTTGCGGGGATTTGTCATCGATATTCGACGCGGTGATCGGTTATCGACGGCGCGGCGCGGTGGTGGCAGCAGAGCAGCACGCATCTAGTATGCCAGTGTGGACGCGGTTTAGCGCAGTCCTAATGAATTGGCCAGCGATTGTGGCTGGCATTGAAAATGGGAAAATGGACTGTGCAACTGCTGCGATATAGGAGTAGCCATCGGTGCAGAGTGCAGCTGTCGCTGTGCTGTTGTTGTTGTTGCTGGCAAGTGACTGTAATTCACTTGTTACTGCGCTGCATACAAATGCGAGGGGCAGCATAATGCTGGAGACTGCTACGTCTCCTGGATACCAAGTATCAATCGAATTTATTTGGTTTAAATTTGCAACGTGCTTGGAGTTTCATTATTGCGCTATCGTAGGTGAACACAAACGCATAGATCGGGCTCGTACTCGGACTCGGACTCGTACTTGGACACATAGAGATGGATAGACGGAGAGTGAAAGAGAAAGACATTTTGCTTGATTTATATCTGGAATAGCCTTGCAGCAGTGATCAATATTAATCAGAAAAAATTGTTTTGATGAAAGTGCAGATCGGCAGATTAGGTCTTTGAAAGTGGAACGGATGTTGGGTGATAGATAGAGAAATGGAAAAGGTAAACGAAGAAGGAAAGTTTCATTTGTTTCTTGCAGCAGATAATGTATTTTGTAGGTTTTTTTTACCTTTCAATAGATGGCGGTAGTAGATATACTCAAGCTTACTAGAAACACATTGATTCGTAAATCATTATTGTTATACTACGTTACATTACGTACGTTATTCATTATCTGTGCATCTATTGATATTCTAAACTCAAACTAAGAATTCCTGATTCTATACCTACCAATTGATTATTATGTACGTAATGTAACGTTATGACCTTTGAGAAGCTGATAGACGTGCATATACGCGGTAAGCTCAACTGCACGAATATGTCCGCCACACAGCATGCATACACTAAAGGTAAAGGTGTGGAAACAGCGCTACACTATTGATAGATCCCTCAACTTTAAGGAATACACGGTTGCAGTGTTTCTCTAAATATTGAAGGTGATTTTAACAATGGCGAGACACATACTATTAAAAGAGTGCCGGAAGACAACCATGTTGAACGCACCGTAACCAGACTTATAGTTGGCCTTCTTAGTAGGACGCACATCATAGCTGAACTCGAGGGAACCCCTCAAAAAGTGATGGCATCCAGAGGTACGCCGCAAGTAGGAGTGGAATAAGATACAGCGGATTAAGAGCAACTGCATATGTGGATGATGCAGTGCTACTTACTACAGACAAGTTCCTAAAAACTGTCAGCGAACCAGTACAGAGAGCTTTAAGAACGCTAAACGATTGGACGAAACAATGTGGACTGGGAGTCCCCTCAGAAAACCGAACTAGTGCTGTTTACTAACAAGAGAACGATACCAACCTTCAGGCTGCCGACCATCCGAGAGTGCAAAATACTTAGGACTCATACTCGACAGGAAGCTTAACTGGAAGCTGAACATAAGAGAAAGAGTGAAAAAGGCATCAGGCGTAGGCTTGCCACCATCTAGAAAATCTCGTGGAAGACTTAAAAAAAATAAAACTTTTTTTAAAACTTAAAATGCGTATATTGCCCAATTATTACAAAATAAATAATAATAAAATAACAATTCAATGAAAAGCGGATAAAAAAATAGACTAGAAAGATACAAAAAATAAAAAAAACATGTCAGAATAATAGCGAAATTAATGTTTGAAAACATATTTTTCATTGGCTCTCGATGATTTGAAAAGCTCATTATTGCTCTTGACGTCATCATAAAAATCGTACTCTTTGACTCTCTGAGAAGTGGAAGGAATTAGATTTTGTTTTAGTAATTATGTGTGTGGAGCACGTTTTTCTTTTTGTGGAGGACGGAGGACATCACCTTGCAAAGGAGGACTGTCCTCCTCAAAGGAGGACGGGTGGCAAGCCTATAGGTGCCTTCTATACCTGCAGTAGATTCTTCGGGAAAAACTGGGGATTATTCGTGATCTAATAACACTTTGGATGTACTCTGCGATAGTTAGATACGGAGGATTGGTCTGGTGGCATTCTATCGCCAAAACCAGCAACCTTAAAGTCATGACCACAGTACAGGGAATAGCATGCACTGGTACAACCAGCGCGATAAGAACAACGCCAACAGCGGGATTGGAAACCATTTTTAACCTTCTGCCTCTGGATCTCTGCATGCAAGAGGCTGCAGCAAAGAGCGCTCTCAGAATAAGCCAGTCAGAGAACTGGAGACCGAATGCATATGGACACACCAAGATACTTAGCAACAATCTTAGCGGTAATGTCAACTCAGAATACACTGCCCCATACTTAGGTTTCGAAAGACCCTTCTCTTGGGCTTTCCAAGCAGAGAACAATGGGAAAATAACGAAGTATGAAACGAATCTAAGTCCATCTACACCGGCGATGGGTCAGAAATGGAAATAGGTATAGCAGCGAGTTGCTTCTCGAAGGAACTAAGAATAAACAGCTCCATACGACTCCTAGACCACAGCAGCGTTTTCCAAGCTGAGGTTCTAGCAGTGACAAAGTCGTCAATGATGACAATATCTCGAGAGGATATCACAATTTCTATTGACAGCCAGGCCAGGCGGCTATAAAAGATATAGCTGCTACGCAAATAAGATCTAAGCTTGCGAAGTGTTGACGCGAAAAAATTAAGGTTCTTGGCACACAGCGCAACGTAAAACTCTGCTGGGTCGCTGGTCACAGCGGAATACGAGGCAATGAAGCCGCGGATGAATTGGCCAGAAAAGGCTCAGCCCCAGAAAGAGAGTAAGCAGGTGATACGGTTAAACCTCCACTCTGTAACTTGAAGGCTAAGATTGAACGGCAAACATTGTCTGAAGCTAATAGCAGGTCGAAATTACTTGCTATTACCTGTGAAATGTCAAGAAAGATGTGGCCAGAATACGACAAAGGAAAAACCATAAAACTTCTACAAAAAGATAGGAAATCTCTGTCAGTATACTGATAGGAGTGCTAACTGGCCGCACGACCGCACGAAAAAATTACGCCTTAACAACGATGACATATGCAGGGGATGCGGTTATGAAGAGTCTCATGAGGACAGGGTCCATTTCCTCTGTCACTGCCCAAGCCTCTGCCAACTTAGAAACAAATTTTTCTTTGAACATATCGACGTACTATCTAATCGATCACCATCAGGTAGGATCAGGCTGGGAACACATAATCGATGTGCGATGAGGATATAATCATTCTCGTCAGCCCGCTTACCTAACCTACCCTTATGACTTTATTATCAACTCTGCAAAAGGGTTGCATCCTGCATAAAATTCTGGAATAGCGATCCACAATTATTTGTGCCGTTGTTGAAACGTAACGTAAGGTCTATGGATGTTTGTTTTAACGCAATATTATGATTTGACAGAAACATAGGAATTCACCTCCTTTCCAGATCACAGCATATCGCAAATTCGTTGGTCTACCCTGAAACCCTAATTTTAAGTGCAGATACCGCCTAAGTCTGTTTCAAATTACACAAATAATGGAAGTTTAGTTTCCCCTGACAACTTCCTGTAGATTAGTTTTAAAGTAAACAAAAACTCCAGCGCCTGAAACTGAATGGAAACAACGCACTTAATCTTGCGCAGTGCTGCCTCTGGTGGGCAATTTCCAATTGATTCCTGTCTAAGACGTACAATTTCGTAGACCTCCCATTCATCTGGCCGCACACCATGCGTCCAACCAAAGTAGCTAAGCAAACACAAACGCTCACCTTGTGCAAACAGACTTCTTAGACCGACGCGACGTAACGATCGCATATCCCACCCAACTGGAACTCGAATCTCTCCCAATGGCAATAACTAATGAGGTGCCTGTTGCATTGCGTTTCACAAATCGATCGCGATTCGCTCACAGGTTAACCTCTCGCAGATAACTGATGGATAAATTATTACGTTGGTTCCATGGCCATTTTGGCTGTAGTGATGGCTACGACGCGACGACGACGACCCGTACCCGAAACAATCATCATGATCGGCGAGCTGATAAATTGTGCGGACTTAACCAATCACCCTAAGGGGATCCGTATTACTTTATCATTGTGCAGAGATTCTTCTCTTCCTGGAGATACAAGTTTCCATTTCCTTCGTTTATTTGCCGCCCGTATAATGCGGAACAGCAGAGAAGATCTGATCATGGCTAGGCATGCGATTCGATTCGTTCCAACCACCACCACTACCTTTGGAAACCAATAATTTTCGCATCACAATTTACAGCTAATTCCAGAGATTACAGGCGGATTATTACTCGGAGCAGATTCCAGTGCCATGTCGAGAATTCCTTGTCCCTATAGCCAGAGACCCCATAGCTTTCTCTGGCTAAGTGGATTGGACAGACGGTGGTGGTGGTGCTTATAGCTCAGCTTGCTTGAGCAGAGTAGATTTATGAAGCAGCATTAGAGGTGCCATTTGACAGCGTTTGACCCCAGTCACCTGAGATGTTCCTCCACCTCGGGATGCAGTGTCCAATTCACAACGCATCGGCTGTGTGGTGTGCAACTCGATAGGATTTATACCAACGATCGACAGATAAGCACCTCTTGGACACACAACAACGAATTGTGCCATAAAACACTTTGAGGAACTTTTGTGGGTGGATTCTATGGTATTGTCGGTGTGTGCTCCTTCGGCGAATGTTTCATAAATTACGGTTTTTTTGCTGTTGTTTGTTGCTCCAAAGCGCTAGCGAGTGGAAAATTAATCTTTAACGGGGCGCATCCAATTGATTTTTTGTATCTTCCTCTGACTCCTTCAATTGGACTTGGATATAATTCCACAGGTGAGTCTCTTGGCCGCATGGACAGCGTCAACGGCGACAACGATTGTTTTATGTGGCTGAGAAACATCCAGTGAAAGTCAAACTGTTTGGGTGGTGGCGATTGCGTTGTTCCCACCGTTTCAAGTCAATTGGAATTCCATGCGGAATGCTGATGCCATAGCAATGTTGTCTCCCAGCCAAAGGCTGTCAATGGTCATGTTCATTGATTAGGTGTTCGAGACAACATAGCCCGGAAAAAAAATTAAATAAAATTCAATTAAGGTGCCTGCCAGCTGCCACAGTATCTCCATGTCTTTAGCTTGGTCTTCGTTCCTCGATCGAACGGAGAGTTTACCAACTGAACTTTCCGGGACGATGGCAATATGGCTGGGGGCGACCTCATTTTTCCAAATGTCAGGAGGCTAATACGTGAAGTGGCTTCCTTTGACTACGGCCCATCCAGAGTCGAGTGTATGAGAATTAAATAGCATTTTATGTTTGCAGGGGGGCTGACGGCAGCGCGGCGCGCACGTGTGCGGAGGCAGCAAATGTAATTTTCTTTGGATTTTTCTAAGCCACATTTTTTTCTGTGACCTCATTGAGACCTTTTTAATGCGCGTGATCGCTATGATCAGGCGGTGGCGGTGCTTATAGCTACATGGACACACCTCCGAAAACCGCTGTTTTTGTTTTGTTTTTGTGTGGCACCGTTGTCGATGCATGCTCATGCAACGCGCGTTGTGCAATGTGTGTTAAATTAATGGATCCATATGCTGGGAATATTGATTGTGATTGGGAGTTAAGTGATTTGTCTTCAATGGAGTATTGCACAAGATCAAGATGAGTTTCACAGTTTGCTGGCTGAGCATGACTATGCATGCAAAATTAATCGACGTCACAGAGAATTGCGCTTGCGTACTGAGATGAGGAGTGGCACGGAAAGAGTTTGACTCTTTGCTGTTTTCAATAAATAGGGTTGGGGGAGGTAAATTTTCACCATTATTCACTTCTCCGAACTTATTTACTGTCATTTTGGGACGAAAGGTGCGTTAAAGTGCTGCCAAAATCAGCTGTCAAATCGCAGTTCCTTCTTCTGTGACTTCAGTGGTATCACAATCAGTGTTGACGCATAAACTTTCGAAGTCCTTATATGTCGTTAAAAGTACTAGGTTTGACAGCACAGCACACCATTTTTGCACTTCTTTCACAATACTCACGAACGCACCCATGAAGAGCCGTTGTATTTTTACAAATGTCAAGTTAATGTCAACCACGAACTGTGCTTCTTAAATAAAACAGTGTGCAGGCCAAATCATTTGTCAAATCACTGGTTTTCTGAAAACTGTATTCTGGGAGGTTTTTTTTTAAGTAATGATCCTGCCCCTAGGCTGATACTGCGACCTAGGATGTATTGTATCGTAGGATTCTAGTTAGTCTAAGAGGCAAACCATTTTTCTGATAAAGGCTATTTTGTCCTTGGTTGACGCCTTTTTTAGATCATAAGGTCTGAGGAGTTAGCCTGAACAATGCCGAGTGTGCTCGGCCGTCTCGACCTCCTTTAAACAGAGTCGGCAATCGGTCTCGCTAGATAGGCCTGACTTGTTTAGGTGGTATCGTTACTGACAATGATCGGATTCCTCTCCGATAGTTAAATACCTAATATCCTTTATATTGTAGTTCAAAAGTTTAATGTAATGGGCACAATGCTTAATTAACAGTTTGGCTTATCTGAGCCCTGGGACATTTCTCCAATGAGGGAGTCGAAGATCATGTTGCAATTAAGGCTGAGATTGTTGCCCAGTTTATGGCACTAAGGGGTTCCGGGACTGAAAATTTGGCAGTTGAACCTGAACGGGCCAGCTCATCATGTCAAATGAATGTCATCGCACAGTTTTTTTCTGAAAATTTTTATATTTTATGATGATTGTCTTTCTCCTTTTTTTTATGTCGAGTTGAAACCAAGTGAAAGGCCCGACCCACAGACTGCGTTAATGCGTTACTGCGTCGTTTTTACTGACAGCTCGATAAAATATACACGTATTCTTATGGAAGGTGACCCATAACCAACGGATATATGAACTACGACGCAGAAAGTTGGTTTACTTTCTACTTTTTTAATGTGTTGGCTGTTCACACATTCACGCATTGAAGTTCACACATTCACATCTAATAGTTCACGCATTTACAAATTGAGAGTAAGTACATTCATTGGTGGAAGCTTTGAGAGAAAATTGAGAAACTGTCATCGCCGTTGACAATCGGCTGACATTAGAAAATTTAATTTAATGTGAACGGACACTGTCATCAGCGGTCGTCTCTAAACGTAGGTATTCAACGGATTCTGTGGAACGGCTCTCTCCGGGAAATGTTAACGTCAAGGTTTGACGCATTCTATGGGTTGGGGCCTTGATACGCGCTCTTTACTGAAGAAAAATTGTGAGAGAATGAAGTAGCCAAAGCTCAGATAATGGCTGAATGACATCCATCGATACTTACCCAACTTTGTCCAGAAAATTCCCTGACCAGCTGCTCTAAAATGACAAATCATATATAATTCTCCGTTTCCTGTTTCACTAACAAGACTTAGTTGTTTCAGACTACAGCTCAAAAATGTGAATCGCACCATGCCTAGTTAACAACGGTATAGACTACCGCATCTATCCGCCAATTATGCTCACTTTACGTTGATTTTCTGTTTCCGGATGCGAATTTCATCTTTGATTGCCTTGCCAGGAACCTCCTTTACGCCATTCGTGCTAAATACATCAATCATCATCAATAAGCCAGGTGTTTCCCGCAGCACCGACTTTAGCGCAATCTTCTCTTAACACGAGCACAGCATCACAAATCACCTCACCCAACCCTGCTACTTAAATAAATCAGTATGCAACGACCTAGCATGTGCAAATTAATACCACGGAGTTCCAATCGCGTGAGTCAAAGTCCCTTTTCGTAGCCTCCACGTAGGCATCATAACACGTATCCAATTATGCACCATATCATTACGCCATGCTGATCCATTCCATTCCCGAACAGGATCACCGTGTACACAATTGCCCACTTGCTCCAGTGCTTGTATCTATCTTCAAGCGATGAACCGAACTGAAATTACGCTTATTACAAAAGTTACACCCGATCGTCGCGTCGCGTCGGGGCCAATTTGTATACAATCGATGCCTACACTATAGAGGAGTCCCACAACTTTACTATGGGTGGATCACGATTTATGGTTGACACCGAGTCGATTTAAGTTTCAATTTTGACCAACATGCGTTAGACTTAAATCCTAAACGGAACGAACCCTCATGGTTTGCTGCTTAGGCTACCCACTTGGACACGCAGTTGCGCATGCGTTGACAATTTCTTTTCGAAAGGTGTATCCTTTCTTGTTAACAAGTCTGCAAGTCTACGAGTTGATTCGGCGCTCTTCCGGCATTGAGTACTTCGACTTGTGAGACCCCCACGTACGGGTAACATGGCGCAATTTATTACAGAAACATGACGCACAATGGCCGAACTACAAGTCGCCAAGAATTGGGAACTCACAACAACAACGATTGGCTAAATGGGGTTCGGAGCACATTCCGTCGCCGCGCCGTCATAATTGGAGCTGTTGTGCAATTATGCAAATGCTGGTGACATCTGAAAATATTGCGACCAATTACTCATCGGAGTTCCATTGGATGACAAAGTTGTACGGTGTTATAGTTGGGTATACGCTTGCGTGCTCTGCCAACATTCGCGATGGATGGGATGAACACCAATACGACATTTATCACCCCGTAAGAGTGTACAATGTTAGCCGTAGCGTGCTTGGAGTGAAAACGCCCGAAATTCAATTAATTTTAAAATTATGATGCTTAAATTGGAACCCTGCGGTCCAGCAATTTTCTGTTTTCTGTGTGTCCTTTTATCGGTTCATCTTGTATTTCTTAATTTCATCGTGCAATCAATAAGGGACATATGTTATCTTGGGCTATGGTCATATCATTTTGACAAGAGAATTTTCTTTTTTTATGGTGTAAGTAAATGAAGAATGATTGATGGTAGCGAACAGTTTGAAACAACCGTTGTAAGCTTATTACAAACTAGACGGACTTCGCTTGTGACAAAAAGTTTAATGACTTAATATATTTACATACTTAATATATTTACTATTTTCTGGAAGTTTGGCGAATTGGTTGCAATATTTTTTAATGAGGTTTTTTTTATTAGGTGTGTTCGAACGTTTCATGACACTTTTAGACTGTTAGAATTTTTTAACTGCAGTCAAGGGATGAAAAATGGTCTTAGACCGAAAAATGTTTTTTTTTTTGGGTATTTGGCCCATTTTAAGAAATTAATGAAAAATCTTACTTAGTTAGTGCACTTTTTTTTTATTTTTTTATTGCTTCGCAGAAACAGTGTCCATTCAATCAGTACTTTGTTAGACCTCCTCTTTCTTTTATTACTTCTGCACATCTGCGATTCGTTGACTAAGATAGGGTTTTCCATGTGGATTCAGGTATGGTGTCTAGGACCGGATTATAAAATGTTTAAGGATGCTAATTGAGTCTGGACCGTCTCTTGCATTCTCAGGTTTCGTGATTGACCAGATATTCTCAATTGGATTGAGGTCTGGGCTGCAGGGAGGCCAGCTTAGCATATCAATAGGCGTCTTTTTTTTGTAACCTGTATAGGCTAAAAATGTTCCAGCAGCATGTTTACCCGTGTAACAAAACCTTAGCCTGGATAATTATCGAGTCTTATTTTTACTCTCTAAGCTTTTTCGAAGTCTATATATGTGGGTTACAAAAAAAGGCCTAATATTAATCGTTTTCCTCTGACTCTTATTATAAAATCCGGCTTCAGTACTTGCTTGAGTTCTCTAAGTCCAGCTTTTAGGAGCTTTTATCTCACTGAGCGTGTTGAAATTATTTATCCTTTAGCTCGAAATAGATCATTTTTAATATCCACTGAAGTCTTAAACTGATACTGACGGCTTTGGAGCCCCAAAAATCGAACTTTCACTGAAGTCGGCTTTCGTGGCCTCTCTGAACCTTTCCTTCTGCTGGTAGTCACGGCCTCGTGATATTTTTTAAATTCCATATAACAGTTCGTTGAACAACATTAAAGCTGGTAGCTATCGACCGCTCATAAATCGCTTTTAAAGTTAACAGGCTATTAAGTTTAAATTTTTGTTTGGTATTCACCGACCACTAATAGGTTTTTGTCTATGCTAACTTCGACTATGAGAGAATCGATTTTCGGATTTCCGAATGCGCTCTTTTTTGATCAATGGCGCTCCCCTCCCCTCCCCATATTTACATTGACATTTGTCGCTAACATGTTTGAAAATCGATTCTCTCATACCCGAAGTTAGCATAGACAAAAGATGATACAACACAGCTGTAGATTGTGAAATTGATGTTGATGGATACAATTGGGTTTTGTCAGATTCAATTCAATTAAATAGTAAAATAACGAACATGGTCACTAAGTTCATTATAATTTTCTTTTCCTTGTCAGATAAATTCGGAGACTGTAGTAGATTGTAATAGTTCCAGTAGATTGAAATAATTGTAGTAGATAATTAAGTTGTAAACATTTGATACACCCTGTACTTTGATATAAAAAAGAAAGATCTAAACTGTCAAACGAAAAAGGAAGCAGAAGGTTAAAAAAGAGATAAAATAAAAAAGAAGATAGAAAAAGGCGGTTGTACAAAAATTTAATCTCGTCGCATCCGAATAAAAAGTACTATAAAAAGGACACCATCTTTTTTATCCATTTAAAAAATCAACAGAAATAATTTAAATTTGAAATGACAGCTGATTTTGAATTATTATTTCGAAGACATCTAAGATGCTAGCAGAGACAATATGTGCGTTTGTTAACTTTTATTAACACAAATGGCACATCTGTCAAATAGTAAAAGTGGGGGAAGATCCTCTCTTGTTCTTTTTTAACTATTGAACATTTTCACGAAAAACTAATTTTCTTTTATTTTGTTAACAAGAAGTGATTGACATTTCACAAATTGTCAGATTGCTGTTTGAAGGATGTGCTTCGGTGACTCCATGAAAAAGATATAGCACGATTTCGCCAGGGGGAAATTTTTTGACACTGTCATTTGGCTCTCTCTTCTCTTGATTTTTGACAGTTGGATGTAAATTTTCATAAATTAACAGGTTACCAAACACACCTAATGGTATTAATAACAAGCAATTACTTCAAGTAAAAGCTCTGAGCAAAGTAAAGTCATTTAGCATTTGCTCGAAATTGGTACCTATGAATAGAACTTAAGTTTACTTAAACCAGTTCGAAAATTCGAGGTGAGCATTTGCTTGACCTTTGACAGCATATCGCACAACTGACATTTTGCAAACTATTCAGGAAACACAATAATTAACCGTTCATTATTTTTCTTTGCGAGCCCGTTGACCATTATGAAATTTTCCGTCATCCGATGTTGTTTCTGTTTATGTTGTTGATGTCTTAGAACCGTCCGATGTTTTTCTTGTTGATGTTTCTGCCTTGTACAAATTCATTTTGAAAATGAGTATGCAATAGTATTACAAAAAATAGTTGTGTTGAGACGAAAATCTTATATAATGTCAGTTGCACAGTGCAGTGCACGAAGATATAGCAAGTCCACAAATCACTTAACTCGTATGATCTCGAGCGCATCTGTTGCGAAAGAAATACAAATGAAATGGTATCAAAAAATGTTATCGCCGAATTGGACAAAATTGACGACAACCATAGTTTGCATGAAACAAAATTGGAATATCTCGATAGTAACCTTTTGCATTAACCACCGTTTTTTTCGTATTCCATTTAATCAGCATCGCTAGGGACTTTTATCCATTCTGCTGCCTTTTAATTATTTTTTTTTTTTGCCAAAAATCACGACAAGTCAGTCGATTTATGGCTAAAATGTACGGAGCAAACGCTCTGAGTCAGCTAAATAGCAGACTTTGAATTCTCTGAGCAAATGCTTAGATTTATGCCTTTTATTCATACGAATCTGAGCAAACGCCATTTTCGAACAAAGCAAATGCTCAAGTAAGTTCTCTCGCATACGAATCTGAGTAAATGCTCAAAATTTTTAAAAATACGACCCAATAAGTGTGTTTTTTTTTGTAACCTACATTAACATCGAAAAAAGCTTTCGGAGTAAAAATAAGACTCGATAATTATCCAGGGTAAGGTTTTGATGTCTTATGAAATTCTACAAAATCTCTAGAATATTGTCCTAAATTTGCAAGTCGATCGGAGTAATAGTTTCGGAGATAGAGCATTGGAAATTTGAGCGTTCAACGCCAGTTGGGCTCAGTTTTATTATCATTCAAAACTTAAAACGCGTTTTTCTCGAAACTATATTTTCAAAGTCGGTTGTCAAGATGTAATTTTACACATGTCTTCGTGATATTATTGGCAAGGACTTGGACGAAAGATTTTTATTTTTTTTAATGCAACTATTTTAAAAAAAAAATTTACCGAAATCTTTAATATTTTGTAAAAAGATCTGCCAAAAATCCAATCTGCACTTTTATTTTTTTTCCTTTGTCCAAATTCTAGTTTAAGGTATTAACTAAAACACGTATTTCTTTTTGACTTCCGTTGATCCTGTCATGAGTTCTGCTGTCAACGCGCAAGCACCTTTTTTCCGAGTGGTCACCGGAAATGACGTCGCAATAGCAGAGTTTTAAATATTTTTCTACAAAAATTTCAAAAATTCTTTGTCAAATGTTTATATTTAAGGCAAAAGAAACTTTAAATGAAATATTTTTTATTATTTATATAAAAAAAAATTGTTTAAAATCCGTTTTTTACCCATTAATTACCTTACTCTTAAATTCTAGATTTAAGTACTCCTTAAGATTGATGTTAGCTTTAATTTTCTTACTTTGTTTAAGTTTTTCTTTGCTTGTATTAAGCTAAAAAAAATAAATAAAGGCTTAACTTGTGTCCTCGTGGAGCAATTTTTTTTTTTTTTTTTTTATTTTATTTCATTTTGAAAATCTATTACCACTTTTTTCTTTCTGACATTTAAATGCCATTCAGCTATTGACACATAAATCTGTTCGTTTGAACAATTTTTAAGTAACATGTGAACTAGCTCAGTTCATTCCGTTCCCGAAAGTTACTGTCACGTACGAAGTATGAGGTCCGTTCGCGTACTTTTTGCACTAAATATGGGTTTTCTGTCAAATCTCGAAGAGTGGGGGTAAAATTATCTCAAAGACAGAAAAATCACGAAAAAGTAATCGAACGCATTAAGCACCAAAAGATGAAGAATGTATGCGATTTGACAGATTCGACAGTTTTCATAATACACCCCAAAGAAATTTCTTGGACTAAAATTCGTAGCATGGTGAAATTTCTTACTCTCTCGTGAGCACTCTCTTCTACGAAAAACTACGAAATTTTTGCGTACGTGAACGGGTTTTCGTTGTTTTTCGTTATTTTTCGTGGATTTTCGTTGTTTTGGGAGGGTACTCGAACGGACCTATGGTTTCCTAAATGTCAATTATCGTAACGTAACGTTAAATGTTTCTCAAAAACAACTGAAATATTCTAATTTTTGGCAACTACACCACGAAAAGTGATTTCATCATATTCTAAATCTATTCGATGAATATCGCATTTGAATTCAATTGAGTAACACCTCATCTCATCGATGTAACGAGTGCACTGAGAAAAGATTCTATTTTTACATACATACATACATAAGAGTTTCTATTCCACGCTGCAGAATACTATAAATTTCGCGGGGCAACTAATTCGGATTTTTATCGTATTCCATTTTGGTACGCCCTCTTGATCATCTTTCACAGCGCACGCTGTCAAAGTTCAAGTGGAACAAATGAGTTCCAACGATTGATTTTGTGAAAGGCGATTCATCATTCCGCATCCGCCGTTTCCAATTGCATCGTTTCGGCATCATACAATCTTTGAATCCTCATCGCCATCATCATCATCATCATCATCATCATCATCGTAATCATCATGTTGAGAGTGCTGCTATCGATGCCCCTTGGGTTATATGGTTGAGAAGAAATTGCTGATCGTACGCCTGATGCGCGAATAAATTATGCTCGCGGAGCTGAACCCCATCGGCTGATGAGATGATGGCCAACAACAACGATGACGACGATGAATCCCGGCAACAACCATCATCATCATCATCAACATGGCACGCTGTCTTGTTAGCCCGTACCAACTAAATCACCTAAATCAGCTAAATCAGCTGAATCGGCTGAATCACTATGATTTAGAATTGATTCGCACTTTGGCGGCAACAGCGCGACGCCGAAGTGGTGAGTGGGTCACCCATCACTACAGCATCACCAGCACCGATCAACACGATCGGATCCAGCGAGATCGGTTGGTCCCTATGTCCAATTTATTTTGACACGTTGTTACATCGGCCGTTATTCTATCATCGGGCCCGCTCTCTGTTTGCTTTGCCCATTTGGCGTGTGATTTATGAAAGTAAAAGTAACGATCGGGCACATACCAGCAAAGCAAAGTAGTGGCAACAGCAACAGCAGCTGGTTCTACAAAATTTCAGACAAGAAGACAACAAAACTAACCCGGCTAAGGTTATGTACACCACTTAATCCCGACACAGATCTATCTGTGCCTGTGTGTTACTGTTTGCCTTACGTTAGATGATTATTTCTTCGCGCTGTTTAGATGCAGATACCGAGTGCCGTTCGTTGCCATGTGTATTCGTACTCGTGTACTCGTATTATGGTGCTCTGCAGCTCGATCGATCGGATCGTATCGATCGTTGTTTTATGTTTATTTACGATTATCGCTTACACGATTGCATTTTGTATATCTACCCATAATGACGGGTCTCTATTGAAGGGCGGCGGGATGGAGTCGACTAAACTCGCATGGTTCTAGCCGGGGCGGGGCGGTGGCGGCAGCGGTGCTTGTTATGTGCTCGAGATCTTTCGATCTTGCAACGCGATATGGATATTGTTGTGTACCTTAGAGCAGCTGCTTTGGCACGAAATGATCTTCACAAATCTTTCGTCCTCTCGTTTGGTTGTAACAACAAGGCAACGAATAAGTGTATACTTGCCAACAACAACCAGTGCACATGAACATTCAACATCTACCATAGCATCCACCACCGTCCACCACTTTCGTAAAAAAAGCAAAAACTCAAAATTGACGGGTGGCTTATGGTACTGGTGTGCAGTGTAGTGATGGTGATGGTGGCGCTGCAATATTGATCGAGTCACGATAAACGTTTCGATGTGTTCGATGTGATTTGGCAAAAGGTCGAGGGTAGGACATATTTTGTTGTCAAACATTTTGTGAAATGACAATAGGTTGCGCGGAGAGTTTATTCTGTTTTTTTCCTTTTTTTTTTTTTGCTTATACGATCGTTGTTGACCTATTAAGCTGTGTCGGCGGGAAATGGACCAAAACAAGATGTTGTAGGGGTCACATGGCATGGCCATAGATGGGATTGAAGTTGATTGAGGCTTTTCGATAGAAAGGTTGACTTTAAATTGTGTTCGAAGCAATTGTATGAGAATGTAACTTATGGCTCAAGGTGTTCTAGTAGACAGTATCAACTGCTTTCCTAATCTCAGCTTTGTTTCCATTGTGCACACGTTGACATTACCTTATTCGTCGCCCGCTTATAAAATGTCAAGCCTAACTCTAATCAACTTTTAGTTCTCTTTACTGGTGAAACAAAGATTATCTGTGTAGAACTGTAGACTCAACATTTTCTAACGACGCTCTCGACGTTTCTTCTAAATACATATATTCAATTCTGCGAATCCAACAGTGAACTATAGTAAATTTACGTAACATAAAAGCAACACAATACTATGCACAGTAATGTTAGATTTCCTTTCATGCATCTGCATCTAAATGCAACG
This sequence comes from Brachyopa scutellaris, assembly GCA_949775065.1. Classification (NCBI taxonomy): domain Eukaryota; kingdom Metazoa; phylum Arthropoda; class Insecta; order Diptera; family Syrphidae; genus Brachyopa; species Brachyopa scutellaris. The sequence continues at coordinate 119,961,526 of OX459113.1, read as the reverse complement.
CGTACCTTCTCTACGAGTGATACCCTCTACATTTTGAAATTTTGAAATTCCTCTCAGAGGCATTGCTCTGAATCCGTTGTGTGGAAAAAACGCGTTAGGAATTTTTAATCGAATCGTGATATTTTAGCATATACTTGTTGTTGCGAATTGCAACAATGAAATTGCAGATTTCTACTAGCTGATCAACACTATGTGCTGGACAGGGAACCACTTGAAAAAGTGAACAGGTCTAATGGTATAATAGTTTTGACAGTGACAGTAGGTGCTTTGAAGCGCGAACAAAAATGTTGGTGCAGAAGCAGAATATTCCTTGACATTGATTCGGCCCAGTGAAAAAGCTAGTCTTTTAGTCTTTTTTATTGGAAGAGATGACTCAGGAAATTCACAAGAACTTAAGCAAGTTTGTACTAGATTTCACTTTTATTAATTTATTTCCATCAGAATTAGTCTTCTTTGTTCTAACATTCAAATGTGTTTCCTCCTACTGGGATACGTGGACGACATCGACATCATCGGTCGCTCCCATCGCGCCGTGTTAGAGGCTTTTACGGCAATTGAAGAACAGGCGACTCGAGCTGGCCTTGAAGTGAATGGGTACAAAACCAAATACATGTTGTCAACAAACAAAGAAACATCTGTCCACCGCCTAGGACAAAACGTCACTATTGGCACCAGTAACTTCGAAGTGGTTAAGGAGTTTACCTACCTCGCAGTAAACATCAACTCCACGAATGACACCTTAGTGGATATTCGACGAAGACTTACCCTAGGAAACCGCTGCCGCTGCTACTTCGGTTTGGCAAAACAAATGGGTTCAAAACTCCTAACTCGGAAGACGAAATGCATGCTCTACAAAACATTGATCCTGCCAGTTCTGCTGTATTGAGCCGAGTGTTGGACGATAAGCAGGAAAGCAGAGAAAAATTCTTCGGTGGATATTCGGTCCCGTATGCGAAGAGGGCGAATGGAGGAGAAGATAAAAGTGCAAACTCTACTAGCTGCATGTAGTCCGAAAAGCCAAAACACGTCGACTACACTGGCTCGGCCACATCGAGCGAATGGACAACAATGCTCCAGCAAAGAGGATCTTCGAATCACAGCCCCCAGGCTCGAGACGACAAGGAAGACCGAACCTCCGGTTTAAGGACGAAGCTACCGCGGACGCCAGTGCGCTTGGTCTAGACAACTAGAAGCAGCGTGCCCGGTATCGAAGAGAGTGGAAGGCTGCCGTGTCTCAGGCAGAGACTTTTCACGGGTCGGGAGCCCATTAAGTAAGTAAGTTATTCATTTGGTAGGTTTGTATATTTTTAAAACTTAAGCCACAGCTTTTCTAGGCTCCTCAAATGGTCTTAAAAGGTTCAAAAAGTTTTGTTGTGCTAGTGCTTAGTGCATTTCTAGTTTGGAGGATACTCGAAACTTTTTCTGCAAAATAAAAGTCCAACTATTTTCGAAAAATATCTTCGAAAGCTAGCGAATCAGGCGCTTTTGGTTTTAAGATGAATTTGAACAAAATACAGTCAAACAAAGAGAACATAGATTCACATGAAATCTGTATGTATTTTCAGCACTCCAATTAAAACGAGAATGGAACTACAAAAACAATCTAACTCAGTATAATCTTACATTCGACGTTTTTGACAAGTTTTAAAGGACTTTTTGTTTGCTTAGTAGTCGGAGATAATAGCTTTGTTCGATGACCGCCCTATGTCGGCCTAGAGTGCACTGGAAACGCACTGATGCGTTTAATGTCCCGGTCCTTCAGTGCTACACTGAAAACGCATTGAAAATGCTGCCCTGCTTTCGATGTCGACCTCGACACTGGTTCTGCACTGGAATAACTGGATTCGCCCTAGGTATTTCTATACCTAATTTTTCAATTGGTTTTTTTTTTTTTTTTTTTCATTGCGTTGATTTTGCTCATTGGCTTGAGTTTTTAGTGTTCGGATAGATTGGTTGATAAAACAACGTTCTAAACAAGTGCAAAAATATACGATAATTAACAAAATTTGATTTGTGTTAAGTTTTCAAAGAATGACAGTTATCAGGGCAAACTATTTGCGTTCGATGAAACGGAGGTTGCACTGGGTTTTTTGACAACCACGAAAATACACTGACACTAGTCAGAACATCCTAGGACTGGGGACATTGAACGAAGATGATGACTAAGATGTCAGATGAGCGCTCTGTCATTTTGTCCAAATGTCTGCGTTTGTAAGTTCTATAATTTGTTTATCTCAAAAGGTCTGTTTGGTAACACGCTAGTTTTCGAAAGTTCTATGAAAACTTCATAGAATCATGACAGTTTCATGGCTCTCCATTTTTTTTACTCTCATTTGGCTCTCAGCTTGCTATGCATTTTCTGCAAGACCTATTCCTCGGTGAGGGCTGAGCCAACTCTGTCAAACCAGCCATCTGACAGTTTGTGAAATGTCATAATCTTCATTGTTAGTGGAAAACAAAAACAAATTGATAGATTTGACCAAGTATTGTTTCAAAAGCGTTTGTTTACTTTTGTGCAAGTTGTCTGTTTTTGAGAGGATTTCACTCTCTTTGAGAGGATTCTACTATTTGACAGATCTCAATTCCTTTTGCCAAAAAAGATACTAAACAGACCTAAAATATCAAAATGTATCTATTTGTTGATATTATTAGGTTTGTTTGATGTCAGCCCTAGGACGCACTAGGGTGCACTGGAAACGCACTGATGCGTTTTATGTCCACCAGTGCTACACTGAAAACGCACTGAATATGCTGCCCTGCGTTCGTTGTCGACACTGGTTCTTCACTAGATTTACCCCGAGTATTTCGTCAGTGCAAATCAGCTGATTTGTCATTTGGTTATTTTTCATTGCGCTGGTTAAGCTCATTGTGCTTGCGTTTTTGTGTTCAGATAAGTTGTTTAATAAAACAACGAACTAAACAAGTGCAAAAATATACGAAAATTAACCAAAATCGATTTCTGTTAAATTTTCAAAAAATGCCAGTTGTCAGGGCAAGGTATTTACGTTCGATGAAATGGGGGTTGCACTGAGTTTCTTGACAACCACGAAAATAATTGACACTAGTCAGTGTAGGGGCTAGCGACATCAAACAAACCTATTAACGTCGAATTAAAACGAGCATTTTATTTTTCAAACTAATTTTTGTAGAACAACAGGCGGAAAATATGTTCTGACAGCCAGGAAGCAATGCCACACTTTGTTTTATAGAAAACTTCCATTTTCTGTTTTAAATAAAAAAATCGCAATGAATTCGGGAGATCTGCTCAGTCTTTTGTAGAGTCTTACTTGTCGAGTAGACTCTAAAAATCAATTCACAAAATAATCTGCAATTAAGAGCACGTGCGCCGCCGCGCCGTCATGCAAAGTAAATGCTATTTAACTTATTCCGTGAACACTGACATTGAAATTGAATTTGCTACAATGCATCACTAGCTTTTTGTTTGCTCAAAAATGTTATCCCAAAATGTTACAAAATTGAATATAATTCACAATAGTCTGAATCAACTATAAATTGCTACTAGTCAGTTGATGTTTGGTGTAGCAACACCTTCTTCGTCGCCTTTCCTTGCACACATCATATCCTTACGCTGCTGTTGTATCGCACCTAGACAGGGAGAATCTATGAATCTGTGGACAAGTCTCTTTTGGACGGATATTAATGGCATTTAATTTTGCGATAAATTCATTGTGACATTGAACACAAACGCTAAATTTATGCAAAAGGTATGCGCGACTTGGGCGCTGCAGCATCACGTCCATCCGCACGAAGAAGACTCGGCTTTTCCTGCTTCAGAATCTCAAAATGTTTACGATTTGGTACTGATCTTTCCTCTTCATATTTGTTTTTTTTTCTCCTGCTCTAGAGTCTAAAAAAGACCGAGAGGTGGTTAGGTTGGGTTGGATAGATTTGGTTTGGTTTGGTTCGCTTCGTCTGGCGATAGGCGATAGATTTTGCTCCCAAAAGACATGTCGCAATTTGTTAATGTTTTCGGCTATAAATTTAACGAATTTGTCCGACACTATGGTACGCATAGTTCGCTTTGATGATTTACTGAGCAAAATGTGTTGTGATATGGTGAACAGTTTCCCCCTCGCATTTCATATCGGCGCAGCGGCCGGCGGTGAAGACGTTGACTCTGGTAAGTGGAGGGGATCCTTGGTGATCTTTCAACGAATGCAATTATATCGCAAATGAACGGGCAAAGATTAATAATGCAAGACATTGTCATCTGCTAAATATATACTCGAACCACCAAATGGAATGGTTATTTGCATTAGTGTTAGTTTACAGTGTTGTGATCGCAATCATAGGGTTGCCAACGTGGATGTATACATAGATGTGATGATGGGTATTTTTAAAAATACTATTTGCGCGACTACAAGTGTCTTGTTCACTTAGCCAACGTGATTAATCTCACCTGACACATGGTCGCAATGGGTAGCGCAGATGCTGAGGGAAGTGAATGAGAACAGCTTTAAAGGATCTGCCAATTTTATGCGGCCTTACTGTTTCATCATTTTGTACGATGGCAGATGGCCACAGCAAATTTATTTTACCATGATCGAGTAATAGTGCCGTTTTGAATGTACTGTATCTGTTTGGTTGGAAAAGAAAATGGTGTGATACAATATTTGGTACGCTATTGCAGGTAGAAATTTGGCAGTTCTAAAATCGAAGAAATCACTATATTCTCGAGCCCGGATTGCTTCCTCTGAAGGATTCGAATGAAACTCGCAATATTGGTTTAAACATTTGCATAAATGAAGCTTGGAATTTCAATTTTGTTTATCCCTTCTGTCAATGGATGTTTTGCCACCTTACCAGCAATGGAATAGGTCTGGCTGGACCTTCATACATTTTGTATAGAAAAGAGAGTACAATGAAATAATATACGTTTTTTTGTTATTTTGGACATGTTATTAATTTTTTTTTGGTTAAAAGTTGTTTTTATTCAAAATAGTAATATTACAAAGTATTTTGTTGATTTTCACACTTATGGCATTAATGTAATAGAATACTGTGTTGTTAATAGACAGGCTCTTCGCAGGCAGTGCCTACAAATCTGTTTTTCCTTTGCATTGGGTCGTTTACTTTGCACTACTTTACTGGGCCGTTGATGTCTGGCTACTACTAGGTTGTCGAATACTTTGTTGTAATGGTGCTAGAAAGACAGTTTGGAAGCCATTTCGAACGGAAATGCTCAATCAAATAATGCAGAAATTGTCGATGTGCATTGATTTTTTCGCTCTCACATAATTTACGTTTTTATTAATTATGAAAGATGCCAATGCTACGACATCCAACATGTTGTAGAAAAAAGCTAATAGCCATCGCTTCGTCTGCCGTTTGCATGTATATTCTCCCAACATTTGGTCCATGACTACTTTTTAATTGTTGTAAAACAGAATAGCTTGTGGGTTTTTTGTTTCTCCAACTGTGTCGTAATGAAGTGATCACTGCCATATATTTTTTTGGCACATTAGATACTGCTGCGACATTATCCGTAAATCCAAAGATAGTAGACTATGCTAAGCGACTAAGGTCCGGAAGCATTTCTTTAGGAATGCATTTCTTATTCCGTTGAATAGTTCCTTCAAAACTTGTAAGGAAGTTGTCAGCAACAACAGATGGCTCTGTATTTGGTCAATCGGCATCTTCTCGCCGAAATTTACAGCTCTCTGATTTACAATCAAATAGGAAATGCTCAAGTAACCGAATGTATACGCTGTAATCATCAGTACTTAGCGGAAAATCCCAGGTAATAAATATTCGTGTGCATATTTGGGCACGATAATAAATATGTTCTAAATAAATTAAAAAAATATATATATATTGTTATGATGCGATTATCAAAACTAAATATCTGGCAGACATATGCAAGTACAAAAAAAAACGTTTTTTTCCGGATGAAATAGGAAATAAATACGTTTCTCCATAGAAGGTCTGGCCAGACCTATTCCATTGACTCTAGGAGTTGTTTTGGAAAATCCGAGTTTTTTTGCACCCAATTACTTCTAAAAAATGTTGTCTACACTAAAGCATTAAAAATATGAATGCTGACAAAGTCAGGAAATTTGGTAATGATAGCTACATAATTAATTAGAAAAAAATGGTTTTGAAAGTGTGAAAGGTCTGGCCAGACCTAGTCATTGACAGAAGGATTAAATTGAATCACAAATTACACATTAAAGTTTTTAGGATATCAAACGTTCAGTCGAAGTCTAAAAGCCTAAAAATTGAGAAATAATAACCTAAAATGAAAAAATTAACGATATTGTTCAGAAGACCGCCTATGGAAGCACCGTGGTGTAGTGGTTAGTGGTTGGACTACCACGCTATGCTGCCCGGGTTCAATCCCAGCAAACAGCTAAAAGTTTGTTCACGGTGCCACATCTTTCGAATTTCTGACAAGCAATCAAAGATTATTATTTGTCACGATTGACCCTCTCAACTCGCCGTTCGGAGTCGGCAAAACACTGTAGGTCCCTTCCATTCGTGCGAAAATATAACACGCACACACACATATTATATACTAGCCAAAAGAAAAATACAAAAAAAAACCATCAGAGACGCAGGCAAAAGAAAAGTTAGGAAACAAAAATAGAGTGCAATTCCTTCGATGTTCGTTCACTTCAAAACTCAAGATGGTTGTCGCCATGTTCCCTAAAACCGATTAGTTGTTCAAGATGAATGTTTCCTAGAAAATCAATTTCACAGCTAAGACTATTTCAAAGCCTTCAAAGGCCTAATCTCACTAGGCTTGTTAGCAGTACATACTTTTTTCTTCTTGACAATTTGCTGCGGTTTTGTTTCACTACACATATCCTACTTGGAAGTACTCTCATCTTCTCATGCGTTTTACTACTTCGTCATGCATGCTTTGCCGCTTTTAGTTGAGCCTAAAGAGAATTCTCTACACACTTACGACAGGTACTCTGGAAAGTTTACGAGTTACGCTCATTAACAACATTTCTGACATTATTGGGAATTAGTTTCCAGTCATTAAAACCAAGCACCACACACATTCCTCAGAACAAAATCGCACACAGTAAGTAAATCATCACTGCTAACGCTCCTTCGATTTTTATCGACTTTTAACAACTCTGCCGAATGAGCTGCTGACTTTGCCGTGTAAATGACTGTTGAACAGTAAATCAGTGGTATTTATGAGCAGATACACGATCCTCAAACAAACGTCAGAGTGTGTAGGCAATGAGTTTTAGAACCGCTCCATTAAAAGACTCAAATATCGGATGGAAGACACGTCACAGCAGCACCATCACCAAAGAATCCTCTGCCTCCACAGAAGATCCCATCATCCAAATGAGATGCATACCAATAGTCTTGTTTTTTTTCCTTCCACCGTCCACCATAAACAACTATGCGACTTCACCTGTTGGTTCTTCGGTGAAGGCATCTATCTTCTTCCTCATTTCCTAACCAAAAAACAAAGATGCATAAATAGTAGCGAGTTTACTTAGCGAATCTCTCGCAGACTCTTGTGCGCGATCGGGCAAACACGTGACGTCTTGACCCCCAATATGTTGTGAGGCATATTGCGCATACGCGCACGCCGCCTGAGAAGTAGTCACTGTAGTGCCTGCCTACTTAGAAGTGTCCATCACGCGAATGCGGATGCAGATGCGTTCATGCGATGTGTCCCGCAGAAATTAACGGGCTAAGCATTTATGTATATGTACGTGAAAGACCGACCGCCGCAAGTGGGATGGAATGCCTGCCCCGCGCAAATGGAGACTCCATTCGTTGAGGTATTATGCGAGAGATGCCTTAATTGGTAATAGCCTGCTGGCTGAAGTACTTTGGCTCGGTATCTGGCTCTCCAGAGATAATCATCGGAAGGGGATAAATAATGTTAATAAATTGTCAAGATAACGCGTTCCGCCAACGAAGTTGGCCTATACTCGTACCTCCCTGGAGGATATTTGTGTTGGCCATTTGTTTGCCCGTAGAGGAGAGTCTTCATCAGAGATGGTCTTTGCATTGTTTGCCTTTGACTTTGCGCTGTCAAACAAGTACATCGTGTGTCGCAGTTGCCAATCATTTCGTGTTGTCAGTGTGTGCAGAGTGTCAACCAACACTTTAACCTGGATCGAGTGTTATTATTTTAAATTACAGTTATTCCATAAATGCCTTTTTCGCCTTTCACTTTTTATGCCACCAATAGACTCTGCGACTGCGCGAAGGATCCAATTCCAAATCCAAATCCGAATCGAGCACTTTGAGTGCGCGGCTGTGCTGCCTTTAAGATCACACTTGTAGATCTCAAACTGTGTCGCCTCATAAATTGACAGGTTGCCAAGAGTGTTGATGATGCTGGTGGTGATGGTTGAGCAGCTCTATAGCTGTTTAAAGGTTCCCATGCATTTCTGAAGACAGCAGATGTGCGAGTTTGTTGTGGGAGCAAAAGGTGTTGAAATTTGTATGCCATTCACTTTTACTACTCTAGTGCGAGAGATTGCTGTTTGCCAGCCTTACATGGATACATTTGTTGAACGATTCGCAATGACAGAAACAATTGCCTTAAATGTAACCAAATGATCGAGGTATCTGTCAAAAAAGTTACGTGAAAGTTCTGAAATTCCATCTTGATTTCTTTAGGCCAACAGTTGTTGGATAATCCTGGGAAGCTGTGAAATAAGAATCGCTGGTGTAGGAGCTTTCATCAAGTATAAATGTCAAGAGGTCCTTCTCTGGTGGGCCACATTTTTCTGTTGGTGATGGTAGGACAGAAATAGGGAAGGTCTCGTCCTTGGTATCAAAGATGCCTCGTGCATTCTGAGACTGGACATAGCCAGAGAAAGCGACCTCTTCTTGGCATAGACTGGTGAACGCCAAGCTTTTAAGTCATATAACAAGCTGCTGTCAAATTGTTTGTTCCATGTTTCCTCAAAGCCTAGTAACATCAGTTGCACTGTCCAACAACGGACATAGAATATGAACTTGGTCGTTTAGACCACAGGATGAACTAGATAGTCTAACTTTTCATAGGGTCGCAGAAGATTGCTAGTTCCCATAAGGTAGCCATTAAGGCTCTTTAGTCTTCTTCATGTGTCTGAACCTAAACTAAAAATCGTATAATCGTAAATCGTATTCAGAAGCCTTAGGATATCTAGATTAGCGTTTGACTTGACGGGTATTGTGGATGGTTTAACATTGCTCCTAGTAGCTTCAAGAATAGTCGTAGGTTTGCTTTGATGAATTTTGAGGTTTTCAATTGAAAGACGTGGTAATGAAGGATTGTTTCTCGGAGAGGTTGAGAATTTTTCTATTTCTATAGTTTCGGAGGACTGATACTCCATCCGCTCCAGTTGCCATTTTACCTGAAACGTGTTAAGTTTAAGGAAGCTGGGGAAATAATCGGAAGCAGGTAGTGTATGCTTCCAGTCTAGACTCATCTCATAGACGCCTGAAGTAGATACCTATCAATGAACTCATGCAAAATGTATTAAACAAGCTATCGAAATAGACCAAAAAATGTGGACTGGGGGTTAACCCTCAGAAAACGGAACTGGTTCCCTTCACTAGGAAATTTAAAATCCCTCAGATAGACCCCTTTCCTTATACGACAAAGCAAAATATCTAGGTCTCATCTTGGACAAAAAAAACTTTGCTGGAAGCTCAATATCCAAGAAAAAGTAAAGAAATCTACCATAGCCCTTTTCTCTTGCAAGAAAGCCATCGGGGATTTCAACAGGTTAAAACCAAATCTCTCCTTTCACCTCCCTGATCAATGCTGAGATAATGGCGATTTCGGAAGCCCTATACTGGAACGATATTAGCATTTTCTCGGATAGTCAGGCGACCTTGAAATCTCTGGAATCAGTCTCACCGACTTCTAAGACCACCTCCAACTGACGTTCATCTCTTATAGAGATGGCTAAGCAATTTAATATTCACCAATGCTGGGCGCCAGCCTGGGCACAGAGACATTCCAGGGAATTGTAAAGCTGACGAGCTCGCTAAACTTGGAACAACAATACCTATTCTACCCGATAGGAGGAATATAGTTATGCCTCTCGCTACTTACAAGCTAACACTCAAACTTGACACAGTCAATAACACCAGTGCTTGATGGGAAAGTGGAACTACCTGCCTTACCACCAGACAGATCTGGCCTAGACTAGATCTTAGCCACTCAGAATGCCTTCTGTCCCTAGCAAGACCACATAATATAAGCACGACTGTTGGTGTCATTACAGGACACTACGTTGGAAGCCTATATCTCGCTTTATACAAAGCCCCGAATGGTTCTCAGCGGGGTTAAATATCCCCAAGATCATTGGTATCACAGTGGGCCTCTATAGGCTTAAGAGTGCTTGTACTTACTGTCAGCCACTGCTACCTAACCTAACCTAAAGTAGGTAAATACACGCTTCTCATTGTACTACTCTCAAATGTAGATGCTCTCAGAAACTTCATGGTCTTCCTCTAAAAATATGTACACAAGAATGTTTGGAAATAATGTCCATTCACAGAGTACCCGATTTCGTCATCTATTTAAAACCGAGATCAGAGATCAGACCCAAGCAATCTAAGTAATTTACAATTACAACTCCCTGTCAACTATCAACATGACAAATAACTTAATGACTCCACGGCGATAAATATTTGGATAGCTGAAGCTGTAGGTACGAGTACCTCCACTCCTTGTTTCCAGCTAAAAGAAAAAAATAATAATAACAAATGGTGGGTCATTTGGAACACCTGTTGGCCCGTGAAGCAACTAAGTCCACACATGGAGATTCATTTTTTATTTATTTATTTTTTTGATTGAAATTCACAAATCGAATTTGCCGCAAGAGTAGCTATAAACGGGTGCAGGTGATTTGCATACAACATGCGCCTGTCATTGCGCCAAGATTTGTCAGGTATGCGAATCTTGAAATCTCTCCTCATGCTGATTGAGCTGTTGCGTCGGTATGCGGCGTAGTGTGTGTCTGCGGCTTTTTTTTCAGTTTGGTACTTGTGGTGAGCTGTCTAAGCGGTTTTCGACAATTTGTCATGCTTAAGTTTGGGGGTACCTCTTTAGGAGTCGATCATGGGAGACAAACTCAGAGAGAAAAAAGTGCTTAGCCAAATGCCACAAAGCTATTTATATTTAACACCTGAGGCTGATTAACCTGCCACGAAAAATGCACGCAGCCCCCTTTGCATTCTTATGCAAATTGTTCAGGTGGTCGTCTCAGTCATTGTCGTTTCGTTTGTGTGTGTGTGTGTGTGTATACCTGACAAATGCCGGTGTAAAGTCAAATGATGTCGACGATAAATTGTTTCATTTCGAATCGTGAACCAACGCAGCAGCGGACAGGCGCGGAAGACCAATTTTTAAAGGCAAAAAAAAAAAAGAAAAAAATCTATTTGGCATAGGCATCGGGAACGCAGGCGCAACGTGGTAAATACTTGTGGAGCTTTCAAGGCAGGCATTCCTTGCAGTAGGCAACATGTCGGCGCAGTTATATATGTTGGCACTCTATAACTTGAAAACACCTGCGCGCATTATTGCCAAATTTACTACTGTGACTTGGGCACCTCCTACATCACCTTCTAGCCACCATAACTTAAAATGATTAAGAATTTTCTCGCGCACGTTCAGGTACAAAGATATTTCTCCTAGCTCTGCTGGAGAGTAGTTAACGTGAGGCTAATTTTTCATAATGACATTTCTGACATGTCATTGAATTAGCCTGTTGGGCTAATGACAGGCGAGTTACTTTTCGGCCAAATTGACAAGCTGCCTGTGGGGAGCCAACAAAAACAAACATACACAAGTGTACACATGTATTTTATGTTGCACTTGCACTAAATAGCTAAGCACTACATGACATACATACATACAGTCAACGAATCAGTTTCTTTGAATATATTGAACATTTCTCAAGGAAAAATATAGTTTTTGAAGTTTTGGTAAAAGATCAAACTGTCATTTGACCAAACATCAATGTCAAACGGACATATGTCATTGCACTCCCGCGACATTGCTACATCAAGAAATTATGGCTTAAGTCTTCATTTTTAACCACAAACCGCAACAACGAGAATTGTTTTTTTATAAGCCGGTGGTAGTCCCTGCTGCCCTTATCGGTGAAACCACTTAAAGTTGTTTTCAAAGAAATTGTCTTGCTGCCGGCAACACTGTTGCAAATCTATGCGGCCAGCGTTGATCGATTCACCAAAACGAGGTAACCAAATCATCGGGGAGAATCTATTTTCTAAAGGTGTTGAGTAGCAAGCAAGTTGTGGTGATGGGACCCTCAAATTGATGGCTTCGCAGTTTCCTAATACGGACTACCCAGGTGTACAGCATTAGATGTTGTCTCTTTTCTCTTATGCCACACCACAGTTAGCAGGCTACAAAGTGGGCAAATTATTCTTAGGAAATGTAAACACCTTGGGAACTTTTACAGACACCTCAGGACGGCATTCCGGCATGTGTGGAGCAATGGGAAATACCTAGACCACCTTTGAGAATAGGATGACTACTTTGTGGCATCCCACTGGGAATGTTTTTCATCTTCCATATGGGAAGTGACTGGTATTTTGTTTTGCCTTCTCAATGAATTTCTAAGGAATTGGGTTGAGTATGTGTGTGTCACAAATATGGAAAAGCAACACTTGGAGTTGTCGTGACTGGTAAGTCGGTTTGTATAAAGGTTTGAAGGAACTTATGACAGTTAAGAATTTTCGTTTGACAGTTGGATGAATTTTTTTGTTCATGCGCTCAAAACGAGAGCGGTGGATGCATCCATTCTATAACTGACGGGTTTAATACTTTTTATAGGTATGGAGGAAAATTTCTGGAGCTTTTGTGGGAATGTAGTTTAAGGCACATCTAGGAAATAACGAAGATATTCTTAATCCATATCCACCATCTTCAAAATCAAGTTAAAGGTGCACACTTTGCTGATGTCAGAAAAAGCCTAAAGAGGGAAACATAATAGACATTTGTGTGCATATGCACGCATAAGAAAATATACGAATACACAGAAACTGTATACTGTGCCCATAATTACTCCCAGCTCAGATTCGTTAACCTTTCGTCCACTTTCGCAAACATCAGAGAGAGCGATTTCATTCGCTCCACGCATATGCAATTTTGACAGTTGTTGGCATTTGACAGTTTGACACTCTCAACCCGCCATTTTCTTTGGATGATCACGTAGTGACGTCACATTATACCGAGCATCTGAAGAGAGAGCGATTTCATTCGCGAATTTCAAAAAAAAAAAAAATTAAATAAGATAAAATAATGGCAAATTCGGTAAAATACGAATTTGTTCATGTTTTAATTGAATGTGTGCGGCAAAATAGCTGCCCTTATGAAAAAAGTGATGAACTAAGTTTCAATACTGTTTGCGTACTCAAATCTGTCTTTCAAAATCAATGAATTTATCCGTATTTATTTCAGTGCGCTGGCAACCATTTGAAAGTTTGTAGATCTGCAAATCTTTATTAGACATTTTCATTTCATATAACTTCCATGGAAATATAATCGCTAAACACATGTACCAGGAATTATACCTAACTGGTACGACTTTTTTGTTTTGTTTTCGATCTTTACCAACATTTTACTTAGTTATGTCATTTATTTTACTAAAGGATATTTTTTTTAAATAAATATTTATTAAACTTAGATTTTATCGAAGTTAACAACACTGTCAACAATAAAAAAGACTTCGAGAGAACAAATGTTGACAGACAGCCATGCACGCAAAATATATTATGGCTGGGATGTGTGCTTCGGGAAACATAAGAGAACATTTCGTTCAGTTTTGACATAAGCTGGTGTTTCCCTATGGGCATTATGTTTCAGCCTTAAGAAAGGATTAATCTTTCAAAAGTCTGGGTAACTGATCAGGTTAACGGTTGTTTATTATTCGACTTTCAGTATACACATTTACCATAAATAAAAGTCAATGAAATTCGTAGTAGATGCAGTTATCTTGAAATTACTTAAAACAGCTTTGTGGTCCCGATGAATATCTGCTTTTCTTCTTTCACTTCTTCCAACTGTAAAAGAACAAATCAAATCGAATTATTCTTTCACTCTTGGCGTTCACATAACAAATAAGAGCTTCACGTGTCTGACGGTATATAACTCTCCAGAGCCACCACCAACCACCTCAACCAACTGAACCTGACGTGCGCAAGTGCACAGAATCTCAATTCCAATTTGTTGCCGGAATATTCACATTCACCGCATGCATCAGGCTCAGGCTCAGGCTCAGACTCTAGGAGTTTGTAGGATACATCGTCCGCCGATAACACCATTTATCTGTTGGCCACTGACTCTGTTGGTGGTTTCCATTAAAGCCTCCGCAGGATGAAAACGACGAGCAAAAACATGAGTTTCAGTTCTTTTTTGTTTCTTTCACCCGCCATTGCATCGGCGCGGCAGTTGAGAAAAAAAAACTGATAGCAAACTCCGGCCAAGCAATGCTCTGTGTGTCTGACGCTAGGGGGCATTGCATTTAAATGGTTTTGATTATTTCGTATTCCAATCGGCAAATCACGCCGGGGCGGTCCATTTGGCCTAGGCACGTATTTTTTATAAGAAAATTTAATTTGCAATTCCATTTGGTATTCTGCGAGCGCGGAAGCTGTGAAGTGAAGCAATTGCAATGGCAGCGCACGGTGCCAGAGCGTATTGCTGACGGTTGTAAGCGTTTGATTCTAACCATTAATCGTATCCGCTACCGCGGGGCACTACTCCACGAATGAAGTTGGTAAATGGTCAAACAAAAGGCGTCAGAAACGCTTGCAATTTGTCTTAAGTTATTAAAAAAAAAGAAATAAGATTGATAATTCTTACACGCTGTTTAATATAGTGAATAAATTTATTGGTGTCCTATGGCCATGTTTTTATGAAGAAAAATTGGATACATTTCTTTTGTTTCAAAATTTAAGCGGCTTCATAAATTCCTTCAAACTTCAGCTTTAGTCAAGATGTCAATAAATTTGTAACAACAATTATCTAAATGACGTTTGCTGTTAGTGAAGAAATTGATAGCTCTCCAAACAAAGTCTAAACGTCAGAAGTTTAGGAAAAATAACAATCCGTTTCAAACGGTTAATACCACAGATGTAATTTTTTTTCCAATTTTACGTTAATGTATTCTTTTTGAAAATCAAACATCAGAAAAAAGTATTGATTATTTTTGAAGCAGTGGCATCACTAAAATTCAGGAGGAAGTTGCATAGCGTAGCTAGTTTTTCGATCACAAGTTGTAGTGATGTATGTACTTACTAGCTGTGGATTGGGACTAGAATCTGAATGGGCTTTGTATGCTGCAAAAAATATGGTTGCAAAAGATCACTGCTTCCAAGTGAAATTTATTCACGGAGCAGAAACTGCCAGCAAGTGGCTAATTTCGAAGTTTCTACAGGCCGCCTTAAGGCCGTTGGCTGGCTAAAACCACATACGTAACTCAAATAGCAACCACAGATCATTAATCTGTATGAAAAGGACCCAAATTCTGCGCATGAAACGGCGAAAAATATGAGCCCTGAGCTCAGTAAGGAAGCCTGGAATATTGCATTGCATTGTCATGAATCGAGACACACCATCTTTTCATCGACTTCAAAGCCGCATATGTTAGTATTCATCGTCTTGAGCTCTACAAGGCGATGGCCGAATTCGGAATACCGGCTAAACTGATCCTATGCCGCGTGACGCTGGAAAACACGCGGTGCAACGTGCAATTTGGAAACAGTTCCTCCGAACTATTTCAAACATGCACCGGATTTCGGCAAGGAGATGCGCTGTCATGTGAGCTCTTCAATCTTGTGCTGGAACAGATAGTGCGCAGGGCAGGTGTAAACACGGAAGGCACTACGGATACGCGGACGACATCGACATCATCGGTCACTCCCATCGCACCGTGTTAGAGGCTTTTACGGCATTTGAAGAACATGCAAAACGAGTTGGCCTTGAAGTGAATGAGGACAAAACCAAGTACATGTTGTCAACAAACAAAGAAACATCTGTCCACCGCCTAGGACAAAACGTCACTGTTGGCACCAGTAACTTCGAAGTGGTTAAGGAGTTTACCTACTTTGGAGTAAATATCAACTCCACGAATGACACCTTAGTGGAGATTCGACGAAGACTTACCCTAGGAAACCGCTGCCGCTGCTACTTCGGTTTGGCGAAACAAATGGGTTCAAAACTCCTAACTCGGAAGACGAAATACATGTTCTACAAAACATTGATCTTGCCAGTTCTGCTGTATGGAGCCGAGTGTTGGACGATAAGCAGGAAAGCAGAGCAGATTTTGAATACTTTCGAGAGAAAAATTCTTCGTCGGATGTTTGGTCCCGTATGCGAGGAGGGCGAATGGAGGAGAAGATACAACCGCGAACTCTATGAGCTGTACCAAGATGTGGATGTAGTCCGAAAAGCCAAGATACGTCGACTACACTGGCTCGGCCACATCGAGCGAATGGACAACAATGCTCCAGCAAAGAGGATCTACGACTCACAGGTCACAGCCTCCAGGTTCGAGACGACAAGGAAGACCAAACCTCCGGCTTAAGGACCAAGCTACCGCGGATGCCAGTGCACTTGGTCTAGACAACTGGAAGCAGCATGCCCGGGATCGAACAGAGTGGAAGGCTGTCGTGTCTCAGGCAGATACTCTTCACGGGTCGGGATCCCGTTAAGTAAGTAAGTAGAATTGTCATGAATCGTCCCTCAAGGACTCACTACAAGAAGGTAGGTCTTTAAGTTTTTCCATTTGAACAAATTTTGCTTGAAGCAAATATTTTTGTTGTAATTAAAGCAACTGAATCCTTTTTTCTAAATTAATCGCCTTATCACCGTCATAGATGCCAACAATGACTGTGTTGAAAGTAAAAAAAAGTATCAAGCCCGGCATTTTATTGTTTCCGAAACTGTTGCTGCACCTCTGTCGATCGTAGA
This sequence comes from Brachyopa scutellaris, assembly GCA_949775065.1. Classification (NCBI taxonomy): domain Eukaryota; kingdom Metazoa; phylum Arthropoda; class Insecta; order Diptera; family Syrphidae; genus Brachyopa; species Brachyopa scutellaris. Next base: position 119,944,584 of record OX459113.1, on the reverse strand, counting down.
TATTAAGACCGCAATAAATCTTTGTTAACCGATCAAGGACTGACTCGGTTCCGTTTAGAATCAACACAAGAGCCATTATTCCTATTTCCTATTTAACAAAACACTTTCCATTTTACATTCAACAGCCGGACATGTTCCTTTAATGACCGCAGTTAAGGTTCATTTCATGGTCGCGCGTATTACATGCTCTACCCAGCCCAGCCCATTAATATGTATGTTGTTCGGCATCTTATCTGGCATACATTCCAAACTTCGGTTCCAATCACTCAACAAATCCGCTTAGTATCCTCAAAACCACAATTAATCTCTTTTCCTTTCCGAAAAGCGCAAACAACCACCAACAGTCCCAGCTGAGGTAACTCAGAATCTGATTGACCCCATTATGTGTGCGGTGGTGGCCACCGAATCCTTCGACGATTTGTAGAAGCCGCACCCATGTTGGCCAACAGTACTCCAATGACCATAAAAATAATACATATCTGCGCCCAGATCACAAAAACACCAAAGGGGGTCATTATGACCAAAACAATAGCAAACCTCCTATACTCCCGAGTGAGTAAATCACCTACGAGCAGACTACGTGACATAAACAACTCCCTCGTATGTACGTGCACATGTACTTAACCTCTCACTCTCACTCCGTGTGTAGTCAATCCGAGCCCCCGTACTATCCCAAAAAAAGAACAAAAAAACAAATGGATTAGCAAAAAAACAATCGTGCGATTCATTTGAATATTCCCATATCAGCCCGGGCCAGGAATGCACGCGGACACTGTAGTTTCATCACTCCCATAGGAAGAAGAAGGCGGGGTAAGTCAGTAAAGCCCGCATGCGCGCACATCAATCTCCCGATCGCGGTGGTAATATTTAAAAACTGTCACGACTCTCGCACATGCATAGATGGGCTACTTACGACTTCTTTTGGGAGAAGGATGGCCACCACTTTTGGGGCCTGAAATTGCCGCCAGCGGATTACTTCACAGCGCGTTTCCCAATGCCACCCGCATACACACACTGTGACTGGGATCATAATGCTGGCGGCTGCCACCGCCACCGCTACCACTCGAGAATCAAATTGCTACCAGCCAGCGAGTCGCCTCACGTTTTCTATATGATTCCATCATGATTGCATCAAAATCGACTCTATCTTCGGCTCAGTACGGTGGGAGACGGAACACTCCCGATAGTTCGCGTACAAATTTATTGTCAAAGTGCCCAGGCGCGCGCGTACCCATGCATAGATTCCAGCGGTACGTTCACGAAAATACCATTCAATCAGAGAATTCAATTCGAGCCGAAGATCCTGCGCCTTGATAAGGCTCCCATGCCATCGTGAGTTAGCGGCTCCTATACTTTCAGAATGATGGCCAACAACAACAACGACGACGACGACGATGATGGTGGCAATTGGACGCCTGATCTTGGTATTAATTTATTCAGATACCGCCGGCTGAATTTATTCACAGACTCAGTTACACATTTAGATGGTGCGAGATATGGGTTCTTGAACATTCCGCACATCGCCTCGAGGTGCATGTCGCCACTGTTGCTGCTTGCTGCTGCTGTGATGCGCGCCTCCGTGTGAATTGATTTCCATGCGCGATTCCTTGGGGGATGGATGCATATTGCATACCGTTGAATTTATTATTCCTCAATCCTCATCGATTCTTATGCGAAAGTGAAGATTGCATCCACCGATGTGCGATGTCAAATATGTCGAGGTTTCGGGAAGTATGACTGGAATTCAGGTGGAATTTCCTCGAAAGGAATCCGAGAGGGAGCCCTTGCTGAGGCACTGTAAACGTAAAGGAAATAAAAAGGAATGTTTGATGTAATATCTCTGAAAGAAAAGGGTCATCAACAGTGGTGGTAAATGGGGCTGATCGAAATCTCTTCTTTTTTTTATATAAATGGAGAAACTTAATGAAGTTTCTTATCGAGATACAAGTATACAAGTTTGTGGCGTATTTAAAAAAAAAAAAAACCTTTTTTAATGATGCTGATTCTCACATAGATTAGCCCGAACGATGTTCATACTTTAACTTAACTTATTACGTTACCAAATCGAATGTTGAGCCCTTAAATCTTCTATCAAATTGTTTTTTCCCGTCTTCACCATAACTCAGATGTCATCGGCTAAGAATGAACCTAATTAATGGGACGGCTAACGGAATTCAATCTATACGCATACGAATCAAATGAAGAAGCGCTTTTTGAGTTGCGTGACATCAGTACGTACAGTGACAGCAGCAACTATTTATGTAAGTCTAACTCGTTATTTTATTAGATTTCGAATTAAAGTGAGCTCAATAAATGCAGTTATTATCGTTACCGTACACATACAACTCAGTTGGCTAGACTTGATAGGAAATTGCGCGTCTTGCGCGTTCTACTCCTGCCATGAAATTAAACGTCAAATTGTGTACTATTATTTTTACTTTTTCAGTACATTCAAACCTTGTGAACATTTAACAGATTTGTCACTTTTCTTAGCACTTTGAACCGATTTGTGTTTAAGCCTAGAATGCATACGTGTTTTTTTGTTAATCACCTCAACACTTTGGGTTGAAAAACTTGCATCCTTAGACACAATTTTGATAAAATATATTTATTTAATCTAAAGGTAATATACATATTTATTAATTAGGATGAACTGAAGTGGTGCGGCCATAGGGTGTTCCAAAAAATCCAAGAAAATACAATTTTCTGAATTCAATAGTTGCAATATTTTTTTTTTGTTTCTGAAAGACGGCACGGTAAGGCAACATTACAATATATAACAAGCTTTGATTTTCCAACTATTATCGGTATATGTATTTGTAATCTTGTTTGTTGTACACATAAAGGCAGCTGTTGCATACTTTTTTCCTAACAGAACTCCTAAGTGATGCCGTTCTTCTGGATTATCATCATCGCCACAGTCACACAGTCATCATCTTCTACAGAATCCATCTCTGTATCATCTAAGCAAGATTCGTCTTTTTCGTCCATATCACTACCGACAAATAAGTTACCTTATCTCCTCATCATCATAGATGACCTTATTTCGACACATCTTGTGCAGATAATCGATTAGTTTTGCACTTCCGCACTAAGGAAACGTTTTGTTATGCAACTCTGAAATAGTTCATAAACTAACCTTTTTAAAACTCTTAAATTAACAAATTTTTATTGAGTTCACTTTCAAAAAAAGTAACATTAACACATATGGGGGCCAGCGCACCCCATTAAGTTGGTAATAATAGTTTCTTCTCTAAAACATTTTTTTTGATTTCATACAAAAACAAAAAAAAAGTGTAGCGATAGCGGCCTTTTGGAAACTGACCCTTTTTTGTTAGCTTCCCGTTTAACCCCCCTAAACTAACCCACCAAAGTCAAAATTCCACTTTTATAATTCACTTCTGTTTTTGGGTCACTAATTACACCAAATTTTAATTGTCTACGTCAAATAGTCTCTGAGAAAAACTCTTGTGACAGAAAGAAAGACAGACAGACGCCGAGGTGATTCCATAAGTTTTCCGTTTTGTCAATTCGATTACTTTGACGTTGACCACATTAGCATGCGCATGCATGGATGGAAACGCTTTGAAAACACAACACACTCATATCTTTGTGCTCCGTCCTGCACAGAGAATTATATTTTTCAGTCTTCCGCGATGTGAACCCTCCCACGGTCGGAAAAAAATTCAAAAAATGTATCAAAAACGAAACGGTTTGAGAAAAGAACATGCATGCACCGACAACTATTATTCAAAGTGGACTTTCGGTGTATTTTTGGTGCAATCAACCCATCTCTTTTTAACTCACATAAAATCTACCTGTCTTATTGAACAGAAGCGGTATGGGATTGATCGTGTAGCCAGGCACCCTACCTGTAATTGGTGTGTTAATATCTCTGGTGTGATAGTGATGACTCCTAAAAGTATGCAATGGCTTAGAAATATGCCCAAATATTAGCTACGGCAAGAACCATTAATACTATACACTTACCCTCCCGCGTTTCATCGCAGTTTTGAATTACTTCCCAACGAGCCATAAGAAGTTTCAAATTACTGTAATTTTACAGGTGGTTTAGTTGGCAGAAGCAATTCTATGCAGTTAGTGATTTTGACAGATCAAGTTAGAACAGAAGATTACAACCATTCATAATGGTTTTCAAATTATTTATATTTTCAAATTATATATAGCAATAACTGATTACCCTTTTCGGATTGAATTTCAATAAGAGTTTATCTTATAATTATTAGATAATAATTTCTTCTATTTGGCAAACCTATCTCGTCGATTAACTTTTCACTTCGAGTGAAAAGAATCAAATATTCAATCACAGCTGATTTTGACATTTTTCACAAATCTGTTCCACCTCAAGAAAAGGTGCAGAAAAACTGCGCTCAGAGCAGAAACATTGAACAAAAAGCCGAACAGGCTCAGACAGGCTCACGAAAGCCTGATATTTTTCTGCTCTTAACTGTTCGGAACAACCTCATTGAGCAAAGCTTTTAATTAATTCTTTGAGCCTCAAGATCCGTCAGAAGTTTTAATGAATCTCAACAATTTCATAGATTTCCCTTTTTTGACAATCATGTTTTGTTTAATAATGAGTATGACTGTTCATTTAATAGTTTGAAGTGTCACTTTAAAGGGTCGTCTAATCTATGTATCAGCTGCGCCTTGATAAATTGGTTATTCAAACGCGTTTTCCTCTGTGACACTGATTAGACGATGCAAAGCACTGGTTCACGATATTTTTCAAATCCATGCCAAACCCCTTTTCGGAAGATAATCACGCCGCGCCGGCCGCCGAATTCCTTCATCAGCCCAATTTTTTTTCTCTCAAAATATCTTCAATCTTATTTCATGTCCATCAGATACTTTGTTGCAATTTAGGTACCTGTTTACCTAGTTCCTTTACTCAACTCGTTTGCCAGTTGCCACTCCATAAAAATATCGCAACATTTTCTCTTTCTTGAACTTTTCGCGTAACCTTTCGGATACCGTACGTTCTTGGCGCATTTACCTTTTGCTTGACTGGCTACAGCAACAGCATTCCAGTTCCACTTATTACTCGACCCATATGCAACCTGAACTAATTAAATTCATTATAAGCATGTGGCCAATCTCTAACCTCGGGGTTCAGATAACTCCAGCAAACACAACAACAAGAACAGCATTATTAAAATACCAAGTGAACCGACCCAGTTGCATGCAAGAGATTCCATCACATTGTAGCCACAGTCGACCGCATCGCCAATCCATTGACCATATTCCCATCCGCATTGCCGAGATTTTCCCCGAAGCTGAGCAGCGCGCGCTTCAAATACATACATCTCCGAGGGGGTCAGAATGCCAGAGGTCTCTACAAGGGTTCACATGTGTGCATAAGCTCTGAGAATTTTTATGTAAAAAAAAAAATTAGCTCCAGCTAAATAAGCTAAGCCAACATCCAGGAAGTCGATAGCGTCGAAAAAGAGTACTATCTAGCGTTTTAGAGTTCTCCTCCCCATCAGCTGGCTGGTGGCCATTACGTGATGCAAGAAACGACCGTAACGCCGACGGGCATGTCATTCCACGCACACTCGGCCAACAGAGTTTAATGAATCATTTAACTTTGCGCAATTTTAAATTAAAGGGCTGCGCCAACGGTCCTGGGTGTCTAAGTATAGAGTTTTAGCGTGGAATGGACCATAATCGAAATCTGCAAATTACACACTCCATTCAGATGAATTGCTGCTGCTGTTGCTCTACGGATTCGTTCTGTAACAACGACGATGACGAGAAGGAGCTCGCGCCGACCGCCACCAATCCATCCGTCTAGGAGCACCGAAGCTTGAGTGCTGTAATTCCACCTACTGGCGAAATCAATTTCGTTCGTGTGGCACGTGCTCTAGAAAAACGGAATCATTGGCACGGTGCACACCGCGCAGCCAGCCACCTCCGAGTTACACTATGGTTTTCGGTTGCGGCGCTCACTGTAATTTTGCCAAGCAACACCGTCCTCGCTGATCTAGGGGTTCCAAAAAGAACAAGGCCACCGCCATCACCGATTTAAGGAATTCTCTGATGGTGCTGCCTGCTGCTTGTGCTGCACGATGGATGGTGGATGGTGGATGGTGTCGGTGTGGCACTGGGATTGATAGATGCAACGATGAAATTAGAATTCAATTCGTGTGGCGCAAACAATTTGTGCGCAATCGTCGTAGGTTGTATATCGTATCTGGTGCGGCTAGAGAGTGTATGGCCCTCTTGGTTTGTTGATTGAAGGTCTGCTGGTGGAAACCGTTCAGCCTCAGCTTCAACCATCCATCTGTGAGTTTGTATCTTTTTGACTTGAGTCGCGATCTGTCTTTCTGACGTTCTGTTGGTTGGTTATCCGGAGCTCCAGCCGGTGTTTTGCTGTGCTAGTGCTGCTGCTGCTGCTGCTGCTGCTGCGCTAGATTATTCTGGTGACTTTCGCCTGGCATGTCGTGATCAGCGGCAATTATCCCGTAAAAAATTGTGGATATCTCTCTGTGGCATGATTTCCGACAGATTTGCTCTTTTCTGGTGTCTCTTGTTATGTGTGGAATGGATCGTGTGCTTGGTTTGGTTGTTGCTTTGTTATTTGTCGATTCTTTGTCTTTTCGGTGGTGGTTGTTGGAATTGGAATTATACAAACTCAGACATTAACAACGACAACGAAGAAAAAAAACAGCGGAACTAAATTGCTATTTGCACATATGCTGTTGGCTTGTTTACACGGATCTAGTTGCCACTTGGGTTGGTTTGAGCTTGCAGTCGGTTTTTTATTTTCTCTTATTTTCTTGGGACAAAATTATTTTCGTTTAATTGAAGTGAGTCATGCTTAGATAACATGAAATTGATTTTTTATGTAGCTGAGGGATTGTTAATCAGAGATTGGCTCGGGAAGGTTTTAAACCCAAAGCAGCACATTTTGGAGCTGATATTTTAGAAACGTTTGCACACTGTTCTCTAGGAGAGGAGTACAACTAGACCACCTGTTCAATAATTTGCTCTAAGGCTCAATTGGATAGCATTTGTAAAATTTTTAAAAGCGTAATTAAAAGATGAAATAAAGACACAGCGTTTTTACTACAACACTAGTAATAATTATTTGTACCTACTTGTAACTTGTAAATAATTTGCAAATTTTTGTTTCATAAAGAATGCCCATTCACTAATAACTACAAGCACAGACAATAAATTGGTAAAATTTGGCTTATTCGCGGTTAGAATTTAGTATTTGTTTAAGAAGTTTAAAATAAAATGATTTCAAGCAGTGATGAATGTTACTACGAGGACAACATGAGCAGCGTATCAATTTTGATATCATAACAAAGCTTAATGCAAGCATACCTAAGTCTTAAACAATCTAAAGCTTAAGGATAAAACAACTATACAAAGCAAGCAGTTACTTAAAACTAGGTACAGGGAAACTTAAGAGCTATATTAAGACTAAGTTTGACGATGAAGGTTAATGAAATTATAGTGTTAACTAGGTCAGGAAGAGGTGGGGGGCCTGCAAAGTGCGTTACGGAGAGATAGTTTACTACAATGAAAGTTAAAGTTAGGCATACTATTTGCCTTACGAAGCATTCTGGATATTGGTTCGTGAAACCATAATTGGTACGATGAAAGCCAATATGAAAGAGAGGGACAGACCTGAGGTTTCGTCGATTGGTGTTAAGGCAGATCATTTCAAGAAGGACCGGGCAATCGATGTTGCCGGTCAAAAGTTGGTGTATAAAGAGTGCATCGGCAGCATCCCGACGTTTTTCGATAGACTGTAGGTTGATCAGTTTTAGGCGGTCGCTGTAGGGTGGAAGGTTGTAGATGTCACCCCAATGAAGACCGCGTAGGGCAAACCGGATGAACCCACGCTGGACGGCTTCGATTCGTCTGATATGTAATTGGTAGTAAGGGGACCATACTTGGCTAGCATATTCAAGCAGAGGCCTTACGAAGGTGATGTACAAGGATTTCGTGACATATGGGTTCGAGAACTCCTTGGACCAACGCTTCACGAAACCGAGCGAAGAGTTGGCTCTGCTAATAATCCTATCAATATGGGACCTGAAGTTGAGTTCCCTATCACAAATAACACCCAGATCGCGTAATGTGGTGACAAAGGGAACAGGTTCGTTGCAGATGAGATAATGTCTGGGAAGAGGTGGGAGACGTTTACGAGAGTACGTGATAGCTTGACATTTACTGACATTGAGTACGAGGAAGTTTTTTTGGCACCAGATTGAAAATCTATTTAAGTCATCTTGAAGTGTACGATAGTCGGCGGGAGATGATATGTGCTTGTAAATTTTCATGTCGTCTGCGTAGAGTCTTTTATGATACAGTCGACATCATTGATAGTCAGGATGAAGATCAACGGTCCAAGGTGGCTACCTTGGGGGACTCCAGAAGTGGCTTTAAAAGGGTCAGACACGGAAGATCTAAGAAGGACTTTATATTGGCGGTCTTCCAAGTAAGATTTGATCCATGTTATAAATCGGGGGGGGGGGGGGGGGGGGGAAACCAAGAATTTTAAGTTTATAAAAAAAGTTTTTTAAAGTTTATAAAATGGTAAAAGCGTTTAGGATCGGAAAGTAGACCGGATTGCATTCTGGCAAGATATTCGAGGTAAAGGGACTCACAGCGTTCGGAGAAATTAATATATAGACGTTGGTAATTGTAATAGTCGGAGTCGGAACGAGATATAAGATATTCTTGCCACAGTTTGTTTCTTTCGTTTCGAAGTTCGCGTAATTCTTTGTTGTACCAGGCTGGTGATGATGTAGGTTTTTTTTTGCGGTAAATACGGAACTGAAAACTTTAGAATTAACTTTTCTGCTTTCGAGTAATTACTAAAAAACATTGGATGATCACTACGACACGAAACTAATCAGCAACTTTGCATTGGTTAGGTAATGGTATTCAATATCATGGTGTAGTTGATGGGGCATGGGGTTTCAAAGCCAACGGCCTGTCGTGTAATTAAAAGGGTTGTTAATGCTATCAACCAAAGTGTATTCCTGATTGAGGTAAAGTGGCCAACAAATACTTTGGAAGTGAACGCAAGGTTTTATTCTATTGCTGGTATGCCCAATGTTATTGGGTGGATTGATGGGACGCTGATGAGAATAGACCCTCCAAATGAGTAATGAAGTCCGCTTCGTTGATCGATATGGAAACGACTGAATTAATTAATTGTATGCTTGTATGTGGCCCGGAGTTGGACTTTTACAATGTCAGTTCATGATGCAAGTGTATTGCTGAGCAGTATGCTACGGTCTAAGATGGATTATGGTTGGCGGCCGCATCCACGATCGATTTTAGTAGAGGATTCCGGATATGCTCGTATATATCGGCTAATAACACCACAAACTAGCCATTTAAATGATGACACAGTTTAAAGGTTCAACCGTTTACATTAATCAGCAAGGCAGTTAATCGAAATTGCAATTGGGGTAGGTATTGAAAGAAAGATTCCATGTCTACAAAACTTAACAGTTAATCCCATATACGCTGGCAATGTAATAAAAACTTGTGCAACGATTTGTAATCTAACATCACATACTCTTAATGAAAATGAAGATACCATTTGAAAAAATAGATTACAGTGATGTGATTACCAAGTATACATTGCGTATGTTTTAGGTCCACGACTCCATTTAATTTAAGAGCATCAAAAAAATGTAAGCTTTTTTGTCTGATATTGGCGCGCATGGTGCTTAGCATAAGTCAAATGGATTTTTATGTGTTTGTTTGAAGTTAACCGCGCATAAATACTCGGCCAAAATTTGAAATGATGTGGAAGCGGTGTTGGATTTATGTATCTGCTGAGTCTGAATGCAGTAATTTCCAAGACTACGAAGATTCATATGAGCCAATAGCAGCAGAAATTGCAGACGCCGATGCAGAACATTATTCGAGTGGCAGTGGAGAAAGTGCAGACGAATTGGTCGAGACAATGTTGGAGGATTCTGCTGCTGATCCAATTGTAGTGTGTATAGTGTAAATCGAAAGATGGAAAAAACCAATACACGTAAGAGCCAGCGGTTTTCTATATGTTAGACATATCTGCACTAAACGCGTACATCATTTATAACAAACGTATTCCATCATTGAATACGAAGAAGATACATAACATGTATTCTAATGGCGATTCGCCCACATCTAGCTTCGAATACAACAGCTTGCTCGTTCGGTGCAGCAAATGACCAACGTTGCTGATGACCATCGACTACATGCTTTGCGAAGAGTTATGTTAGTTCAGTTGAATAAAAATGACGTAAATGTGGTCGATGCAACACTTGTCCGCATTTGCTTATCGGCCAAATGCAACAAGTGCAAGAATTTTGTTTCTGCGATGCGCCATGAGAAGAAGCGCTGTACAGATGTTGCGGAGTAATTTTGGCGGACCTATCTCTTGCGATTTTCGATTTTCGACTCTCGTAAATTATATTTTTTCTTTTATTTTCAACAATGCCTATTCGAAAATACTTCCGCTTAAGGATAACAAAGGAACGGCGAACAAAACTGCATCATCACACTTGCAGATTTTGTTGTTCGTGTATCTTCGGAACTGAGATTTTAGCTGCAGGGTCATTTCTGATACTATGTAATCTAGATAGGGCAAAAAAAATGAGGATCCGTTGAGGGGTAAATTAACGATTATGGTTATGGTTTATGGTTCGCATGCATTTTAATTCAATACCGTGGAACTATCATGAAAGAGAAAACACTGACACTGATAGTGGAAATCATAAGATAAGGAAAAAAGCGGTTATCAAAATAACAAGCGATAGAAACGCCACCTACCGAGATTGCATTCCAACTGTCACAAAATTCATTGCTTCCAAACATACATGGATACACATAACCTTTAGTGTTTCTTAAAATGCGCCTACGCACAAATGTTCATCTAGTTTTTATCAGCCCCAAAATCAAGCATGATCTTTAAATTTCATCTCTTAAACGAGCCATCGCACCAGACCTACTCGTAACTCCATCTCTGGCTAACAATTTTCCCACGGCATTCCAGCACACGATGCACACAAACGTATCACCTCTCGAAATCTGCCCAATCTCGGCGTTCAAACTCGTGCAGCCAACTCCGAAAAATCCAAAATCCGCATCTGAGTGTATCCAGTCCATTGGGATATACGAGTACGAGTACGAGTAAGAGTATGCGAATCACTAAATAACCCAACCATACCGAGTGCTAGTGCCCAGTGCGGTGCCTAATTAATGTCCTATTACGAAATTAATCCGTTGTAAACATGGCACAGCGCACGTAACGGAAAAAAAACTACAACGGAGAATCGATAGTTTTCCATTTCCCCAAACAGCATTTCAGATTGCAGAGATCGTATAGATTGAAGCCGATTAACGATCGACATTTGAGATTTCGATGCTTATACTCGTACTGTGCTCGGGTGGTTTAATGATGGATGAGAGTTGATAGTTGAAACTGACATTTACCATCGAAACGTTTTGACTTTTGGAACAAGTCCATTTAAAAAGCGAATTTCACATATAATTGGCCAATTGCACTAAACGACACATCTGTATAGCAATCAAAAAGTAAATTGAATTTCAGTCTCATCTCATGTCATCTGACAACTACCACTGAAGGTTAATTAAAAAATCAATTTACACAGGAATAGCCCGGCCATGGCCGACCTCCTTATCTTCAGTCTAATTGGCAGTAACAATAACAATTCCACCGGAAAGGTGTCATCTTTAAAAGCCATCGAACTTAAAATTACTGGAGCTGGCTCAATTACCAATGATTGGACCTGTACTGTCATTACCGTTAATTGAGAAATGTATAGAATTGGAACAGTGCACATGACCAAAGGTCATAAAGTAGATGAGACAGAGGCATCCTCCTTTGACCGTAAGTGTCCGCGTAAATATTTAACATTAATTACCAACAAAATTTGACACTTTAATTATTGGAAAAAATGTAAATGCGTCCATAAATATTGTTACTGCCACCTGCGGCAAGCAGGTAGCACCCTTAAAACAGTAAACCAACACTACCAGCGTTGTCCTCGTCTAATTTTGCTGTCAAAGTTGCAACATTGTATGCGGCGAAGAACGCATAAATTTCACTGGTTTTGTGGAATTTTAGCTGAGCCGCGTCAATGGGACTCCTATCAACTTTTGATGCATTGTATTGAGGAGCGCTTGCAAGTTGCAGCTACCGCTTCGGGTTAATTGCTCCTCTGCTCGGGTCTTAACATCATACTCGTAATACTTATGCGCCAATTGAATGGGAAAACGCGAGGATTTACGAGTGCGAGTTTCTGTCATTGCTAAATGTGCTGTGCTGCGGTTGCATATTTTATGCGCAGAACTTACGCGGCGGCGTATTTATGTGAACGCAACATTGTACATATTATAATGATGCTAATATTGGCCAACTAAAATGTTGCAGTGTGTTTTATGTTATTTTACTTTTCTTTTCCAGAAATAATTTAATTTGATTTCATTAAGAAAATATTACATTGTTGGCATCTGGTGATTAATGACCGGATTTGATGTGACGTATGGTGGATTTAAGGATTGAGAATGGTGAGAAATTCATTCACTGTCAGTTTGACTTGGGAGAACTTAAAACATGGTTAGAGTTTTTGACGTGGTAATAAATAGTTTAAGGGGTTGGTGACAGGTGACAGCTAAAGTTTTTTTTTGAAAGACACCAATATAATGGGTGAATTGATTGGTTCCTAAAAACTTTTAAGCAAAACCGCTGCGCTGCTTAAAATACGTCGTCATTGGGGTTAGACATGATTAGAAAAAAGGAACCTGTCATATTGTAACGAAATAGGAGGGAAGAACTCACGAGTAGTGGTAATGGAAACCGAGGACTGCGAGCACGGTGATTCTGACACAGAGCCCGCAGTCTTTGGTTTCCATTACCTCTACTCGTAAGTTCTTGGGTGAATTCATAAACGCAAATGTTGCGAAATATACCATATGCAAAGTAGGAGGTTCGCAAACGGATAAATACAATTTACTGCAAAGCAAACCGTTCTAAAACGCAGTAGCTTGCGCAAAAGCAAGAGCTTCTATACGCAACTGTCAAATAAATATTGTTTATTTTACTCTGCGTCTGCATTCGCTTTTTTATAATTTTCAGTTTTCAGAACAACACGACACGCAATGTGATGTGATGAGCAACGCGAAATCTGCAATTATAATTTACAACAAAACTAGAATATATACATATTTATTAATTGGAATACTATACATCATCTATACAATCTTTGTATAAGATTGAAAAATCTCGTATTTTTTGGCATACAACGTTTTTTCCACATTTGCATATACGAGACGTGTAATGAATTTTTTTATTTATTTTGCTATATTTTGGAGCTGGACAGCCATTAAGTAAAGCGTTTAGAATAAGAACACAACTAGGTTAAATAATCATTTTATTGTAATGAAATCAAAATTGCGCAAGTTATCCGTTTATAATCGTTTTACAATTGCACGCAAACATATGCTTTTGACGTTGCAACTGCTTTGTGGCATTTGCTTTGCAAGTCTTGCGTTTACGAACTCGCCCCTTCCCTCCTATTCTGTTACAGGTGGCGCCCACCGTGGGGCCAAAATTGAATTTGTAATGTCTGAATTTCATACTTTTCGGTTATCATTAAAATTTGAGGGTATGGTGGCCAAGGACGTGTCACGCGGGAAGCGGTATAAAGACATAAAAACATTACGGGTCAACCCTTTTTCAAATTTTTCGATTACTACCCGCTGACTCAAGCATGGAAATGCGTAACAACCGTTCGATAATCTTTAGAACTAGTTACTGGCGGGAACAAGAATGCCTCCAGCTACAGAGATTCGGACACCCTTTCCTTTCTGCTGCTCGGACAGGCCTAAGGAGTGCTGTGGTCTTAGGGTTCTAAGGGTAGCGTAGGAGAGGGAAGGCTGCGAAGAACTTGCGGGTGAAACATCAGCACGCGTGTACAGCACGTACAACCTTTCGCGAGGACTTGTCCTTTGCTTGTCATACAGGTGATTCTGACACAGTGCCCGCACTATTTGGTTTCCATTACCTCTACTCGTGAGTAAATGTGGAGAACTATCGATTGCACTATCGATTATAATCGATAGTTTTCACTATCGAAAACAATCGATACTTTTTGACCACTATCGATTGTTTTCGATAGCCATTTAAATATAAAACGAACGGAGTTTATTGAAAATTTCACAGAGGAACCCGATCATAAGCCAACTGTTAAAATGGTTTTAACATAAAAAGGGGATTTACCGTTTTATGAATCGGCAACTCAGGAATAGGAGCATTAGTACTTAGAATCTAATCTCTCTCGGTGAGGAAAGCTTACCTAATATGGTGCATTTAACTTTTTTTATGTAACCCTTAAGAGGAAAAACTATCGATATATATCGATAATTATCGATAGTCAAAAGCCAACTATCGAGAACTATCGATGGCACTGACTATCGATATTTATCCACCCCTACTCGTAAGTTCCCCCCTCCTGTTCCATTACAATATGCGATTTGGAAAGCACTAGTCCTTTCTAGATCTTCGTTGTTTTAACCCATTGTACGGCAATAGTTCAGACTTCGTTCGCTATGGGGCTTTAAAGCTACCGCACTAAAAAAAAAAGGAGAAAGATAACTTCAGGTTATGAAGCAAATCGGTTACAAAGTAAAATTTTACCCAATACAATACAATGTGTGTGTGTAGGCTCCAATAAAAATGTGTGGAAACTCTTTTCCTAACCACGCTAGACACTAGAGATCTTATACTGAAATCTAAAACCAACAAAACAAAATTTCGATTGTAAAGTGAATGGTTAGTGCCACCTACGCATCGAGTGTGCAATAAATGCACTCTGTATTCGTGTGTAGGTGGCAGTGTAGCACACTCCATTCAGCCAATAAACTAGGTAACCGCATACAATCTCCTTCACCCTTTTGAGAGTTAAATTACAACAGACCGGGACCGGTACCGGGATCCAAGTCACAAGTGCCGCAGAGGACAATTGGCAAGGAATCGCATTCATGTTGCCTTTACTTTCCACTCAACGACGATGCGACGCGACGGTGCTTTCTGACTCACTATACACTTTGCAGTGTGGCTAAGAGAGAGAGCTCCATGATGATCGTCGCCATATCGAATGGATGGATGCAACGATCGCTACGAGATCACTTGCGCAACGCGCAGATCACTTACCTATAGATATCGTGCGGTACAATACAACACCAGCAGTAGCAATCAATTGCAAGGAGTCATAAAGTTATTTATTGATTTTTAATTATCAGCATTTGAAATAGCCAATTAGTACGTCGACTGTTAGTGCATCGCCGTGGAGTCTTTCGTTGTGGCTTCGATATGATAGTCTGTAGACAAGCTGGCTGGTGAGTACTCACCGTCGCGGCAGTCACAGATTGACTGATTCATTGATGGTCGTGATGGGATCGTTGATGATTTCCAGCCGATTGGAATTGTGATTCTACTATTAACAAATTGCCGGAGATTCAGTATTCAGAGGATTCAAAATAAGAAGGGAGGATGCATCGTGCCGGTCGTAAAAGAGTTTGACATTTAGAAGCGTCAAAGTGAAAGGATTTTAATGACTGACCAAGAAGATGGTTAAAGTCCGTCTATCGAATGGATTTTGTGATGATGGGATTGGATTTTATGATTTAATTTGGAGTTTGGTTTTTTTTATTGATTTAAGGAAGTAACTGTTTAAATCTCAAGCTATGAGATTGCTTTAAGCACAAATATTTACAAAAGTATGCCTTGTTAGAGTGCTGCAACTTTGTTCGGGAATAGGCATAAATTTATATGATCTTAGCTAATGAGGAAAATGATCATTATTTTTGTATGGTTCTTTGGAAGACATCGGGACTTGACGTATTAACTACCTACATATCCGAAGACTCTTCCGATAGCCATACTTAAACGTTAAATGTTTGAAATAAAAGCGCTATTATTTTGTGACGTTTGTGTCCTTTCCAATTAATCAAATAAATCACTTATGAAAAGATCGTGCCCGTGTTCGTCAAACGTTCTGCGAGCTACGTGGAGTACAGTACATGATCGGCATGAACGTCCTTATCGGTTTAAGTAATTTCTGCGAAACAAGCTTTTCAGATTGTCCTTTAAATATGTGACTTTTTGCGATCTCAGCAATGGTTGGTTTGTGAGGGTGCGGATAGAGATTTCATCAACCCGTTGTACTCCCCTCTAGAGCTGTGCTGGGAAAGAAAAAGGGTTTGGGATGTGAGTTGAAGGGGGGCTGTGTAGTGGAATGGAAAGGTTAAAAGGAAATATGGGGATTCAAGAAAAACGTTTGTGTGTCGTGTAAACTACAGTATTTTCGAGAAATCGATGGATCTAAGCAATGTCAGCGCAGGTGTTGGGTCCCAACAGACATCACAAAAAGCACCGAAATCCCGAAGCGCGAGTCACAGCACAGGACACATGGCACATCGATGAGGTGTCCTGGGTACATCATACTAGTGATTGGAATATGATCAGTAGGCCTCAATTAAGGTCACAACAATATTCCCAATCACTAGTAAAAGGTGCACAGAACGCAAAAAAGAATATACAAAACAAATTAAACACTAAATTCCGAGACACCACTAGACACCGACGAAGGAAATGAACGTAACTGAAGGCCAACTGTCAAATGTGCCCAACAGGCCAAACCATCGATCGTCAACACACAGTCGATCTCGTTCCCCATCATGCGAAGCGCATAATAAAACAGGAGGCAGAAACATCCAATCCATTCACACCAACTAGGATGAAATTGGGCGAAATGGCGTGGAAGGCAGATCACACCAGTTATCACATCCTGCCATCTCGCTCTTTCACATGATGATACGGTGGACTGGTATAAATCTAGCTACTGAGCGCAGTATATAATAAACCGACGTCTAGTGTTAAGTTAGAACGACATTTTTGGGCATTCGGATTTGTAAGTTTGAATTCATATAAAGCAACCATTTATAACGTGCTTCAAACGGTTGTATTTCATTTCTCCTAAGTGAAAGTTCCTCTACCATTTGCCGAGTCGCCTTCTCAAGCAAATATATAATTTCTAGAATCACCTATGCTTAGAACATGGTTCTTCGAGCCGGATATGAACCAGCGACCTATGGATACAGTCCACATACAGTGTTTGTGCCTTATTGAGCATAAAGCCAGACATTCGCAGAGGAAATGCCTGATACTTTCGTCTTCTTTTTCGCATCCCTGGCAGGTGCTTTGCTGCACTAGTCCCAGTCGGTTTGCATGTTTGTTGTTTGTTCAAGTTAATGTGTCCCGTATATAAACCAGTCATCAGTTTTAATAATTATGCTCTGCTCAGATTCAATAATTTCCTTGCCCGCTGTGGGTTTGGGTTTTCTATCATTTCCTTGGCAACCTTACATGTTAACTGGCTATAAGTAGTTTTCACTGCTTGTACCGCCGTACCTATCGATTTTACTGTGAAATTTTCCACGTCTTCTGTGTTCTGCCCCTGCTCTAGCAAGTTCATCCGCCCTCTCTATTTACGGTATGTTGTTGTGGCCAGGTACCGTGCAGGATCTTGCAAGGGAGTTGCATTCCTTCACTAATTTAGAATAAGTTTGGGGTTTTGCAAGTGCTTTAAATGTGGCTTAACTGTACGAGCAGTTTCTCTGGTGTTGGCATTTACGAGTTCGTCTGCGACCCTGAGAATTTTCCGCCTGGAAAACAGTCACCGAGGGTTCTAAATGAATCGATATATTTATCGGAAGATCTGGATCTAGCTGAATTGCTAGTATAGAATAGTTTTGTATGACTCAGAAACCACCTTTAACTGTTTAAATCAACATCCTAATTTCTGAACAAATCGACTATAAAGTTATTCCTCTAATGTTGCCTGGTTTTCTCTCCAGAGGGTGCATCGTGATCGTATACCACCTGCTATGCCATTATCACTATGTAAACTTGATTTACAAAAAAAAACTAAACATAAACAATCTTTTCCCACCCCTTTACCCAGGACCTGTGTGTGCACGGCGAGCATAAAACTATTTTTCTCTTAAGAAACATACTGTCAACTTATAGACGTACCATTAAATGCGGTTCCTTAATAGCCTGTCACTGACATGTGCAAAAAACAGAAAACGCGCAAAAAATAAGAAGAAAAAACCAGCCCGTTAAACGCCTGTCGTTCCGTCCGCCTTCCTCGGCGCGCGTATGTACATGGGCGAAAGAACACAACTCAACAACAAGCCAAACATTGGGCAGAACTTTTAGTTCTCCAACATGTCCACCTTTTTGGCGTGGTAACGAAAAAAAAAAACCACCAAACGCCTCATGTCACTCTAGGCAAATCCAACAACCCAAGGAAAAAAAAAAACAAAAAAACAAGCAAACCACAAGGAATAGAGGAGTACACCACTTCCCGATGAAATAATCTCTATGCATTCCGTCTAACTGGTGTGTTTGAACAAGCGGAAAACACCACTTGCACAGTGTTGCGATTGCGCGTGGCACATCCTTCCTCTTGCCCTCTTGCATCATCGATTGGGCTACAACGACGACGACGACCGCAAGACGACGAAGACTTGAAACAACAAACCGGAACGTGAGGAAAATCACACTCCGCCACACCATCTGCATCTGTATACCGGCCGTGGCTGTAGCTCTAGCTGTAGCTGTAGCCGCCTCCGCTGCAGCAATCACGCGCTATCCTATAAGAAAATTGATTTACGATTATTGGCAAATGCCGGTGAAGCCATTTGGAGCTGGAGCTAAGACTATAAAGCTAGTTAGCTGGTTAGTTAGACTGTTTCATGGGCAATTCCCATCGATGCACTCTGCTTTGAGCATGCAAATGGCGCATATTAACACGAGCTTCGGTTGTGTGTGTGTGTGTTTGCGTGTATGTTTGAAACTCTAAGTCCATTGCTAAGTTGTTGTTTTGTCGTCATTTGCCAACCATTTCTGGAACTGGAATAGCCATTTAGTTCAAGTGCCAACTGAAGGAACGTTTTTATTTTCATCATCGGCTTCCACGGCCAGTGCACCGGCGGTGGTGAATATAGTTTTCGCATTTTTACGATCGCGCACACCATTGACAGGCGAAAAGGGTACGAGTATGCGCAGGGTATGCTGCCGAACAGGATTCGAATTCAGGATTTAGGATGATGTTACCCAAGTGCAGGTTACAAGGGGGTATACAGGTGTTTTTAATCAAAAATACGCAAGATGAAGAGCTGTAAGTCGCCGGTAAATTGTGTCATAAGGCCTATCACAAAGTTGCGGGCTTCAATGGCTTGAGTGAGATATTTATGGATCAATTTGCATTATGAGTGGAATTTCATATGTATACGAGTGTGTAGTATCGTAGTTGGCTCAGGCTTCTGATTTGTAATCCTGTGAATCAGGTTTTAATGGAGGAATGGTAACATAGCGCTTGCAGTGAACAGAAAATAGATAGTGAAGATTACACTGATTGGAGTGTCGTAGTTGACACTGACAACGTATACTTCCAGTAGATAATGGAGGACTTCTGTTTTAAATAGATAACGGTGATGAACGAATTGCCATTTTAATCCAAGAAGCCTGACTCTTATGTTGACTTTGATGTGGAAAATACGAAATTGACCGTTAGTCATCCTCATCCACCATTTTGTGAGAGGTAAATTTACCTTTACTGTAAAAGTTAGTAAAAGCTTCGTTAAAATTTAATGATTACGAACACGAGCTACATATTGTTTCGTTCATGCTTCCTGTCATTGTCATCTCTTTCTCTAAGCATTTGTTTTTGATTGCAGGCGTAGGCCCCCAGGAAATGCTTACTCTACCACCATGAATAGAGCTACCGTATTTGAGATGGTCCAGCCTGATTCGCCGCAGTCACTACTTTACCCCTTTTGAAAATTGAGTATTCGATTGTAGTAGAGCTAAGGTTTCACATAAAATATTTGATCTTTAAACTTTCAGACAAGCGATTTCCATAACCTCAAGTCAACCTTCCATAAGTGAAACAAACATCGTCCAACTTAGAGGCTTTTCCAAAAATGTCAAATGGCTGATGTACCTGTCGTAGCATCTGTCAAACTTTAATGACAATCACACCTAAAATGCACCATCAATGGCGGATATAAATCAACACAACACTCAAAGCGAACAATCCATGGTCATTCGGCGTGATGACATGACAAGATCCTGCCATGAATTAACGACAGCTATGCACCTAAGACGATGATGGGACAATGAATAACGAATGAACGAACAACGACAACGACGAAGACATTCGATATGGAAGGTGATTGCTAAAAAGGTAATTCCCAGGTTTGCAACCGTTGTTAACTGGTAATAACGTGGGTAATATCGTGCTCTCTCTGGTTTCGTAGAATGATCTTCAAGGTGCGGTGGTTGTGTGGCTGTAGCACAACTACTACACGATCACTTGGGATTAGATGTATCATGTATTTGCTTTTTGGAGGCTCTTGTTTCGATGATAGACCTTTAACGACCGTCACCTTTATCATTTTAAGATTTGCAAAAAAAAAAAAAAACCGATTCTAAAACCGGAACTTTTACGTATTCAAAGGCACCTACCAAAATTCTGGTGGGATGAATCTAAGCATCCGCTCATTTTGTAATGCAAAGTCATGATTCTTCATCGAGGACGTATGATTGTCATAGTAAATGACTAAGTTGAAGTGCATGATGGTGATGGCATCGTCTATTCAACACCTTTGCTATGTAATTAGCGGTATTTGATCATTTGTTCGTTTTGTAGACACTATAGACAAGTGCTACAACAGGGCAAATAAAGTTGCTGGTATAATGAGTCAGAGGTCAATTTCATTAGTTATTAATTAGTGTTACAGATACCTAGCTAGGTTGCGAAGCTGAGTTTAGGGATTTCCTCTCTTTTGAAGGTAATGTAGGAGTGTTTCTTAACCCAGAACTGCGTTCCTATACCTATACATAATGTATGTTAATACAAATGTATAATTCAAAACCTTTCTTTTCGTATAGGCTTTCACGAAGTTTTTACTACTGCTGTTAACAGCTGTCAGAGAATTTAGATTTACTACACGTTTGGTCAAAATCAGATTCTTCTTCTGTTAGACCGTGCTTCATTCCAGCGAGAACCAGGGCATGACCGAGAAGTCACTCCAGTTGACCCGATTTTTAAGTATGTAGGTTAGGTTAGGTTTGTTAATTGGTGCCGAAAAAATAATAACTAAAAATCTAACTTTGATCAATGGAGATTTATTGTAATGTGTAATCGAAAGCTGAACAATGAGAGATAAATTGTGGTGTGTTCTCGTGGCCTTCTTGCCGCTGTTTTTTTTTATAAATCACGCACGCCAAAGGGGTTATGAATACCCTTAAAATGCTTTGCACAGCTCGGCCACAGGGGAAATTAGAGAGGGTGAGAGAGAGCTACTGATGCGCATTGGTCTCAAATGTTACTAAATCGTATTGGGAGGGAAAAATCGTGTTTGGTAAAGCATTCCACATTGGTGTTGAGCAGTTAAAGAAAGAATCTCTATATTTTACTATACGTCCGAAGTTGGGCTCTAGGGTTAATTGATGGGCATTCTTTGCAAGACGTGTGTTGCAAGAAAATAGTTGAAGGGGAGGAATGCAACTGGCTATTTCGCTGAAGCTGCTATTTGTGGAAGTGGTTCCATGGCCGTGGTAGTTAGTGCGTTGGACTACTAGGCATGCTGCTCGGGTTCAATCCCAGCCCGGGTCCAACACCTAAAAAAAAAGTTTTTCACGGTTGCCACCTCTTTCGAATGTCTGACAAGCATCAAAGAGTATCATTTGTCACGATTGAGCTTCTCAACCCGCCGTTCGAAGTCGGCAAAAAACTGTAGGTCCCTTCCATTCGTTCAAAAATATAACACGCACACACAAATGGTTGCGACAGCAGGCCCAGGGTCACCGCGAGCTGTAGCGCCACCGAAAGAAAGACTGTTTGTGGAAAAAGCGAAAGACAAGGAAAACCAAGAAACATTACGACGGTGTTCGAGGGAGTCAATTGACTCAGTGATGTTTCTATCCCCTACAAATTTTTGTATTCTATCGATTAGGGGCAGTGATGATTTCGGAGCACCCGACCAGATATGAGCATTTTCCTCTACCTTGGGGCGAAGTATTGCCCAGTATGCGTTGCCTGGCTCCCGCTATAACTGGACATTTGCACAGACAGTCAATAAGGGACTCTTTTTCATTTTGATCTTATTGCAGTTTGGATGCATGGTCCTGGAACCCAGAGTAGAACGTTCTCTCTGACTCTCTGGCTTGATTGCACAAACGATTGAGTTTCGCTTAGCATTCACCAACCAGTTTTGATGCAGTGAATGCCGAATTTATAGTGTTATTACACCTGTGATGCCTATGCTTGCTGCTCTTTGGACTCTTCTGATTTTGTTTTTGCTTAAGGCGGGCAACCACACAATGGACGCGTAGGTAAGAATGCGCGTACTACAGCTGTATACATCCATAGTGACATCTTTGGATCCAGTCCCCATTTTTTGTCAAAGGATTTGTTGCAGGCGTAGAAAAGTATACATACTTTCCTGACTCCCTGTCAAGGTCGACATTTAATGAGCTTAACATCCTGAACAGATCAGTTTCCTTTTAATAAACTATACATTAGTGTCGTTGTATGATAATTGTTGAGTAGTTGGAAGTACCTTAGACTCTTCTACTTTTGTATGATCTCCCTGAAAAGCAATACGACTCCCTCTTAGGTTTGAGCTTTCGACGTATACGATCATTGTGTGTACGTGTACGTTTAAAGATTTCTTATTTCACCATTTCACACGAAAATCGAATGATTTTATGTGATACAAAGTCTGGATGGGATAAATATGTTTCACCATTAATCCTTATTCTATAAATATAACTATGCACAAGGTCACATTGAACTCACCAGCTGGACCGATAGCAAATGTCGTACCTTCTTATACAATAGACAACAAATGCCAACTTCCCGAGGACACCAGGTGCAAGTTCGAAAATTGCTTAGACTTTTCCGACCAAGAACACAATCTACACATTTTTAGGATACCAAGACACCGGCCTCCGGATAATTTGCCAAACACACTTCTTAGACAACCTTCCAACCGGCGCGCGCGGCATACATTCCCCGCCCGTGTGTTCCTGTGGCCGAGCAACAATTCGTAATGCCAAATGGATTATAGATACCGATTGCCAGATGCATTGATTGAAATAGTTTAATTTACTTAAATGTACAATTTAGAATGCAAATGAAATGCCTCGAACTTTATTTATGGGTTGGCACAAACTTTTCAACGCCAAGACATGTTATTAACGGGCCTAACAAATGGTCAACTGTGACAGTGGTGGTGGTGAGAAGTATGCCCATGGCCAGGAAACGACTGCTTGCGGTGGAAATCTATAGTGGCGGGTGATTTTAGGCCCCAGTGTTACTCTAATTGACCACTTTCCGTTGACTAAATCAAACAACGATCGCAGGACTTATGTATGTCCCAGGTAAGCTACGCAACACACATGCGCACACACGGCTGACAACCCACACTCGAGGAAAATTCCAAATCCGAAAACTAATTCCGTCCAATGCAGTGCCATTTGTTGGCAATCGGAGTGACTTGTTGTAATACGCTGGTCAGGCTGGCTAGTGGCACCAAATTGATTGCCCACATTAATGCCTGCTTGTCCAGTGGAGTAGTTACAGCCGGCTACAGTGTTGCTGTTGTTCCTTCTTGCTGCCGTTGCGTGGTGACTGCAGCCTCCACAAATCTCTGTGCTATTTAAACCAATGAGCCATCACAGGGGAACAGAACCACCTGGGCGATATGATTGATGCATGGACATGATTATTGTTTCCCGGCGATATGCTTGGGATTCGGGCGTAAGCAAGACTACAATGACAACGACAGATCTTGAGGCAACATTGTAATCGGACCATTAGTATAATGGCAAATCATTCTTAGGCGGATGTTATGCACCGCACAGAAATTTGATCTTTGGCCATGTAGTGAAGACATCATGATCGCGCCTGTACTGTTGTCAGGTGAATTGAGATGATGCTGGTGGTGTCTGCATAGCATAGCATCCTCCAATTCACACATAATATTGTGAGTGAGGCCGCTACGTGACAAGCGACACCGACTGGGTTTATCGGTTAAAAAGATGCACGTTCCACGACGCGGTGGATGATGATGATGATGTACTGGATGGGACTATTGTTGTTGTGTGGCAAGGATTAGACTTTTAATGGTGCCGATTTGTTCACAGTAATGTGACAAAGCAGTGATACGGTTTCCCGTGAAGTTGTTTTGAATTTCTAAATAAATGGCGCAAAAGGCAGGATGCAGTCGAGTTCATAATGACAAGCGCTATGGTGCAATACAATACACACAACATATGAAAATTGAACCACGAAGTCGACACTGTGACGATTTAAATCGCTCACATGCGGCGTGAATTATGAAATTTAGACAAATGAAGTTTTTTTTTAGTGCCAAACAGATGACCTGAAGGTGATCCACGGCATGCTCTTTCATGAAGTCGGACGATTTGTCAACTTTATTTTCTGTGAGATTTGAAATTTTTTTATAAGGGAATTTCAATGGAAACTATATGTATTTAATAGATTGACACTTGGTTTGCATGACTTGTGGAATGTATTGTACATTGAAAGAATTAAGGTAGCCCCTTTGTTCTTCTAAGTAGGCGTACTGTAATTGAATCTATATCCCGTCTATCACTCTTTTGAATTGAGCCAATTCTTTTCAAAGCCTGACACATTGTATGATGAATTTTGAAGTCATGAGAGTTGGTAAGGTCTTAACATTTGAATGGTTCACCTTGTCGTTCAGGCCATTCTATTAATGGAGACAAGTTTTTATTATGCGCTCATAGTTTGCGTTTTAAGTTAACAAGATGTCTTCGTCTTGCACGAAATTATTAAATTTAAAATTAAATTTATTAAAATTCTTAATAAACATATGGAGCAGAAAAGTGGGCACCGTAGCGCAAGTGGTTAGTGCGTCGGATTACTGAGCCAGCGGTCTTGGGTTCGAATACCGCCGCAAACACCTAAAAGTTTTTCACAGTGCCCACCTCTTTCGAATGTCTGACAAGCATCAAAGAGTATCATTTGTCACGATTGAGCTTCTCAACTCGCCGTTCGGAGTCGGCAAAAAACTGTAGGTCCCTTCCATTCGTGCAAAAAATATAACATGCACACACAAATGGTTGCGAGAAGCAGGCCCAGGTTCACCTCGAGCTGTAGCGCCAACTAAGTAAGTAAGTAAGCAGAAAAGTGGAAGAGACACAAATGAACGAAATTGAAAACAGCTTAGGTCACAGCATCACCCACCCCTCTAAAGCATATCCGTTTTTTTTTTTTTTTTTTTGTGTTTAAGTTTAAAATTTTATTTTGCCATCTTCACCCATCTGAACAACTACTATCGCTTATTAGTATCGTACCGTTACCAACGGATCTCTTGAGAAAACTAATATCCATTGATTTCTCGAACTCATCCTCTCCATGTCCCTCGGGATTTCCACCAAAAAAATAGCTTGTATTTGCATCAGGTTCCGCTTTAACTAGGGAACTTTTCATTGAATAATTTTTATCTAGAAACCGATCGACGTGTGTACGAGGAGACTGCAAATAGTTGACATTTAGGTTTTCCTTGTCAGCAATTAGCAAATCAAAGCTATCATCCATGGAAATTCTCTTTGCCGACTTCTCCAAAAGGGATAGCGACAAATTCCTCTTTTTCGACTGCATCATCAAGTCCAAATCGTCGAGACTACGCTCCCAGTTCACAGCTTCATACTGCAACAACCTTCCAGCGTGTTTAGCTATTGGAGGTGCTGTGTTCTTTATCATTCCACTGATTATGTCCGACATGTCGAATTCTTCATCGCAATCGCTTTCGAGGTCCGATGGAATACACTTGGTTTTCGGAGTTGAACATTGAGCACCAGGATTAAATGATGGTTGATTTGTATTTTGCTTGGGTATAAGAAATTTATCGATCATCTGAAGTCCTTTCTTTGGTCTTGGCTTCGCTGGACCTTTGCTGGGTTTTAATGTTTTAGTAATTTCGTTAGTGGCTTCCATCAGAGCACTTAAATCATTCAAAGAACCCATCGGATGCTTATTATTGTCATTGCTCTTTCCACTAGCCTTTCTAGGTTTCTTTACTTTCTTTGGTTTCTCTTTGGAAGCGAGGAACTCTTTAACTATCTCAGGATAAGATTCCTCCATGAGATTTAATGGCTCAACACTGGACCAAAGATCTTGCATTCCTTTGGGATTATCAGAAGCGAATATTTTCAACTGCTCATCAGGAATCAGTCCATGAAAGAAACCATTTTTGTCGTTCCATCGAACTTCAAGACTTGGTACACCCTTCACAGTACGTTTCTTGACTATCTCATAAGGAAATACATATGCCACGGAACCGGGTGGTTGGGACTTTATAAATCGGACCTGCCATCTGGTTAAAAGAGGAAAAAACTTTTGGAAGCAGTAGATCTCTTGCCATTGCAGCAGGTGAGCCACTTGTTTAACAAACTTGACTATATTTGGTTGCCTCCAGCTAAGGTCGAGATTAGGAATTGAGTTGGGTTCACTGAGAAATTCATTGATTATCTCCTGGGATGGAAAATCTGGATCCACGAGTGCTTTTTTGCGAAGTGCCAATTCAGATTTGAGTGAAAGACGTTCTTCTCTAAAAAGGAGAGTAAAAAAAAGTAACAAGAGCACACCGGTGTATAAAGAAGAGTCCTACTTCCAAAGGCTAGAATCGCACCCATGATGTGTTCCACATGATACGCAACCACTTTTTGTATGACTTGCGGTCTTCCCTAAATGCCCACAGTTGGTGCAGATGTTTTTGTCATCGACTTTCATTTCTAAAGCAGAGTATTTGTGGTCTTCTCGCCTCCAAGATTTTATTCTGAAAAAGAAACATTTAAGCATTTACTGAGCTCATATCAGTAGGTATACCTGTCTATTATAGCATCATCATTGTATCGAGTGAAGAGTTTTAAGACACCGTCACGTCCTACGCCACCGACACCATCAGGACAATAATCACAGCCACAGAGCAATCCCATGACGATGATTTTATTTCGACCAAAATCTGCAATGTAAAAGAAATTGAATATACCCTAGAGTCTAGATATTTCAAAATGCAGAAATACAAACGTACCCATACTACGGCATATCTTTTCCATATCATATACATCAACAGCACCTCCTTGAGCAGAAGACGTGCCTTGGGTGGAAATGGAAAAATTCCTGTAAACTCTTACTGCACCATACGCAAAGCAATCAGAATCCTGACTGATGACACCATCCACCAACTGAAAGAACATGTCTTTAACTCTTAGATTTTTTGTACCATGTATTTTTTTATTTATGCTTACGCCCTTTTTATTGAGAAACGCACAATAAGCCTCAGCTTCACCCGGCCCTTGAACGCATGTTATACCCATGCTGCGCAACAAATTCTCACACTGTTTGAGCACATGATTGAATCTAGTTCGTCCTTTCTCCTTGTTAACAGGTTTTTCTTGACACACACCTGAATTTGGCTGCATTATTGGTACTTCCTTGGGTTTAACTCCTCGGAATTGGATTTCATTTCGCTTGGCAATCACTTGAGCTTTCAACTTAGGTGCAGTACCTTCCAATACGAATACTGGTGTTACATCTTCCCAAATAAGGTAGCATGTACGGAAAAAGAGGTTTCTAAATAAAATAAAATTACAGAAACATTCGTCTTGTGATAGAAACAAATAAAATACTAACTTTAAATGCTGCCGTGGATGGACGAAGTAATCGACAACATTCAGACTCTCACAGACCCAGCCAGCTAAATCAATCGCAACTGTTTTACCACGTAATTCATAAAATGGTTTACGTTCGCAGTACGGAGTGAATACAGTCCAGAGCTGTTTTATTCCCATGCTTATTTTATCAATTACAAATTAAAATATATTAACTTTACTTTGCTTTGAATTCAATTGTAACCAACAAAATAACCGATCAAAGGAAACGTCAAATTTTTGTTTAGCGACATCTAGCTGTTAGATAAATAAACTAAATTAGTGACATCCGTTGAATTTAAAAAAAAATTCAAAAAGGGTGCCTTACCTACCCACTTTGTGTTCAATCCAGGGTTAGCCGAAACAAACCGCCATATTGTTGCTCCTAAGTGACCAAGCCCTGAGTGGAAATCGTGCCCATGACCTCTGCGGTACGCTAACTGGTGCTACATGCATCAATTAGACCATTAGGATTAGGCTGCAAAAATATTGATGTTAACAAAAAAAATATTCTGTGTTCTGCAGATCTTAATATGATAAATGCTGAAAATCATGGAATTAAATCTTCTTGTCACTTTGCTGCAATTGCAGTAGATCTACTGCATTTATATCGAAATTTGAATCTACTGCCATTAAATGAAATCTACTGCATTTTTGTAGTATGCTTGTTATGACTTCAAGATCGAGAATTTTTTTCCCTGTTAGCAGACAACATAACAACAAAACTTTACGAAAAAGTTGAATTTCTTATCTGAACGCAGTTGGTTTGTGTATGTATTTCAAAGTTTATTATTTTCAACATATGCCTACATATTTAGAACCATAAATGATGCTATGGGTAAGGGAAATAAAAGCTAAAATGAATCAAAAGCCAAAACAAAATAATACAATAAAAAGAGAAATACAAGTCAGTTTGTATTTCTATTTTTCTGTTGAAATAAAAATCTACTTCGAGAATATTCAATCTACTGCATTTTTTAGAGAATCTACTGGGAAAAAATTGTTCTGAAGTGGCAACGCTGATTGTATCGTGTATTTCCAGCTTTACTGTGGATAACATCCCCATCCCCAGCCACAGCTCTTGTTTGCTTCTGATAGCGAGTATAGTTCCAAATCTGAAACTCAGACGGCGTTACAGTCACTAAGGTGAGTGCTTTTGCCATGCATTACAAAATTTCTTTTGCTCACTCTTTTGACATTTCTTCTTCAGTGCAGAATGACGACGAATATGAAAGTGTAAATAATAAACAAATTGATTTACTATTTTTTTAACTAATCAGGAAAGTTATTTCACTCTAGCAAAAACAAATGGAAACAAAAACAATGGACACAAGATGAAACAATAGCTTTGCTGAAAAGTTATATTTCGCGGAAAGATGAGTTCCAGTACAGAAGAAGAAAAAGAAAAGCCTATAAAAATATCTTAAGCGAATTGATTACTCGAGGTGAACTGGTATGCTGTTCTAATAGTACATAGATGTTTTATTATAATAAAATTTGGTTTTACTATAATTTAAAGGACCCCAGTACTACAAGCATAGCCTTGGAAATAAAGATGCAAACACTTTTACGGACTTTTAGAAGTGGGAAATTCAACGATAACCATTTACCGATCACCCCGTATTTGGAAACTATATTCGGAGATACAGACATGTATTCAAACGAGGTGTACGATGAAACAACTCCAATAAAATTAAGTAACGAGATGGAAGAAGATTCTAGTTGTCACCAGTTAAATTTAAATGGATCATCCATGCAATCGATGGATGAAGTCAGCATAGAATTACCAATTAAAATAGAAGATGTTCCATTACCAACACCAGTCTCACCAGTAGATATTAAAGATGAAATACCCTCACGAAACTCATCGATTGCATCACATGTACCTCTAACAAACTTTAAGGCGAAACAAAAAAAAAGGATTTCTCGTGAACTATACTATGCTAAAATGGTGAAATTATATGAAAAAAACCAAGAATTAAAAATGCAACAAAAAGAAAGATTTTTTAAAGAGTGGTTAGAAAATTCAGAGAGAAGACACCGTGAAATAGAAGACGCTAAAATGCAACGCCACCAAGAGAAAATGAATTTCCTTAAAAATGCAAAGTTAAAGTAGATGTTCCATTAATCAATGTACAATAATTAAAAACCAAATAAATTACCTCTCTGCTGCGAAAGTTGGACGTTTGATCTATTAACTTACCTTGAGTAGCAAGGAAAAAGCTGCTACCTCGCCATCGATTTCACTTTACATTTTCTCAAACTTTGCTCACTAAATGAATGTTAACAGGTGTTGTCTTTCCATTGCCAAAGAAAAATGCATTGTCGTTAGATCCAATAATATTGTTCTAGGTATGAGATGCCACAGCAACCAAGTCTCTAGCTTGTAGCGTTCGGCACTGGGAGCTTGTGAGAGACATACGGACGGGGAGACAACGGAGTACGCCAGACGTTTTCCCAATTTGGAGGAGTACCCTGGGCATCCGGGGGGCTATCTATTTAACTGATTTAGTAAAATTATATTTTTTAGATAACATCCCATGCTCTGTAGTAACATGATTTTCTTTACAAAAATGATGTGTGCCTGGTATACAGTATTGAAATACGCTGCCAGTTTATTTAAATATGTACTGGTTTTGCATTACACATTTCCAATTCCGATGAATCGGGAATTAAATAATTCCTCACCCATATACTCACGGATAGTCAAGCAGCTATAAAAGCACTAGGCTCAAACCCTGATTAACTCCAAATCAGTCCTAAACTGCTTCAGTGAAAATCAAATCAGTCTCTTATTCGGAAAATACTTGGGGTCTTCGTCAAGCTAATAGAGCCATTAAACCCCTCCAAAATAAATCCATAAAAAACCTACTCCTCAGTAGAAATTATATCAATAGATTAGTGGGATTTATAACAGGGCATTGTCATCTTCGATATGACCTAAGCAAAATAAGTCTCATTCAGAAAACTGAATGTCGTCGAAACTGCAGAACATATTCCATGCGACTGCATGGCACTATGTGCCCTCAGGAGACAACATTTTCACAGAGAAATCCTAATTCGTCAGGTCTCCACCAGTGAGATCCTGAACTTCATCAAAAGAGTTGAACCTCTACTGGTTCCCTAAACTGACTTTGCGGCATAAATAGATCTTTAAGGTCGCGGTGCCTTCCGCAACTGACGGGTCGGAACCTTTAAAAAATAAATAATACTGAGGCCGCAAGTTTTCTGTGTTCAACATTTATACAGCATCGAAAGTCTAGGTGAGCATAATGCTAATCGATGAAGTTTTTAAACATTCATTGAATTCTGACACCTTAATTATATGAAGCAAGAAGATGGTTCAACAGAATAGAACATAGTCAGTTCTTAGTTAGTACACGAATCATTGCGGCCGCAGTATTTTTTATTTTCCAGAAATAAATTAATAAAATAAAATTAAATACAAAACAACATTCCAAGTGCTTTATCTATGGTTTTATTGAAAAGATGTTTACATCAAAATTGTAAATTTGAAAGCAATTCATACAATTCCTGGGTCAATATGGGTCAAAATCGATTGCGTGTACTTAGTAGGTCTGGTTTAATATGTTATGTCTTTCACTCAACTCGTGTTTTAAGATATTATTTTCTAAATAGGAAAAAAAAACTGTTTGCTATCCAAAAAGCGGACCAAGAGCAAGTGAAGATATTCTTAAAATAAATACATTCGTTTCTCATCACAATTTTTGGTTTTTAGAGCGATTGAAGGGTATTTGTGTTGCTCTTTATGTTTTTTTTTCGGTTGTTATTGTTGTTATCAGTTAGGGAGGTAAATAAATTTCATATATTTAGCGTTGAGGTCGCGTCTGGGTCACCGTTCCGTTCCGTACCGTCTTGCATCTGTCTTTTTTTCAGTTGGTTGTTCTTGTTGTTGGTTTTGTGTTAAGTTTCTTTTCTTTCCGTTAATGGTATTCTTGTTATTTGTTGGTTATGTTGTTGTTGTGAAATTTGATGTCGAATTATACAGTTTTTTTTTTATTTATGTGTCGTCGTTCGTTCGAGAGATAGAGAGATAATACTGTCTGTGGAAAATAACAAAAAAAAATACGAAAAGAAACGTTACAACGTTATTTTATAGTACGCAAAAACCGTTGTGGTCAGATTGTTCGTGCTTGTATTTTATTCTGCTTATTATGTACGTGTGCACTATCACTCGTACTTACCATTAACGGCAATTAGCTGATGGCTATGTCGAGGAGAGAGAGAAAAAACAAGTTAGGACTCAAGGTTTACTTACGTTTTAAACTCTGCGCAAACGCTTGCGATTATTGTCACTGGGTTCTTCGGCATCCATAACCTATAAACAAAATAAATTATTTAGTTAGAAGAAACTTCACCATGGCTTCTAGAGTAAAAAAAAAACCTTAATTTTCGAACTGCAAATTTCAGCCCCATTTAGAGTGTCAATTGCATTCTGAGCACTTTCTGCCCGAGCGTATTTAACGTATCCACAATTGCGATTCGGCAGCAAGTAGACATCTATAAGACTGCCAAAGCAAGAGAATACATTTTTCAAAATCGCTTGCGGAATACCCTAATTGGAAGAAAATTTTTAGTTACATTGGAATTGGTTATAGATTATTGTGATCTACCGAAGAAAGGACGATGAACAGCCTACGGGCCACTGGTGAGTCAGAATTGGCCATTGGTGCTGCTGGTGGCAAATTAACACTACATGCAGAATTCTTACGTTCTACAGAAATAAAAATTTTATTGCAAAACAAGATAGATTCCTCAAATACCTACGATCTATCATGGATCCTTCTAAACGAGGATTAATAATCGAAAATTTAACAATCATTCTCTCGCCAAGTGGATATTCAAGCCCGTGGATCTTCTCCCTGAAATGAAGGAATAAAATAATTAATAAATAACAAA
The DNA here is from genome assembly GCA_949775065.1 of Brachyopa scutellaris. Taxonomy (NCBI): domain Eukaryota; kingdom Metazoa; phylum Arthropoda; class Insecta; order Diptera; family Syrphidae; genus Brachyopa; species Brachyopa scutellaris. The sequence goes on along the minus strand of OX459113.1, from coordinate 119,911,823 downwards.
TTGTAGCGCTATAAATTAAATATGGTTAGAATTCAAATTATATGCAACTTAATAATTGCAAGTCAATGTAAATGTCTTCAATTAGATCATATACATATGTATGTAGGCGATTGCTTCACCACAAATAGGTGGCAGCTATTAAAAAATGGAAAAACAACTTCCGATGACCTGTCATCTTACCATCATTAAATCTAGTCTCTATTTCAAGTTTCCTAAATTGTTAAGTAGTATGTATTTCTATTATGCAATCTACTATTTGAATTTTCGTCTTGTGCTTCAGAGCGCAATATAAGTAAATAGTGGGCGTAGCCACTGGGATAAATTGTGAAGACGTTTATGAATATGTAAACGTCGCTCACGTGTTTTATTTCAGAATTACATTAGTGAGTAAAAGCTGGGTGGGCATGGTAATGCATTAAGCCCACGAAAAGAGTACTGGGTTCAGGAGTCGTGACACTATTCATACTTACTTAGCATAGATAGCCGCCTCCGGTGTATTATAAGCCACTGTCGCTTCATTAGTGCGTGGTCCATCTGCAAGAACAAACAAATATTTCATACCAACATTTCCAAACAGACATCAATTTATCTTACGTTCTCTAGTAATCTGACAATAATCTAGGCCCGGAATTATATCAAACAAACGCCACAGCTGATCCTGATTAATATTGCTACTACAAATCACATCAAGAGTGGTCGTTTGTTGTGCATTCGAGTTTTGCATCTTCAAAAACGATGTCATTTCATTGTTACCATTATTTATATTGCCACTACCCCAGTCGTTGTTGTATCGATTGAATGACTCATCGCGATGTCCATCGCGGGTGTTTCGTGACGCCGTTTTAGGTTCAGCAAACACGGCTTTATACTTCGCAGGGCAGTTTTCAAATGCCACAGCGGCATGGTAAAATCTATTAAATAAAATCAATGCCAATTAGCATTATTATCTTACTTAACTTGGCAGCACCCCACCTCCCGTCTTACCTGTTATATCTTACGTATGCGAAACCTTTTGATTGCCCTGTATTACGGTCTTGCATAATAGATACACTCTCCACGTTCCCGTATTTGAGGAATTCATCTCGTATCTCGTCTTCTGTGGCATTTTTAGGAACAACTATGAACAAGCGCACGCATCTTTCCTGTTCGTTATCAGATCGACCTTGGCTTTTACTGTTAAAATAGCAAAACGATTACTAACAATCATATATCGTTATATGAGATTAATTACTTTGCTGCCACTAGCACCTTCACTGTACGATCAGAGTTACCAATATGGCTACCATTTAATTCTTCCTGCGCTTTAGCGGCCTCCGAAGTTTTCATGAACTTAACATAGGCAATTCCCTTATTAGCACCAGTTTGCTTATCCTTGACCACCCAAACATCTTCAATATCGCCAAATCGTGAAAATGCATCGCGAAATTCATCTTCAGTATGGTCACGGTTGCCGATAATAAAGAGCCGCGACATTGGAGGATCATCCTCGTTGACGGTAGCACGCTGGCGATGACCATCTCTGGAATTCGAGCGATATTCAGACATTCTGACTTCGCTTTGTTTAATTTAAAACAATATATTGTAGGTAAGAAATATTCGATAAAGTTTGACCTATGAGACCGAATACCGATTCTAAATGTCGGCAGAGGCAGAGGCTTTTTTAACCAAATATGAAAAATGGCGTTGAGTAGAGTGAGATAAGACTAATGTGTGAGAATAGGACAGTTGAATAAAACCCAATGCAGTTGATTGACGTTTTATGTGTAGATTACACTGAAATATCGGCGTCACTCAACATTGATACAAAAACTCCAATACCTACGTACTTGTTATTTTCCACATTACATATAACATACATAAGTGCATAAATAATAATTATTTGCGCTTTTTGAAATCCAGCAGACAGCTAGGAAAAATGTTATCAAAGAAATAAAACTTAAAAAAACAGCGTGGAGAGAGAAGCATGCGAAGACCTGTTGCAAGTTTTTAAACGTAAAATTTATTTATCGTATCGTAGTTGGTGATTAAAAAAGGCTCATCAACTTTTTCCTTGGCTCTGCTTTCCAATACGACAACCTGAATTTCCAATTTTTATTATTATTTTTGGTAAATATAGATTATTATAAGATGTCTATATATAAATTAATGTGAGGAAACATTTGTTTATGTGTTTAAAACAATAATTAATTTTTCACAAAACCATACAAATCCGCACAAAAACCGTACAAATGTCAACATATTTGACATAAAAATGAGTTGACTGGCTATTTTTTTGCGTTCAGTGCGTCTAGTATGCATTACTTTCTGCTTTTAATGCGTTCAGCGGACCAGTCGTAAGCCAGTTGAGGAAACAGCCATACAGGACCCGGCCACTTCTTAATGATTTCAGTTGATTTCCTGTCCAAAGTTTTTTTTAATCGCGCGCAGCGCGCCAGGCAACCAACTGTTTACATTATTTATTAATTGCATATATATATTTCACCATATTTTCTCATAAAATTACCACTTTCATTCATTAAAAGGGTAATTTTAAGTATGTTGAGGTTAGAATTTCGAAAATTAAAATTTTTTTTTGTGCCATTTTTTGTTATTTCCTCACGTTAATTTTATTTTTTATCGTGTTTTAGGGGTCATTTGGAGCCTATAAAAAATAATCCAAAAAAGCCCCGGTAAAAAATCAAATTAAAAAAAATATATTTTTTATGTATATATTTTTTTCTTTTAAACTAAAACCATTAGGAAACTGAAACATCAAACCCAAAGTAGCTTTCTCGAACGCGCCCATTTCCTTTATCGTTCTATTTGTCTCCTTTTCACACTTGAAACTGTCAAATAAAAACAAAATTAATTGACATATCTCCAATCTCCATTGTAATCTCAAAATCCTTTTACAAATCAACTTATACTTATTATCCAGTCCAGTCTTGTGAAATTACGTTTAATAAAATGCCCACAGAAATAGAAAACATAAATCCAAATGTTTACGGCAAATGCAAGGAACGAGAAAAAACAGCTAACGATGAGGACGAAAGCATCACCGATCCATTTGATACGCGTGAGATTTTTGGTAAGAATTTTATGAATCTCTTACAAATAACTCTAAAATACATGAGATTGCTATCCATAATAGACCTCATTCGTAGCATAAATGACCCAGAACATCCATTAACACTGGAGGAACTGCATGTCGTCCAGGAAGACCTTATCAGAGTCTCTGATAAAGGCAATGAAGTCTTTATCCGATTCACACCAACCATACCTCATTGTAGCATGGCCACATTAATTGGATTGTCGATTCGAGTGAAACTCCTCCGCTCCCTTCCTCCACGATTCAAAGTAACTGTTGAGATTACACCCGGAACACATGCATCTGAGATGGCTGTGAACAAACAACTGGCTGACAAGGAACGTGTGGCAGCCGCTCTAGAGAATAAACACCTCGCCGAGGTTATTAATCAGTGTATTTCCTCAAAGGGTTGAAGGAAGAAAACGTGTTTTTTACAAAAGCCCAACAGTGGTGTTATTCTCTGTACATATACAATTTTGTTGATTTAGTATCTTAAACTAATAAAAAGCTAAGGGGAACCCCCGACTAGTAATCCTTTCCTTTCGCTTGCACTGATGTCGGTGAGGCGTCTCTTGGTTTTGTGGGATCGTATTTGAATGTTTTGATTAACGGTCCCTTGCCCGCTTTAGCAAAACGGATCTCATCGATGCGTTGTCGTTCTTCGATCTGTCGCGTGATCTTCATATTGTTCCAAGCTAAAGGCGACAAAAAATTATTAGAGGACACGATAGATTGAATACCAAACTTACAATCCTTGACTCCTGAAACGAAACCTTTCTGCTTCTTTTTCATCGGCAGATTTTCTATTTTGTGTGAGACTAGCTTTTCAATCTTGAAGTAGTCCCTCACGGCTGGAATTTTTAGAAAAGCCACCTGTCCCAATGAAATGAAGTTACTACACGTCCAGTAGCATAGAATGGCCGCTGGGAAGTTCATGGTTAAAGGAAAAATGGCTAATGGAAGTGCACGCAACACGTACTTCATTACATGCATATTCTGCGCCGATAAACGGGCGCTATCTGTACCGATTTCGATTGTTAAATATAGAGTAGCACTTGTAATCATTGGCAGGAGAAACATCGGATCCGCCACCGTTAAATCAGTGAACCACCACAATCCGCCTGTCCGCAGTGACTCTACAGGGGTGTTGGCCATCGCTCGCAGTCCCATGAAGAATGAAATGAAAAGTGGCGCTTGTGCCAATGGCACAACCATATTCTTTAACGGATTTAGCTGCTTATCACGCATGAAGAGCATCATTTCCTGAGCATATCGAGCGGATTCAATGGCATCACCAGACTGTCGAGCTTCAGTCATTTTCAGTTGCAACGCCTGCAACTGTGGCATATTATTGCTCATCTTTGCGGCATTGCGCTGCGAAATGATAACCAGTGGAAATATCAAGGTACGTACAACAACCGTTCCAATAGCTATGGTAGTCCACCAAGGTAAGTCCATGCCAATGTGCAAGTACTCCATGCAGTTCTGGACTATACCAACAGGTGTCCAGCCACCTAGTCCCAACGAGGCAAATGTAGGTTCACCAGCAGCATTAAGTACATCAACGATCGTTTCTGTTGCAGGTGAAGGCGTTGGAATTGCCGGTGCATCTGGGATTTCAGTGAGGTCAATGATGTTTTTGTCTGCTGCACCATCACTTGAGTATCGCACACTGGTGAGTCCGGCTAGCGGGGTCAACTTCGAGATTATTTTCGGCTCGATAGATCTCACCGGTTGTCTACAGTGTGCAATGTGTAGGTCCCTTGTATTGTGCGATGACAGTGGTGTAAGAATTGACCGTGATGCCTTCAAAACAGAACATTATAGGTTAAGCAAATGAAGGTGGGAGTTGCGCTAGTACCTACCTTTGATTGAAAACAAATGTAGGCAGCATTTCTACCATTTAATACGATACGAACTTTGGTAGATAACATTGTCTGTCAAAGTGTTATTTAACTTTATTATTTTCTGTGAAAATATGGAGAAAAACTCAGCAGATGGCTATTTGACATAATTCAAAATTCAAATGTCATAAAAGTTTTCGTGCAATAAACTTTTGGAGATGACAGTGAATTGAATTTAAAATTTTTAAGAACAGAATTTTCAACTGTACCTAGGTAAAGTTTTTTTTTAAAACAAAAATCACAGTTTATCTAGGTATCTTCATAATCATAGTTTTCCTTAAATTCAAAATTATCTTAAAATGTTTATACAATTTTTCAGTTGTAAGATATAATTTAAGGCCGTGTGCCAATTGCGTTAAATTTTTATCCACTGCCTAATATTTGACGTTTCATAAACATTGACATAAAAACCATAACTTATAATTATTTTCTGTGTTAATGCTTTTGTTTGTAAATGATATCTAATTTGTGTACATGATTGAACAACAAAGTTCGTCATTTGTAAATGGAAAATATAAAGATAAAAATTTCACCAATCAACATTATTCAAATTATCAATTTTACTTGTTTTAACACGATATTGCACATATGAATTACTTTTTTATAAAAAAATATGTTGAACTGGTTTTTACACAATTTTCACAATGGGTAGTTTTCCCGTTGTATGTGAACACTAGTACATTACATTTGTCCACCGACAATCGACTTGGAAAACCGTTACAAACGCAAAGCTCTCGTCGTCTCTCTCATTCCCTCATGGGTATATACAAATGTCAAACATTAGCCACAGGATAATTTTTTATGCAGCTCCAGAGCCGGCTAATTTTTTGAAGTCTATGTTCACCTCACTAGCCTCAAAAATTAGCCAGATGAGTCTTTCATCAGTTCATACGCCCGCAATATATTTAAGCGAGATTCATATTTTCTAAATATGTACAATAAATTGCGGTAGTTCTATCGTTGAAGCTAGTAATACAAATAATAATAAATTTGAGCGTTGTAAAAATTCAAAACTGAAATTAAAGTTGTGCATGTTTTTTTTAAAAGTTAAGGACCAAGTAATTTCTTATAGAAAGCAAGTTAACAAATATTCAATATTGCTGTGTTTAATATTTTTCAAAACGTTCCTTTTTAACTCTCATTTCAATATTTGGGTCCGCTTTACATAGTACCTACATAGAAAATATAAATAAAAATCAGCTGATTTGTAAAAAAATTAAAGAGCGAACAAAGCTTTTCTCGCAAAAACAAATAATTCTATGGTGAAAATCCCCATCAACGTCAAAACAAAATTCTGCCACCGCCGTGGTGTAATAAAATGTTGTTGTTGTTTTTTTTTCCTCTACATAAGGACAAGGGAAAAACGAAACGTCAGAAAAAAGTGAAAGAGAAGTTCAAATCGCAGTTTTTTGTGTTTGCTTCGACTAGAAAAAGTGATTTTTTCCTCAGTTTTTTCTCATAAATTTCCTAATTAAAACTTGAAAACCAATATAAATTCCGCTTCCATCGAAGGAAACGGACAGCTGATATTTTGCAAACATTTTTTTTTGCATCTAACACCACCAAACGCGATTCCAAGGCAGTAGAAACGATCGAGAAGTTTTCTTCCAAATCCACCAGCTCTTGTGTGCGAGTGCCAACCAACAGCAGTGTACAAATGCAGTGAAAATGCGAATTTTACTGCAAAATATCAAAATGAATTGGAATGTTTTCAAACCGTGTGCCTGTAAATAAAACGAAGTGATTCCGATTATTTGAAGCTAAGAAAATTCTCACTGCTTCCCCTTTCGCGCAGAAACAAGACGACAAATAAAAAAAATTAAAATACTTTGTCATATGTGAATTATTCTTCTTTTCGTTCCCTCTGTTTGGACTTCGCACAACAACTCACAACGAATCCTACGTAATTCTTTACGGGAAGCAACAAAAAATGGTTAAAAAACTTTTTATTTTTAGAAACACTGTTGTGCATTGTTTGCGCTGTGGCAAGACTATTAATCAGCAACAGCGAGGACACGACACACGGATGTGAATCAATTTGAACTCCCAAATCGAACCAAACCCAAAGGACCAACACCTATTGTTATACATATATATTTTATATAATTTATTTTTCTTCTAATTTTTATTTGTTATTGTGAAACAAGCAAACATTGGAAGAGATCTCATTTAACGAGAACCAAAAAACAAATAAAAGAAAGACCAGAGACAAGAGACAACGAAAATAAGAGACTTCGTCTTGCAGCTTTTAGTGCAATGAGTGGAAAAGTGCGATTAAAGGCAAATGGAGTGCTCGATGAGGATCCACTCACATTGAAGGATATCTCCTATCGGTATTTGATTAGCAATTTGGATGTGATCAGTTTTTGCGATGGGCTTGGCTATCGTATGCTCAACGATGGTATTGTGCTGCCAAACGACATTTGTGACCGTTTTGTGGAGTGCTATCAGCGTTTCCAACGTCATCTGGACGATAAGGTCATCAATTTGTTCCGCGATACGAATAGGACTTCAATAAAAATAGTACATCTTCGAAATAGTACACTAACTGGCGATGGTAAGTTTCTTGCATTTTTTGTAGTTTTTAATTTGATTCCAGAAAATTGATTTCTGCTCGTAGGTAACATTAATTTCCTTAAAATGAAAATCGTAGTTGCCGAGTTTTCAGAGTGTATTGACTTGTTATTGTTAGTTTTTAGAAACTATTATACTGGCACATGATAATGATCAAACTATGTATGTGAATGCCTACATCATTACTCATCATATTCATTGTAGGATTAATAAAGTACACTGAAGGTATTACAGAAAATTACTGCAAATATCGCAAGAGAGATGCGCTGTTCGCTGCGTTTGTTACGAGTAAGTTTTTGAAGTGATAACACAATCGGGACTTCAGTGTCACTTATTATAATGTATATCTTCTACAGAAAAAGTTCTATTATAATCAAAGTTTTGATAATTTGTGTGAGCGCTATCTTAGTCACGATTAGGTCATATTTTGCATTCCCAAGTAACGTGCACCGAACTATTACTTTTAGTGGCGCTACAGCTCGGGGTGAACCAGGGCCTGCTTCTCGCAACCATTTGTATGCGTGTAATATATTTGCATGAATGGAAGGGACCTGCAGTTTTTTGCCGACTCCGAACGGATGGAACCTGGGCAGCATTACCACTACACCACAGTGCCACTTGCACCGAACTATTACTCCCTTTCATATGCAAATTGTGGATCCATTTGTGGAGGTCCATAATTTATGACAATTATAGCGAAGCTTATACATACATAGTACCTATGCACGTACAGTGTCGTGTACAAAATTAGAAACGATCGCTATTCTTCATTTCTTACTTCCATAGCTACTGTGTTTATACGCTAATCGTTGCAAAATGCAATTTTTTAGTGTCCAAGACTAGCTTTATAAAGTAAGCTATGCTATTGACTAGTACCTACCGTTACTTTTGTTATCAATCCCTTTGAAAATCTGTGGTAATACTGCCAAAAGAAAATACTCGTAAGCTACCAACAAATCTGTAATCTTCACAGTCTTGATAAAAAGACCAAATTGGTTGGCAAGTCCTTTCCGCAATTAGTCGGATCTTCTTAAGGAGTATAATATGGTGACATCAAAACAGTCCGGATTTTGTTAAAAGCACAGCTGCACACAGCTTTGTTAAGTAACTGACGATATAAGACAAGCGATGGATATGTTTCTTGACTTTTCGAAGGCTTTCGACACAGTTAATGCGAACTTATGTTAAAAGCTTGCGCAACAATACAACTTTTCGTCATACGCTTCCAAGTTAATTTATTCCTACTTAAATAATAGAAAGCAAGCAGTCCAAGACAATTAATCTGATTTTTAGTCTACATAAGCTAAAGGGGATATGAATACATTTATAATGATTACGCACAGCGCGAGCATATGAAGAACAAGAACGAGAAACAGACAGATCGGCGTAGTGATAGGAAACTCAGATGTTAGGTTTTAACCAACTCTATAGGTGGTGTCCAGGATAACTGGAGAGTTGTGTTTTTTATTGAGGTTTTTCCGGATGTTTCCTATTATTGTTTTGTACGATCAATTTCTTCAGCCATGTCATCCTACTGCCAGTGTTATGCCTTCGCAGTAGGTTTTGACATTAACTTCTGAAACTGATCAACTAATTTTTATTACGTGAGAAATAAATGTTTCGGTGACATCTGGATTCGAACCGTGAACCTTCAGCGTGACAAGCGACGACGACTACCACTACGCCAAAGCCACCCACTATCGGTGTCCCTCAAGCGTCAACAAGCCAAATGCTAATTCAAAGACTAGACTTAGCACAGGGGACTTCTGAAATTCAATAAATACTAGACTTGTTTTCAGGTCACTACCCACTGAGATATCATCTAAATACTCCAAATTTATCTGTCGAGGTTGAGTGTAGACTTTGTCTAGGAAGAGACGAGAAGACCAAGCACTTCTTTTGTGAGTTTCGGGCTCTTATCTTTTTTGGACTGGCATGCTCTAAGATTAAAAAAAAAACGTTCATTATATAAAACTGTCCACAATTATTCATGGACTAGTACATTTAAGTTGAAAGTTCCAACTCTGCTTAAAAAACCAAATTGTCATTGCGTCATTGGTCGCGTTAGACCAAGTTTAAGGGTGAGCAATCGCAACTTGTAAACCACCAAGACCAGCAATATCTTCTAGACTCTAGAGACTCTAGATGAGAAAAATAACAATATAAAGATATTATATGGGCACCATGTCTTAGTGGTTGGTGTGTTACCTGAGTGCGTGCTGTTGTCTGTGTTATATAAGGTTCCAACCATTTTCTGTAAACTAACTAACCTGTTTAAAAGTTCATTAAATAGTTAATTGTTCTCTTTTTTTTCCTTTCAGGTTTAGAAATTCTTCTGCGACACAATTTGTATGCTCTCTCAATATGGTATTGCGAGCAAATAACAGTCCAATCGCATCACCTTTTAGCAAGATATGGAGAAAGTCTTCGCTCGCTGGAATTGGGAATAAGTGCACAGCTCTTGCAACAGCCCGAACCGAACGACAAAGAACCCGTTGACTTCCAATTGAATTGCCCCCATCTTCGTCGACTAGTCCTCAACGGTGTGGTTATGCATCATCGGCTGCAGTTCGCCCATTTACAGGACTTAGGTTATTTAGACTTAACATCATGCATTTTGGCCAACTTCAGTTTGGAGGCACTGTGCAGTCTTCCCAACTTGCATACGTTAATTTTATTCAATGTATGGCCAATAGCGAATCAGTTGCATGCGATTTGTCGAATGAAAAAGCTAAGAACACTTGATATTTCGATAAGTAGTTCAAGTAATGGTCATGGTACATATGATCTTCCCGATCAGGTAAGTGATTTTACTGTGAATCGCATGTCATTAGCAAACTAATTCGATGGTATCTATTTAAGACGCTTGAAATGCTTGTGGAAAATCTCCCTGAACTCTCGCATTTGGATATTTCGGGGACAAATTTAGCCGGCAATGGTGTAGCGCAGAAGGGTGTATCAGAAAAAATTGAAGGAATCTCTTCAATGTCTCGCCCATCAATGAATTCAGATATTCCTGGTCTGGCGGGGAGAACTGAACGTCCGCTTCAGTTCCTTGGCCTATACCATACAGCGCATTGGGCATGTAAAAGACATGATATTCCTGCTATAGAGGTAAACATGATTTCATATGCAACCGAGATGACTATTGAAAGGGTTTTTTCTGGTAGATTGCTGGGGATGCGAATGAAGAACAAATTTTGACAGCAGCGCTTTACTATTATGATAGGCCGGCAGTTCTGACTAGGGTTAGTTTGCTTAATCATTTACCGAGTGAAATTGAGAGGAATGAATCGTTTTTGATTGCAGGTCCTCAATGACTTGTATCACATCTTTCGCTTCGAATGCTGCAAAGAGATCCACACAGCACTTGATGTTGTACTCACCGCTATGGATCGTCATTTAAAGTTTAAACATATGCAAATTTCCGGAAGGTAGTTGCTATTTGGTGACTTGATTATCAAACTTGCGTTGATTCGAATCTAATTCCAGTGCCACCCTATTTTACATTGTGAAAGGACGAGATCGAGAGAAGTTTGGAACACCACTCAAGAATCACATAATTTGTACCCTGCTTAATGGAATGGAGATGCATATAACAGACGACACAATGCTTCGAAATGGATACCTCACTCTTACTCAGTTTTCGATGCCAAAGGATGTGGTATTTGTTTCTCCTTGTTTATTTGTCTGAGGTATTTCTTATGGCACTTTTCCTCTTAGCTCTTTGAATACGAACGTCTCATCGCAGTTTTGTTGCACGGTGTGTCAAAGACCGAGCAAGAAGGTTTTGTTCAAAGGATAGCTATTTATTTGCTTAACACCTTGGCATGCCAAGTCGATGGGCGACAAAAACTTTTTCTAGGCGATTTGGGTGTAGTAAATGTGAGTATTAGAAACAAAAAATGTCATTCATTTCTAAATGAACTGGGGTATTGCATTTTTAGACTATGCTGAGTTTAATCAAAGATCGTTTGACTCGATCAGTGTTTGATGATGTTATGGAAGTGGCGTGGTCAACAATGTGGAATGTAACCGATGAGACTGCTATTAATTGTAAGAGATTCCTGGACGGACGCGGTATGGAGTACTTCCTGAAATGTTTACAAGTTTGTATTTCCAAGTAATAATTTAATCAAATATTAATGTGTTTACATATATTCATTTAAGACGTTCCCCGAGCGAGAGGAACTGCTTAGAAATATGATGGGTCTGCTTGGTAATGTGGCCGAAGTTAAATGGCTGAGGCCCAAATTGATGACAGAGGAATTCATTGAAGTTTTTGCAACACTCTTAGACTCGGATAGTGATGGAATTGAGGTAAATTGGATGGCATTTCTATTTCCATCATTACAATATTTAGTTGTCTAATTGTCAGGTGAGTTACAATGCAGCTGGTGTACTGGCTCATATAGCTTCGGATGGTCCAGAGGCATGGACCATCACAGCGCCAACTCGAGACGATGTTCTGCAACGCATGGTGAAAGCAATTGTTCGTTGGAATATCAACAGCGAAAGGAATATAAACTATCGTAGCTTCGAGCCGATTCTTGGTTTGGTTCGTTGTTACGATACTCCACAGTGTCAGCATTGGGCTGTTTGGGCGTTAGCCAATTTGACATGCGTATGTTTGCAAAAAAAAAAAAAAAAAAAAAAAATAGTTTTCATCCATAAATTCCCGTCTTTATTCTCTTTTTCTCCTTAGGTCTATCCTCAAAAGTATTGCCGTCTTGTTGAGCAAGAAAATGGTCTTCAAATGTTGTCTGATTTGATACAGCATCCCAATCCATATGACAAAATTAAGGAAACCGCTCAGTTGGTCATAAAACATTGTGTAAATCAGGCTGCTACCCTTGAAGGATAGCAACAGTCAATGCATGTCGATACCGATCTGAGTAAATAACTCTGAGCTGAGCGATAAAGCACTTCTGTTCGACTCTCGTGTCTCTTTTTACTTTCTGTTTTTGTTTTTTTCGTTAGTTTGTATTCAGTTTCATTATTTGATTATGTATTTGCAAAAAAAATGTATACACTGTGCGACTTTAAAACTGAATCTAAATATCCTTTTCTATATACCTTTACCCCTCCCATATACAAAAACAGATTGATACCAATTTATTTTTAATGTAAATATTTGCTGCGAAAAAAAAAACGAAAAAAAATATATACATTTATGTATTAGAAATATTTTATTTTATTAAGTTTAAATCGACTTCTCTTTAGTTCTTTTGCTAAACCGTTGCTTTGATGAATATTATACTCGACCTTAATATTTTGTACAGTTGATTGGGCATACGTTATTGTTTTAATTTTGTTCGTTGAATAGAGGAGGTTCCATCACATTGGCATATACATATGTAGTTTTGTGTACCAAGAAAAAAAAGATTGTTTAGTACATAGTTTAAGTTTCTTAAATTTTATCATACCTAAATAATATGGATATGTAATTTTGGATGGCTTCTACACATGGAAAGGGATAATAAAAAATTGATTGTATTTGCAGTAGAGTAGAATGTATGTCTTAACGTAGGTTAAGTGTAAGCATAGATCTGTAGATCAAAAGTAATCGGTAATCGTAACAAAAGAAGCTTACTTATATTAGCGTAAATAAAATTTCGATTAATCTCTTCTAACTCATTGTGTCGTCAAGAATTTCATTTAATTTTGTACAGACTACAGAATACTATGTCGAGATGTGTATGATTACAGCAAGATTAATGTAAGAAAACCCAATAACTAGTTGTACGAAATAAAGTATCTAAAAGATTAAAAAACAAGTATTTTTATTTTATTTCCCTTGAATTGAATTGAAATTATGTACAGTTGAACACTATAAGCGTAAATATACAGTGAACTGCGTTGATAAGCTCACCGGATGGCATACATATATGTACATACATTTGTACATCAATATATGCATATATCATCGAGCTATCGCTATGTTGGATACTTTTATCATACTAACCAAACGTAGAAAATGACAAAATTCAGTGTTCAGGTTCTTAAAGACAAACTAATTTATAACATAGGCCTTGTAAGTAAGTTGTAAGCAGAATCCATTCGGCTTCGGCTTAGGCCACCTTTGGCTAAAAATGTAACCTTCGGCAAAACATTCGGCTTCGGCCAAATGAAGCTGAAGATTTCCCAGGATGACATTTTTGGTCAGATCAAATGTTGGACATTCAACATTTCCAGCTATCTCCTCTTATCCCAGGCACATTTTGCAAAGGTCCAAACTTCTGATTCAAATTTCGCTTACGAAAATTGTAACGTTATATGGTGTATAAACGTTATATGTTTTAGAAACAATTATTCTCTTTGGCAATGGTGACTCAAATTTCCATTCGTGCAAAAATATGGCTGAATTCCAAAACGCAGTTCTTCCGCAGTACTGCAAAGTCAAGCGTTTCATATCGTCAATATATAGCAGTGATGCAATGTATCGCGTTCCAAACCGCATCATAAAAGCAACCACTGCGCAAACAAAAGCAAACAACGCATCACTGTTCATTGTGATGCGTTGTGACTTGAGGATTTTCTTTTTCTTATTGCGACAAAACAAAATAAAAAAAAACACTACCATGTTAATTTTAAGCTAGTTATTTGTTATTTTGATATTTTCCTGAAAAATTTGCAGAAAAAAATGGACAGAATTTTTTAGACATTTTTATTGATGAAATGAAATGGACAAACCGTTCCAAAAGTCAAAATTTTTAAAGCATCATGATGCATTGCAAAATGAAAGCATCGTTACTTCGCATAACAATGGCAGTGATGCATTCCCGATGCGCATATTTTTGATGTTTTGGAACTCAGCCTATAACATGCACACACAATTGGTTGCGAGAAGCAAGGCCTCGGTTAACTTCGAATTGTAGCACCACCTGAATCTGAAATTTTCGGTCGATAAGGAATTGTATTAGTTAAGGTCTTGGAAGAGAGTTAGTGGCGGATGAGCCCCTAATGGGCTAACGGCAGAGCTCACACCCCGTATCCGGCCCAGGGCTGCCGAAGTGAGTACTAAGGGAGTATTCGTACTACTCTGTCAACCACTGTACTCCCGTGCTCCCTTCGTCATGATTGTACTCCCATATAAAATATTTTGAATTTTTAAAACAGTAATTTAAGTACCTTTTCTTCAGTGAATATTACTTGTTAAAATACTGACACGATAAACTTTTAATGTTTATAATATGTTGTCACCTTAAATTCACTGAGTAAATTCATTTTTCGAGTGTTTAAATCCATATACAGGGTGCTTTCTATGTCCCAGGCCGATGTTCTCTTCGAATCATACGTTTTTTTTTTCTATTGTTTTTATATTGTGTACTTATCACTCAATTATAAGATATTATATCTTACTGTGTATAAGCTAGTCGTTATGAAATAAATGTGTTTTTTTTTTAAATAACTTTTAAATGAAATAGGTACAACTTTATAATTTATATTTTATTTATCGAATATATGGTCTTTATGTACGGAATGTGATGTTGGTCAAGTGGCTGGCTCTGGCCATTGCGCAAAGACGGACTCTTTTAAGCACAATTTTCATTACAATATCGCAGACGTCTTATGTTATTTAAGACAATTTTATTTCGAATGTTGTCCTTAAGCATCGAGATTGTGGTTATTGGTTTCTTGCTGTGCACCTCTCCCATCAAGTACCCTAATGCGTCGGCCCAAATTGGGCACCCTGCAGTTACTCTACGAGGGTGAAGTGATATTTGGTGTATCAATTGAGGGTTTCCGGTGCCCCAAAACTGGCTATTCTGTTTATTAACAAAGCCAGCCAAGTCGAAATATGCTTCGTCGCTTATAATGTTTTTTGCCAAAATTGATGGTCGTCTATACTGAGCGTAAAACTCAGCTGCTCCATAATAAAATTTGTTTGTCTACCAGGGTTACCTCTGAAAATTTCCGGAAAGCGTATGTAATGTATGTCTTATATTTTTTAGTTGGAGAGTGTACTTGTCGGAAATATTTAAATTCTTTTCTCTCTAAGAAAATGAAAATGATTTTGTTATCATACATGTGTACGTACATATGTATAATCATCGATGAATGTTTGGAAAAAGAAGTTCAAGAAACAAAGATTAGGAAAATATGGTCTAATCTAAAGTCTTCTTTACTTTTCATAGTTCAGACAGTTTTTTGTATGTACATTTGGAAAAACTCCAAATTTCGTAAAAGTAGAAAATTCCGCCGCTTAGTACAATCGATACATACGCTTTGAACTGATGTTGCAAACTACACACATTCAACTTGGTTGCAAACATTAGGCTCCGCCTCCAAAATATCAAACGAATCTGATTTTCTCTAACCATGTTGGTCCAACATAGAATTTGGTTGTACATACACCTAGCTACAGACGACTAGCTTCGACATCAACATGGCATGTTGACTACTTGGTTGACAACCAAGTTGATCGTCTGTATGCTGCTTTACTCGCTTGCTATATAATCACATAAGGAAAAGAATTTAAATAATTCTAAAATGCTCAACAAGTACAACCGGCATACTATCCAACTAAAAAGGAAATGATGTTGACTACAAGGTTGACTACCATGTTGGAGTGTCTGTAAGTTTCGTTTGTTAACTTGGTTCACAACCAAGTTGATCGTCTGTATGCAGCTTGCGGATTATTTGACGAATAATCGAAATGTGCGCCTTGTGATTCTAATGTCTAATGGGCCCTAATCTATACTTGTATGCCCTTTGTCCTATGGTTTCGTCTTAAATTTCCACTCTTTATTTTAATTTTAATTCTATATTGACCATCCCTGATGGCTACAGTCAGACAAACAGATAGTCTATATAATAAAAGTAACGACTTCCTTGGAAGTGCCGTCATTCTCATTCGTCATCATGGATATTGTTAGAGGTAAATTTAAATAAAACAAAATGCTAAAATTTCTTTCTTCTTTTGTTTTTGTTTTCTTCAGCGTTTGTATGACAAGGTTTTTATTACTTTCCTTGATTTTATGTGGTTTTGGTTTTTTGTTTTTGTTTTTGTTTCTGTTTTTTTAATTCAATATAAAAAAATATTCCTAGATGTGTACAATTATTTAAAAGTAATCAACTATTACAATATTCTTAAGTTCACATTCTCCACACACATATTTCTAAATAATAATTATGTTATATCATATTTACAATTCTAATTTGTTGATTAATAATATTTATAATTAATTAGACCTAACAGAGGATTGACTATCGGATTACGCGGCGAACGTAATCCGGCTATTGCCACCCCTATTGACTGGTGCCGGGCGTATGAGGTGAATTAAATAGAATCTCTGATTGCTCCTGTGACATCTGATATGGCAGGATCTCTAAATCATTTGGCAATCGGCTGTTCTGCGTTTGGTAGGGGTTGTAGCGATGCTGTGTCCCCGTATCCTCGCTACGACACTCCGAGCCCTCGTCACTGATGCCCATCTGAAAGTGCAGGTTTGGCGATGGCTCCGTTTGCATATGCATGTAGGACATCAGACTATCGTTTTGTTGAGCACCGAGGTTGTGCTGATTCAGTGACATCGCGGATTGGTGTTGTTGCTGATTCATCGAGGATTGTGGCGGGACTAGAGTTGGCTGCAGCGCTTCGGCGTTGAGGAACGCATCGATTTCCTCGTGGCCAAATTGCTCCAGGTCAGGTACGGACATATTTCTCGTTAGCATTTGATGCTGTAGAGTTTGAGTTTGTTGCTGGTGCATTTGTTGTTCGTGATGACTGTTGTGCAGTTGATCACTGGAACTCATGCCGAAGTTGTAGTTGACGAACTGCTGCTGTGATTGCTGGTCTATGGAATTGCCACTGAAGTTGAAGTGTCTACTGGTGCTGGGATTATTGCTGTATGTCACAGGAACGACTGGTTGTAGGAGTGTGTACCGAGCCATTAGTAGCTGTTCAGACACTCGTCGCAGCTCGTCTTGTTGCTGCATGATAAGTTGCTGCAGCTCATCATGCTTTCGCTGCAGTTGATCTTGGATCTGCGTTTGAGTGGGGGTCATCACAACTGAAGAGGGAAGCATATCGGAAGCATTCTAAAAAGGAGGAAGTAATGAGTATAGAAAAATCAGATGCAGCAGGTGTTGAACCTACAGTCATTGGCGATAGTACTGGAGTCACTGGGAATGGTGCCAGTACTGGTTGCACTGGTATTGCTGTTAGATACTGTTGTGGCTCGAGAAATGTGTGCCCCACTAGCTGAGAGTTTCGCATCGGAAAGGAGGGCTGTGGGAATTGAGTCGGCGGGTTTGACACTAATTGCGGGGCTAAGGCTTGTTGCGACATCATTGGAAGCATTTTATGGGATTGAGATTGCATTGGTTGTTGCTGTTGATGATGCAACTGCTGCTGCTGTACTACTAGGGATGATGATTGCTGTTGTTGTAGTTGCGACGATAAACTCTGTCGAACTCTAGCTTGCTGCAAAGAAGAAAACGAAATTAAATGGATATACTCGGGGACTAATAGCACCCATTCTAACCGTGCTGAGATGTGTCATAAGAGAATGTCTACTAGTCGCCGAATCGGCCGATATCGACGTCGAGTCAGACTCATTGCCTCGTGTATGCATGTAGCGTTTTCTCTTCACGTTCGGCGAAATACCCGCAGATGATATATTCCCATAGTTTGAACATTTTGAGGCTCTCGAATGCCAAACTATGCTTGAGTCTATACCCGGTGAAGTCGCGGTCGTCGGCGCTACCAATTGCTTTTCGGTACCACTGCCACTGATAGCGGTGACGCTGACACTGCCACTGCCACCGCTACCACCGGCCGCTCCTGCGGCTGCGGAACACTCGAGATCTCTAATCGTTACTGTTGCACTGGGATTTCTAGTGATGGTGCTGCTATTGCTGTTATTGCCGGTGCTCTTATTATGCCGTATCACATCAGCGTAGCTCACAACCACATGTGTGCAAACCACATAGTCCGGCTTGGAGCTCAGCTGATGGTACGATATGTAGAATTCACTTTGCAGCCAAATCCATTGTTGGCCCTTGGTAAGGAAACGATAAAAACATGATTTGCCTTCACCCTTTTGCATTACTGAAATTAAGGAAGAAGAGGGATACTTTTGAATATAAGCAATGGACTGTAAACGAAAGAGGATATAAAATGCTACAGGAACTCGGCTGGAAAAAGAGTAAGCCTGCTCGAAACTCGGAATATTTAAACGGTCTGCCGCAGGAACATCGCAAGAAAACAAGCTTGGCGAAATTTCCGTCCTGACCTGAATTCAAAGAGGTTTGTTAAGTTAAGCAGTTTATTGCAGCTCTTCAAGATTTGTTCAGGGCCAATCAAGGCTAATAAGTGAGCCTGCGAAGTACACAGTACGCCATCTTGAAGTAGATATGTTCATAGTGAGTATCCTGACATGCCACGGCGGTATTAGTGTGGAAATGTTTCTAACACAGCTTTTGAAATTAGTTAAATTGAAAGTATTTGAAATAACGGTTAAGTTATTACTACTATGGAAAGGTTGAGTTGCAAGCACAGGGAGTAAAAAAAAAGTTGTAAACTTACATTCCTCGTGGCAAGCGATTATATTATCGAGATCATCGAAATGATAGTAATCGTAGCCGGACGTCCCCAACACTTCAAATGGCATGTATCCAATAATTGGTGGTGCTCGATGGTCTAGAAATATAAATTTCCACTCCATACTGTGCTTCGAGGTGAATTCTTCCTTTGAGGGATCTATCGCAGACATTTCTCGAATTAGCTGAGGCGCTTGCACACGTCCTGTTCCAACGAATAGTAACCCCTTATCCTTGCTATCCGATCGAGACTGAGTATTTGTGCTTGTATTCCCTGGACTATCGTCGTGTCCTGCAAAAAGAAGAACCAAACGCCTTTAGAATATGATAATATATGTATTATATAATTTTTTATAACTCACTAAAATATCCAACAAGTTTGACTAACTCATAAGCCGTCGTGTCCACTTTATCCAATGCACCACGTCTTAGATGAACAAAAAGACTTATCTGATTATCTGGCGATACATCCGTTTCCAGCGGATCGATCACAGGCACTGGATTCAGAAAGATGTTGTACAGATTCTCATGATCAATTTCATATGCTAAATCAAAGATTGTCATATTCAATAGATCGCTCTGAAATTTAGTTCATCGCTCTGATTCAATTACTGATTTAAATTAAAATTTTCAAAAGCAAAATTCATCGAAAGAAAGTAGATAGAGATAGAGATAGCGAGAGAGAGAGAAGGACTTTGGAAATATAAGGTACTCACCGGTAGATATCCTAGGAGTGATGTAACACTTTCGGATGCATAATGAATGGTACCATTGCTGGAGAATACAATTATGAATCCATCTAAAGCCTCTAGCATGAGATGAGTGAACTCGTCATTGGTGAGAAAAGTTGGCTTCCAGTCTTGCTGAATTTCATGTACCTTAGACCTATCAGTTACATCTGAGTTAAATAAAATGGTTTAATGAGCTTAATTCTTTTTAAATACTACAATCCTTACCGTTGTGGTGTTTTAGAAATGCTATAGTTGACTTGAGGACTGTGGATTTGTCCATTTTTCTAGTTGTTGTCGATATTAAGCTACTCAAGTCATTTACTAATAAATTGAACTGATCGCGACGTTTTTTCTCGCTGAGATTTCTTGATTTTCTAAAAAGAAAAATGAATATTATAATAACCGTAAATATGGTTTGCTCCCGTTATTTGTGCAGCAAAATACATATTTTGTTACATTTTTAAGAACTCAAAGGAAATCTGCAAATGTCCGGAAAGCAACTGTGAGATACCGAAGCGAACAGAACTTAAATACATGACAATGCTCATATTCATGAAGGCAGAGAACAAATAAAGAAAACACTGCCATCAAGTAAGCAAACAAAGCTTCAAAGGAAAAAAGTTATTTCTGTAGTATAGGTACAATTTGCGGCTCTCACACTTAACCAATCTTAACAAATGAACTGTCAAAAGAAAGAAGATTTCGTGGAGCAGTGATGAATTGCACTTTCACTTTATAAATTTTAACGAATTAAAAAAAAAAACGATCAAAACAAATATTCTACCCAAAATGAACTCCCAAAAGAATAAACACTTCCCGTATGGTTTCCATGGGATTTCGATGAGTTGACAGATGTAAATCATATGGGCAGTTTGGATGTTGGGGATTCGGTTTTTTCTTGCGGGAGTTCTCGCACGGGCATACTTATTTTTATATTAATTCTATCTTCTTTATATATAAAAATGAGCTGTTCGTTTGATACCTCAGAACTCATAAACTAACCATCCGATTGAGTTGAAACTGACACTATATACTTTTTCTGGTGTTTGAAGTGTTCGTACTTCAAAAAATTTCAAGTTTTCCGCTAGATGGCGCTGGAACTCAAACAAATTTAAACTCACCGTGCGATTAAGTTGAAACTTGCACAATATTATTTGTAATGCAGTGAGTCATGTTCGTACATCAAACGTTTTCAAGTTTTCCGATAGATGGCGCTGGAACTGTAAAATTTCAAAACCATTCGATTGAGCTGAAACTTACACAATATATTTGTTATGAAGCGAGAAATCTCAAATCTCAAAATTATTACTACAGCTATGCACGGTGACAGCTAACGGCTAACTTTTGATTTACGTGCACTTTTCGCTTCATAACAAATATATCGTCTAAGTTTCAGCTCGATTGGATCGTGTGCTTTTTTTGCGGTTTTAGGATATTATAGCTTGGACAGTTTTCTTAAATCCAAATAGAGTTGTCGGCATTTAATTCTCCATTCATTTCTATTCACACTATTCACAAAAAGTCACTCGAAAAAATTTCATTACATTTATAACATAAGCACTATTTTCAATGGGTGTAGCGAAGCGCACCGGGTAACCACTAGTGTTATATAAAAATGAATTGGTGTTGGTTCGTACGCGCATAATTCGGCGAACATCATCCGATTTGCATAGGAATTTTTTTGTTGGATTCCACGTTAACACACAAAATTGGAAATACAGTAGAATCTCGGAAGATGAACGAATAAAAAACAGGCCCTGTTCATCTTTTCGAAATGTTCATCTTTTGGAGCAGGTACTTAATTTTGAGTAGGTACTTAATTTTGGTTAAGATGTCACTTTTGTTGCACTTTTCTTTTAAATTTAAAAACTTTACTCGGCCTTTAACTGGTGGCATCTTTCCTATACCTAAATTCACTAGACACTGGTATGCAAACAAACGAAATGAAATGCAAAATCAAGCAAAAAGAACAGTTTTCCAAAGTATAACGGTTATATGAATCTACTACGAGTAAATTTAACACCAAAAAGAAGAAAAACATATTTATGTGTAGAGCGTTCATCTTTTCGAGTATCCAAAAATCAACCCGTTCATGTTTTAAAATACGGCAATGGTGAAAAAATTCCGTTCATCTTTCTGGGTAGTTCATCTTTTGGAATAGTTCATCTTTCCGAGATTCTATTGTATCGACCGGAAAAGTCGGAAAAGCGTGAAAACCTGAAATTGCATACTTTAGGGGCTGGATGGTTGCGATATGTATCTGCAAATTCCATCTTGTATGGAAGGGAGAAAATATTGATTCCAATGAATGACAAACACTACGGAATTGAAAATCGGCTAATTTTGTCCCGCACGAAATAATAAATTGCGTTCGGAAGACTACGTCCACTTGGGAGCTGCCATCAATTTGGATGGAGATGCACCAGCAGCAAACATCGGCCAGTTGACAATTCTCCCAGCGACATATGTTAGAAGCCAGAGGCATATGCACGAATATACGCAGGACGCAATGACATATGTACATACATATGTGCGGCATTACGGACGCCACGACGTTCACCTGCCTTTCGAATTGGCCAGAAATTACGCAGCTCTTACTTCCCGGGCAAACTTCGAGCGACATCACCGCACGAGTTTTCAAACAAAAACTCAAACCGATCATGGACTTCATTGTGAATTAAAAAATTACTTCAATGACATGAAATATATGAAATCCATTTTCCGTGTAGGTGTAAGAAAAATGCATTTATTAATTAGTGTTGCACCGAATATTCGGTTACTATTCGGTATTCGGCCTTTTCGGCCCATTTTTAGTATTCGGCTGAATACCGAATATTGAGTTACTATTCGGCCGAATGGGGGCACCGTAGCGCAAGTGGTTAGTGCGTCGGACTACTGTGCCAGCGGTCTTGGGTTCGAATCCCGCCGCAAACACCTAAAAGTTTTTCACAGTGCCCACCTCTTTGGAATGTCTGACAAGCATCAAAGAGTATCATTTGTCACGATTGAGCTTCTCAACTCGCCGTTCGGAGTCGGTAAAAAACTGTAGGTCCCTTACATTCGTGCAAAAATATAACACGCACACACAAATGGTTGCGAGAAGCAGGCCCAGGTTCACCTCGAGCTGTAGCGCCCACCAAGTATTCGGCCGAATACCGAATACCTAAAAATAGGAGTAGAAAATAACAAGAGAAACTACCGATTTTTGCTATAAACAGTTTGCGCGCCAATTGTCTCTTATTCTTTCTCTTCTCTCTTGGAGGCGAGACGCTCACATACCAACATGGTTCAAGACAGTGTCGCCAGCCACTTTAAGTGAAATTCCCCATCACAGACCTTAAAATTCCCCTTTCTTTGTGGTGGCATTCCCCATGGATTCCCCACAATAGATTTTAAAAAATCAATAGGTCCGTTCGCATGCTGTTTGCACCAAATATTGAACAATTTATGTGATTTAAAAGATTTGAAAGTTTTCATATATCTGCCCAGAGAAATTCTTTGTGCTAAAGTTCGCAGCGCTCTGTTTTACGAAAAACTACAAAATTTTTCCGTACGCGAACAGGTTTTCGTAGTTTTTCATAGTTTTTGGGAGTGTTTAAACATAATTAAAAAAACTGACTAGTAAAAATGTGGTCATATCAGTGCGAAATCTCTTTATTGAAAAATAAATAAAAATTGCCGAACATTATGAAAAAGAACGAGAGAATTGTAGTGTACATTATTGGAATATTAAGTTATCAAAAAAAAAAAAGAAATGTTCCTAAGTGCGTTTAAAATTAAAGCAGGTCCACCTAACGTCCTAACCCATTCGTTTGAATGCATTTGAAATGAACTGCATATGGCTCATTTTCAATCAGGCCTTCTACCTGGGCACAAGGAAGGCATGCGTTAGTTAGGTTTGCGCATTGCTATTAACACGTTATTCTCTTTTGTTATTGCCTTGTATCTCAATTGATAGTTATTGACATTCTGTTTTCATTTTCCCCACATTTCGTTCTAGAAGGGAGTAGATTCCCCTTTTCCCCTTTCATCAAATTTTGGACTGAAATCCCCCACGAAAAGGGGAATTCCCCACAAACTGGCAGCACTGGTTCAAGTGAACATGGTTTGTGGAAAAAAAAAATTCCCCGAAGACCCGCTATTCCTCTTCATGTTCGTGATGGACTTGTTAACTCTGTATGATGTTCTAGTGGAAATGAATTTTTCGAACGCGAACCAAATGGAGGGATGAGAATCGTGTTTAGTCCCGAAAATAATGAAGTTTGAGTTGAATGATTTTATCGCCTGCGCCGTTTATTCAAACCATATTCATTATTCACCCATACTACAGTCCTGTGTTAAAAATATAGACCAGTAGGCTTTTTGTTCACTTTTGTTCTAATTTTTTTCAGATGAAGGTTTTGTATTTATGATTTATGTTGAAAACAGTCTTCAAATTAATGCAGCCGAATATAAGCCTACAATCTAATTACTTTTTTTAGTTTAAAAAGGAATTAAAAATATGTTAAAATTGAAGTCAATATTTTTTAAAATTATCCTACTGGTCTTAATTTTTTACACAGAACTGTATGTTCGTACTTTTTTAGGGCTTTTTAATGTGGCCGAATAGTTTGGCCGAATATTCGGCTATTCGTCCACACTCATGGCCGAATATTCGGTATTCGGCCGAATATACTATTCGTTGCAACACTAATTTATTTCAATTTGATTCCAAAAAAAGTTTCATTCTTTCAATAGAGATGCTCGACTTTCGAAAGGAACATTAATAATTTGATCAATTTTAGGCGGAACAAAGTTCGCCAGGTCAGCTGGTAAACTATAAGCTGTTCTGAACTTATTTATTATTTTGGAATAGGTTAAACAACCATAACGCTTGTGTCAATCAAATCTGAACATTCCGAGGTTCAAAATAAAAAGAATAAACCTTGAAATTACATATCTACCCATTTGACACAGCTGAATAGATTGTAATACCTTAAGTCACTAAATAACTTTAAAATTGTGGAAGAGTTTCTGATATTTTCGACGTTAGCAAAACAACGTTTTATCCTGTGGCTCCCCTAAGAATAAAATGCAAGCCAAGTTCAAATAAACGGTTAAATATTTCTGAAACCCACGCATCACCCGCCTGATGCTGAGTTTAATGTCACGTGCACAACAACTGCCATACCCTATGTAAATATTAATAGACTAAATTTATTGTGTAATCTTAGGATACAAAAATAGCGTTTTCCATTCTTCAGTTAGTGCGCAGTTTGTCGCACTAATAATGTTCTACGTTCGAGGGGACTGCCAATATTTGCACCTGTTTTCATTCTTTTTACCGTCGACCTCGAAAAAGCTATCCATCCGTGAATGATTATGTAAGTCCTAGGGTTTTTTCAGATATATCTTATACACACATGTACATATTATAAGGTTTGTGTATTTTTTTTTATCACGACTGTGTTTTTTTTTTAATTTAAGAAATCTTTAAGGTGAAGTACAAGTACTCGTATATTGTTATGACAATAGGCAATATCGGTTAACGAAATTATTTCAAAAATAAAATGTAGATGTAGATGGTTGTCGTTTGCAGGTATTGACGTTTTTGCTCATAATTTTTTTTTGATTTTACTGCATTCATTTTTACATTGGTACGTTTTTATAAATGACGCAGTTTGATTTTTTGAATGAACAGTCGGACTTTTCACAAGTAAAAGAGCAGTTCTTATGAGATAATGGAGTTAGTAAATGTTGACCTACTCTCATCAGTGTGGCAGATTGACGATAGACCAAATGTTCACACCAAGACAAATCCTGGAACAGACTAACGAATCCGATCTTTTCATCGACTTTAAAGCCGCATATAATATCATTCGTTGTCTTGAGCTCCACAAGGCGATGGCAGAACTCGGAATTTCGCCAAAAACCAATCCAGTTATGTTGCCTTACGCTGGAAAACACGGGATGCAATGTGTAGTTTGGAAACAGTACTTTTGAACTATTCCAAACGTGCACCGGATTTCGGCAAGAAGATGCTCTACCATATGACTTTTTCAACTTGGTCATGGAACAGATACGTAGGACAGGTGTCAACATGGAAGGCAATATCTTTTACCAATCCGTCCAGCTGCTGGGATATACAGACGACGCTCCCAGCTTACCATCATAGAAGAGTTTACGGCAAATAAAGAACAGGGGAAACAAGTTAATGAGGACAAAACCAACAATCAACAAACAGAACGGCATTTGTCCATGGCCAAGGACAAAACGTCACATTTGACAACAGTGCAGTAACTTTGAAGTGGTTAAGGAGTAAACATGAGCTCCACGAATGACGCACCTTAGCAGACATTCGATGAAGAGTTACCCTAGGAGACC
Organism: Brachyopa scutellaris; assembly: GCA_949775065.1. Classification (NCBI taxonomy): domain Eukaryota; kingdom Metazoa; phylum Arthropoda; class Insecta; order Diptera; family Syrphidae; genus Brachyopa; species Brachyopa scutellaris. The sequence continues at coordinate 119,885,637 of OX459113.1, read as the reverse complement.
GCTTCTACTCCGGTTTGGCAAAATGACCGGATTTAAGGCTCCCGACTCGGAAGACGAAATATATGCTCTACAAAACATTGGCGCAAGTTCATAGTCAGATAAAGCCGACAATAAAAGAATTTATTCACCTACATAACCTAAAATATACTTTTTGATATTCATCACCTTATATCACCTTATAATCGACCTTAAACATATAGCCGGCTCGAAATTTAAAATGACCCAAACGTCACTTTAAATAATTATAGTCGGCTCTAAATTTCTCATATAATATTTTGGGCGATTGGGTTTGTTCGTTCAAATCACTATACAAAAACATACCAAAGTCGAACATTGATACGGAACCCAAGTTTCCAAACTTTTCTTGGGATGTTATTGTAATATTAGCGTGTTCGTAATATAGTTAGGTAAAAGCCGAAAGGCAATAGTTTGTAATTATAGAGTTAAGCCTAGAGTGCCCCCTAAGGGCCAGTAAGCTAAATTAAGTAATTTTTGTTAGTTTTAAATTAGATTTAAGCATTTTTGTCTAGTATGTAAGTAAATATTGAAAATTGAACAATAAAAATGTTTTTAAAAGTAAAAAAATACCAAAGTCGAAACTAACTAATACACAGGCGAAAATGTGTTTATGAATAACGAAAAATTATAGCCGGCTGTAGCTATAGTCGGCTATAGGCACTGACTATGAATTTGCGCCATTGATTCTACCAGCAAGGACTAAATCTATCCAAATCTTTAAATATATGTTATCGTCTTGCCTCCCTCCTATTTTATTAAGTGGTGTTCAGGTTGAAATAGTTTCTAGGATTAAAAATCTTGGCATTATCCTTAATGGCAATCTGACTTGGAGTGACCACATTAACTCCGTGGTATCTAGAATTTCCGGTGTTCTACGGGGTCTATCAGTATGTCGAGAAACTCTACCAACACCTGTTAAACTGAAATTGATAAAGGCCTTGATTGTACCTCTCATCATGTATGGCTGTGAATTGTTCGCCAGCACAGATTCTAATTCAAAACGTAAGTTAAACGTTGCCTTCAATGCAATTGCAAGATTGGTATACAATTTGCGTAAATATGATCATGTTTCTAGCTACTCCCGACAAATACTAGGATGCAGGCTATGCTTCTCAAAATTATATACCAAAAGCAGCCTGTTTAATTGTTTAGTAAAGTCGTATTTGCACAATCTCATCGATATCTATGTGTATCAGACCTTATGCTTACACTTGTGTTATATCTCGTAGGCAATTTTTTATTCATGCCATTTGCCTTTATAACAATCTCCCCCTCAGTATAAGAACCAAGGTCGAGCACAGAAGTTTTTTGTCGTTAGTCTTTTCCTATCTTAGTACTCTTCATTGATGTTAATCCCGTTTTAAGTAACCTAACTATTTTGTATGCAAGTATTTTCATATTAAAATTTATTCAATTCCTTTTAGTTTGTTTTAATTTCACGTTTTAATTGTTTTCTTTCTTTTTTTTCTTTCACTTGTTTTCATTCTATTTTTATTGTTTATTTTTATTTTTTTTAAATACATATACTTAAGATTTATTTCAATGTAATATACCATATGCAAACTGTGCACTATTAAAAATATATTTCTTATTGTACAGCAAATTCAATCAAATAAATACAAATACAAAAGCAGAGTAGATTTTGAGAACGAGGACGAATGGGGGAGAAGATATAACCGCGTACTGCATGAGCTGTGTCAAGATGTGGATGTGGTCCGAAAAGCCAAAACACGTTGACTACACTGAACCTCCGTTATAAGAGGATGGAAGGCTGCCGTGTCTCAGGCAGGGGTCCTCCATGGGTTGGGACCCCATATGTAAGTGACATGACATCTTAAGGACTTAGCACGTGTTACTAAATATACTCAAACATATGTACAGAAATAACATTCAAAATAGCGCGTCATTGATTTAATTCCTGCAAAATTAGCAAGTAGAATCCGCAAATTTCGAATTCATTCAAAAACATACGCAAACTCATACATATACAACATATGTAACTATGTACATAATACGCTTCTGGACCGCCTACATATCTAAGTTAAGGATGGTAGCTTGCGTTTTTGTTTTTTATTTGCACAGTTTTTATTTTTGGAATATTCCCACATACTTGGAGATTTCCATAACGCGTCGTGGTAAGTTGGTAAGGTACATGAACAGCAACAGTACATTAAGAAACGTCAATCGCAATATGTACCACGAAAAGTAAATTCAAATACAGTACAATCTCAACGTGTGCTGTCAAAAATGGTATCCCATGGCAGACTGCGTTCTATCTTCCAGTAAATAGTCCACAGACGTCTATTCATAGGAATTCGCCACCGGAATCTGGAAATGACAGTTTCGAATAAAATAGTAGACGCATCCGAAGGAATGAATGGTGTACCTACCAGTTTCCCCATCCGCACATCAAATCTATTGGGGGTTGAAACACGAGCCATAGGTACTCTCATCGCTATGTACATGTAGTTCCGACTTGCGAATATAATGCAATAATTAAAAAGTGAAACTCTATTCCACCATGTACTCGGACAAAAGATACTCGGATTGAATCTGTACTGTTGCTGAGTACGTCTACATGGCACCCCTATGATGGGGTGTTCTTAAAGGTCGACGGTCGACCCGACTAATTGTAGTGATGTCCTTCCTAATTTGTCAGCATTTGAGCGGAACATCGTGCACCTGAGATATTTGTCGTATCACCGTTTTTTAACAATTGAATTGAAAACAGTTGGTACTGTACAAGTATTGTTCAATTGTTGCACAGTTTGATGAGGACAAAAGAGAGCCAACCTGAGACAACCAATTATTTTGTCAGATATTCAAATTGTTTGGGTGGAGTAGATATCGATGGGGTTATGTGAATAAGAATGTTATCGATGTTGGTCGTTGTATCATAGTAAAATCGAGTCGAAATGGGCCCCACGAACTATGGGAAAAAGCTATTTTTACTTAAACGTGCATTTTTATTTGTGGGTAAGTCAAACATATGCGATGGTTAAAGGATGTGGCAGTAACTAAATGGAGAATACCACGCATGGATATTAGGGGAAGGATACAGTCTTATGTTAATGTTTACAGACACAATGTCAACTTTTCCCATCCAATTTTAGAAAACGGCACACGATTGAGTTGTCTTCCACGCACTTACCTACACAAAAAAGGGCCAAGGTGGGCTTTCTTAGTTTCTAAAAAACGTAAGACATTCAGGGATTTAAAAGGGTATTTTGTTACCCTTCTTTGATAATCTTCTTTAAAAGTCTCTGCTTTGTTTGTTCTTAACCTGCATCGACACGGTCTTGAGTGTTGGCACTTTAATGTTCTACCACAAGTCATCTTTCTTTTTACACGACTAGGCAATGATTTTCAGAGGCTGGGTTTGTTTGTTTGTGTGTTTGTATGTAAGGATGTCACCTCGCCGCGTACAGCCGAAATTATGGAACCGATTTCAAAAACAGGTGTCGTTGGATTCGTCTTGATCCGGGAGTGTCCTAGGCTATGTGATGTTACAGAAAAGTTTGATATGGCGGACGTACCAAGCAAGATGGCGGATCACCTTTTTTTCTTCGTTTCTTTTTCTTTACAACCGCCTTGATAGTGGTATTAAATGAAATAGAATACAATGCGCTATGACATCATTAAAAAAATCAATATGGCGGACGCCCACAAGATTGCGGATTACCGCTATCTTTACTACCTCCTATGGGTATCAAATGAAAGGGTTTTACAAGTAGAATACGATAAGCTAAATGACATTTGAAATTCAATATGGCGGACGCACCAAGAGGTGGATAAGGGTTATCTTTACGACCTCCTTAATATGGGTGTCAAATGGAAGGGTTTGACAGGTAGAACACGCTTTCCTACATACACTTTACATATTTTCTGAAACAACTACAACTAAAAAGTTGTAAATCAAAAACTAAGTTTAAAAAACTAAAACCCGACTATGGGAAAAACTAACTAAAAAGTACGAAACAAGATGAAACGAAACGATGATTTTCAGGGAATAGCCGTGGTCAGCGGGATACCAGGAAACGAAGCCGCAGATGAACTGTCCGGAAAGGGATCCGCCCTAGAAAGAGAACAAGCAGATGTCCATTCTGTAACCTTCGGGCCAAAATTGAACAAAGATCAGTAGCTGATTGATTATGGCATATGCAGGGGATGCGGTGACGAAGAGGCACATGAGGACACAGCCAATTTCGACTATCACAGCCCTTACCTCTGTCAACTGAGAAATAGAACGCTTGGCAAATTCTTCTTCGAAGACATCGACGAGCTGGATTACCATCTGACCTGTTTGAGTTTGCTAGGGCGTAGGTCGGGTTGGTTGAAACCCAATAATTGACACCATGGGTGGGAACACATTATGGATATAATATCCATCCACATGCGACCAATTTCCTAACCTAATCTAACAAGATGAACCGTTTTTCGGTAGTACAGCGCGTTAAAATATTGAAATCGTCCAATCACACTTGCCCAGAAAAAATTAACAAGTAATGAGGCACATTTCCACCTCAAATTAATGCATTTGGGGTAGCGAGTGACTCATGAAGTGCCAGTGGCGTGATTGGACTTTTTTGAAAACGATGAAGGTGAGACACTTATAATCAATGTCGAGGGGTATCGGCCCATGATAACTGATTTTTTGTAGACAGGATTAAAAGAGCTTGACCTAGAAAATAGTTAGTTTCAACAGGACGGCGCGGCATAACATCTCACTCAGCTCGTAAAACAATCGCTCTATAAAAGAATGTGCACACGATATGAACGCGAAATGTTCAGACGTATGTTCACGACGTGTTCAAATGTGAGCATATTCTTAGTGTTCATACACAAAAATATGGTGTGCACACGATATGATCACTTTTGGGACAAAATTTTACTCAAATATGCACACTCATCGATATTGCTCAGTGAACATATCGTCTGCTGTCTGCATGTAGCTTAAGAATTGGCAACGTCAAATCGTGTGGTTTGATACCGTTAGACTTCTTCTTCAGAGGTTATAGGCAAAAGGACATTCCTATGCCAACTATACCTTTTTGACTTGCTTAAAAATACCATTCGTCGATTTATTGCCGAGATAGAGCTCGAAATTTCTGAAATAGTCCTCGAAAATGGGCGTAATCGGAATGATTCAAAAGTCTAAATCTAGCGTCAAAAATGCTTTTGTACCCGGTCCAACGTAACCTCTACGCCATGGCACCCACAACATTACGTATCTCTATCTCTTTCGTGAAATCTAAACACAAATGCAACAAATGTGCTAGCTTTGCTTAGATCCCTCTGTTTAAACTTTAAATGTCATTCGAAGGTAATACCCAGCCTTATGCATTCAAATTAATGGACGAATATTTATAGATTCCCCCAATTGCAGAAAACATCCGCTACGTCAGCACAGTAGTGTATACCATATGCAAGTATATGTGAATTATAATTCAGAAAATACCCAGTACTGTTTTGATAGCCAATTGGCTTCCTTGTTTTAATCCAAATCCTCTTCGGAGTTAATCGATGAAATAAATACATTCACAATTAGTAGTATTATATTCGGAAATAACGTTTTTAATTGGACCAATTGTGACGTAACATAATCACATTTACCCTTTAAATGTTGGCATTCGTACATATGGTATGCATATTTAAAGGACGTTTAAATATGCTTTACTGTAGGGCCAGAATATTTCGATTGAAAGGATTAGGACTGCTTTTTTGTTTGCAAATCTATTCGTATACATCTGTTCGGCATTCTGATGGATTTTAAGGTACAAATAGGCATACATACATTATACATACACACAAATATACTACGATTATTTTAAGAAAAGTAATTGAGACTATAAATGTAACCGTCGGCGACCACGTCGTGGCTTTGAAGCTAGAATTGAAGTACCTTGGCATAGTCATAGATACACGGCTTGCTTTCAACCAACACCTAAAGTACGCAGCCAACAATGCAGTAAAGGCAACCGCTGCGCTGCTCTGGCAAGGATTATGCGATGCCAAATGTTGGTGGGCCGCGATATAGGAAAAAACTGCCGCTAGCAAAAGTTGCGTCTTAATAATATTGTATGAGTCTCAAATATCGGCCAATGCAATGGAAAAAAAAATAAGAACAATGGAGGCTGCGTACAGAATCAATGCTCTGAGGGTAAGTAGCGCTTTTCGAACGACCGACATCATATAATGCAGCGACTGTTGTGGCTGGTATGATGCCAATCGACTTACTAGCACAAGAAGTGCAAGAGAAGTACCTTGCCAACAGCAACATTAACGACAACGCTAATCGACAGCCAGACTCCACAAAGAGTGGACAGCCTAAGGAAATGGCAACAGAGATGGGACTGTTTCGAAAAAGGACGCTGGACGCATAAAATTATATCCAACATCGAAGTGTGAACCAAAAGAAAACATGGAGACCTGAACTTCTATCTGACGCAGATTCTCACAGGACACGGATGCTTTAGGACATATCATCACAGGTTTGGACACGACGGCAATTCTGAACCTGCCTGGGAACAATGGAAGACGCTGAGCATATTATGTTCTATTGCCCTCAGTACGAAGCAGAGCGGTATGTACTGGAACAGAGGCTGGAAGAGGTTAGATAGTTGGAACGCCGTCAGTGACATAGCGGCGATTATTATGATGAATCAGCGACAAGAGGAGCGACAACGGAATGCAGTGCAGAAACCTGCAACTGCAAATACATACATCTAGACAAGCAGACGTAGTCTGAGAAAGCCGGCCGGGCCCCGTACTTAACGACAGTGCCGCGGGAAGAGTAATTAAAGTGTAGATATACCTATATTTTTTTGAAATTAAATACACATGGTTATCTAACGGAAGCCATGTTCATGATCCGCTTACTCCCCTTTTCGATGACTTTTCCACAAAGTTCGGTCCCTACCTCGCCCACAAGTCAACGAATGTCGTCAAAATATTGTGGATGATCGGCATAGAAAAGTCGTTGAGCATTACGTCAAATGAAGCAGTGCGAAATCGTGCAACCAACTCCGCTGGAAATTGACCGTAAGTTCCTTACTTTCGTCCTTTCGAAAGAAGCACGACCCACTTACGCCAGCAGCCCAAAACCCTTGAACACTTGAACTTATGGATCAGTGATGTACCATATGATGCCTCATCACTGAAGTGAAGTGCAAATGAACGGTTGCTGGAATAGAACTAACGCTTTGTGCTACCGAAAAACAGTCCATCTTATTGCGCACCAGTTACATAACCCTATATATTTATGCATTTAAATAACCTGACTAACCTTGATATACAATCATGTAGTATTATATAATCAAACATACGAGTGGTTCGTGGTTTGATATGACATGTCATTCGCATCCTTGACTAAAATTTGATAATTTTCAAAATGTAGAAGAGGCAAATGAAACTTTTTACTCAGGTCTTCTGTTTTTTAGTTCAATTTTCAAAATAAAGGCGATTTATGCCGGTTAATGAACGACATGCCCAAAATCACATCATCTAACAATCTAGTTGTTCCGACAATGGTAAACTAAACTTCCTTGTTTACTTCAACTTTATGCTTATTTTTCGAAAAGCCTTGCGAGCTTTGAGATTATTTTTGAGATTTTTGCCGCATCTTGACATACATAGCTCATAGCGTACGAAGTATTTATATGGAGCTGTGATACTCTAAGACTAGTTTATTCAACTTTTATCTGTGCTGTCGTCAGTGTCGTCAATAATGTCGTCAACCACAGATCCTTTTTAAGGAGGATTAAAGTTCACGCTATGATCTTCCACAATCTTGTATGTATTGTATCTGAATTTTGTTGGAAATAAAATAGTAATAATAAAATAATAATAAGCTTTGGTAAGATGCTCATTTTATATGATCCTTACTTACGCACTAACCACCACGGCCACGGCGACCATTTTATATGATCCGTTTTGTAGAAAATTTCAGCTTTGATCAAATCGGTGATCAAAAAAAAAAAACATTAAAATGGAGTTCTCTATCTAGTAGTATAATACAATCACATGTAGTTTCACATGTAACAACAGGATCCCATGTGTCATCATCAGGAACTCAGTATCGCAAATTAATGGTCAGCCCATAAATAGTGCCTAAAGCCGACTTTAGTTACAGCCGGCACTAAATAAAAAAGCCGGCTATAACTTTTCGTTACTTGCAAACACATTTTTGCCTGTGTAGTATCAACTTTGGTGTGTTCTTGTAAAATGTAAAGTGATCTGAACGAACAAACCCAAACGTCAAAACGTTATATGAGAAATTTAAAGCCGACTCTAATTATTTAAAGTGACTTTGGGCTCATTTTAAATTTCTTGCCGGCTATACGTTTAAAGTCGACTATAAGTGACTATGAAGAGCAAAAAGTATATTTATATATAAATTTTGCGCTAATATGATGAGTTTAAGGTACTTAATTAGTAGGTGAGTGCTGAAAGGTATGAGCAGAAAAAATTCCGGTTCCCGGGCTCTCCGCTTCAGAGAGATTTCCCTGTATATGTTTTACATATGTGCATACGGACTAAGGAGATGAAAAGTTGTAAAAACCAGCTGATAGCTCTGAGTTTTTATATAACTATTATCCAATGTTTTAAATGGGTCTAAAAAAATTTTAAGTAAAATAGCTTAATTAATGCGTTATACCCTATTTTTGGACAACTCTTGCAATAAATGGAAAACTTTGCGAATTGTAGACTTGACGTTTTCAGATTAACTGCTACTTATGAAATTATTACTCTTAATTCAGCTTTTTTTAGGTGGCGCTACAGTACGGAGTGAACCAGGGCCTACTTCTCGCAACCATCTGCATGTGCGTGGTATATTCCTGCACGAATGGAAACGACCTACAGGTTTTGTCGACTCTGACCAGCGAGTTGAGAAGCTCCTTTGATTGCTTGTAAGACCTTCGAAAGAACTTTTACGTGTTTGCTGGGATTGAACTCGGGCAGCATTGCGTAGTAGTCCAACGCACTTACCACTACACCATGGTGCTCACTCTTGAATTAGCTTTTTTAAGAAAAATATATTCATCAGCATTTCGTTAAACCTTTTTTTCATAAAGAGTAGTTAGTCAGAAGACTTCGACTTTGGACGTGTTTCTAGATTTTTTCTATCATGAAAAATGTCATTACTACTTGGTATTGTTTGCATGAAAATGGTTAAATGTGTCACTTTTCTTGAAAACAAAACAATGACACTTGTGACGTTCCGTTGTTTGTGTCAATTTTGTTAACCTTTCTGTAAAAAGGATGAAATACAACTTAGGTTAGGTTAGATTAGGTTAGGAGGGTCGCTTGCAGTAAATGCAATTTCACCCAGAGGCTATAAAAGTCTATTGTGAATACCCTAGTTGTGCATGTCGAAACATGCATTCAACAAAACCATTTCGAACTATTGTTAAATTTCTTTAGGTCTCTGAGCGGTATCTTAGCCAGGTCATCCAGACTGTCGAAAAACCGTGCTCCAATACAAGAAGGGCGCCGTTCCTGAACGGCCGGACATTGGCAAAGAAGGTGTGCTACAACTTAGTTGGTACGAAACTGTGAGTACTTGCCAGTTAAGATAAACTATACCAAAACCAATTTCCATCTCTATATCAAGTTTTTCCAAAGAACATAAAGAATCGGGAAATATTTTAATGGCACACCCAAGCGACCTTCCTTACCTACTCGAATGGCTTTTTGATCATACACAGTTGACTGGATAGTGGATTGTATCATATTTATAAATTGCATTAATTAGCAAAAATTAAACAGTTCTTGTCAACTTTAAGTACATATAAATGTTGTTACATATGGGTACATGTTATTAGTATTACTATAGTAGTGGTTTATTACTTCTTTACAAACCATTTGATTTTATTAGGCTTTCTGGTTTTGAATTAAACGAGTTTAAGAGCAGCGACAAATAAGAAAAAGTAAGGCTTGTATTAAACCGAATGCGCATTGGTTTTAAAGTTGTAGAATAGCGGTGACGAAAGAGTCTGTGACAAAATACATAGAGGCATTCCTCAAGTGTCTGTCCTTGTTTCTTGTTTATATAAGCTCTCTGTTCAACTTACACCATACGCAGGTAAAGTAACAGCTTTTGCAGATGATTTCGGTACGGCGGGCGTAAACTTAAATAAACCTTAATGTCCACTCACTGGGAATCTTGTTTTCCAAAACATGAGTTTCATGGAAGTAACTAAGCCAAAGCAAATGATTTCCAATTCCACTCCCACCTCCATGCGCATAATTTTTTACACTTTCAAATGATAAGTTGTGTATGTACTGAAGACGATTCTCCAGCGGTATTCGATGAGGATAGAAATGATAATACGAATCCCTTCAATATGGAGAAAGTAGTATTATAATTTAAATATAAACTTAGGTATTTCAATTCTTCTGGATGAATGCAGGGTCTTTCAGGCAGAGGTTCTAGCAGTGCTGAAAGCGGTGGAGCTGGTGTATATAAGATAATGATATCACCATTTACATCGACAGTCAGGCCGCGATCAGAGGTCTAGAGTCGTGTGTCGTTAAAGCGACAATGGTAGAAGGATGTCGCTCTGTTCTTAAAGCACTAAGCAGACATTACTTACTTAGTTGGCGCTACAGCTCGAGGTGAACCTGGGCCTGCTTCTCGCAACCATTTGTGTGTGCGTGTTATATTTTTGCACGAATGGAAGGGACCTACAGTTTTTTGCCGACTCCGGACGGCGAATTGAGAAGCTCAATCGTGACAAATGATACTCTTTGATGCTTGTCAGACATTCGAAAGAGGTGGGCACTGTGAAAAACTTTTAGGTGTTTGCGGCGTGATTCGAACCCAAGACCGCTGGCTCAGTAGTCCGACGCATTAACCACTACTAAGCAGACTACTATTGTGTCCAATAATGCTGGATACCAGGACACTCTGGTGTAGACGGTAATGAACTTGCGGGTGAATCAGCAGGAAATCAGCGTATTTCCGAGATGGTACATATAGCACCACCATTATGCAGGGCAAAATTAAAACACAGAGTTATAAAAATGGCGGGCCACAGATGGTCAAGAATATATGAATATAGAGGGGCATAGTAGAGTATCAAAAGCTCTTTGGTCGACCTTAGACTACTAAAGAACCAAGGTAATCCTTGGTTCAAACAGGGCAAAGTTAAGAACTTTAATATGAATACTTTCCGGACATTGTCTTTTAAGGAAACACGCCAAAAGAATGGGTCTTTCAAACTCGGACGAATGCAGATACTGCAATGACATAGGAACGTCGGATGATATCGAATATATCCTTTGTGATTGTCACTTGTCAGGCTACTGCTCGTTTTCGAAAGAAATTTTAAGGGAATTACTTCTTTAATACACTGGAAGAGGCTGGCCAAACCGGCCACAAAAAAATCTTAAAAATGTTCATGGAAATTATATGTTTTGACAGAAATGTTTCGGTCTAGGTATCATCATACGATGGTCCCATTATTGTGCCTGGTGTTTTTAGGATGGCTCAGCCTCATAACCCCTAAGTGAGCAAGTTCATTGGGAAGAAGAGAAAGTTAGCTTGATAAACATGTAAGGAGGCTGCTGGGTACGCTGAATCTCATGAAGCCAAATTAGGCTATGGTGCTTGAGCACGTTGTCGATTGAGCAACCGAAAATAGGTTTAGAGTAGACGGAGATATGCTCGCGCCTATGAATTTTGTTGATATAGCGGGCAACACCAGGTTTAACTTTCGTCTGCAGTTCACATTCGAAAAAACTTCACAGCAAAACAGTAGGATTGGTAGCAGAAGAATTTTGGCGAGAACCATCTTAGTCTTGACGGGTAGGTAATGTTGTGTTGTCCAGAGAACTCAGATGTGGTCAAGTCAAGATTGGTTGCAGTGGAAGGTTAACCCCAGACTGCTCGCAGACTCAACAAAGACTGTTTGCTTGAGCCCAGCTGAGGATATTTTGTAGATCCTTATTCATTTTGGTAGTGAATAGTTCCGTCGAGCCAAGTGATAATGAAATTTGTCGCATGACACCTTTTTATATAATGTTTTAAATCATTAGATTTGCACCAATCTGAAGAAGTTAAATTTAATTTTATAAGACGGAAGTCTTTAAAGCTTTTAACTCTTACAAATAATTCTAGATCGTCGGCGTCGAGGTGTAACGTAAAATAATAACATTAATGAAATTAATAAAGAGTAGCGGACCCAAATGGCTACCTTGGGGAATCAAGAGATGCCCTTTATTGTCATTGCCGATACGTACTTTTTGAGTACGTCATTCACTGATCACTAAATCAAAAGCTTTACCAATGTCCATTAAATCGGCGTCGAATTTGGATTTCTTCTCAATAGCGGTGATAACCAAATTACTAGATTGCGTGGGTACAATATCAACCTCACTTTTTTGCCGAAAAAACTAGTATTGAATGCTGATACGTAGGGACTAGCAAAAGTTCTTCGGATTTCGACGTCAACTCACGCCAGGCACAGGGAATAAATGCACCATCTCTTGTTACTCTTTCAAAGTGAGTTCGAAGATTCCAGACTGGCCATTTTTCTGTGAAGAACGAATCTCGTGAAGGTCGGCCATAATCCTTGACCGACGATACAAATATGGCCCTAGTGAGGGTTAAAATGGACGATGATGTCAGGGTGAGACAAGAGAAATGAGCGTGAATGCCATGGTTATGTCACGAATTTTAAGGCCTCACCTGAAATATTCAAAGAAGTCAGCTCGATGGGTTGCAAACATTTTGAATTGAGAGCAAAAAGATGCTCTCCTTCATTTTGATCAGTATTTCCTTGATAAGTTTGAAAATGGAGAGGCAAGCTGCTTCAATAAGACCGTTACATGTGAGGAATTATGGTTTTACAAGTACGACCCGGAAACCAAACAGCAGTCCATGATATGGAGCCCAGAAGCTGCAAATCCTCCAGTAAACGCCAAACAACAAAATACAGTGACAAAAGTTATGATGTCGATGTACCTCACTAGGGCGACCTCGTCATCCCGCTCAAAACTGATCAGACAGTCACTGCTAATTGGTATACTATAATTGGTTTTCCAAAATTTACTAGGACACCGAAAAGGGGAGGAGGAGGAGGAGGAGGAGAAAGACAATGCGTCTGCGCACACTATTGAAAAAACCAACAATTTTCTTGCACTCTCGGGCATCAATGAAATTCGCCCAGCACCTTATTCTCCGGATCTAGCGCCGTGTGGCTTTTGGCTGCTAACGAATATAAATAAAGATTTGAGGAGAAAAATCTTCACATCTAATGAAGAGATTGCTAATGCAGTCAATGTCGTAATCGAAAAGCTTAAATAGCCAGCTTGAACCTTAAAATCCTGCAGAAGCAATAATAAACAATTTACCAATTTACCAAACCTTCGCAGATATCCAATAAGAAATCACTGAAAATCTTAGACAACTGTAGAACATTAGATCGTGTTTGAAGCGCACGCTATAGCTAGGGCATAATCCTACCAGCAGCTATCTACCAGAAATTTAAGGTAAGTCTTAAAAGACAGAAATAATCTTTTAATCTTAAATGTTGATGGCGATATAATATTTATATGGACAGTTTTGAAGCGAAAAAGCGGCTTTTTTAAAAGTTATGTTTTATTGTATTGTATTTAGAAGGGGGTTATTCCATAGAGACAACAAGCACGTAGACCTGTAGGCCCATTATACTTTGGTAAAGTACCACCCCGTTCACTGAGTTAGCGATTTGTTGCTGAGCTATACATCGATCTAAATCTGCCCGTCGCTTTCGCAAAGCGAAGCAATAGGGCAAGATTGAGCTCCAGTAGATCAAGGTCCCACAGGACGAAGTTACATTTTGGCCTATCGGCATGACCTACACTCGTGCCAATGGTTATAGTGTTGTAGTCGCAGCAGTTCAAGAAGCTTGTTTTTAGCATAAGCTGAACTGCAGCCAATAACAGACTGAGGACCTATAAAAGGGGTCGCTGATCCAGCTCTAGCTAGAGCATCACCTTTATTGTTTCCCGGGATATTAGAATGTCCCGGGACTCAGACTAGTGTGATCTTATTACATCGCCCAAGCTGGTTCAGTTTATTGACAGCTTCCTCAACAATTTTTGAGTTGATCAACGCTGCTGAACAGGCTTTGATAGCTGCTTGGCTATCAGAGCAGATGTAGATGGACTTGCCTTTCCATCTCTTGTTAAGTGGAATGTGCGCTGTGCTAGCGATAGCACACACCTCCGCCTGAACGACAGTTGTAAATCTGCCCAGTGGAATACATTGCTTAACGTGGCATTCTTCTGAGTAGATATCTGCTCTGGAGAGCTCATCCATTAAGAACCTGTCCGTATAGAAGGCTATAATTTTATGATGGGAAACCAGACCAACCTCCGCTGTTCCATTCAGAGCGATCTAGAAGGAGGCATCGGAACCTTTGCCCGAAATCATATCTGGAGCTTGTAGTGTCTAGAACCCCTCCCAAGGCTCCTGGTACTTAATCCAGAAGCTTGTTAAGTTATGATAATTGAGAAAAAATGTAGCCTTCATTAAACTCCACGATCCAAGAGATCGAATAAATTCGAAGCCCACTCATCTATAAATAGAAAATACGAAATGATCAATAAACTTGTCCTCACAACACCTGACATCAAATGTGTATTTATTACATGCGTATTCAAAGGACCATTCATAACTACTCCTTTGACGAGGGTAAACACAACACAACCGATTGTTTTTGTTATGAAGATTACGGTTCATTTTCGATCGGGTTTCGTCAAGGTCTTGGATTGGTATTACGTCTAAATTCTTCTACTTTAAGGTTATAGTTGTTAATTTAAATGCGCCATTGCAAATGGAAAATTATTCTTTTTGAGTAGATAGCCTTTTTCGATTGTAGGTTTTTCTCCATAAAATCAATTCCATAAATACACCTAACGAACTGCGATATTATTGAATGCGTTACACAATCCGTCAATCCGTCCAATAATGATTTACACCGAAAGTTAATTAAAACAAAAAAAACCACCTCTCTAGACGAAATCCGATACGAGAAACGAGCAAGCTCAGGCGAAGGAAACAAAAATCAATCAATTATCTAATTTCAGGCGTTACTCTAGCCACGAAGACTGTCGAACTTGACATAAGATTGTCGATTTTCGTTTTATGAAAACCTTTAAGACTCACCGTTTTGTGTCATCCTTATCGTCGTTGTCGTCTTCCATGGTTGATGACAGTTTGAATAAATCCACTTGGACCGGCCGGCGGGCTTTAACTTTTTTTATTTTTTTATTTTTTAGGAAATATAGGGTTTCCTTTTTTTTAAATTTATCACACTTTTCTTTTATTTAAAAGATTTATTTTTTTTGTTAAAAATAATTAAAAATATTGTTAACAATCAGGTCGCGTCGACTTTAAATAATGCACAGCAACTTATTTCGCACATTCTGTGTATAAAAAAAATATTTTAAATTTATTTATATTTTCACTTTAATTAATTATAAGAGAAACATTTAATTTATTTTTTTTTTGCGAACAATTTTTAGCAGGCGTACACTTTTCGAACGTAATCCAACACTGTTAACGCACCGCAAACCGCCAGACGAGTATATGCAGATAATGTTTTAAAAAGCGAATTTCAAACACGAACGGTGGTATACGTACATTCCACGAGAATCCTTCCAGAATGCGTGCGTGTTGGTGTATTGGATGTTGGGTGCTTTTAAAAGCAACAAGTGCATTGGTGGAATAAAACACAAACGCAAGCGAATTCGAGTCTCGACAAAGAGGACTATTTCGCTTGCCTATGTGCAGGGTGAAATTCACTACCTGTGGCATGTTCCGTGTGTGCTTCGCTCTGAGGATATATATTCCATTTTCGTGAGCTCAACCAATTACGTAACGGACATATTTTGATGCGCAGGCTCATGCATCGTAGGATACCCATCGCATTGTTTGAAAGCAGATAGAGTATCGTCGTTTTGGGTACCACCCCTACATGTCAACTTGACGTACTCTTATACATATGCATACGTCTGTATGTAGGTATATGTACATGTGTGTAGCCATCAGAGTGCAACAGTTTTAAAGGCAAAAAGGATATGTGAATCGATATGACTTTTAGATATCCGCCTATCAAAAATAAAAGGACTTTCGCATAGAGGTTATATTGCTCAACTATTTTGGAATTTCCACGTAAAGCAATTTCTGCTTCGAATATGGAAGCAAGAGGGGAAACAAAAACAAAAACAAAAACAAAACAAACCTGAAAGAGATGTGTTACCGTAGAAATGCGCCGATGACAACTTCTTTCGATCGGGAGACGTTGTGCTTGATTGCAAATGCGGGGGCTTCCTTAATTATTATTTTAGTTACAGCAACGTTAAAACTTGAACTGGAAAAAGGGGTAGCTGAAGATGGCGAACAAAGGACCTCATGAGGAACCGAGAACAAGCAAGCGACTTGCGGAAGGTGTTTTATGTAAAAGTCTCGGATTCTGGTTTTCTTGATTGTTTTGTGGAAATGATTGTTTTATGTCGAAGTCTTTATGCAAAAGTTTCACCCGTCAAGCAAGGGAAAATGTTTCTTTGACTTGTCACAGGAAAATGTCTTGGAACAGGTCGAGGTCTGGGAAACTTATAGAAACTCTAGCAAGCGTAGTGAAAATTACGTTTTGTTGACGAATTAGCTTGGCTTCCTTACTGGTTGTTGTAGACTTGACAAATGAACTGTATACTTTAGAAAAATAATAAAAGGGGTTGCACGGCAAGACTACAGTTTGCAGTTTATAAAGATTGTATGTATGTATGTAGATGAAAACATACATATGTACATCCATTTGTTCATATTTAATTTACCTTCGCTACGTTTAAAAGTCAATTTCTCACCAAGGTAGCAATGACACGGATGACATTCTGGCTTTCGGAATGCCTTCCAGCGGCTAATTTCTCCAGACTGCTGTGTGAAAGTAAAGTGGCACTGCTGGAGGTTGACTACGTCTCCAGGTGAAGTTTTCTATTAGATTGAACTTTGGGGGAAGATTTTGCTAGGAGTGAAACTGGCAGTTCTTGAGGCATTTTTAACAATCAAGCAAGATCAAACATTCAAGTGAAATATTTCTATAATCATAGATATTCAGGATGTCAGCAATGATTCTACCAACTTAATGTGGTGAAACCGTAGAAGAGTGAGCAAAAATGTTCAGTGTTAAGGAATGGACGATTCGCTTCTCAAAATCTCTTATCGAATTGATTTCGATTTTCGCAAACTTTGAGATTTGATTTTCGCAACATACAAAATTTGTGTGTGTAAGTTTTACTATGCAATGTTGCAGGTAAGAGCAAACCTCTGCCGACATCATAAATCGTCCTGACGCAATGAAGAAATAACAACGCGTCTAGATTTTTTTTTGTGTTCAATACAGCGACACCTTCGTAGATCAAAACCTAATAACGTTTACTACTCCACTGCAAAACAAAATTGTTGAGCCATTCTGTTTCTTCTTGCAATTATGAAGAACCACTGAAAAGATTAAATTTAAAATATGTCATCTTTTTCTTGGCAAGCGCTTGGAAAGAGTTAAAAGCGAATACAATTGCTAAATGTTGGAGAAAAATTTTAAGAACTCCTGATCATTGGGAGGAAGAAGACTGTGTTCTTTTACTTCTAATTCAGGATAGAATTTTGTCAGGAACGCAGCGATTACATCTCTGAATGGATCGCCGAGAATCTGAAAAACGTAGAAGCCCGAGAAAAAGAGGAAGCTTCTGTTAAAAGTTCGGAAATGGATATCATTGATACACAACCCAAGGTAAAATTAGAAGACGCAATAAAATGCTCCACCGCATGCTTGCAGTAGATAAAACAAATTTACCTCAAAAGTAAAGAAATGATGCATCTCCAGAAAATGCGCGATATGCTTTTGCGAAGCGATCTCCTGCAAAACAAGTGCAAACCAAAATTTTTGCATTTTTTTAAAACTTTTAATTTATTTAATTTTTAATTTTTATTTAATATATAAATCTAACAAGTTTCGTAACTTAAATAGACATTGCATAGTATGACCTAATAAATATAAAATAAAAAAAAAAAAAAATAATAATGATAATAAATAAATAGCATGTTTATGTACACATAAATAATATCAGTACCTATGGCTTAAATATTATTATAAATTATTCTATTGAACCCAGTATCATTTTTTTACAAAGCTCTCTGCTCATATTAAAGTCGATTATGTTAGAAAATTTATTGAATTGGGCAGCAGCATTAGTTAATGGTTCATTGAGACCATAATTTGTAAAATGTCTACTAGTTAAGAAAAAGCTATGTTCTCTAGATCTAAGGGAACGAATTGGTGCATAAACATATAACAAAGCCAGTAACGGAGGACAATCAAGATGACAACAAATAATATCTCGAGCAAAGAGAGCTAAGTAATATAATCTCCTTGCACACAGAGATTTTAAATCAATTAATTTGCATCTTATTTCATAAGAGGGCATATCGGAAAAACAAAAAAGTTTTCTAAGTGCAAATTTCGTAAATTTTTTTTGAATACGTTCTATACGCAATACACTGACTTCATAATATGGACTCCATATTATGCAGCAATATTCGAGTATTGAACGAATAAAGGACACATATAACGCTTTAATAGTGTAAGGATCAGTGAATTCTTTACTATTACGAAATAAAAAACCTAGCATAGAGTTCGCTTTGGAAATTATATAATCATAGTGCATTCGGAAATCCATATTTGAGTCGAAAATAACACCCAAGTCTTTCTGGGCAGCAACTCTATTTAAAACAACGTTACAGATATTATACTCGAACATTATGGGACTATGAATACGTGTATACGACATGACAGAACACTTTGAAATATTAAAACGTAGGCAGTTTTTTTCGCACCAATAACAAATGCGGTTCAGGTCACTCTGTAACTCTAGACAATCAGACATAGATTTAACAGCTTTATAAACTTTAAGGTCATCTGCATACAATAAACAGTTTGAATAAGAGACATTTGCAGGTAAATCATTAATAAAAATTACAAAGAGAAGCGGACCAAGATGGCTACCTTGTGGAACCCCTGAGAAGTTTAGTATCTCATTTGAGACAGCCGACCCAAGTTTCACGAATTGCGTACGATTCGTAATATAACTTTGAATCCACTTTAACAAATTTGAATGAAATCCAAAAGAAATTAATTTCTGGATTAAAACATCATGTTGTACACGATCGAACGCTTTGGAGAAATCTGTGAAAATAGTATCGACTTGACAACGGTTTTCCATACTTTGAAGACAATAATTACTAAAAATTGCTAAGTTAGTTGTGGTCGATCTTCCACTTACAAAGCCATGTTGAAATACTGATATATGATTTCGTACGATTGAGTAGATGTATTTCTTGACAACAGCTTCAAAAACTTTCGGTATCAACTGCAGCTTCGCTATGGGCCTATAGTTCTCAACCATTTGCTTAGAACCAGACTTATGAATTGGCGAAATAAATGAAGATTTCCAACGTTTCAAGAATACACCATTTTTTAAAGACAAATTAAATATCTTTTGCCAAGCAAAAACGGCACTTTTTAAGAAATAATGGCGGAACTCTATCGGGAGCACAGGTAACGCTTTCTTCAAGACTAGAGAGTTCGAAAAGTATGTCTTCCTCCGATAGACTTAAAGAACCCAAATCAATATAAGACTCGTCATTGCATGCAGAGTAATATGCTGTCGATTCAGCAACAAAATTTGACTGAAAAAATGAAGCAAACATATTACAGATTTCAGTCAAGTCTGTACTAGCGGATCCTTTGTATTTCATAGTGCAGGGTATTCCAAGTGACTTCTTTTTTGCATTAATAAATCTCCAAAATGCTTTGGAGTTATTTTTTATTTTAGATTCCAATGAGAAAATATATTGTCGATAAAGAAATCTTTTTAAGAATTCATATTCTTTTCTAAGACGACAAAACTGACTATAAAAGGACGAAACTAATAAACTTTTCCGGTACATTCCGTACATGGCCTTCTTTAAATTACACAAGCGCTTATTGAACCAAACTGGTTTCTTTGAATTTCGTATCCTGCGGATAGGTACAAATCTAGAGAACACAACCTCAACTATACTCATAAACGAATTATAAGCACTATTTAAATCAGAGGTAGATAAAGCTATGTCCCAATCGATTGACAACAAATAATTATTTATGGAAACATAATCGGCTTTAACAAAATCGAGCTTAAGTTCATTTACATTATTAACAGAACTAAAAGTGTTCAAAATATTGAAATCAAAAATTATTTTTAGTGCTTTGTGATGAATACAATTATTAAGCAAAAGAAAATCGGCTGCAGAGACTTCTGCTTCTAATTCATCGGAAATGAAAACAAGGTCCAAGACTCTGCCAATTGAATTTTCAATTAAGTTAATTTGTTTACAATTTAGCGATGACATAGAATCTATAACTTCGATTTCATAGTCTTTGACAACATTGAATGGCAGAATGCATTTTTCTTCTGTAGAAAAAATCCATTTAATATTAGATAAATTAAAATCACCTAATACAATGACATAAGAATTTTCACTTAAACTATTCACAATCATTTTAATGTTTTTCATATGTGATTCATAAATTAAACTATTTGAGTTAGGAGGTATGTACGATACAAAAATATACAATTGGACGAGAGCTGTATCAGAAAGTGTTAGGTCAACACATACACAAATTTGTTCGATCGAACCAAATAAATCATCAAAATGAACCTGCCTACTGTTTAATGATGACTGCACGGCTAGCAAAACACCACCTCCACGGGTCAATCCAGTTTGAATTGGGCAGCGATCTCTTCTGTAGACGTCATAGGAAGCATTGAAGAATTCAGAGGAATGTATGCTCTCACACAGCCAAGTTTCAGTGAGAGCGATGAAAGCATACGGTGAATCCGCAACGGCTATAATGAAATCAGTGGTTTTCGTTCTCATACCTCCAACGTTTTGATAATAGAGGGAGGATGGAACGGTATTAAACATGGGAACAGATAACGTTTTGGCTATTATGTCTGAGTGATTTTTTTTGGAGCGTGTTGGTTTTTTGAGTGGAATTGAAAAGACCGCACACGAAGTCCATTTGGCCAGCAGTTGGAATTGAGAAACGCTGACATCATTTCTTCAGGTACTCCGAGCTTAAAGTTTATATGTTTGAGTGTATTTTCATCGACATCATTTTTGATCAATTTGTAACATTCAAGCTTTGAGCCATCTACATTGAAAGCCTTCGACACATATTCCAGTATTGCTTGACAAGAAGTGGATGGTTTGAAAGAGGCTAAATGAAGCCACTTTAATTTACTTACAACATCTAGTTCTAAGCCTATAGAAGTGTTGTTGTTCGTACCAACGATGACATTTTCTTCTTTTTTGTTGTGACGTTTGGGCTTAACTTGTTGCATGACGTTTGTTGAAACGGACGCAGTCTCGAAATGCATATCGCCCTGATTTATAGGTGTTGTAGATGTTGAAATAGATAAATCGGAAGCATATGATGAGTTTGCCGCAGCAGTAGCAGCAGTAGTAGTAGTAGCAGTAACAGCAGCAGTAGCAGTAGCAGCAGCAGCAGAGGGAGCAGCATCAGTAGCAGCAGCAATAACAGCAGCATCTTTAGAAACATGATGTTGTGTTCCAAGTAGCTTATTCGTAGATACGGTAGCAGGGACAGATTTCGGATTTAATTTCGCACTAGAAATTGGGACAGCAAGACGGTGACTAGCTGGGCTATTTAAATTCAGTTGGTCTGATTTGGAACGGTAAACACAGTCTTTATTGATAATAGGCGATGCATGCAAGGGTTCAATGACCTTACTCGATTGCGAACGAGTTATCATTTGTGATTTAACACTAGCACTGTTTACGGTTGATTGTAACCAACTTCGTATTTCGTTTATCTCAATTTGAATGTGATCAAGTTTAGCAATTAAAAGATTATTATCATTCACAAGCTGAGAGCACTTAGGGCACTGTTGCGTTGTGGTCATTTTTAGGATGTTTATGAAAAAAGACAAGAAATAAAGTAAAAGTAACTCAATATGAAGAGCGACAGAAAAAAAGCACAACCGATGCAGATAGTGGTTCGAACTGAACTCAACTTAGGCTGTATATTATTAATATGTACATATAATATGTACATACCTATTGATTTACCTGCATTTTGGTTTCGTATAAATGATAGGAAGAGAGAACATCTTTCGTAGGACGGTTGGAAGGCACAGCCTACACGACACCGATGTCCGAAAACGGACTAAGGCTAATTGACTTTGCTGCGGGGCGAAGTGTCAGCACGCGGTTTCCTCATCTCAATATCCATAAGGGGATATGGCGGTCTCCGGATCGACTAACCATCAACCAAATCGACCACATTGCGATCGACACCAGACACGCCTCCAGTATCCTGGATGTCCGAACCTTCCGGACGGCCAACATTGGCTCGGACCACTACCTTGTTGTAGCCAAGGTACGAATGCGGATATCCACTACGCCACAACAACGAAATACTGTGAGAAAGTATAATGCCGAAAAGCTACAATCGCAAGACATCACCAGAGTCTACAGAGAACGCATATCCCGATCTCTAGCTACGAGTCATACCGCAGAAACAGCTAGTACAGAAGACCAGTGGCAGCAAGCCATCATAAGTGTCGCGAATGATGTGCTCAGTTTCACACGACCACCACCACGAAACCCCTGGTTTGATAAAGAGTGCAGACTAGCTAACGCGGAAAAACAACAAACGTATAAAGTAGCGCTGCAAAGAAGGACTAGATCTGCTAGCATGCTCTACGAAGAGACGGGAAGAACATCGGCTTCTAAGAAGAAAAAAGAAAGAGCACGAGAAGCGCGCATTCGAGGATATTTAGAGATGGTACTCCAGGAACAAAACAAATCCCATACAGAAACCTGTAGAGACGCGGATGGAAATATTGTAGTGGAAACACAGTCGGTGCTGAGAAAATGGAATGACTACTTCTGCAGACTGTATAATGGCGATGAAGACCAATACTCCGCTGTTAGGCAGAATGTACCGTTCAATTTAGATGATGATAGCCAAAACCCCCATCCACCTGATCAAAACGAAGTACGGATAGCAATATCCAAGCTATAAACCAACAAGACTGCTGGACCTGACGGTCTACCCCCAGAGCTATTTAAAGCAGTTGGAGATGACTTGGTAGTGAGCATACACCAATCTCATCTCCAAGGTTTGGTCAGATGAAAGTATGCCAGATGAATGGAATCTCAGCATCGTCTGCCCGGTCCACAAGAAAGGAGACCCCCTCAACTGCTCCAATTACAGAGGCATCAGTCTCCTCAATATCGCCTACAAGATCCTGTCTGCTATACTGTGTGAACGCCTGAAGCATTTCGTCAACAACCTGATTGTCCCCTATCAGTGCGGTTTCAGGCCAGGAAAGTCCACCATAGACCAAATTTTCACACTCAGGCAGATCCTGGAAAAAACCCAAGAAGTCCAAGTCGATACCCACCACCTGTTCATCGATTTCAAGGCCGCCTATGACAGCATATGGAGGGATGAACTGTATAGAGCCATGTCTAGTTTTGACATCCCTGTCAAACTCATCCGTCTGTGCAGGATGACGATGGAGAAAGCTCGCTGCTCCATCAAGGTCGGTAATGACCTCACCGAGACCTTCGATGTCAAAAAAGGATTCAGACAAGGTGACGCGCTGTCATGTGACTTCTTCAACATCATACTTGAAAGAATTGTTCGAAACTCACAAGCCAACACACAAGGAACGATCTTTCAAAAGTCCGCTCAACTACTTGCATACGTCGATGATATTGACATCATTGGTAGAACAGAGCGAGCTGTCAGCGGTGCGTTCGCGAGTATAGAAATGGAAACGGATAAAATGGGTTTAGCGGTAAACGAGGGCGAAACAAAATATATGCTGTCAACAAAAGGGACACCCAACATCGACGAATTGGACAGAACGTCACAAGAGACAGCTACAACTTCGAGGTAGTAAAGGATTTTGTCTACCTCGGCTCTGCCATAACTTCAAAAAATTACATCTCGTCGGAAATCAAACGAAGGATTACTCTTGTCAACCGCTGTTTCTTTGGACTAAGAATGCAATTTAGTAGTAAAGTCCTTTCTCGATCGACTAAGGAGACTTTATATAAGAACATTATCCTCCCAGTTTTGCTATATGGAGCTGAAGCATGGACTTTATCGAAAGCGGTTGAAGATATCCCTGATCGCTTCGAGAGAAAAATCCTTCGTAAGATATTCGGCCCCGTTTGCGTTGACGGGTTCTGGAGGAGAAGGTTCAACCACGAACTGTACGAGCTGTACAGCGACATCAACCTGGTCAAAAAACTGCACATTGGGCGTTTAAGATGGCTAGGACATGTAGAGCGTATGGACATCAACGCTCCGGCTCGGAGAAAATTCAACTCTTACCCGGAGGGTGAGCGCAGCAGAGGACGACCTCGCCTAAGGTGGCGCGCACAAGTAGAACAAGACCTCAGCCAATTTGAAGTGCGCAACTGGAGGCGGTTAACTAAGGACCGGGCTAGCTGGAAGAGATTGTTGGTTGAGGCCTTGGTTCACCCCGGATTGTAGCACCACCTTAGTAAGTAATGTACATATGTACATTTAGCAACATGCGAATTTTTTAACGAATATGATGCATTGAACCTGAAGCTAGCGGTCCACTTGCAATGCGCTGATGAAGTTTAATCAGCTTTAGCGATGTATTTTAATATTAAACCTATAACCTCGAGATACATAAGTCTCAATTAGAAATATGGATTGACATCATACAATTCGCTTAACGCAAACTGTGTCTTTTTTAGTGTTTCCAGCTTTAGAATGTTTTGGTAACATTTTTTCCATTTTGGTAGACATTTTTTTTTCCTAGTGGCAACCATGCTCAAAGGATATACAGTGAAAGTTGTACTTGCGGACAACTCCGATAAGCGGATACATTTTCGGGAACTAATTTCTCATACAAAAAGCGTTCGTATAAACGGACACTCTCTTAAACAAACACGCAGACTTTTCTTACTCATTTCAAATAGAAAAACTCTCATTAAATGGACTCATCAATTAAATAAAGGCTTAATTTTCTATAAACAGTTGAAACTTCAGTACAGTTTCTATTTTTCTTAAAGGAGGAAGAAGCAGCTAAACAAGCTCTTGCTCTTCATAGGCTCTACAAATTCTAAGATGGTAACCTAAAGGGACATCTGAATATACTGATCAAGGTCTATCTAGCTAAAGAAAATACCAGTGCCAGCGATTACATGTCCCTAATAAAAAGCTTTGTCAAAAACTATGAAACATTCTTCCCGAACAGAGACGAATGGAATAATAGCCCTAAGTGGGAGCGATGCTCAACAATGGTACGAAAACAGAAAATGGCGTCGAAGGGGGAATAATGGGGCCAAGATGTCACACACACCTACCCCCCATAAAGATGCCACAATTTTCCAAGTGGAACTATTTGCCTTCCTACTGGAAGGAAATTTAAACAAAACAAAGATAAACATAATGACTATGCTGTACTAAAGGCACTAAAATAGAAAGCCACTTTCGAATGCCACTCAACCCCAAACCAGCTGGCAAAGAACAACATAGTTTAACTCATATTGGTGCCAGGGCATGAAGGACATGAGGGCAACAAACCAGCTGATATCTTGGCAAAAAAGGACCCAACAGTCCATTTATTGGACCAGGCCGTACTATGGCTTCACAAGAGAACATACCGACAAAGTCATCGCAGGAGGTTCGCTACAGTGATCCCAAGCCGTGAAGCATGGAAATATAAAAATCCCACCTCAAACCTAAAAGGTTATTCCAAGCTGAATTTCATGCCATTCAAGTGTGCGCCAACGTCATCCATCCTAGAATCGGGAATAAAAGGTGTCCTCATCCATATACTCACGGATAGTCAATCAGCTATAAAAGCCTAGTTGACTCCAAGTTAGTCCTGAACTGCTTCAATACTCTCCAAGACCTCTCCCATAGAAACAAAGTCAAACTATGAGGGTATTGATGGAAACGAAAAAGCTGACGAAATAGCTAGGAAAGGTTCGGCTGGATTCTTTATCGGCCATAAGCCGTTCTGTAACATTCCAAATTCAGCTATTAACTTAAACATCAAAAGTTGGGAAAACAATATGTGTATCTCCTATTGGGAAAATACCCAGGGCTAAAAGAGCCATTAAACGCTTCCAAAAATATATCCATAAAAAACCTACTCCTCGGTACAAATGATATCAAGACATTAGTGGGATTTCTAATAGGGCATTGCCATCTTCGATATCACCTAAGCAAAATAGGTCTTATTCAGGAAACTGAATGCCATCTTTGCATGGAGGACGACGAAACTGCGGAACATATCCTATGTGACTGCATGGCACTTTGTGCCCTCCGGAGACAACATTTCCACAGTGAAATCCTTATTCCCGTGGAACTTCGTACAGTCTCCACCAGTGTGATCCTCAACTTCATCAAAAATTGAGCCCCTTCTGGTTCCCTAAACTGACTTAGTGGTACAATAGATCTTCTAGGTCCCTTCGCAATTGGCGGGTCAGAATCCCTTAAAAAAAAAGACATCGCAGAATGTACAACAAACTAACTAAAAAATTACTGGAACAACTTAGAGGGTCTGCAGCACTCAAAAAGTTCCTTAATCACAAAAACAAAAGAACAAATGAATCCCTAAAACTATGCAGAGGGAATTTGAAAACTCTTTCCGAAGGTCTAACGGGGCATTCAATCTGCAACAGTCACCTCTATAAAATAAAAATCAAATCCTGTAAACAACCAAAAGAAACCATGGAGCATTTGATCTCAGAGTACCCTTCTCTAACAAAGAGAAGAGCCAACTGGGCATATACATACTAACGGAAGAAGAAAAAAAAGAAACGGGTTATCAAATTTCTAAAGAGTTTGTATGATTTCTAGGGGGCACAATAGGCCAACTCTGGTCGTAGTGCTAGCGGACATCTCTATCGCACTCCAGATTCATCATAATCATTTTTCTTAAAACACAAGAAAATCCATGGAAAATCTCCTTTCACCGGACGCGAAGCTCTAATAACCGAACAAAAATTAGGGGACCATGGGTGTCCGCTTATGGGAGCTTGTACTGTTTTTCTTTCTTTAGATGGCGCTACAGTTCGGGGCGAACCAGAGCCTGCTTCTCACATCCATTTGTGTGTGTGCGTTATAATTTTACACGGATATAATGGACTCTACAGATTTGTGCCGACTCCGAACGGCGAGTTAAGAAACTCGTCATGATAAACGAAAACTCTTGGGGTGCGATCGCAAGAATTTTTTGCGCTGTCTTTGATAGATGGCGCTACTTAAAATGATTTCTTGCTTTAATTGCTATTGATATAGATCTGGGGCCTGTGCCACAAAACAACAAGCAGTGTTAAAAAGGCGAATTTTAACAAGTAACACGAGTTTCTGTATGACGAACAGCTTGCTGCTTGTTAAAATTCGCCTTTTTAACAATGCTTGTTGTTTTGTGGTACAGGCCCCTGGAATCATTACGATTTGTTATATTGTTATGATATCAATATGATGTACATACATAAGTCACACGATTTTTTTAATACACGGGCGAAGCCGGGCGGGGCTGCTAGTAAAATATACGTACATACAGTTGTTCACATAAATAGCATACCCTTTAATTTTTCCTATTTATGTTGTGCAAAATTGTTAAAATCGGAATCTGATAATATTGTTTTTTCTAATTGATAAGCGTTTATACACTTTATGAAAAATACATAATTCATTTAAAAATAACAAATTTCAATTGGGAAAAAAAATCAAAAACTTAAAAATCAGTAAATAGCACAGTTAAAGAAATTTTTACAAAATAAATAAATAATCCAAAAAATTAGCGTAAAACTAACTTTTTTTTTTTTAATATTTGGTAGGATATCCCTTATTCCTTATTACTTTACAATTTGTCGCTCTAACAGCCAGTTCTTCACTAACCGCGGAGGATGCTTTGGACCATTGTCATGCATAAAAGTCCACGAAACAGGCATAGAGTCACCGGTATATGACTCCACTTTGTTCTCCAGGATATGTTTATATTGATGCTGGCCAAGGATGCCATTAATTCTAACTATGGGACCAACGCCATGCCATGACATCGCCGCCTACACCATTGTGTTCGCACCGCCATATACTTGACGGTCTTAATGGTGTACCTTGGATTGTACTCTTGGTTCGCAAGTCTTCTCACACACTTTTTTCCATCTTATCCCAACCTATTGAACTTACTTTCGCCGTTCCAGAAGATATTTTTCCAAAAGGATAAAGGTTTGTCCTTGCGAGCGTTTTGGGAAAGTAAATCTTCTCTTTCGAGCTTTTGAGGACACGAGAGGTTTTGTTCTGGCGATCCTTCTATTAAGATGATATTCTACCGGGCGACAACGTACAGTTACGGTGGATATTTGGACACCATGTTGGTCATCTAATTGTTGCCTAATTTCCCGAGAGGTAAAGAAAGGGTCAATACAGCTTATTCTGGGTATGACCCTGTGTATGACTGGTGGAGTTTTCCTCACTCTGTTTTTCTAACGGGGCTCACTGATGATTGAGTGTTGCGTAGCAAAACTCAACAAGTCCATAA
The DNA here is from genome assembly GCA_949775065.1 of Brachyopa scutellaris. Lineage (NCBI taxonomy): Eukaryota > Metazoa > Arthropoda > Insecta > Diptera > Syrphidae > Brachyopa > Brachyopa scutellaris. The sequence goes on along the minus strand of OX459113.1, from coordinate 119,856,960 downwards.
TATGTGGTTTTTCATCGACAACAAACTAAAAACCGCTTAGTTCTTTACTAAAAATATACAGCCTTGGAAGGACTTGTTTAGTTGGTATAATAAAACCATTGCATTAACAGTCCGATTACAGTCAAATTCAAACACATCAGAAGAAATACATACTCCCTGTGTAGGATACGATAGAACAGTAATATAGGTTGGTGTCGTAGAAGTGGATAGTTTGAGAATCATGTTGGTTTTGTTTTTTTTTTTTGATTTGTAATTATTTTTGTGAGAGGTTTAAAAGTTCCAGTTCCCGTTTCAAAAAAAGCGTAGCAAAATTGGGGTATTCAGGGAGAGTGCGTAGCAGCGTAGCAAGTTTGACTTTTTTGAATATCGCGTAGCAGTCTTGCTAAGATCGTAGCAAAGTGGCAGCGCTGCTTGTCACCCCCAAAATTGTCTTTCCGTCCTATATCATGGAGCCAGTTAATTGCCTTCTTTCCTCCTTGCAATGCTTTCCTCTCCCAATCCTTAATCCTACTTAATTTTTATGTAATGAGTTATATTGTAAGTATAATTAACAAAGAATTATATTAACCTAGTTAGAATTAGAAAAAAATCACTTAACCCTTTGACTACCATTGGTTACAATTGTAACCACACTATTCAAATTTTTTTATTTTTTATTTAAAGATTTAAAAGAGTTGTAGTATGCATGGAGTTCTCTTTATTCGTCAATTCTCTTCTCTTATACCAAATTTGAACTTTCTAGAATTTTTAATTACAAAGTTAGCGGTTGATTTTGTTGTCAGTTTGGAAAAAATTCGTAACGAGTTTTTAAAGGATCCTTTGATGGTTTTTTGTTTTGTTTATTTCACCCATAAATCCAACCAGATAAGATATGTTTTCTAGCGTAAGTTCGAAGTTACGTTTTGTACATTGTATATTGCGTAAATACGAGTGCAAAAAACCAGCCTATTGTCACTTGGCTACCTATGTTCACATTTGTAACCAAGGTCCTGTAGGCTTAATTCAAGGACGAAAAATTCTAAAAAGAAATGAATTGTCTTCCTTTAAGTACAACCAGTAATATTAAATTACGAAATAACTGTTTTGTCTCATATAAATAATTCAGTAGTCAAAGGGTTAAACACAGAATTTTCACAGGAAAACCAAAGGTGCTATTTGTATGAACACTCAATTTGAAATGATCACCAACTCGAACTCTCCCAAAATAAAGAAATACTAACAAGATATTCTTTGTCGTGGTTTTTTATGTTCCTAACGGTACTATCTTATGATATTATGGCTTAACTCTTATGCAGCGTGCAAGCACAGTGTGCATTGCAAAGAAAGAAACATTTGAATTAGGGTGTGCTATTTATGTGAACACAACTGTATATGCCATCAACTACAACACACTGGTGTACAATACACCCAATCGACTAATCTATTTCCTATAACATTTTACGAACATTTCAATTGTTCAAATCGGTTGAAATAAAATTCTAGAAATCTGCCTATCAACCTTGAATAGCCCAATTAGTGAGCTCTGCTTTTTTAATTGCCGGTTAATTAATCTATTTGCTGACGGAGTTAAAAGGGTTTATGCATTTTGTTTGACCATTTGATTCGCTCGCTTGTTAATCAAATGCAACATAAACCGATTACCGGGTCAGTATCTGGTTGACAGACATTTATCTTTCTCTCTCTCCCGTCCTACACCTGCAAAGTTTAACCAATTTTAACAAGCTTATAATTTCCCTGAGGTATTCTGCAAAATTTAACCCAAGAGGGCACCGGTGCGGTGGTGGTACTGAAATGGAAACGACATTCAGATTAACTCTACACCGGTCGTCGGCTACACACGGTCTCTAATTAAAACTCAAAATACCAGAAAATCTACAAAGGACATTGGATTGGCCAGTGTATCTGTGTTGATTTTTTTTTATATATGTATTTATCTGCAGGTATGGATGCTATTCCTGCAGTACAGGTTGCATTCGATACCCACTCCTACATGTCGCGTCTATCATCCAATTATTTCGTGGACAAAATTTATACTCATACTTGTAGTATAATTAAATTGATTTCAAATGAATCTCTTGGCCTGACGACGACGATGGCGCTCATCAAAAAAGCTCGTGGCGTTTAGAAAGAAAATAGAAAAAGCCCGACTTGTTTAGTATCTGCGTCTGTTTATCTCTGTAACCACACATGGTTAAACTGTGTGCGTCAGTGGTGGACACTAGTGTGAGTAGGGCAGTTGAAGTTTTTTGCCATTGAACTTGACTTGGAGACACACATACACGCACTAGTAAAAAGACTGGCAGGCAACTACCACAATGAACTTAATTGCATTATCTGAAGTAACATTATATGTATAATCGACGACTTGCAGCGTAGCCCATTGCATAATATTTGCGCTGTGCTTTTTTGTTTGTTTTTGTGCTCTTTTCTTTGTATGGGTACTGCACGCCCCGTTGCAGTGTAGTTCAGCGCACGGGACTTAAGACGTAATGCGGTTCAATGAGTGTGTGTGTGTGTGCTTTAGTGGTCCAACAAATAAAAATTAAATAATATTCTAAAATGGTAGATAGTCGGTCGTAGTCACCTTGAAGCTTTTCTTTAACCCTCGTTGGGGGTTTTTTTAGCCGCTCTTAAACTTGGGCTACCTTTGCCCGGTATGTGGCATTGTATCTTGTATCTAAAAGGTGTAGATGTGCATTAGAAGTTTATTGTGCTAGTATCTTGGAGCTGTAATGGATACTTGTTATTATTCGCGGGAGTCTAAGTCATTCCGTTGACCACAAATAGTTTTAGATGGGCGGGTGTGGATTGAGTTACCGCAATTTTAAGCGTTGTCGGTTGTATCAGGGGATAGGTTGGTTAAGTTATGCAACAAAAACATCAGATATGTATTTTTGTTTGGGATCTATACAGTTTCCGGTAGAAATTAAATCTAAATATGGCTGCAATCAGAGGGATCATTTTTGTGGCATTTTACATACATAGTACATAGGCACATAAAAAAGAAAACGACGATATTGATGGTGGTCGCCGTGGCCGTGGTGGTTAGTGCGTTGGACTACTACGCAATGCTGCCCGGGTTTAACTCCTGGCCGGGTCGAACACCTAAAAGAGTTTTTTCACGGTGCCACCTCTTTCGAATGCCTGACAAGCATCAAAGAGTATCATTTGTCACGATTGAGCTTCTTAACTCGACGTTCGGAGTCGGCAAAAAACTGTAGGTCCCTTCCATTCGTGCAAAAAATAAAAAATAACACGCTCACACAAATGTTTGCGAGAAGTAGGCCCAGGTGCACCTCGAGCTGTAGCGCCAACTAAGTGAGTTAGACGATATTGAAAGTGTATTGAAAGTACTTTTCGGAAAATAAATGCAGAGGGAGTCGATAGCCATTGACAAGTTTTTTCTGGTTTAAAGGGCAATGTGATATTTTTGCTTTAAAGAGCGAAGTCAAAAGTTGATTTTTTAAATAAATGTTTGGCGCCAAATTATGAGTTAGGAAAATCGGCAGCTTTGTCTTACATAAATTGAATGGAGTTCTGACCAGTGAGAATCCTCGTCAAAGTTGCTGCAACCCTCCATAAGGTACTTCAGAAATTTCTTTTGCATCTTATCTTTTGGAGCGGTTATATTGGAGCGAAATCCTTAAATTAGTTTTTCATCTCAGGATATACTTAGTTTCTCCGAGATACTAGAAGAAATCCTTAAGAAATTAACTATGCCAGCTTTGGGTTAGATAATGTGAAAATGAGAGAAAACTTCGAACCAGATCCGCTGGTGAAATCAGAGTTTCATATGAAGATATTAATCGATTTTGTACCTTGAGTCCAGGAGATATTCAGAAACGTACAAGGGGATGTAACAAGACTTCATTACTCTTCATACTACATAACTCACAACCACGAGTTTAACTTGAGTCTACCGATCCTTGTCCCTAGTAGGTACGGAAGACTGGCTGTCAAACAAGGTGATCAAAGATCAGGAAATAAAATTATTAATTGAAGCCTCAAAAATGGATTGGTTACTGGAGAATCGTTCAGACTACCGGACACATGCAGTGTTTTTCAGGCAGAATAAATTGAAAAGGCTGCTCCATCAATAAAATACCGCGACCTCCCTTCGTTGGTGATAGTCATTCAAAGACAACCGGCCCCGACTTAGCTAGAATCAAACACCATAAAATCAAAGCCATTAAAAAATCGTAATGCACTAAATGCTTTAAGCCACCACAAAGTTAAACTATGCTGGTTTAGCAAGTGAACGAGAAAGCAGATAAACTGGGAAGAAGAGGATCGGCTATGAGCAAAAGTAAAGCGAACACCTCTATACCGATTAAAACTTTATTAAACATGATCGACCATATTAATATAATATTGACAAGCAATCAAAGAGTATCATTTGTCATGAGAAGCTTCTCAACTCGCCGTTCGAAGTTGGCAAGAAACTGTAGGTCCCTTCCATTTCGTGGAAAAAATAGCACGCACACACAAATGGTTGCGAGAAGCTAGGCTTGGTTCTGTATAGGACTGCTAACGCCATATATTTATTTTTTATTTATTTTTAATTATCAACCTAAGTACGTGCCAGTGAAGTTTTTTTTTCTAAATCTGGGTGAAATTGCAAAGCAAGCTTTGTCACCTTTGGGACATTAGCGGCGCAAAGTATAGTTTTAAACATTGGATTCAAAATTATCGTTTTCGAACCTTTATCTTATCTGTCGGCGTTTTTGAAAAAAAAGTTCCACATAAAATATCTGTTTTGGTCCGAAGCACATTTTCAATTTCACTTATTCTGTAACCAAAATTGTTGATCCCTAGTGATAGTGTTTATCATCTGAATTCAACCTTGCTGCATAAATTTGAGTAATCAGTTTTTGGAAATAGTACTCGGGGACTAGTCCATTTACAGTCACGTCAAATTGTTTAGAAATGCTTAATGTTAGAGAAATGCCATTAGAGAGTCGGTGGCTAGAACCATTTCATATCTTAGGAAAAACAGAAAGCCGATTATTGGTCTTCAAGCGTTAAGTGCAGTGTATATATAGGTACATCCGCGACATCTAGAAGCTATATCAAAACGTCTAGACATTTAAAAAGCTACTACATACATAATTCTAAGTTATTACATAGAGTAATGGTACCTACACATCGCATCGATTGAATTGAATACAATTCTCCAGTCAAGAGAATTCTTAAATCGAAGCAATCTCCAACAGATCGACTACGGTTTTCCATATGAAAACCTTTGGAAGATCAACGTGTCCCACTAAACTGTTGCTTCGATTTGCTTTGGCATTGTAAAACTCGCATTCACTTCTAAAATCACAAAAAAAAAGAACTTATCAAAATGATGCGGAGCTACTTTAACAGTGTTGAAACCTTTCGAAAATGTTACACCATTTTCGCCGGCAACAATTCGCATTTCTATTTTCATTTGCTAAGCCGCATTGAATTAAACAAATACAATAATAAATTACTTTTCCATCTTAATGCACCCCTTCCGTCATTTGTCAAAGGTCATGTGAGCTTGCTATCAAATGCCAGCCACTTGTAACGTTACTACGTTTCCATTTGATTAGATTTTTCTTGGCTATATTGTTATTTGCCTTGTTTTCAACTTATTTATAGTTTTGCTTGCATTTTAATTGCATATATTAACATGTCATAAGCTCCATACCCGCCGACACCAACACTCACGCACCCACTATTATCAAATCATTGAATTACACGTATTTTATTAGATAATTAGCAACAACGCTTGTATTTACTTTTATGAATAAAAAAAATAAATTAAACTTTAAAACAAGTACCAATACATATACAAGAACTGGTACGAAGCTTAAATTGGTACAAATTATTTCCGTACTTTATACGAGCTTTTTTTATAAAAAGTAATATTAAAAAAAATTATAGAATAAAACACAAATGTAAATTTGTTGTAAACAAGTATTCGTTTGTTCACTGGGCTTTTGCACTTGAACTTTTACTCTTCCTTGTCACTGTTGAGCAGCTCAATAATCAATTTATATGTATAATTAAATTATTTGTTTTATTAAATAAACGTGCGTAGATACACTATTTGAATGCGAAAACCGTTAAGGATACGTCCGCCACAAAGGAATACGAAAACGATGAAAACAACTTTTAAGTGGCGAGGTTCCGTGCACAAACAGAAGCTCCGCTGGCGAACCGAGCCTTCGCTAATCGAACTAACTGCATGCTGTGCAGCGTTCTTAGCTTCGCCGAGATACAAAGAACAGCAAACTTTCAAATGCAACAAGTATACGACCGACGACGCGACGACGTTAGTGTAACACACTCACCTAATAATACGCAGATACAGATACCTTAGTGTGTTTGCGAATTGCATCCAATCTCCATACACACAGCTGTAAGCCGAAGCTTGTCCAGAACGAATGCGAGTGTGTGCTCTAAGAACAAGAATAGCGCGCAGCATTCACTTGCACTTAGACGCAGTACGAGTGCATCGGTGAAATGGAAAAGTATCTACAAGCGAAATCCATACAAGCGAATTCAGGCGGACAAAGTGAAAGCTTCGCTTGCTGCAATTTGCAATTGCAATCTAGTACTTAGGGTGGTTGTGGGCGGTGGGCAGTGGGGGTTGGTTTCTTTACCTGTCTGACGTTATCAGATTGTTTTTCGTATTACAACATCGCATCGGTCAGAGCTTTGATTAATTCTCTCGCATAATTGACTAAATCCATGCTGTTATCGAGTCGGTTTCCCGAAGAAAGCCCTACAAACAAATAAATGAATGATTCAGAGAGTGATCGATAAAATATTATAAAATATACCGTATTGCAAAATGCAGCGACAACGGATAAGCAAACAAAACAGTAAACCATGGTAAAATGCAGAATTAAAAAGTGGCCACTGTTTGTTGTTTATCTTTGGAAGAGAAATCCAAAGTTCGGATGTGCAACGTAGATGAAAGAAGGACTAGTAGACCAAGGCGCACGATGGACTCATCCGCACCTAGAACTATGTCCTTTTGCAAATATTCAGTAAACAAAAAAAAATCCGGAGAGGAAAACGATGATTTTCATCCAAAAGAAGGCTCAAAGGCAGACGGATGGGACACAATTATAGCGGAAGTACTGACTTCGGCGATGTTATGGCGATGGGATAAGGGAGCTACTAGGAGTGGAACACAAACTGAAGCATGTTCAGATTCAGAGTGAATTCAAATCGATATAGATTTACCAAATCAAGTGTAATAGATTTTCGTGTTCTAGATTTCGATCGATTTGATTGTGGTCGCCGTGGCCGTGGTGGTTAGTGCGTTGGACTACCACGCATTGCTGCCCGGGTTCAACTCCTGGCCGGGTCTAACACTTAAAACAGTTTTTTCACGGTGCCACCTCTTTTGAATGTCTGTCACCATTGAGCTTCTCAACTCGCCGTTCGGAGTCGGCAGAAAACTGTAGGTCCCTTCTATTCGTGCAAAAATATAATACACACACACAAATGGTTGCGAAAAGTAGGCCCAGGTTCACCTCGAGCTGTATAGCGCTAACTAAGTAAGTAAGTAAGATTTCGATCGACTTGATGAATTCGACCGAACTCTAAATCGTTTTCGAAACGATTTTGAATCAGCTGGTTTCTGTTATTCTGTGTGATTTATGAAAATGTTCATTTCGTTTTTTTGTTTGCAGTATTTTTCAAGTGAATCATTTATTAAGTTTATTATTTCATTGTTCAATGAAATGAAAAAAAAGATGCTAATGAAAAAATAAGAAAACGAGCACTAAGTGGAGTTGTAAAATCTAGGAGAATCTAGGTTAAGTTAGGTTAGGTTGAGAGGGGTTGAGAGGCCGAGCCATCCCAAAACACCAGGCGCCAGAGTGGGCCCATCGCGATACCCTAGAATCTATCCAATGATGACACCTAAACCTAAACCGCCACAGTTTCCTCAAAGCATTTTATTACCCTGCAAAATTTTAGAACGAGTCTATGGATGATTCGGCCCACCTTCTTCAGATTACTTAGGAGTATCTAAGACTAAAGTGAGAACTATAATCGACATAGCCGTGCATATGCATGCATAAGAAAATGTGCGAATACATTGAAATTGTATTCTGTACCCATAATGGCGTCCAGCTCCGATTCGGTAAGTTTCGGCCACTTTTGCAAACATCAGTCGCTCATTGCATATGTAAATCTGACAGTTGTCCGGTTTATTATGAAAATATTAAAGAAAAAAAAAAATGTCGGACCACGAATCTGTGCAATTATTAATTGAAAATGTTCGCAGAAAAAGGTGTCTCTATGATAAAAGAGATGCCTTTTATTTCAACAAATTAAAAAAAGAAAAAGCATGGGCAGATGTTTCAAAAGAAACAGGTAAATCATCCAATAATTTATGAAACATTTTTTAATCTCTATGCAATTTTAACTTTCTGTTGTAATCCATTATTTACAAAAAAATCGAAACTCGATTTGATAATTCTATATCGATTAAAATTCACTCGAATCCTGGAACCTGCCTGATTGTATTTTGTGATTAATTTGTGATTATTTTTAGGAATAAGTCTTATTCAGATTCAACAAAGTTTGCTTCCAACACTTTCAGTGTTTGTCGCCAAACTTAACACACTGTCGGTACCAATTAATCTTTGAAACCCGGCTTCAGCAATGAACCTTAAGGCTCAACCATAATCCGCATAGGGAAACATCAGCTTATGTCACAACTAAACGAAATGCTTCCTTATGTTCTGTCAATTTCAACAAATGCCCATAACTACATTTGCCTGCATACCTATCAGTCAAATCAATTCACAAATAATTTTTTTCTCATTGTTGGAGCTTCGTTTTTCTTTTTTTGTAAATAATGGATTACAACAGAAAGTTAAAATTGCATAGAGATTAAAAAATGTTTCATAAATGAAACATGTCTTCGAAACGATTTCGAATCAGCTGATTTCTGTCATTCTGTGTAACTGTGAAATTGTGCATTTAGTTTTTTTTTTCAATTTTGTTTTTTAAGTGAAAATGAGTGGAATTATTTTAGTGATTTTATTGTGCAACGTAATTCATAATAATATTTACGATTTTGAAGCCTCAATCTGTGCAGTGCAAACCGAATTCGGTAAAGAAACTTCTTTGATAGACCGATGGTCCTGGCAAAATTGTCACAAATAAATCACAATTCACAGTAAATAAATAATTTTAAACAAATTCTCAGCAATTTACTTACATTTCTGTTTCAAAATTCAAAGGCAAAAACAAAGGTTTATTCCAGTATGTCGATTTCACACTTTTTCTTTCTGACAATTTCAATTCGACACCAAAACAGTGAAATAGAAATTTAGAACCTGGTAACTTTATTCAAATCAAGTCAACTTCGAAAAAAGTGCAATTGAATTCGATAGCAGCGAAACCTGGAACACAAAAAATCGATTTTGGTCGATATCAATTTCGATATCGAGTGAAAGTGAAGTTCAGAACCTGGCTGATTCAGCCGTTTTTGATTCGTTGAACTGAGCTAGTCTAATTTTGGAATCTAACTGATAATAACGTTGAGTTCCATATTTCCAGTTGAAGAATAAACAAAATCGAGAGTGTTGTTATCACCGAAGGAGTGGTTTGGTTTGCGAACTTGAGCGAAATGTCATTGGTGGTGTTAGAAGGGAGATAGCATGAAACTCTGAGGCAAACCAGCATTAATTGTAAATCTAGATATTTACTACGACTTGTCACTGCCGGAACAAATTTGTAAACAGCCCATTGGGAAATCAAAAGCAAAAGCAGAATATTCGGGACACTATTGTTTAAATGTCGAAAAGACGATTCACTTAGCAGCAATTGGAAATACATGTACTAACACAGGAGAGCGTGGATTATCCGAACGTCAGTTAAACGAAATGTAAGTTATTCAAATAGCAAATGGACTTCATCTATCCGAACGCCAATCAGTAGCAAAGTCAGTTATCCGAGCCGATACTCGTGTACATTGCTAAGAAAGTCGGTTTTTACAATGTCGTCAGCAAGAAAAAGTAACCGAAATGATTTATCAATCGGATAAAGGTAGAAATATCAAGATATTGGAAAAAGTGAAAGTGGTAAATGTAAATGATACAATGCTTAAAAAAGTCCGGTTCTCTAGGAAATCTAATAAATGTGACCATAAAGCTTGGAAAAATAAAGAGTCCGTAATGCCACCTTGTCCCAAGTCTGGTACACCTGTGTAAAATGATGAGTTTTAGAACTGGATACACCCTTTTGATTGAAGATTCCCTGTAAATTGAAATTATTTGGTGTAAATTCTTATTACCAATAACATTTTCTTAAAAACCTTAAGCTACGTACAGACGAGCAATAAATTGGCAGCAAATTATTGCCTGCAATCAAATTTGCATGTTTCAACGGTATAAAAAACAGTTTTCTGCAAACAAAAACTTTTGCGGCAATATTTTTGCGTGTGATGTGAACATGTCAGTTATGTTTGCGTATTTGCATTCATTGTTTGCAATTTGCCGCAATATTGCACGGACATCGGAGTAGTACAATTGATTGAAAAATATGACACTTTTCCCGAATTATGGGATGTTTCTTCATCTCATTACAAAAACAGATTTCATCTTAATTTTTCAGCTCTTAAAAGTTGGTGGTGAAATCCTCACTCTAATTGTTTTGCAATCCAATCTCTAACCCATCATCTTCTTTTATTGATGCATTTTTTCGTTTTACTTTATATGTTTTAATGAAAGTATTATCACCATAGCAGCTGCTATTTTAGTTTTTTGGCGAGACATTTCCTTTTTGTTGATGTTATTCACACTTTCCAACTAAATTGTAAAAACAGAAACAGCTAATGTCAAATATTTTGTAGCAACTACTATTGTTTGCACTTTCACGCGGTGTGAACAATCGCAATATTTTGAGGCAAATGGTCGTGCAAACTATTTGCATGAAGGTGCAAATGAATTTCAGCCAACTTTTTGCAAGTAAATTTTGCATAGGTGTGATCAACAACGCAAACACTTGCCGCAAATTTTTGCTACAAATGATTGCTGGTCTGTACGTAGCTTAACATTTTTAGGTACATATGTACTTTTAAATCCTTCCGTTAGCGAATTAGTTGTATCTTAGAAACACATTTTCCGTTTTTCGAGGTGCAGGCAAATAACTTAATGGGCAATAACTTCACATGGGAAATAACTTCACATCTAGTGGGAAATAAATACACATTTTTGATGTGAAGCTATTTCTCACTGAAGGTGGGCAATAGCTTCACATTTAATGATTATTTAAAAATTCGCGGGAAATTTTTGCAATTACTCTATCTTATGCACAGAAACTAAAGATTCCATTTCAAAATTAGATATTTAAATTTAAAATTTGTCTTGGCCATGCAAGCCATCAAAAAATTAAATTACTTATTTTTAAATGAAATCTTTAGGTTTGGAGCATTAAATAGAGTAATAGTGAAAAATTTGCGCAAATTTTACTAGATTTATTTCCATTTTAAAATAGAGATAATGCCAAATCCAGCCTTATTTCGCTCGGCTTTATTCCACGGTACCCCTGTGGTTTTCGAAAAAATCATAAGTGGGAACTAATTTTACAAAATTTCTGGTTAAATTATTGCCCACCTTCAGTGAGAAATAACTTCACATCAAAAATGTGCATTTATTTCCCACTCGAGGTGAAGTTATTTCTTATTTCCCATGTGAAGTTATTGCCCGTGAAGTTATTTCCCCGCACCGTTTTTCAATGTTTTTGACATTAGGAAACGAGTTACCAAATATTCATTTTCGGAAAATTTCACTTTCAAAACGAAATACAAGGTAGGGAGGGTAGGCAAGTTTGTCTGCCTCTTAGTTTCCTTCTATACCCAGGTGTCCTGGTACCCAGTAGATGTTGGCGTTGTTTCGTTCACCGAGTCTAATAAGTTTATCTAGACATTCCCAGACAATTCTAGATTTGATGATCTGAGCCCCGATTGCCTTGACAGCTGCTTGGCTATCTGACATTTTTGCTACGTCGCATCTGTTGTTGTAGCGTGTATCAATATTGAGTTGGGCACATCTGTCAATAGCGCAGATTTCAGCTTGAAAGTATCTTTTATTAGGTCTGTTCCCGTACCTGTCCAAAACTGCGCAAAACTACGAAAATCAGTAAAACCTGTTACCGTAGGAAGATTTGTCGCAGTTTTTCACAGAAGAGTAAGAATTTCCCCATGCTGCGAATTCTAGCCCAAGAAATTACTTTGGCCAGCTTTATGAAAACTGTCAAATCTGTCAAATGTCGTACATTTTCCATTTTTTGTTGTTCAATGCGTCTCTGTACCTGTTCACACTTTTAGCTCACTCTGAGAGATTTCTACCCCCATTCCATGAAATTTGAGAATGTGTGAACTTTCGTACAGAAATTAAGGGAACTTGGTTCCTTTCAATCATGGCCCCTTCCCAATAGTAAAATATTAAACAATTTAGTTTTGATTTACTTTCTTCACATTTTATTAAGTGTTTTAAAATTAAATTATTATTTAAAGGACAAAGAAAACTAATTAAAAACACTACAACAATTACATTTAAATGATTTCTTTTTCTTTTGTCATATCGTACACATAGTAGGTATATAATATAATATGTAAAAAATACAGGATATTTTGATTGTTTGATAAATACTTTACCTAAATATCTAAGAAATTATCGTATAAAAAATATATATAAAAAAGTGACAAACAACTTAAATAAGAGATAATAATAATTATAATAAACACAAACAGAAAACAACACAAAACAAATATTTTTTTGTAGTCAAAAATAATAATAAAATAATTCATTGTCAAGTTTTTTATAATGTATAAAGTAAAATAATAAATTGTTTTCTTTAAAAAAAATATTCACAGCATTGAAATTGTTTCATTCAGTTTTAATTTTCTTTTTGTTTTATAAAAAAAAAAAAAAAAAAAAAACAACTACAGATAATAAATAAAATTGTGAGTAGTTCGAGGTTATGTAACGAAATATACATAATTAAATATTTATTTATGTATATGCATGTATTTGTTTTATTTTTTTCTCTAAGAGTTAAACAAATTGTTTTAATAAATAAACTTTTTTTTTTGAAGAGACTTTGAATGCATATAGGATATAAAAAACGGATACAGAAGAAACGCTCTTGGGAATGAATAAGAGGAGGACAAATAGACGAAACGTTTTTTTTTTTTTTTTGTTATGCTAACAATAGTACATAATAATAATAATAATAATAATATAGTTTCTTTTGTTTTGTTTTGAAACGTATGCATAATAAAAGTGTATTTTTAGTTGTATTTGTATTTGTGAGTCATTTGCGTTTATATACTATTATTAAGATTTTTTCGTTTGTTTTTTTTGTTTTACTACGCTTACAACACGATTAGAAATGAACGCGATGGCGCTTTACAAGAGATTGTCATTCAGTTGCCGTCGATAATAAATGTTTTCTTTTATGTGTTTTTATTTTGTTATATTGGAAAAATGTATTCTATTATGTTTTAGTTAAATCGTTTGGAGAACATTTAATGAATAATTGTTTATGTTACACATTTTGGAAACCGTGTAGTTCATTGGCTAAACGAGACTATTGACATACAAAATATATACTATACAATATAGATTTTACATATATATATATTTTATTTATTCACTACACCGTCTAAGTTAGATACAAGTATATTTCCTACAAATACGTATATGCATGGTTACAGTTATTTTTTATTTTTGTTTTATCGGAATGTATAAATTCTGTACTGTGGAATAAGTTTAACCAATTTAACATTTTGCTATTGTTTACAAGTTTTTTGTTCTTTCTTTTTGTTTTAATAAAAAATATTAGTTTTTTGTTTTGATATATGTATGTATGTATGTAGTTTTTATATAATAATATGAATAACAAATTTTGTAATAGTAAGAGAAAGATCTAGCTAAAATTTGCATAAATATTTTGTTTATATATAAATATAAATGTATACATATATAATTTTATTTATCTATATAATTCCCTCTAAAAGTTTGATTGTTTGTAAGTTAATAATTTTTTTTTTATTTTTTATTTTTTTGGAAATAATTTGGTTGAATGAATTTTTTTTCTATTTTTGGCCCCCAAGATGTGTTCCTACGTTGACGAAGAAAATTCCATTAAAAAACAAGAATTATTAAAAATACTAAAATAGAGGAGAAGAATACAAATTGGATTACATCGAATATAGGATGACAACGGCTCAGACGGCGCGGGCTAGAGCATCCTTAAAGCTATAAAGTTGGTTGATTTTATTTTCTTCTAATTTTACTTTTACTAATACAACACAAACTAAGATATTTTTATCGAATAATTGTAGATAATAGTGTTTTACGAATAAAAACAAAACCTAAAATTAAAGGTGTAGTGTTATGGTCGATTAGTAGTTGTAGTTGCGGTTGGTAGAACATCAAATAGCCAGGAAGGAACTAAAGCATTAATTGTGAATGTTCACTTGTTGTGTGTGAATCACTGCTACTGGACAATTCTGATGAGGAACGTTGACAGCATTCAACAGCCTGACATGGTTGGATACCTTCACGATGAACAACCACACAACTCTGTTGAGAGCGTTTGAAAGTTCCGGACATGCAGTCTAGTGTTTTCTCAATAGCACGCAGTCGTTTCTCTAAACTGGTTGTGGCTAGGATGTCCACCTGGAAAAAAAATAGGAGAAGATAAACGGTTAGGTTAAAATATAATGTAGGTATGTTCATTAATAGCTTAAAGTACTTCTTTGTAAAAAAATGTTTTTTCTACCAATAAGACTCCAAGCCACCATTATTGTTTCTGTTAAACGTTACTGTGAGACTACTCGATAGCTTATTTATAGTATCGGCAAACAAAAGGATTTCTAAACAACGAAACATGGAGACAAATATTCAGAAACTCAACGCAGTCGAAAGCTTTAGGCAATCAGCTAGCCGCCATAGCAGGTGAAACTTATGCAAAAGTGGCAACAAACGAGCCCTGGTTTAAATGTCGGACAAAGATGAGAGTAATTCACACGGCCCGCGTTAATGGTTTCTAAAACTTTTTTCCAATGGAGGTACAAATGTCATCTATTTTGACGCTGAGCTTGGGTGTTAGTAGCCAAACATATTAGGTCTGTTTGGTAACTTGTAAATTTATGTAAATTTACATCCAACTGTCAGAAATGAAGAAAAGAGAGAGCCGAATGAGAGTGTCAAAAAATGTCCCCTCTTGCGAGATCGTGCCACATCTTTTTAATGGAGTCAGCGAGGGACCTCTATCAAACAGCAATCTGACAATTTGTGAAATGTCAATCACTTCTTGTTAACAAAATAAAAGAAAATTAGTTTTTCGTTAATATATTTAATCGTTAAAAAAGAAGAAGAGAGGATTTTCCCCCACTTTTACTATTTGACACATGTCCCATTTGGGTCACAAAAAGTTACCAACCACACCTATTAGGTCTGCTTGGTAACAAAAATTACTCAAATCGGTGCTTGATAACCCAAAAAAATCACAAGAAATTACTGAAGAGAGAGCCAAGTGAGAGTGTCAAAAAATGTCCCCTCTAGTTATATTCTGCGATATCTGGCTACAACTTTTTCTTGAGTTCTGTTTCTTTACTTGAAAATTGTTACTGATTCGTACGAATTTGTACGCATTATAGACAAACCGCGTTCCTTTACACAAACAAGTAGTAAAAGAGAGAGGCAACGAGAGAGTAAAAATGTCCCCTCACTAAAAAATCTTACTCATGCTTACTGGACAAATTTCTTCCGGTAGAAAGTGAACTATCTGTCAAACTCAGCTGTTTCATTTGTTTTGAATTAATTGCATTTTTTTTTAATTTAATGCAAAGAGTAACATAATGGCAAGAAAAAGAACATAGATGAAAATTGAATGTTCTGAATGTTGAAATTTGCATTTCGCAATATATTGGATCTGGTATATCATCGAGAGTAGATTCTGTGGTAAAATCCAAAATTGTACAACACCACTTTGTTTACGTTTCCTTTACATACTTATGTTTATGACATTTCGTTTATTGCAACTTTTGTGGTTAAACGCGTTCCTTTACTTTTTCGTAATTTTGCCTTAGTATTTTTGCCCCACTCCTTCAAATTCAATAATTTACTATTTTTTGAGCGGAAATTAAAGGAACAGACCTTTGGAGTCAGCGACGGACATCTGTCAAACCAGCCATCTGACAGTTTGTGAAATATCAGGTGTGTTTGGTATCTTTTTTGGCACACGGAATTGAGATCTGTCAAATAGTAGAATCCTCTCAAAGAGAGAGAACTCCTCTCAAAGACAGAAAACTTGCACAAAAGTAAACAAACGCTTTTCAAACAACACTTGGTCAAACCTATCAAATTGTTTTTGTTTTCCATTAACAATGAAGATAATGACATTTCGCGAACTGTCAGATGGCTGGTTTGACAGAGTTGGCTCGGCCCACCCCGAGGAATTGGTCTTGCAGATAATTCATCGCAAAGAGAGCGCCAAATGAGAGTAAAAAAAAATTGAGAACCATGAAACTGTCAGATTCTATGTAGTTTACGTAGAACTTTCCAAAACAGGCATGTTACCAAACAGACCTATCATAATCTTCATTTGTTAGTGGAAAACAAAAACAATTTGACAGGTTTGATAAAAAGTTTTTCAAAAGCGTTTGGTTACTCTTGTGCTCTGTCTCTGAGAGGATTTTCCCCCACTTTTCAGATTATTTACTATTTGACGGATGTCCCATTTTGACTACGAAAAAGTTACTAAACAGACCTATTAGGTACCGTTCGCGTATGCAAAAATTTCATATTTTTCATAAAAGAGAGTGCTCACGAGAGAGTAAGAAATTCCCACATGCACAAGAAATTGCTTTGGGTAGATAAATGAAATATATGTATATTTTTCATTTTTTGTTGTTCAACACTACTTTTTCGTAGTTTTCCTATCTTTGAATAAAATGATTTAAGCGTTATGAAGCGTTGGAGGGAGAGTATGTGCCGAAAAAAACCGGAATTATGGCAGAACAACTCTTGAATCTTACTTCTTACACCACGAGAATGCACCACCTCGCATTTCTATCCTTGTGAGTGACTTTTTGACCAAAAACGCTACCAATATGATCGAGCCTGTGGCAGATCAGATGTTTTAAGAAGGGGACCTTCTGGTCTAGATTTTTCAAAAAATTGTTTTTTTTCTTTTTTTGATATTTCAAAAGTATAGGCTTTTAAAAGTATACTGTTAAATATTCGTATTAATATTTCCAGTATTTTGACTTTTACAGCCTATTTAGCAGGTCAGCGCAGAAGCAGGTGAAAGGAGCAAGTAAAATTAAAACTCATTTATCTCGAATCTATGTTTTTCTGCACTATGTTATTCAGTAAACCAGTGCTTATCGTTGGAACTAAATAAAACTTTTTACGTTGAATACTTCCTACTTTTTACATACAAAAAGTAATGAAAAACGGTATTTTTTCGAAACGGAAATTTCAACAACGCGCCATTTTGTAATTTTTTTTTTATATTCATTCTAGTTCCTGCGATAACTACACTCATACTGATTAAAATGTCCGTCAAATTCAATGGCGCTAGACCAGAAGGTCCCCTTAGGGTCTAACACGAAGAATGCATTGATTTCTTTTACTATCAATTTTCAATTTCTCTATATATCAATGTCCTCCTCGATTCTTTTTCTATGTTACTTGTAGTATCCATACCTGGTAATATAATTCATTACATGGCGCTGGCTGGACTAACAAGCTAATAACAAGCTTAACTCCGAATTAATGATATGATGCGCACTTGAATATTTTACCACTGCAAATAATCAGTAAGGCTTTAATTGCTATTATTTATGAATTAAATATAATCAGAGATATGTGCGGGTACATTTCTATTAAGTCATTTCAAGTGTTTTTCGTTTGGAGTTTAAATATCTAACGCAATTAACTGCCATCTATGTCGTATCTGGTTATCAAATACAAGCCGTATTACGATTTGGAGTTCGAAATACATAGATTGTGTCCTGATAGGTTGTGGATGTAAAACATTAAAATGTGAGCTAGTACTCCTTTAAGGCTGTTTCTGGTCTACAGTGTAAATGTTTGTTTTTAAGTGGTTTAAACAATTCCTACTTGTCTAAAAGTCTTTATTCTATAATAACAGTTAATTCAAATTACCTTCAATTGTTGGTTGAGCGGCAACAGAGCGATAATCCACCATGCCCACGCTGGTCCATCGGCAATACTCTCCCAATTCTCTTCGACAGCGGGCATTTCACCAAAACTTCGCAAAATCTCTTTCTTCAGTTCGGTACCCAAACTCTTATACCATTCTATCGCCTTAGTCAGCACCGACGCGTGCATACTACTAATAAACGAAACATTATCTTCCGTTATAATCTCATCGTAGATATATTCCACTTTAGCCGTCTCATATCCATCCTTCTCATTCCTGGCAAGTATTCTGAATCTCTTGCAGCCGATTGTACTCAAAATTGAGCAACCATCTCCCAATAGAACACAGTCTCGAATGTCTAATATCGTGCCGACATCAAAGTATCTCGACTTGCCACTGTGTGGCTGGACAATTCCAAATTGCTTTTCGCCAGATTCGACAGCTCGTCGCACCATCAGGCGATATCTTGGTTCATAGACAAACAACGGACAGGGTACATGTGGAAATGCTGTTGTACAAATAAACACCGGAACCGAGGGCTCCAGATCCATTTCCTGTCGAAAACGCTTCTCATAGCACTCTGGAATGAATCGTTTCATGGCTGATTCAAGGAATTTCGTCACTGGCCTCTTGGCGAGTATGAAAGGAACTGGTGAGGATGAACCTTGCAACAGATTCACATGCTGTTCAACAAGTGGTGACATACACAATGGACACGAAGGTGAGTAATCCATGCATCTGTCCAAGCATACCCAACAGTAGGTGTGGCCGCAAGGTGTCACAACTGGCTTCCAGAACGTTCGACAACACAGTACACAATCGAAATCCGATGCATCGATTAGATTCGGATTAACCGGGATGAGGTGTCGTTGTTCCTGATCTAAATCCGATTCTGACTCTATAAGGAGAAGGATAACACAAAAAAAAAATCGTTAAATCGCTTTTCACGGACAGTCCTGTGAGCTCACTTACCTCTGATCCTTTGTACTTCCTGTTGTGTTCTTTCCAGAATACTACTCAAGCGAGTGCTACCGAAAAAGTTTCCCTGCGTTGGTTGTTTTTGCTTTCTACTACTGCTGTAGGATTTCCTGCGACAATGTTTGCGAGAACCCTGCCGCAGTAGGTCACAGTCTGTGGTTGCATCAGCAGTGATTGCATCATCCCCATTGAAGTTGCCCAGTAATCCAATTTGTTTCCTCCGTTGTCGACTTTCGACGAAAACATCATAGGGAGCCGAAGTGGGCGTTGAGCTGGTTTTCTTTGGAGATTGTGCCAATAGTTTTTGCAAAAGCTGTGTGGAGGATGTCATTTGTGTTAGAGTGATTTAAAGTGATACTTTATAGGGTGGATTATGTGGCAGCTTACCTTGGCGAGATCATGTTGAAAGAGTTCTGTTGACGAGAGCGATGAATTTGTATCATCCAAACTGACTGCCAGACAATGGTCGATTAGTGCTTCGTCTAAGCGACCTAATCCACAAAGTGCTAGTGAACGATGGTAATGGGCCTAAGGGAAGGTAAGTGGTAATTACTTTGAAGGTTGTTTTAACCAGTTTCTATTTACCTTGGCTGATGAAGAGTTTCTTCTCAATGCGTGATCAATGTCTGCTAGAGAACTTTGGTAATGATTTAGCTTTCGCAGGACTTCAGCTCGCAATAAAAGACTGCTGAAGTTCTTAGGACCTTCAAAGAAAAATAAGAGAACGAAAAATTTTAAATAACGGTATATTCAAGTGTATCGATACGTAGCAAATTTGCGATTTTCTACAAAAAAAAAAACACTGAAACAGTTCACATTCACTTTCAGATTTTGAAATTTGTTTGTCCTTATGACTTTAAGGATCAACTAGTGTGCCCGTGTGAGAACTCTCGCAAGAGAAAATTCAACCACCAAACATCCCATATGATTTGTATCTGTCAACTCGTATGGAAATCCCATGGAAATCATACGGGAAGTAGGTATTTATTCTATTCGGTGTTCATTTTGGGTAGAATATTTGTTTTGATTGGTTTTTTTAATTTGTTAAAATTCATAAAGTGAAAGTACAATTCGTCACTGATCCAGGAAATTCTCTTTCTTTTGACACCTCATTTGTTAAAACTGGTTAAGTGTGAGAGCCGCGAATTGTACCTATACTACAGAAATAATATACAGGGTGTCCCAGTTAAGAGGTATAATCCTTTAACTTGAGATTCCTGAAGTATCGGCGAACAAAAAATCGCACGGCAGCGGGGGTCTATTTTCACCCAAATCTAAAAGCATAGAAAATTCTAAGTGAAGTTAATTGTCCCCGAACTTAACAACAAGGTGGGGCTGAACAAAGGATGGTTAGGTAAGGTTAGGTTAGGTTGAGAAGGGTTGAGTAGCTGAGCCATCCTAAAATACTAGACACCAGAGTGGGCACAGCGCGATCCTCGAAGTATCCATCCATCCAAGGATGGCACCTAAGTCGACACAATTCCCACAATGCATTGTATTACACTGCAAAATCTTAGAGCGGCCTACCCAATCCAGGTAACTAAAGAAGTAGGAGAATAAAATGTTCCTGCGACTACGTGCTATGCCCTGCTTGACATTCACACAGAATATGTGTGATATCCTCTGCAACACCTAGATCATTACAGTATCTGCAAATATCTGTGCCTATGAGTGTGACCCTCTTGGTGTGTTTGACAAGAAGCCAATGCCCGGATACTATTCCTATAGCTTTTATCATTTGTCCCCCGCTAAGTCGAACGATTTCACTGGGCTTTTTACGGTTCAGCGTTGGCTGAAGTGCCTTAAAAACCTTTTGTCCTACAATGTTAGACCATCTAGGGTCAGCCCTTTTTTTACCTTTGATTTAATGCGGCATAGCATAGCATAGCAATGGGCATCGGTATCTCCTCTTTCATCCTCCCTAAATTTCTATATGGCTCGTGTTGTGCAAAGCATTTTAAGGGTGTTCATGTTCCCCTTTAACGCGCGTTAATTATAAAAAGAAAATAGCGGTGGAGCAACTTTCACCGCCTCGGGTAGTAGCAGCTCCCCCACTTTCCTTGTCAACTAATCGGCAAACTCGTTGCCTTCTATCCCGGAGGTTCTGCGTGCATAATGCCCTGAGCATTGTTCGGCAGCTTCAGACTAGTGCCGATTTAATAGTGCACGATTCTAGCGGCCCCGCTTTCGATGTAAATATCAATATCCTTACTGGATATTCGTTTTATATTCAGTAGCTCTGCAGCTCCAAGTACGGCTAAAACTTCTGTCTGAAAAACGCTGCAGGTATCCGGGAGTCTTAAGGACACCTTTAGATTTGGCTCCGCACAGTAAATACCTGACCCCCTGCCGCTTGCAGTTTTTGACCCGCCCGTTCTATGAAGACTGCAGTGTCTATATGCCGAGTTACTGTGTTGATTTGATTGTACCCTCTTCACACACAGGGTACAAGGTTCTGTTCAGTGTGTTAAAATCAAGTGTGATTTTATGTATTTGGATTTCTGTAAGAATAGTACAGTGTCCTTTGCTGCTATTCTTGAAAAGACCTATGTTGGTGAGTCTTAGTGCACTATAACTCGCCAGTTGACTCCAAAACTGATCAAGAGGCAGATAGAAGAAGGGCACCGCTATACTGTACCGAAGGATACTCCCCCTTTAAGGTATCGACCAGTGTTTCATTTCCGTGGACTTGTTAAATTTAGGTGAGCCACGAACTTGTGCTCCAAAGTTAACATAAAAAAAGAAATAAAAATTACAAGACAAAGTCCCAATAAAACGTCACTTGACGTAAAAAACAAATCGACCAATAAACAGTTTTACTTTGCCCGAAACGGGACATTAAAAAAGAAACATAAAAAGATAATTGCTTGACAAGTTCATCAAGTTCAGGGTAACAACGAAAAAAATATTCGCTCAATATTCCCCTTGATGTTAATTGCTATTGATAACACATAGGTCCCCTACTTGGTTGAGTACATTTTTTCTACTCTTTCAGTACAATGGTGATTAATAACAAATCCCAAAAATAGATTTCAAAAACGAAAAAATTCCCATCAGTCAGCTGACGGGCGGAAGAAAAACCAAATTCCAAATCCACTCAGTACATTAGCGATAAACATTTTCTGCCATCTCACGTTGCGACTGATTAGTTTACATGACCCACTGACCAGACAGACGTCACAAATGACCTTAAAAATTATTTTGAAAAAAGGAAGAAGCAAAAAAAAAAAGATTTCAAACAAATTGCAACCGAAATCCGGTGGTGTGACTGAACCTTTGATAAATGTGTTTGAGCAATTATTTTTTTTTTCATTTCAAATTAGCGTGACAACAATTTTTTTTTTAAAATAAAAATAGATTTCCACAAAACGTTTTCGGCTTCGGAAAGTTCCCAAATTGAAATGCCCTCTATTCGCGTAAAAACTAATAAATACACATGTCTTTTTTGAATTCTAACAAGTCTATGCAGATTTGGCCATAAGCCCACCCATTTAAGTCCCACTCACACGCAACTACTGTCAACTGTCAGAATAAATCAAAAAACGTCCGACTACCGCAGCGCGGCGCGCGGTGGTGGCGGCCATCACTAGACAATGTGGTCCATGTCATCACAAATGATATTTAAATATGAAAATTAGATAATTGCCTTCTGATGTAGGTACTTTAAAAAGTGACATAATCTCTTTTTGTCGCTGTCGTCGTGTAATACATTCGCCCGCTTTCAGTTTGAGTGTCATTCATTAGGCACGCTGCTGATGACGTGTTGTCTTCGTCGTCGATTGGATTGAAGCGCAACGTAACAACTCCTGCAACAGTGGGCAAGTGTAGGTTGGTGGTTGGTTACCTTACCATCGGCATTATTACGTCTGTGTAACATTTAAATTGTGTTTGTTGCAAAATTGTAAAGTTTATTTGTGTGTCGTCATAGTGTAACAATGCCCTAAAAGAGACAGACGCTTGGTTGCGGCGGTGCTTATGCTGCTTGTGCAATAAACGCAGACACGATTTCGTAAATCATTTTCGCGTAAATGGCAAGAAAAGTTGCATTGCAAATTACGACAGTCTACCGCGCGCCGGTCGTTTGTCGTGGTGTGGTATTTTGTGATTGGCATTTTGCTAAGAGATGGCGTTGTATGGAAAATGTATCTTAACTTTGTTTTATACATTTTTTTTAGAGCTTTCAAGAGAAAAGTGATGTGGAAATTCTCTTAAAAAGAGGTTTAGCAATAGCAACATGCTGCTGCGTTGTTTTTGTATATATACAATCGGCCAAGTAGTCAATGCCATCCAACTACGTAACCAGAAGGAGAACTGGGAAGCAACCTTGTAACCAAGTCTACTACCTCCTCAGACCAGCCAAGTCACTTTCGTCTCGCTCTTTGTCTCTAAACTGCAGGAAAGGCATTGTTTGCCTGCTTGCCATTGCCATGCATGGGTTATTAGGTTTCGTGCAACAATCAGAACGAGTTGATTTCCGCTAGGGGATTTAATTAAATGAAATTCTAAATAATTCTGAATCACTCGGCCCCTGTGTCTATCGCGGATTCATGATTCATGAGACGTGTGCTATTTGGCTTTTTTGGGATTGATGACAACGGAATGAGTGCTCGTACCTACAATTGTTGGCGTGACTTATATCATGATCGGATAGTTCGATAGATTAATATTGTGCACGTATAGAGCATTGTCGATTGTTGCTGTGTGAGTGTGGGATAGGTAAGTTTTTTTTTTTTTTTTTGTTACACAACAGACTTTGAGATACTTTTTGATACTTTGATGCGCGGTATATCTTGATTACGTTCGCACGCATGTTATTGCGCGTACTGTCGTAATTGTATGCGAACAGCGATGAAGCGATATCCGGCGACGACGGGCGGGGGGAACACATACATTTTTGGTTGATTGGGCACCTTGTTGAGCGTTAAATTTTGCGTTCAATTGGCATGGCATGGCGGAGGGAATTTGTCTTCAAATAAAAAAAAACAGTGATTGTTTTTTATTTGCTTGCTTTGGGTAATGAACAATAAACGAATACGCTTACTGGTAGTAGAATGAAGCACGTTTTATGGACGAAAATAGGTCACAGACTGAAAGCAGAAGAGGACAATGCTTCAAACTGATCCCAAGGCAGTGTTTGCTAAAGAGTGTGCGTTTACAGGGTGTGGCGAAAGTTGAATGGTAAAGATTTTTAGGAAAATGCCCTAATGAACTGCCCGCCAAGAGATTATAAAATATTCCTGCTTATGACGCAAAACAACATATTAAAAAAAATGTCAAAAGATAAATACTGGTACAGTCGAACCTGGTTAAGTGGAACCTGGATACCTCTTTTAGTGGGCCAAATTGTGCTGCCATCAGATTTACTAAAAAAAACCT
This sequence comes from Brachyopa scutellaris, assembly GCA_949775065.1. NCBI lineage: Eukaryota > Metazoa > Arthropoda > Insecta > Diptera > Syrphidae > Brachyopa > Brachyopa scutellaris. The sequence goes on along the minus strand of OX459113.1, from coordinate 119,832,426 downwards.
CTTAAAGTGAAATTGTCTGATCTCTGTAAGCTGAACTCATATTTACAAAAAAACCGCTATAAGTGGAATGATGAGTATGAGAACCTCTGTAAGTGAGTCTTTCTTTCTTATTTTTTTCTCCAAATTTTTTTGCTCAAACCCGAGACCGAAGTACATAAAGTTGTTTTCCTCCACGTGAGCAAACACAGTTATATTTTGGAAATCTTCGACTTCTGTCTTGGCTCCATGTTTCTCAGGATATGCGCATATTAGTATCAAGTTGTGGATTGTTCAAAATGTCGAAGTGTAAGCTGAGCAATTTATCATTTTTGAATCTGCGTTTACAAACCGCTATAACTAGCGAACTGGGTAACTGGAAAACCTCTACAAGAAAGAATAAAATAAATGACCCAAGAGACTCCACTTTACCAGGTTCGATTGTATAGCGTTGTTCGTGGGTTGCTTCTTCCCAGCGAGAACTTTTACGCCACCAAATACTATCAGCTTCAGATTCTAAGAAAAACAGGTGGAAAAATGTGAGCTCCTCTTTAGATAGAAACATTTCGGGCAATATTTTAGTTTTTCACTGATTTTGGGCATTATTCAATTAAGGGAGACAATTTGACGTAATTAGACGAATTTTTTGTAAAAGGTGAATGCCTTAAAGTAGGCTACACATTACCATTTTTGAAATGACATTCTTGCTGAAATGACAGTGCGTAGCTACGAATGAAAATGACAAATAGAATGATGGCGAGAATGATGAAGGTTGAAATTTTTCGTGAATTTTACTGGAATGATATAGAATGACGCATTAATGATAAATGACTAGGCAAATGTGTAGGCAAAATTGTCAGTCCTGAAATGATAGTTATACACTAGAATGAAATGATGAGAAAAGACAACTTGGAATGCCATTTCAAAAATGATAGTGTGTAGCCTAGTTAAACCTTTGTTGACCGACGGTACTTATAAGTACCAGCATGTTTAACTTCAAATGAAATTCATATAGGAACATATTTAGAAACTAAAACTAAAGAAGACTTTTAAGTATTATATATGTAACCTCAATGAAATTCATTTTTTATGTGTGTACCTTGTTTTAGCCCCAGATATAACGCTTTTTCTGACATCATATTCGGTTTTGAAGAAAGTAATTTTAGTCGATTTCGGTACTAACAAACTAAATTGTATTTTTACACAGTTTCGATCCTTAATTTTATAAAATGCTTATGTATTCGAAAGCAAAAAATATCATAGTTAATTTATTTTTATTTGAAAAATGCAAAAATTAGTTTTCCATCTTGAAATATCCTTAACTAAAAAATTCTTCAAAAAAAATGGAGATTATAACTTTTTTTTAATAGCTTGGTCAACAAAGGGTTAAACAAGAAACCGATGTAACGTAAACGTAGCCTTTTTTAGTTCCATTTTGAGTAACGTCCGATGATCAGAAGCCTTAAAAAATATGGCATCCAACAAGGTTTCAGAAAAGCTTTCTTTAGTTTTAAAATAGGATCTACATTTCCACATATCTGTAGAATTGTATTAATACTTGTACTATGGGGCTTGTATTATTATAAAGCTTGCTTGGCCGCTTATTCGAAAGTCCACAGGGGTTGATAAAGAAAAATAGTTTTCCTTCCAGTCGGGTGGGGTGGTCACATGTGAGAACCCTAATAACAGATTTCAGAAGGTTTTTTTTTTAAGTGAAACTTCAGTAATTTCAAAATCCGTTAAAACGTAAACATACCTATATCATTTCAATAATGGTTCTTGCCGCAGCTAATATTTGGGAACATTTCCAGGAGATACTTTTAGGAGCTAACACAATCACGCAACAGTTTTCTACACACCAATTACAAGTTCAGGAGACTGGCCCATTCTTTTTTAGTGTTCCGTACCTAATTGGCAAAACGGAACACTTATGGAATCACCTCGGTCCTCGGTGTCAGGTGTTTTATTTTCAATGACTATTTGACGAAGACCCAAATACAGAAGTGAACTTTAAAAGTTGAATTTTGACTTTGATGGGTTAGTTTTTGGGGTTAAATGCGAAGTTGGTTTCCAATAGGCCACAATCGCTAAACTTTTGAAATTAAACAAAACTTCGCACGTTACACGGTTTGCGTTCAAGGTGAATTTATATATTGTTTGAAGAGTTTTATCTACTCAGTTGTCTGAACACTATGGTGTAGTGGTAAGTGCGTTGGGCTACTATACAATGCTACCCGGGTTCAATCCCAGCCCGAGTCCAACACCTAAACGTTTTTTCACGGTGCCACCTCTTTCGAATGCCTGACAAGCAATCAAAGAGTATTATTTTTCAATGATCTTCTCAACTCGCCGTTCCGAGTCGGCAAAAAACTGTAGGTCCTTTCCATTCGTGAAGAAAATGGTAGCAAGAAGCAGGCCCAGGTTCACCCCGAGCTGTAGCGCCACCTATAGTAATCTGCCCTGTTATGTTTTAGAGTCTTTACAACGTATTCTGTTTCTGTAGAGTGTAGTGCAATTCGAAATTCTCACAAAATCTTCTTCCTTTATCCACGATTACAGCTGAGGAGTTTTACTTCTGTTGTGCGTAATTAAATAATGCAAGACTCAGAGGGTTGCTTCTACATTGGATTAGATCCATTTAACCATTAACTCATAAAATAGCTCGTAAAGCTAAAAATATATTTTCTGGGTACATTCCAATTTACATATATCATTCATTTATATATTTCCTATGCAACAAAGTATAAATCTATTCAGTCTAATTTAACAGTTTTAGAATGACAGAAACTTTTAATGAAAAATGCAAAATGCTTTTATCTACTACGGGTCATAAAGTTCAGACGATTACGAGTAAATATATGATTTTTGATCTTTTTCTAGATGTTTACATTTGAACATCCACTCGCTACGTATTCAAAAACAAAAAAACATGACACATTTTATGGAACTCGATTCAGTAGGAATTGGTACAAGTTCCGCGGACGTAAACAATGTTAAACGAACAGATACTCTGAGTATAGATACTGTCACGGTGCACTTATGGAATTGCATAAAATATTGAAAATTATAAACTAGTGTTATGTAAAAATTATAGGCGTGTGCTAGATTTAAGTGCTGAGTTGTCATAATTAAAACACGTTTAGATTTGTATCGAGAATTTGTACTAGGTACGTAGGTACTATCTATGGGAGTACCCATGGTGGGACAAGGTGGGGCATTTGTTCCACCCTGGTCCCTAACTCGAAGCTAAAAATGTAGATTTGTTAAGTAACAAAATTAATAATTCATTTATTGGTAAAATTGGTAAATATCACAGCTGACGTAAAGAACGCCTACAGTATCCTGGCAGGCGAGAGCTGTGACTTGTCAGGAAAAGAGCAACTTTCCATTGGCGGTAGATTTTTTGATAAAGAAAATATAGTGGCTCGTGAAGAGTTTCTAGTATGTATTTGTGGAATTGACAGTCATGGATGCTATAGCCTCTGCCATCGATAATTTTTTTCTCACAGAAAAGTGCGATGGATGGAGGAAAGGATGGTGGTGTTCAGAAAATTTTACAAGAAAAATATACAAAGGCGCTGTACTTTCACTGCTCTAGCCACAAACTGAACTAAATAGTTGTGTTACGATAATAAAAAAATAATAATAAAGTTCTTTCGAGAATCGGCCGTTCGTCGAAAATGCGTGCCAAATATACCAATGCTCTGTGAAACCCGTTGGTCCCAAAAATATAAAAGTATCGCTATTTTCAAGGAGTATTATATCCAGGTGGTCATGGCACTTTTAACACTGTCAAAAGATGGTAACAGTGCAACCGGAAAATCTGCTCTTCAATTGCAATGCGCAGCTACAAATCCTGAATTTATTGTTAGTGTTTGCCTAGTAGCAAAATATTCCGCACTCCTGCAACTGGTAGTAAATGCTCTGCAGTGGAAAAGTATAGACTTGCTTCAGTGTGCAAACTATGTAACCGACATCGTGAAAATGCCGATATTCAAAGTGAAAGTTTGATAGCCGAAGCAGAGTCAAACGCTGAAGATCTTGAGATAGATTTTAGAATGCCACGGATTATTAATCGGCAGACACATCGGGCAAATCCTCCGGCATAGATTCCTAGCGAGTTTTGGAAGAGATTATTGATGATTCCTTACCTGAATTCTTTAATTATGTGTCTAGAGTAGCGTTTTTCTGAGAGCAACTTACATTGCACTCGTCTTATGAAGAGTTTTTGAAAAAAAAAAAAAAAAAAAATGGAACCTCCTTGCAATTACTACAATTTAAGTGGTTTTCTTGGTGAGGCTGAACTGTGGTATAACTTATGAGAGCAAAGAAATGTGGCCCAGAGCGAACTGAAGGAAATGGATTTAGCTGCGCTAGTTAAAGAAACACAACTGTTCTATGTCATGAAACAGGCGCTTTCTATTTCACTTCCACAGCCCTGCACAACATGCACAATCCACTATCGAAAGGTCATTCAGTACTTCACGCAGAGTAAGAGCTTGGTTGCGGTCAACTATGACAGAAAACCGGTTTGTCGGCCTCTGCATGATGAGTGTGCATAAGAAGAGGATTCTAGAAGCACAAAATAAATTTGAAAACCAAATTTTAGCTAGATTTAGCCAGAACCCTCCCTGCGAGGGTTTATTTAAATAGAGTCCTTTTTAAATTCCTACTACTAATCGAGTTTATTTACTTTTGCTCCACTCCTAAACAAATGCTGGGTACGCCCATCAGTCCGTTACGTATTGGAATGTTAACAAATGCGCATTTATGTTAAGTACCTTCCGAGAGTGACCAATAAATTTGAATGTGACCTAAATACCTGAAATAAACTGGGTCCAAGGACATATGGATTTAAATTCACATCCAATTCCACCTGAATAAATACTCGTACTCGTACATCATGTATACATCGCTTCCACTTTAAAAATTAGACCATCTAAACAACATCTCGTAATCTAAACACATATAATGCAATGTGTGCAAAATCTTCAGAAACAATTTTATATCTCCTGTGGGGAGTGGGAGGTGGAGGACCTTCCTTCAAAAAAAAAAAAAAAAAATGTGGGTCACTTAAACAAAAAAAAAAAAAAAAAAACTACGAGTATATCCCCACACATGCTTCAACTGCAGTCGAAATAATATTCTCATTCGAACCATCGAAATCTAGAGCGCACATCTCTCCAATTCGTGATGAAGTCGCCCAAATCAACCGAACGATTTTTCAATTTCCAGAAGTCCCGCATGTGTGTGTATCACTTTGGGTGGGTGATGGCGATGGAACATGGGAAAATTGGAAATAGCTTTGAGCCAAAGAAGAAAGTCAATTTTATATGACAAATGAGTTTTTGAACGGATGCGATTGCGATCGTTATTGATTGCGCTGGTGGCTGGCGGTTGCATCGTTGGTTTCTGTCCACAAAGAGATTAATCGAACGGCCGTCATTTAATGAGTACACAACGAAGCATATATGAATTTTGATAATTAGGCAGCAGTCCGAATATTGAGATACTCGTCAATTCGTCGACTCACTAGCGGGCGGTAATAAGCACACTCGAAGTTGAAGTGGATAATAATAATAATTCGTTTCATTGTTCACAGAGCAGTAAAATTGTGCAAGTGACGCATTTCAAGTGGACATGGAAAACTGTCATTCAAATTGGTCATGACAGACACAGAGGTCAATGATGAAATAGATAAATGGCGGATTATTATGAAATCCAAGTCGGAATTCCGTAAGCTCACTGTTACCAACCAAGTCGATCGTAAAAACTTTGATTTTTGTTTTTTGTTTTTTTATGAAAGGCGATGACCAAATATTTACCACCGGAAGCATCATCCCATTCGGGAATTTGAAAATTCTTCGTAACATATGGCAATGGTAGGTAGTACCCAACCCAACCGCACAGACTGGGCATAGAACAGAGAACACAGAAATACTCGCAGTGACTAATGGGGTTGTACACAAACGACAGCAGGAAAAAAAACGTTTTTTTTCCATGAACAATTGAAAGAGAACTTGTTTTGTTTTTTTAAGAGTTGAAGAGTTAACTTGACAGGTTGAGTTTTGAGAACCATTTAGAAGTTAAGAAGGTTGGTTGTTTGAGAGAGTGTCAGGGTGAATGGGGCCAATGGGTATAGGTTACAGTGTTGCCAACAATTTGTTTGCATTTTGACGTTTTTTAAAAGAAATGAGATTTAGAAACGTCAACGTTAGAATCGTACGATTTTGAACAGAGGAAAATAGGAGTGGTGGTAATTGAATTAATTTTAAAAAAACTTGATGGATGGTGGCAGCTTCATTGGTTAATGCTTTTGGTATTAGAATGGAAACCAAGCTGCTAGACTGCAAGACTATTTCAAACCACATTTGCCAAATTCGGATGAGTAATATGATAATCTCTTGTCAAAATTAAAGATTTAGAGAAAGCAACCTAGCGAACCAAACTAAAGATAACAAAGTTCTCGGAAAAAGCGGAAAATCAAAATTCTGCCATGCTTGTTATAAAAACAAACAAGAGTTTGTGTTTTTAAACGGCATTTGGCACCACTACTCTGCAGCTTCATAGTAGTGGAAAAAGCGTAAATCCATAACTTTTGAAATAATCGGTTTTGTTAAATAAAGTCGACTGTTTCGTAAACAAGTCATTATATATTATTAGAACGTAGTATAATAAGCTAATAACATAAGCACCGTTACAAAAAAAATGGAAATTCAACTTAAATAATGTAATGAAAATGTATTTTTAAAGTTAAACAAAGTTTAAAGTTATAGCTGCACTTAAAATAAATAAGAAGCATTTGTAGTAATACTTTTGCTTACCTAGTATTTCCAAATATGTAGGTATGCACATTTTTGTATGTTTAGTTAAAAACAAATATTATAGAAAAGTTACTGTGCATGCAAAATTACAAGAATCTTGGGCTATCAGAAAGCAGAGCTACAGCATCCTTGGATAAACTTGTTTTATTTTTTGGGGTAGTTTTCTTAAGCTTTTTATGTAGGAGTCTGAACTTAAAAGCAAACGATTCAACAAGTCTTGGTTGGTCGATATTCTGAAAGTCTTTCAGGTGTAATTAAGTCTAAATGCCTTTATATATTTATTTTTACCCTTAGCCGCCTGTCCAGAAAACTCGCCTGTAGGCAAGCGGACATTTTCCATAACATCGGTTCCATGGATAAGTATCTTATGGACAGATATCGGAAGGTAATACCAACAATTGATTCATCAAACTTAGATGCATCAGCTATTCCTCATTGTTTCGTTCAGGCGCTACAGTCGAAAAGAGTCTTCCGCGGCCGTCTACGCTTTCCTGATTCCATAAATTCCCCAGCTGAATAAGATTTTTCTTCTACATAACATAACAATAACCATTTGGAATGTTTTATTGAGAAAATAAATTTTAGTGTGCCTACATTCTTTCAATATGCATAATACTGCATCGGTCAAAAATATAAAAAATGCGTGATATAAGGCAGTCAAAGTCTAAATTTTGTATCCATCAAGATGGTAAATACTTGTACAGATCTTTCGACCAATCTGACTTTTTGTTTATCGTAAATATTCGTTCTAAACAAAGAACAGGTGTAGATGTGCCTAAAAAAATTTAAAATTTGTAAAAATAAAAAAAAAATTATAATACGTATACGTCTACGCAAAACTACAACCTAAATTGTACCGTTAGTGGGTGATAAATTTGATATTTTCGAGAACGTCGATTATTAAGACACCATTTTATCATTAGGTAAGGAACAGAAATATATTATTAAAACTTTACACAACGTTACAAGAAAAGGATTGAGCAACTTAAAACTATGGGAGAAACCACTATGCAGTGGTGCCTAGTTGTAAGTCACAACTAATTTAATTGGTAATATTTATATTAATTTTACGTCCATCCAAATGTCTAAATGATTTTGTGTTTAGAATCGTGTTTGGACAGCTATTTTTGGAATTAAAACTTGTAGTCCAGCTGGAAGCTAGCTAGCGCTGTGGTAGTCAACATAAAATCATTTTTTGTTAAGAATGCGAATCAATTGCAAAAGGATTATTTCTTTATATAACTCAGTCCACGATTAATAATTACCGCCATATTTTTTTTCTTTCTTTCAAATTTACATATGTTTATGTGCCGCCATCTTTATTATAAATATTTCACAAGGGTAGGCTGGATAAGCAAAAATGGATGTACACGCCCTTTACTTATCAAGTTAAATATCAGGCTTTACCTTACGTTTCGGCGTTGGTGCCGAATTAAAATTGCAGCTAAAGGCTAGTGCTATGCTCGCGCTAAACTTAATTTTCCATACAAAATTTGTCCTTGCTAAACGTGAAGATAAAATTCCGCTGGGACATTTTTCTGAACGTATGGTGCTCGTGCTAAAATCCTCGCTAAATAGGTAGTTGCATAGGATATGTCTCCACAAAATTTTAGCCAGGCATTCAATGACCGGAACATTTATTTAGCGGCGGAATTTTGACGTTTTAAATTGAAATGGAATTTTAAAACAAAAATCAATTATTTGGTTTGAATTTTTCGAGGATTTTTGTGGAAAGAGGTAAATTAGTGCATGTGTATTGTATACTGCTGCTGCTGTTTATTTATTCAAGCACGAGTATGAAAATGAAAAGGCAATGTCGGTGGAAGTCAAAGAAAAAATTAAAATAATCAGGAGCACAGAAAAAAAGGTTTATGACAAGGGTGAATTTATCAATTTCTACAACCAGCTCTACAAACAAAATTTATCTGGCATTTGTCTTCGGTTCCCATGTGAATTTTTGGAGACCGACGGAAATTTAGTTTAGCGCGAGCACCGTACTAGCCTTAAGAATAAAAACACGACTTTCTTTGACAGCTCTCCCTTTATGAATTAAGATGCCGGAAATTCTTGAAACTAACATGGAGGGTTTCATAAATGTGAAGTTAGTTGCAATTAATTCAATATTTAATAAGTAAAGATTATGCAATATGAAACTGTAGATGGTGTAACAAACAATAGATAGCGTGAACAATAGACGTGAAATCTGCAAAAAATAAACTAAAAGGTTTTAACTTATAGAGTCGAATGTATTATTACGGTTCAAAGTTTGTTCACATAAAGTCTGGATATTTGAATTTTTATAAAATATTATAATGGTTCCAATCGATCAAAACCCACGTGCTTCTTACTAAGTCCTATTTCTTTAAAGCTCATAATTATTTGCAAACAGTTACATATAAAAACAGTTTACTATACATGTGAATGCCAGTTTAATCTTGTCAAAATCTGCACCATTTAAAATAATTAAAACTCATCTATTATTAGCATTCAATGTAAATTATGCATTTATGTAAACCAGATAACCGCAGACATGTAACCGTCTTTTGTCAGACTAATAAATTACCAAAGTGGCAACCCCATTTCATTGCTGCTTGTTGAATAACACTTTGTTTTTTTTTTTTTTTTTTTTGTTTACACCACAAAACGAGGTTATATCTCAGGGAGAACCATAATATTTGGGTTACTCAACTAAAGCCAATATAACAAAAAACCATCAAAGAAAAAAAAAAGAAGAGTAGTCAAAGAGTTTAGCTCTGGGCAGTTGCGCAAAGGTTTTGCCAACGTAACTCTTATCGAATGAAAAAAAGCTCGCTCCACAGCGCAGCGACATACAAAATTTGTGAGCAAAAGCAAGAGATGAAGACTTAAGTAAGAGCGTTTTAGCACTCACTGAACTACACAAACAAAGCGAACAGAAACGAGAAATGGTGAAGGCGCCACTAATCTAGCCGGCATAGCAAAATGCCGCATCTATTTCATTTAACACCCCAACAAAATGGAAAGGAAATAAAGACTCAGCAGAGTACGAACGTAGGAATCTCTTCGCAAAGAGAGAGAGTGAATGAGAGAGAAAAATGTATCTCGAACCAAACGAAATCGCTTTGTTTTTAGAACGCCAAAGAATAAACATTTTTCAATCAAATATATGGAAAGCATTTCCAGAAAGCTCTCTTTTTTGTGTCACGCCTCACGCCATCCACATTTTTTCTTCTCTATGCCTACGATGATATAACAGCTAAACAAATAGGGGTTTTGGGGTTATTTAACTATTTTCCCTGTGGTGGGTTGGTATTTCGATACACGTTATTTTCTTGAATAATTAAGTTCGTTTGACTTGTGATTTTATGCTGAGCAAAAAAGTATAAATGAAGTTTTTGCCAGTCTTTTAGCCTTTTTAATTAGAGAGCCCGCGTTGTGTTGTGTAATCAACGAGCAAGGGTTGTATATTTGTATAGTTTGTAGGCAACTACACACTCTTTACCCCACAGATACTCTGAAAACTGAAATATCCAGCGAGAATGCGAAATTTATTCACGGCGAGAACGTATTAAACCGCATGAAGCACTGAATGCTGAAACTGAAACACTGTGTTACGTCATTTAGATTGGATTCGTTTCTTTTTATTTGCATGTGGCCATTGCCATTGTGGAGTAGCGTAGCGGCCCCCTTTAGGGTATCTACTCCATTCTCTTTGTCGTCTGTCTGGAAGGGGAGTTGATCACACAAAGGGTGGATGCAAGGGCGACACACCGCTTTGATGAGTTTTTTTTACGACGCGGCTAGGTCGAATTTACAAAAAAAAAAAAAACACTTTTTAAAAAACCCCCATTCTAGGAGGGGGAAGTTTTTTTTACTCTTTTCTTTTCAGTTTGCCTCGACAACGCTTTGTTTTATGAAGGCGACGACTCAACACCTCATCATACCCGCCCCAGCCCAACAACAGAAAAAAAGCAAAAGAGAGGAAGGCCACTACACCATCCAACAAACTGAGAGAGGGAGTCAAAGAGAGAAACAAGACGAGAACAGTTTTGTATTTTATTGCATTGAGTTTTTTTTTGTTTTTTCTTTTTTGACGTAAGTGGGGTGGATGACCTGCCTGATGTACACAGCACAGCACCAACACAGAAAGCCCCCATATGAGGGGGTCGGTCGGTTGTGCGAACACACAGAGGGGCACTATACTGCTAAGGGAATGAAAAAAAAATTATCGCAACAGCAGAGCACATTAATACACGCTGTGGACGGGACGACACTTCTATAGCACAGAATGTGTGAGGATGATATTGCAATAATGATGATTGCGCTGTGCATGTATGGTGTTAGATACTTTCGACTTTTTTATTTGTTATTTTGCGTCTTGTGTTTGGGTGCTACTGTCACTGACTCTTATTCTGAAACGCAAAACAAAAGAAAAAGAACTAGAAATTAATTTTGGCTTTGTTTACTTCTTTTTTGTTTTTTGCTTTTGATACTAATATTCTGTTGTTATTCTATTATTATTGTTTTGTCTTTATCTTTGGTGCTTTCTTTGTCTTATTTTCAGCTTATTTGTTTGCCTTACCTTTTCTGATGTCAACAAGATTTGGAGGTACGTAATTTTAATTATATTTACACTAATACAATGATAGAGTAAAAAATAATAATACTCTCCAATTATGGCAGCTTGTTGATTTCGATTTGAAATATATTTTTACCACCATGTTGTGGTCACAGAAACAATATAAATTTGCTTTTGTTTGATTTTTCTGGGGGGAAGAGATAACACGGTTTTGTTTGTGGCTTTAGGGGGTGGTTAAGGAGTTTGTGTTTTACCGGTAGGAGGGTGTTTCCCCAATGTAAATGTATGAGTAGCTAATTGGTGGTGAAATCACCAAAGATTACAAACTACAATTTCTGGTGCTGAGGTCGTTACCTGTGCATACATAGGGACATTCTGGTAGAAACAAAGAGAAGTGGTTCGTTTTTATGTTTGAAGAAGAAATATATAACAAAACAGTTAAAATTTAAATGCGAGAACAAAGGTTACCAATTGAGCTATTGAGATTCCGGGAACTTTAACTTCAGGTTTCTGCAAAAGAATACATATACCGTCGAACCCGCTTATTTGAAACTCGGTTAATTGAAAAGCCCGCTTATATGAAAAATTCATTCTGTGTACTTTTCACAAACTTAAAAACTCGGTTAACTGAAAAAAAGTCCTTAAACATTTGTAACTTTTTATAGAAATTACTCCTTTTTTTATAATTTACCCATGCCTAAGGCGATATGAGGTGTTCACAGACAGCGCAATCATATGAAGGATAAGAACGAAAGACAGACAGATCGGCGTATGGATAGGAAACTCATATGTTAGGTTTCAACTAATTTTATGGGTGGTGTCCAGGATAACTGGAGAGTTCTGTATTATTGAAAGTTTTTTCCTTGTTTACGATTCACAGAAATTTTTTCCAGATGCTTTTTATTATTGCTTGTGCGACAATTTCTTCAGCCATATCACCATGCTACTGCCAGTGTTTTGTTTCGGAGACATCTGGATTTGCACCATGAACCTTCAGCGTGACAAGCGACGACGACCACCACTACGCCACAGCTACCCTTCTTTCTTTCTTTAGATTGTGCAACAGTTCGGGGTGAACCATTTGTGTGTGCTTGTTATATTTTTGCATGAATGGAAGGGACCTACAGTTTTGTGCCGACTGCGAATGGCGCATTGAGAAGCTAATCGTGACAAATGATACTCTTTGAATGCTTGTTAGACATTCCAAAGAGGTGGCACCGTGACTTTTTTTTGGGTAATTGCTGGGATTGAACCCGAGGCAGCATGCGTAGTAAATCCAGACTAACAACCATACCATGGTGCCACATCCACAGTTGTCAGTACTGACAGCACATTATCTGTTTTCTTGATTTCAAACGATTTTATCAATGTAACTTATTTTAAAATATGTCAGCGCAAAAGGTAATTACATTAAATGGATTCATTTTATTTCGTTAATTGATTCTACTTATTCGTATTTATTGACAAAATATTCTAGGTTTGTTTAAATGAATTTTTTTATCAGTTACCCGAAGTCCGCTTACATAAAAAAAACCCGGTTAATTGAAATAAAAACCAAGATTTTTCCCCATTTCATTTAAGCGGGTTCGACTGCATAGGTATATACCATTAATTATAATACCAAATGTTTCCAGTTTATTGGTCAATAAAGAAATATAACGGCGATTTTCAAATGATTTATTGAAACTTTGGTAGTGACATCTGTTGGTAACAACGCGGCAACAATTTGAAATTCAACGTATTTTCGCAGTACCTCCTCTATAAGACAATAGATTTATTTATTTATTTACTAGCTGATCCGCCCGGCTTCGCCCGTGTACGCAAACACATGTTTCGCGTTACTCACATGACAGATAATTGCCAACGCCACCTGTGGGAAGTTTTTTGTGATATTATATACGGAGAAAACTACATTTCCGTAAATGTCTGCACCCCAGCGCCACTTATCGGGTCGAAATTTTGTGGCTTTCTCTCTTAGCACCAAACCAACATATGTTCTGAATATGAGTCCATTTGGTCAATAAATATAGAATTTTTTAATAAGTTGACTTTAGCGGCACCTGTCGAATTTTTATTTCCATTAGAACCTCATTCGGACTATAACGAACATTTAAAAAAAACAATGAGTCAAATCGGTCTAGCCGTTGTTCCCGAGTTATTCGGTTACGATCATCATTTCATTTTAATTATATAGATTTATTCAATCTACGATTTGAAATCAACAGATGTCGCCAGTTTCTATGTAAAATTCGCATTATGGCGGATAACTATTCCACTTTGCTGTCCCCTGAAACACGTGGCGCTAGTTATATTTGCGGCAAGTTTTCCGAAGAAATTGTATGAAAGTTACATTTCACGAGGAGTGTGTATGGGTTATGTACGTTACGTTTATGCGTTTGAATATTCGGATATTCGAATCGAACAGTTCTCGAAGTAACGTGCTTCTTCGTGATTCTCACAAATTAGTATCTCGTGCATGTGTACATCCATTGTTCTTTATCTGTTATAATTTTTTCATTTAAATGTTGAAGGAAATATAATATGCATACAATTTTTTCTCCCTCAAACGTAACATAACACGTTAACCTTCGTTATTCTTGCAGGCTAATGAATCTGTACCTCGTGTATATGTACACAAAATATTCCTTCTTTATCAATTTAAATTCACAGGCGCCTTTAACTGATTGAAATAGATAATGCCAAAGAATAATATGTACTCAACAATACATACATACATATATGATTTGAGTGGTATCAAATTTACCGTTAGACAACTTTCGTTATATTCACAGGCTAATGAAACTGTTCCTTTTCTTTGATGTTTCTTTTTGAAATACATACTCGTAGATCTAAAATCAGCGTTAAATTAGCAAAGATTGGGAAAAAAATAAACCTGACGTAACGTAACGTAAGAAAGAAGGTAATGATGATAGTTTTGCTTTACGTAACCAACAAATACAGAGTAAAGTACGTCACCTGATCGATATCGTCTCAATGGTTTCCTTTACGTAACTATTACGTAACGCAATAAACTGTCATTGCGTTCGCATGATCATTTAATTTGTTGTACTATATTTAATGCTGTCTTCTCATCGATTTTATAGTAAAAAAAATTGATTTATGGAAAATTTAATCCACTTAACTCAATTCGATGGTAAGACTGATATACTTAGAAATTCCATTACGGTCAAAATCCATTAAATGGAAAGAATGTCATTAAAAACGACAATCAGTCGGTTCATAGCAACACCACCCACAAAGTTTGGCGCAAACTTTACCTGTATGTGAACTAGTGGCCTGGTAACGGCCACGATGCGTTTACAAATAAACTGTCATTTAGACAAAAAGTAAAAACAAAAAAAAATACCGAATCGATTGGATTATTTTCAGTCAACAGCAACACAAAGCAAACGTCAAATCAAAACCAGTAAAACACAACGACAACACGCAATTATCTGCAATTTGGAGCTAACCACAGGAAAAGCCATAACGTGTTATAGTAAAGTGTACCATTTATGCAGTGGCCAGACAACAGAGAACAACTATCAGCTAATCAATCAATTGAGTTTCACTTTTAGTACAAGTCACTAGTCTGGACAAACAGAAGTATCTTTGTATCTGAAATTCTAAACCAACGAACGGATGGACGGTGGCGACGACCGAACCATTCACGCGAACGCGCCAACGACCGAAGAACATTCCCTCAAGGTTATGGCAAACGAGGCGTTTAACTTTGGGGCTCTTTGTGTGTGCACACGCTGATTGTGGTGGCGATGGCGATGGCGATGGCGACTACCATTGGTGTGGAAGAGCATTAATTTTCTTCTTTTTTTTGTTGTTGCTTCGGTTTTGGTCATGAAATGTTGGTAATTATCCATTTCCATGAAAATCGTTGGTCACACTATAATTAATTGAAGAAATATGTACACGTACACGTACTGGGCGTATGTAGCAATAAGATTCTTGGTATCTGATAGCACCGACCAAAAACAAAACAGATATCACCGTCCTTGAAGCGTTACGGGGAAAAAGCATTCAAACTACGGCGCATTTTGACACTGCACGTCAACAGAATGTTTTCGTGTTTTTTTTTTTCCATTTGTTTATCAATTAACCGGAGCACATTGAATCAACTGAAAACACTCTAGAATGAGGAATATAAATACGTGAATCTGTTTTTTGTGTTTTTTTTCTTATGTTTTTTTGGTGCAAATGCGCATATGAAAGTCATAAATAGGCGTAGGTTGTGTGCAAGTAAACAAAATTAACTGCTAACAATGGAACACAGCAGTTGTTGGACTCAAAGCGTTTCGTTACGCTTCCATCGCATCGGCGTCATCCGAACATTGATTGATTGTATAACACAAAATACAACACAACAAGTCGCGATGATTGAGAGATGGTGTCGTGCAGAGTTCTACACTCTTAAGTGGGACGGTACACAATGTGGGTGGGTGGGTGTGTACTCTGAATAATAAGTATCGCAATTTGTTTTTACCGCAAGTGTATTTTTATTATTATACTATGTATGTGTAGTCAGCTATTTTTTTTTATCGCTGTCGATATCAATGCCAGTCAAATGTTGTTTTGGGATGAAGAGAAGTATTTTTAATGTTTAGATACTTTGCAAGTGGCAATCATCCTGACAAAAATATTCGCAATACTCTTTCTTTGTTTTTGTAGTTGTATATGGATACATTAAAATAGCGATAAGGCTTAAGGTTTTTATTTTAATAGCTTTGTACAATCTAACATCAGCATGACGGCCATTTTACTTTTCGACCAGATTACGGGTACTTAAAAGAATTACATTTTGCAGCAGCTTATTGAATTAGTATCTGTAGATATCAATGACAACTTAAAAAATAACGTATATCTTGTGAATTCAGTCATCTGGCTAACATTTATGTACATAGTATGTGTCGGCACTTAAACTTAGTCCTTAATATTTAGAGCATAGATTATGCCATTATGTAAAATCCCAGATTACATATTCAAACAAATTAGAGCTGCATACGTGTACTAGACTAATTAAAAATATTCTAATACAATTAACACTCGATAATTCGAATCTCACTGCACCAAGGAAAAACTTCGAATTACAAAGGTTTCAGAGAAGAATATATATATGTGTAGATCTTATTACTTTTATTTTTATTATATGTATGTATAACTATACGTACGCTAGGTGTTGCCCGCCTAGCATTGCCCGTGCACTAAAACAGTTGCGTTACTCGCTTATAGTGTGATAGAAAGGAAGTAGTAGGAAGCAATAATATTCATAGATAAAAACCGGATCTTCCCGGATTTCCAATTTTTATGGAAATTTTCCAGAATTTTCTTCCATAGTGTCCTTCCTTCGGCAAATATGAATCCATCAAGCCCAAAATCGTGAAAATCGAGCGATCCGTTCTCGAGTTATGAGTGCACACATGGATTCGTATTGGCCCGAGGAAGGACACTGTGGAGGAAAATACCGAAAAATTGCCAGGAAAATTGGAAAAATTTAGACAAATCGATTTTCCATACATTTTGTATGCTAATTTTTTATTTCATTTTGTTCGTAATATTGTAGTTCAAATGTATGTAAAAGTGAGTGACGCAACTGTTTGTGTGCACGGGCGAAGCAGGGCGGTTCAGCTAGTTATATAGTATATTAAAATATTTAATTTGTTTAATAGGGGAAACCACAAAAATTGGAGGCAAGAGAGTATTCTCTTGAATTACATGGAAGAAAATCAAGATTTTGCAAGGGTTTTGTTAAATTGGAACAAAGCGTATACTAAGGGTTTGTGGAGCAAGTTAGTACAAAGGTCATCCAACAACTGGATGGCAAAAGATAAGAAATTGTAGTTAACAATTAACAAGCAATCTATAATCAGTGCTGCCAGTTCGTTAGGAATTCCCCTTTTCATGGAGGATTTCAGTCCAAAATTTGTAGTTTAGTTTTGGTAGTTAAAGAGAGCGCTGCGAATTCTAGCACAAGGAATTTCTTTGTGCAGATACTTATATGAAAACTGTCAAATCATTCAAATCACATACATTCTTCAATATTTGGCGCAAAAAGGACCTACCGCTTTTTGTGGTGAATCTATGGGGAATGCCATCAAAAAGAAAGGGGAAAAATGGGATGGGGAATCTCACTTAAAGTGGCTGGCAGCACTGTCTATAACTCCCAAAATCCATTATTTTTCAAAAAAGAATATTTTTTTGCTCTCCCATCTGCATACTTTGCAGTTAAGTCCACTGCAACACAACTTGTATTGCAAAATGTAGTTAAACTGTCAAATGACATGGCAATATTACACCAACGAACCTGCAGCACATGCGTAACATAAAACATATGGCAAAACAGCAGTTACATACCTACCACCAACAGTATACGAACGAATATTACGTCAAATCGAATGCACCCAACAATGTCAACAAATTTACTAATTTTATTTGTTTATCTTACAAATTTCAAAAGACGTTGGAGTGACATGTTTTTACGTGTAGAGATGATGAGAATATGAAATTTACTTGGAGGTGTGTAGGTTGAAAGGTTAAGAAACTTTCGTTTCAAGTTTAGATTAACACTTGTGTCTTGAAACCGGTTTCGTGCATTCACACTTTGCGACGTATGTATTTTCAAGGTTTTATGAGCGCAGTGATATCATAATAACTGTTTAATTTACTGAAGAGATGATGTCGCAGTCTATTTGTAATTGTGGTTGAAAGTGGAAGATGAATTTTTGGTATTAGTTTTTTGTTTGGGATCTCATGAAAAAGTGACACCCACATGAGTCCGCCTAGTTAAAGAAATGTGTTCTTTATTCCACAAAAGCACAGCGTAAATAATTGATTTTATTAAAATATTTTATTTTTACGACATACAGTAGTGATCACTTAAAGCGAACCCGGTTAAAGCGAACGTTCTGTTATAAAGAACTATTTTCAACTATAGTCCCAATAAATGTCCCATAAAACCTATGGATTATGATTTCGCTCATAAAGAACCCTCTTAAAGCGATCTTTCGCATATAACGAACCCTGTTTGCGTGTTAAGTAAAGAAAATGTCCGGTTATAACGAATCAAAAATGTTTCACTTCTTCTTCTTCTTCAGGTGGCGCTACAGCTCGGGGTGAATCAGGGACTGCTTCTCGCAACCATTTGTGTGTGCGTATTATATATTTGCACAAATAGAAGGAACCTACAGATTATTGTCGACACCGAACGGCGAGTTGAGAAGCTCCTTAACAAATGAAACTCTCTGAATGATTGTCAGACATCCGAAAGAGGTGGCACAGTGAAACAACTTTTAGGTGTTTGCTTGGATTGAACCCGGGCAGCATTGTTTATGTTTTACTATACATTGTAATTCAGATTTCTCTAATTTTTGGGGACTTCCCCGAGAACTGCATAGCTGTATATGCAACTACGAATATAGCATATCACTTATAACGAACTTCGGTTATAACAAACCTAATTTGGTCGGTCTCTCGGACACTACTGTACATATGTCTATAGAAATAGAAAATTCGAAAAAGTGAAAAATTGCAATTTATTACGGCACAGCGATACTGTATCAGAATTATTTATCATTTTATCAACAACAAATGACAGCAGATACTCAAATTTGAAAACTTTATGCACCATTTTGCTATAAGTAAATGAAGATAATAGCCGTGTTCTTTTTGCATGCGTATATAAAAGTGCACAAAAAAACGCCTAACCGCGTTTAGATAATTCATCACAAACAATTGGCAGCACAGATATATCAGATATCAGATACAGATACTGACAATTGAGCTGTCAGTTGTTGCAAAATTGAAAAAGAAAATTTTGAAGAATAAAATTATAAAGATGGAAAACTCAGGAAACGCAAATTCCAATATATTTAGTTTCGATAGCAAATATTTTTTATTGTCTTAAATGATCAATATATTGCTTATTGACAACAAATCGTCGGCAAAAGAATAAATAAGAGATGGAAGGATTGTTTTCGATTGTTTCTGTGTACGGTTGTCAAAAGAATGAATTCTTTCATAGGAATTCATCGCAAAAGTAGAAATTTTGATTTGGTATCACTGTTTTTATATCCGCTTACCTAAGCGGGGATATTATCGCCGCTTATTTTATTTTTGTTGTATTTAACGTGTCAATTTGCAAAATACGCGTATATGCGCGTGCTAGAACTTCTACTTCATTGAATGTGACATTTACGCAGCTGTCATCGCTCAGATTTTACGTATAATTTTCTGTCTCAAGAATAAGCTTCACTGCAACTTACTTTTAGACTTAAATTCTGTGTGTGTGCTTTGACCCCTAAAAGCTTTGAAAAATACATTCCAAATTACCAGAAAAATGTTTTTGAGCATAAAAAGTCTCACCCAGCCAATTAATTTCAACTATTGAATTCTCCTGTCAGAATGACAATTAAAAACTGACAGCTTATCTGAATGCGACAAAAAATAAATCAAAAATTGAATTTTCAATAAATCATAAATCTCTGATGACTACTAGCCCCTCTTCGAGTAATCTGAAAAGCCTCTGACAAGTGACACCACCCCGTGATTCAACGAAAGAAAATGTATTATTTCGTATGTTTACGATTTTCTCGAAAGAAAAGCCGACGTGATCTTTGACAGAACCCTAAAACTTTTCCAATATACAATCAAAAACGTTTACGACTTGAATATTCATCAAAAGAGAAATAGTCTCCGTAAATGAAATGACTTCAGCAACAGTTATTCGAATGCAAATAAAACAAGAGCACCCACTCACAAAGGAGATACAAAAGGGAAAGGGTAGTGGGAATAAGGAGTCGTTAATTTTATTTTATATTTATGAAATATTCAACAAATTTTGCGCAGCCTTTCTTCTGTAAATGATAAGGGCACACACAACACACAAGCATACTCGAACAAGTTAATTTATGTACAGCAATGGCCTTCTCACATTTTTCCCTTTTTTTTTTTTGCAGTTCTTCTCAAAGCACATATGTTTCAATATTTACCAGCAATAAATTTTAATACTGGTGACAATGCACGAATGGATTCCCTTGACCCAAATCACTCGAATGACGTAAAATGGTGGCTGTTAGTGGTGTTGGTGGGCGCAAGGCAAAGGATACTCGTATTTAATCAAAAAATTGCGAAAAAGTACATACAATAATAATAATTAACCTCTAAGCTTTTAATGTACGAGTATATTTGTTTGGCTTTGTCTTTTGCTCTTTCCTTCTGGTTAATGTTAACATAAATAATAAAATAACTTCATTATATGCGGCGCGTTGTGTTTTCTAAATTAGCTCTGAAACGAACCCCTGCAACGTTTTATTTGAACGGGTATATTCTTATTTCGTAGAAGGCACGTCCCGTGGGAGATGGGACGACTTCTTGCCAAAGAAAATAAATTTTATACTCCATGAATATGTACACAGACTTTATTGTTGTTGTTGTTGCATGCTGTTTGTTGTATCCAAGTGATTTATTTGGAACATCAGAATTGTTTGTGAACTCCAGAGGAAGAGAATAAAGCTTTGTGAAGCACTTGGAGGAACGCTTGAACTGCTTCAGAAGTACACTTGGAATTTTAGACAAAGTGCCACGACGAATGCTACTGATGTCTTTGGTGCAAACATACTTTTAGATAATAAAAACAAACAAGTGGTATTGACCCAGAATGGGGATACATCGATGTTTTTTAAGAAGTCCACTCCATTTAGAAATGCGCTGTGGTTTGTAGCAAATCACGTTGAATTTTTGGCTGACTGATCACAGACTTGTCAAAAGTTTAGGGGATGGGGAGCACAGTTCGCCTGTGATGGGAACTTTCAACAGTTCTGGAGACCTTTAAAGGCATGGTTTCTGATTACAAAATGTACTCAACGTCTTAAAACGTTTTTTAAGGCTTCATCTGAATCAAGATCTAGAGGAGGCAATTCGGACATGGGCTCAATGTTAGACCCCTTATTCATTTTTAGCTTTACTAAATATTCGAAAAGTATTTTAAATTTTTTTTTTTCAAGCTTATTTCTTCGCTTCACATTTTGACGTAACATAGCGGTTGAAGTGCAGCCACTTACTTTTCAAAAAGTGAAGTGAAAAAGGAAATAAAAAACGGAAAAAGTGAAGTGATACAAAAGGTTTCGTGATGTAAAGCCAAATTCTAGCATTTGCCACTAGGCCAATTGAGCTGAAAACACCGGAATAGTCAAAAAGTTTTCTTGTTTGATTCTTATGGCGGGGTTTACATTGAACGAATTGCTGGACAGATTTGTTGGACGACCAAATTAGGGTAAGCGTTCGAATTGTACGACAGATATTATTTGTGAAGAGCCTTCGAAGTGTGAACCTTGGCGTAAGCCTCAAAAAATTCAAACCAAAACTCTTTATCCGCGAATGATGCCATATTTTATTTTTATTTTTATTTTTTACTGATTAAATGCACAAAACAAAAATGAATGTGTGAGGCTCATCCGCATAAGCTTACAGGGAAAGTGAATACTTCTCCAATCCAAAGCAGTTATGCATGTGTAATGTGTAACAGAAGAAGAAAGTTGTCTAGTACAATCGATAGAAAATGTGTAATAAAATTTAGTAAATATAATAATATACAGCTGATATTAATTTTGGTCAATTTATAAAGAAGTTGTTAATACCTTGACTCCAGCGCCATCTTTCGGGTCGAGATTTTCTAGTTTTCTATTTAGGCACTACCTATACCAATATAAACTGTGAATATGTGTCATTTTGGTCAATTAATATAGAAGTTGTAAAGAATTGGACACCAACGCCATCAAGCGGGCAGTTTTTTTTTGCACTTATCGTTCCTCAGTTCCCAGACTATCTCTATACCAAATTGCATTATGATTGGTTCAGCGGTTTGGACGTGAAAAGGTAGACAGACAGACATATAGACAGGCGGACAGACAGACAGACAGACAGACAGACAGCTGATGTTTTTTGTATTCATATTTCCCCTGTATGGAATCATTTCCCCTTCATCGTAACATATTTATCGTAACACATTTATCGCAACGCTACACATTTTCAAAACAAATACGTCGCTAAAGAAGTATTCACTTCAAAAATGCCCAGCAGTTGGACGAGAAGCGTTCACATTGAACGACAAGTTCAAAAATTTTAAAAATCATACGATAAGTCGGACGACTTGCCTGAACGACCGTTCGAATTAAACGATTTGGTCGGTCGTCAAACAAATCTGTTGTCTAGCAAATCGTTCAATGTGAACCCCGCTTATGAGACAACACATACCAAAGCAGGCAAAACAGAACACATTTCGATGCGCTTCATGACTGGTTGTTGAAAATACATGGCCTTCCATACGACCAGCGCACACCGAATGAAACAAAAACGTTTCAAACTAGCGTCGTTGCCGATTGTTGCACACTTTCTTATGGCGCAACACATACGGCAATATGGCAAAAAAAAAAACAAGGCGAAACAGGAAAACATGTTTCGTTGTCGGCAGCTGAACATTTGTTTTTCAGAAACAAAATTCTCAACACATTTACACATACCAAACGTTTTGACTGCTCCGGTGTGTTTTCAGCCCTAGGATTTATGTCACTTTGCATTGCAAATCTAATTGTATGTACTTACCTGATAAGCATAACGCTTCACTTTACCATTCTTGGAAGTTTAAAATTGAATTGATTTTTGTTTTGCTATCAGTTTTATTTCTACATCAAATGTTTTTTAATAGTGAAGTGTTTTGCATTTTCCCAAGTAGATAAAAGGGAAGTAAAATCACTTCGATAGGAGTAAAAGTGGCTGTACTCTTGTATTCCACAAAGGTTTGTGTCCAAACTTATCTTGTGCAATTAAGTTGCTAGCTCAAGGTAACGAGTAACGAGTGAAATTCGAAATTGCCCTTCACAATGGAATGCGAAATAAAAAATAGTTCGATTCAACCTTTGATTTAAGTGATCAAATCTAGATTAAATTAAACTCTTTGGGTGACAGAACCTTGTCTGGTTGTTGATCGATGGAGTACGTTGCATAATAGATGACAATCTACTCTGAATTACGTTTCCACGATACGATTGACACTTCTAGAGTTTTGTCATCAAGTGATAGATAACAGACTACACAAATGTCAAAACAGCTTTTCAAGTGACAAAAAAACAATCATTTTTCGTCTCGATATCGACGAAATTACGAAAGGAAATCCAAATCCAATTCAATTAAATGGTAGTCCCTCTACAATAATACATGCCAAAATTCTATAAACCAAATTAAACTCTCAGGGCTATGTGCAACAATCATTGGATTGTATCAAAGTGGAATATATATTTTATATTTCTATGGCCTAACTTCCGTTTCAAGCAACAAGTCCTTTTTGCCAAGGCAGGGTGTGCCACACTTCTACGAGTAATATCAATTTGGCAAATTTGTAGTCCTCTGTTGGTATCCAAGTAACTATCCACTTTGTGGGTTCGTGTTTTGGTATCTTTATACAAAAAAGAATTTATCTACATTGTGTGTGTGTGTTCAAACTGAAACCAATATCCTTATAGAACCACTTCAGTCATGTGGCATTGGGGGTGGTAAAAAAAAAAAAAACTCAAATTAAAGCTACCGTCACTAATGTGCCAAAAGTCTTATAAGGAAAAGAGGTTATTACAAAACATTTTATTTATGTACATCTGTGTATCTTAAAATTAGACGACAAACTTGTGTTTTTCTTTTTGCGCTTTTATATTAGTTGACAATAACCACACAACCATCTGACGAAACTACTTTAGATACTCGTATACATTTTGTTACTTTTTTTTTTCTTTACTCCCCAATAGAGTACCAACACAACCAGCTGCCATCACGTATCCTACCAAGTTTCCAAGCTAATTTTATAATCCTAAATCTCTCCTCGGAAGAGTGAAAGAGAAAGATATACAACACACGTTCAAAGCAATCTCCTTAGGCCCATTCAATTTGTTATAGCACTTTTGCCGGAGATGTCCTTGAGTTCTATTTTCATATTTATGCGGTTTTATTTACGGGTGTTTGCGTTCACAATTTATCCTACGGAAATTCTATAACTGCACACTTTCATCAAATAGTAAATACAATATGCTAAGAGAAGAACGCCCTAAATCTTCAGAATCTTGATATAAATCCCAAACCAAAACGCGGCCCGAGATAGAATCGTAAAATCAACCACACCCCGCCATTCAATCGGCAATTCCTTCGAGCACTTCTTTTCGCCCAAAAGGAAAACACATCATCGTGATCGCAGAGCGGAATAATAGAATAAGCGTTTCTAGGTCATAAACTCAGATGTGAAGGCGGACGGATGAAAAAGTATCTCGAGATTTCATTTTAAGCAAAACCCCAGATAATTAGAGCGAATTGTTCCCAACTTCCAACCGCCTATACGAGTACGAGTACCTAAAAAAAAAAAAACGCAAATTATAAGGCCGAGATAATCATATTATGTACTCAGATACTTGAGTATTTTTTTTTCTTTTTTTTTCTTTATTTGCTTACCTCCTCAGATACAATTTAATTGCAATACGAAACATGAATGCTCGTCATGTTCGAAAACCACTTATGGTGATGTATAGTATATGTATATTGGCCTTGAGAAGTGTGTTTTAGGTCTGCGGTTGCATGTTGTTATGCTATTTATGGGGCAGTTATCGTGTTTGCCGTGGAATCCATTTTCGCGGCAGTTGAAACAATATACGAGTACATATTCGTATATGAGCCGTTTAATGCCATTCGGATGTCATAATCAGTAATTCACAAATCATATACTCATTAGATGTATCGAACATGAGATGTTTTATTTTATTTTATTTTATTTGTTTATGCAATGCGAGTATACGGAAAGAAAAAAAAATGCTTACATAATAATTAGAGAGAATAGAATTTTTTTTTTGCTTTGTTTTGTGATTCGAGATAATAAAAGTTGACAACACCGTGGGCAGTTTGGAATCATATAACACTGTTAGATATCATCTGGATGGTTTGCGTAACAAGGTTTTTTTTTTTATGCATCATGATTAATTCTGGGAACTGATTTGACATAGCTCGGAGGTGTATTTACAAAAGGTCACTTGTCCTATTTGGGTTGGAACCACATATGACCTTATAATTCAAATTTGCCGCCTCAGTGGTCTATTTTATGTATCACACAGATGTTGTACGTTCGCTTTCCACCCAGCGCTTGATTACTCAGTGAAAAAATCAGAGTCCAATGGACCGGAAAGGGCATAGTTTGTACGTACGAAGATGGCCCGATAAGTACTTAGCCTCAGCGCCCGATGGTGCCAGTATCGCAAGTTAGATTTAATAGTTTTGTTTTGACCACGTGTGGAAGTCAGCTTGTCCGCGAATTTTCGAATGAGGAGGTCATCGCCGCCACGGAGGCCTACTTTGCAGACCTCGAGGAAACCTATTTTTTGGATGGGTTAAAGAAGTTGGAGCATCACTGGATCAAGTGTATCGAGCTAAAAGGAGACTATGTTGAGAAATAAATCGCCACTTTTCCAAAATTTTTATTTTTCTTTTGTGGGCTAAGTACTTATCGGACCGCCCTCGTAGAAGTTGTGAACAAGATTGAAAACCGTATTTACTGCTGTCATTGATACAGAGTTGCCAGAACTAGGGGATTTTTTTTAGCATATGAAAAAATATTTCGCACTTGGAAAATTGGATTTAATTTTAGAGGCTTAACTAAATTTTCCAATACAAAATTCATCCTTGCTAAACGGAAAAAAAAAATTCCGCTTGGGTATTTATCTATTTGGTACAGTGCCCGTGCTAAAATGCTCGCTAAATAGGTAGTCCGGTACATTTAATTAGCGGCGGAATTTTGACCGGCGTTGACAGTTTAAAGAAATCATTTTAAATAAATAAATACTAAAATAATATAAATTGTTGTTTTCTGATAAAGTGTCAGGTGGGTATGTGTGTTTTTATATATTGCCTACTTATTGCTATACATCTCATCTTTTCCACTTTTCAGTTTTGATATTTTGAAACACGCCAATGAAAACCGTTTTGTATGAATTGTTACATGTTTTACGATTTATTTAACAAAGCGGACAAATTACATGTTAATTATGCTAAAAATTATACACGAGTGTAAATAAGTATTTGCTTATATTAAACTGAATTGCAATTTAATAAGCACACATTAATTTTGTATTTTACTGGCAATGCTGGGGAAGTTAAAGAAAAAATTAAAATAATCAGGAGCACATAGAAAAAAGGTTTATGACAAGGATGCATTTATCAATTTCTACAACCAACTCAACAAACAAAATTTATCTGGCATTTGTGTTCGGTTTCCAAGTGAATTTTTGGTGACTAGCGGAAATTTAGTTTAGCGCGAGCAAACGATTTTTTAACTGACCCTTTTATGTCTAATTTGGCGGAGCTTCTAGCGATCCTTGAGCCTTGTCACAAGCTTATAATCGATCCAACACCCAAACAAAACATCGCTATTATTATTTTCTTTATTTAATTTAATCAATCTACGATTTAGTAATCAACATTATATTGAAGAAATGCAGATTACAGACAGTCAAACCGCAATAAAGGCCATAAATTCACCTCATCACCTTATCTCAACTGGTTGAACAATGCCAAAAACATCTGAATCATTTGTGCAATCTGGCTTGAGTCACTCTTCTCTGGGTTTCAGGACATAGTGAGAGAACCGAAAAACTAGCCAGGCGAGGGTCGGCCCTTAACAACTCACTAGCGGAAAATGTTCATATTCCTATGTAGGTGCTGTTAGGGGCCTCTCACACATTTTAAAACTAGCTGGTCTCAGGGGGGCCAGTCTGACAAACTGTGTCATATCCAGAAAGACATGGTCAAACTACAATAGGTCAAAAACAAATGAGATGCTCCAGAGAACCTTCGTAAACATCGCAAGGGAAGTAGCAGCCAGTGATTGCGATCCATTACAACAATTTCTTCAGAAGCTGCACCGATGAAATTGAAAAAGAGTGCAAATTCACTTTTTGTACAAATATCCGGCTCTAGCGAGAGCCAGGCAATACATACTTGGCAAACAATTTTTCGACGACCTTAAAGAGATATCCGAGTCGAATATTATAGAACTGATCCTCTTCTTAAACTCCACATGATGGATATAAATATCTCAAACTACACCCAGATAAACGGGTCATTGAGGTTGTGGTATCAAAACGACGTGGCGTCCTACCAGTCCGAGATTATTAATAAGCTAACAAAAAGTGCGCATAGAAAAGCGATTATCGCGTCTTAAATTCTCTTAATGTACACCTGGCACTACTGGGCGTAGTGACACTTCAGTTGTAGTATTTATTTTTCTTTGGATAGTTAGAAAAAAGGATATTTGTTTTCAGAAAATTCTCAATCTAGCTTTTATTTTTGATTATTCTCTTTATTTGATGATATCATTCTCTGCCCAATTTTTTCCATAATTGACATGATGTCTTGGTATATTTGACATTTTGTATAACACTTTTCTATAAAAGCAATTTGGTATCACTGATTTTATCGGCGCTTAAGTCACAATATCCGATAGCTATCCAGGCTAAACGAATTCTATATAGGTTTAGTTGTTATTGTATTTTACATTGAAAGTTTTTTTTAAGCCTGTATAGGCTATAAAAAAACACGCCTATTGTAGAACTACAAATAAATGCGTATTAACTTTGAAAGGAAATTATCTAAAAATGGTCGAAGGAGATAAGAAATTTTAGTTGTTGAATATTCCAACCAAATGTGCATGCTACGTATTTTTAGGGACATACAGTAGACTCTCGTTAGCGTGAACACCGGTTAATGTGAACTCCGGATAACGTGAACATATTTTTTTTAACATTGACATCTCTAAAACGTGAACAAATCCTGAACACTCTAAAACGTGAACTACAATTTCCGCTCAAAATAACTGTAAAATTCAATCAAGATGCAACTTGAAATTTGTTTTTCTTGGTGAAACGTCTCGTCTTGTACAGTTTTAGTTAGCTACAAGCCAGTTTGTTCGTGGAGAATGCAAAGGCACTCTTCGGTGCCATTTATCCTGAGAATCGATTGCCTAGGTACAATTGAAGACACCCATCCATGAATGGAAGGAGGATATAGACGACTCTTATGTCGTGCCCAAAGTTACCAACATCATAAAGTGATGGAGAGACCGATGATGGAGATGTGCTTGAATTGCCAAAAGAAAAATATTAAGCCTAGTGAAGCCATTTAAATCTTCAACAAGGCTTTGGAATATACTTAAGATGAGCTTGTTAGCCAAAATGACTTAAATATCTTAAAACACCTTAGGGAAAGGGAGGTAGGATAGCTTCTGGATAAAAAGAAGACAAATAAACAGATGACCGACTTTTTCTACTAAATTCCATAACGTTATATCCAAAACCTTGTATTTACGTTCCATTGCCATAACTTTTTCTTAAAAATCTATTAATCAAAAAAAAATTTAAATGAATTTCTTCTGTGGGACTGTCCTATTCTTTTGTTAAAATTCAACCTTCGCAAACGTGAACTCTCTCGCAAACGTGAACTTGTTGGTTTTTAATTGTTCACGTTATCGAGAGTCTACTGTATATTCATAAAAAAACATTGCAAACATGGTTGAAAGATATCTGGCAGCACTGGTCTATATAATACCGTCAAAATCGTATATTCTTGCTGCGAATTCCATAAATCGAATATAGTTTTTTTTGTTCCCTGTCATATTCGAAATCGAATATAGTTTTTTTTGTTCCCTGTCATCGCCTTTTTTATAGCGAATTTGACAAGTCAAACCAAATCATTTAATTTAACTTACCAAATAAATTAAGTTTTGAATATCTACCTTGACACTTAAACAGTTCCAGAAGCCTATAAACTTAGTACCTAAAAATATTAAGTATGATTCAACGCTGACGACATCTTTGAAAAACCAATGACAACTAAACAAGTCCACTTAAACTGTGTAGATGCGATTTGACATTCTCCGGATTCCTTAGTCTTGCGGAAATGAAAACCGTTAGGTATTCTGAAATTACATCCGCAAATTGCTCATCAAAATACTGAAAGCAACGAGAGTGACAAGATTTGCTATTCCAATTTATTGTCGCTGACTCAACGCAATTTAATGTGAAATTCTTTTGTTCTATCATCCAACAAACAAATAGTTAACATTCTCGAACTTCTTACGAAATCGATGTAAATACGAGTAACATCAGCGCTACGGTACGAGTAGGTACCTGTTTTGCTATCAAGTTCAAGAGTGCCTTAGTTAGAAAGATTAAAAGTGACATATCCATAAAGATAACGATACGTTAAATACCGCTGCGCTGTTTAGATTGGAATAATTGGACATCCATTTCGTCTGCCAAGCCAATTAGGATGGAGGAGCCCCAGAAGCCACTTCCTTGGCAACATGGGACATGGGAGTGGGTTGCGAATTTTCCAAGATCATGACAAATAAAATAGTCGAACAATAAAATCGGATAAATTAAAAGATAAATTGTTAACATACGCGAACATTTTATTTCTAGTAGGAACATTGGTTAGTAGCAAGGAAAATGAAATTCGATGATGGAAATGTGCCAACGAAGATGATGATTTTATTAAGGTGATCCAAGTCGATTTTTCTTTTGTTCTTTTTTGTTTGTAGGTATCTGCTCTGCATAGTCCACTTTATGGCAAAAGCCTACACAAACACACACTCGGCCTTTCAGAAAAAAAAAAAAAAAAAACAGCTATAATGATTAAATTATAGTATCGTATGATTTCTTATTTATTTGCAACTTTGTTATTCGTCGAGGTTTGTTATGTAAGATATTTATATATTTTATTTTATGTTGTTTGTTATTCGATTCGTCGAGGTGCCAGACAAATTTTTTGATTCACAGAACGTGAAGGTAGAGAGAATTGGCTGGCGCATTGACAATGGCCCCCGTGTTCCCATATTATTATTGAAAATTTCAAAAACATTTTTCTAGAATTTTGTTTTACTGGCGAGAGGGGGGGTGTGTCCGCATCTAGAATAAAATGATTTACATTTGTACATCAACAATTTTCCGGTAGTGAATTCGGTGGCAATATTTTATGAATCTTTTCCGGGTTGTTCGCTAGGAAATGTTTAACGTCTGAATCGGCTTTTGTAATTCACGCACGTGGTGGTGGTGGTGAGAAATGCTGAAGACGGAGAGATCACACGTGGGATCGATGTGATCATCTCTTGATCTAATTATGTGTGAAATGTTAAAGACTCTTTTGACAATTTGAATTAGTCTTGTTAATTTAAGCGTATTTAATTTGTTGAAATTTTGTGGATTATTTCCGTGTTGATTTCGTCTTTTTTGTTTGTTTTTTTTTTCTGTGTGTATTCAAAGTGAAGGTCAAATCTTTTTATGCAACGAAACATTTATTCAGTTTATAAATAAATTAAATAAAATAAAATTAAAATTATAAACTTTTGGATTGGAACTGAGTCTCAGAAGTTTTTTTTAAATCATAATTTAACGTTCATACATAGTAGTTAAGTATCTCATTTTCGTTAAACAACAGGATAATCCTATTAAAATTCGGTCTTTAAAAGGATTTTTTTTTTCCGAAAAATAGGATGCAAGCAGGATAGATTTTTTCAGTGGAAAAGCTGATGAAACTTGCTACCAAAAGAAAGCGAAATAATTTTTTATCTGTGTAATCAATCGGTTCCTTTTTTTTACACATTGCATTTAGATTTAAAAAAATCGGACGATTGGAACGATAACACTAGGATTTGGATAGTTTGTCGCTATTATGCTTTGGAGTCTGTGATTTTAGTCCAAGGAGAGTTTATGCGGACTTTTGGTATTGGTGGGATTCCTCCGAATAGATGGACTATGATGAGGCTAGTTAACTCTTTTGCCGAGCCTGGCATAGTCAAAAAAGGCTCTATCAATTGGTGCTGTAGCTGCTGCCATATGTATAAACCAATCCTAGCGTTTTCACCTGGAACTTATTTGCTGAAATGGGAATAAGCAAACAATCACTGCATAAAGATTTGAGTTCAAATAGCAAGCACAGTGAACACAGCTGACTTGCCAATTCTCTTGGGATTTAGCCAGAAGATCATTTAAATGGTGGAAAAGGGTTAAGCCTCATTTTTATGTCTGGCGAGGCCCGTTTTGATTTAAAGAGCAATGTAAACAAGCTTTATTGACGAATATGGAGTCGCTCTAACACTGAGATACTCCATGATATGGATCTGCATTCAGCTCGAGTTACTGTGTGGTGTGCAGTAACACATAGCTATATTACATTGTAGCTTCCCAAGCTGCGTGAAGGAGTAACTCCCAAGAGTCCTTATTCATCTGTCGACGATAGCTGAATAGTTGCACATCAGATTTATACTGCAACTTCATTGCTGAGTACCCAGTTAAGGCTTAGATAGGCTTAGTGGCTTATTGGTTGAGATTAGTCTACTTCAGGATTGTCAAATGGAGAAATGGTCGTTAAAACGATTGTAAAGTTAACCCTTCTATTTGCACTCTTGCCAGGAGGACTGTCGACGCATCTGAGAAGTAACTTAGGCAATATTTCATCTGAGACTGCATGGAACCAGAACACTCCTGAGTACCATTAGTAGCCTAATTTGACATCTACTACAGATTACTTAATGCCATTATTCCTCTTGTCGGTTCATAGCTTACAAACTTTTTAAAAGACTCAATTGCTTAACTCTTATATTTTCTACGTCTGTAGATATGTACAGTTACTGGATTTTGATTCATTCAATTAATGTCAAGCGGGTCCTTGACTCTTACGCCTAAATCAGAGGAGTTTTACTTGGTTTGTCAACAGCAATCTTGAGAGACGAAACCAGAAGACGGGGGAGCACAAAAAGGACATAAACACCCTATGCACTGGCATCCAAGAAGGCACACCTCGAAACGACATGAAGTGGTACAAAACAGATAATTATAGTCATATGAAAAAGGCTTTAATGGAAACTAAAAGAAAATCGCCATCCCTCAAGACTAATTGTATTTCCAACAACCTCTCCTTTAAACTACCTAAGCTAAACAACTCAATCATTTGGCTAAATCATTGTAATTGCCATCATCATCAAACAATTCTCTTTCACAATGACAGAGATAAATGTCCTTCAAGCATCAGATTGCTTCGTTGACAACACTTTTAGATCACAAAGTAAAAAAAAAAACAAGGCGAGTGTTGTTAAACAAGCCCTCATTAAAATAAAAAAAAAAAAAATAATAATAAAACCTTCTCATCGTCATCGCTGTCGCCTTAGTGTTTTAGTATTTCTTCTTTTTGTTTCAATTAAGACATAAAAAAATTGCTAAAAGCTTTGAATTTCAAACCATCCACAGCTCCATATTCCACCAAAATGAAATTACGACGCTCCAAGCGTTAATGTCTCTATACTTGGCCAGGCAGGCTAGCGGATAACGCAGCCATACAGACAATTCCCATACCAATTATGTAATATTCACAAAGCAAAAAAAAAAAAAAAAAAAAAATATCGCAAACACTTTAAAAGTATCTTTTGTATCTACGAGAGTATCTTTATCTCTGTATAAGTGTAAGGCTAAATTTGGAGCAAAAATTTTGCGAATGGGCAAAGGCAGCGGCAACAGCAACCCAACCAAACACGTAAAAAAGTAGAAGTAACACCATCAAAAGCAACCAGTAGATACAGTATCTAGCAGCTGTATCTACAGCAGCTTGGATCGCACTGCGGTGCGGAATATGTCGTCGTCATCGCAATTCTCTTTCTCCATATAAAGAGTAAGTCTGTATATAACTTCAGTCGTTCAGCGGCTAACGTGGTAAAACAGAAAAAACGCCACAAAGCTCCAGCGTAAACGGAATGAGAGTACAAGAGTTATGCTGCTGCTGTTTTGGCCATTTTGCTTTTGTTGTGTTGTTGTTTTTTTTTTTTTGCCTCTCATTGTGTTCGGAAAGTATGTCAAAGTCATCCGTCGGGTGTATTGCTGCATGTAGGTCTGTTACATAAAAAAAAATAAATAAATGTCTAAATGTGCAATAAAAACTGACACAAGACGTTTCCATATGAAGGGGGCCTGGTTTGGGCGATTTTTTGTTTTTTTTTTTGTTTTGTAAACTGAAATCGAGTGTTTTTAAATGGTAACAGGTGAGGTAGGGGGAGCCGCGATGGTTTTAAAGATGTGAGGTAATCTCAAGAGCGTGGCTACATTTTCGACTTAATAAAGATACACACACACACACACACACACAAGCCGTTTTGCGCTTTTGTTATGAATACCTAATTTGTTCGTCGTCGCGTCGGTTGGTTGCGAAATGTTATTCAATTTTATTCAAAAGAACCACTCGAAATCGTTGCGACGAAGGAGAACGTAATAGAGTGTGTTGTAGAGTCACTTTGAGTTCATAAAGAATATAAACAACGTCGACAACGACGACGCGACGCACGGTTGCAATTATTATGCAATGGGTGACAAAAAAAAAGAAGAAATAAATAATATTTAGTAATTGTAATACTCTCTTATATGAGCTTTTATTGTGCGACCGAGTGACTTTATCATCGATTGCAGTACAAATTGCGTAGCTAGCGCGATCTTAGGAAAACGTTGCGCGAACAGTGGCTTTCTGTCATTGGGTGACATTAGAATTTGTTGTTATTGTTGTTGCTCGATGATTGCATAACATCTTGGTTTTGTTGCTGCAATGATAGATACTTGTCGCTTCGCCGTTTCAGTTTTGTATCTTTTGGGCCTCATTAGCGAACCGACCAGTTTTTAGTTAGGAAAACATTTTTATCAAATCAAAGTGGTCGGTTCTAGCAATATCATGTGAAAAACATTAAATATCGAGATTCATTGCCCAATGTTACAGATACTATTTCATTCGATGTAATGCGAGCGCAATCAACTATGGAGAATCTTAATTGTAAGCAGGAATATTTTGCTTTATTTGTCAATTGACAGGGGTGAATGGAGTGGAGGTGACAGGGTGTAATGTATTTAAAAGCAAACGATTGCGTGTACATTTTCCAACTGAATGAGCCTCTGTTGACCTTACAGAACCGTAACATGAGTTATATAGTTATTTTGATTTGAAAAACAAGGTTTTTGCCGTGTTTTAATATTTCAAAGTTACATAAATGCGATTACATTGAAAGGTCTTGACAAAGTGAACATAATTTGTGATTTCGATGATTTATTGAAATGTTTTCTAAGATTGTGCGTGTTTATGAGTATAGAGCATGCAGTTGTGAACTATCTACTGGACAGAGATTATATGAGATGCTACTGTGATAGTGAGAAGTTAATAAAAAAAAAAAAAAAAAAAAACAATTTTCACATGCACTATGAGAAGAACTGAACTGTTTCAGTGAACACCGAAGCCCAGCATGCTGTTTTCCACAGAATTCCCATACCAGACAGAGATAATTCCCATTTTTGGGCAACTTTTCCCATGAGTTAAAAAACAGATTGGTTGTTATTTTCATATGTTATTTTTTGACAAACCCAAAAAAAAAAAAACACATGAAATTATATTACAGTTTAAAAATAAAAGTGATTCGGTTTCCTCTGTTCGTAAGAAAAAGCTAAGCACAGGACACGATACCTTTGTTTGATTCGTTATTTTGAACAAGTTGGATTGGAACACAACGATTTTTTATAGTTATTTCGAAAGCGGAACAAATCCCACTTAAACTGAATTTCCACGATATGGGAGCAAAGATGTCACCACAATAGTGGGCCATTTCAACCCAGGGTTCTATAGCTTCCGCTGAACCAGTGACTACCATTATCGAAACGGCATCAAAAATCACTCATTCTGGTAAGTGTCATCCATGCTAGTGTTTAGCTACGTGTATCTTAAAATGAATGAAATAATTCCGTTTGCGTCAATTTTTATTTTTAAATCACCTTAAAAGTAATGTTCTAATACTCCTCAGCACTACATTTTTTTTAACGTAACGTAACGTAATGCCGTAACATAACGTTATGACGTGACATAACGTAACGTAACACAAATGTTATCGATTCTAAGTAGAAAGACGTTGTACCTACTTTGTACATAGGAGGTTTGTTGAAAGGTTTTTAGCAGGCTTCAAAACTTAATTAGGCCAAAGGAATGAAATGAATTTACTTTGAACACTTTTAACAAATAAAGAAGGTAGGGACGTGTAAAGCTATTTTCTTTTTGAAGCCTCATCCTTAAATTTTTCTCTGCACGAAAATATTTGCAAGCAGATCGAGGTATGCAAAAACCAAAAGCATCGCAATGTAAGTACAGTTTATTACTTTGAAACTACGATGTCAGGCAAGAAGGACAACCATCTCCTCTACAGACTGTGTTATAAATAAATTTTATGAACGAACTTCTGAAAAATAATCCTGTTATGGGTTGGTGGACTTACATATACAGTAGAATCCACTTAAGAAGCCCATGCTTAAGAAATTGCCGCTTTTAACAACCTTTTCTACCCTTTCATTTTGACCAGAATTCTTATTAAAAATAAAAAAACCGGTTGCAGTGGAACAGACGTTCCTGGGCCAGATATCGTAACAGGGAATATTGAAGAGTTACAGGAGTTTCATGAATATTTTTATTTTGATAATGACCTCATTACGACCCACCCTCGTAATTTGGAAGAATTTATTAGTGACAGCGCTTCAACGGTTGATCAGAAGACGAAAGCGATGAAGAAGAACCAGCACCGATACCTTCAGTGGCCAATGGTCTAGGTCTACAGTCTGTCAAAATTCTGAGACTGTCAATTTGCAGCATTTCAAATGAAGTACAAAGTCTATAATACCTAACCAAATCGAACATTATTTGTCTAATGAATCATCGAAGAAGCTTAAGCAATCAAATCTATATAACTTTGTTATTCGTTCTAATTATCAAAAGTAAATGCATATATGTATACATACTTTTTTAAGACTTATTCCTACTTTGCGGCCTTTTCCGCATAATACGCTTTCCGTTTAAGGTACTATTTTCCGCTGGTCCGTTAAAAAGTGCGTTAAGCGGATTCTACTGTAGTTCCAACTCCTTATTTCTTCTCTGTCTGTGGTAGTTTTTCATTTGTAAATGCAATTTGAACTAAATGGCTCCGTACATCTGACACCAGATGATGGTCCTCCTGTTTTTAAAGGCTAAATGGAAAAATAATGAGTCAACTAAACGACCACTTGAAAAAAGATAAACGTCACAACAACATACGAGTACGGATGGGTACGAGTGAACGCATCAGAGTGCAGGGACTCTGAAATGTCAAACCGCAGTGACTCGAATTATCATTAAGATTGCAGCCTTGGTCGATTCTAAAAATAAATCTTTTTTTGTTTTCTTCATCAGCACAGTTCAATTTATTATTTGAAGGTCAAATGCACTACGGATTGTGGTACGATTCAAACACGAACGTAAGACTTAACGAGGTTCAATGACTTTTTGGACAAAAGTATTTGCTTATTTCAAGAGTACAATAGTTTTATAAAACTCGTTTTCTTTAAACCGCCTTCCGTTTTAAAACTATCGAGTAACAACGTGTACACATACATTGGCGGGAAACAAAAAATATTTTTGATAGAAAAAAAGAACCGCTCTTACATAACCAAAATAATAACATTTAAATTTTTTAACGTCTGCTTATAAGTAAATCCATTGTTGATGAGTAACGAAAAAAAAAACAAGTATTTCAGCTTAATCTTGTTTAACAATAAAAAATTATAATTTTGTTTTCATTTTAATCACCGACAGCAACAAGTTATTAAATAAGCGATGACCTTTCGTATGAATCATCCAAAATGTCCATGTTATATTTTTTTTTAAGTTCTTAATATTATATTTGTTTGTGTTAATTAATTAAATTTGTTTTTTGTTTTTTTTTTGTTATTCCACTCAAAGATCTAATGACTATGTGTTCATTGGCAGTTTGATTTTTTTTTTTGTTTGTTACTTATTTACTTTTCCAAGCCACGCGAATGGTATAAAAAGCTAAAAATATTTGTTGCCATAGTCGCACGGGGTCAATAGTTTTACGGCGGAAAATAAAGATGCAAAAAAAAGAGGAGACCATTTTTTTTTTAAAAATAGTTCCCATTCGGCTGTGTGTACATTAAAAATTTAATTTCGAAAAATGTTTATTATTAAACAAAAACGAAATTCAGAAGAAGACACAAGCGGCAGAGAAATACCTCCTTTGGCACTCTCCGCCTCACGTTCTTATCATAGAGTCGGGTGCTAATTGTTTTCTAGTGTACTTAGTGGAATCCACAGTTAAATGGGTCATGAGTGTTTTGTCGGCGCGGCATTCTATCCCTGGCGGTGCGGCGGCGGCGGCGAGTTCTTTGAATTGTTCTATACACGTTTGCAAAAAGAAATTGTTATTTTCAACGAGAGAAGTAGTATTTTCTAAATCCACACGAACTGCGTGATTTATAAACATTTGTGGGGTGACGATGATGGTGGGCTATTCTGTTGCGTTAAGTGCCGTGGACTGTATGAAATAATAAAAAGTATCTAATATTGCCTTGTGCTTTTTATGAGGAAATAAAACTAATGAACAAATAAAAAACTTGCGATGTCCTTTTTACCTGGCATGCGATTTATTATTTTGCAAAGTAATAGGACACGCAAAGGGACTGGGAGTGGCAACAGCATTTGCACCGAATCGTTAAAAGCGCTGGACATAATTGCAATTGGAAATCTGGTCTAGAGCCGTAAATTTACTGTCAACTGGCAATTTAAAGGGAAAACAGTGTGCCTCAAGGCTGAGCGTGTATGCTTGAAGCCCCATTTAGATGATCAGTTTCAGTCTCAGTTGTCAGTTCAGTTGACATTTCAGTTATAAAAGGTAGTGCTTTTAGACTTCAGTTCGGTTTTCAGTTAAAGTTTTTATTTTACTTCTGAGCAGTTTAACTGACAACTGAACTGAAAACTGATGGGAATTCCATAAGTTTCAGTCTCAGTTTCAGTTTCAGTAAATCGTTTCAGGTTTCGCATTTACACATCAGTTTAACTGAAAGCTCAACTGATAGCTCAACTGAAACTGAAACTGAACTGATCATCTAAATGGGGCTTTATAGTGCAGTGCTTCTGGATGCTTAAAGCCCTTTTAACTGTCACCTTTTCGGTATACTTTATAAATGGGTGTAGATCTCGATTTTTTTTATTTTTGTTAGTAGGGGAATACCCGATGAACGTTTTTAAAATTCTGTACAGTCTGAAAATGCTTTGCTTCATTTGAGCTTGCGAAAAATTGTTTAACTGTTTCCCCAAAAAAATAAGGAAATGGAAAATACAAAACCTAAGCGGCAACACCGTCACATACTCAAATTCATTTTATGGGTTCTCAAAGCACAAATCCCAGAGAGCTCTTTAACAAAACCCAAAAAAAAGCTGTCAAATTTGCTTTGACTTAATAATGGTAACACTGTTTTGATAATCATATTTTTAATACACACAGCGATTGTTGATGGCAGCCACGCATGATCATACTGCCATCAGCTGTGTGGCAGGCTGGTCGTAATGGGATATATGTGGATTTTAGGAAAATTACAAGAACAAAACGTATGTAAGTCAGTGGTTTGATTTTTATTTCATTGACAATTTTTCGAATTGAGTACCATGAAAACATGTACTGGTTAAAAAAAGCTCTCCTATAAGGACTGTACTGACAATTCTACTGGAACAGAGTATAGTAGTTTAGACGTTAGGGCAATGTCGAATGGACAAAACGGTGAGGTAACAGTAACGATTACTAGCACACTTAGGCCAATTGTGATATCAGGGATCTCGGGAATGTTTTTACCCGCCACTCATGAGGACCATTTTTAGAGCTTTGAATAAAGCGAA
Source organism: Brachyopa scutellaris (assembly GCA_949775065.1). Lineage (NCBI taxonomy): Eukaryota > Metazoa > Arthropoda > Insecta > Diptera > Syrphidae > Brachyopa > Brachyopa scutellaris. The sequence continues at coordinate 119,793,252 of OX459113.1, read as the reverse complement.
ATAAACTTCTAACATTTGTTTTTGCTAGGTCACTGAGGTCGTTGAAGAATTATCCACCTAGGTGTAGTTTTCTAGTGGTCACCGTGGTGGTAAGTGCGTTGGACTACTACCCATGCTACTCAGGTTCAATCCCAGCCCGGGTCGAACACCTAAAAAAGTTTTTCACGGCTGCCGAGGTGGCAGGCATCAAAGAGTATCATTTCTCACGATTGAGCTTCTCAACTCGCCCTTCGCAGTCGGCAAAAAACTGTAGGTCTCTTCCATTCGTGCAAAAATATAACACGCACACACAAATGGTTGCGAGAAGCAGGCCCAGGTTCACCCCGAGCTGTAGCGCCACCTAAAGAAAGAAGTAAGAAGTAGTTTTCTACCACGGGAAAGAGCTGGACATGAACAAAAGAGATGGGTTTGGTTCTCTTCCTCTTTCTCGTCATTTAAGTAATTTAAAAGGATGACAAGCTGGGTCCCATGTTTGCCTATAAGGCAGTGTCCTGTGATGGCACCAATAATCATACTTATATGTAGTCTTTTTAGGGACAGAAGGTGGTTAGAATCTAGGCAAGATTTCCCTGGTGGCAAGGCACCTTCCCATTTTATTAACTGTTTCAAATTAAGTGATAGCTTGAAAATAGCAAGGGGCGTACCTATTTTCTTTAATCTAGTAGAATAGGTATGGTTGTTCCTAGTTTAGCGAGTTTATCTGCTTTGCAATCCCCTAGAATGTCTGGAATGTCAATTAAGTTCAATGCAAAACTGCTTAGCTGCATAAGAGATGAACGATAGTTGGAGGTGGTCTTAGAAGTGGATAAGACTGATTCCAGGGATTTTTAAGCCGCCTGATTATCCGAGAAAATGCTAACATCGATAATAGATACTGCATTCCTCTTGTTCCAGGAGCGTGCCTTTGAAGTCGCCATAATCTCCGCTTGGAACACGCTTCAATGATCAGTGAGGCGGAAGGTGAGATTGAGATTTAATCTGTCTAAGGAAACACCTTCTCTTGGCTCCTACACCATCATTGGTTTTAGAGCTATCAATGTAGAAGTGTACATACTTATCTGTTATGGCTTCTAAGGCATCCCAAAAGGATCTATTCGGAGGACTAAACGATATACTGCTTTGTCATTTTTCATGTCACCCTGTTGAAAACTCCTCATCCAACCCGGTAGACATCATATAAAGCGTAAAAGCAATAACCGCCTTAATTACGCATAAACTCTAACAGATTTCAAGTATCTACCTTTCTTTTTATATAAATAAACCACATTCATTCGCCATTTAAAACAGTACAAGAACAAGTTAGATGAAATCCTATTCAATGGAGAGCAATCACTCTGTGAAAGTGCTCGTACTCCCTGAACTCTCAACGGTGAAGCATTGGAAATAACTGAAAAAAAAATGCCTCTGAAAGCGATAAATAAAAAAGAAAACTGTTTAACAGTAAATTCAATTTCCCATAGAAATGAATATTCCATACCTGGAATAAGGCCACAACCTAAATAGCATCCAACATCGCACATCAAATATTCATTCATCAGGTTGGATGGCGCCGCGCGCCGCGCCATTTGGAGAAACCCCTCCAACCAGAAACCGCCGCACCGCAGAATCGCAAGGAAAGGAACTCTTTTCAAAGGACTCCCCGCAACGAGAAACCCCGATGAAAAGCCCACCACCACCTTTCAATAAAGGCGGGCGTGGAAGTATTTCATTACGATCCATTGCCTTGCGCTAAATCTTTTTTTTTTTATTTATTTTTAAAACAACGGTTTTTTTCTGCCCTTTTCTCCTTTTCTTGATACAAAATAAATCCAACATCATCATAACCTATAACTCTCAACGATGGAGCAAGAGGAACTCTTACTCGACAAAGCCAAATGTCAAAAAAAAAAAAAACAGATCCCAAGTGAGTGGGCTGAGAAGGTGAAGGTGGAGTAGGAATGCCAACAAAATGAAAACTCATTACATAGAACAATGGCAAATGAGCTAAAACGCCAAATATTTTACTTAATTGCTTGCTTAAGTGTGCTTAGCTAGCTATCCCACTCGCAAGTGTATATAGCTACTGTCTGTATACACGAGTACGACGAGTATATACGAGCGACCTCATTACGACGAGTTTTATAGGAAAAAATAAAATAAAATAAAATAATAATCCAAACACTTTGACAGTCGGCGCGCGGGGGCATGGCAGGTTAAGGCAATCCTTTGTTCGCAACAGGGACAGGGAGTGCTGGTATACTGTTGGAGTTGTCAAAAAACAAAAAAAAAATCATAATCCAATATTCAACAGGAATGCGTCGGCATTTATGGGGAAAATGGCAGAAAGAAAATTATGCCATAATAGGGGAATATATTTCATGGCGTAATCGGAGAGTGAGAAAGAGGGGTAAACCTAAACCGTAAAAGATAAAGAGAGAGCGGGAGTACTCAAACTCATATCTGACAGTTGGTAGAATAGAATGTCTTATTCAAGAATCTTTCCTCCCGGAAGAGGAAGTGCGGTCTGTGGTGTTCTTTATTTACACATAATTACCAGCATCGAAAGAAAATTCATAAATGAATAAAATTTAAGTTAACGACATCAGAAGGAAGCACAGAGAAATGATTCAAATGCCATTGGCGTAGACGCGGAGCTACGAGTATGTATTTAGCTTGCTAGTTGCTGGTCTCGAACTCGGTAGTCGGTACGTGACAGCGGTCGCACGTATTGAATATTTTATTTTTGTTTATATCTTGTGTCGGTCTCGGCGACTTTGTTTGCTGTTCGCTGTGCCATGAGGAGATTTTTTGCTCATTTTTTTTTTGCTGTCTACATGACAGAAGGTTAATGTGATTGCGTACACGTACACTGTCTTTTCTCTCTTTCTTTTTTTCATAGAACGATGTTCATTAGATTTCTATGCTTTGGGATTTTCATGCTCTAAATTCTTAAAGAAATTTGAATATCTCACTTCTCCTAAAGTGTATTGTTAGAACTTTTAATGAACATTTTTGTGCATATTTACGTAAGAAAAGGGGGATTCAAAGGGGTGGTGGTGGTGGTGACACGTAACCCATCGGTGATGCTGTTCCATTTGCACCTAGGCGAGCGAGGACAAGGTAAACAAGGATCTGCGTCATCGATTGAAGGTCGTGTCGTAGGTTGATGTATACCAATGGCTGCGTAAGCGTTGGCTGATTTCCCCTTCCCAAAGAACTTGATGGTCTGGGCACGGATATGTCATGTCGTGGGCTGTAATATGTAATAAGGATGAACTTATCCTTTGATGACTTTGTAATTTTATTTTCAGTCAATTGTGGTGGGTGGTGGTTACAACATTTCTTATTGATTTTGAAATGTTTGTTTTTATAGGGATAAGGGATTCAAGGTCGATTGAGTCGAAGAGTTTGAACCTCTTATGTGTGAGAAAATAACAGGATGGGATTGTCATCTACCGGATCCCAATAAAGCCTTGGCTCCTTGCAGAACAGAGAAATGAGCTCAAGTGGTTTACAAATCTTATTCTTATGTTAAGCACAATAAGCGAATTGTTTGCCATTCGCCGGCACATGATTCTTTTTGATTTAAAATTTCCACTACGTCAAACCATTGAAGATCACTTTATGAATGACTCCCCGAAATCACAAGCAAACGCAAAAAAAAAGAATCCGTGTCAAAGGTCTTGCTATTGATAAGACACCGGTGATATGCAGAGCAATGACACATGTTATTAGAGCTGGATTATATTTAAAATTAATTAGGAAAGGCCAGAAGTCTAATTTGTTATGAAACACTCAAGGTTAACTGACGACAAACGTCTTGTGTTCGATAATTAGCAACTTGAGTAGGTATCTAGTGCGAGCTGAATTTTGAAGATCAAAATACACGTGAACCTGATGAAAAATTACATGTTCGGCTTTTGTCTACAATTTGGCAGCACTATAAAGATACAAATGTCAAACATGACAAAGACAGCAGTTCCTGCTCTGCATCGACCTCCCCTGCCCCGAGAATGGATATTCGAAGAAATTTGTTAGGCTTGGAAACTTGGATCGTTGGATTCCATTCCTCAAAAAATCCAACTTTTGGTTGTCAGACTATAGAATCGTTGGTAGGAGGAGTTGGTACGAGATACGGTGGTGATCATCGTGTAAGCGACTTTCTAGAACTGCAGTTAATTTGTACTTGGAAATGGCAGAGTAGTGAAGAATTCAACTTTCGATGTGTGTTCGCATCAGCTGGCACTCAGTCCAGCTTCGTATCTTCTGTAAAAACTAAAATGGAGGACAGACTTCTGGAGAGCAGTTTCATTAATGGGGCCCAGGAGCACATAGCCAAATCTGGTTACGAAGGCTTTATTTAACTTCCGACCAAAGTTCAGCTTTAAAACCACCGCGTCGGGAAGCCGTTCCGGTAATTACTAAGAAATCCTCGAAAAAATCAGTTCTGGTTGCACAATTGGAACGGCTCCCTGAATAGAACTTAGAAGAATGTAAGGAACGATTTCACACTTTAACTCTACCAAAGCCGGTAAGACATTTTGTGAAGTTGTTGCATTGACATCAGCGGGATCAACATTATTCCTCCCTTCTATGGATCACAGTTCTACTTTGGCACAAACACAAATATGCCTGATTGCCTAAAGCCTTCGATGAATACCCTGGATATAAACGAAGACGTTCTGATGTCGTATTTTATTGAAATCTAGAGTCACTCCCGAGAACGAAGCGTTTCATATGCTGATATCAAAATGCTTTCTGTTTGACGGAGTCTTAGGTTAGGCTAGGTTGAGAGGGGTTGAGAGGCTGAGCCATCCCAAAACAGTAGGCACCAGAGTGGGCACATCGCGCTCCCCTATGAATCCACCGCCACTGTTTCCTCAAAGCATTTTATTGCCCTGCTAAATTTTAGAATGAGTTTATGTTTGATTTGGCCTACCTCCTCCAGGTTACTAAAGAAGTAGGAGCCTAAAATGTCTCTGCGACTGCCTGCTATGCCCTGACATTCTCACAGATGCAAATATCCGTGCCTATGAGTCCAAGCCTCGTGGCGTGTTAACCCAGAAGGCAATCGCCGGATAATATTCCTATAGCAATTCTCATTTGTAACCTGCCTAGTCTGAGGATTTCACTGGTCTTTTAACGGTCTAGCGCCGGCCAAAGGCACTTGGAAACCCTATTCCCAACAATGTCGTATTTTTTATCTTTGATTTAATGCAGCGTAGCGGTGGAGCAACTTCCCTCTTTTCCCTGCCAACTCAATGCCTGAAAACCCTCTTTCAAGAGGGAAAGCTGTACAAGCTTTCAGAATGGATAAAAATCGGTCACCCAGTATAAAAAAAAACCCCATCCTCATGTCTCCAACCCATCCAAATGGATTCCAATCCGCTACCACTTTCAAAACAATCCATAATCGAGACAATTAACTGTTATTATGCTATTTTGGTTTTCCATAAATAAACAAAAATGGTTAACCTTTTTCAAAAACCAAAATGGCAGTAAAGCTGTCATGTCCCCAATTCCATGCTACAGAGAAACCGAAAATACCAGTCACTCATAGTTTTATTGTCTTTCACTTTAAACACCCCAGACACACACGGACTTCGGTCTACCTGACTTTTTTTTTTCTTTTGTTCTAAGGAATAATAGTGAACGTGTTTTGAACTTTCATTGGACATTGTGACGTTTATTTTGTATTTTTTTTTATATTTATTCAATATCCCCCCCCCCCCCCCCCACCCCCACACCTTTTTTGGTTAACAGCTGTCAAATCAGCTCAACAATAAGGTGACGTGCGACTATGTCGATGTGGAGTGCTCCCGATTTCATTTAAAGAATAAACATCTTACATTACAAATAAAATTAAGTAGTTCTCAAGTTATATCATCAAAACACCGTGCATATTGTATAACAAAGTTTAAACGTCACAATGGCATAAAAAACAAACGAAACGTGTGTACACCACCAACTTGAACATTTGTGAAACAAAACCGGAGAGTCAGTGTATGATTAATCTATACAGAGACATACATACATACGTATGAGTATAAAATACAGTACAATAGTTCTAACATTTACGAACCGATTTCGATTTATATCGGTGTCATTAAATTCGATTTATGCGGAGGCGCTTATCAGTGAAATTGATTTACTGATTGCCTGGAACTGGCACAAGTCGAAAACCTAGAACACGACGACGACAGTCACTCTATATGTGAATAGGGATATTATGAAGATATTTCCCACTCGGTATGACATAATAATTGACACCTCGACAGAGAAATGTCATGTAATTTGTGACACATGACGATGTAGGGAGGAGGGTTGTAAATTGTTGGGAAGAACTTTTTGTCGTTTTAACTGTTTTTTTTATCTTTTGGAATGCTGACAAAATGTGGCAACGTATATTTAATACCCACTGTCAGTGGCTGTGTCAAAAAATATTAGATTGAAGGTAAACAAAAAGTTTGCTAGATGGCATGATGTTATGCAATAGCAAGATAAATTTGTTTTTAATAGTTTTATGGTAGATCAATAACGGGTTATTTGAAAATTTATTTGACATTTTGTCAAAGGATCCGTTTTTTTTTTTTGCGGAGAAATAAATAAATTATATGAGTCAGTCGTTGAGATGAAGGAGGGGATCCATATGTCCTTACCACGTCGATTGACATTTGACAGCTTTTTTTTTTGTTCAGCTGTCACATGGAATTTATCTAGTGTAGTTAATTCACCTCTACGTATGTAGAAAACTTAGTTAAGTGTGGCAGCACTTTGGTCCACAAGATGGATGCTGTGTTTGTAGTGACTAGTGAGTGGTGAGTTTACTCCTGTCGTTTGTTATGAAATTGTAAAACTACGGCGTCATGTCAGAACGTGTATAAGAGTATCTGCGGATAGAAGTCGATGTGTGTTCTGTTGTTGAACATATTAAATAGTTAATAAAGAAAACACTTTGTTCGATATATTACTATAAAGTAATAGATATATTGTATTAGATTAAGTGTAAGAAAATTACACTAGAATTTATCTGTTGACAGCAGGCATTGAGGTTAGGTGGGTAATGATGTGACATACAGAGTAACAGTTGTGTGGCAGAGATGGAGTACTTGGTTGAACAGTGTTATGAGAAGGCGATTTACCATAGAATAATAAGATATTTAGAATCCTGGACGATTTAAAGGACACATAAATAAGAGCTGCCATCTTATGTGCATGATATCACAATGGGCCTCTATAGGCCTAAGTGTGCTAGTACTTGTTACCGGCAGCCACTGCTACCTAACCTATGTGCATGATGCATCTAAGAGGTATCACCAAAGTCACATCCACCAGTGAAAAATCACAAGAAACCGCTTACTAAGTTGATACAAAAAGACCCGTGATGAGACAAAAAGGCTACAGGCTGTACTACTTCCGACGACTAGGAGATGCAAAGAAAGACCACAAGCAGATTTACTGCCTACATTCTCTAATGATAAGGTTCAAACCCAACAGAGTAATACTACGTTGACACCAAACGAAACCACCAGGTTTCGGCAAATTCATCCAAAACTCCGAGGTTTCGCCATACAATTTCAAGGTTTCGAAATCTCGAGGTTTCGGCGAAATCTACTTTAAATCTTTTTGAGTTCATCCGCCTGTGAGAGGTTGTGAAACCGAACAAGTCTACAGCGTGAACTTCGGTTTATTTCGGTGTTCATTTATAGATGTCAAAATATTAAATGCCAAAATAATTGCGGCCAATTGACAAGACACCGGTAAGTTTGCAAGAGAATATTTAATTAATATAATTTGTTAATCTTTTCAGATAATGGGCAACGAAAAAATACAAAAAAAGAACATTTTGTACGCCTACTGAGGAATGTCAACAAACAATTGTTTTGCCTAGAGATGGGCAATTGCAATAAAAACGATCAAATAATTCGATTGTTCTCTGCTCTGGCTCTGCTATATTTTTCCATATTTTATCCGTTTATCTTATATTTGTATACTCTGAATGAGTCAAAGAAATAAAAGAAAATTGGATTTATTTTCAATTTCAATAAATGTTTCACAAAACATTTTGACAGGCGGTACGCGGCCAATGTAGCTTGCTGCGGCTTACCGCGATAGGATTTCGTACCATTACACCGCTACCGCGTACTACTCCGATGTGTTAGCTCATTTGGTTGACAGGAATCGATTGTTCTAGCGCGATTGTTTTGGGTGATAGTTCGATTGTAAATGAGGTTATTAAACTAAAATTGAAATTGAAGAAAATCTTTTTATTTTAAATATCAATAGTTGCATGCGTTCAGATTTCAGATCAAAATTCAAAAGTCATACTGATACCACGATGAATAAATTGAGACATACATTTCTACAATCGACCATTAGTATACTCGCCTAGTAAAATTAATTTTCTAGAATACTCGATTGTTTTCTGCTAATACCGAATTGTCTATTTATTCGATTGTGAAACTAATTCTGAATCGCCCATCGCTAGTTTTGCCAGCCACTTCAAAATTGACAGCTAGTGAAATTTATAACCTCTTCAACTCGGTGTAAACGGGTTACTGATGTTTTGGTGAATCTTCATCGAAATCTCGAGGTTTCGGCTCGGTGTAAACGTACCATAACATTTAAGCCCAGGATAGACCGACCTCATTCATCGGCGGAGTGTCCTGCTTCCCGATTTGGATGAAGTGAATTTCTTAAAATACATGAATACATGCATCTATCGCCGCAGAAGGGTTCAGGACACTTCGAGTTGACTAAAGGCATTCAAACTATCCATAGATTATCAACAGGTGGCTCCTAATAAACATAATATGATCCACCCTGATTGAATTGGTCCTCTTACCCCAAGTAATGGAAAATATGTACTTCTGCCAAACTTTGGATAAAATACCACATTCAGAAAGTTTCTGTGAAATTTCCCACATTCCAGTGAAATAAACTCATTCGAGCATTCGACAAAATCTCTCCTCGGGCAGATGCTCATTCAAATATTCTATCAACATTCCAGGACATTAAATTACGGGTTAAAAAGAAAAAATAGAAATAAATAAAAATTCATAAATTCCATCCTTAATGGGCAAACAAAACAAAAAAACACACAAATTCTGTCAAGCGAATTACACCAAACGAAGCAATTTTCTAAGCGAAAATTTAAATAACAGTGCCAGCCCGAAATAAAGGTTGGAAGCAAATATTACAACATCCCCCCCGACTGTCATTGCAAATCCCCATGAGGATATCCCACATTTATGCTTGAACTGCAAATCACATTTCACTATTACCGAGTTCAGTCAGGGTGTATGTGTATGTCAAAGGATAAAAGCTTCTCCCCTTGGCACTGTCAAGCAAAGGAGTAGGCTGCCCACCCCCCCATACTACCAGTTAATCCTTTACGCTTGTGTACGCTCTGTGTACACACTCGTACTCGGTCGGGTTTTTAGGTCGGTAACATCACCACATTACCTACGTCATCGTCATCATCATCATCATCATCCGAACGACGACGCATGAACTCAACAACAGTACAGCAGGGCCGATGCAGAGGCAGAGGCAGTATCAGTATTCTACTCGAGAGTATGAAAGGTCCTTGACCCAGAAAATCATAGAGACACAAAACTCTCTCGCACACACATTCACACATACTCATACATATGTCTCTAAGGATATAAAGAAATAATTGATATGTACTCACATTTCTCCAAACTGGCATTGCAGCACTTCAACGCATCGTCGAGGAGATTCAAGCTCACGAAGCTCGATGCGCTTTCGTTGATGGTTCTCGCCTGCAAGTCGGCGCCCCACCACTTCTCCACGAGTCGTCTGACTAGCACATCCGGCATGAATTTCATTGAATTATTATTAATATTGCTGCTGGCATTGTGATTATCATTGCTGGTGCCTGCTCTGTTGTTATGCAACAGCGAGTTTGTGTTGGTGTTATCTCTCACCGGCGACGGGGCTGGTGCTCTTCTATTGGAAACGGCGGCCGCAAATCCCATGTATTGTGACGCATTTGTGTTGGAACTGGAATTGTATAACGTTGCCATCATTAAGTCTGACGAAGGGAATTCTGTGGTGGCCACCGCTGCGGCGGCGGAGGTGAATAAAATTGGAAACTTCACTCTACACACGGTACACGTAGTTGCCGCCTCACAGCATTCCCGACAGAAGCTGTGACCGCAATTCGCCGTCACCGGACACCGAAGGATGTCCTTGCAAATGGGACATAGCAGTGGATCTAGTTCACCATCTGTCGCAACGGAATACTGCTTCTTTGTCAGAGCACGGTGATCCTCGTTCAGCATAACATCACAGAAGCGTACATGTTCGTCGTCACATAGTCCCACATCACGGATTCGACTGATGACGCCTCCGCCACCGCCTGCTCCTCCACCGCCACCACTACCACCCACGCCGTCTTTCCAGTATCGCTGAATGCGTTTATTTTTAGAATATCTCACTCGATCTTGCAGGCGATCGCAACTGACATTTGCATTCAGCGTCGGCACTGCTGTAGCTGTCGCTCCACCGCCTCCTCCGATTGTGGAATTAGTCTCCATAGCCAGACTACTGCTCGCCGCTCTTCGGACTGTTGGCGCTTCTGGTGTGACTGGTGTTGTTTGCGTAGCTAATTCCGAGGCGCTGCTTATGTCATCGGTTAGTGTGGACGAGAGTACTTTTAATCGCGCTAGCGGTATACACCCGTCTAGGTAGTTACTCGCAATAAATGCATAAATATCGAAGGCTTCACGCAACTGTCCGCAGCGGGCCAGTGAGTCGCCGTACAGGTAAAACAAGTTTAGGTTGTTACTGTTTCCATTACTGTTGCCGTAGCTGGGATTGTTCTGCGGAAGGTGCTTCCTGTCGTCCACATCTGGAATAGAGGTTGCATAGGGATGATGTAGATGATTGAAATATGACAATGGGGTGTGGTTTGTTATGGCCGCCACTGTTGCCAATGACGGGGCTGATGTGGAAATCTTCTTCTTTCTTCGTCTCCGGATCTGCTGATGTGATGGCGGCGGCGATTGCGGTGATGCTAGCGGAACTACTTCCCGATAATCATCGTTATTGTTGCTGTGCAGTTTTTTGAACGCATCTTTCGCGTTCTTTGACATTATTGAGAGTTTTTAAAAATATTATTTTTTTTCTTTTTTTTGTGTGTTTAAGTCTTACACTTGTTTGTTTTGGTTAAAAAGTTTTATACACATGAAGGGTTTTTGATTGTTTCTATTCGACAGTCCATAAAATTAAAGAATGTGTTTTTCTTTGTTTTGTCTTTTGCACTGAAATGATTAGAGGAATTATTAAAAATTTTGTTTTTTTATACGAAAAACGGGGGCTATCTGTGTTCTTGATCTGTTTTAGTGCACACTACGATACGAGTTCAATGGCAACCCTCTTTGATGTGTCTCTTCGATTTCGATGGAATCTAAATGTCGTCATCTACTTAAGTGTCTAAAGAGATTTTCTAGTAGACTGTTTGCCTTGGATGATGATCAAAAATAAGTGAATCGACACTTTGACTTGACTTGAGGAAATCTATAAATTGAAGGAAAGGTTAACAGGTTTTTGACAGTGTAACCTTTCTCAAAATGATCCTGTTCCATGTTTAAAAAAAAACATGTAGAAAACGCGAGTCTCACCAGTTTTATCGAATTTTGTTCCATAAGCCGACATTATCGATGACAATTTAAGGAATATAAGCTGCAACTAGAATATCTCTTCTTCTTAATTCTCACACTTAAATATATGTTGTTATTTGGTATCTACTTTCTGATTCTCAATAGATAAACAACTAGCCAGTTTTCGAGTTAATCGGTTGATAAATTGAACTTTTCGATGTGAATTTTTCAAAAATTATACAACTTATGAGATTCGCTATAGTTTTCTTCAAATATACAGCTAATCATCTAAATACTATGATTTTTTCATATTTTTGACTTCAGTAGTTTCGGAGATGAGGTGGGGGTACTTTTGGTATGGTATTTTTTCACACATTTTTGGCAATAACTCCCAGAGTCTCTAACGAAAAAAGTTGAGAAAAATATGTTTGGAATCTTTGCTTCGAGTCCTTTCGAATGATATCCCACATGATATTTTTTCTAGTTCACATTTTGCCCAACCTGTATACTTGTTTTACAATATTTTTAAGTGATAAGTTATTTCAAATATGTGGACCACCGGAATGTATAAGTATGCCAAATTTCAAGTTTCTAGGAAGAACGGTTCATGATTTTTGTATCGTGACAGACATTTTTCAGTTAGAGCGAACCTATAATGGTTCTGTATTACCATATGTGTATGGAACCCAAAAAAGTTCCATAATATCTAAATACACGCGCACCCATAGTTCGTGCTTAATGATTTATAACTTTGAACTTTCCCCTCCCTACCCAATTTTCGTAAGTGGTCATTACACATCTGAAGACGTTTTCTTCGGAATCAAAATGTACCCATATCCAAGGTTTCCCAAATAAAGGATTATATTTCATGCAGAAAGTTATTTTTATATGTGCACCTTTCGTGGGTACAATTCGTGTAATCTTATACGCATGTAAGCCTGTTGAGTATCTACACACGCCTTTACCTTTTCGGGTACTTTCCCCGCAAAGTGTAAGTAACTTTCAAAAGAATTCCCGAATGGGGATGTGGAGAACCAACCCCCAGACAAAGATGTTGACTTTTACTATGCACTCTGGCGGTAAACGAAAGTGTACTTTATCAAATCAATCTACGAGTACAGAAGTAGAAAAAAAAGAGGAGAAGTTTGCCATTCGTCTTTCAGCAACAGTTAACTCCACAGATGGGGGTGGGAACTGGGAACACTTTGTCATTGACCTGTGGATGTGTGTATGTGTGTGCAGCCCTAGGATTTTGCAACACCAACAAACAGCAAAACCACAAAGTTATCCATTGTTGGGATTTTTATTTCAGTTTTAGTTTTTTTTTTTGTTTGCTTCGGTTTGCATGGATTGGCTCTTTGTGTGAGAAAGCAGCACTCGTATCTGTGTATCTTTTACTCTTTGTTGATACACATAATATTACAGTATTAACTGTGGTATTTTAATGGAGTATTTTGCAAACGATTGCATTTTATTTTGTAAGACTTGTGGCTAGACATACACAAGTTGTGGTGATTAAACGTTGACGTTTATTTGAGATAAGGTTGAGTGAAGTAAAGGATTTTATTATGAAAAAGTCGTCAAATCATATCAAAGGTCATAATCGTTTGCACACCAGAGAGTATTTGCAATATAGCAACTTAGGGATAATACGAGTAGTGGTCGATCTTACTATGCCATCTTATGAAAAAAAAATAACATTAATCTTTGAAATGTCAAATGACAAAAAGTCTAGTGGAGCAAACATTTGTAAGATCGAAATATACTTCTTGCCCCAAAAAAATTAGGTTAACCAACCTTTGATTGTGGCCATATTTTGGTACCTCTGCTCAGAAATTGGATCTTCAAAAGGACTGTGAATAGGTTTGGTGCTATCAAAGATCCTTAGTAAGAACTGCAATCAACAGCAATAAGTTAAAGATACAACTTACTTACTTAGTTGGCGCTACAGCTCGAGGTGAACCTGGGCCTGCTTCTCGCAACCATTTGTGTGTGCGTGTTATATTTTTGCACGAATGGAAGGGACCTACAGATTTTTGCTGACTCCGAACGGCGAATTGAGAAGCTCAATCGTGACAAATGATACTCTTTGATGCTTGTCAGACATTCCAAAGAGGTGGGCACTGTGAAAAACTTTTAGGTGTTTGCGGCGGGATTCGAACCCAAGACCGCTGGCTCAGTAGTCCGACGCACTAACCACTTGCGCTACTGTGCCCACAAAAGATACAACCAAAAGATAAGCCAAAAATACAACCGTTCCCTTCTCCGCATTATCTAATCAAGTGCAGTAGAACCCCGGGTAACCGAAAACCGAGTCTCGAGTAACCAAATATCGCATTATCCGGGCTAAATTGGCTTATATTTGATTAACCCCTGGGGTTGGAAAAAATACATATATACATATACATGTGTACATATATTTTCTGATACTTACGCGGAGAATACCTTATTAGAAAATGTCTTTTTTTAATGGAGGCAGATTTGAGAAATCAAATTGCTGGCAACATGGGTTTTACTAAGTATGTATTGGCAGCACTGTTCCACACGTAAATAGCATTTTGTATGACAGCACTTCTTTTTCCTGTTTGGTTCTTTACGCATGCGGTTTTATTTGGTCTTGCATTTTTCCCAATATCTTGAATATTTATTCTTCATCCCAAGATTCAACACAAATGTTACATTCATTTGTATCTAATGATTGGAATATACGAATATATGTATATTTGATTGTCCAAAGTGAAATGTGTAGCACAGTTGAATTTTAGCGACTAGAACGATCTATTTAATGCAACGAATTATAATTTAATCGAACAAAAAACGACTCCAGAGTATGACGATCTTATGCGTTTTCCATTAACGGTGCGAATCCGAATGAATTGGACTTGAAACATTTGAATTTGCGACGTCGAAGGGCTCTGGGTGATGGAAGACAGGCAGAATCGCCATGTAATGGAAGACTGGTTTTCTGTGCCCTACTGTAAGAGGACTTATGGCTCCTCTAAGTCGAATTAATTCAGCATCGGTAGTTCACCTTTGCGGTATTTGTGTACTGAAGAAATGGGTCAAGCATTTCAAAGCAATGCGACTGTCTTGTTACATCAAAGCAATTAAGCGACACTTATGAATTGTGAATGAAAAATGAATAATGCTGAATGTGCTAAGTTGATGTTTGATTATCGAATGTTCAACGGGTGATCGTTACATTGTTTTTTGATTGCTTATGGTTACAGCGTTGATAATATCACTACACTGGATTTCATCATCCTTTTTACTATTGGTTCTTTTCAGACGGCGTCTGTCATGACATTTCGAGGATGCGGTGATGCCAGGGTTGTTGCACTAAAGATAGCTTCATATATAATATTGACTCGGTTTAGGTATATTTCCTCGGATAATCCAGGTTCTAATGTACACTTTTGCATGCCTTTTTAACATCCAGCAACGAAGATAAAATGGAATGGGTATTATGTAATTGTGAATCGTTTTACGTCGTTCTAGCTTCAATTAGGCATTCATACACAATTTCTCGAAACATTTAAACTAAACAAAATATATATGTATTTCATTCGGTGTGTCTCATTTTTGTTTCGGTCTGTACAACTGTCACCACTAAATGTTCGATTGGCCATTGACAGCTCAGTGGATTTTAACAGATCTCGAACTTCGAACAGATATTTTTCCGATCAACATTGGGAGGTCAAAAGTATACCTAAACCAGGAATAAAAAGAATTGCATTATCAGCTTTATTTTGCATCCGTATTGTTCGCCATATCTTTGAATGAAGCGAGCTATAAGCTGTTACAATATAGCCGGTGTAATAGCCGAAATTCACAAAAAGCAACAGTGTGGGAACAAACAATCAAGGCTTTTACAACTCAGATCTGGTATTAATTTTATGGAAATAGGCTCATAAAAGTCTACAAAAAGAAATATTTAAACGTCTGTTGTCTGTGCTGACTCAACACACAGCTGTTACCTAACCTCCGAGCTCCGAATAACAAAGAACACAATTTACGATCTTCTCTTTTTGCGAACGAGGTGACTTTTTTTTCTTATTCTGTTTGATGTCGCCATTGTCCCATTAAAATTCTAAATAATCAAATAAAATTCTAAACTGCACCCGAGTGGCTTACTCTCTTCTTTGTTCTCTCATTCAAATACAAAGAAAATAATATTAAAACAAAAAAGCAATTTAAGTATATTCTGGAAGCCACCTTGAAGAATGACGCATCCAAATCAAAATAAAAATTATTCTCATCGACAAACAAAAAATAATTTCTAAACAATAATAAACATAATCTCAGTCGGAGTGGCCGGAATAGCGTTGCTATGTCATGACGGTGTCTATTTATTGTTCGCTATTAATTAACCAATAATGACAAAATTGAAATCACCGCCACTTTCGAAGACAATTAGGTGCATGTTCTAATTAGAACCCGATAAAAGAAGTTACAGCCTAAAAACACAATCCCCAAATCCAACCTACTTTCCATCGTTTTGCTTTCAATCTTTGATCTCCGAGTTTGGAAATAACATCGCATATCTGAGAAATCTCGAAAAATGTTAGATTTTACGTAACAACTTTGATTTTATAAGCAGAAAAGTACAAAAAAGAAAAAAAAATTAAATAAAAGGCCGTCGCACGTAATATTTTGGATAATACACTTGTATTTCATTTATAGGACGAGCGAAAGAGAACGAAATCAGACAAATCCAGAGAGTCAATAAAATATTATAGCAAATCAAGAGAGTGCATTGTCAAAGCAAGAGAGAAAGCTAGTTGTTTTAAGAGAGATTTTATCTCAAAAAAGGTTTAAAAAGAGCGTCAGCCAATTTTTTTCCCTTGTGTTGTTACTTAACAATTAGTTTTGTACTTGTACACTATCGCGTGTAATAGTGCTCCAATTTTGTTGAGCCAAAAAAAACAAGCAATCCAACAACAAAGAAACAAACCATCACAACTCTCTCACCGATAATAATTAGAAAATGAATCAACTTTGTTTCTAGATTCTATAAATTTGTATTTCTCAGAAATTATATAAACAGAGAGAATACGTAACACACGATTAGATAAAAACAGAAAAAAAAGGAACACAAATTTGCAATCAACAAAGCCCGAAGCTAGAGGCCAGGCACACAGGCAGGGCAATGAAATTCGAATTCTTTCGCATTAGGTAACAAACAACACACAACCGGGTTATGGGTACTCGTATCTCAACTGGAAATTACTGTCAATTTGTTGGAGAAGAAAAAAAAATACTGCATCTATTGCATACGTAATCGAACTGCACATAGAGGAGAGCTTTACGTACTATCTGTTAAGAACCACGTAGACACTTGAGTCTGAGATACAATTCTACTGCTGCACTGCATTGCATATAGTAGGTACAGCAGACATATGGTTGTGTTTCCAAAGAGGTTTTTTTTTTCTTTTACTAAAGTGTATTTATTTATTTGTGAGATTGTTTATGCAAAGAATATAGAGCGGCAGAGAGAAAGAGAGAAGTACACAAAGAATTTCCGACCGACACGTTTTATAATCACATTCAGATACAATTTATTCATTTTTTCGCAATTTTTTTTCCCTCTATTCAGATGTAGATACGAGTATAGCAAAATGAATTTTTGATCCTCAACATCTGATAAAATCGGGGTGTTTAGCTGGCGTTTCTGTGTGTGTATGCGCTGGGGGTTAAGTAACCGCCAGCTTGTGCTAGCTGCTGTTGGCTGGCTGGCTTGCTGCTCGTTCGTTCGTTCGTTGTCATAACGCACTTATGTAATAGGCGCGCATTATGTGAATGTGTTCCGTTGATTCGTAATCATACCGTACCCCGTTAAAGCAGACCAAGAACATCCAGATATTCAACCGCACTAGTTTGATGGATATTTTACACAAAAAAATAAATAAATTAAATAAAAACTGCACACACAAACCTAGTTAAAAAAAAAACCAAACGAAAGACGCAAGACGACAACGGCTGCGAGACGATTACGAGAGTCTCTCGGAAAAACGTGTTTTTCGCCTTTACTCTGTGATGTCGTAATAACATACAACACAGCACACACACGATACACCGTACACGACGAACCGACACCGAAATGTATAACTTCGTAGATACTTTTTTAACAGATTATTAGATTTTTGTTTTTATCCACCTTTTTATGAGACACACACAAACTGATTTCATCGCGTAAATGGGCGTATTATCCACTAAGAAAAAAATATATTCTTCAACCGCCAAGAGTACATTCACTTTACACACTCAGTCTGTTCTCTGTGCGATATACACACGCGATATAAGGAAAAATTAAAAGCGTATCACAAACTACCGCTGCTGTCCGCCAGCGAATGAATTGCAAATCGAAATCAACTGAAATTTTACCTCTCCGTTTCCAGTAAATAAAAGTTTTACATTTAATTCAGATTCAGAGAGTGCGGATACTCTTTTCGATTTTAATTAAAGCTCAATCTCTTTAGTGAGCACCCGAGAGCGGGGTGACTAAACTCAAGTGCCAGACTCTCTTAAAACAACAAAATTAATGCTCAAGACTTTAGTGGATACGCAGATAGAAATGGTGGGAGGTGGGAGATACAAAAAAAAAATTGTTTGGGTGTTATTATCTAATGAAAAATATTTAACAAAAAAAAAAAAGCACACACACACAAAATGCGAATTATGATGAAAGTAAAGCAAGATTTTGTGCGGTTGCAGAGGAAAAAAAAAAGACTTCACCTAGCTAGCATATGTATCCGTTCGTTGTGTATCTAGTTTTGTGCAGACTGAATTCAAGCTCAAGTTCACGATGTGGATTTTTTCTTCTTCTCATTCCTCGTATGGTTGCACTGCTCTCCAACCACCACTAGTCGTAGTCGTAGTCACCAACTGCTACAAAGTATCTTTTGGTGTTTTTTTTTTTTTTGCTATTTTCATCGACTATTACCTGTGGCATTTCAGCTGGTATTGCAGCAGCAGAGTAGATTTGTATCTCATTGCAGTTGCCATGTTTGACAAATCGTTTTTCCATAGACTAATTTCGGTGTGATTTCCGTTTCGGCGATAGAGGTGATAGCGAAGTTAAGAGTTTCATTATTGACACGTAATCGTAATGTGTTTCAGTTTACAATACAATCATTTTTTTTTTTTTTTGTTACGTATACCACAGAGTGTATTGCATTAGTCATGGATATATTTTTTTTTGCGCAGCCTTAAGGGACTTCAGATTGAATCCATAATTACGCAAGACTACGGCGACGATAGTTCGGTGTTGGCGGTGTGATGACGGGAATGGTAGAGATGGGTTGGTGGTAGTGAAGTAACACCACCGGAGTTGTGCAAGTGCAGCTAGCTATTCGCTTTGGAAAAAAAAACACGTGGACGATTATTTTCGATTGCGACGGCGATGGCGATACCCACGAGGAAGGCGACTCAACGATAATAGTTTTGCACTATGTGATCGCAATTGAGTGAGTAGTTACGTACATGAGTATTTATTGTGTGTGTTTTTTCATCATTAGAAACAAATTCACTTGATACTGATTAATTGGTGTTTGATTATTGTTTTAAATTGAATTTTGTTGCACTTTTATTTTTGATTATGTAAAAGTGCAAGTTTCTTGCGCTGATTAGGTAAAATGTAAACAAATTCATCATGTGATTAGCAATATTAGTGAGTAATTTAAACAAAAGCAGTTTGCGTTTGCAATATTTAGTTTATCAAAATGATTAACGAAATTGTTGTCGTGTGATATTGATTTTTGGTTTTTTTTTTTTTTTGTTGAGTGGTTATTTAACAATTAACACGTTAAGTGTTCGTATGTAGACAGATTACATTGTTAATGTGCCAAATCATGTGAAATAGTTGCAATGTTAATGTTAGATACTTTCTTGAATAGCGGAAGGCAAAAACTAATGTAGAGCTTGGAAATTAGTGATGTTTTCTCTGTCTGTCTGATTTATCTGTCACTGTTGTTGGGACCTTATGGGACAAAATGACAAAGGTTCGACATTGTTCCAACAATATTAAATGGTCAAAGTTTGCCATTTGGTTGTAAACATAACATTAAGTATAAGCGAATATTTCAAACTCTTTAATAACGGTTGGCAGTAGGGTCTTTCACCTCAAACGAAAGTCACAGATTCAAATAAAAAGCAAAAGTTTTAAGCTAATACGCAAAATAAGTGAAGACACATTTCAACCTTGGAGCTACGATTAAAGCCTTTAACGTCGACAGCAGCGAATATCAACTCTAAATCTGACGGCGGAAATTGTCAATTTTGGGTCGGTCGGTCTGTCGACATCGAATGTCAACCAAACTCAACATGTGAGTTGGAAAAAAGCAGTTGCCATTGCTGTCTCCTGTCTCCTGTCTCCGGACCTAACTGATCACACAACTTAAATGAATTGGTATAATATACATACCTACAGGTAGTGTTGTAAATGTGTGGACTCTCTCTTAGTCGAACTCTCTCTAAGTCGAATTTTTTCGCCACACTTTATCATTCCTTTCAATTTTCCATACGAAAACCATTCTCTAGGTCGAACTCCCTCTAATTTGAAAATCTCTCTTACTCGAACACATTCTCTCGACTATTGGCATCTTTTTTCACCCCTTAAGTCGAATTTTGTTTAGCACGAAACAACATAAAAATACATTACCCCTCCGGAATTCGTATTTGAGTATATAACTATCAACCATCAAGTACCAACACAATTCAATACCCTAAATATGTATGTGTAGCATCGCACGTGCCATCATCGTCAGCTCGCCGTGTTTCTTTCTATTCATATTCTTGGTACCTCCATAAAAAGATACAGTTTTTAAAAAGCTGCAACGCAAAAACAAAAAAAACATTTTTATCTTTTTCTTTGTGATGTCGGTTGCATTCAAAACAGCTTTTTCAATGGATCTATCTGCGCTGCGTATGTACATATATAAAAAGAACTTGTTTTAGTAAGATTCCAGCTGGAATTTCAAAATCAGTTGATCAGTATTTATGTGCATGTTTGTAGCTAGACCGTTCGAAAAAAATTTAAGTTACAATACATGAATTTTTGCGAAATAAACTGTGTGGTCAAATGTTTTGTTTATTGTTTGTGAGTACATTAACCTTTTTTTTACTAAACAAACATTTCAAAATAAAATTAAATGTTTCTCTATACTACTCGAATTTTTCCAAAACTCTCTCTATCTCGAACAAATCTTGGTATCCCGTGAAAATTCGACTTAGGGAGAGTCGACTGTATTTGTGTCGCATCAACAGGCTAATAATTTATTAGTGCAATCTTGGTAAGAACAAAGTGCTTCTTTAATACCGCCGAATCTCTAGAGTTAGTCAGAACAAACTTTGATGGGTGCCTAGCCACAGATTGTGGGATAAGTCCGCTCGGAAGGGTCTTATTACCAAATTCTCAGCGCCGGATTGGGCACTAACCATAATTAATTCATAAGTGTAGTCACGAACTTCGACTTTCTTAATAGAACCATGTCCCTGGTGCTCAGACCAGCCAAACTCTTAATACAAACCAATATACCCATTACAGGGCACTTCTTAACTTCGATATTATTTACATAAGTATCCTTTTTCCTTTCAGGGAACTGTCTTCTACGATAAGACCTAAACAAGTTGGGCCTGTATACGAAAACGGAGTGTCGATTGTGTTTAGAAGAGGTCTAGATGGCATTATCTTCGAATTTTCGGCACTTTTCGTGGTCAGACGGCGCGGGGTACCACCGGAACGGACATACTATCCTCAAATAGAAATATAGTTTGCCTCTTGGACCAGTTATGTTGTAGCCAATGATACAATTGATTTTTTAAGTCGAAGATGGACAGGACTGCTGAAGAGTGAATGATTGACGTAAGTACTTTAAAATTCTTAACATCATCTTTAATCCAAACATCAAGACTAACAAGGATAATAAGGAAAAGTGGAAAAGTCCGATTCTGCTAAAAAGTAGTCTGAAGACTCCGTAAAATCAAGCTGTAATGTTTTTAGATTGTTTGCCTAGAGTATATGAAGAGCTCTCACTTAGAGCTCTGTCGGGCCCGTTCCTCTCCTCTCGTTGTCATAGCTAAACGGAAAAAATTCTTCGTGGACTGCGATGGGGAGGATGTGCGTTGTTGGATCTATGGAGGTTCTTGATAACTGTTATCAAGATTTGGAAATCGCCTATTTTTTGGAGGTGTGTCTCGATTGCGTTCTCCTGGAATTTGGAGTTTATTGTTTAGTTAAATTAAATTAAATAGTTAAGTTAAATTTTTGGTGGATCTGTTTGTTTGAGACCGTCTTAATAGCTGTTCAGGGATTTCCTATACATTTTTTGGGATATAATTCCCTGTTGGCAGCCGCTTTTCATGCTAATTCGTCAGTTCGTTCATTTTCAGCTAAACGTTCATACCCCGGTACCGAGGATGTACAGAATACGTTGAGATTCCCTTTGCCAAAGATAATTTTCATCCGGGGTTTGTGATAGAGCTGATTGCTGAAATTCGCTCACAAGTTATTTTAAATGCGATCTTGATAGAGGGGTTTGTGCAAAAAATGTCAGCCCATAGTTCACTTGCTATATTTGAACCATCGCTGTATAATGCTATTCCATTTGTGCTTTCCGTACTTCCGTTTGCCGAATACCTCATTGTCGGGAAGGTTGCTTTGAAGCGATTGACAAAATAATAGGTTTTGTCAGTCAGATCACTGGGGTCATCGATTCGTCTATTGCTTTGAGGATCTCTCCCTGTTATGACTCTATCGTCCTAGTGACCGAGTGCTCTGAGCTCTGGCGGAGATGGCTCCTAGTCTTTTCACTTCTAGCTGCACTGATAGTATATTTAGTTCACTTCCATAGCTGCGGTTGGTACCTGTGTATTTTTATTGCATTCACTCCAGTCCCAAATTA
The DNA here is from genome assembly GCA_949775065.1 of Brachyopa scutellaris. Taxonomy (NCBI): domain Eukaryota; kingdom Metazoa; phylum Arthropoda; class Insecta; order Diptera; family Syrphidae; genus Brachyopa; species Brachyopa scutellaris. The sequence continues at coordinate 119,770,745 of OX459113.1, read as the reverse complement.
CATATATACTCGTATGTTGTTTAAAAATTAACACATTTTTGGTTTCAAATTTATAACCGCACTCATCCTCTTACTAAAGGAGCAGATTTGTGCGCTCCGCTTATCGCTCTATTGTATTTAGATAAGCAACTTGGCAGTATTTTTCAAAGTTACATTCTAACTAAGCAACTTAGTATGTGATTGAGATTAAGAAAATTTGTAAAAAAGATCTGTGGCCTATTTCACCAACCTACAATTACAATCACAAATTTTTAATAGTAAACTACAATTACAAATTAGTAAACTAAATTTCTGTTTCACAAACTGCAAACATATTTCCAGTAAATTTGTAACAAAGAGGAAATAAATTGTAGAAAATTAAGTTGTAGTTTACAACTACAAAAAAATTACGTTGCCCCGCTTATTAGCCAGATTTGTAAACTACAATTTTTTCTCACAGATTTGTAAGAGCCTGACGAGTTAATAGCTATGAATAAGCAAAGTAGAATGTCGTTATAAGTTTAATTCGCGATAAAAAAGAAGTATTGTTTGGTACATTTTCAAATAAAGTGACACATAATGCCATATTTCATGGTATTTTAATTGAGAATGATTGGAAATATCTTCGAGATGTTGTTTGGAATCTATCGACACACGCTGATTAAAACTCATTGGGTGAATCAACATTAATTAGTGTTTCGTGGATACACACATGGTATACCTTTAAGAAAATTTGCTAAATTTTAAACTGTAAATACATATTTATATACATTCGGTCAAAAAAGTACAGGGAATCGGTCAGTAAAATACAAAATATTTATTATTCATTCAAATTTATTTTATTGTCTTCAAAGTAGTCCCCTTCCGAAATACCTAATACACTTATGCCAAGGAATAATCTAATCAACTAAACATTTTTTAAACGCATTTTCTGGAACCGACTTCAGTTCCCGTCGCGAATTTTCTTTTATGTCTTATATTGACCGAAAACGGGTGTCTCAAATTTGGTAATTTGAGTTTTGGAAAGAGAAATCTGGAGTCATATCAGCTGAATACGGAGGTTATCAGACGATATTTTTTGAATTTCTGGGAGGGAATTTGATCACAATGATAGCCCCACTTAAGAAAATCGAGCACTGTAAACAAATTAAAAGACAACTGGCTCTCAGACTTCACAAATAGAGGTCAGCTGTGCCAAATTAACGACAAAAAGAATTTTCACAATTCCTTTAAGCGGGCTTTTAAAATTATCAATTCCCGGTACTTTTTTGACAGAATGTATGTATTTACAAAAAATAATATTTACCGGCAGTATTATAGAACCGTTCACAGATCTTTTCGTGTTCCTTTGGCCAACGTACAATATTTTCATAAAAAAAAACATCAACGATGGCTGCACAAACAGGATTGACACATCTGCATACCGCAGATTTAGATATGCCATGCATGTCTGCTATCTCATGATATTGTTCGCATTTCTAAGCCAGTGTAAAACTGTACGAAACTCGATGTCAATGAAAAGTTTTTTTTCAGACTTATTAGCAATCTGTATTCAATAATTGTTATTATTTCCTCTGCCTTTATAGGATTTACGCGAAACTATTCGCTGAAGGCAAAAGAATCTGAAATTTCGTAGTTTATACCCGAACGATAAATTTTTCATCACCAAAATCACGCCGCAAAGACATTTTTACTTTCAAAAAGGGATTTCTATGTACAAAGCACAAATTGTAGATGAAATTACAGACGATCTTTCGTTTGTAGAATTTTTCCAATAGCTGAACAAATTTGTAAAGTACTTTCATTTGGTGAAACAGAAAACCACAAAAATGTCAATTTTCACAAATTTGTAACTTGTAAACTACAAAAGTAATTGACTCTTGGTGAAAGGAAAACAAAAATATTTCTACAAATTTCCCTTTGTAAACTACAACTACAATTTTGTAACACCAAAATTCGGTGAAACCGAATTAATCGAATTTTCTACAAATTTGTTAAAAAAACACTTGAAAATTACAATTTGTAAGTTGGTGAAATAGGCCACTGAACTCTTACAAACCCTAAACCTAGTTGTACCATGTACTTTAGTCTGGCAAATGTCAGATGTATGATTTACAATTTGACGAATGACGAATTTCCGAGTTGCATCGTAACAAGAACAATATGGGTCTAAGGACGCAGTTGTGTTATCCAGTGGACTTGCCGTTCTTCCAGGTCTGCCCTGCATCAGGTCCATGTACTAGTATTGTTTATGAAAAGACCCAATTCTATTTAATCAATGAAGTGGAGTTGTTTTTCTACACGTGATTTCTTCGCTCCACTCTATTTGTACACTAAAGTCTAGTACGCTGCTGATGCGAAACAAAAAATCCCATACAAAAGTGACACGACGAAATCGAAAACGGAAAATTTCGTCGTGATTTTCATTTTGTAGTACGCTGTTCCGCTGCGAAATTATACTGATGGTGATTGTATTAGATAAATCTCTCCACTCAGTTTTCGTACAGAATTTATTGTCCGGTACATTAATTCCTTGCGAAATTTTGACGTTTGCATTTTATTCATTTTTTATATTTTCGGTGTTTCGTTTTTTTATTGCTTTTTTTGTGCGGGATAATTTTATAGCGTCAAGCATGGTACGAGGTACGTGCTCAAGAGACTGCCAATATCATTCTTCCGCGATGGTCCGAGAATTGAAGCGGGCTTTCGTAAGCATTTTTTCAGCGCGAATACGGCCAAAGAAAGGACTCGTACAAATTGATTCTCGGCTATGGGGATGGAAATTGGAGTGATTCGTTTGCAGAGCGTTGCAGTTTCCTCTAGAAGCATGTCAATTGTGTTTTTCGTTTTGTTTGCTGTCAATAAAATTTATAGTTTTATAGTTTTTTTTAAATTCAATTTATTTTTTTTTTTGTTTTTTTTCGCCTGTCGCCTGTCACTATTGTCAATTTTTTTCCAAGCAGCTGATTGAACTCTCCATAATTTTTTTTCGTCGATATTTCGCTGGCTTTTCGCACTCGATTTGGAGACCACAGGAAAATTTCGTTTCGCATCAGCAGCGTACTAGGCTTAAGTAAAAAAAAGCGAAATACGAGTATTTTTTTGATTTTGCGATATTTTGGAAACACTCTCCATATCTCCAACACGCATTGCTGTTAAAACGAAACATTTCTACAATTCCTTACATGAAATTAAAACAAAGCTAATAATTGTATTTTCAAAATTTGTATCTAAACTTTTATTGTTTCTGACATTTTTTTTTTAATTTCAGTTTTTTTTTTTGACAACAAAATCAAAGTAATATACAAAAAGAATCTTATTTAACAATTTTTTCGTGATAATTTCCATTAATTAATAATATATCCATTTTATTCTTAGTTTTTCACCATCACTATGCTTGTTAAACCAACGCAAAATACAATATTAAACATAAGTTTATATAATGTTATATAGTTATTTTAAAATAAAACAAAAAATAAATAAAATTCGTTTTGGTCTGTTAGCCCATTGCGCACCAAATCAATTAAAAACAAAAACTTTCAAAATTGTATAGCGAATAGGTACATATCGGTGTATATCAACATGTGTATACGATTACAGTTTCTTTTTTATTATTTAAAACAAGTTTTATTTTATTTTATATATATTTTATTTTATTTTTCTTCTTAAATGTATATAAAATATTATTTTACTCAGTTTCGTCTCCTTACCTTTATGCAAAAATTTCAAAATGTAAATCAATGTAAATAAAGGCTCTTATTTATTTTATTTTATTTTATCATTATCATAATCGTTATCCTTCATTTTGTTTTATTAAATTTATTTTATTTGAGATGCTTGTCATGCAGTGCATGGTTATAATTATTTTTAACTATAATTTATATACTAGAGCTAAATTATATTTGATTTATTTTTATTTCTTGCTTTCTTTCGCTTTGTTTAATAGTTAGTAGTTGTTTATATGCTATGTACTATGTATATAACTTCTTTTTTTAATACTTTATCTGTATATGTATGTATATATTTTCATTTGTTTTTTTTTATATATATAATTTTTTATTTATTGAAGTTTAACAACTAACAGAACTAATGCGGTTTGTCTTTTTTTTTTCTTATAACAACTTGTAAGGTAATAATAATAATTATATTTTCTATAATACTCTACATGCACGTAATGTTGTTGGTTTTGTTTTAAGGAATATCGTTATAATATTGCTGTCACTAAATCATTTCTCGAACTCATCAAAACTTAATATATTCTTTTGTTTAAAAATCGTTTATTTAAACGATTCAATGTCTTAAATAGTTTAAAAGAAATGAGCTGAAAATTAAGATATTTAGCACTCTAACTTATAACGGTAAGTGTGTTGATTTTTTGTTTTTGTTGTGAGCTTAAGTCGCGCACGCAAGAGTATACATAGTTACTACTTTAACTAATTTGTTTAAGTTTAACTTTTATTCTAAGTATGATCACTCGTTGCATTTTTCTTCGCATTTTGTTAAAATTTTAATTTAATTGTCAGGAGATGTGCTTGGTAGCATGACTCTGAGAAAACGATTTAGACTTTTACATAGATAGGATCAGGAGTAAAAAGTGAATTTAAATTGATTGCAGGTGAAATAGAAGTTCGGTAAAATAATTTCAAGAACTTGGTGCAATTTTTGGATGACAGTTTTTTTTACAGTTTCATACATTTTTATTAATTCGTTGTAGCAGAACAAGAAAGAGGACGAAAAAGCTATGGCAGGACGGTTCCAGACGCAAGTTGGAAAAAAACATCTGTAAATCATAAGCAAGGACAAAAATTTCAATAAAATACAACTTTCCAATTATCCTGGACACCACCCACAAAGTTAGTTGAAACCTAACATCTGAGTTTTCCATCACTACGCGCTTCGATCTGTCGCTCTCTGTTCTTCACGACACAGTGCGTATACATTATAAGGGAAGGTATTCAAAATATCCCCTGCGTGTGTAAACTATAAAAAAGCAACACTTTGGGTTATATCTCCTTAATATCATTGCGCCCAAAAAATGGGATAGCTATCGAGTTAGATGAACGCACCGAATGAGTTTTAAATTTTTTCGAACGGTTTGATAGGTTGGACATGAAAATTTAGTCAGCTAACAGCTAAGTGAGCAACGATTTCCAAGCTGAGGTTCTAGCAGTGACAAAGGTTGCCCAATTGTTGTCCACGATGACAATATCGCCTGAGGATACATTGGTAGCCAGGCGGCCATAAAAGCAATAGCTGTTACGCAAATAACATCTAAGCTTGCAAAAAGGCACGCAGCACAACGTAAAACTCTGCTGGATCTCTAGTCTCAGCGGAATACAGCAGATGAATTGGCCAGAATCGGCTCAGCCCTAAACATTGAACAAACAGATGTCCTGGTTAAACCTCCACTCCGTAACATTAGGGCCAAAATTGAACGGAAATCACTAAGTGAAGCAAATAAGAGGTGGAAATCATTAACCACCTGTGATGTATCAAGAAGACTGTGAACAAAATATAACAAAACGGGAACAAGGAAACTCCTGCAGAACGACAGGAAATCGCTGTTAATGCTGAGAGGAGTGTTAACTGGTCACAACTTGGTAAGATATCACATGAAGAAAATACGCCGAATGATGAGGACATTTGTAGTGAATGCGGTAATGAATAGCCTCATGAGGACACAGCCCATTTCCTCTGTCACTGCCCTAACCTCTGCCAACTTGAAAATAAAACCTTGGGCAAATTAACTACGGGTGATAAAACAACATATGTATCACAATGGACCTAAGTGTGATGAGGATATAATGTAACAGAAAAGCCAAGAAAAGTTATAGCAACAGCCTTGTAATTGGAACTTGAGCAATGTGATTTTTTAACTTGTCACTGGTTTCAGCTATTTCAGGTTTGATTCAAATAATAAAACAAATAGCAACAGAAAAGATTTTCCCAAACTTAAGTTACTTTTAATTGCATACTCTAAGACGCAACCTTAAGTTAGCTCCTACAGGCACACACCAAAAATTATATATCATATATCAGATATCATTATAAATGGGCGAAAACATTATAAATGCAACATTTTGGTTCGGATTTATGATTTTAAGCCGCCCGCGCCGGCAAGGCAGGTTTTCAGGCACTTTTTCAATACATTGCACTTTTTAGGTTGTAAGGACATCCACGCTTTTGTGATTCGAACCCAGACACGGTTTCGCACTTTTTTAAAGGCGACATAAATAAACTGAATATCGTATCAAAGTTACGATTATTCAAGATTATTTTCTTTATCATTTTGGTAGCTGGAGGGTGCGACAACTCAGAACGTTGGTATCCTTAAAAGAAGGATAAATAAATTAAGAATTCATATATACATACATGAATACATACATATGTAGTTAGTAAGATGCTCTAGAAATTTAAAAAAACTAGTGTGCCCGTGCGAGAACTCACGCAAGAGAAAATCCAACCTCCAAAATCCAAACTTCCTTCTTTTTTAATTTGTTAAAATTTATAAAGTGAAAGTGTGTTAGTGCTCCAATAAATTCTCTTTCTTTTGACACCTCATTTGTTAAGATTGGTTAAGCGTAAGAGCCGCAATTGGCACCTATACTACAGAAATAATATATATGATAAGAATGCCTCCATGAGCATGAAGCCTAATTTGTGCACTCTCATTTGAGCTCTTTTGCTGAAAACCGTGAGTAAAAAACAGAATGGAACATCCCAGGAAATAGGACAAAGATATCTGGGAAAATGGAATACAATCATAATCAGTTTTGCAGTTTAATTCCGACCAATAGTTTTTCATTTGAATGGACTATACCTATTGAAGTCTCCCAAATAGAGGTGGAGAATTATGGATAGTCAGTGCCATCGATAGTTCTCGATAGTTGACTTTTGACTATCGATAGTTATCGATATATATCGATAGTTGTTTCCTCTTCAGGATAACAATAAAGAAAGTTAAATGCACCATATTAAACAAACTTTTCTCAGCGAGAGAGATTAGATTCCACGTTTTAAAGAAACCCGGTCCAGCTTTTTAGGTTTAGACATCATAAAATGCATACCTACCTACGTATAGTATAGACAGAGAGAATTCAGAGACTCATTCAACGGGGAATCCCCATTTTAAGTTAAAGAGAAAGACAAATAATAATGTCCCTATTCCTACGCTACTGACTCATAAAACGGCGAATCCCCTTTTTAAGTTAAAGCCATTTTGACAGTTGGCTTAATAGATCGGGTTCCTCTGTGAAACTTTAAGTATACTCCGTTCGTTAGGTATCGACCATTTAAAGAAATTTTTGAAATTCTTTATTTAAATGGCTATCGAAAACAATCGATAGTGGTAAAAAAGTATAGATTGTTTTCGATAGTAAAAACTATCGATTATAATCGATAGTGCAATCGATAGTTCTACACCTCTACTCCCAAAATGCCCATTTTTTGGCTTTGGCTTTTGTTTCAAAAGATTCACAAGACATGTCCAATACCAATACTAATACCGTTGATAGATTATCAGCCAGGTTCTGAATTTCACTTTCACTCGATATCGAAATTGAAATCGACCACAGCCGATTTTTGGTGTTTCAGGTCGAATTCAATTTCACTTTTTGTGAATTCAAATCAAGTTACCGGGTTCTAGATATCGATTTTACTGTTTTGGTGTCGAATTGAAATCGTCGGAAAGAAAAAGTGTGTTATCGACAAACTGAAATAAGCATTTGTTTTTGTTTTTGAATTTTGAATCAAAAATGTCAGTAAATTACTAAGAATTTGCTTAAAATTATTTATTTATTGTGAATTGTGATTATTTTGTGACGATTTTGTCAGGACCATCGTCTTTCAAAGGAGTTTCTTCACCGAATTCGGTTTGCACTGCAGAGATTGAGGCTTCAATATCGTGAATTTTATAATGAATTGCGTTGGACAATAAAATCACTAAAATAATTCCACTCATTTTCACTAAATTCACAATTTTACAATTACAGAAATCAGCTGATTCGAAATCGTTTCGAAGACGATTTAGAATTCATCAAATCGATCGAAATCTAGAACACGAAAATCAATTTCACTCGATTTGATAATTCTATATCGATTTGAATTCACTCGAATTCTGGAACCTGCCTGTATATACCTACAGCTTTTGATAGCCGACAAAAAAGGGGAGAAAAATTGCGTAGATATTGTTCCTTTGGGAGAAGAAGAAAAATGTAATAATAGTTCCATTTTGCTAGAGGCAAACTTCAGTTCTTCCAGGATTTCAGAGAAAGCAAGTTTGGTTGAGACTGACTCGCCAATGAGGAAGCGTAAGTTTAATTGAGACGCATCCATGCGTTCAATGTGATCAGCCATTGTCGAAGCGAGAGAAGTTAACAATTCAATTTGAGTTGATAACGACTCATTGACTTTTGATTTATCTTTTACTACCAACTGGCTCAGATGTAGCTTTAAGTCGTCGAATTGGGCGTTTGAGATGGTTTGGGAGCACGTTAATTTTGCCAATTCGGAGCTTAAGTATGTTTTTGAAATCATGTCTTTGGTTTTTTTGGTGATTGATTCATTGTAGGTGTTGATTGAGTTGACTTAGTTTTCTATTATTTTTTCAATCACCCCAAGGAACCCTTCCCATGACAAGAAATGTAAACAGTAACGTTGCAATAGCCGTATTTTATTATCCCTGTGATCTAACCCGGATCAGAGCAACTCATAAGTTTGTGTGCATTACAACAACAATACGAGATCTTGGTTTTTATCAAGATCAATTTTCGTGATCCAAAAATTAGTTCGACTACTTCTCACTATGATACAGTTTCGTTTGTGAATGTTGCTGTATTATCGACAATTGTCAATGGTAAATGTTGCCAGATTAGAATATAAGAATATTATTGGCTATCCAAATGTCATTAAATGTTATTTTGTTCGAATAAACTAATTTTTCTGCTCATAATGATTTTAAAGCGATGTAAAACTGAAATTATAGCTACAAAATATTATTCTCATTCGGTATCTGTTAATCAAAATTAACAATTTCCTCCTAAATAAATAAAACAAGCGCATTAAATTTTCTTTTAAAAGAAAATATTCATTCGCATGGCAACTTCGCACTAAATGTCAAAATGAACTTAGCTTGTACAATCACCACAACACAGAACTTTGATCTAGTTTGTTTTATTATTCTGATCTGATCCGGATCAGATCACGGCGATAATAAAACACGGCTAATGTCATTGAAATATTTTAGCATTTTTTTAAGGATAATCTTATGGCTATCAACGTAGGCGGGTCAAATAATTTGACTTTAAAAAGTGCGCGTAACGATGTTACAGATATATACGAAATTGCAGGTGTTGTAAAAACACTATACTAAATTAATATAAAAATATTGTTTATTATATTTTTATTAAAAAGAAGATACATATACAAAACAACATTAAATTGACTTCTGTGTTGAGTGCATAAATGCATATGGCAGTTATGTAAGTGATTATCTTGACTTTAAAGTTAGTCCTATCACTGCGTCGATCTCTCTGTCTCTCATGTGCTCGCGCTGTGTGTAAACATTATAAGGGTATCCATTTCCCCTTTAGCGTGTGTAGATTATAAAAAAAAAAAGATTTCTTTATTATTTTTTCTCAACCCCAAGCACAATTCTCCACAACAATCTATAAACCAAAATAATAACATAAAAAAAACAAAATCATAAATATATATATATTTTCTTCCTTTATTTGTCCAACAAATCACTAGTCTACAATTTCTTATATTAAATTCTACCTACGAATAAAATAAAACGAAACGTAAACAAATGAAAGAAAAAAAAACCAAAACGATTTTTCTTTTAAAAAGTTAATAACAGTAGGAATCGTTTATTAGTATAATAAAAATAATAATACATACTTAAAAAAAAAAAAACAAACAAAAAATAAAAATCAATTATCTTTCATTGAAATTACCAAAGAAATATAAATTTAAAATAAAATAAAATATTCTTCGTATGTGTATGTATATTTTAACAATATGTGTATGTATAACAATCTTTTTTGTTATTATTCACAAAAAAAAAAAAATAAAAATTAGTTAAGAAAAGAAATTTTAAAATTAAATGTAATTATTTAAGAAAAATAAAAATAATTACCTCTCTACAAATATCTACAGATAATATTCACTAATGTACTAAATTTAAATGTTCTTGTTTGTTTTTATTTTCCTTCTTTATATAGTGTTTTTGTTTTTGTTTTCATTTTATTTTTAGTGTTTACAACTACATAATATTAATTGCTTGTTTATTATAATAATAACTTTTTCAGTTTTTCTTGGTTTTTATCTTTATATTTAGCCTTCACAAAATAATCGATTTTGTTTTTAATTTCTTTTCCAATTTCTAAATATTAGAAGTTTGATATCTACAATTAGGTTGTTGTTTTTTTTTTTAATTAATAAATATCATTTCTTAAACAAAAATACATGCAACTCTCTTTTGTTATTTTTTCCTTAGTTTAGTTTTGTTTTTATTTTTATTTTAAAATAAAAGAAAATTATAAATTTCCAGTGAGTAGGATAGGTTTTTTGTTTTCTCTTATTTTATTGTAAGCTGCCATAATAAGCATTTTCATTGTTTTCTTAAATTTTTAATTCAAAATCAGAGTCATTGTTTTTTCCTTATTAATTTTTTGTTAAGGACGGGAATCAGTATTTAAAAAATTAAAAAAAAAACTACATTTCTCTTTTCATTTTAAGGAACCTAATTCCTTTTTTTCTGACTTTCTTATTGACTCATAATTTAAAAAATAAATTGACAAAAAAAATATATTTCTTATAACAAAAATAAAAATAACAAATTGCACTAAACTTGTCGTACTAATTATGAAAGCGTCTTTATTTTCTATCGTCATTTTCATTTCAATGAGTACCGGCTACAGTTTGGGAGTTGATAGTTAAAAATTGTTTTTATTTATTTTTAACAGAGTTAGTACATATATTTTTGTATTTAATGTAAATTCGTAGCATTTCGTTTAGGGCGGTACTACAGTATCTGTATCATGTTTTTGTGGCTTGGTGTCAAACCGAGGAAATGAAGTTTCTTTTTGAATAAATTTATTGTTTTCCTTATAAGTTTTCTAAATTGTAATTAAAAAAAAAGTTTTTTTTTTAATTTTTTTGTTTTATTAATTTTCTTGTATAATGTTTACAGTGTTAATATGTAAATAATAACTCCTTGTAGAATTCTATATAAAGCGATTATTAGTAATTTGTCGTTAGGGTTTTTATTTATTTTTATTTTCTTTTACATTTTTTTAAGTTTTGTGATTTTTATTTTAATCTATTTTTTTTGTTACTCTTTTCTTTTCTTCTTTTAATCCTGTGAGATCGCTCATAATTTTTTTTTTTTTTATTGGGCTTTAATTGTAAAATTTACTTGTGTGATTTTTGTTTTATTTATATTTAACTCTTAAGGAAGTACGTTAAAATTAACAATATCTTATTTATGGTGTGGTGTCTAGTTGACTATTTTGTGTTTGTTTAAGGTGAAGGATGTTGATTTTTGTTTTTTATTCAAGGGTGATAAATGAAAGTTTATTAAATTTTGTAACTGAAGTAAAAAAAGCAAACGATTATACATATAGATACATAGATACAAACTTACTAATTTTTTTTTTTTTTTTTAATTTTGTTTCTGAAGAAATAAAGGCACTATCATTTCGATTAGTACGAAAAATTAAGGAAGACTCTACGCGCACTGCATTTAAATAAATGGTGGCAGTGTTTTGTTTTAATTTTATAGATAATTTTGATTCACTTATTGCATAAGTTCAACTATTTATAATATGTACATACATACGTAAGCTGCGGGGGGGACTGAGGGGTGGGCGCCACACAATAACCTTTTATTGGTGGATTTTTTTTATGTACAAATGTATTGGAATGCGAGTTAGACAGAAACTCTCTTCTTTAGTTGATAGTGGAGCGATTTATAAAGGACATCCGTGTTCACTATAGGTGCTATTAGCTGCCAATTTATTTATTTGTGCATCTGTTACATTTTCTGGACATTTAGATCTGGTCTGTGGTCTTGTGAGGGTTTTGATCCTGTCGATTCAAATGGTGAGTTATGGTTTGGTCAGAACGTCTACGTTCATTGACATCTAGTGAGATTGAGGGGTTAGATTTTTAACCCTTCGAAGGCAAGACATATTTTCCATAAAAAGCAGGCTTGACATGCGACCCCTACAATGTCTGTAAGATACAAATCAAGATCTGCCGCAGCATGCTGTGACCCTTGACTAAAAGTGAAGCTATCAATGTGAGAAGATAGAAAAGAAAAGACAGAACATACGACGAGATACATGTATTTAAAATGGACAGATTTTTTTCCAGTGGGGTGTTGAGTAACCCCACTTGCCTTCGTAGGGTTAAGTGAAGTAGTTCAGCTCACTTCGTATGGCAGTAGATGTGTCGAGAAATAACTTGTCAAACTATATTTGCTGCATGACGCATACGCGTACAGAAAAAAGATCCTAATGACAGTGCTGGTGCTTTGTCATCTTGTACCTATGAAATACAAATGTATGCTCCTTTTCAACATTCAGCTTGGGGTATTTTCTACAAGACAGTTGTTTCTAAAATATATTTAAAGCTCTGTGGTAATCAAGTTAGTCGAGCAGTAATCTCAGCTATGAGCGATATATTCGTAGTATGAGCTTCATTTAGTACCAATTTCACCGAGAAACATTACAAATTGTGTCCACTCAGACTCAATACCGGTTTATTTTACTACCGAACAGGATCACCCACAACATCGGCGTGGTAGGGTAGACATATGTACTTATGCACTAGGCAACCGAGGCGCTTAAAGAAATAAGTTACAGAGTTCATTGCTTTGGACAGACTTGTACTTGAAACTAAACAATTGGATTTGTATTTTTCACTTGCTTTGCATCTGCCCAAATGCAGTTTTTTTTTGTGAAGTAAGTTCTAAGTTCACAACTTGGATCATTGAAGTTCAAGGCCTATTTAAAGAACACGATGATTTAAGCGTCCACTTGTATCGCAATGTTGTGGGGCAATCAATAATCTAAGCAAAAGTCTACGCACCTAAACTTAGATGATTTTGAGACTAGGTATGAAAAACTCTAGAGACATAAAAATAGTCTTTTCCTAGCTTATGTGTGAATGCTAGCCGTCTTCAACCCACTTTTGCTATACGAACTGGATCACTTCTACTATTCTGATCGATTTCTAGCCAATGGATGTCTACACTACATCTTACGAACCTTTAAGAATAATCACGACAGTGTCCTATAGCCTTGAATAAACACACATACCTAGATGGAGCTAAGTCTCTGCGATGTTTTAGAGAACGAAGCCTATATAGAGAGAAGTTTTCAGAGGTCTTAAACAAAGGCCGGTGGAAAAGTTGTCAATTCTTTAAGAATGCTAGGTGGGATATCCGATATCAGATGCTACAAACTAGTTGCTTTGACGTCCAGATCTACTAAGTTGGCGCTACAGCTCGAGGTGAACCTAGGCCTGCTTCTCACAACCATTTGTGTGTGCATGTTAGTTTTGCACGAATGGAGGGAACCTACAATTTTTTGCCGACTCCGAACGGCGAGTTGAGAAGCTCTATCGTGACGAATGATACTCTTTGATGCTTGCCAGACATTCGAAAGAGGTGGTACCGTGTTAGACCCGGTCTGGAATTGAACCCGGGCAGCATTGCGTAGTAGTCCAATGCACTAACCACCACGGCCACGGCGACCACACGTCCAGATCTATAAGAATATAATAACAGCAGCTTGACTGGCGTATTTTGCGCATGAGCTCGCTGAAAACAGTGCATTTTCTCTTATGGCTAGCTGGCTATCAAAGTCTGAGTACATACACCGTTGATATAACCTCGCGCAGCAATTCAACCGGATATGCTGTAAATAGATCAGCGTAAATAGTCTTAGCCAGAGTAAGGCTGTGTAGTTTGTTATAGCATAAAGATGGCCATTGACAAATTAATGAACTTAAAGGGCTACGTTCTGCCTGCCCTCCAATCGCAGCGGGGGAATTCTGATATTATCTCAAAATATTGGCATATCGTCCTTTTACTGAGCTATACGGCGCAGGATAATAGATGTTAAGCTCCTATTTTGTAGTACATATACAAAAAACTTACTCTCACTCCTTGCACATGTAACACTTAAAGAGGCAAGCCAATGACAAGCGTTGGAATGAATTAGAGTTCTTGTTTTTAATTTATATATGTAAATGTCAACACACCAAGCTTAGCATTTTCTGCCTATACAAGGGAGTAAGTTGGCTATGCAAATATTATGGCTGCATCGGTCTTAGAACTGGATTAGAGCTTCACAAGTGCTCCCTGTAACGAGTAAGCAAGTTTCAAGTTATTTTATAAGTTGCATTTTATTGGCTACCAAGGCATTGACACTCATCATTCTACAGTCGACTCCGCTTAAACGGCAATTTGCCACCAATTTTATTTCACTTAAGCGGTACTTTCACTTATGCAAAGCTGAATTAGTACAATTCTTTCATTTCGGACGTAATAATTTTTTCAGTTAACCGGGTTTTTTCAGTTAAGCGTAGTTTAGATAAGCGGAGTCGACTGTAATACGAAAATAACCTAGGTACGTACCTAGCCATTTCAGTTTATAGCCGAAACTACTTTAGATAAATTAAGAAGTTAGGACTGGTAGCATGTAATATTTATAAGCGTAAATTTTGCGGGCCTTGTGTAAATTTTGTGACTAAGCCTTCCTTATCACATTTCCACCCTCTAACCCATCATCACTTGCAAGCTCAGGGGTTTAAGTCATTCTTGCTATAGTACCAAATAAAAAATTGTTTAAAATAATAATAAAAAAAAATGTATGAATCATTTGTATAATTTTATTCCAAAAAGAAAAAAATAAATATATATGTACGTATGTATGTAATGTTATTCCAATTGCTAACAAAAAAAAAACATCAAAAATAAAAACCAATAAGATTGTCCCTACAGTTTTTCATTTTTATTATTGTAAAAAAAAGAAAAAAAATAAATAAATTTTTAAATCAACATCCTACTTCTTGCAAAGTAAATTTGTTTAGTTTTTTATACTTCTTAACTTTGATGTCTTAATTTGTTTTATTATTCATTTAAGCATTTGTGTTGAACATTTAGCTTCTTTTTTTTTAATAAAAATCTCCCTTTTTTTTTTGAGAGTGTATGTATATATATTATCTATAAATTAAGCAAAAATTATTAAAATTAAAAACTGAAGAAAATTAAACTTATTTTTAAATTATATGTAGATAGTTTTAAGCAAGTATAATCAATTGACTCATTTTATCTTTCGTATTTTTTTTTTGTTTTTTTTTTTTTTGAAAGTAAATAATAAATATTAAAAGAATTATTTTACAAAATAAAAAAAGTAAACATAAATAAAGGAAACTAAAAGGAAACTAAAAAGAGAATAACAAGAAATACAAATTTAAATGAAAAGTGAAAAAAAATAAATTGCGATGTATCCCAACTAAAAAAAAACAAAAACAATATTAAATTCTACTTAAAAAGAAAATAATTAAAGAAAAACAAATTATATACGTTTGCGCTGAAAAAGAAATGGGAAAAGGCAAAACCAAGTAAACTAATTTTTTTAGGTACAAGTTTTAAGTTTTTTTTTTTTTTTTTGTTTGTTTTGCAGTGAAATTTGCTTTACATTTTCTTTTCAGTTAGCGTCAGCAGGACTAATAATTATGTATATTATATTCTCTACTACTTCGGTGTGTACAATTTTATTTTTTCACTTATTTTTAAAATTTAATTTATAAATGTACCAACTTTTTAATTTATGTAACTTTCGCATTTCATTTAACTAATTGATATTTTTTTTTTTATTTAATTTTTTGTTTTAACTTATTTCGCAATCCCGTTCTGTGTTTTGAATGTTAGTTTTTAGGTGTTTTTTTTTTTATATTTTTTTATTTTTTGTTCTTGTATGTGTATATGTATATATATATATATATATAATTGCTCTCAATCGTAATAATATAATAACAATATAACTTAAGCTATATTTATATTTTCTTTTCTCTTTATTTAGCTGTATTATTTATCATTTGTTGTTTTTTAAATTTTTGTTTTTTTTTTTTTGTTTTTTTCATTCACTTTAAAAATATTCTGCTTCTTTTCATTTAATTGTTTTGATTTATTAATATTTAAATAAGAATAAGAATTGGGCCGACATTACACATCTTGGAATTTGGATAGACGTGCTCGCAAGTCCATGTTCTCTTGTTTCAACTGTTCAACTTCTTGGTGTAAAGTTGCATTCTACAAACGGAAATAATTGTGTTTTTATTTTTAATTTTTAGTGAGAGGAGCTAAGGTAAGGTAACTCACCTCCTTTTCTAAATATCTAGCCCTCATGGCGATCTGATTTTCTTTTTGTCGTCTTGCATCCCGTGAACGTTTCGCAGCAATGTTATTCTTTCGGCGTCGGGCCCAATACTTGTCGTCTTTAAGTTCATCTGGAACAAATTGTTTTCTTGATTTTTTTATCATTGGTTGGGGTTTAAGTTCTTCATCTGAGAACGCTCTGGTACGTGGATCGAAATCCCGCCCCGACGATGCAAATGAAAACGCTGAAATATCAAATACTAAATGTTAACAATGTTTCAGAAACTGTCCATTGTAAACTAAATAAGAATGAATGTGGGCGTGGCGGGAAGATTAAGAAAGAAAATCAAAAGAAAATAAGAGTTAAAACGAAAATAAGAAGAAAAAAAAATTAATTAAACAAAATCTGGATTTTTTTTTTTGCAATGAAAACGGATCGAAAAAAAGAAAATAAGAACGCAAATGGGAAACACATTATCATATGTGATAAAAAATTTTTTTTTTTTGGATTTGGAACATTTTCAGTTTTTTTGTTTTGTGTTTTGCAACAATATTAGAAATATTATAACATTTAGCATTTGATAAAATCATCATCAACCGTATCACCATTGAACATTTCATATAATAAAGTTTTTTTTAAATTTTTCATTAAATAAACTTACAACTAAATAAGCTGAAAAAATGTTTAAAAATTACGATTTTTGTTTTATGTTTGTATAAAATAGAAATAGGACATAAAATATTCAATGGCAACACTGGTAGAATGTTTTCTATTTGATTATTTTAGGGTGAACATTTATTTTAAAAATGTATTTAGTAGTAGATAGTATGTATTTAATTTTTTTTTATTTTAAATAATAGTGTTTCCATTACGTTTGTTTGGGGTTAGTTGGAAGTAAATGAAGTAAGTGGCTGGCTAGCTAGTTAAACATGTACCAATATTTGAGAGGGTTTTTTTTTAGCTTCTACTCATAGCACCGAGGGGCTTTTCATTGGTTTGAGGAAATTTTGAAAATACGTTTGTAAGTTGTAGGATTCGAAGATTTAATTTGAGATTTAAATAAAAAATACGACTGGTAAGCCACAGGAGACAGTTCTCCGACCAGGACCCTTTAACTTATTTTTGCTTATATGTGTATTGGTTCGAACGTCAGTTTAAATTAATATTACAATGGTGTCAAGAGGATACAGCATGTGCGAGAAGTAAATGGCGAGAAACTTCTGTGTAAGTCGCCTAAAGATTTTCCAGATTCATATCTGCTTTAGCTGTGTAATCTCTCTGTTGTAAATCACTTTTTTTTTATAATTTACACACGATAAAGGGGTAATGAATACCCTTATAATGCTAACACACAGCGCGAGCATATGAGGAACAAGGATGAAAGACATACAGATTGGTGTAGCGATAGGAAACTCAGATGTTAGGTCTCAACTAACTCTATGGGTGATGTCCATGATAACCGGAGAGTTGTGTATTATTAAAAGTTTTGCCTTTGCTTATGATTCACAGAATTTTTTTCCACATGTTTTCAATTCTTGTTTGTGTAGTAGTTTTTGACATTAACTTCCTAAACTGACCTACTAATTTATATTTCGTGAGAGTTAAATGTTTCGGCGACATCTGGATCTGAACAGACAGAATTAAGTAAGCAGAATATATACTTCGACATAATTCCTAAGTGAAAGCGGTTTTCCTATGCCACTTATGCAATCTGTTAATTGAACACAAGTACAAGATGGATGTAAAGAAAGACCGGATTATCAGAACAAACTTCATGAGCTATACAGTAAATCCGATGTGGGGATGACGCACAATCTAGAATTTATCCTCAAATACAGCATCATATGAACGTTATCTCTTTATGGTTGGTCTGTGAGGGTGAGGAAGAGATCTTCTTTTTCACGCAGGCCTCGGGTCGGGCCCGTTGTGTTCCTCTCAGGAACTGAGCTGAGGAAGTAGGCGTTGGGCGGTCTGTGAGTGTTGAATATTGGGGAATGGAAAAGTAAAAGAAAGTATAATGTGGATTCGCGAAAAATGCTCTGTGTGTCGTGTGAACTCCAGTGTTTTCGAGAAATCGATGGATCTAAGCTTTGTAAGATGGTATCTGGGGAAGTGAGCGATATTTTCGTCCTCTTCTTCACAACCTGGACAGATGCTATGTTGCACTAGACCCACAGTCTATTTGTGTGTCTGCTTAAGTTCTGCCGAGATTCAGTACTTTCTTAGCCCATTGAGGGTTCGGATTTTCTATCATATCTTTGGAGTTTTGCAAAGGACGGAATGAAAGCGGTTTTCACTGCTTGTACTGCCGCACCTATAGTGGTAACTGTGAGATTTTCTACGTCTTCAGCCCCTGCTCATCTGCTCTTTACCTCATCATAGTTTAGACTTTTTAAAATACTTTTAAAGTGGAATACCTCAAGGCTGAAGAAATTGGCCGGGTCTCTGCGAAATTGTTGAAAACTATTTAATAGAGAATTTAAGAGCTTTATGACAGGAGAACATGGATTTCAACTGTAAGTAACCCATGCATGGCCTAAAGTCTGTCTTTTCGATACTAGTCCAGTTGGAACCTGAATGAAGGATAAGGATGTTTTGCCTAAAATAAAAGGCCGTCAATCCGTCGTGAAAAATGACAAAATCTTATTGTTTTTGATTCGTTTAGGCAGTCCTAAAGACTAACCACTTGTTACATGGCACCTAAATCTCACTGATACTTGGGTGCTATATTTTCAAGTTTATAAAAACAGACTTCTGACATACTTCTTCTATTCTATTCCCCTCTCCTAATCTCTCCTCTTAAAAGAAAAAAAATATTGGTACATGTTAAAACACCTGCAAGCCACTACTGTTCGTTAGTGAATACCCCTGGCACCCCGAGGTGAGTATATAACCATGATCGAAGGACATTGACACAAACAATTTACTTACTTGATTCAGCTGGTGATGGTGGATTCAGAGTATCCGGACTAATACAATCCGACGGTGATGGTGATCGTTCACGTTTTGTTGTTATATGTCCGAGTCCCAGCGACAGACCGGCAGAGTGTCCCAATGAGTCTGATCGATGTCCCAGACCGGTACCGTGTCCCAAATGTGTTCCCGGTAATCCATCGGGAATATTATTCTCCGAAAGGAATTCATCCAGATCCGCATACTACACACATGGGAAGAAAAAGAAAAATTCCAAAGTAGAACACAAAGGACTTGCAAATTCAAACTTAAAAGATCCTTATTATAACGGTTGTATATCTCCAAAGCTAAAACTTTTGTTTCCGTGTCTGAGTAATAAAAAGTCTTAGCTTTAGGAAAACATGCAAGCAAAATGCAAAATTTATTATTCACAAACACACACACTCAGTATTTTTTCTACTACAAGCGTGAGCATTTTTTTAGTTTAAATGAATTTTTTTTGATTTTATTTTTATAAATTAATTTAATTAAATTTTGTTTTTTGTTTTTGTTTTTTAGTGAAAAAAATGGCGTCTAACCGGAATACTAACTTGTGTTACCTTGAGGTCAGCATCGTATGGCAATGTTTTGTCCCATAAATTCGGACCTAGGAAGGCGGCCTGTGCTTCAACGTTCCAGGGATCGCCATCCTCTTTGAATTTATCGTCACCGCATATCTCCTTGCTGTTCCCTGATTTGCCTGAATAGAGACAAACTTTTCTTTTAATTATAGAAATAAGTACTGGGATCGCATATTTTGCGAATGAATTAGTGCGATATTTGTTTTTTTCTGTTTGTGTATAATTTAATTAATAATAATTTTAATTTGTTAATAATTTAGAAAATATAAAATTTTATAATATGAATGTGCGTATATATGTAGTATGTAGGTTTTGGAAAATAATAATAATAACTCTGCGACCACCATTTTTTTTTTCAACAGTGAAGTAGTGAAATAGTTAAACAAAAAAAATTAAAGCAAACAGCAATTGAGAACTATTTGCTGTCATGTTTCGCACTATTAAATAAGCAATTTATTCTTAAAGGTCATTAGATACTCATCTGAGCCGCTTTGCTAGTGCAAATTGAAATGAATTTGAAAGTGACGCACTATTATCTACTCTTGCTATTTTGAGGAATACAATCAGGGCCGGTTCTAGCATTACCAGCGCCCTGGGCGAGATTTCTACGGCGCCCTCTATCTGCTATCCAAACTCATGTGAAAAAATAAAAGAATAAAAAACAGGGAAAGAATGAAATAATAACCATTTATCTACATATTTAAAAAACAACTAAAAGAATTTTACTTTTCTGCCCTTTCTAGCAGCAAACTCTAGATTGACAAAAGTTGCCAATTTTGTCAATCTAAATTGCGATATTGTCGAGCGTAGATCGGCTTATGAGTACATCACACAACATACAACAATTTATGTATGATTTCGAGCCAACAGTCAATTATAATTGGAGATCTCCACAAAGTTTGGGAAGGTCTGGTTTTTCTGGAATCCTTCTTATGTTACACAAAAAAGACCAAGATGCGGAGTACTGTTCAAATCTTTCACTGAGTGAAATTAAGGTAGTGCCCAATAGACAGTTGAAAAATTTAACTTCTTTTCTGGAGAAACTGGCTGATCGCGGACGGTTTTACCAGCTTAGCGTTAAATACGTCGAATTCTTGTTATGGCTTCAAATAAAAGTTAAATTTCAAGTTCTTCAGTCAACTTCTTCGCTGTTAAAATGCCACTTCCCCTGTCTTTCCATACTCTTCCAAGAAAGCGCAGCATTTTTTAAACATTTCTGTGCATTTACCGAGATCCATGTCTATTGATTACAAAGATTTAGGTTAGGTTCCAACAACCAAAGAAACTATAAAGCTCAAATCTTTAAACTGTTCGGCCAGTTTTACAGAATTTAAGACTTTTACAGGTGACCTGACCACTGTCGAGAATGCAGCAAGTCACAATTTGCAACTAGATCGGCGCCCCTTCATACCTGGTGCACTGTAGGGTCGCCCAACCGCCCGCGCCCTACCCTAACGCTGCTATTGCATATAGTACCTATAACCTGCCAAATTGGATCACCTATGGGAACCAAGAGGTTCTTTTAGACAGTATGTATTGAATTTAGGTACATTCTTTTCTCTAGCTAATCTGAACCACGGAAATGTCAAATCATCTACTTCGGCAAAAGACGAACATAATTCTAAAGCAACACATTTTTCAAACGACAATTTAATAACCACCTTCGCGCTCAAAATTCTTTGAGTTCGAATTTTGTTACAACAAAACTTCTGAGATATATTATCCCCTTTGAAACATTTTTTATTTCGAATTTGTTTCCGAGATCATGCTAGCGATAGTAAGGCTTACTCATTTTTATTGTTTTTTTGTTTTAATATATAGCACTTACAATATTCAAAATTAAAAGCTTTATCAACTTGCTTTTCAAATGATTCAACTGACTGCTCATACCCTTTGCATGTAAGCAACTTAAAAAAATTAAATTGGGTATTCACCCTAACGTACTGTCAAATGCTCAACTAACAATAATCTGGGGGATCCCCCAATACGAACACTTGCAATCCAATGTTTGATATAATGAACAGAGAAAAACGAAATATATTGGACATTATGTATCTTTTTCACACCAATTAGACAGGTAACTACCTATATTAAGCAACTAGCTAGCTGTCCTGCCCGTCCGATATACATTGACATTTAGTTCGAAGCATTAAAGACAAGATTTGCGAACTACCAACAAATACAATCCACAAAAGAGGTGTGGATTGTATTTGTATTTTGAAAAAGTGACATTTCGCCAGAAAGTGGTCTTCGTTAGTGTTTTTGTTATAAATTAATTTAAACAATATTACGTATTAATTCATTTAAAAATCAGCCTATAACCC